>OV179147.1:8610547-11110547 GCA_921972225.1 Euplexia lucipara
TTAGCTTACCTTGTGGGACTAAATGGCGCTGTGTAAAAAAGTAGTGGAATATTTTTTTTATTTATAAACACAAAAACCTATGATAAATAATAATAAATAATAAATAAATATTCCACAACTTTTCACACAACGCCATTTAGTCCCAAGTTAAGCTTGAGAGCTTGTGTTATGGGTACTAAACAGCTGATAAACATACTTATATATTTCTAAATAACATACATATTATAGATAAATTACACCCAGACAGAAGAAATGATCTTGCTCATCACACAAACATTTGTCCTGGGTGGGAATCGAACCCACGACCTCCGGCATAGCACTCAGGATCACTAACTACTAGACCAACAAGGCCAGACGATGATGTCTCGAATAACAAAAATAATTCACGCTTAATTTAAAATATGTATCAGATAATTGATATACACAATAAAAGCCTTGGATTACACCTGCGATTTAATGTAAACGATTACATTTGTGGGTTACTAATGAAAGTTTAAAATTCACCGGTGCGCCGCGTCAGGCGCGCGCGACCGTGCAAGCGCGCATATATGTCGGACGTAGGGAGATTTGCTCGTATTATACAATGTTTTATGTGCTTATACCTCACTTACATTATAGTGATCGATAAATGTGTACCTATAACCAAGTCGATGAAGGAATTAAATGTACGTATTGAGGTAGGTACATTTAAAATTAAATCTTGGTAAAAATGTAAACGAATTGCAAGTTTTAAACATTTGGTGAAATAGTCAGTGAGCAGGCTTCTTTTTAAAGAGAATATTTTTGGTAAATGTAACGTTGACTTTTTGAGTCAGTTTATGAACCATTGCATTGCATCACATAAAGCTTTAATAAACAAATAAGTACATAAGTTATATATACCTTCGTTGGCCTAGCTGTCACTAATACTGCAACCTACTGTTTACATCAAGTCTTGCCATCTTGATTTTTCCATCTGGAACTTCTAGGTAGAAGTCCGGACTTCTACTAATTAACTTTGGGCACACATCCAGACTCCGGAGTCTGGATGTGGCCCAATTGATAAGTGCAATAGGCGTGCCCTCTATCATATGGGACTCAAACTTAACTGCATAACCTTTTACTATCCTGCACTGCTTGTATATAATTTGCTATTATGTTAATAAAGAAAAATTAAAAGCACTTATTTCGAACTAACAGCGTGGGTTATTCGGACCCCATCTACAAAGAGATTTATGAGTGTTTAAGATTATTTATAGTTCTACTTATTCCATCAAAAATGGATAGGATAATTTGGTTAAATTATAATAACAAATTATATTTTAATAAACCCGCAGAATTATGTATGACATTATAGAATAACGATACATGTCACGTTAACTGAATCATGTTTTTATTTCCATCTAAAGAGGTAAACCTGCTCGATGCCTAGTGTGTTTATGTTAATACAGTCCATTTTTATTTAAAATACAGTTCAGCAAGATCTCATAGTGCTATACTCATATGGATCGAGAAAAAAAAATTGTCTTCCAATCATAAATTAAAGAAAATAGGTTGTTAATATAAGTTCATAAACGAAAATATAAGAACTTTACGGGATATTTGAACCATTTAGGGTTTACACTTGGGCCATGGGTTCTAAGTGGCCATCTAGATTTTCGGAACATTGGCTAGCAGTTTGCCGTCACATGTCTAACGCCCGATATTAATATTCTATCTCAATCCAAATCCCGATCTTTTGTTTTTGACGGCTGCTTCTGATTGGACATCTTTAAGACTCGGATAGGCGAATTCGGTCGTTGATTGGTTACAGACAAAGATCGGGATCAAGATAGCAACCGAGATAGATTATTAATATCCAGCGTAAAAGGCTGGCCTTTATTTAGGTCAGATAATCAACATTGCCATTTAACGTCAGTAAGCAGTCTTTTGGGCACTATTCCTGCAGACAGCGATGCTCTTGAATTTTTCAATGCCCTATAATTCTGTTAGCTACTTTACTTGTTGTCTTTGCCATGCACATTAATAGTAGGTAGTAATATTAAGTTATTAATTAATTGCAAAGATTTATTACTTATTATTATTTATTATTAAACCTGATGGTGTCCAACGTGGACTTGTTGGCACCATCATCGAGCATTTTGAGAAGAAAGGATTCAAGTTGGTCGACCTTAAATTCATGTGGCCCTCTGAAGAATTACTGCAGCAACATTACAGTGATTTGGCTTCCAGGACCTTCTTCCCCGGTCTTGTGAAATACATGAGCTCCGGACCAGTGGTTCCCATGGTATGGGAAGGCCTTAACGCAGTGAAAACCGGCCGTCGAATGCTAGGTGCCACAAACCCAGCTGACTCACAACCCGGTACAATTCGTGGTGATCTCTGCATTCAAGTTGGCCGCAACATAATCCACGGATCTGACAGTGTGGAGTCTGCCAAAAAGGAAATCGCGCTTTGGTTTGGTGAGAAAGAAGTCGTCGGATGGACACCAGCTGCCGAAAACTGGGTTTACGAGTAATCTATAACCATTGTTATTATTCCGTAATAACCTTTCACCACGTGTAATAGGTTATATCTGTAATACTTATAAGTTTAATCCGTGATATAAAATAAAATCTTAAATCTTAATTACAAATTTTCAAAATTATGATAATTTGATAAAATTAACATACAATTAAACCGCAGAATTATGTAGGACATTATAAAATAACGATACATGTCACGTCTACTGGATCGCGTTTTTATTTCCATGTAAAGAGGTAAACCGGCTCGATCCAGTGTTCAGCCATATCTTATGGTTATGCTCATTTGAATCGAGAAAAAATGTTGCCAAAGATCATCCTCCAATCATAAATTAAAACAAAAGCCAATAATGGCAATTTGAACAAAAGAAAAACATTTAATAAAAGCAGTAGTTACAGGCATGTTCATGTGTGTACGTTTAACAGCGTGAGTCGAGATCGGTATCGAACCTACTTCTTTACTCATGACCAACACTGCCGAACACTCGTTCAACCGTTCATTGATAACACCAACACCTTTACTTCCAGCGGGGTAGAGTTCAAAATGGAGAAGTGTTATATTTTCGGAAGTGTCTCGCTACATTTGTTAGTGCACATGTTGAAACTTTTGTCATGTTATCTGGATTGGATCTGCCGCTAAGTTTTACGGTAATCGTAGTCTCTGCAGTACTTTTAAAATATTTATGGTCATCGTTTTTTCTTGGTGGGTCTTACATTAGTCGCAACATCAAGAATCCTGAGTAGAGCAATATTTACATGATCCCCTGATAAGGTTTTAATAAGTTTTTTGTTAAAGCTCAGAGCTAGCCACTAACTACTAGTTAACTTTAAGCAATTATTTGTCGTTAAGACCGTTCGGACTCGCTGTGGTTTTTTCAGAGGCGTGATTAAGAATCTCTAATAGATTAACATCTAGATAAGATAGTAACATTTATACATTTAGCCTTTAATATTGTTTTTAATGTCTAACTATAGAATGCAACTGATATTTAAAACATTAAGCCTCTGACCACTTATTACCACAGAGTATCAACTATTTCACTTGATTTGTTCTTCGACATATTGTTACAATAATAATAAATTCAATCAACCTGAAACCTTTAAAGCCTTACTTATATCTGTCACTTAACGTCCAATAACAATAAGTTATGACCACAATACTATTAAATCGTTTATTAGCTTCTGAATTAATGTTTGAATTATGTATGTCACCGAGTCTATTACGGTCAGAGAGAGTTAAAAATTGTCCAAAGTATCAGAATTTAAAAAATTACGCATTCAAGTATTACATTTTAAGTAAGTTCCACGTTACGCAGAAAAGTAAGTACTAAAAATTCAAAAGCCTCGTCTGGGCACCGTTGTCCCCGCCCAATGGGCAGCTGTGTCCCCATCCAGGACTCACTAAGCCTCTATTATGGTTCCCTCTCGCATAAACACGCCGTCGACCCATAAAAGCGGTCGATCGCGCCGAGCTTCAATTTATTCTTGAAATTAACCTGTCGCATACACTTAAGAAGTTGCGAGGCGCGTGTTTCAAATGAGGCACGCGGTGATTGGGATGTTCTGAATTGACGAACCTTCCAAATTGTTATCATTAACGGAAAGATTTAAGACTCAGTTTTGAGGAAGCCTTTCCTGTTTCATAGGACAAATTCAATTTTAAAGTTTTTTTGTTATACCTTGTATTATGAGATTAACTTACATTGTAGAAGTGAATTCTTAACGACAGCTAAGACTGGATCTAGGTTTATAACCGTAACGTAATATGGCAGACTAATCGACTATAACATTTTGCGTCGGCGATAAAGAACCATTTGATGAAGAATATCTACCTCATAACCGTATGACAGCGAAGTTCTATCTTTGGAACATAATTTATGGAAATACTCGCGTCCAAGATACACATGAGTATCAATTACATAGACTTTTATTACGTTTTCGCAAACTAACCAAGTAATTTTGTTTGTTAGGCCGAAGAGCATATTACGTGCAGTAATTAAATTATATAAAACTGATTGATTTATCGAATTTCTTAGAAGTAATAATAGAGGTCCATAGGTGGGGGAGTATAAGCGTAAGCGCAGATGTACTATCGCACCTGCTCAAGGACAATTTACACGATTCATTATTTACTCATAATCTAGTGATTTGTACATTTCGCGATCTGCATGCGTAATTAACAAGGCGATTTAATCTATTTTAAAGATCGAGGTAATTAAAGGTAATAAAAATATCTTTTATGGTAAAATTTACTGTTAGTATAAATCTAAATCTAAACCTATTTGAATAATATATAGTCTTATTAAAACAAATATTACCGTCCTCTACAATATTAAATGTATTAAAGAAAAACTCTGATGCGCCTTGATGCTTATCACGGAATCATACGAACACAATAATTCAAGTTTGTGGATATGATGAAGAAATTAACTTTAATTTGTTGCCCGCTGTTCAATACGTCATACATTCAAAAGTATTCCCATTACTGTCTACGTCGAGCATTGCAGGTGTATTTAATTTAAATGATTAAATTGTTAAACACTTTTAAATATTTGTTTCACAAAATTGGTGAAAACAAATGAAAATTTATTACAACCCCATATTGTAATGTCTACGATTTTTATGACAACATTCATTATATCTTAACATGTACCTGTGAACATGTTTTTTGAAGAAAAATCAACCGTAATTCTACGTATAAAAAGGGCATACTTCGGTCGAAGACGGCCTTACATTTTTCTGATATAATTATGGAAAGGACGTGCGTGGAGTCGACTTCAACGTGAAAATTTTTAATAAACATATTTTTTAAACAATTATACTGAATAATGCTTTTCTTTATGTTTATGACTATTGACTATTTTCAGAAAATTACGATGGATAATACAAATACTAAATACAAAAATCGCGGCCTGAAGTGTATTAAGTGTGTTTTGTGTGTGTGTGTATTATCTAAAGAAGTATAAAGCTATTCACTTCAGGCCGTGATTTTTGTAGAAAATACTCAAAAATAGTTCAACACATAGCTCTACTACTTCACATAAATGTAAATCTGAAGAGCAATTAAGTTACGAAACATGTCTATAGAGTAAACCTCTACTGAAGATACCTCTAATATTAAATAAAAAAATAAACTTTTTCATCAGAAGGCACTAAAGAAAAACGAATTTGACAAAAATAAAGTTAGAACACATACCGTCTCCACATATCCTCTGTCGCGTAGTTTTCAGTAAGCCAACGACTTGTCGAGTCGGGCAGGTGCTGCCCAAGCGCACACTTCTTTCATTAAAATTAATACCAATGTCGCGTGTGCACATTCTTACTCGATAACGCCTTGCCGTAATTAAGGTATGGCTTTAAACGAGCCGGGCAAGGCGGGCGCTGCGCGGGCGCACGACCGCCACGCGCCGAACGGTACTCGCGAAACGTTTAACGAGAAATTTTGTTTCCATCAATAATTCTGCTTATGGTATCACCGATGATCTGAGGTCTTAGGTAGGTATTTATTTTTAACGTGGTTGCTTTACTTTGCTGTTTTCATTCTAAATTTACACATTATGTCAGAAAGTCAATTTTATAATATCTAACGTTAGCTAACTTATACATGATTGTTATCTAGTGTCAATCTAACTTCAATATGCCAAAATTACTTGACTTTTTGGAGTTGATCCTCATGTCAAATCTTAGAACCATGTTACGTCCCTTAATATTATGAAGTTCTAATATACATTTTTTACCAGTGAATGTAATGGATAATATCTTACTAAACAAACATACAAAGTAATTGATTAGCAATAAGATACTTACAAAATGTGTCATTTCTTTTCTGTACTCCAATAATTTGTAGTGCAGAAAAATAACCAAAAAAACAGCCATAACGATACTGGCTTTGCAAACTAGGGTTCTGAACCAAATCATACTGGACAGTCTACAGTCTGAATAAATGCCTGCGTTGGTTTCTAAACAAATAACAATAAATACCTACTATTACAAAACCTATTAACAATTACTTTACCTTAAACTAGACATTATAAATAAGAGGCAAGATTTATAACTTGTGCAACTGTGCATAAGCTAGGAGGATTCCTGTGCAATAAACACCAGTTACCTCCGTCACCACCACGCCACGTGCTACCACATACATCAGGAAAAACATGATCTGCACTTTTTGATTTAGGTAACTACTACTTCTTAGTCAATAAACCATGAGGCCTTCAAAAATAGGTATATATATATATATAATGTCCCAGCGGCCAGCACATTACGCTACCCCAATGTATAAAATGTCTAAATTTCTTTAATCGTTTTTTGAACATTATTACAAATAGAATGAGGTTTATGTTCAATTCGCCGAATTTAACAGCTTGGGGCGTCTATACACTAATGAAAATAACAAAGAAATGTAATTCTTTAATTATTTCTTTTAATTTGCATTAGTGGCATTTTGCGCACGCGTAATTAAAATCTAACACTACGTTGCAAATTACAAAAAGAGAACTTGTAAAGATTTCGATTTCCTTTTAAGATCGGTACCCTAAAAATTAATGCACAAAATGAATTCTGGTTTTCACCACGTTTTGCCCGCTGCAGTCTCAGAGTTAAATGATACAAAATATTAAATACGTAGGTACATCGAGTTTGTTTATTGGCAATCAGTATTCGACGGTTTATTTATGTTGCTCATTCTTCAGCTGTTAACACTTCGAGATGACGATCTTAGGGGCGTCGCAATTCCGTTCAAATCAATAAAACTGACAGTAAAAAAGATTACACAATAGGAACTGACATAGGGAAACAATACTAATTATCTATTTAGGGGAATCTTATCGCCGCAGCTAACGAGCCATCGTAAACCTATAAACGTATTCGACAAGCCTTGTTGTCGGCAAATGAGGCGATTGCCTAAACTAGCCTTATTTATAGACCTCTGCACATGCCCGAAGGGTCAGAAATAATGTGAAATACAGCATACTAAATGATACACGTTTACTCATTACCGAGAACAGAATGTTGTCAAAAAATAATTAGGATTTAAAACATTTTTATTTCAAGCGTTTAATTACATAGATATGTAACAGGTTTACAGTTAAGTAAGTTTTTTTCTTCACATCACACGGTCAAATACAAGGTGGAGGACACAATGCCTTGAAATTTCGAAAAAACAAAAGAAACTGGCAAGTCCAACCACCGCACCCCTCCAATTGACTTCCTACCAATACATCCACCGTCATTGTCGCACACAAATCTTTATCTTAAAATTCGAATATCAATCAATCGCATCCGATTGGTCAATGCGAATCGAATCACAGCCGAATCCTATCTCGGTCACAATCGGTGTCGGGGTGTCGTTGAAGTCGGATGCGACGACGTCACTGTGTCCGTCGGGGCCCGTCAGTCGTAGGTGGCGGCGACGGGGACCGAGACCGATGCGATGTCCCGATAGCCCCTGTGTCACTGTCTTACAAGCTTCGAGACATTCTATTTGCATTTTGGATGTCGTCTAAAAGACGTGTGTTATCTGTCCTAGCACATGTAGGTGGGAAAACAAGTATATTCCCATGGTTAAAAAGTATTTAGAAATGCTATTAATGTCTGCAGACTTTCTTTAGGTTTCGGTTTTGTTTTTCGACCCATTTTATCTTTTATAGTCTTATCTTTGTATCGTGATAGATACTTTAAGTGCTTTTTGCGGCCAAACAAGCTTGGAGCTAGCGACGTTTAAAAGTGACTTGTACAGTAAGAAGTATTTCATTTTAAGTACAGAAGACTGCCTCGTTGGTACAGTTGCTGCAAGCGGTACTGCTGACCATGATGTCCTGAATTCAATTTCCCGTCGGAAATATCTAGTAGTGTCTGGTTGACAACAATAGACTTGCGCTCTATTAGATGATGTTTAAACATACCTATCGATTTGTGAATAAACACCTCTGCTTAAACCTTTAGGCAATACAAACATGATGTTACGTTATATTATCTTTAGTTCATTAAACCACAAGCGGATGGCCGGTCGTCCGCGCTGTCATTGTCTTTCTATTGTGTCTCTAATTTACACGATTGAAAGGTAAAAATAAATAAATTATTGTTAAGATTCACTCAGCGGCTAGTCAGTTTAAGTTCTAACTATAAAAGTCTACACCTTAGAATAATAACTCATAGAAGCCGCGTCTAATACAAAACGCTAGCGAAATCGTGTGTCCATAATTATTATCTCTATTTAATTTACAAAATTATCAGTTTTAGTTGCATTATTCTAAGTCTTAAACAAACTAACGTCAATATAAACGCTCTCTTAATGAAACTTAGTCACTTTTTGACCTCAAAAATCACTGAAATCAAATAGACTCGCGACACACAATCGAACCGCGTATCATGACTACATTCAAATTTCCAATACATCACACCTTGTTGGCGAGTAAGAGGAATGCTCGTTCATTGTTAGCAAACCACGCTTGATATGAAATGTAAAACATTCCCTTTATTAATACTTAATACGATCACCCTTTGATTCGATGAATAGGAGTCACTCAACAAGTCGTTAATCAAACGATATTGGGTACGAATCAGGTAGTTGTATTGTGTGATCGATGGCGGCAAGCTTTGCATCTATGATTTATTATTAATTCTTAAACTTGGCATTAATGAGACTGAAGGATTCATTGAACCACAACTGGAAGCTAGGAGCTACTAATGCAAGTTACCCTTGTTATCGATTCCGATATAGCATGACAAGCGATTTGATATATATTTCTAAATCTAAAAGATAATATCTAATATTTGATGACGATATATATTTTGTTTGTTGTTCTACTGATTTTGTATATCATTATTCCAAATTTATTATATACGTGCGTATACGTGCCAACATCAACCACGGCATTGATGCTTAAAAGTGTTCTTTGTTTGGCACCAATCATTTATAATAAAATCCCAAAACATAGACAAATGCCTACCGCTATTTTCAATACATTTAAAAAATGCTCATAGCCAAATGTTATCTACAACGCCATATCGGAATTCTTAAATGACCGCAATTAATGATATAAGTATAATGGTTTCCTACAATAACGATATTCACATTTTCACATTTTGAACATCAACTTTTTTACTCTGTTTTGTTTGTTTTTCTTTTTCTATTTTTAATGTATAGACTCAAATGTTGTATGATTAAAAACTAATCATAATATTATTTTGTACGCCATAAATGGCAGAACACGCAGATTTATCTGTTAATCTAAGTACCTTACACATAATTGTTTGCTGTATACCTACTCGTGTTTTACAATCAAATATATTCTATTCTACTAAATTCTATTCTATTCTAAAAAAGAAGCAATGATAGCCTAGTGGTGTGAACGGCGGATTGCCAAATCATAGGTTTCGAGTTTGATTCCAAGGCTCGCACTTCTGACTTCTCAGACTCATGTTCGTATTGTTAAAAATTATCACTTGCTTCAAAAATGGTGAAGGATAACAACGTGAGGAAACCGGTGCCTGACAGATATTTCTCTAGGGCATGTCGTAATGGTGGCATTAAAACTCTTACACCATGAGAAGAAGTAAATATAGTTATTACAACACGATAAGAAAAAGAGCCCAAGTAACATAAAGGCACAAAAATTTACTGCTACAACGGTTTTATGACGTGTCTATTTACGAATAGGTACTGACCATCCTGTCAATCCCACACCAGTGATGCGTAACTCCATTTATGACAGATGACATTGTTCCCATAATCATCCCATCACTACCGCTTTCAACCCCATATCCCACGATGTTACGCATCTCACGTCATTTGTTTTACTTAATTGTTTTATTTGCAGATAATTGTTGAAATAAATTGTGAATGTCACACAATATCCGGTGCATAATGGGGTAAATAAATCGATCAAATTAAAATTGATCAATAATAGTTTACTGAAATGTTGAGCAACATGCTTCTTTTTACTATTAACACTGTATTTCTTAATTTGGTACCCTGTCCCAATAAGTCTTTTTCAAAACTTTTGTGAAAATAGTTTACTGGATAAATCTCCGATAAACGGTCAGTTACTAAAGATTTGGCTGAAAAATAAACACCAAATGTTTTTTTTATTTTTCATATTGTGTCCGTGAAAATGAGTAGCTCTGTCGAAGATAAAGCAAAATGATCTAAAAACGATTGAATACTGTATTAGAAGTAAATGTTTATTTTATTTCTTAAAAACAGTTAGTCTATTTAATTTTAGTCTAAAATTATCTCTCACATGGAGAAATCATCTGACAAAGCAGCATAATTTGTTCAATCATAATAATTGCTCAATGGGATGTGAAATAATTGATATTGTTATGACAGTTGGGGACAGGGGAACATCGCGCTGCACCGAGTTTAGGGTCATAAAAATAAATAACATCACAAAAATAAATTGCTCTTTATTTTGACAAACATTGTGCTTAAATGATGATGTCGACATAGAGAGGGAGCGCAGAGCTCTGTCAGTCCGTGGCAACATGCTGGCCCGTAGATTCGCCCGCTGTACGGAGCAAGTCAAGATCACTCTATTTAAGGCATATTGTCAGGGCATGTACACGGGTGGTCTATGGGTTAGTCATACAAAGAAATCCATGAACACTCTGCGCGTCCAGTACAATAACATTTTCAGGATGATGTTGGGACTTCCTCGTTTCTGCAGTGCCTCCGGGATGTTCACGCAGACTCAGACTGATGGTTTTCATGCCGTCATTCGGAAAAAAGTCGTCTCACTTATGAGGAGGGTACGGGGGAGTCACAACAGCATCCTGAAAACGATAGCTGAGGATGTACGTGCACCTGTGTTGAGGCATTTCGCTCGTTTGGTGGTCTCTAGGGAGGTATCTCCCTATTGGTTATCTTGACGGGGCGGGATGTCTCAGCGCAGGGGTATTTTTATGTATTTTGTGTACCTACTTAGAGGATTAGATGTATGTGATTGTCTATTTGTAAGTGTTTGAACTAACAATAGTTTTTAAGTTGTTTTGTATACTAACCTTTGGATTTTTTAGTTGTCCTAAAATAAATAAATTTGAATTTGAATTTGAATTTAAAACTGAAAAAATAATTTATAGTAGCCTAATGACGCGCACATACTAATCCCATTTATTTATGTCGGAGAGATTAGAAGTTCTCTCTCACATTAAAGCTAAATACAATAAAACCAGCCTATTACTGCCCCACTGTAGGACAATGGCATCTTTTTGGAAAAGTCATAAGCATTGATCACCTCACTACGTTACGGCGGCGCTAGCGATTTTAGACTTATAGGTATTATTTAAATAAATATGACAATATTCTACAACTTTTACACAACGCCATCCAGCTCCAAACTAAGCAGGTATGCTATGAGTACTAGACAACTGACCAACATACTGATATATTTCTAAATTACTATTTAGAAATAAATAAACAAAAAAAAAACTTAAAAAAAATAAAAAAAAAATAACTAACAATCTAAATCTCACAATCAAATCAATACCCCTCAATCTAATCTAATCTTATAATTTAAATTATTTGTTCTAATAATTTATTATATCACCACTGCTCTCAAAAACGGTGAAGGAAAACATCGTAGAGAAAACCGGCATGTCCTAGAATCAAAAACTCGAAGACATGTGACATCTACCAATTCGCACTGGGCCCGCGTTGTAAATTATGGCCCATACGCAAAATACGCGCTCTGACGTGAAGTTGCGGATACCAGCCCGGTATCGTTATCTTTAATAGATAAAATTACACAACAAATAATCGTACTCATCACACAAACTTTGTTCTGTGTCGGAATTGAACCCACGACCTCCGACATTGCGTTCCTTTATCGATGTCAGTGATTTCCAAGATAAACTAAGATTAGAAAGTGAATGTGAAGTGAGTGAAAATTAAAAAAAAATGGTAGTTGAATAGATTTGAAAGACCCAGTGGTTATGGCCTCGCTTCACAAGGCTGTGGATTCAATGAAAGTTAGTTACCTTTACGTATTAAAGCTTTTCACTTAGATGAACTCAGAGAAACAAACTAATGCTAATAAATTTTCTTACAGAAGTAAACTATGACCACAAAAGTTCACACAACAAATCATACTAAAGCTTTCAAACTTGCACATAAATCCAAAACCGTATCAATTTATGAAAGAAACGAATTACAATTTTAATATCATTTTGTCGCTCTTAATTTCAAACCTGTTCCGTGGGTGGTGCGATGAGATGCGTAGGAGCACGGGGTAGGTACCCCTTACAATACGAATACAATGACTTGAATTATCGTCGCATTCTTATTGGACATGTTACAAGACTTAACATGTTATTTAAGCTTATTGTTAGTAACTTAACGACATCATTGAACGCTAATAACACTATTCTTCTTTTGTCGGTGATGTAAGTGTTACTTTTAGTTCACACTTCGTAAGATATTTATGAATATTAAATTAGTATCGGAATATAATGTGGCTCCTGCGGTCTGGATGAAGTGGGAGGTTTTAAAGTCACGATAATCGGTGTGACAATGAAAGCTGAGTAGTATAAGTATTATTAAAATAGGTACCTACGTATATTGATTATAAGATACTCTTGAAGCATTACCTACTACATTACTAGAGGACGCTTACAGCCCCACATCATTGTGTTGATAAAATGCCTACCTTATCTGAAACTTCAAATATTGTGACAAAAGCCTTGGAAGTTACAGGAGGAAGTTGCATTGAGTATAACTGGCGAAAGTTACCTTAGTAACAAAGTGTGGTAATTTCTTATGGAATTAATCATTACTGGCAGTATGTGGGGGTACTGTAGACAGATCTACCTTACCCTTTGGAAGCATGATTGCAGGCGTGATGGTTTACTTATGTTCTAAAAAAAAATATTAACCTTGTCCATTTTATAGATATCCTTTGGTAGGTACAGACGCCAGCACATCAAGTTACCGCAATGTGTCAAATTTTCCCAATTGAGTACGAACCTTATTCTGTTGGTTATAAAGTTGAAAAACGATCAAAGAAATTTGACACATTAGGGTAACTTGATGTGCTGGCGTCAAGCTATGCATTTTCACTATAAGCTTATGTCACATGATATAGGATTTCCGTACAATGCGAGGTCAGTGTTAAATGGAAATGCAAAGCCTAATTTGTAGCCGTGTGTACGTTTACGTATAGCATTTAACTGATTATAAGCAGGAATAACAATTTAATTTAATTGTTCTTCATCTAACCCCCATCAAATCGCGTAACCCTAACGGAACATCGATCGATTATTCGTAATAATCATAACAGGAAAAAAATATCGGTTATTTACGGAACCCATTAGCACCTCCCCGCACGTCATATCCGGTACAAAATCACGGGGTACAACCCCACAAAGATGACTGGCCATTGCTTTTATACCAAAGTCAATTTAAATCTAATACAAGATAAGTAGCTCAAGTTAAAAAAAACATACTTAGCCTAAAATGGTGTCAAATTAAAAGAATACTATCACATGTGAAGACGAAGGCATGAAGCACAATTACAGCACTATTTTAGAATGTGAAACTAAAATGGAAGCAGGTACCTTACGTCATAAAAACACACGCGTTTAACGAGCGAAGCTTAGAAACCGACTCGATAAATACTTCGATACGAGACCCATTAACCGCTAATCCAGGGCAAAGTATGTATTAACTAATGAAAACAAATACCTAACATCGAAACAACCATATCGATTCAATTAGTATCTAAAGCTAAATAGAGGGAGAGTTATTCGATTCACGTCGTATTGACGGTAGCCGATGCTTTGATCAAAGGGCCGACGAAATGAGAAATAAAACAAAGTTTAAGAAGTTCAATTCATAGCGTGTTTTAAATCTAATTGATGATGGGATGGTGAAGACGCCGGGGACTGTCACCACGGCGGCGATCCTCACACGAACGGTATTGGCATATTTTAATGAAGAATAAAATGACCATGTTTCATTAGCTTTCGAATTCAAAAATGCAGTTGAAGTATTCAAAATTATCTAAAGCTCATGTCGAGTATGCTAGAAATATGCAATGGACAATAATAAATTTGGGTAAGCGTCGATTAAAGGTATTTAAAAAATATGTGTTAGTTATAGGACTTGGGAAGCCATAACTGTTTTTGAGACACCACTTTTATCAGTCATCATCTGAGTATTTATTAAGACTTCGTGTAATATAATGAAGCAACTGTTATTAAAATTAAGCATCCGTGATCGGACTGTACTTGGTTAAGTTAATTAAAGTACGTAAAGAAAACTCGAGTAAGTCTGTTTAACTAGTAACTGATTTCTTATTTAGCTTCGATGGTCCTAGTGTATCATTTTTTTTTATTTTTTTTTTATTTAATGTCGTAGACCTGTTCATGTAATCCAGTCTGTTGTGTACAAATAAGCGGGCACGCCTTTTTTACTTGAAAGCTTATATTTATTCAGTTAGTTATATTTTTTTTTGCTCGAGTTTAGTTGTCAACGTCGGTACTTACTATTCTTATTACTACTGTCTTGTATATTGGTGTGTGCTAGCTGTCATGCAGCAAATTATTTAATTTAATTTAAATGAGTATGTTTATTAATTACCAATGCTGTTTAAACTGTTCTTCTAACATATCAGACAGACGTGTTGCTGGGGAGTTTCGCCACTTCTTCTTCCCAGCAAAAACACTAGGAAGTGGCGAAGGGCGGGCGTTTTGGGGGTCTTATGTAATGTTTGACGTTCAAAAAGTACTGATGCTCAGCCTAGTTAGAATTAAGAGTTTTGATTTTGAAATTGTCTCTTACGCCACAGCTAATTTGAATAAATGACTTTTGATTTTTGAGTAAAAATCCTACTTAGTATTATAAATGCGAATGTTTGTTTAGATATTTGTTACTCTTTCGCGCAAAAACTAATGAATGGATTTGAATAAAACTTTTTAATAATAAAGCAAACAAAATTAACATCAGAATAGGCAAACTTCAGGAGATAGCGCGAACTATTAGTTCAAAAGGATGCGGTACGTTACCCACAAGATTTTTTAAATCCTCTAAACTCCTTAGCGTAGGTATTTTTTAAAAATATTTTCACCTTCTACGAGAACAAAGTCGCGTAAACAATAAATATTTATACTATTTTATTTAAACAAGTACTTGCTTTAAACCATGAACGTAAAATATTCTGAAGTAAAGTTTATTAACCTTAGGTGGACACATAACTTTTAATATAAACAATTAATCCTATCTTAATAAACCCTTAATAAACTGATCTCTATTCAAAATTAAAACCGTTCCATTCATAGAACTGTACAAATTAACAAAGCAAACATTTTTAATCAAGCCAGCGTACTTATCGAAGCGTCTACACGCGTATACATATGTAATAGGAGTAATTTCATTACATTTACAACATCACCGCTTCATTCCCCAATTTCCAGAATTGGTTTCATTAACGTAAATGTCAATGTATTTTATCGATAATGTACCGATAAACACAGATGCGACTTTTATCCAGCAGGTTTGAATGCGACTTGCCTTTATAAGAAATACCTTTAAACTCAAACACTCAATGAGATTGAAACTGATAATGCTGATGTGGATTCTTAAGACGATTGATTTATTTTAAATATAAAGACATCGATACGCTGATTATGTGACAATATCTCTTCATCCCTTTTAGTGGCAGCGCATTAACGGTATTGCCGCGGATATTTATAGGCACTTATATTAACCTGTTAATATTTATTATGCTTCTCTTTGTAACTATAAGTGAATATTATAGGAGTTTAAGAACCGTCCATGAAAGTATGCAGTTACGAGTCATTGCTACGAAAAATATTCACTTCGTATTTTATGTTACAGAATTCAGTGGTCAGCAGAAAAAAACTGGGCACGCGTTAGCCACCCTCCCCGCACCGCCCAGCCCCAACCACCACGCCAGGTACGGACCCGCACGTACAAGGGGAAGGGATGATCGAAAATAATAGGGGAAGAGAATTTTAAAATTTATATTTTTTGCAGCCGGCGCAGGTGATATAACGCGTGCGCGTGCGCCGGCGACTCACTTGTACGTGAAGCTCCGCTGCCGCCGCTCGCGCTCGCCTCTAACCGAAAGCTCCCACGAAGCCTTCCCCTATCGCGCAGTGCTTTTCCGATAGCCGCGCCGACCGGTCGTGCTCCTTATCTGTCGTGAACGCCCGCGCCGCACGCACGTAAAATGCTACAAGAAATTCAACTCGTTCAAGGTCAGACGAACTACGTAGTCGTCGCGTCCGGATATCCTTCAGCTACGTTAACTAAGACACCCATAGAGAAGAGAAATATACCTATCGCACCTGCCCCTGAAAAAAATTACGTTACACATGATACTCCGCCAAATCTACAATACAGAAAGAAGGTGCATTTTAGAACAAACCCTTACACCGGACCGCAGGCCGCGTCAATCGCAAGACGTAACGCTCGGGAACGCAATCGTGTGAAGCAAGTGAATGATGGATTCAACGCGCTGCGCCGACACCTGCCAGCGTCCGTTGTCGCTGCGTTATCAGGTGGTGCCCGAAGAGGATCTGGCAAAAAACTTAGCAAAGTTGACACACTAAGAATGGTGGTTGAATACATTAGATATCTGCAGCAACTACTTGAAGACAGTGATGCTGCTTTAGGGATTACACGGGATCAAGAAAACAGAGAAAATATTCCAAATGGAAGCACATTACAGCCGATGACAACAATGGATATGGACGATGGATTCTTCTATGGCAGTGGATCTCCCTGTTCAGAGAAGCCTGATTCCCCTGCGCCTTCCGAGTGTTCTTCGGGCGTGTCGTCGGCGTACTCAGCTGATCGGTACGAGGTCACGACGACGCAACAACAGCTCGGCCCTATGGATGAAGACGAGCTACTAGATGTCATCTCCTGGTGGCAACAGAAATAACCATCACGTAAGTTGACATACATTTTCTTGTTTCCACATAAAGAATTTCTTAATACTTTTTTTTTCATTGTGTAAAACCAAATGAGTAGGTACTTAATTATTTTGCAGCGATCCAAGGATTCTTCTATATTTTTTTTGTGTTCTCAATACTAATGTTTACCTTCTTTCTTTTGTTCACAGATGAATCGTTGTGAGTGACACAACTGGACCCAACCCTCCGAAAACGATGTCCATTATTTATTAATAGTGCATTGATCGTTTACACACACGAAAAGACTCTTGTATATCTAGTCAAATCAATAGTGCCTTGAGTATTTAGGTGTTAAGTCTTAGTTTTAATTGCGGGGTAAATAATCAAGTTTTGGATTGCCGTACTGACTTTTTATTAGCAGTAAAACCATGTGACTGTTGAATTGTAAAATTTCTTTGTTCGTTAGGGTGGGAGTTATTTTTTATTGTAAGAAGGTACACTTTTCAAAGTGTTTGACTGTATAAAATACCTCTAAATTATGCCGATAATTATGAAGACAATTGTTTGGTATAGGCTGTTATTATAATACTTATAGTATACTTTGTAGAACAAAATGGTCGATAGTACACGTTACCTTTAACTGATATTACCGAAACTGTAATCTAGAACGCACAGTGTATTATCGGCTTAGTCGATGATATTGTAAATATACCTTTAATTAGTTTTAGTTTATTAGGTTAAGAAATTAAAACTATTTATTGAATCGACCTGTTGGCATTTTTATTCCTTTGTTTGAAAACCTGCAAGCTGCACTTAGCTCTACTAGTTTTTTTTTTAATGTCCAACTACCGGTGTAAAGTTGTCGTAAGTTCAAACAAGTTTTGCCTAGTTTGTATCAATTGGTTTTTCAAACACATAATGTTTATTTTATCGAGACAATTCAAAATAGATTCCTTTAAACGTAGTTATTGCCTTTGTTCTGTCAGTCTAACGTCAATAACCATTAAATTAAATACATATTATATGAGAACCTTTACGTTTTATGAATGTCGAGGGCAAATCAAGTTCTTAAATGAGCAGGTACATACTGATCAATGACGTTTCTTTCACGTGGAATTTTCAGTGGGAAAAAGGTGAGTTTTCAAATAGTAAGCATAAAATTTTAACAAAAGCCGTTTTTGTGAAAGATTTGGATATGAAAATCATACTACATAACCGAAATAGAATAGGATACAAACATGATTCGCGTGTAATACAGGTGAGTTGTTAAAATAATATTTGAATTTAAATACATTTTGTAACTTGGCTTGCAATTTGTATTTCATTATAATTGATACAAATAAATCGATTTAATAACCAGTGATCAGCTTTTGATTAGTATTTAATTTTATAAAACTATTTTTTTAAATTAGTCAACTTAAAAATAAATATGGCTATAGTTTACAGAAATCGGAAACAGAATCATTTCATTTTTTTTCCATCAAATGTGTTTCTTAAAAAGTCTTAATGGGTGCTCCTGAATACTGTTAGGAATCTTATTGTAAATAACAGGTGAACACGAATAGCCCCATGACAATGTAGGTGAAGGGAAGGCGTGTTGATCTATAATTCCATGCTAGGTACGCAATGCTAGGCATTGATAGTTTACTGAAGTTTTCACACGGTGATTTTACTAATTCATGTTACTCTCGCGCGCTCCTTTATTAAGATAATTATAAATATTATGTCTATGTCTTCTTTATTATTATTTTTTTATTGATAGGCACGCGTTTGACCACTATCTCACCTGATTATAAGCGATGATGTAGTGGACGATGAAGCACGCCAGCTGAGAAGCAACCTGTCCACTCTTGACTAAAAGACCCCTAGGTTGTAGCTATCAGGAAACACCGATGACCAGCAGGGAACCTATGCATGCTTTCTATGTGCCAGCGCAACTTTCTTCTGTGTTTCTGTCTTTGCTTATTTTTATTACAAGGCTATAACTACTAGAATGTGGATTCAAACAATAAACTACAAAGAGTACAGATGCTATTAGCACACTAAGCAACACTAAAGTGTCAAATTTTCCCAATTGAACAAAACCTTTATTCTGATTGATATAAAGTTGAAAAACTATCATATAAATGCGACATATCGGAGCCCCTTGATGTGCTGGCCTCTGTACAAGTGTACAAGTTTCCCGGTTTACATAAATAGAAATAGAGAGAGAGAGACAGACAGAGAGAAGAGTGAGAGTTTAGAGGTTTAATTGTAATTAAGTATAGGTACTAACATAGTTACGTAAGCTGTAGTACTAACAAAGTGATATGGAACGAGTTTCTGAAATAAATCTTTTATTATTATTACTATAAATCTATCCAACATCAAAATAATACCAGCCTGCTACTATATCACAGTAGGGCCCTCATCTCGTAAAAAAAGACGCATGCATTGCATCATCACGCTTGCTCAAAGTGTGTTTTGATTTTAAAACTAAAATTTACTATAAGTCTAGGATTCTTTACGACACTTTCCTAATCCGATTAAACCGATGTCAATTATTTCAAAGATAAACTTAGAAAGTACATTTAATTTTATTATTATGTATGATTTTAAAAAGTCACATTGGTTCTTTCCGTATTTCAACCGTAACTAAATCCGCCATCTTATATAACTACTGCAAAAGAATCACCTGTTGAATCCTATAGGAAAGATATACATAACCATATGAAAACAAAGAAAGCTGTCAACAAAACAGCGGGAAGCGACTGAGCGACTCACAAAACCACACAAATTAGCATAATGAACGAATCAGTGTCTGGCTCTGTAGACTTTATTTAACTTAACTTATTTTAAAACGGCTTAAATAAATCAGAAGGTTGGTTCACACGGTATACAATACGATAATAATATGAGCTTTTTATATGACATCTTTACATAAAAAGCTGATACATTTTTGATAGGTTTTTGCCATCAGTCTTTCTACATCACTAATTGTTCTGTTATTAAGGCCTCAAATGTAATAAGGTCATGGGTTTAAACCTGGGCATAAAACAATGTATTTTTTCAATGCGTATCTGGATGCTAAATCTAAATGTTTAAGACATATGTATAATTAATGTCGGTAAAGGAAAACATCGCGAACACTCTAAACTTATAGTCTGAAATCGTCAATCTGCTTTGGATAAAGCATGGTGATCAATCCCACGAACATTGATCACCAAACTTTATCAAAACGGACTCGATTTCTGTTGATTGGCAACTCTTTCACTATATTTATTTTTAGTGCATAATTATGTTTTATCGACACTATAAGATGCTCGTGCCTTCTCTGTATGAGAAGAAGTCTTTACCCTAAAGTGAGACAGTAACACAATTATTATTATTTGGACTGACCTGTTGGTCTAGTAGTTAGTTATCCTGACTACTATGCTGGAGGTCGTGGGTTCGATTCCCACCCAGGGCAAATGTTTGTGTGATGATCACGATCATTTGTTCTGTGTTTGGGTGTAATTTATCTATAATATGTATGTATTTATAAATATATAAGTATATTTATCAGCTGTTTAGTACCCATAACACCAGCTCTTAGCTTAGCTTGGGACTAAATGGCGTTGTGTGAAAAAGTTGTGGAATATTATTTATTTATTTCATAGGTCACTTACCCCAATATTAATAAACAAGAAGTTCTTCTGAAGTTAAAATGATCAACATATATCTTCTATATTTGAATCTCTCCATCGTTTCAGCGACAAGAGGCCAGCAATTCTTTTATAATAAATGTCTTCCTCCAATAGTTTTATATCCAAACAACCCGTCCGTTCGTTTGTGTCAATCCTGTTATTACCCTTTAGATATAATAAATCATCGTTGCCCAGATGTAGAGAATTAGCGGGACGCTGCGCGATCGCGTCGAGATATTCCCTAAAAATAATAAAAAAATACCTCACACGAACCCAATCAACCATTATTATATGACACACGATGAGGGCAGATTCTATTAATTTATAACCAATGTGGGTGGATATACTGGCATTATTTTTTTAAAGGTCGCAGAACGTGGACACAGATAACTGTAATTTCGTGTTGTTTTTATTAAGATATTGGCCAAGTAAATTGTGGCACGCAGCCCATAGGAGTCCGTAGCCCCCTGAGTCCGTAATATAGATGACCAAAAGATTAAGAGGAAAACTCAATAAAATTCATTGATCAAAGTGTACGAATGTAGGGATTTCTTGCTTAAAATAACGGCCCAAATACTAGATGCTTAACTAAACAAAAACCTGTGAATGGTTATAAATTATTATTAGTTATTATTGCTCTTTTGTTTTTTGACGTTTTGTGACGATGATGTACCAAAAGAATTAATATAGGTCAACATCTTTCCCCTTCCTTGCTTTTTCTTATAAACAATTACTCTTTCTTTCTTCGAACACAAAAGCTAGGTGGCATTATTTATATGTCCACGTAAATTATATTTGACTGTATTATTAGACCTTTTGACAAATTTACTTGTAGCACCACGCGTGAGAGCGACCGTGTTACCCCACTGCTTCTATAAAAAAAACGTTATTGTTTTGATAAAAAATGACATGTCTACCAAACATCTGATAATAAGCGTGGGCGGGGTCGCTACAAAAGAGAATTGGTTAGCACCATACAAACACAATACGGGATGAAGTTTTGATTCGGGTGTAAAATTAAGTTTTCTAACATCGGCCCCCCTTTGTTCGTTTTTTCTTGTCGCACCGTCCACACAATAAGATTGTTTGTTCTATTAACGACTTAACTGCGATAAAATTACTGTTTTCTTGGGAATATTTTTCACTAATTTACTATACCTTTCGTGCGTAATTTGCCAAAATAACACCTATCACAATAAAACAAATACACCAAACCTAGTGATTAATTTTTTTACATCTGAAAACGTATCTTTTGAAAAAGGTTTTTGTCTCGTCAACGTATCAACGAACCAGAGTCTCTCCACACATTAATCAAGTTGCATACATATCTGTATAACTTCCTGCGTTCGGCTACTTTTAGGCACTTTATCTTGCTAATGATGTTTTACGATGTTGCTGCACTCGACGTTATCACGCGCCGTCGCCTACGGTAGCTAATGCACCAACTATCAACAATATCTAATAAAATCTCCTCTATGCGCAAGATAATAAGGTTCTATTTTATGATAACGGTAGTGATATTGTAGAGTGGTAGCATTCTCCCGGCGGCTGTCTCTTTGTCGCCTCTCATATCTATAGGCAACTTAATTAATTGACGGATCGCGGTAGCAACCGAACTGATTAGCGTCCCTTTTTGTGCAACATCCTAACTCTTTTGTCGGAAAGTTTATCTAAGTGATAATAGAATTGAGTTCACATGTTCCGCAACTTTATAATATGCCTTTGGTAAAATGGTGACCCTAAGAGCACTTAATAGATAGTAACCGATTTTGATTTAAATTAAAAATAATGTCAGATTCCTGCCACAGTTTACCGTATTCACTAGTAGACGCTTCAAAGAAATAGAAACAGTAAACGGTGCTACAACATAAGATGTAATCATGAATGCGATGCTCACAGATAACCACCTTTAAATATTAATTTACCATCCTCCGGAGGACACCGAGGGAGTAATACACTTACTTAATAATAGGCGGCCGTAGCTCCTTCAACAGTTCCCGACAGATCTACTTAACGCACGAAATAATAACCCAATTGAATATTTCGGAGCTGGAGAACAAAAGCCGGCAACACGGCTGTCGGCCACATTACCGCCCTACCACAATAAATCCCGGAGGTCCGTCGCCAAAGGGCTAATTACTCTGAATATCGGTTGATATACTGTCTACTTAGAAACCGTGATGTATGGCTGCATTCAAAGGATCGGACGCCGCGCGCCCCCGGCACAAGCACGATGCCACGATTATAAATAAGCATGTTTAGGATAACGATTGTCGACACTGCGGTTAGCTCATAATAAACTGTAATAGAAAACATTAATTTATAAGTTGACCTCTGGCCGTCGTAAAATACTAGCGGGCTTCCAACGTGCAACCGTCCATTCGTAACTTCTTTCAAATCGACATCGAATGAGATGTCCGAGATATTCATTGTTTGGGTGACAATAGCGCACATGATCTAGATTAGTGACGTGCATTGTGTCGCCAAAGGGTTGCATTGTGTGCTGCACAAACGCAGCGCCCGCGCATAATGCGTCGATACCCGCAAACATCTCGACGGATTCGCACAGATTCCGTGAATTTGTAAAGAAAATAAATATAACTTTTGACAATGTTCCATTCATCATTTTTCATATTTTTGGGTATAGAATGGAATTCGTTTTGCAAAAGAAATATATATTTTTGTCATTGGAGTCTTCCAATAATATTGATGAGACTCAACGAATGTGGTATCTAGGTTTTTAAATTCATATTTCAACAGTTAGTTACATTACATTTTTAACCGACTTCAAAAAAAGGAGGAGGTTCTCAATTCGGTTGTATATTTTTTTTTTTTTTTTTTTTTTTTTTTTTTTAGGGTTTGTTACCTCAGTACTCCGTCATTTATGGACCGATTTTCAAAATTCTTGTTTTGTTTGATAGGGTATACTAACAGATTGGTCCCATTTGTATCAAAACTCATATCTGATGAGGGATCTTCGAGGAATTGAGGGAACTCCTCAAAAAATATAGGCACACACGCACCGATTTCAACATTTTTAGTAACAAATCAAGCATTTTCATTTAGAAAGTAACATTTGGTGAAGAAAAACTGATGAAGAAGACAGGCAACGGAACTCTTCAACGCATAACAGCAAATTATTCGCGATTGCTATAGTCAGATGTCTATGCTGAGCTTTTGTATTTCCACAACATAACATTACGCCATTCTATTTTAAAAGGGGCCGGCAGAGATGTACAGATTAATGTTTAGAGATAGAACTTCTTTAGCAATCGTTATCCAATTTCAATGATTCTTTCAAGTTTTGAAAGACTTTCTTTACATACAAAGAAACTAAAAATTACAAAATAAAATTTTTTTTACAAAAAAAAACAACCGACTTCTTAAAAAAAAACTAACAGGTGAAAAATAACTCCAGTTTCGGAAGTCGGTGGCCAATAATGAACAAAACAAAACCACCAAAGCCACAGACTTCCGAAACTGGAGTTATTTTTCACCTGTTAGTTTTTTTTTAAGAAGTCGGTTGTTTTTTTTGTAAAAAAATTTTTTAATATACTTGAATCAAATTTATTATCACTATTAGAACCAATAAAGAAATTAAACTTCTATCATAATTAATTGATGTGACTGTTTTTACCTACTACCACTATAGGTAGTAAAAAAATCGCAAAATATTAGAACAACCAAAAATATAATTACGCTGTTTCTATTCGTGCCTTCCAACACCTTCAATATTTCAATTTTCTTAAACAAATTTCACTTTCAGCAGCTCAATTTTTCTCATAACACCCACGAACAAGTAATTTTTAACCGAACAATTCTCAAAATAAACCTTTAAGATGCGGTTGAATGTAATCTTTAACCAAACTCAGCCACAATGGCGGTGATAAGATCAAATCTCTTGCATCGACAAACAAATTGTTCGCTTACAGACTGTTACATCGATAATATGTTTACAAAACATGTCATTCACTGAGAATTATTTTAAACAATGTTTTTGTACCGTGAAATTGATTCTACTGCTACGTAGAATTTGGTGTTAAAATCTCTGACCAGGTATAAAGTTATGTGGAGCATATTGAGAAAGGTAGCTTGCAAACATCGCGATAATATTAGTGAGAGCCGACTTTCAGCTGTCCATTTAGTTTAGTTTTGACATACAGAAAGAGCTAAAGCACAAAAGATAAATAAATAAAAAGTGTTTTTAAAAAACTAGACACTTGAAGCATAATGGGAAATACCTAACCAATTTAAACGCAGTACTCTACTTAAGTTTATTGTTACGACATACCCATGAGGAAAGAATTAGAATTAAAAAAGCTGAAAATACTACGTACAGCGCTTTATATCTAGGCAATCATTCTCGATCTCCCACTACCCTCATGCACCTTGCAAATAAAATTCTAACTCACACCTAAGATTTTCTATGCATGTGTGTGTCAAACAATGCGTTGAAAATAAATGAGGTCGTTATGCGTATGGTTTTAGTGCGGGCTAGTATAAGTGGCGTGGTCAGTGCGACAGATGTTAAGGATTGCGGGTAGTAGCAAGGTGTCGCGGCTCAGGTGCTGTGAGTGGCACAAGCCACAGCTTTGTCATCGTCGCGTACTGACGAGTACACATGAATGATGTAAAAGATTTACACAAATAATTGTGGTATGTTGGTTTTGTAAATACAATTCGTACTTAACTCTAGCATACTAGACTTCAGATTTTGCATGAACTACATAATATAATGCACTAAAAATATCAGAATTTAATTTGGCAAAGTAACACAATACAGGTAAACAACTTCATATTGATTGAAACAATCAAGAAAAGTCTCGAATTAGAAATGCCTAAGACGTTCCCCTACGAAGTACTAATTGTGTTAGAACACAATTAGTACTTCAACAATAATTAACATTCAATCATTTTGTTGTGTAAATAGTAAGGTTAAGTATAAATAAATGTTTTGTGTTAATCGTGTTTGTGTCAATAAAAAACAGATCAATAAATCACAATAAAGCTTAGAATAAAATGTCATTTTCTTTGCATTTGACTTTCCAAAGACTCTGTCCGCGAGTGTACCGTGTTCGTAGTAATTTTTTCGACATCCGCCTTGATATAAATGCGAAATGCGCGAAAGTAGCGCAGGATAATTAAAATCCCTGTTTCTCGTGAGTTTTGCTATATTAAACCACTTTTATTTTGATTGTACTGTCATTCAAGTCTCTATATCATCGGTCTCATCAGTTTGATTTAAATTTTAAAACTACACTTATCCCAATTAACTCCCAAAACAAGTTACTGGAATTTTTTGTTTATTTTTTACTCAAATTAAATAAAGATGTTACTGATACGCACACTACACTAAAATAAACTATTTATACAAATGAATGTAAAGCAAGAAAATATTATTTTCTAACTTACCGTTGCATTGATCTTGAGAAACAAAAAATACCCTATAAAGGGCCCGTTATTCTTTTAAATAGGAATCCTTATAAAATTAAAATATGGACAAACTTTCACAATAAACATAGTAATAAGATTGTTTCTTCACATTATTTTAAATCGTCTTAATTGGGTCAAAAGTGACATAATAAAAGCAGATGCAGAACCTCGTGCTTATTGCACAATAAACAAGCTGCAAAACAGATGAATCCCAAGGACGGGTGCTCACGGTCAGACAGACAACCCGATGACAGTTTGCGCAAAAACTTTCTATTTACAATACCCCTTTCTTTGTGCAACCCTACACTCTCCATTAGACGAAATTGTACAACTGTTCAGATTGGCACATGCTAACCCAGGTGCGAATGAAATTGATTGTAGTGATAGAATGATCTATGCACGCTTCTATGAAGAAGTTTGCGGGCGGAATGTGCTAATAATAGTTTGAAGGGTCATTGATGAAATAAAGGAGGCTGCGAATTTGGTAGTAGGTACAGACGCTGGCTAAAATTTTCCCAATTGAACATGAACCTTATTTTGTTTGTAATAAAGTTGAAAAACTGTCAAAGTAATTTGACACATTGGGTAGCTAGATGTGACTCCTGTATACTGACCGAGGTAAACTTTTTTATTCTACTTCTTAATGACAAAACAGGTTATCAAGACATGTCAACGAAACTAGACTAACACAGAGTTCCAAACTTAGAGAACGGATTTCACGTCGCTCAGTAAAATATCAAAGTGTCGCTGGACACTGAACTCCGACACATGACAAATTACAGAGTGATCAGTCAAAGAAATAGCTCATTAATTGAAACAAAATAGATTGCTGTGTTACAGGAAAAACAAAGGATAAAAAAAATCTTCTTTTTAATGTGTCGATGACAAATATACTCCTAGGCTTGTTGAACGTATAAGCCAATCAACAGAAGTAGGTAGATTGGCCAGGGTGCGTTAGAGGTAACCGAATTGTCCGTAGGTATATAAGAAGTAGAATAAATAAATAATAAATATTCCACAACTTTCACACAACGCCATTTAGTCCCAAACTAAGCAGAACTTGTGCTATGAGTACTACAGAACAAATGATCGTGCTCGTCACACAAACATTTGTCCTGGGTGGGAATCGAACCCACGACCTCCGACATAGCAGTCAGGGTCACAAACTACTAGACCAACAGGCCAGTCATGCATCTTGGGGTGCACGAAAGGAGATTCTGCCCTTTAACAACAACAACTACTTCTTCTTCTACAACTTCTTAATTATGAAGTATTCTTCAAGTTATTCAGGAATGTATCGTCGGCGGCATCGCCACCTTATCTTCAAATGGGATAGTCATCCGCTGTAGACTGGCTGAAACAAAACAACACTAAAATTAATTATAATGAAGCAAGTAAATTAAAGTTCATAATGCTACGGACAAGGAATACTACGAGTAAAACACGCAAAATTGTAGTTCTCTACTAATGAGCGCTAAAAACAGACGTACAAGTAATCAGTTGTTAAATATAGTGACAATATTTCGAAGATAATCTTAATTAAGACTGTATTACCTGATTCGTAAAGTAAGTAATTATAGTTAACATTTACGGTTATCAATTCTTTAGTTCCCGCTCTGTTAAGCGATCACTGACATAATCAACTCATCGATACATGGCTCGAATCACAATTCGTTTGGAGTCGGCTCCATTACAACCATTCACAGCAACTAAAATCTGGCTTCCACAACCTAAATACGGAGAGAAATTAAAAATTGACCCGATTGTAGATCTTCGGGTTATTGCAAGGGTCTACAAACTGAATAAATCTGAATTATAAGGTAATTTTTTTTAGAATGCCAATGAATGTGAATGTGAGGGTGAGTGTGTGTGCGTGTGTGTGTTTGTTGAATGTGTTTGTGTGAATGTTTGTGTTTGTTTGTTTGTTTTTGTAATCAGGTAATCTCCGAAACTTCACATCCAATTTCAAAAGTTGTAACACTAGTACAGTATCGAAGAGTACTAAAAGTATTATAATATGTTATCGATGTTCACGCGGACGATGTTTTAGACATAAACTAGTTGGTATAATAAAAAGGTCACCTACATATCAATGTTCTAATGAACAAACACTTTCTGTTTTACAACGCACACTAAAAGATATGTAATTCTTCAAAATATTACGACTTGATCGCGGTCATAACAATGTCCCTATTAATTCGTCAAAATTTGAATGTTGAATACGAATGTTTGAGCAAACAGCGCGGTCCGTTTCTGTTGCCGGTCAGTAACCAAGATATTTCACTGGTCGACATTTACATTGGTGTTAACGAGCCATCCCCCTATAAAATGTTTTGTGTTCGTACATAAATCTCCGAGCCTAGAAGACATCACAATGCCAACGTATAAATATTGTGTATTAATGAAATATATTTATGGCGTCATAAAAAGTTATGTGTATTGGAAAATGCACGACTGTATCGTTGATAATTTAGACGTAACTTCGAATTTCTGGTACATTCTTATAAATAGTTTGGTTTAGATAAGAGGTACTCAAGGATTTTAATGTTATTTTAGAACGAAAATCTTCAAGAATTACAATTATATAATGCTTAATTTCTTCGTGATTATCTGAGAAAATACATATTCATCATGTGGATAAAAACTTTTATGAGTCGTTATACATTACTATCAACTGCTTTAATTTACATAATAAAGCTCCCATTCATTACTGATTTGCGAGGCACCCATTATCACTCAATATAAGAGATAATAACTTAGTCAAGTTGTAATAAAAGTCAGGCACTTTAGCATCGCAAACTCTTCGCCATTAATTTAAATTGTTTAATGATCAAATTAATTATTTTAAATGCCAATTAATGCCCCCAGATTCTGATAATGAATTATATAGATTCTGACGTATTACACCTCTCATTGATTATATTTTAACGCTTTTATAAGTGTAAAAACCGCGATACCGTACCCCTATCTTCATTTACTTAAGTGGTTGATAACGTGTGTGAAAAAAAGAAAAGTTATTTTTTTTTAATTAACACATTAAGGGCAGATATCTTAATCTGTATGGCGCCAATTCTAAAAAGACTTCACCCCTTGATAAGAGTCTCGACGTCTTTATCAAATACGTCCCCGGGACATATCTAAAGAACGGGATAATAATGTGCAAAAAATCTAAGGTTTCTTTATAATTGATGGTTTTTGGGTTTTACTTGTGTTTTAGATTTTGGACCACCCCTCGGATAGAATGCAAACATTTTAATGATTGTGTTGACCACTGATAACATTTTCTTAGCCTGCGTTCTTTGATAAATAAAAAGTCACATAGTTTTCCTACTTAAAAACTATACACCCCTATTTTTTAACAAGTACAAAAAAAAATTGGGCTGTATCTGTACCTGTTACTGATCATATTTGCGAAATCAAAAGTGAATAGAAGTTCAACTTTTAAATTTGCCTCTATTTAGTTAAACTTAAATAACGAAAACAGCTGTTGGAGGCGGGTCATGCTTGAGCGAGATCACGCGAACGTGAGCGAGAGATGACGATTAATGAATTCTACTATGTCATGAATAGCCTATACAATGTTTCCATAAAGTGGGTTACTTTTTGAGATATAAACAAACGCTAATAACTTTGCTGTTTATGAATATTATTTATTGATACTTTACAAATATAATGAGAAGTCCGTCTAGAATAAGCCCTTTAAGTATTTGTACTAATTAAAAATTAGTGGTGTATATTACATAATGGTATTACATAATATTCAAGATACTACAGAAGGGAAATCTGAAGAAATGTCATTAAAAAACTGTGATCTCATATCTCAGTAACGCCATCTAGAATAATAATATCAATATTGGAGCGGCAGCGGAGCGTACTAAATTAAAATCATAGACTTGTGTCCTAGAGGACACAAGTGACAGCTAGAAATTTTGATCGTGATGTACCGTCGGTAGTAAGTATTGAATGAATGTCTTTGCATAATGGTAATCAAACTATGCGACTAGCACAAACTTTTGACGTTAAATAATAATAAATAATAATATCAGCCTGTTACTGTCCCACTGCAGGGCAAAGGCCTCTTCTCATACAGAGAAGGCTCGAGCATTGATCACCACGCTTGCTCAAGGCGGATTGGCGATTTCAAACTTATATTAACTATAAGTCCAGGATTCCTCACGATGTTTTCCTTCACCGATGTCAATGATGTCTAAGATAAACTTAGAAAGTACATATGAATTGAAAAAGTCACATTGGTAATTGCCCAGGTTTGAACCACAACCTCGTGCATGAGAGGTAGGCGCCTTAACCAATGGGCTATCACGACAGTTTTTAAAAGACGTTTACATATTTTGAATATAACAATTATAAATATCCCACAACTTTTTCACACAACGCCATTTAGTCCCAAGTTAAACTTGAGAGCTTGTGTTATGGGTACTAAACAGCTGATAAACATACTTATATATTTCTAAATACATACATATTATAGACTAGCAGAAGTACCGCGGTTTCACCCGCGTAGGACCCGTTCCCGTGGGAAAAAGGGATAGAAGTAGCCTATGTGTTAATCCAGGGTGTCAGCTAACTCCATACCAAATTTTATGAAAATCCATTCAGTAGTTTTTTCGTGGAAGAGTAACAAACATCCATCCATCCATCTATCCATACTCACAAACTTTCACGTTTATAATATAGTACGATAAATTACACCCAGACACAGAACAAATTATCGTGCCCATCACACAAACATTTGTCCTGGGTGAGAATTGAACCCACGACCTCCGGCATCAGGGTCACTAACTACTAGACCAGCAGGCCAATCGAATTAATTAATGATACACTGATAAGTATTGTGCGTGCTTCATAAATTAAAACTTAAATGCTTCAGGATACATCTACTTTCAATTTTAGTATAATTTCATGCGAATCATACTAAAATTCACGTTACGTTTACGCCAGCAATTCGTGCTAAGGCTATTAAAGTATTCATTAAGGAAACAGACAGACGTGTGTGCTGGGGAGTTTATTCCGCCACTTCTTCTTTCCAGCAAAAACACTAGGATGTATGTATTTTTGACGTTCAAAAAGTGCTGATTCTGATTATGATTACTTTTGATTTTGATTATGAAATTGCCTCTTACGTCACAGGTATAAAATAGCCTATGGGACATACCCTTATTTTTAGATGAAAATTAAGTGTGCTTTAATCAACGCGAGGCCAGTACGAGTTAGTAGATGTCACATGTGTTTGATTTTTGGTTGGTCGTTCCTAACTAACATGTTATTTTGTCACCATTTTGAAAGCAGTAGTGTTTAAATAAGACACACAAAGTAAAGTATCTGATTGGGTTCGATCCCACGACCTGCAACGCTTCAGTCGGGGTCGCTACAACTAAGTCAACAATGTTCTTAACACATGAATATTTTATTTTGTTTTCTTTATTGTCGGAAGGTTTACAGACTAATAACAATAAAATGACAATAAATAACTAAATTGCTAATTACAAGCCTCCACACCCACAACCTAGGTATGTCAAAAAAAATTGTTATATCAACTCTTAATCCCAATACTTAATACAAAATTAAACTGCTGTTACTAGCAGTAACGTTAACTCCAATTTTTCGTGGTAGCCGCTGACTCGAAATAAATGTTGAATAATAATTACTGACAAGAACGGACGTGGGAAACCGTCTCCTACGGCAGCGATCGGCGTACGCGCAGCACATAAATCACGCAGCATAACAACACAAGATTTATACCGCTTAAACGGATAACAACAATTATACCTGAATCATTTCAGACGGTATGGTATCACCTAATGATTCACATAATTAAGTCAAAGGTGTTACATTACCACCTATTTTTATCCAGACATTAAGATTGAGCAGCTCATGAAGCAATCAAAAGAAATATTTTAATCAATTAGTTATACTTAAGTACAGTGACAGTAAAAATAAGTACTTCACATCTCGGTGTTTTCTTTGTGCTTGACTACTTATTCAACTTTACTACCGTAATAATGTCTATGTGACTGTCACAAAATGACATTTAGAATGGTTACTAAAAATATAACACTGACAGTTGAAAAAAGCTAATTTATTTTATGTAGCCAGTTCATAAGGTTTTAGTTTGAAGACATTGGTGATATGGTTATGCCATTTTGACTATTGTTTTAAAATAATTAAGAGTAATTTGTAGTCGTCAAAAATCTTCTTTATGCTATAGCTTTAAAATATATTAAGTCCCCTAATTTTTTAAAGAAAAGAATTTAAAAACTGACCAAGGTATAAATGGTTCGACTGTACAAGTAATGTTTGGTAGCGTAGGTATCAATAACTCCTTATCTACATAATTACAACAAGTAAATAGAAAATTAACATTAAATAAACGTCTTTTTTACATATTTTACATTGGAGACACGTTGCACATTAAGAGTAATGCACATACCTGTTTAACCCTTAAATAATTAGGAGCTACTTAAAAAATGTATTTACCTCAAATCTTAACACATTTATCACAAAATAATGTAGCTAATTACGGACCACGATTAATGCTAAAACACGATAATTAAACCCTTCTTCAATATTGGTGTTCTTCAACATTTTTTTACGCACACCAATATTTCACACGGGGTAATAAACTTTTGAAATATTGGGGGCAATTATAGAAAGGTAAAATGAAAAAATAAATAAAGACAAAAATCGCTAGCCCCGGGGCCATATTGCGGAGGGCCACTGTTCAAACCAGAACATTTGGACCATATTTTTTGCTACATTTTTATGAGGGAAAGACGTTATCCACTTGATCTGGTCCACTTGATTTATAACATCTGACCGGACTAAACACCGCTTGTTAGTATTCAGGTTAGATTTGCATCCAATTAGTAGCATTAGAATTTAGTTATGCGTGATATACCGTATCTAAGTGCCGATATTTATGGCAGCTTTGATCTTTAGCTTTAAAGCTGAATCGGTTCTTTTGGGTAGATACCTTTATAAGTACGGGGGTAATCGATTAATCAGGGATAAAGAGTTTTTGGTTTTTTCGTTGAATTACGTTATATAATTTATTGTGTTTCTAGCGTCTACGGCTATTGATACTTGAGGTTGCTCAGAAGACGAAATTCAATTGTTTTGGCTTATTGTACTTTTACTTTTACTCCATGTGAATTTCACTTTAACTCTGCTCAATCTTACAATTATCCGTAGGTGTAATATTCCGCAAATGAGATTCACATCTTACACTAATATAATAATACACCATCACCAGATTACCAGGCTTGCTCAAGACAGATAGGTAAGCGATTCTAAATTGTAAGACCTGCTGGCTAGCCATATTACAAATTCTATTTCTATTATAGAAAGAAAATGGCGTTTATGAAATCAGCCGTATCTGTTTGTCAACTGACAAGTTTATTTAATTTTCAGCCATATTGGAAATTCTACTCGTTAACACTTGACAGTTGACAAACAGCTGATTCCATATACTTACGCCATTTTCTTTCTATTGTCGCCTTATCGATTACGATAATAGAAATAGAATTTGTAATATGGCTAGGCCTGCAGGTTTCCTTACAATCTTTTCTTTCACCTAAGTCATTTATGTATAAGGTGAGTCCACCAATTTTGCAGTTTGTTGTGTTGTGAATACACCGGATAAAACAGACAAGTTGGAATCTGAATAAAAAAAGTTACTCCCGTGTAGCCATGCCAAGCCGGCGCGTGTTTCTAACGATGAACATAAAAACTATTAATTATATCCTATTTAATTTTTAATTCCCAATATAGTACATACGCCAGCACATCGACCTACCCCAAACTGTAAAATTTTCCCAATTGAACATGAACCTTATTCTGTTTGACATAAAGTTGAAAACTTTCAAAGAAATTTGACATATTGGGATTTTAACTTTTCACTAGTTTTGATTTTTTTCATTTCTTAATTCTTCTAATGCGAATTGAGTTTATAACTTTGGAGTCGAAACTGATGACGAATATATGGCAGGTGTACTAGTAGTAAATGTTTGGTATAATTTACAATCACATACTTTTGAAGCACCTCGACGCCACCACAGCTCTGGCGCGTACACCGTTCATAAGTGTTGAATGTCTGATTTTGATTATCTACTTTTGCTGTTGACTGTACAACCACATTTTGCCAGTTTATTTTTGCAAGGTCATAAGTATACAAAACCATAATCCCCGAAAGGTTAGGCAGTGGTGTACCTACAAATCAGTTTACGTTTAAGTCCCATATGATAGAGGGCGAGCCTATTGCTACTATTATCACCATCCACAGCCCAAGTTCACGCACTGCTGGGTAAAGGCATCTCTTTTCTGGTGCCCAGCCCCAAGTCCCGGTGCCAGCAATGTGCTCTGCCCATCATGTCGCCGGACGACCAACACTGCCGCTATGACACTAGTGTCACCAACTGGGTACAAATCCAAACTTTAGGCTATTACTGAGATAAACACACTTTTGCCTAATGGGAAAGCTGGAACCTCACGCTAAACAATAGCGCTTGTGACCACTTAACCTGACTGGCCTATTGGTGAGACAAATGTTTGTGTAATGAGCACGATCATTTGTTCTGTGTCTGGGTGTCATTAATCTATAATATGTATGTATATGTATTTAGAAATATGTAAGTATGTTTATCAGCTGTTTAGTACCCATAAGCCTCTCAAGCTTAACTTGGAACTAAATGGCGTTGTGTGAAAATTTGTAGATTATTATTATTATTATTACGTATATTAATTTAAAATTCTTATAAATTACATTTTAAATATTATTATAAAAATAAAATCAATTATTTTTTTTTAAAAATAGTAGGCTACCGATCGATGGCGGGAGCAGGGTCCAAGCTACCGGTGGTTACGGTCTCAGAGACAGGAACCTTCTCACAATGCGAGCCGTATCGAGGAATACTGCCTTCTGTATCAGGCCTTTGATCCAACCGCTAAAAGCCTCGACAGATGGTCGTCGAGGCTTTTAGCAATAAGACCATTGGCCATCACAACAATCGGCACAATGACAGCAGAATCCACATTCCACATGTCGACAATCTCGTGGGCTAAGTCAAGATATTTTAGTTGTTTTTCTTTTTCAGCTTTCACGAGATTTTCGTTAAGTGGGATGATAATATCAAATATCATAGCGCGGCGCGCTAATCGGTCTATCACTACTATATCGGGCTTATTGGCGACAATAGTCCTATCAGTAATGATAGACCGATCCCAGTACAACGTGACATGGTCATTTTCGAGAACTAGGTCGGGCACATACTTGTAGTACGGTCCCTCAGTGTCCACAAGCTGGTATCTCAAATCAAGTTGCTGGCGAATAATCCTGGCTACTTGGTTATGCCTATGAAAGTATTCGCCGTGAGCCAGACGAGAACAACCAGAGATTATAATTATGTCTGATGGATTCACCAGGGCGGTAACATGCCCGACACATGTCAACCGTTCCGTCCTTCATAATATGTCTCCGGTAGTTGTTTATTAGGATAACTTCGTCCATTTATTATTATTATTATTATACATATAACCAACAAGATAGTCAATAACGAGAAATCGATAAAGAACTAGAAACAATCTATGCAATTAATGATGATAACTTTTTTCTCCTATGTGTGAGATTATTGTCACTAAAGATTCCATTCACTCGTTCACATGCAATTAACAACAAATACAAGTAACAGTACGAGCCAGCCCATTTGCATTAATCTCAATAAAAAAAGCCAAAAACAAAAGTATTGCAAGTGAACGGATACAAGAGAAGCGAGGACTTTCCCACGATACTGTACAATCAGTAAATAGATAGCGATATATCTGAATAACTTTACAAGCAATATCGATAAACAATTAAAGTTTATAATACCTTGTTTGTTCATTATGTATTGTAAACTCACTGACCATATAACAAACAAACAATAAAATCTTGTATCGTTTTCACAGAAAGCTGTAAAGTCAGAATAAAATGCAAAACAATTGTTTGCAGCCATATAAACATACCTAGTACATAAAGTACATATACGTCCTTATGTGTAAGTATGTGCTTACTTAAAATACTAAAGAATAAAGAATTCACAGTCATCCCCGGATTAACGAATGCTCCCGCTGCCGACAGCGGCAAAAGCGTACACACGAACAAATTGTTGGACCAGCAATGGTCGTAGGCTTTTCGTAGCACGCTACGATTTTTGTAGCACTTTTTGTAGACGCTACGGCAAATGACATGATTTTAATTAAAACAAATCATTTAATTATATTTTTGCTTTCCATATGCAGTATGACAATCAATGTGTGCTTCACACAGCAAATTATACTCTTGTGGATACTAATATCTAACAAATGTTACCGCGTTCGCAATATTGAAAAAGACCACCCTTGAACCTCCCAAGGGTATAATGAAGGGTGACAAAGACGTCACGGAAGAAACCTCGCAATATCACTTATTGTGCTATTACACTTATTGTATGATACCGCAAGTCATGGACACTACATTTTTATTTTACATTTTAAACCAGTTGTTTGAATAAAAAGGCTATTAGTATTTTACTTAAATGGCCCATAGTTTTAGAGGCCTGTATGTCACATAGCCTACCGCCAGCGGGTACAGTCAACCGCCCAGGAAGCGCAACTCAACGCGCGAATAAGAAATAAATTCGCTGGCAAGCGTAACAAAGGTGAAGTAAAAAGGAAGCGTCCACCCCCTAGGCCATGCGCTTGCGCAGGGATTTATACACGTGCCTTATGGCTTCATGGGAAACGAGAAAAAATGGCAATTTCGAACGTAACGAATGTAGAAATCTATTCAACTTAATACGCATGTATGCATGCGTTGTGTATGTGTATTGTTTTACGTATGAGATGCAGTTGAAATCAATAATCAATTTTATAAGGTTTTGTATTTTATTGTTGGTAGCAGTGATAAAATACTCACCTTGAGGTAGCATTGACTATAACTATCTCGTTTCCAGGAAATCCGTAGTTTATGACAGAGTTATTATCTTTTATTTAAATTAAATGAAATGATATGAACAAAAATCATTTATTTGGTATTGATATTGCATTACGAAAATTTATTCAAATTTGTAATTATTCTACTTTAAATACATACATACTTTTAAACAATAAAATCCATTCAAAATGGCATGTTAACACACACCCAATTAATTTAAAAAAAATATAAATCACAGAAGAATAAAGGTGTTCTATGTTCAGCGAGATTGTTGGACGTGGAAGATATTTGTCTTACACACTTAGATAAGTATCAGTTTGCCATGTTGTTCCCACCTCCTGACCTTAACATGTGTACGAATAACCACACCATAGCTTAGAGGACACAAGCTGAAACTAGATAATAATTAAAGCCGTTTTTAGAAAAGAATGCGGTGTGTTAAAATCTTCAAAACTAAGTTTTAAATATAGTGTGGTGACTTCAGTGTTTAATGTTTTTACATGTTACAGTTTTAGTGTAAATTATATTCTAAACTAACTGCACCCTGCGCGCGTTGCTACGCCACCAACTAAAATAAATTTGAAGGAAACACAAATATTCATTTCATTTTGAGTCATTTTAATATATTTTATCATTTCGTAAAATTATCTATACTAATATATAAAGAGGAAATGTTTGATTGTTTGTTAGCATTGAATAGGCTCCGAAACTACTGGACCGATTTGGAAAATTCTTTCACTGGGAAGCTACACTATTTCCGGGTGAAAGAGGCTACTTTTTATCCCTGTATTCCCACAGGAACGGGAACAACGGGACGTCTGCTAGTAAATTATAAAATGGAAAGAGTATCATCAATACTACGCCACCGACTAAAATAAATTTGAAAACATCACATGTTCAAATGCATAGTTTACAATTCTATAAAGGACATACAGACAAATATTCATTTGTATAATTATATCTAGATAGATAAAGTATTTTCTGTTCATTTTACCTCTCATTTTCATTAATTTAAATAGTGTACAAGCTTTTGTTCTGACTTTCATTGTGCTCAGAAAACGCTAACATTATTTTGACATTGAACAAAAAACGAATCAAATAAGATGCTCTCCAAATGTTTGTACCAACAATTGTAGATGTGTGATAAGGTGCAATCTACATGATCTCGAACGCGCGCACCGTGTCTTTGTGTCTGTTCAACCCTTTATTCACGAGGTGTTAAATTGTTTATATGATAATCGTCTTTACATTGTGTTATACACAAAAGTACCTACAACTGTGTTATGTTCTTATAAGTTTTTTTTTAATACAACTAAAATAACTAAAGTATGACAAATAATGGACGCTTTTTACGACGGGTGTCGTAAAAAGCGTCCATTATTTGTCATAATTTCTTGATTTTATCAAATAATCTTTGTATGATCGGTAAATTACAAGTCTCATAGAGTTTGCAACGAAGGTAATAATTATAAGTACAACCCAAACATATCATATTACCGTTCTTAGTAAAAGGGACAACATAGTTGCAATGCGAATGGTTTAGAGTAGGTATCTTTTTCCGTTTTTCTAAGAGACAATTAAAGATAAACCGAGTATTAGTTTGGTCCAATATTTGTTTATCGCAGTGACGCAATACAGTTACGCTTATCTATATAACGAACTGACTGTCTTAAAACGGTTCCTAATGACTGCATCGATACCTAATTTAATCGCCCAAATAACAAATCGACTCGTATTATTCGAAGTTCGATCATTCCCAGTGTACTGTTATAAGAGCTGGTAGTACGAGTCGCACGACAAAATTATCCGTGCCAATTAAGCGGTGTCCGCGAGATGACACTCAACTTGTCCTTTGGGCACACGCCGCCCATTCACTCGCGATATGGAACAAAGATGGGGTAGAGAAGAATCCATGTTTTTTGCTTTACTATTTTGTTTTCTTTACTTTTTAATATAAAATTAATTATTGGCTTTATTTCACAATGATTATAATTATCATTTTACGAATATTTAAGTTACTCTTAAAATGATGTCATTGGTGTTTTTATTCTGATTTATTAGCCAAAGCCTATGGTTGAACCACATCACTTGTTATTTATTAATGTGATAAATTTTGTTTCATTAATTAAGACAAATACAATATTTTACTTGAAGTTTATTAAGTGTCAAACATGAAATTATAACAGAAATATTGTTATCTTTATTGCGTAGTTTCTTGCAGTAGATCTTTTTAAACTTAATGGACCTAAACCCACGCATTAAAAAAATCGTTCTTAAATCATTCGGCTCTAACACATTTATAAGTTATCGCTCCGTTAGTCCAAGCCCCAGGTTACAAAGTAATAAGCAGTTAAACACACATGAGGCCACTTCCAATATTTTACATAATTATTAACGAAATTGTTGCACATACGTTAATGATTGGCCGAGCACACTCTAATCATCGGACGTCTTCCTTGAACGACGATTCACCGTAATTTAAGATCATGGAGAAAGTAATAACACAATGAAGAATAACTCGGAAGCCATTTATGAAACATTTTAATCTGTACACATAATGCCAAATAATAGTCGAACACAAAGTAGCTATAGGAAGAAATAATATTTTTCATTTCCTGTTTGGTTTACTAGTGAAATTTGGAGAGCGAAATTTTTGCATTGTGTACACGCATCCGTGGGAGCAACTACCTGGCACCCGCGGCGCTGTAATTTCTTATAAATCGACATCGAGTGAGATATCCAGGGCCGCGCTTCTCCCCGCTGAGAGCGAGCTGCGCGGGCGCAGGGCGGAGGGGGAACCGCACCTACAATGACACACAATAGCGCACATGATCTAGATTAGTGACGCGCATTGTGTCGCCAAAGGGTTGGGAAGCTTTGTGCGGACAAACGGAGCGCCCGCGCATAATACCACGGTACCCGCAAACATCTCCACTGTGATTTCGCACGATTCTATGAATTTGTAAAGAAAATAAATATAACTCTTGACAGGCGTCCACGCATCGATGCTATCGTTGTTTGTCGATTGTGAATTGAAAACAGAGATACAAATGAAAAATAATCCTGTGGCATTCATACAAAATGTGATCTCATCTTATCATAATCGATCATATTTTTTAAATGTTTAATTAAAAAGAACAAAGTTTACAGTAATTAATTTTTATTAAAGCAAATAACCTGCAATCATACTTTTAGCTAAATTAGAGCTTGGCCCTGTCATGGTGGAGAGGATGAAGAATCTACAATTTGAAATATTCTAATAGTTTTTAATAACCCGCTTTTGACGAACATTAGACAACCGATAATTAAACCACTTCGAAGAGTTTATGCGGAGGTTATAATGAACGTTTCCGTTAGAGTTTTAAGGGTTGTAAAGTTTTAAAAAATAACCCTTCCATTCGCGATGGTGGCTCTGGGCTATTACTTATGAAAGCGGTTATTAATTTTTATCATGTCGTGATGTTGTGAGTGCTGGTAGTGGAATCATGATATGCAATCATAAAACTTATTCTGGATTAAGCACATAAATATACTCTGTTTGCCCGCGGCTTTTCTCGCGTGTCTCAGAAATTGGGTTTTAATGTTTATTGATCAGTAATCTGCCATTGCGATTTATTTAATAAAACTCACAAGTTGGCCGTTCATTACTTAATATAATATATCGATGATTTTACTGTTTCTATTTCCAGTAGTGAGTAAATAAGATTCATTTTTTATTGGATGACAGATATTTAAAAAAATATAATCGCCGATAGACACGATAAATAAGACATTTGCATCTAAAATCTAACAACAAACAAAATTCCACGATATATTATTAAAAAATGTAACCTGTCCTGGCTTACGTCCATTAAGAGAGAAGTCAAAATATTTTATGGAGGTAAATGTTAACACTTTTGTCAAACGAGATCACCCACAGAAGACACAAAGGGCACCGATGTAAATCTCGCCTTTTATACGCCGCAAGAATTTTTTGATGCAACATCATAAAATATAGACATACGAACAAAATACTAAATGCAATAAAATCTTCATCCTCATTCATACAGATTCAAAAAACCGCTCAGCTCTACATTTCGGAAAAAGCCGTTCCATGGTAATTTTTTATACGCAACCTGACCGCTGTCATTGTTAATTGTACCTCTTGAACTAAAAAATGGATGAATGGGTCCGAACGCTGTCTTTGAGCACCCAACGGGTGACATTGTTGGGAGCGATTTGTCTTACAAGCACAGATTCGATCTTAATATTGGATATCGTTTTTTCGCACCTCATGTCAATTATGGTTCGTATCTTTTATCATTTTTTTCCTCTTTAAAATCAATATTTTTTATTCAGTAAAAGTGCTCGTATGTTATGGTTACTTTATTGTTTTATTGCATTTAAAGATAGGTTTCAGAGATACACAGTATCAAGCTCTTTCATTCAAATGTACCCCTTTAAATCAACGCGAGGCCATTCATCACGCCGGCGACACTTCTCGCGTGGAACAGACACCAACAAGTGAAGTTCAAAACAACCAAAACACAACTCTAACATGTCGTAGTACAAACAGAATTTGTTTGTAGACCACTAGATGTTAATTTACGGAACTAAACGCAGATGCAAGCATTATTGTGTACGCTGTATCTAATTAGATAATGCAATTAAATAAAATTCCATTCTCGCCTTTGGGTGGTACCCCTTTAGACATTCTTATCACCGTTTTGGGCCCGTTCGGAATTTATTAACCTTGAAGTAATTAATTACTTTATTTAAAAAACTGTATCACTATCGACCAAAATTCTGACACCAGAAAACTTTTACCCACGAAGAAATAGGACGCTCAAAGAAAAAGGTCGTTGAACGTAATTGTAAACTCGATATAAATTTGATATACAACGTCATAAAAAGACTAAAAGCAATTCAAATAAAGTAACTTTTTTCCCAAAACTAAATGCAGTGCAGTGACGTACAAAAAAGCTGGCGGAAGAGGATGGGACCTACCAATATTAGTTTTATATCTGCCAGAAAAAAGGCTCGACTCGAGAGGGCGATTGTCAATCAGAATAACAATAATAATGGGAACCCTTTGAGATTGAAGAACCCCTTTCGATTCTGCACCTGATGCGGAAGCTATTCGCACACTACGTGGGAACATTATTTTCCGAAACTTTGGACTTTTCGATACTGCCTTTTTCAAAACTGTGTGAAAAATGCTTTTGAATGGGTGGAACTATGGACTGTTTTTAATGTGATTTATACAATGATGCGTCATTTGCCTTTACAAGCCTTTCTATTGACAAGTATTTCAATAAGGAAGTTGGTAAATTTATGACAGAGTTGCTCTATCAACGTACGTTTATCTCTTGACTTCGTGTTGTTTTTTTTGCTTTTACAGGGTTTTATCTTTTATGTTACTTATTTTTAAGTTTTTCTGTTTTCCACCTTCAAAAAAATCCTACTTCAAGTTTGCCTTAATATATTTTTTTACTTCTCCTTAAAATTTTAATAAAATAAGTTGATTTAAAAGTTGTTCTCAAAAGTACATTAGAGACACGCTGTTGTTCATGTCTTCTGCTACAGTTTCGCAATTAACACCATTCAATGTGATTGAACCTATCCGTGATAAAAAGCAGCGTGAACACCTACTATGCAAAGCTTAAGGTGAAGGCTACATGCCAGTACACTTATCAAGTTTGCACGTTGACGATACCTGTACTAACTGTCCGTCACGTCCTGAATACTACTAACAATGAACTTGCGCGAATAACAAGTAGACCTACCAATGTTATTCATAAATAAACCTTATGTCGTTCGTTTAAGTGTGTTTTGTATAAATACCCGCATACTGTAGGAATACACGCGCCAGTGCATTAATGATAGCGTTATCTGTTACCTACACTTGACTCTTAAGTTCACAAGTATAAGAGATAAACGTTCCATAAGTATTCCTTTACATATCATTAAAAACATACGTTATTTACTTCTCATTCAACTTTATATTTTTCAGTTTTTATATGTTTTTAGTAAAATAAATGTGGTTTCTTTTCCGTACATTTACGTATGGAAATTATTACTTAATTTTTGAATAGATTAGACTGATAAAATAAAAGAATTGCTGGGTTTGGATTAAAAGTATGAGAATTGTTCCTCTGGACTTGATTGTGATCTCAGCAAAAAGAATTTAGCAAAATTTCTGGACCACAACAAAATATCCTGAAATTACTAGTAGGTCCTTTATAAACTTAAAAGTAAGTATAAAACTTTGTAAAATGCATTTCAGCTTTTGACCTGTGATCTATCTAATGTACTATATGAATCGCACAAATATTTAAAAAATCTCGCAAAACTAAGTGAACAGGCAATCATTCAGAAATAGAGGTCCTACTTGAAACCATTCCCCATTTTTAAACGATTGAACTTTGATAAGGAAACACAATCAAACTTTACCTACCTGCATACCCGTATCAAGTTCATATCTTGATTCAACTGTGGGGTTCGTCAACTAATTTCTATTACATCAAAAGACTAACAATAAAAATTAAATTAGATGTATACTATTAAGTACCTACGTCATTACTCGTCACCCTCGGTAAAAGTTTGTTAATATGGCGGAAGCGACAGGTCGTGGTAATTTGACTGCTGTCATAACAGCGGATACAACCCACTTAAGCTTATTTCACCTAATTGAATCCTAGAGCATTAAGCTTCTCAAACCTATAATCCCTTTTATGAGATTCACGCCGACATTTTAAGGATCACTCCCATAGCCTGCTGTCCTCTTCAGATAATATTTTTTGTTACCGTATAAATCTAGGGCAAGGTGCATTATTTCAATTAAAGTTTTCTACATAAGCCAGTTTAGCATTTGATAGGCTGTATAGTTTTTATTGTGGACGATTTCGTAAGATTTATCCTCTAAAAATTAATGGGTTGCATACTTTTCTTGCGGATTTCCTTTCGCTCGTCTGACTGATCTTAAATTAATGAGTTTTAATTATTTAATTTATTTTTCTTTTTTCAAATTGCATGGACATTCCTAATATATGGTACCTGTTGCCTTTTTCCACTCTTTTTATAATAGATGTCCAGTCTTTATGAATTGGCGAGGCCCCGAAGGAAGGTCCTTTTTTTCTTTTGAGCTCTCACAAATTTCGAATGTAGATTATTTGATGTCTTGCAACATCCTAACTACATAGATTCCTTTTACTGCTTACACTAACATCGATAGAAATTGAATGTACAATAAAATCAATATTTCCTGTTGTAAGTTATTACAGTAAGGTCACGCTGGGCACAGCGGTGTTCTATCTAAATCACTGCTTTGCCACTGTCCTGTCTACTAAACTAACATCTTCATCCCGTGTCTATGTTAATGGTGTGATCAACTCACTACATTCTACTCTACTCGATGTTATTATGCAAAAATAATCGACTCCTCGACTAATGTAACTGTTCGAATGTATAATCATGCGATTATACTTTTAACTTTTTTTTTGTAATTCGATATTCTTACACTTAAGGACATTTAATTTGGTACATCTTATTACGCGTTATAGTATTGTACAGCAATATAATGTTATTGCTTTTAAATCGATTCAGTTTCGTTCATTCATGTCAATTGGCACTATAATATTCAACACCTGCCTTATTGGACAGTTTTAAACATTCAATTGGCTCCTGTTTTAACTTTATATCGAGTCGAGTGATTGTATCGGTGGTGTGGTGTCACATCACTGGTTGTTGTTCACATAAACACATGCACAACGACATATTTACGAATGTAACCAGTGTTACCGCTTGTAAATGACTACTTTATAAAATACGATATGCCTATATGAATCTACTAATATTTATTAGACGCCCCGGTAGCCGATACTCACACATTCCGAGCTACGAAATCCAATAAAATACATTTTCGGTATGTTTCCATCTTAAGTGCCATTAAAATGAAATAAAATTCGTCGGTATCTTTAAAAGGTATTTTTTATTTAAATTGTTATATTTTGAAGCCACTAAACTACGTGGTAAACGGAGTTGCGCAATTTGAAGTACGAAATTACAAGAAAAAACAGTTGTTACAATGTACCCTTAGAGAACCCGGACAATTTCATACAAATCGAACCGCAATGAAGTGTTTAAAAAGACGGAGGAAACGTAGAAAAAACGTAGGAACATGAGAATTGGTTATTTGATGGATTTCATGCGGAAATCATTCTCAAATTGCACAGCACAAAAGTGCATCTTCCGATTGCGAAGTTGCAAGAAATTCAAAAGGTTTTTTAGTTTTTTTTTTCAATATGGAAGCATGCCATGGTGAGAAAGAAAAATAATAATAACATACGACTTCATTTCATTCAAAGATTCAAAAATTTTGGATTGGCACTATCGGATATCACAATTCATATTTTTCTGTAAGGTGATACTTTTTGTTTTGCGGTCAAGTGGCTACGCATTCAACACAGTTCAACTAATTATAACTTATAATTATCTTCCTTTGAATCTACTACTGGTCGACAGATGTTTTATTTTATTCTTAAGAAAGATTTTATTTTATTTTATAAATTCAAAATATCAGAACTCGTTTTTTTCAATACAGATTTAAAATATTTCACTGTTTGGCTACTAGTTTTATTTTTCATTTATGTATTAAAAAATCTTAAACGACAGAAAAAAATAATCTTTTCTGTATCCTCGTATATAAAGCAGAAAATGTGCTTACCAGCTAATCACTGTTTTGCTAACACTTTACGTAAAGTATTCGTCGTTAAGATTGAAATCGAAATCGCGAAATGACTTACCTATTGCCGAAATATTTATTTCATGAAAAAGAAAAATAACTGTTATTAGGATAATAATTGCCTCAAAGAGTTCAGTCATTACTACTTCCCTATTTCGATGGCAGAACAGCGATACACGCGTGACCCGGACTGCGTCGATCACATAGCAGGTTCCCAGCGCCCGCGCAGCGCCGAAGGAAGCCGATATCCGACGATTATTTATGTACGAGGACCTGTCCGCCGCTAGCCTTATTTCTTCTCTTTCTCTCTGTCTGAACGTAACTTATGTGGTAACTGTAGTAGGCATTTCTAAAGCGGTAAGTAAAATTAAATAATAAAATTAGTCATCAATACAGTTGATTGGCCTTATAACTCCATAATCACGTTTTAAGCTTGATTTACGTTAAACTTCCACATTTCTTTGACTTATTAAAATCTGTTTCGACTGACATAAATACTACTCTTATTGATAGCAATATAGTACAAATTACTCTTAATACCGTTAATCTCCACAATCCAGTGTATAAATAATCTAATAACGTGATAATTATCAATCATAAAACGATAAATAATGTCTTAAGTTCGGTGTTTAATATTAAAGTTACATGTGTATGGTAAATGTATTCAAGTATATTATGTACCGATTTGTAATAAATCATGCGGCGGTCCCGCGTCGGAACTGAGTCGGGCTATAAAACATTTGCATATGTGATGGCCCTTACTTGTCCCGTATCATTGTACCAATTACGTCTTTACCTGCCGTACCGCCGCACAAGACAGTTTTTAGACAGTAATAAAATTACGAAATAATTTTAATACTGTCTCAAATTCCAGTGCTGTCCCGTCATGATCCTGTCTGTAGCAAATAAACATTTTTACTTAACTTCTTTCAATTTTCACAAAACTTTAACAGTTGCTCAAGCAATAGTAATAAAATTAAAGTACAACAGTTATAGCTCATCTTTCTAGAGAAAAGTACAACATCTTTCTAAAATTGATTTCAACGATATATTTTCAGCCATCCATTAATTATAAACACAATAACAGTGAAAGTGAGAGATTAATTAAAATATAACAAATGAACGCACCTATTGAATCGTATAAAAGAGATTATAGAAAATTTACAATAGCAATCGTTTAGACCCGTTTGTACCGCAAGTTGGGCGAATTACGAACAATAGTGCTTACAGATATGAACAACAAAGAGATAGTATCTACGCCAAACACTGGTTAACTGATTTAGAAAGATAAAATATTAAGTGAGCGTATAAACAAACGTTTATATTTTAAATCTTTCCATGGAGGTTCTATAAGCAACAAAAGGGCTCATCCCTTTCGATTATAATACGCTATATTGCTGTGGAGATTCTTTATTACATAAATGGCAGTATAGGCTAATGTAAGCTTATCAGTATCACCTTCATAATTTAGTGCAGTTATTTAATCGTAAAATTTTCATACTCCAATATTTTATCATTAGAAAGTATAAAGCTAATAAAGAAAACATTGTATCCATTTTGTAACAGCACTTTAAAGTATTTGCTATACGATTGTTCTAAACCAAAAGCAAATACAAGCACAGCTCAAAGTACACAAAAGTACCCTAAATACGTATGCCTTATCGTCGAGAGTTCGCAAATATCACGAACACAACAAAGCTCACGTGCCCCAAATAATAAGATTATCGATACAAAGCGCTGATAGAATTAATAGTTTCCGGAATTTGGCGAAATCATTCGATTCTATTGTAGATTGTAGCAACTTTTTTTTATAAAACGGAAGCAAATAAAAGCAACGTAACGTAAACCTTAGGTTTTTAAATAAAGAACACTAATCTTTTATGCTTAAAGACGGAACACGCAGCGTTCATTGTGGCCCTGGAACACTTTCCCACGTGCCTGCCAGTGTTGCCGATCGTAAAAATATTAATCGCAATTACGTGAGTTAACGTCTGCACTGACTCGCATTAGGTTTAATTACTCGTTAGCTTCCTCTTCTATCAGCATTTTCCATAATCGTAAACCACAATCTGCGATTGCATATAAATCTGTTTGTTTTACACACGGACGCCACGACACGCGAGCTATTAAAAGTTTTATTAAGCCTAATGTTAATTTATGTAAGACGACAACATGAGATATCGTGCAAGACCTTATATGCGGGGACGAACTATTTACTGAAACTGTCGTCATTATCTGGAAGATTTGCCTTATCCTTATTCGCTTGAAGTTAGAATTATTTGAGGATTTATTTAATTAACCTTTCAGGGGTGTTTTTTGTCACAATAGTTGGAATCAATTATTTTAATGACAACAAGTATTAGTTCATATGATTGTGACATAAATATTTTAATCTTATACTAACGCCAACTTAAAGATCGTGTTCGAATCACCACACCAAAACGCAAAAAGTCGAATGTGCACTATTGAAGTAGTACTGGGCAAGATATGTCTGCCACATGCCCAATGAGCTGTGTGCCCGTAAAACTCAAAATTGGTGTCTACAACAGCGACACGGAGCCGCGGCAGACCACGAAGGAGATGGCGGGACGATGTCTTCCTTGAGAATTGGAGAGAGTTGGCGCGGAATCGCGACAGGTGAGAGTAATGGAGGGAGGCTTTTGCTCAGCCGTGGGATAGTTCAGGTTAGTAATAAATAAAATTATATACGAAAAAAATGTTCGATCAATTAACTCTAAGCACACTAGTGCTCTGCATTCGTAACAACCGTATGTGTCGCAACAAAACGGTACCATTTTTATTCGTCGCGAGCTTCTTTGTCCCTTTATCAGTGTCGTTTTATTCGCACATGTAAATGCATTTAGCTCCCACCTCCTTATCTTGGTGAACACCATTAATCTTGTATAACAATGTACCGGAGTTGCGTTTGCGCATCGATGGCTTAATCAAGCTCGCTGGCCGTATCAGTACTTTTTGTAAATCTACGAAGATAAAATAATTCTGCACGGCTATCTCTACGAGGCTTCGTATCTCGTTAACCGTTTCTTTCGATAATGGATTTACAGATATTTTTTTTATTTTTACACTTTTATCGGAATTCGCGTTCAGCTTTTTGGCTTTGCAGCACCTTGAAGCGGTAAATCTCGGACTTAATCTGCAATAGTCATTCTCATTAACTAATGATATGTAGATTTTTAAAGTCTAGAGAATAAAAAATAAATAATTTATGTGATTTTGTCAATTATAGCTCCAGCAATGGCGTTAAACATTAACCGCAAACATCGTTTTCTTTACCAATACACATCCTTATGTAATATATAGTGTACGTATACTTTAATTACCTTAAATATAGAGACTGTTTCTAGTAAGCAATATACATACCAACATACTTACTTTTAATGAATATTTTAATGGCAGTGTGAGAATTAAATCCGCCGAATACATTAGGTTCCAATAATACACATATGAGACAAACCACAGAAGGAAACAAATTATTTATAATATTTATTATGAAACATTTTCTCATCTACCTATTACATAATTATTAACAGGAAAGACAAAACAATTAAAACAGTAAAAATAAAACAATAAAAAGAGACTAACTAAGACATTTATTTCTAACTACTATAACATTATTACTTTATTCAATTAAAAAAGTGTCTGTCTAGTTGGCAACATACAGGGTTATTTTTCGTGATTTCAGAGTCGGTCCCATAGTGAAAGTTGTTCATATTCATGGGTAGAACACCCTGTGAAGATTTGGTCAGTCATTGAAAAATAACCCTGTATACAACAAAACCTCAATCCCGTGATCCCCGTAGGGTTGGGCAATTTTGACAGTTATGTTTGGCTAAATTGAGTCGTCCAAATAATAATATAACAACTTGTAATTGACCGCCTCTACTGCATAATAACAAGCAGTTGAATTCAGTAACTGATACGTAGTTTATTGAATACAGAGTGTACAAAACCCTTTTCATTATCTGCTCCTTTCCTAAAAGATCGACTAGATTCAGCCAAGTGGCATAGCTTAATAAACAAGCCACAATAACATAGGGCGATCACACCATATTTCCAAGCCAGTTGCCTTAATTTAACTCTCTTAAAAAAACTTCTTTATGAGTTATATTATTCATTGCAACGCTATGCTATATTACTGGAATTTATCGTAGGTTATGAGCACCATGGTAACAAATTCAGTACAAACTAGCCTCGCATTCCATTGAGTTCCTTACTAAGCTAGTACAACTCAATACCTTCTTGCTGTACTATAAATGTGTATATAGTAAGTAGTTATTTCGCTAGGACATCTTAGTAAACCTAAGATTTGTGTCAATCCTCAGACTAAGGGATTCACACTTCTTCAACTTAATGTAAATGATAAAAATCAGGATTAAAACCACAAAGTATATTTGTATTCAATTTTATATATTCATTTATATTAACGTTCTTTTATACATATTTACATTGTGAGTAACGGCTACTCGAATATTTTAAATACAAAATGTACAATCACAGCCACAACTACAACTTCATTATTTACAATATCTGGCTAATTTACACACAATTTTTTTTCTAATTTGTTTAGACAATTAATGACTCAAGAGTTTCTTAGCTCAGAAGACTAGACTTCACGCACATAACAACACTTGCTTGCTTGATATTACTTGTGCTGCCACCACGTTATGGCGTCAAGTAACTCATCTTCATCCATAGGACTCACTTGTTCTTGGGACTGGTAGTTATTAGGGATGTAGCCACCGGAATACGCTGATGATACACCAGACGAGCACTCAGAACCAGCGGGCGAAGGCACTGAGTCTGAATACGGAGAACTTCCATCAAAAATACCTTCATCTACTTCGTATGACGCTTGAGACGGAATAGTTTGAGCGATTCTAGTCACCGAATGCGTTGCATCGCTTTCATCTATCAAGTTTTGCAAATACCTGATGTATTCCACAACCATTTTAAGTGTGTCCACTTTGCTGAGTTTCTTTCCGGATCCACGACGCGCACCTCCAGATAACGCAGCAATGACGGCAGCAGGCAACCTCTTCCTTAGAGCATTGAATCCGTCGTTAACTTGTTTCACACGATTCCTTTCCCGGGCATTCCTCCTCGCGATTGAAACCGCTTGAGGGCCGGTGTACACATTATTTTTGTAATTGTACTTTTTCTTATCTGTCTGCACTTCCAGGGTCAAATATTTCATTTCAGGGGCTGGTGCAATGGCCACCATTCTCGGAGCGTCACTTTTAACGTAAGCGACGTGATACTCGGACGGCTTGTGTTGGATTCCTTGAAGCATGTTGTTGAATGATTGCAAGGACGGTTAGTTGCGCACGCGGCAGGTAAAAACGATAGAGAACTTTTGGGAGCTTCGATGTAGTCGACCACGGTCTAGTGAATGAGCGCTACGGGCAGCCGCACCGCGTTATATGGGCCCACCTTGTCCAAAAAAATGGTTGGGACCCCTCACTCCCCTACTTTAAATCATTTTTTTGGGATCGTACCTGGAATATTCGTTCAAAGGTGTACTGGATTGGACCTGTACACGTGCCATTGAATTTAAATATGTTGACCGTGATAGATTTGAATCGTCTTGATTTGTTTTTGAATTACAGTGATAATGTTGATCAATTTAAACAGTATGTTTATAGCATGTTGATATATTTCAAGCTTATCCATTAAAATATCCTGCACTTACAAATATTACGCACTTTTCTATATAAGAAACAAATTCAAAGATTATGCTTTTATATCCCTCTCTTTATAGCCGAATAATTATTTTCACAAGATTACGGCGATAATTTCTGCTAAAAAACGCATTAAAAAAGGAATATGGAATAATCTGCGTTATGAGCAATAAACGACAAACGTAAGTATTTTCAGTAGCTACATGAGCTCATAAAATAAGTAGTTAGAAATTATCTACGTGTTATCTTTAAGCTAACAAAGTATAACATTGGGAATTTAGTTCTATGTATAGTTGAGGAGAGAATATTGATAATTCCAACTAACAACAAAGAATCGATGGCGCCTTGTGGATCAGCTGTTATTTTCACTGTTACGTAAACAATAAAACTTTCATTAAAGGGCACAAGTGGAAACCCATGCGGTCTGCAGTACAAGATTTGAAATTTATTACGGTCGGTAAAATAAAAATTCAAGAGACGATTTGCTTTGTATTTAGAGTAACAACAATGAGACCGTAGCCAATAGCGATACCTACAACACAACTTGCGAACTGTCCAATCAAAGGTGAACCAAGTCTTATGTTTTGAGATGTAAGGTTGAATATCAATAAAGATACTTTTTAATTAACACTCAAAGCTGTGAGGACTTTAGAACCTGCACACTGGGCGGCATTGCCTTCACTGAATAACTGAAAAAAGTAACCTTAATTTAGTCCGAAGCGTCAGTATTTTACAGGCTCTTCAATAGTGAAGGGCTCGCCTTTGTCACATTCATTGTCCTTTAAAAAGATTACACAAGGAATGTGGGCCAGGCCATTGAGACACAGGGAAGAATGAATTGTTTAGAAGCTTTCAATCATCCATTGAAGAAGGCGCTAAAGTGATTTTAATAGACTCGGTGACGCCTCCAAGAAACTATAGATTCGAATTACATTTTGGCCCATACTTCAAGTTTTTACCTGTACCTATTATGTTTTGTTTTTGTCATGGTATGTTTGGGCAATATAACAATTTACAGTCATATGTAAATCGTTTTGTTTTTGGGTTGTATGGTGAGTTATACAAGTTATTTTACCTGTAATGTTAAGATTTGATGTTATTGGCGTGTAAATAAAAACACGCACAGAAATATGGAGCTTTAGATAATAGTATAGAAAAAGTTTTGGTGTGATGAAGATTTTGATAGACTGTTTTGAATTTCACACAGTTAACATTAAAGGCTATCCATATACTTTATGTACACTTTTCCCCAGAGTCATATAACTTCTCACATATGCACAATCAAAACGAATATTAAGGCCATCAATCATCTCAGTTCAAATTGTCCTTCTTGCAAGTGAATTCGCAAAATATAATAAAAATTGTAGGAGTGATACATCGAAGCTCAAAGTGCGGACACAATGGCGCTGCGGGCGTGCTCACAATACTATCGTCAAATAACATTTAGCCAGCCCACACCTTAGAAAATCGCAAAATAGAGACATCTACCGAACACAATGAGCTACGAAAGAGCAAACGGAACCATAACCGATAATTACAGTCTTTGTATCATTCATGCTTCGAGATTTTAAAACGAAACTAACAATGAACTGAATGGACCCTATTGTGAAAATGATGATGGAAATACTTTTTGATTGAGCGTCCCTAAATAGCGAAAAGTACATCGCGTTTGAGAAGCCCCTTGATAAACACATCGACTTGTTTATCACCGCGAATATACAAGGAGATAAAGCCAAGAAAAAGTGTACAAACGTCTGTACTATCCTCGCACAAAAAGTAAAGTCTTGTTTAACTTGCACAATTAATGGGCTGTTATCCTTATTCGTCCATCGTGTGCCAACGAAAGTGGGCACCAACTATGTAGGTAGTGCACTCGTAATAAACTCATTGGAAGGATTATTGGTAGACAAGGAGCGATCGGCTGACAGTTCCATTACGTGGCAGAGCCTAGCTAATATTTATATACCGTTGAGCCCAGTCGATGCAGATACGCGGCCCGGTGGTCCCTCGTGTATTGGAAAGTCTTTGATCGATAAAGTTGTAACTTTAATTACTAAACTGGAACCGAGTCTTGCTTTAAAAGGCACCGCGCCACGCGTCGAGGACCTCCGCAGAATCCGACTTCTTGCTAAGGCTGTGGCAAAAATAACTACAAGTCCTTCGGCTTGATATCTGCACATTCACAATTTTTATTGCATTTAAATCTCATGTATATTATAACTCCGATCGCTGTATAAAGAGGCGAGGATGATTCTCAATTTGTTCTGTCCGGTTACAAAAAAAATATTACAATTTTTGTAGATGGCAGGCAACCCGCTAACATGGCTTAAATAAATTAGTATGAATTGGTGATATTTCTTTGCACGAGATTTTTTAGAATATATAGAGATAACTTTTGCTGGGCGTCCCAATAGGGTTAAAGTAATATGTGACTGAAACTGCGTTTTAATAAACGCTAGTTGATTTCTTACCCTCAACGTTTAGCTCTGCACCCAAAAACATAAATCCAAGGGCGCATTTTTATTTCGAAATTTAGTTAAAAGTCTAGTGTTAGTAAAAAAAGACCTTTTAAACCAAACTACTTCAGGAAATTTCAATGCTGTAAAAAGAGAATAGAAAAAGCGAATGGAATGAAGTTTATTTCTTTAAGAAATGACCGATAAACAATCCTTATTGCCAATTATAACACTGACATCCATAAACTTTGAAGATGAAACGAAAGGGTCAAATAGAGAAATGCTTACATAAACAGATGCCGGAGCCAATATTATAGACGATTGTTTGCCAAGAGAAGTGTTTGGCGCAAGCCATATAGTAGCGCAGGCACACCTTGCCAACATGTGTGCAATCCTTTCGCATCTGCCGATCTTGCACTGATTTTTATATGAATAATATGACGAATTATGTCTGTGCTTTTATTTGAGATGGCACCTTTCCGGATGTGCATCGACAGCGGATGTTGCCTTCTCTATGTCGGTTATGTATTGCGAAATACGATGACAAACACTTTTATCGCAATTTATAACATACAAACTTATATTATTTACCAAAACGAAATTAAATTAGTCTCAGTTTCGCGTATTGTTAACCGCTAAACCAACAAACTTTTTTTTGTTGACATAATGGCCTGCATTACGCCGAAAACCGCAAATCCTAACCCACATTAAGACGTCAATAGTGACATACCTATCAATCCTCCACGGGGGCACGTCTTTAATAGACTTATACGCATGACAGTGCGCACAGAATACAGCATTGTTGTGCAACACTGCGTGCCCCATTGACATATTAGCTTTTTAGTGGCCTCTTCAACCATTGTGTACACATGTTTACATTAAACCTACACGTGGACAATCTTAAATCTCCTTTAGCATATTTTTTTTCTCATTCCTTTTTGGAATTCTCGCTGTGTGTTCCGAAAATTGAATTAGAAAGTCTTTAATGTGATATTAAATGTTTTAAACAGCCATAATCAGATCCCCACGATCCGCGGCGCGTCCCGCAGAGAGGCGCAAATTTAAATTCAATTAAGAAACTATAACCGTAAATAGTTATACTCCAGCTTAGAGCTAGTTAGAGCTACATCATAGCAACAGCTTAATTATTATTTTAATGGAATATTAAAACTCTTAACATAACTCATTGTTTAAGGACTGTCATTAGAGGCAAACCGCGGCATCACGGCGTTTAGAACTATTAAGAGGGTCGTTCAAGCAGGGTCATTTCACTAAAAGTATTCATTTGTTTTGTTGGAGTGGCAACGTTGAAATATTACACCAATCTTACCGCCCTGCCCAACTTTAACGGTTTCACGTCCCTAAGATGTGTTCAAAACGTTTTCAATCCCCTTTTCTCCAGTCAAAACAATATTCAATCAAACAAATTATTTATTCATTGAAGCTATTAAATAAGTTTAATTTTACTATCTATAAAAGTTTTCGTACTCGCGTTTATAGCAAACTTGAAGCAATCAACCAGATGGCTCTTTATTTTTAGATGCCAATTATGTTCGTTCACATTACCTCGTTGCAGACTGAGGAGTTTGACTTTTATAGGGCCTGTACAATCACCTGAAGGTTCAAGGGGCTGTAAGTAGCCGAACGTGCCGATATTTTTCTTTGCCAATGATTGAATGACACGAAATGTTCGCGAGTTATTACCGAGGCAACGCCTTACGCATGACTGAAATTGCTAGGCCACTGTAACCTGAGCCAGACCCGCCTACGTATTAAAAATATTTACGATTATTACAATAATTATATGTATCTCGCACTACCAAGGACAGAATGAAGGTTTAAATCACAGTACAATAATAAATAAAGACAAAAAAGAATTATTACAAATATGTTTTTGTTTCCTTTCAGTTTCCTTGTTATCCTTCTAAAATGTCACTGCCACGGAGGTCACAGTCAAATTCGATCGTTAACCAAATGGGTAATTAAACGTAATCAATTTAAATGCGCGCGCAACTAATTAAGTGCATGTATTAACAAACAAGTCACCAATAAAATGTAATCAGAAGATAAATAAGAAAAATAAAAAGCCATTTTTTACGGACCACCAGTGCTGAGAAATAATTCTAACTAATGAAAACACGCGTATGTCATCGCCTAAAGATACCAATGCTCATTACCTAATTGATCGTAACGCGTTATTAATTCAAATCATATGAACTTTTCATTACATATTCAAGAGCAACCTCGGGGTGGTCCCCAAACACTCGAAGAGGTTCCTTCTCCAAAATGAAGCATTAAAAATCGCTATCGTTAAGGTGAGCGAGTCTACTGTTACAGTAGGAGAGTTATAATCAATGATGCACCGTGAAAATTATATGACTAATTTGTTATGATTTTTTAGTCAGAAGTTTGGTGTGAGAAAAAACGTGAGACTTAAAAAGTAACTCAGCTATTCTGAGAGCAACGGTTATTTTTTAGGTAACACTCTAGTTGAGAACAATCTTTAGTCACTCACTAACAAGGATTCCTACTAAATACGCATAAAATTTATGTTTTGTAGTGAACTGAGGCTAACAAATGATAATTATAGAAATGAAAACCCCACTTATGCCGTCATGTAGGTACCAGGTATTCGAATAAATACTACAAGAATTTACTGGAGGCTCGTAATTCCCCATCGGTTAGGCAGCGTTGTACCTGTAGATGGTACATCCAGGTAATAGGGGGCGAGCCTATTGCCATCAATCGGACGCAAACCCAGACTCCGAGCTGCTACTGATTAATAAGATTAACAATAAAATCAAAATCAAAAATCGGTTGACTGAGGATCAGCACTTTTTAACGTCAAAATTACATAAGACAGTACCCCAAAAAGCCCGCCCTTCGGCACTTCCTAGGGTTTTTGCTGGGAAGATAAGTAGAGCAAACTCCCCAGCAAAACGTCTGTCTTAGGATAATAGTCATCTGTAATAGATTTATTAACTCATAAATAAAGCTTTGACGCGCACTACGAATAGCACGCGTTTATATACAGTTTTATCAAATACACTAATCTACAAATGAAATATGTGAGTGACGACTACTGTCCTACCTAGGTCTATGGAGGGATATCACTATATCAGATGTAAAAACTGAGTAAATTCCCAGGACCCAATACCATGTACTCCGCAGTAGCGCTTACGATCACTGTATTATATTATTATTATACACCATAATATTTATTTTGAAAAAGTTAATACACGTGAGGTAAGAGAAGACTAATACATCCACATTACGTTCTCATTTACACTAAACAATATTTAGTACCTATTAGTAATAAATTACTCATATATTTACGAACGGGAACATTCCTCTCGGACTCATTAGGCTTTAAAAATTCTGCCCACTCTTTTAATTCATCAGTACAAGTAAAAAATGCTGTGACGGCAACTGAATGTAAGATTTCATTAATGCTGTATAAGTATTGTCTGTGTTGTGCGTACGGTTTCTTTAATGGCCAGGAAAACTTACATACGTGATTGAATTCGCAATAACAAACACATTTTGTTCTCCGAAGTAAAGAGTAAAGATCTTCAGAAATGCAAACAATAAAAAACTCTATCCAAACGAAAAACAAAATACAACTAGCTTTTATAAGAACAATAAACAGAATGAATTTATGTGCCACTTTTGAGCATGAGGTTCTAGATTCGGTTCCCAAGTTGAGTAAAGAGTTTGGTAAAAAGTTCATCCATCCATAATTTCTCAGTAGCAGTACGGATTTGGATTCTACTATACTGGATTTATGCCTGGTTGACAACAATAAGCTTTTCCTCTATTACTTAATAATAATAATAGTAACATATTTATTAATCAGACTACAAAAAAGTCCATTGTGTTAGTAACAATATACCTTAGCCTATGTTAGTACTTTATAACTAAAACAGATCGGGTGCGATTCGTTAGCACCCACACTAGCGGGCTATCTACCCGAGCGGCTATCGATTGCAGGATACTGTTGGGACTGCCACGCAGCCTAGATTTTTTACTCCACAACGCATCAAAACCGTCAGTGCTTTAGGTAAACATTGTTGACGCACTACAGAACTACTTGACTGGCCTGTTGGTCTAGTAGTTAGTGACCCTGACTGCTATGCCGGAGGTCGTGGGTTCGATTCCCACCCAGGACAAATGTTTGTGTGATGAGCACGATCACTTTTTCTGTGTCTGGGTGTAATTTATCTATAACGGCCACATCGCTAAGAACCCCTGAATTAAGTCGACTGGGTGTACGCCTTGACACTTCCCAATGACATTGTTCGCAGATTTTTCTGTAACATTTTTCTTGTCATCAGTTTTACTAACTTAATAAGACTTTTTTTGTTTGATTGTGTTTGATAGTTGCGACAGGTCCAAATCAATGTTTATTTTTTACGTTAACAAAACGAACGGGCTTTTCAGGAGACTATGTTAAGGAATTTTGACGCTCAAAAAATATATTTTGAAAATATAAAATACAAACTAGCAAAATGAACTGGTACACTGTCTGCCTTACCCTTCAGAGAAATCGTTTTGATTTTTATAGAAGGTTAAAACGCCAAACTGTGTAAGCTCAACCTTCTTGAGTACTTGATGAAATTAATCAGTTTATTTCAGAAGCGTAGTAAGCAACATAACAAAGCAATAGGTGCCCGACCCCACGTCACCCGACACATGACACTTTATGCTCCCTGCATTTTTTCCCAGCTCTTCATAAAGACGTTAAATGCTCTTAGGAGACATTTAATACTCTATTAAAATAACACTGGGACCGTTTTATAAAGGATCTCAAACGGGAATATATCTCAATTTAAGTTTGAGGATTACGTTTTTAATAACTCCACAGTGTGTTAAATACTGGTTAAATATCAGGTTTTATTAAAAATTCTGTCGCTGGGATTTATAAACTGGTTGGGAACTTCGCTTTTCTGTTTACGAATTGTCTTGCGATTTGCTTTAATTTTCGCACATATCGTTAAATGAAGTTCGTTCAAAATTTACCCTTATCCATTTTTAATAAAGCCAATCTGGTTTATAAACTTACTATATATCCATTATTTACTAATTTAATTCAAATAACGAAAAACAACAACTAATTTAATTATATCTACCAATACACACACACATGTTAGGAAGGTGAATATTACTTTTGATAAATACCATCAATAAAAGAGCTAGTAGGTACACTACATTACATTTTATCTATTAGTTTCATTTACAAATTGCAATTTGGAAAAAACGAACCAATCATTTCTATTATTATCAAATTTAAACAAAGACTCAAGCAGGATTTACCGAACCGAAATTTTACAGAACCACATAAGGTTTGGAAAGAAAAACAATCACAACTTCAAAATTAAAACGCAATTCGTTGTCCAATTATAATGTATTGCTTTATCACCGATCCAATTTCATAAATAAGATGTTTCTCTTTCTACTGAACAACTAAACAATGCCTTTATTGGTTTACTGAAAAATGCGTTATTAACTTGTCAAAATTTACACGCTCTCGATGTTTTCACACCAATTAAATGTAAACTCGATAGTGATACCGACAATTTTGTTAATCTCTTGTATCCACCAATCAACCCGTATTGGTTTTCGTGAGAAATATTAAGAACAACATCGTTGGACTAAAAATGAACACGGACAACACTGGGTTACAAACGCACAAGAAAAGATCATCAACGCATTCCTTAATACTAATTCTTCTTCAAGCAAAGGTGTATGTTTAAGTTATAAGGGAGAATAGAAAAAAAACCCTTAGATGGAATGTACCTATATAACAAGGAACAAATGACTCATTTGTAGTTTCAGCTATTGACTAATGAATTTTAATTCTTGACTTAAACATGAATACTGAATAAACAACATCCTCTTCCAAGGAACAAAATTCTTACAATTCCAACATTGATTCGAGGATTTCATTTTAAATTTCAAAATAAAATTAACAGTCGACAACCAGAAACTAATTAGTGAGCCCAGAAAGTGGCTCTTTGATTTCTCGACCTTTTTTGTAGCCAAAATACAAATAATAATTTAATATTCGTTGCTGTAACTACCCTTGGTTTAAAACCGCCAATTACAGTACCTCAGACATAAATCAAACCAATATTTGTTCAGTTATCTTAATTAAAATGCTCCTGGACGCAATTGTCTGGGATACAATCTGAACTAATTACCTTTGTATTCAAATCTGTACTGCCGTATAGGTTAACAATATAAAACTGGTAGCTGTATCGCACAAACATCCATTTACTCACGGCATGCGTAAGTAAAAGTAATAAATGTAATTATCTCTAAGGGATATCATTTACTTTAATTGCTTTGATGATGGTATCATTCACGAATTGATTACTTTTGTAACCATTCGTAAGCTTAAATGAAACCTTAGCCAGTTCATCAGTTTCATCAATAATCATTTCACCATTTATGATATTTTGCAGCTGTATTTAGGACTTCACTAAATTTGGTATACTTACTAAATGGTTTTGTTGCAGCGACGCGACGCTAACATTAAGGTTTTCGAAATATTCGTTTTTTGTTTCTATGTTTTATTCTCTTTTTATTGCTAAATGATTTTTATTTATCTTCTTTGGCTTTCTTTCTAGTTTTAATACTATTATTTAAGAAAAAAAAATACCAGCCTGTTACTCTCTTACTGCAGGGCAAAGGTCGGCAGTATGCCATACAGAGAAGGGTCGAGCATTGATCACCACGCTTGCTCAAGGCGGATTGGCGATTTCAAACTTATAATAACTATAAGTCCAGGTTTCCTCACGAAGTTTCCCTTCAGCGATGTCAATGCTGTCTAAGATAAACTTAGAAAGTACATATGAATTGAAAAAGTCACATTGGTACTTGCCCGAATTTGAACCACAACTTCGTGCATGATAGGTAGGCGCCTTATCTACTGGGCCATCTCGACATTTAATAATATTATTGATTTAAAATAGGTCACCACAGATTTCAGTCTTGCCTTTAAAGATTTTTAACTTTCACATAGTTTCTCGCAGAATAGTTGAAGATCAAAGCTCAGAGTGACGATGATGAATCAGAGTTGCAAACTGAAAGTGATTGAATGACACTTGTATTGAATGAATGGGATGTGTATGCACGAGCCGTGTCAGCTCGCTAGTCACTTGTCTCAGTCACCTACTAATACATTTCCATCAAATAGCACAAGTCAATCAAATAGGGCTGGGAGATAAGATTGGTATATTACGTAGGTATCTATCTATGTATATTGAACATGGAAAAAGGTTAATGAAAAACTTTAATTTGTCGAGACTGGTTCAAAATGAAAGAGGGGTAGGTCCGACAGATTAACTGCCAATCTGACAATATTCTAGGCTAAACACAGCTCCTGTGTTTTGGGATTAATAAGGAAATTGGTGTCGATAACGATTTTGTTTACTGTTTCTTCCGGTTAACCAAAGACACGAACTAGTCGTGGTCGTCGGACTGGCGTTTTCAACCAATGATTATAACATAAAATACTACTGAATTTCTACAGATGTAAAGAAAGTTTAATTAAATGTGCGTATAATTGTATGCACTCTGTTCTGTCTGCAACACAAACCGGCCTCAAAGAAAACTATAAAGGATAAAACAACAGATTCGTTTAAGTAAAACACAGGGATTTTATCTACAGCCGTTAGCTTTAGGCTATTTGAATAGCAAATGATGTATCCATTTCGGGTGCGATCATCTCTCCGATATCCGATACTAAATTAATACTCTTTTACTTCGATAAACAAACAGATATTTGCATATCTCGATGATGCATTTAGTTGATTTCGTCTGATATTAAAATAGTCAATAGTTTTGATACTTTTTATTTTTTGTTTTGTCGAAATAATGCAGAATGTAAGTTTCGTGTATTACAAAATCATGAAGTCGGGAGTACAAATAATTTTGAGTAGAACGTTCAAACCATGCTTATTTTTGCCATTTTAAGATATTTTTACAGCTGTCTTTTTTATTCCTACGGTTAAAAAAACTATAAATCACTAAATTGCAAAATAGAACTTTAATGTTTGTTTCGTACAAAAAATAATTGCTTACGTTACCAAAGTATCAAAATCTATTCGTTGCTGTAGCTATCATTTAATCCGATGTTTATTTGTTCTGCCGAAAACAAGCGCGTTGCCAGGATAAGTAATAGCTTAATATTACGTTGTGTCGGTGGAGGTGGCTGTGTTCTCGGCTCCACACCGCTTCGAAGGCCCGCTTAGCAAATGTATGTTATTAGCAAAATCGAGGCTTTAACAAACAACTGCCTGTAACAATAGCCCCCGTAACACCTACGAAGATTACAGCTCTTGCCTGGGAATAAGGCTCCTAAAACTTTCTGTCGCGAATTTAATATTTTCAAGAAGAAATTAACAAGACCTTTTAATATCCTCGTCTCCATTGTTTTTTTTTTACTTACATTAAACATAACTACAAAACGTTTTGACTAATTTAACTTGCATATTTATAATTGCAATGCGTTAAGTAAAGTTTCATACAGATACGCCATCAGAAAAACGAAATAAAGACACAAGTGTCGCCTCTTACTGCCATAAAGAGTATAACTACTTAATATTAACCACAGACTTTAAATGATTCCACAGCCGAAATGTTAAAACATAAAAATGTAATAAAATAAAACCCGATGACAGATTTAAAATTAGATAAATATCTCGCGCACTTTTTCACTTGCTTCTTTTATATTTTCGAAGTAATCACTTCGAGAAATCGGCAAAAAAATACAAAAATATTACTTCTATGTAAACTTAATATTCTTGTAATCTTCTTGTTTTGCGTGAGTCGCAATCGTCGCGTTTGTAATTAACATCATTAACATGGTGGTGGTGTAATTCCAACATCCGCTAAAAATTAAATATAATGCGATGCAGCGGATGATGAAAGCAACGGAGGAGTGAGTATGTAATGAGAAACGAAATTAAAATACCATCCGGCGCTAAACAAAGTTTCTTATTTATTAAAACTAATGAAATGCTTGCAGAAGTAAATTGATTAAACGTAGTTAGACAACGTACTGAAAACCAGGTTACCGAAATAGCATTCAACAACAACGTATAATAAACGTTTAGCTGCAATCTTTACCACAATATAAGTTGCTGAAAGGCCACCCATCTAGCGCCCCACGCGGCGTCCACCGCCACTGTGACGGATCCCGGTTACGCCCCTCATTTGTTATACAAATTTTATACTACCCTCCGAGCGAAACTACTAAAAGCCTTCAAAGGCGCTTAATATTGCTTAGGCGCAGTGTCTGGAACTGATACAAAATCTGAGCTTTTATATATCTATATTCATGAGATTAGATTTCAGTGATGTTTAATGTGTGTTGCTGATGGAGTTTTTAAAAACTTTTCGAATATTTTTACTCTTCACTTTCACTATCTTAATTACTTGGAAGTGGCCCAAGTAATTAAGATAGTGATAGTGATAGTGATAGTGAAAGAAAGTTTTAAGGAATCCATAAAATATAAGCAAAATTTTCTCGAAACTCTAGCATCACAATCTTTAGAAGCTCAGTCCAGATATTATTGTTCAGTCCACAATATTGCTCTCACGCGTTTGAAAATAATATTAAATCCAATCGTTTCCACATGACTGCAAGTGCAAACAGTAAAACAACTACTGATCCGTACGCCACATCCAATGCTATAATCCGATGAAGGCCGTGAAGAAATTTCATTAAATTCTCTATCACCCGAGGACAATGCAATTGTACGGGGGCAATTGCGATTGAGACGGCAGGAGCGTATTGCACACCAGGCCCCCGGCTGGTGCTGTGGTACCGCTCCTTGATTAAATAAACCTTCAAGAAAACGTCACGCCGCCGGCCCCACGTGTCAGTCTTCGGCATATCGCACGGGCTACGTACACGCGTGTCATTCACTCACTCGCCATTATTTACCATACAACCACGCATGATTGTTTTTCCATTACTCACTATAGCACCTACCGCTTTAAAATCTCAGTTGTAACTCTCTGCACCTGTTTCTACTCTTCTTGTTTCATGACATATATCACACAGTTCTCATTCTGAATTCCTGACCCAGTTATGTTAATGTGCAACAATGAGATTACGACATTTTTATTCGACGTTTTAATTTTATTGGGTCCTTAAATTGAGTCATTTCAGATTTTGTTATCAATGCCATAAATAATACCAATGGCTATTTGTTCTTTGTGAAGATTATGCGCATGAGTGACATATATTTAAGTAAACTAACGATTCGTACTTTTTGCGGGACATCTTCAGGAGCTTCTATTAATATTCATTACATCTGGCAAGTTGTTTATATTTTTGCCTTATAGGAGAAATGGTCCAAGTTGCAACCTTGGGGCACTCGCGGCGATTCGCAGCAATTTGTTAAGATGTAGTAGCTATTTGTCTGCAAGAAAGAACATTTATCACTAGCGTGTGCAGTAAACTTGGATGCTTCGTCTACTAGTCTAAATTTATGATACGATTGTGGAATACCTAACTCACCATCGCTTTATTTATATGTTATTTTAAATAGCCCAGTTAATATGATACAAAGACGTTGATAAACACTTAATAAGGGAGCGCAAAAAGAAAGTGCCTCGATATTCCCTAGACTCTTTAATGAGTTGATAGTACGTAGACATATCTCAGATAAAAATACCGTTATTATGTAGATGTAACGTTTTCGATAAACTTATACCTGGTAAATAAATAATTATGTAACTTAAAGAATTCAATAATGCTATGTGCATTGACGTTAATAACATCGAATACGTAATTAAAATATGTTGGGATTTCAAATAAAATTACGAAAGCCACATTTCGTTCCGCCCGAAATTATGACTTAATAAAATGTAACGTGTGCCGTAACTCATGGAGTGATAAAAGGAGCTATGACAGCTAAACTCCTCAATTCTATATGTGTGGAATCTATTAAACACGCCTCACCGACACTCGGCCACACAATTTATGTTGTATTATTTTGATATCACTTTAAATAAATCATACAAGATCCGGGAGTAGTAGGTAAACTAAAGCAAATTGATTGCGACAAGGTTACCTTGTCGCAATCAATTTGCTTTAGTTTATTGCTCTAAGAACTAAAATTTTATTCCTTGACTATGAGTGGTCAACAATTCACTAAGTTGTGTCTTCGTTGAAAAATGCCAGCGGATTGGTATATTAGATACTCAAATGCATTGGTACCAAAATGAATACCACAATCACGTTACCAATATGCATAAATCAATAATCAAACAATGACCTCGGTACGGTAAAGGAACTTACATAAGTCAGTTGGGTCTCTGGAAGCAAACTAATAAATTCAAAGGATTGACTCGACGCTGTGGTGAGAACTCGTCCATTTACAGAAGCCGCCATATTACAGGAGCATAAATCTAAGCGAAGTCATCCGAGTGTCGTCGGACGCCCCGCTCGCCTCGTGAATGGACCGATATGAAGGATGGCCCAGGCTTGGCTCCAAGCCCCCGGACCTCGCGAGGCCGCATCTCAACCACCGCCTTAAACGGGACATTTTGACAACCGCCGATATGTGAATTGAAATATGAAAGCCGCTGATACGAATGACTCGAGTATTGATGTCGGAAAATAAAATAAACATAACATTTAAGTACGTTGCTCCGATAATGTGAGTGGTATAAATGATTTAAAATATTGTTAAATGTTGTAGACGACGCAACGTAGCCAAATAAAAGTATTAGAAGAAGAAAGGTTACACGTTAAAGCCGAGGACACATACCTTGGAAAAATGTAAAAGATCCAGACTTATTATAAATAAATTCATCACTCTTTAATCATTTCTTCTGAAGAGTCGACGTCGATTTGGCGGCTCTGAACTCGAACTCAAAGCTGATCAAAAAAACACAATGGGATTATGCAGGCCTAATGGTCCACCGAACATGGGCATTAATCTCGTCATACAATATTGATGTTTCCACAATTTATTGCCGATGCTTAGAGGAATCACAAAGTCAAAACGGCTTATTAATGTGTGAAGAAACTCACCTCCTCTGGAAACCGTTCTCATGTGACATATTTTTATGAAACCCACGGGGGCTCGTTAGCAGAATATTTCGTTTTCATCCGCAGAATACAATTGAATGTGAAACTCAAAAACATAAGTCATCATTTTAATAATCTTATCTATATATTAATGGGTATTCGCTTCGGGAGCGGCAAAAAGATACTACTTTTAAACAAACACTTACACAGTTGAAAAAATACTTAAACATGTATTTTATACAAAGTAATTTTTCGTGTATGTCTGTGTAACGACTTAATTCTACTAAACTACAAATACGATCTTGATGCGGATTGTCATAAAAATTTAGATCATTTGTTCCGGAAAGATTATACATGTAGCTGAACGCTCTAGAAGGACACACATAGACCTTATTGGTGAGGTTCTTTAGAAAGGTCAGGTGCGTAGTACTCGCAACCGTCGTGTGTGTATGACAACATGTATAAATGTATGGAAGCAAAAGAAGTTTGTAAGAATCGTAGCGTGTCAGAAAGTTGTTTGTGTATCAATGTTTTAAATATCATAAAAACACAGTTTTAAGATAGGTTTATCTTATATCTTCTGGCAAAAGAAGAAACGAATGCCCAATCCCTAGAGTAAAAAGCAAATTTGCCCAACACCACTATAACAATGTAGCACCTAGATTGTACAAAACACTTAATATAGCTCATAAAACCAAACAACTATCCAACTATCAGTTTAAAAATAAAATAAAATTATGGCTGAAATCATTAAAATACGACGAAATAGAAAATCTATTGCTAATTTTATTTTTATTTTTTTTTTCTATGGGACTGGGCAGGACATGTCTGCCGCATGCCGAACGAGCTATGGGCTCGTAAAACCCAAAATTAGTGCCCTACAGTGACACGGGGCCGCGGCAGACCACGAAGGAGATGGCGGGACGACCTGGACGTGGAGATGGCGCAGAATCGCAACCGATGGAAGGAATGGAGGGAGGCCTTTACCCAGCACTGGGACAATTTGGGCTAAATAATAATCATAAATAATAATTTTAAAATAAAAATAAAGCAGTAAAACACAAAACCCACCCTCATATTGTAACATACACACACACAAACACACACGCACACATACTTAATGTCCTATTCTCAGGCCTACTGAATATACATAAAAATCGGTCAAGCCATTTTGGAGAAGTTTTGTAACAAACACAGTGACACCAGAATTTTATTCATAATATCAGATAGTGCAGAAATACTACTATTTTAAAATCTCGCTGTAGCACCCGTGCAAAAAAGGGGCAAATAGTTAATCTTACTAATATTTTAAATGCGAAAGTTTGTAGAGATAAAAAATACTGAATCCATTTTAATGAAACTTTACAATAATATAGCTAATACATCCGAATAACATATATAGGCCATAATTTATTAATATAAATATAAATATATATATATGACCTGGGGCAAGAAAAAAATATACTCGAAGTACTAATCCTGCGCAGACGATGTCGCGGGCACCAGCTAGTTTAATATAAATGAGGATTCGAGTCTTAAGAGGCGGTTCCATTGTAGAAGACTCAAAGTTGACTTTAATCTGTTTAAAATCAGGAGACATTCGCTTCCAAAGCACGTTTCGTGATTGAATAAGATTTAATCTGTTTCCCCGTACGAACCGAAATCCCTGTCTCCCTCAATGAATCCTTAATCGTTGAATAATTTATTATAGCATGCTTGTTCTTAGTTGTTACTATAGATAAATCAATCAAACATTAAATAGCTATCGCATCTTAGCGTGTGGGAACATAAATTATCATTTGTTTTTATAAAAACTTCAGTATTATCTAGTTACTGGCAGTCATCCGTGATTTCGTTTGCATACGTTTCTCTATAAATTATATACTAAGTGTTTATGGTAAACTATGTATAAACTTTAACATTACATTTTATTTAAATCCGTTTCGTGTTGTTGGCACAGAGTAGAGTAACAAATATCCATACATTCTCACAAACTATAGTAGTAGCATTTCTAAGTGGATTTAATTTATCTCCATGTTAAAAAAATAATTATGCAGGTTTCGCTGCATTTATTTAAAGTTATTATTAGTTATTAACATGCTTGATTAGGTTCAGTGAAATCGTTACATAGTGCTTCTCAATAGTTAGATGGAGGCAGATGTTTAAAAATAATATTTTGAACATACTGGAGTTGTTTTATCGTTTACCAAGCTGGTGATCCAGCTTCGATACTAACTGTGAATCATGGCTTAATTAAAACCTCATTACTTTTCACGACTCTAATTTCTCGTTTTGCCATTGAGTAAGCGATAAATAAAGCAATAATTTCATACTGGTCCGATGTTATTCCTTCGGCGGTACCATTTAGGGGCGTAACGTTTTATTGTAATGCAAATCTGTGCTTTTTCCCAGTAATAAAAGTATTTAGATGGCAACACGTGACGACAGGCGCTGCGGGCAACACCGGGACGCAAATTATGGCAATCTTGACACCTACGAGGCGCTAACTGGGGTGCACCCTGCAATTTTCTCGACGTGCAACAGCCAACACCGAAGCTTCGATACGAACGGTCGTTCGCTGCCGGCGCGGCGCGGGCTCCGGTATGCGAGCACTGATTTGCTTTAATTTACGCCCATATATTTCTAACACGCATTTTATTATTGTTCTGAACTTAAATTAGATGAGAATATTGTTTTGCTGCTTGTATTTTTGTGGAACTGTACGAGATGATTGTAAGTACTGTATTGCGTATGGAATTACTGAAGTTCCTTCATATTATTATTCCGGGATTTTTGTTGTGGTCCAGTAGTGTGGTAGCTTTGATGGTCGTTTTATATTATATTGGATGCCTTGGTGGACAGCAAAAAGCCTTTTTGGTAATGGTCACAAGTTATCTAAATGTATATCGTTGTTATATTAGTGCTCTAATTTATCCATTGTCGAAATACTGTATGGCAAAATTCAATTCAATACAGAAACTTAGAAAAAACCTCTAGCTCTTACTGTTTCACTGCCAGATCACTGTTTAGGGAAACATGAGGGAGCCAAATTACAACTAACAATGTCGAAAGCGAAATTTCAACAAATCTTTATTAGTCATTTATTATTTAACCTCTCAACAAAATGATGTAAGTCGAATCTCAATGATTTTCAGAAAAGAGCTTTAAGTAAATGCAATAGAGCTCTGCTGCGATTACTCAAGTACCTATAGTTACATAATTTCGTCATCACACGGAAGTGCTGAACAATTACCCAGTATTTCAACAGTCAAACATTGCCTGCATAGCCTCGAACATTGTTTAGAATGTCCAATAAATCAACCAACACGTTTCAAACCTATACTATAACTCCGAATTTACTTTATGTTTCAGATATCAATTAGGTAATAAAACCGCAAGAATTTATCACCTCGCAAAACACTTCACCAAGTAGAATCGAACACGATTTTAATCTAGATCTTATAGTCCGGCTCCATATTTGGCTGTATACAAAAATAATGATAAACTCAGCACTTTCAGCTATTCATTTATTGATTACATGAGGGATTTACAAAGTATGCATTTATAATTACATGTAGTAGGTACAACAAAGCTGGATGATTCACTGCTCTCCTAGCTAGATTGCTGAGCAATCTGTGTTTAGGGGAGACAGTTTCGACTCCCTATTTGAGTATCACAATAATCATGTATTATACTTTCGGCGATAATAATATTAACAAAACAAAAAACAAAAAAAAACCAAAATCGAAATCTTAAAATAAAATAAACCAAATTAGATTGAGTAGTGCTGGTGTGGTAATTCGAGTGATTATGTGTTTCTGTATGTGTATGGTGTGTGTTTGTGTGTCTCTGTGTGTGTGTGTGTGTGTGAATTTGAATATTGTGGAATTGAGTTATTTTCATGTAAGTGTCACTAAGTACTGTTCAGTCTCGTCGTAGGTTTTGTTTAGGAGGAATGTACGGAGGGCAAGTTTGCATTTGCTGTGTGGTAAATTGTAGATGTATAAGGAAGCGTTAATTTTATTGTACAAGCAAGGGCCAAGATAGTAGAAAAATCTCTTTGTGTATTTAAACTGAGTTTGTGGAACAGTACAAATCATATCCTTCCGCCGTTTGGTAATATTAATATGAATAAGGGGGGTTTTTAAATGTTGCAGTAGTATAGTTTGCAGAATGAAATGCTGCCTTATGCTGAGGACCCCACATTTTTTGTAAAGTTCTGAGGTTGGAAAAAGTATAGGTCGAAATGTTGCAACCTTTAATATAGCCCTGTGAGACACTTCCAAGGGTTTAAGAGCAGTTTTTGTGGCGCCACCCCAGCAGGTAATACAATAAGTGATTATTGACTGGCATAACGCGTAATAAACATTGCGAATAACGGACTGCTTGGCGACGAGTCGAAGGGTTTTAAAAATATATATAAGTTTTCTGACCCTGCTTGTTACCAAATTAATATGAGTTTTATAATTCAGGTATCTATCTAAAGTTATACCTAGGTACTTGATATTGTCAACAGTGCTAATAGATGAACATTGACACGAAAATGAAGGTGGCAATGAATCGGTTAAATGTGTACTGTTACAGGAGTGAGCCTTTATAGTGATAGGAATATCAGGTTGTGAGGTCGGTGAAATAGAGAACGTCATCAATTTTGTCTTGGATGTGTTAAGCGTTAGAGCGTGGGATCGAAGCCAGTTAAAGGCAGAGTTAAAACCAGATTGTGCAATAATCTGAAGTTCCGGCCACGATTCAGCGAAGAATGTAAGAGCCGTATCATCAGCAAAAGACACAATTTTTGCATTTGTTAAGTTGAGATCGCAAAGGTCATTTAAAAAGATGAGAAACAGCGTCGGACCAAGTATACTACCCTGCGGCACGCCGTAGCAAATCGGGACCTCGTCGCTAAAGTGGTCACCAATTTTCACCATTTGCAACCTATTTGTCAGGTAGCTTTTAAACAATTCAAGCTGTAGTCCTCTGACGCCTGCTCTCTCAAGTTTAAGTAAAAGGGTAGGGATTGGCACGGTGTCGAAGGCTTTAGCGAGATCAAGAAATACGGTAAGCACCTTCTTGCGACTGTTTATTTTTTCTACTATGAAGTTCGTTAGTTCATGAACTGCATCACAGGTCGACTTGTTCTTTTATATTTATTTATTGATTACATATAAGTTAGTAGGTAAGTACAGACGCCAGCACATCAATTTACCCCAATGTGTCAAATTTCTTTGATCGTTATTCAACTTTATATCAAACAGAATAAAGTTCATATTCAATTGGGAAAGTTTGACACATTGGGGTAACTTGATGTGCTGGCGTCAGTGTACAAAGTTGCACACAACAGTGCCATTCTGTGAAAATCGCCCCGTGAAAATGTAGATAAAGTAAAGACGAATTGAGCAGTCATTCCCTACAAATGTTAGGCATTGACAGTTCACTTCACTCAAGTTTTCACAGAATTACTTTAGCTGAATAGACCGGTCGGTGTTTGTTAAAGCACTAATTGCTATTTTTATAAACAAATAATTGTACAGTATGTTTTACAGCAAAGAAATATTAACATTATGCATAAAATTTCAAATAAACAATGTTTCCACATAGTACTTGTGCACATTATTAATTAGATGAGTAAGTACAAGTAAAAATTAAATACTAATTATCATAAAGTATGGAAACTTTTTTTTAAAAATCACAAATCATTTTGTTTTTGACTGTTACACAAACTATTGATAGTTTTTTTCTTGAAAATGCTTTGAGACAAAAAGAAGATGATAAATAAATAATGCTAAATGATGAAAGTGTTTATTATACTAAGTATGTGATGTTATTACTGGCTGACAAACACTAGCTTGACCGTTGAAGTCCCATATGAACCTTACGAACATAATATAGAAATGATAACTAAACCTACACTATCCCGACTTTAAACGAATGGTCAAAACACATTCGACCTTAAATTTTCATCTTGCATATTGGGCCAAGTGTCAATTTAACTGTGCTGGTGTACTTGATGGTATCACGGACAACTCACAGTCATTTCTCTGCTCCCAAGTACCTATCGTCGACTGAATTGAGGCCAAATTAAAACTTAGTAATTTACATAAATGTTGATTCTGAGTAACCAATAATCTGGTTAATTTTATCTTGAAGCAATAAGCTTTTAGATAAAGCTGAAAACGAGTAATTTTTATCTGATACATAAGACTTCCTTCTACAGGTTGTAGAACAAAAGCCGCAGAGATAAGATCTAGAGTTCAAAGGCGTGTGGCGCGTAGCTGCCGAACGCAACCGTGTGTAATACAGTCCACCATGCCGGAGCGCTTCCAGCTCCCACGTACCGACCGGACGGACGAACGGACGCCGGACGCTCGAGCAACAATAGCCGAACGGACCGATCGATTTTAAAATCATAACCGCAATCTCTGCACAGTGTAATCTTGCAAATATTTATTATATGTCAAAACAATATGCCGAAATGGAACGCTTATTGCGTTTTTACAAATGTGTCTGGTTTGCTGCGAGCGCTCGTTAGCGTGAGGTACGACGCATTGTGGGGGTACAATGGAGGGCGGGTCGCGCCCGCGGCGCCAGCGCAGCGCGGGAAATCGCTGCCCAAGTGTTCCACATTTAAATCAATGACAGACGCGGTGAACTATCCTCTCACACAACAATACACGAGTCTGCATCAGGACATTCTTACCTTCGAACGTTAGAACATTCAAGTTGCATGCCAATAAACCCGTGTTTGGTTATTATTTCTTATTGCCGAAGCAAGATTGTGTTTTGAAATTGCCTGTGACCAATATGGTAATAAGATTAATAAGATTTTTTTTATGAACGTGAATTCTGAACAAAAATTGGTCTTAAAGTCTTAAATGTTTTAATATAGGTAGTTCGGTTGTTTTATTTTCCAATACAAAAATTTGAAATTAAATGATTCAAAATATTTTTGATGCGCGTCGCCGCCCGAAAAGCACTTCGAAACGACATATAAAAAGTAATTAAAGTAATAATAATCCCTGTCCAATCCAAATTCCCTAATTTAAGCGTAAATGAAACGCAATTTATTTAAATATATTAACTTTTAAATACGCAAGTATATTGTGTTTTAGGTCTTAAGGTATACTCGTTCGTAAATTATACTGTTATTATTAAACATCTCTTGGGAGACACTTACGCTGCTCATTTTTAGGAACAATCTTAAATTAAAATCAAAAGTAAGAGGGGATTTAATGAATTTCTTAATCCTTCGTCTGCTTCAAAATATCACGAAACTCTTATAATTACTTAATCTATAAAATAAATCAGCAAAAAAAATTAAAACGGCGAGAGCAAGACTCAAGAAACCTTTCCGTTAAAGTACAATACCCGTCACTCATACACTCAGTCAAAGCAGCCACTTATCCTACATTGTCTTCAGCGCTCCTGTAACCGGTTCCGTATCTTATTAAGCCTTCTATAAATAAATAATACCATAACATCCCGAAAGTCCCGTTATTTCCAATAGCGTTTACGGCGCGTGGCGGTCGCGAGCAAACGCGCGCTGCCACAGTTTTACGACAAAATAATATTCTTTAATTATAATGGAGCGTCGTGAAGTAAAAAGGCGGCGCACGCGACATCTGTATTAAATTTTAATGGAATAACAGTTGCACCTGCGTGCAGTCGGGTTTGCGCGAGAGTCGATCACTACGCTACGATCCCAAGAATCTGCTAAGTGTATCTAATTAAAAATTAATTACTTCAACCTTTCCAAACACCGACGAGAATTCCTGTAGCGATGTTCGAGATTTGAAGTAGCTAAAACCTTATTTACGTCTTCTTATTTGAGCAGCATTTCCCTCTGATGGGAAGGGAAAGTGAACGGGATCAGTCAATAGCCTATTCATATATAGTAAGGAAGATACATTGTACTCATAACACCCATTTCGTAAGCTGAATCCAATATTCGTTTCTTTGCATCATTTTTCTGCGCAAGCGCCATCTAGTGTTTAAGATATTAAACTTAGACATGCAAAAAAAGTGATCACCCAATGGTCGAAATTCGACCGTTTATTTATGTTTTATAGAAAATCACAATTTTGCTGTTATATTTTTCTTTATTTTAAAAAGGTTAACGTTACTAACTTGATGTTGGCAGAATTGAAAACATCTGAAATTTAGGTAAACAATGAATACCTATTTAATTGTATTTTATTTTTTTTAATTATTTTAATGCTTTAAACTATTAGGTTTTTGCACAAACTTCTCCTTCACGTAAACTTTAACTATGCCAGGTAGTACTCTCTTCCTTACGCGCAATTGTCTTAAAAAGGGATCCAAAGATTTCGCTAAGCGTAATATTAAATAGATTACATTATATTTTATGTCATCCAATCGTAAAACTAAAAGATTTGTATCATTAAGTGCCGAAGTTTCTGTTTGACATAATTACTATGTCGCGATACCAGTAGCCGAATTCTGGGCCAGCTTTATTTAGATTGCCATCGAGACGATAAAGAGAAGAAGACGATAATCATTGCATTTACAAGAACACACATTGCACCAGCTGTACTGTAAACTTTCACCGTAGTAATTATAGTAATATACCGCAACGAACACGTTGACCACATATCCAAACATTTACAGCGTAACGAATCTCTGAGCACGGTGTTACAATATTTATTACACGCACTGCACTTATTAATTACTGTCAATCATGAAACTTCTCATTAAACGCGTAGCATACTTACAAAAACGTTCATTCTTACAACAGTTTCCTTATTAAGTGAAAAAGCATCACAAAGGATTTTTTCTTAAAGGAATAAAAATGATCGTGCTTAAGTTTATTTTTTTCTTAGGTACCTAAATATTATAGCATAAGTCTGTAAGTTTCAAGTGAACATGAAACTTATTCTGTTTGTTATAAAGTTGAAAAACTATCAAAGAAATTTGACACATTAGGGTAGCTTGTGTACAAACGCCAGCACATCAAGTTACCCCAATTTGTCAAATTTCTTTAATCGTTTTTCTTTATGTCAAACCGTATAAGGTTCATATTCAATTGAGAAAATTTTAGGGTAACTTGATGTGCTGGCGTCTGTATATACTAAAACTTGGTTAGTTATGTGACTAAAGGATGTGCTGTATTAATATGTGAGAATACGCTCGAAACAGTAAAAAATAGTGACTCACAGAGTAGTTAAATCAAATAAAATCATTTGTTCACATAATATAGGTAGATAGATCTATGATATTTAAATGTATTATAATTTTGAATCCTTTTGATTGACCATTGCTGGTGTGCGAATTTTATGATTTTGTTCTAGTAAATTATTTTATACTATGCACTTTATTAAACTATCACATATTTGTAAGGCTAAGGTCGGTTCGTTAGCTGTTTAATTAAACCAAAGTGAGCCGAAACTAAAGCATTTTCAGTGAAGAAACCGTTACAATCTACAAAAGTTGGTGAAAGTTTGAAAGAAAAATCGTTGACAACACCATTTTTTTCAACAAGGAAAATGCATGGCACAAACTCTAGCGCACCAAGTAAGTAAAACCTTCTTTACCCTTATTGCACATCCGCTGTTTATATACCTAGAACCTGATTGCATAGTAATACATGAAGACAACTTAGAAACGTAGGAGTCACAAAGCACTTTTGGTACTTAACCTGTGTACTTAACCACGCAATTAATAACACAGCTGAGGTAGGTACTGGTCATTATAACCGCCTCGGGTCCATTCTAGTTACCGTCACTTTGTATAAATTATATAAAAATAAGCACAACTAGAAAGAGATGGGTATATAGTGATTGGTGTGGATCAGAAAGTGATGGGTGAGGTGGCAAGGGCAGGTGTCACGGGACATCTGCTGGCCCACAGACAGGCACGTGGCTCAACCCTATAAACCGACCTCTACGACTTCCAGCCATAGGAAAAAGTTAAGAAATCCTGTAATAATTAAGGGCCTTTACAATTACGTATTGGGATTTTTCTTATTTGATTTAGAAAAAGTAACATTTTAAATAAAAAAAAACAGTTGTAGGAAATTTAATTTTCATTTAAACTACCCCTCCACATTATTTTGTTTCGTTGTATATTAGAATTAACGTGTGTTTAGAACGACATGCCTTATTAACATAACATTGTTTTTTTTTCAAGTCTTGAGTAAAAAGAATATCCAATATTTTTAAGCAACTGGTTGCCAAACTCAGTTGCCATCACGGCCGGAGGGAGTTTTTCAGATATTTTTCAGGAGTTTTCATTCATATCGGTTATTTGCCAATTCAGTCAATTTCATTAATTTGCTACACAACATTTTATAGAGTTGGTCTTATTGGCCGCTCCCACGGGATCTTAAACTTATTTAACGTAATTTGATGAAAAAGAGTTCAACGCGTTAATAAGATATTTTTTAACATATTTGCGCGTAAATTAGTTCATACCCATTTCAACGCAATTCAGTGTAATCAGAACATGTTTAACTTCATTCCCTCACTAGTACGAGAAAATTTACCTACCATACCTAGATTGCAATAAATGTTCTCATCGCAAATTCCTACGCCAATAATACTGTTGATGTAAATGCATGCCTTCTTCTTAGCGTCAATGGCAAGCATAGACACTAAATTTCTAAATTATGTGTTTAGCCCAGAAATCAGCTACTTTTCAAAATCAGTTCAGTAGATTACCGTCTACAACGTTATAAACTCACAAATTCTTCTTTATAATATTGGTGATAAACATTGCATATTTTGGTCTATAACTACTATCAATAGTTAATGTTCTTTAAATATCAATAAACTTGCTCATACTTAAAATGAAAATTGTTATCTTCCACTATTCGTTTAATTGAACCACCCAAAGGAAAAGAGATTGCCAGAGGCTGTGACAGTGTTAATATATTATTTACTAGCAGACGTCACGTGGTTTCACCCGCGTAGTTCCCGTTCCCGTGGGAATACAGGGATAAAAAGTAGCCTATATCACCCGGGTATAGTGGAGCTTCCCAACGGTGCAAGAATTTTTGAAATCTATCCAGTAGTTTCGGAGCCTATTCAATACAAACAAACAAACAATCAAACCTTTCCTCTTTATAATATTAGTTTAGATCAGTTTGAAAACTTTTAGAGAGACTATGATATACATATAGTTAGAGTTAACTTCATGACAACAATACACCTACCACGGTTTTTTCGACATCACCCAAAGGTTGACTACTAGAAAATGTATATGGCATTAAGTCCACCTCTGTACAGACGCCAGCATATCAAACTACCCCAAACTGTAAAATTTTCCTAATTGAACATGAACCATATTCTGTTTACATAAAATCAAAGAAATTTGACACATAGGATAGCTTGATGGGCTGGCCTCTGTCCATTAGTGAGCTTGAAATCATCTTCCTAGCCTTTCTCCAACTATAAAAACCCTTAAAACCTAGACCCTAAAGACCCTTATAACCTAGTTAAAACCATTAGTCAGAAACGGGTGTGTAAAGATTGACATAATAACAAAATATCTAACGTTCATTTGACATAATTTCAGTTAACATAATTTTGTTTAACATAACGATCAGTTGACATAATGAATTGTTGATATTATTTCATTTTACATAATTTCATATGACATAATGAACATTTTCTATAATGCACATTTCACATAATATTCATTTAGCATATTATTCATTTACTATAATATTCATAATCTCTAAGTAACTTTTAATATATTTTAGAAAATCTGATACGATTTTAAACGCCTGCTAGTATGGTGCTATCAGCAAAAAAAAAAGGGATACACTGAAATTGAATTCCTTCGGGCTTTGGCCTCTAATTTAAAACTGAAATAAGATGTAATATTTATGTTATGATTAAATAAATATTGTATTAAATTTTTTTTTCTTCACTTTATACCCCATACACCTGCCACTCTCAACTATTGTTACCAGGTTAGGTTACCAGGTTTGGCGAATCACGTGGGTTAGGTTAGGTTAGAACCATGACCATTAGCGCGCGAAGGCGAGCGAGCGCAGCGAGCGTGCCGCGGCAGCGGCCGCCAAGCGCCAGATCCTTTCTATTGTTGGAGAATCATGTGGGTTAGGTTAGGTTAGAACCATGACCATTAGCGCGCGAAGGCGAGCGAGCGTAGCGAGCGTGCCGCGGCAGCGGCCGCCAAGCGCCAGATCCTTTCTATTGTTGGAGAATCATGTGGGTTAGGTTAGGTTAGAACCATGACAATTAGCGCGCGAAGGCGAGCGAGCGTAGCGAGCGTGCCGCGGCAGCGGCCGCCGAGCGCCAGATCTCTTCTATTGTTGGTGAATCATTTAAGTTAGATGAGGTTATTACAGTATGATGTTTTGTAATATTTACTTATTCACTACAGAATTTGGGCAGAAAATGAGTAAATATGAAAATTAAGTTAACTGAACGTTATATTGAAAGAGCAATATACATATTGAAAATTATATAAAATAAACGTTATTCTAAATGTTATTATGTTAAATGAATATTATATGATATGAAACATTAGGTCATATGAATTTATGTCATTTGATATTATGTCACATGAAAATTATGTCATATGAACGTTAGTTCAAGTGAAATTAGAGCATTTGTTATTATGCCAAACATTACACACCCGTCAGAAACATAATCAATGTTTACAGAATGACCCTTTCATTGGTGAACGCATTCTTAAATTCTTAAGCGACAACTTCCTTAAATTAAAAAAGATAAATTAAAATAATAATCAATATACAGGGTGTAAGGGACAGCCCTCCCTAGACTGATGGAGTGAATATTATACTAAGTATATTATATCAGTATATTTTATATTAAGATGACCGGTACAAGAAATTATTTCAGGAACGTTATGGGAATCCAATAAACTTGATTTGTTTTATTTCCTCATACGCAATGTATTTTGAATTTATTTTAACCGTGGCAAAACGCACGCAGCGAGCTTTCGGGCGCTCGCCCCGTCAAGTCGTTTGTTAGAGTATTTCAACATCCATTGTTGTTTTTTTTTTATTTTAGCCGTATTATTTAAATAAATAAATAAAAAATAAAAAAAATAAAATTCATTTAATTCAAACTATGTATGTCCATATATAATTGGAGTGCTGCTTTTAGTGAATGTTATTATACATTGAAATGATACTAAAAAACCTGAAAAAACGAAAAAAATAATGAATATTTTCCTGTGAAAAATTTCGGTGGATTATGATTCAAAATCAGGAGCTAAATGCACCCTATCAGTTTGAGTAGGGCTGTCCCTTACACCCTGTATAGGTTTATTGAAGATTAAGCTACACTTGTGAAAATGGTCGATGAATGGATAAATATTTCATTTCATATCAATACCCCTTCATGCCTTGGAAATCACGTGGAGCCACCGGTCCCGGATGTCATTAGTAGATTTTTGACCGTCCGTATGTGTAGTCAGAATAGTCTAACCAAGAGGTTTCGTATTACCCAGCCAAGGATCCCGGATGTCATTAGTAGATCTTTGACCGTCCGTATGTGTAGTCAGAATAGTCTAACCAAGAGGTTTCGTATTACCCAGCCAAGGATCCCGGATGTCATTAGTAGATCTTTGACCGTCCGTATGTGTAGTCAGAATAGTCTAACCAAGAGGTTTCGTATTACCCAGCCAAGGATCCCGGATGTCATTAGTAGATTTTTGACCGTCCGTATGTGTAGTCAGAATAGTCTAACCAAGAGGTTTCGTATTACCCAGCCAAGGATTGGACTGGACTTTAAAAGGGACTATGACCTCTGAGTTTCTTTCGGTATCTACTCAGCAGGCTTAGCCATATTACACATTCTATTTCTTTTCTATTTAAATTATAGAAAGAAAATGGCGTAGATGGAATCAGCTGTTTGTCAACTGCCAAGTGTATTTCATTTTCGGCCATATTACAAATTCTACTCGTCAACACTTCACAGTTGACAAACAGCCTGATTCTATATACGGCATTTTCTTTCTATTGTCGCCTTATCGATTACGTTAATAGAAATATAATTAGTAGTATGGCTAAGCTTGCAGAGTAGTCAGATAGTCACCCTTGTAGCTATAAAATGAAGTGTTTGTATGAACCTATTAACAGATTTTTTTTTTCATTTTGTTCATTTATCAATGGGTTGTAGAAGCCAGATAGGTAATCGTTTCATGTAAAACACTGATGCTCTTTACAGTTAGACTAAAAGCCAACGCAACGCATAGTAGAGGAAAAGCTAACCAGACTTTTATTCCATATACAAATAGTTATGCTTGTTAAAAAAAAAACAACACAAAAGGATGCTTGTGGAATGGAATCACTTTAAGTGTTAACTGTTCACCTGGAAACATAATAAAAAGAAGTATAATTTAAACAATAAGTGCAAAATAGCGCACATATAATTTAATTATAGACATTAAAAGTACAGTAAACAGAATATGAAATCCCATCGTATGTGAACCCATTAAAATAACTGGGACCGACTGAAACTTGATCCACCTTTACTTTTTGTTACCGAATGGTAGTCGTGCCTGTCTTCGACAGAACTTAGATGTTATCAACATGAAATAATATTATCCTGCCTCTTGTCATCATTCCCCTGCTAACTGTGCTCGTGATAAGAAAAATTGTATGATTATACTTCGACGCATTGTAATGTGCAATGATGTTCATTCATTAGCAAATTTCTTTTACGAAAAAATATATCCTGGTTCATATTAAGACAACTTCTTCCCAGGTTTCCTTCACCCTTTCGAGTCTTCTTGTTACATTGCTTTAGCACAAGTTCTTCATAACTGTTCTTGGCTTAATAATAACAGCCCAACAAATCGATTAAACGTTGGTATATGAATGAGTTATCATTTCTGATTGATCCCTGTGCCTTGGAATGTACAGACGCCAGCACATCAAGTTACCCCAATGTGTCAAATTTCTTTGATCGTTTTTCAACTTTATTTCAGACAGAATAAGGTTCATATTTATTCGAGAAAATTTGACACATTGGGGTAACTTTACCTGCTGGCGTCTGTACGTGAAGCCGATGTAGCCCCGGTTGTCATTATCAGATCTTTGACAGTCGTTACTGTCCTTCTTGCCAAAGTTATCGTTTTACCCAGTTACCTCTATTACAGTACAGGGTAGGGTAGAGTACAGAGGCCAGCACATCAAGCTACCCAATGTGTCAAATCATTTGATAGTTCTTCAACTTTATAATAAAAATAAGATTCATGTTCAATTTTATTAGGAAATAATACAATTTGGGGTAGCTTGATGTGCGTCTGTACATTAAAATAGTGGTCATCACAATTTATTGGGAATAGCTGAGGCAGATGATGATGAGCTTTGCTCCTGTTGTGCTGATAAATTATTTAAAATAAATACATTTATTTTTGGACTCAGCTCCCAGTAACTAAGATAGTAATAATATTTTACTTTTAAAACTATTGGAATCAACGAACCAATGTGTACAAAAATATTACTAACAATGTGAAATGATTGAGTTACCAATAATATAATACTATCGCTGATTCTGTACAACTTCTGTCGCAACATACACCTAATAAAATTGAACTAGGGATGGCATTGATTACTCTCTATTATAAAATGGTTATCAACAGTTAAAATCCAATTTAAATGCATGTACCTAACACTGCAAAGCATAAACAAGACACCTTGAAAATGGATGGCTATGAAAAATTCATGTGATTTATTAGGAATAAAATTGTGGTAACAAAATACATCACTGCGGGGTATAAGTAAGGAAGAATTTGTAGAAAATACGCTATATGTCCAACTAAACCGCATTTGTGGCTGTTTGTAGCTTAATATGGGAATGGACTGACTATGCCTACTATGGCTTCTAGTGGAGAATGTTTATTGACTGTAATAAATAGATATAGTTACATTAAAGTTGATAAATAGAAAACCAGCATCACAATCTAAGTTAGTATGGCAGCTAAACTAAAATCACTTAGGTAGTTACTAAATCGTGAGAGCAGATTTATGCAGGTTACAAAGTATTAAACAGTCGTAGAAATAACTCTATAAAGCTGTTTAACACGAAAACGTCAGGCGTTCACGTATTGACGCCTACTACTTTTAACCGAGCAATGTTGTTTCCAAAACAATGTTGCTATTTGATTTGACTCAGTAAAAAATATTGCTTCAGAACCTACCAGCACCAATTAGATTCACTTTTAAACGTAAATGAATCACAACTGTAATTATAGAGAACAATAAATAAATAAATACTGCAATATAAGATATCCCACTAAATTACAGATACATGTCTCAATTTTGATTATACCAATACCTACCATTATGAGTCTGAAGTATTTTTCGATGTTAGCATGCGAGGTATTATGATAGTACCGACTGGAGTTTATCGATATTTACACCCTCGTATTTAGATGGGCATTAAAAATCAACTATCGAGATCAAAATGCTGGATGACCACAATGCCGCTGCCTATTTTTAGTCAAGTGTTTTAATAGATTCTGATAGTACGGTGACCATGAAGAGTATTAGAGGGCAATGCGGAGTTATCTTATTTATTAATCTATATAAACTTAAATTTTCTTTATTTGTATGTAGTACATACAAAAAACACTGAAAAAAAAACTTTCTTAAAACAAAACTGTATGGTACGTATTTCTTTTTTTTTTCTTTAAAAAGTATTCTTGATTATGTGTGTGTGGTTTAATTTTGGTGTATCTGTTGCTTTTTGGTTTTCTTTTTATTTAAGTTTGTCTTCGAATCAGCTGAACCCTTTTTGACGGCATTAGGTAGGTACCTACTACTGGCAGGTAACTGGTGTTGTAAAAAGTAATAGTAATGAGGATGATGATGTTTTATGGTCTTCTCTTACAACACTAATGTCTTGTAGAACAAGGTTTCGTTTGTTTTTCTTTTTCTTTGGTAAATTATAATTACTGTTGATTTGGGATTGATTTACTAATTTAATCTCCAGCATTTGATGGTATATCATAGTACCTACGTGTTATTGGCAAAATTATTGTCCACAAACGCAAATAAAGAAGAGTTGATACTCGTAGTTTATAGGATGACGATGTGTGTGTTTTGCTGTAATGCCAATAGATGCATTTTTTTTTCTTTCAGTAAATAACTTTAATTAAATTAGGTACAATAATAACCTTATTTTTCCAAATTTGTCTATGCGTATCATTAATCAGTCACTGCATCATTAACTGAGTCTATTGCACTAGAAATAAACCTGTTCATAAATATATTTACTAAGTCCCAAATCAAAACATTATGAAGGTCCTTATGAACATACCTCAACAGGAAATATTCATGTCATGCTCTTTAATATACCTACTAAAATTTGGACATGAACAAAAAATACACCTCCATTAATTATTAATGTTTCAGTTGAATCACCAGATAGGTAACCTAACAGTAAACACGAACACACATTACAAAAAAAGTAAGCTGAAAAACGAACAAGGAAATAGCGAGTAGGACTGGCACACCGCGACACCGTGGGTTCCGTACCTTAGTGGGTTAAATATTTTTATTGGAACGAAGTTCCTTATCGCGCGTTGTGAAAGGGGGCTAGACGGAAAAAAATCTTACGAAAAGTTGTCACGACACTTTTTGCTTTAGTAAGCTGTGCGGCGTCGCATGTTCGCAGGGAGAGTTCACTAATCAATCGAAGGGAACTTCGTTCCATCTGGGTGACCCTTGACACCTCTCAAGTTTTTTTTTTCTCTTAGACTGATTTTTCATTTGTTTGTAAAGGAGGCATGATTTGTAAGAAACTATACTTTTTTTCCTTCTATAATATTTCTAAACTCACATCGACGTATGTAACTGTATTTATTCAATTAAAACTTAACAGAAATTAGTGTAGCAATGGTATTTTTGTGGAGATTTTAAAACAATGTGCCAAATACGTAACGCCATTATTTTCTCTTTATTAATATATTTTACATCTTTCTCGGTCTTTTTTATTGTACAAAATAAAAAATACTTATATAAGCTTCCGTGGCAGACAAACGAACAGGCAAACTCGCGCCTTAAGAGTTCCTGTTTTAACATTATGATACGAAACCCTAAAAAAACACCAACAATGGTCAGCACATTGAATTAATCACATCACGCCTGTAATCCCTGAAGGGCTTGGCAGAGGTGTACCTGGCAGTAATACCCACATTTCACCAGTCATGCTTAAATCCCATGTAATAGGGGACGAGTCTATTGCCAGCAATCGGGCAGAAATCCAGACTCCGGGCAGCAAATAAATCGTTAATTAAAAATCCTTAACATAATCAAAAACGTTGTCACTGCGTTCCTAGGCACGCGACACCAGGGCCCAAGACTGGAAGCATTGACGAGTTTCCTAAATAGGAGTCCACCATACACAAGAATGCTGAACTTAATACAAAAGGAACCGCAAAAACGTTGCTACATTAGCATGATACTATGACTTGACAATTAATATGGGCCTATTAACTAAGTCTTGAACTTGAACTTAGAATACTCGAGTGCGTTGGCATGCTAAACACGTTTGTAACTAACTGTTATTACTGTTGTTTGCATATTGGATGTTTTTTTTTTGTGAGCTATGCATATAATTGACTTTTTTTGCCGTGGATTGACCTCTGTTTGCAGTTGAGAATTACTACAATGTTTTTACTTTAGATAAATTAATTTCAACGTTGTTGATGATTATCCGATTAATTCTATAGTATATTTTAATGTGAAAGTTTGTGAGACTGTTCCTGTTCTGTACTTTTACGCTAAAAGTCTATTACATTCTAATAAGACTGTACAAAAAAAATTGCACATGATTTATACGTACTAATTGCACATGAGGCATACGTACGCAATTGAAGTCGCAGGTAGCTGCAATTAGTATTTGTAAAACTAATGCACAAACAGGGAAGGAATCATCTATCATTGGAAAGTCAAATTAAATGTCGTTCCAGAATTAAATTATTGATACAAGTTTTGATTATATTAAAGTTTACTTAATTATTTGTTTATTTTGATCTGTTATATTTGAATATGTAATACGAAAGATTGAAGAAAGTTATAAATATATCTGCGGATGCGTAAAAAAGTAGAGTCAAACTAAAGTTTAATAGATTGTGTAAAATATGATATAAGTAACCTGTAGTATCATGGCCTGACGGCCAATAGAGATCTATGGAAGAATATTAAATTCTGCTCTCAACCCCAAAACAAGGGTTGAGTGATATTGTTAGTCCATTAATATGTAGGTACGTTACAGAAATGATCCATTATGTGAACATAAACTGTTCCAGTATACAGTTCATATACTGAAACATGGTGGCTTGTTTTGTTCTTGAGGCATTCTGTAAATGCCCCAAAGAACAAAATAAGTCACCATATTACTTAGGCAGCAGCAAAAAACCATATCACTACAACATACTTGCAGTGTATTCAGCCGTACCTTGCACTTGTAAAGGAGACATTTTATTTATTTTAACTGAGCAATGTCTTCTTTATATACGGCACAAAATTATAAAAGTGTTTACAGTCTTGCAATAATGTTATGTAAATGTATTTCATAGGTATATCAATTTCTGTACGCTGCGATAGAATGCGTTCATCAGAAGGATTTTACATACCTTATTGAGTTAGTATTTTCGCTAAGGAAATTGTTGTTAATCTTTCTAGTAAAATCTGTTTAGATAGGTACAGATATCGTCAAACGAAAAGATAAACATGGGTTTGCAAAATCTTTGTTTAGTAACGTTGCAATTTGTAAACAGTCGGTTAAGCAAAATCGACATGATTTTTATTGAAATAAGTAATACAATCAGATCAAAATCACTATCGAAGCAATCAGAATCTTCAAATCACATTGTTTAATTAATTAATTACAATAATTTCAACCATCATTTCAAAAACCATCCCACAGGTACAGAGAACGTACTTAGCTCATCAACCCGATGGTATTAATTGCACAGACATAAAGAGTCGAACATAAAGTGGTGATACCATTATACGGCCATAATTAATAAAACATGATAAAGGTGGAGTTGTCGTTTTCTCTGATTGCAAGAAACACCGAAATAACCAATTTCCCGGCACACAGTGGTAAATCTTAATTTTATTCATCCCAATTTACAGTTTTACATTATAACCCGCACGTTGAAAGCAGTGTAATAAACACGGAATATCAATTACCTATGTGCAGCTAATAAAATATTGATTGTGATTTATAAATCTCTAAATTAAATATTGAATTAAATAACTAGACACGATTTTTGATTACAACATAGATAATAAGCAAATCTGCTACCGAAGATGTTTAATTGCTATCATTTAAATTTAGTAGGCACGAACAGTTTAAATATTAGTTATAGCCATTTATGTTATCTTCAGATTCTAATCTTTATCGCGAGATCAAAGTGCGAATAATAAAGATAGATGGATTTATAATTCATAGTTTAAGGCAGGGTGTTAACCAAAATAGCAAATCATAAATTTGATTTAACGATAATACAATTTTTTTAATTTTTAGTTTATGTTGTCTTGAATCACTTCTTCATGCATTAATTCTTGGTCATTTTTTTTTAAATTAAATGAATCACTTATATCATATCACGAAGTAACCCCGAATTTCAATAAATATTTCCAAAGCATAAATTTCAAAAATCGACGGAAATCTTTCATTGGATATTTATAAATACTTTTTGGATTAATCACTACAATTAATTTGGCATTTAAAACTAACTAAAGTTAAGTAACTTTAGTTAGTTTTAATTGCCAAATTGATTGAAAAAAACTTCTAATTAAGAAAAAAAGTGATCTCACGTCACAGGTTGCGGAATTTAAAACAGATTTTTATCTCACAAATCGAGGGTGATGACATTTTTTACTACGTTGTCTCAAATTTTATACCTCATTAATAAACCATGACAATATTTCACATAGATCGTTATCAGCATCTATTAGATTTGCTTATCTTGATCACATCAATATATTTTGTGTTCATCTGATATTGTTACAGATCTTCACATGAGTTATTGAATTTTTAATTACGATCCGTAGATGACTGGCGTCTGTACGTGAAGCCGATGTAGCCCCGGTTGTCATTATCAGATCTTTGACAGTCGTTACTGTCCTTCTTGCCAAAGTTATCGTTTTACCCAGTTACCTCTATTACAGTACAGGGTAGGGTAGAGTACAGAGGCCAGCACATCAAGCTACCCAATGTGTCAAATCATTTGATAGTTCTTCAACTTTATAATAAAAATAAGATTCATGTTCAATTTTATTAGGAAATAATACAATTTGGGGTAGCTTGATGTGCGTCTGTACATTAAAATAGTGGTCATCACAATTTATTGGGAATAGCTGAGGCAGATGATGATGAGCTTTGCTCCTGTTGTGCTGATAAATTATTTAAAATAAATACATTTATTTTTGGACTCAGCTCCCAGTAACTAAGATAGTAATAATATTTTACTTTTAAAACTATTGGAATCAACGAACCAATGTGTACAAAAATATTACTAACAATGTGAAATGATTGAGTTACCAATAATATAATACTATCGCTGATTCTGTACAACTTCTGTCGCAACATACACCTAATAAAATTGAACTAGGGATGGCATTGATTACTCTCTATTATAAAATGGTTATCAACAGTTAAAATCCAATTTAAATGCATGTACCTAACACTGCAAAGCATAAACAAGACACCTTGAAAATGGATGGCTATGAAAAATTCATGTGATTTATTAGGAATAAAATTGTGGTAACAAAATACATCACTGCGGGGTATAAGTAAGGAAGAATTTGTAGAAAATACGCTATATGTCCAACTAAACCGCATTTGTGGCTGTTTGTAGCTTAATATGGGAATGGACTGACTATGCCTACTATGGCTTCTAGTGGAGAATGTTTATTGACTGTAATAAATAGATATAGTTAAATTAAAGTTGATAAATAGAAAACCAGCATCACAATCTAAGTTAGTATGGCAGCTAAACTAAAATCACTTAGGTAGTTACTAAATCGTGAGAGCAGATTTATGCAGGTTACAAAGTATTAAACAGTCGTAGAAATAACTCTATAAAGCTGTTTAACACGAAAACGTCAGGCGTTCACGTATTGACGCCTACTACTTTTAACCGAGCAATGTTGTTTCCAAAACAATGTTGCTATTTGATTTGACTCAGTAAAAAATATTGCTTCAGAACCTACCAGCACCAATTAGATTCACTTTTAAACGTAAATGAATCACAACTGTAATTATAGAGAACAATAAATAAATAAATACTGCAATATAAGATATCCCACTAAATTACAGATACATGTCTCAATTTTGATTATACCAATACCTACCATTATGAGTCTGAAGTATTTTTCGATGTTAGCATGCGAGGTATTATGATAGTACCGACTGGAGTTTATCGATATTTACACCCTCGTATTTAGATGGGCATTAAAAATCAACTATCGAGATCAAAATGCTGGATGACCACAATGCCGCTGCCTATTTTTAGTCAAGTGTTTTAATAGATTCTGATAGTACGGTGACCATGAAGAGTATTAGAGGGCAATGCGGAGTTATCTTATTTATTAATCTATATAAACTTAAATTTTCTTTATTTGTATGTAGTACATACAAAAAACACTGAAAAAAAAACTTTCTTAAAACAAAACTGTATGGTACGTATTTCTTTTTTTTTTCTTTAAAAAGTATTCTTGATTATGTGTGTGTGGTTTAATTTTGGTGTATCTGTTGCTTTTTGGTTTTCTTTTTATTTAAGTTTGTCTTCGAATCAGCTGAACCCTTTTTGACGGCATTAGGTAGGTACCTACTACTGGCAGGTAACTGGTGTTGTAAAAAGTAATAGTAATGAGGATGATGATGTTTTATGGTCTTCTCTTACAACACTAATGTCTTGTAGAACAAGGTTTCGTTTGTTTTTCTTTTTCTTTGGTAAATTATAATTACTGTTGATTTGGGATTGATTTACTAATTTAATCTCCAGCATTTGATGGTATATCATAGTACCTACGTGTTATTGGCAAAATTATTGTCCACAAACGCAAATAAAGAAGAGTTGATACTCGTAGTTTATAGGATGACGATGTGTGTGTTTTGCTGTAATGCCAATAGATGCATTTTTTTTTCTTTCAGTAAATAACTTTAATTAAATTAGGTACAATAATAACCTTATTTTTCCAAATTTGTCTATGCGTATCATTAATCAGTCACTGCATCATTAACTGAGTCTATTGCACTAGAAATAAACCTGTTCATAAATATATTTACTAAGTCCCAAATCAAAACATTATGAAGGTCCTTATGAACATACCTCAACAGGAAATATTCATGTCATGCTCTTTAATATACCTACTAAAATTTGGACATGAACAAAAAATACACCTCCATTAATTATTAATGTTTCAGTTGAATCACCAGATAGGTAACCTAACAGTAAACACGAACACACATTACAAAAAAAGTAAGCTGAAAAACGAACAAGGAAATAGCGAGTAGGACTGGCACACCGCGACACCGTGGGTTCCGTACCTTAGTGGGTTAAATATTTTTATTGGAACGAAGTTCCTTATCGCGCGTTGTGAAAGGGGGCTAGACGGAAAAAAATCTTACGAAAAGTTGTCACGACACTTTTTGCTTTAGTAAGCTGTGCGGCGTCGCATGTTCGCAGGGAGAGTTCACTAATCAATCGAAGGGAACTTCGTTCCATCTGGGTGACCCTTGACACCTCTCAAGTTTTTTTTTTCTCTTAGACTGATTTTTCATTTGTTTGTAAAGGAGGCATGATTTGTAAGAAACTATACTTTTTTTCCTTCTATAATATTTCTAAACTCACATCGACGTATGTAACTGTATTTATTCAATTAAAACTTAACAGAAATTAGTGTAGCAATGGTATTTTTGTGGAGATTTTAAAACAATGTGCCAAATACGTAACGCCATTATTTTCTCTTTATTAATATATTTTACATCTTTCTCGGTCTTTTTTATTGTACAAAATAAAAAATACTTATATAAGCTTCCGTGGCAGACAAACGAACAGGCAAACTCGCGCCTTAAGAGTTCCTGTTTTAACATTATGATACGAAACCCTAAAAAAACACCAACAATGGTCAGCACATTGAATTAATCACATCACGCCTGTAATCCCTGAAGGGCTTGGCAGAGGTGTACCTGGCAGTAATACCCACATTTCACCAGTCATGCTTAAATCCCATGTAATAGGGGACGAGTCTATTGCCAGCAATCGGGCAGAAATCCAGACTCCGGGCAGCAAATAAATCGTTAATTAAAAATCCTTAACATAATCAAAAACGTTGTCACTGCGTTCCTAGGCACGCGACACCAGGGCCCAAGACTGGAAGCATTGACGAGTTTCCTAAATAGGAGTCCACCATACACAAGAATGCTGAACTTAATACAAAAGGAACCGCAAAAACGTTGCTACATTAGCATGATACTATGACTTGACAATTAATATGGGCCTATTAACTAAGTCTTGAACTTGAACTTAGAATACTCGAGTGCGTTGGCATGCTAAACACGTTTGTAACTAACTGTTATTACTGTTGTTTGCATATTGGATGTTTTTTTTTGTGAGCTATGCATATAATTGACTTTTTTTGCCGTGGATTGACCTCTGTTTGCAGTTGAGAATTACTACAATGTTTTTACTTTAGATAAATTAATTTCAACGTTGTTGATGATTATCCGATTAATTCTATAGTATATTTTAATATCTCAATCAAGGATTTTTATAAATTGGACGTCTTGTCCCGTCAGGGACTTCACATTGGTGACAAGGTGTTATAAATGTCATCAATATGGCCATGCAGCAAAATTTTGCAGAGAGACTGTTGATACGTGTGGTCACTGTGGGGACGCGGGCCATTCGATGTCTGATTGCGCTAAGAAAGCCATTAGCCCAAAATGTGCATCGTGCACAAGATTCAAAAAACCCAATGACCACAAAACGGGGGACGCTGAATGCCCCGCTAGGAAAATAGCAGAATATAGGAATATAAACTCTATCGATTATGAGGGCATCTAGTGAGTCATACGTGGCTAGTCATTTGTATCGTTTGTTGCTGGCTCTAGAATACCTATACATGGTCGCTGCGCTGTCCTACTTATTTTAGTGCTGTCTAAGCAAAATATTCAAGTGTTTCTAATCGAATGTAGTCTTGAAAGTGATTTATGCAACTTTTGTTTTTGAACCTTATTGATAACATTGCTGACTCAATCAAATTCGTGTAACTAACTGTACAATTATCTATTTTAGTAAATAATAGCATAACTCATTAACTATGTAACTATTATTAATTCTGTTAAATATTGTAACGAAACCAGGTGTCTTATTAGTACTGTAAGATCTCATGTCGCCTGTGATACAGGTTTTTAACCTAGTACAGGCATTATACTTTGTTATACCTATATTATTTCTTAGATTTAATTTGTATTTACCAATTTAATATCTGAATAAAGATTATTATTATTATTATTATTATTATTATTATTATTAATGTGAAAGTTTGTGAGACTGTTCCTGTTCTGTACTTTTACGCTAAAAGTCTATTACATTCTAATAAGACTGTACAAAAAAAATTGCACATGATTTATACGTACTAATTGCACATGAGGCATACGTACGCAATTGAAGTCGCAGGTAGCTGCAATTAGTATTTGTAAAACTAATGCACAAACAGGGAAGGAATCATCTATCATTGGAAAGTCAAATTAAATGTCGTTCCAGAATTAAATTATTGATACAAGTTTTGATTATATTAAAGTTTACTTAATTATTTGTTTATTTTGATCTGTTATATTTGAATATGTAATACGAAAGATTGAAGAAAGTTATAAATATATCTGCGGATGCGTAAAAAAGTAGAGTCAAACTAAAGTTTAATAGATTGTGTAAAATATGATATAAGTAACCTGTAGTATCATGGCCTGACGGCCAATAGAGATCTATGGAAGAATATTAAATTCTGCTCTCAACCCCAAAACAAGGGTTGAGTGATATTGTTAGTCCATTAATATGTAGGTACGTTACAGAAATGATCCATTATGTGAACATAAACTGTTCCAGTATACAGTTCATATACTGAAACATGGTGGCTTGTTTTGTTCTTGAGGCATTCTGTAAATGCCCCAAAGAACAAAATAAGTCACCATATTACTTAGGCAGCAGCAAAAAACCATATCACTACAACATACTTGCAGTGTATTCAGCCGTACCTTGCACTTGTAAAGGAGACATTTTATTTATTTTAACTGAGCAATGTCTTCTTTATATACGGCACAAAATTATAAAAGTGTTTACAGTCTTGCAATAATGTTATGTAAATGTATTTCATAGGTATATCAATTTCTGTACGCTGCGATAGAATGCGTTCATCAGAAGGATTTTACATACCTTATTGAGTTAGTATTTTCGCTAAGGAAATTGTTGTTAATCTTTCTAGTAAAATCTGTTTAGATAGGTACAGATATCGTCAAACGAAAAGATAAACATGGGTTTGCAAAATCTTTGTTTAGTAACGTTGCAATTTGTAAACAGTCGGTTAAGCAAAATCGACATGATTTTTATTGAAATAAGTAATACAATCAGATCAAAATCACTATCGAAGCAATCAGAATCTTCAAATCACATTGTTTAATTAATTAATTACAATAATTTCAACCATCATTTCAAAAACCATCCCACAGGTACAGAGAACGTACTTAGCTCATCAACCCGATGGTATTAATTGCACAGACATAAAGAGTCGAACATAAAGTGGTGATACCATTATACGGCCATAATTAATAAAACATGATAAAGGTGGAGTTGTCGTTTTCTCTGATTGCAAGAAACACCGAAATAACCAATTTCCCGGCACACAGTGGTAAATCTTAATTTTATTCATCCCAATTTACAGTTTTACATTATAACCCGCACGTTGAAAGCAGTGTAATAAACACGGAATATCAATTACCTATGTGCAGCTAATAAAATATTGATTGTGATTTATAAATCTCTAAATTAAATATTGAATTAAATAACTAGACACGATTTTTGATTACAACATAGATAATAAGCAAATCTGCTACCGAAGATGTTTAATTGCTATCATTTAAATTTAGTAGGCACGAACAGTTTAAATATTAGTTATAGCCATTTATGTTATCTTCAGATTCTAATCTTTATCGCGAGATCAAAGTGCGAATAATAAAGATAGATGGATTTATAATTCATAGTTTAAGGCAGGGTGTTAACCAAAATAGCAAATCATAAATTTGATTTAACGATAATACAATTTTTTTAATTTTTAGTTTATGTTGTCTTGAATCACTTCTTCATGCATTAATTCTTGGTCATTTTTTTTTAAATTAAATGAATCACTTATATCATATCACGAAGTAACCCCGAATTTCAATAAATATTTCCAAAGCATAAATTTCAAAAATCGACGGAAATCTTTCATTGGATATTTATAAATACTTTTTGGATTAATCACTACAATTAATTTGGCATTTAAAACTAACTAAAGTTAAGTAACTTTAGTTAGTTTTAATTGCCAAATTGATTGAAAAAAACTTCTAATTAAGAAAAAAAGTGATCTCACGTCACAGGTTGCGGAATTTAAAACAGATTTTTATCTCACAAATCGAGGGTGATGACATTTTTTACTACGTTGTCTCAAATTTTATACCTCATTAATAAACCATGACAATATTTCACATAGATCGTTATCAGCATCTATTAGATTTGCTTATCTTGATCACATCAATATATTTTGTGTTCATCTGATATTGTTACAGATCTTCACATGAGTTATTGAATTTTTAATTACGATCCGTAGACGACATTTAACTTTTAAATTACTAAACAATAAAATCGCAACAATGGTTATCGGCAATCGAGATAAGCGACTTCCGTTGATCCTTAGATTATACCTTTTAGGCACGAATTAAAATTTCAAATCGAATTTTTGAGTTGACTGTGACGAAAATATAAATTTGTACTATTCCTATACTAAGTTTAATTAATAACATCAGCTAATTTTTATCCCAATGCAGGGCAAAACCTGACCATTGGTAACTGGGTGAATATTCGAACGTTTCAACTGCCGTGTAGGTGCCCCTACACGGCAGTTGAAACGCTCCCATTGGTAATGACCTTCCCCTACATGTTAATAAAAGAGAAATATTGAATGCAATATTAATTCATCAATTTTCAGAATCTGCTAAAGTACCAGAATCTGGAAATGGCTGAAATATTCAATTTAAAACATTCTCTTCCTGTAACTTTTAGGGGAATCTAATGATGGCGGTTAAAACGCTTGAATATTCATCCAACTACGCTTGCTCAACGCAAATTTCAAATTTCAGAGAACACTATCTAATTAGAAGTTCGGGTTACGTCAGGATGGCATCAGTGATTATCGAAAGTAGTAAGAAATGAAAAAATCCCACAGGTCTCGTATTTAAATCTTCATACAACCTCATGCATAAGTGGGAGGTTTAAACCATTGGGCCATCACGACTGATTGTACCTAAATTCATACATATAACATGTTGTACGTCATTCGTATATTATCAATAGGTATCGTGTGGGTCAACCTTGTACAGGGTGTATAAATCAATGGAAGTGAAAGGAAACAGATTTAAATAAGATGGATTATTATCTGCAATATATTTAATCCGTATATGACTTGTAAGAATCCCTTACCAATAAACTACTAGGTATGAATATGACTGCTATTATTTTACTTAAAGGAAACATTGCTTTATTTTTTAAACTAAACTTTACCGCATTCACAGATTTCTCGACAAGATTACCTAAACCGGAAATAAAACCAGCTGAGTTTAAAAAAAAAGCATTTATTATTGTTTTTATAACTGTTGCAATAAAAAAAAATACCTCTGCCAAACTGTAAAGCAGTTTGTTGGCAGATGCAGCACCAAACCCACACTAGTTGGTACACTAATAACATAACATTAGGCCTGTAATCTCCGAAGGGTTAGGCAGAGGTGCACCTAGTAGTAGGTACACCCACATTTCGCAAATTTGCTATTGCCATAAATCGGCCACAAATCCAGACTCCGGGCTGCTACTGAGAAATTCCAGATGGAAAAACTCAATATCACTTTGCCCGACCCGGGGATAGAATCCGGGACCTCATGCTCAGAAGTAGCGCTTGCGACCACTAAACCCAACGGTAGTCGGTACAGTCCAAAGACATTCAATACCTACTTATAGCCGCACATCACGAACAAAATTTTCGTCTATAACTTGAGTCCTGCTGGACACAAGTATAGACTTGTGTCAAGTTTTTATTAGTACGCTCCGCTGTCGCTCCGCTGCCGCTCCGCTGCCTTTCCAATATTCATATATTATTCTAGATGGCGTTACTGAGACATGGGATCAAAGTTTTTCTATGACATTTCCTTGACAGCCCCCTCTATAGTATTTTAAATCTCTTCGATAAAGTCAATGTCAAAGATATAATTTTTATTTTTAAAACATTAGGTCTTACCAACTACACTCGTCTGTCGGACAAGATCTCCATGACATAATTGTAATATTTAGTACCTACACAAGAAGCTAGACTAAAACTGTTCCATTTCAATAAGTATTATAATATTCTAGATAGCGTTACTGAGACATGGGATCAAAGTGTTTCTATGACATTAACTTGACAGCCCCCTCTATAGTATTTTAAATCTCTTCAATAAAGTCAATGTCAAAGATATAATTTTTATTTTTAAAACCTTAGGTCTTACCAACTACACTCGTCTGTCGGACAAAATCTCCATGACATAATTGTAATATTTAGTACCTACACAAGAAGCTAGACTAAAACTGTTCCATTTCAATAAGTATTAAGTACGTCATATTTTTCACTTGAACTAATCTAAAATCCAAAGACATTCTAAAAGTACAGGTTTGGTTATTTATCTCTTACTAACTTGTTCAAGACTTAGAGCCACATCGACAAGTATCTAAATTCTAATGAATAAAAATGGTGCTTTCGCGAGAGTCTGGCACTGCACAGATCGACCCGTCAGTTGGTCGGTGTGGTCTGGCTTGCCCTGGCCGATGTCAAACCCCGATAGGTAGGTATTTATTACTTAAATAAAAGTTATCTGACTGAAAAAATCAAGTATGTGATAACAACATATTTAATTGAAAATAATAATTCTATGCACATTTCTGAGACGAGGCGACCTGATAAAAAGTTTTATTTTTTATTTTTTTGCTGTCTTGTGTCCGGGTTTAGGAATGCTTGTCAAGAAATCTGCAAAAACTTATATATATTTTTAAAACTTAGGAAATAGTTCATTTACGTATTTAGATCTATCTTAAGAATTTGTTGTCCCTTGAGGGCCTATTCATGTATTTCACACTGTTTAAAAAATACAAGGACAAAAATGTGTTCTTAAATCAATGTTATTGTTTCCTTCCTCATTGAAAAAATTATAACTGTGTCCACTAACTTCCTCAAGATCATTGCTAACTCAATCATTAAACTTGATGTTCAGTGATCATTTCAAGGAAAACATTATTTTCATTAATTTTTTGGATCATTGGTTGGCGGCCCTAATTTCTAAGGTCTGATTAAATCGAATGGGCACAAAACAGAAGTATTCGTTGATTAGAAAGCAGATGGTCGACGTAATGAGCGTCATCTCAGACGCAGACATTTATATAAATGCTTACTTGTTTACGTTGGAAACCACACAAAATAAACACCAAAACTAATTGAGATTACGTTACTAGTGTTATTATTACTCATTAAAGTATAAAGAGATTAAAAATACTATAGAGCGGACACGCGAGAAATCTTCTACTAAAACTTTGATCCCATGTCTCAGTAACGCCATCTAGAATAATATATGAATATTGGAGCGGCAGCGGAGCGTACTAAAAAACTCATAAACTTGTGTCCAAGCAGGTCACAAGTTTTGGACGAAAATTTTGTTCGTGATGGTCGGTCTATTGGTATTATATAATATAAATATAATAATATAATATTCCACGACTATTCACACAACGCTATCTAGTCGCTAGTTAAGCACAGCTTTTGTTATCTGTACTAAACAACTCATAAAAATACTTACATATTTCTAAATACATACATATTATAGATAAATTATTAGTATAAATTAATTATTAATTATTGATGATGTCTTTAGTAGAGTACAATCTACGACCAGGATGGCAATAACAGTGATGGAACTTTAATTAGTGACCGAGCCAATATTTATAAAACAACGGGCCATTCTCGTTATTATATATATCCAAAATAATATATATCTCAGTCGCTATGTCATAGATCTTAGTCGCTTCTTACCCGTGGTATAGTTGCGATAGTCCGGTGACCGAACCTCTGTTGATTTTTTATGGGTAGCAATAAAACCAGTGACTGTAAATTACAATTTTAAGTGTCAAAATTAATTAATTTGGGTTATATAATTACTAAGTGAGCGACTGACTGTAAGTGACGAAAAATCATCAGAATAGTATCTTACAAACATTAATTTGAGTTACTTAAAACACAAAATGAGCAGCTTCATAATATTTGAGCGACTTAATATTTGTTTGAGTGTCAACGTTACGTCCTGCATTTTTTTCAATATTTGGCAAATGTATTTTTTAGACTGAGTGGCATTTTATCTTAAATGAAGTGTTTCGAATACAAAAACCACTTTGAAAAATACACTAATGAGCAGAGTATAAGGAGCTCACATTAAAAAAAAAAAAATATGAAATAACTATTTGAAGAAACACTATTCTATTAGCTAAGAAATTTTATTATTGAAATTTAAGGGTAATTAAATAAAACATACTCCGTAAAAACTAAAGTAGTATGCAGTTACTTAAAAACAGTTACTCAAAATGGAAACGGCTAGGTTAGGTTAGGTTAGAACTGTGACCACGCAACGCGCGAAGGCGAGCGAGCGAAGCGAGCGTGCCGCGGCAGCGGCCGCCGAGAGGCAGATAAAATATCTTTAAGTTCTAATCTACCATGCATGCGTGCATTGCAAAAAAGGGGCATCATTAACATGTAAAATGCAAGTTATATTTTAAACATCCGAATTTTTCTTTCCCAACACAACAAAAAAAAAATTGGTACCTACTAGTAATTATATACACACATCAAAAGTGTCTAGGGATCAAGCATTTTTATGCGGATTTCTTGAGATTGAGATGTGGCTTTGTAATAAATTTATGATTTTATAAATTTATATGGATCCTTTTTGGTGCATTTCATAATTTGAATCAGGAACTGTGAATCAAATTCGAGTAAAAGATGAAAATCAGCTGTCAATATTTTCCCTATAAAAACATACAACGCATTGAAGACATTATTAGTGCTACTGTTTCCCTACTACTGATTAAAACCAACGTTATTATGGAGCGGCGACGTCATTTAAGCAGGGAAGAAATGCTCAGAGCCGTGGGAATGATAGAAGCTGGTTCCCGGCAACGTACTGTGGCTTTAGCTCTGAATACAAGTCAGAGTGTTATCAGTCGACTTTGGACACGTTACCGAAGCACTGGTACCGTGGCTGAGCGCCATGGAGGACGGTATCGCTGCACCACACGGAGACAAGACCGATACATTCAAATCTTAACTCGAAGAGCTCCAACAATAACCGCCATGATGTTAGCCGTGAGGCTTCATCACTCTTCAGGGAACTTAATTAGCGACCAAACAGTCAGAAACCGCTTGCATGAAGTGAACCTTCATTCCCGAAGACCGCTACGGGTACCACCTATAGCAATGCACAATCGTAGGATTCGATATCAATGGGCTCTTGAACACAGAAATTGGGCAGAAGAACAATGGCGTTTCGTGTGCTTTTCTGATGAGTCTCGTTTTGGTATGAGACCGGATACAAGACGTATACGACACTGGAGAACCCCTGGACGCCAACAGCGATTAAAATCCTGCCAGGAAGTCCATCCTTATAGTGGTGGAACCATCATGGTATGGGCGGGTATTTGGATCGGCGGAAGAACTGAGTTGATTTGGATCAGAGGCAACCTCAACGCTCAAATTTATGCTGAGACGATTGTATCAGACGTCACCGTTCCTCTACAAGTGCAAATCGGTCCCTTATTTCAGTTAATGCATGATAATGCACGACCGCACACCGCAAGAGTTGTAAGACAGACTCTCGCCGCAGCTAACATCAATGTCCTGCCCTGGCCTGCTCAGTCGCCAGACTTGAACCCGATTGAGCATGCATGGGATATGCTACAGAGAAGAGCTCTGCCGAATATGGAGGGTATCCAGTCGCAAGAAGACCTTTTTTTGTTGTTGCAACGAACATGGGCGGCCATTCCACAGCGTGATTTGGATGAACTCATTTTGAGTATGTCAAACCGATGTTCTTGTGTAAAAATATATGTTGATCCCTAGACACTTTTGATGTGTGTATTATAATAATTATAATATAACTGTACCCAGGAAGACATCTTTACGATAGGTCCGGCTTAATTGTGCGGCATGTAATTAAAACCATGGTCCGGTCACATCTGTACAAAGAGCGATCAAAGATCGATCTTAGCGACCGTCAATGTCAGAATGTTGATAAAAATGTAAGGAAATTAAATATAATAATAATTTTGACAAATTAGAAAATTAAAGTTCTTTAAAACACGAGCATTGTCCATCTGATTTATGATTCGATAGACAATTTAGAACATTTTACTAGCAACTCAAAATGGTGCCTACTATAATTGTAATAATCACTGGTTTATGTATTTAAAATTTTAATAAAATCAAAATCAGATCAAAAGTCTTTATTCAAACTAGGCTGAGAATCAGCACTTTTTGAAGGTCAATAAATACATAAACGCCCCACCCTTCAACACTTCCTAGTGTTTTTGCTGGGAAGAAGAAGTGGCGGAACAAATTCCCCAGCAACACATCTGTCTGATTAATTTGAAGAACTATACAAAGACTCTATACAATGAAATGTTTAATAAATAAATAGCACTAAGGTTAATACACTTTGTAAAACATTATATTTCATAATGATTGACACGTGTTAGCTAGCACACTCCAATATACCAAGAATAAAAAAAAAGAGCAAATAAAAATATTTATATTAACATTTAAATCTAAACTCAAGTAAAACGACTACAAAACTGAAAAAAAAATAACACCCTCCAGGTAATAAAAGGCGTACCCGCTTACAGGTGGTAATGCTGGCTTATATTCATAAGGCAGTGACTCTAAGTTTAAAATGATAATCTGGGACCATCGTAGTGAAAAAATAGTTCGGTATATTCGTTAACACCGGCACGTCCGCATTATTTCGTAACGTGCCATCGCTGGCACACGTGTCAGTGGCTCCATCCTAGATGTACAATTATTAAATTCAAGAAAGTTTGTCAATAGGTAACTTCTTTACTTCCGGGCAAAAGACATCCCCGTCATTCTTCATACGCTTGCTTCATACCCGTTAGCCATTTCAAAAACTATATTTCAAAGACAGGTTCTCTAGCGTCATAGATTGAATTCTGGTCTAAATTTTAATCCATTCTTACTTCCGACTGAATGAACTAATATGTCATACATCGATCGTCTTAGATTACTTTCGCCTAACGATGCATATTGCATACGTGCATAAATGCATATCAATCAGGCATTAGCATGATGAATTGCAACATAAATAATTATGTAAATTATCATTCAACTTTTCTGTTACTTAACTTTAAGTAGGTAAAGCAGGTACCTATATGAAATCAAAGCTGCAATCGTCACTTTAGGTCTAAATTGTCGTCTTCCGCGTGAACAAAGTTAATCGTTCACTGTAATAAGCATTAGATTACTGACCAATTCCACTGACCAATTCCAATTTCTTTGAAAACCACCACAGCCACATAGATTTCCTGCATTCAAACACACGTCTACGAATGTAAAACATGCATAATGCATGTAATTTGCCTAATTGGCGTTATTTATCACGCTGAACGAATCAACTAGATTATTCAGTTTTCTGCTGGGGCAATATTAATGCTTGGTCTCAAAATAAACACATTTGAAAGGCTTTTAGATACTTTCATTCATGAAAGTCAATAAAATGTCTGCTGAATTAATCTTGCACAACATCAAAAAGCGCAGATTTCACAAATGACATTAGGTACCAAAAATTTCTTACAAATGGACACCCATGCAACCTGTACGATAATTACTAATTTATTTAATGATCCTTATGTCATTGATTATTAATAATCGAGAGTAGGTATACTTAAAAATCTCGTGAACATTTTAAAGAGTGATATCACGATTTAATTCTAAAAATTATTACACGGCTCCGAAAGACGAACACAAAAATAATAACAAGCTCAGCTCTTACAGCAGTCTATGCCAAAGCAGCTCAAAAGCGCTAGGTGACGTTTTGTACAGTCTTTGTTAAAAAGGTTGTGGTTCAAATCCGGACAAAGTAACAATGTGACTTTTAAATTCACAGTAATTTCTTATCTTAACTTAGAAATTATTGAAATTATTGACATCGGTGAAGGAAACCTTGTAAGGAAATCTCATAGGATAAGTTCGAAATCGCCAATCCGCCTTGAGCAAGCGTGTTGATCAATGCTCGTACCTTCTCTGTATGAGAAGAGTCCTTTGTCCTGCAGTGGGACAGTAACAGATTGGTATTATGAGACTGCTAATATCACCTTGTTTTGACCATTGACGCTAGTGAGCATGGCGACGACCAACTTCAGTGATAGATGGTATTTCGCTGCACAGCTCTATTGCTTTAGTATTCATTTATTTATTTATGTGGTTGCATTTTTCACAATTTTTAGATCTATTAAAATTTTAAATGAGACGATTAATTAAATTTTACATCTAGACTACCTGGAGTCGCGTAATAGATGACTCGCAGATATAAACTTGTAAAACTAAGTGCATTCAATCTAAAATTATAATCTGCGAAGTAGTCGAATCTCAGAAGGCAAATTTCCGAAATTCCAAGGGTGAAACTCGAAATCTTACCTCTGCAACTATCAAAGTCAAAAACAAAAATGTTTGACGTTTTTTTGGAAAATTTAGACAGATTAAAATGCGAACGTTCTAAAAATACGGGAAATGCCCCTCAGGTATAATAAAAATTTTAAACATTGAAAGTTACTTAACGTGACTGCTGACTGCAATATGTAGCCAAAGCAATCTTTTATATAAATATAGGTAGGCTCAATTATAAAAAAAGAAGATTTGGTCATCGAACATGTCATAGCAGTAATACAGTAAATTAAAAAGGATCATGCAAGCTTAAATTTTAGAACGTTTTCATTACTTGACTGACAGTTGGAATGCATTACACTAAACGGCTAATAAGCCTACTACAACTGAGCAAATAACTGGTGCGATCACTGTGATCCATAATGTTTAACTTTGCAACACTGAAAGCTGCGAAACAAGTGAACGTTCACCTACTTTCATTGTGTTTTAGTTTCGGTTCAATTAATGCACTGAAAAAAATAATGCCTAACTACTTAGCATAATAATATCCTAAAAGGGTTCCGCCCCTACAAATATACTAAGAAAATAATCAAGATGATAATAATAAACCATTGGAAACACGTTGAGTTTACCACAAGACTCGTGTATAGTGAATATTGTAACGTTCTCGCGGATTGCTATCCAACTTGGAAATACTGGTAAATTTTTGGGCAGCATTCGGCACTTTGACAGTTATGTGAGCGATTTGTCCAATGCTCTACGATTCCTTCAGATTTTATACATTTTAATATAGTTATTTTAGGACTGTTAGCTTATTAAAGCGTAAGTATAAATATGGACAGTAACCCAAATAAAAACCTGTTTTAAATCATCACCATCAGAATCAAGTAATCGAACCATTTCTTTACTACTTGACGATTGAGCTATTTTGATATATCTACTAGTACTGGTCATTATAATAAGTAAACTGACGTTTATTTATTGGAAGCGGTTGCTATTTTGCTAACAATTCTCAAACTCAACAAAACCACATTCTGCATATCAAGATTAACAAATTCCGGATAAAAAATCCAACAACACTCTTCCCGAACCGGGATAGGAGCGGCGCCGCTCCTATCCCGGTGGTTGAGTACAACTTTGCCCAAACCTTCGGGGTATACAAGGATGATTCTATGTTTTATTAGTAGCCCATACTTTCAAAAAAAGATGTTTCCTCGGGGTTCTCAATAAGACGGTACCCTAACAATTGCAACGCGCTATCAGTTAGGATGCCACCACGCCTTTTTTAAGGCGTGTAACCAAACCCGCTCGCGATAACATGCAGCTATTTTGTATTACAGCATTTCGTGATCACACAATACAATGCGTAACATCTCATCAGTAAACTGACGATAATTATAATCAACAGTTATTTTGCTTTCAATTTCCAAGTTGTTGGTTTTCAGCGAGCGATGTTCCGAATAGTTGCGAGACGATCCGAGTGTTTGATATATGGATTTCGGAAGCAGATAGTCGAAAGCTTATTATACTAGATAAAGACAGGTTTGGCTAATTGACTTCGGCTGTCAGTTCATTGTAGCAGACAGCGTGGCGATTGCTGTTTGCATTTTAAATTCAATTGGTTCATTTATTACATACCAAAGAAACGTTGTATGGATTGTGTGCTAAGAAGAAAGTGTCTATTGAAATTACGGTAGGTAAATACAAATGTCTGGAAGAATGATGACATACATGGCAGTAGGATGACTTATATAACAAATCTGATAAAACTTAGTTACATACTATTGAATTTGTTTCTGAATTCTCAGATTAAGAAACATTACCTACCTACTGTATAATTTAGCGACGTTTAAAAAATAACGAAATTATTTGTATTAAGTCATCTGAATGCTAATCACGTTTTATGGAAAACCACCGTCGTAGTTAGTGTTCTAAATACTGTTTGATTATTTTTGTTTAATGCGTCTATTTTGTTTATTACGTCATTCTCACAGTCACGGAAGGGCTCGAGGTTAATTATAATAGTCGCGCGGGTTGATCGAAGGTAAAGCTACGCTTCACGATCTTGGCCTGTGGATGGATGGACCCAATACATATCGATATCCGTCAATGATTCGTTAAGCACATTGATTCCAGTATAGTCATTTATAGATTTGTAGGGTCAAACTGACATCCAGTCTTACCAAGAGATATCGTGTTACTTAGTAAGTGAGTTGTGGAGGTAAGATAAGCACTATCTCCGTGGTTATACTGGAAGCTGACCCCAACATAATTGAGAAAAAAAACCGGCCAAGAGCGTGTCGGGCCACACTCAGTGTAGGGTTCCGTAGTGTCCCGTCCGTCACAATAAATGTTCAAAATGCTTGCATATACGATTATACTACAAACTTAGTCCAGAAATTATTTTCTACAACTTTTTATCTTTTTTTGTATAAAAACTGTGGTTTCCATCCAAGTTCAAAATAATTTTCGTTTCCGTTTTCAGTTTTTTTTTCATATTTTATAAACCTATGGTTCAAAAGATAGAGGGGGGGGGGGGGAACGACACATTGTTTTTTACTTTTGGAGCAATTATATCCGAAATTATTGACATTATCAAAAAATGATTTCAGTTAACCCCTATTCATTTTTAAATATCTTTCCAACAATAATATCACACGTTAGGGTTCAAATTAAAAAAAAACACTTCCTACTTTACATATATAGGGGAGCTACCATAAAACATTTTTTTTCCAATGTTTATTTTACCACTTTGTCGACGTGATTGATACACATATTGGTACCAAATTTCAGCTTTCTAGTGCTAACGGTCACAGAGATTAAGCGAGGACGGACGGACGGACGGACAGACAGACATGGCGAAACTATAAGGGTTCCTAGTTAACTACGGAACCCTAAAAACTAGGTAGTATATGCCAATACTCTCTCGGAAAATAGGCATTTTTGATGGAAGTGGCCGATTGTGCGATAATGAAGATGATTGATTGAATCAGTTGTTTATCCACTAAGTTAGCTACATGTCTGATTTCGTAACATGTTTCTTGAATATTACGAATGCGAACAGGGCGGGGTTAGACACCTACATTTTTTTTTTCATTTGTAGCGTTTTCCAAACCTGTTTTCTCATTATTTACTACTGATAACAAAACTAGTTCATTTCTTATTCAGCACCACATCCATTTCAACTTTATAAGAGGTTTTTTTACTTGTTTGCTAGAAGACGTTATTATAACACGATGAATGAAGATGTTTTTATTTAAAGAGATTTTAAATAATATAGAGCGGACATGCGAGGAAATTTCATAGAAAAACTTTGATCCCATGTCTGAGTAACGCCATCTAGAATAATATATGAATATTGGAGCGGCAGCGGAGCGTACAAAAAAAAACTCATAGACTTGTGTGACAAGTTTCGGACGAAAATTTTGTTCGTGATGTCCGGTCTATAGGTATTGAATGTCTTTTTTATTGTTATTAATAGACTCGCATTTGAACGTTATCTCACCTGATGGTAAGTGATGATGAGACAAATTACACATTACTACTGTAACTTTAACCCAAACTTCAGAAATTTAACACACGTTCATTTAAGGCGTACGAGGGGCCTAAGCCAACTCGCAGAGGCCCTTTGTCGTTTTTAATGAAGTGAGGCACCAATCGCAGATTTTCCCTGTATGCATTATGCAAATGCACCCAAGGAAAACCTACGACTAGTGCAGGACTATTGCAGACTAAAGTAACAAATGTATTGGGCTATGGGTTAGGGGTGGATAAGGTGAACTGGTTACCTAGTACTATGGAAGGACTATGGCCCCTGCCTCATCAATGCTTTATAAATACACGAATAAAATGGCAGGGGGTGACTTGCACACTCAGTAATGGGCCCTCTGAAACGGCCGCTAGCACACAGTGACGTAGCGACAAAAGGGCAACATAACCTGAGGTGCTTGAGGAGGGGAGAGGCATTCCACGGCTATCAGGACAATCCCGGAAGTACGGTCAAGATACCTACCAGCACCTTACTGGAATGCTTCCTTCCTCCGAGCACGTTTGCTCTTGCGAATCTCCACTCTAGCCGGCCAACTAAGGCAAGACAGAGGTGGGAGCTCCGTTCCTCGTCAGTGCTCACTCTGGCCGGCCAATAAAGGCAAGCCAGAGATGAGGAACAAGACTTCTCCCGGGAGATCGGGTCCGTGGGGTCGCTACTGCCCAACAGCTCTTAAAAAAGATTCTTATAAACTTGATAATTAAATTCTAAATCATTACTGACTGGCCTGTTGGTCTAGTAGTTAGTGACCCTGACTGCTATGCCGGAGGTCGTGGGTTCAATTCCCGCCCAGGACAAAGGTTTGTGTGATGAGCACGATCATTTGTTCTGTGTCTGGGTGTAATTTATCTATAATATGTATGTATTTAGAAATATATAAGTATGTTTATCAGCTGTTTAGTACCCATAACACAAGCTCTCAAGCTTAACTTGGGACTAAATGGCGTTGTGTGAAAAGTTGTGGAATATTTATTTAATACATTACTTAAATTACCCTGAGGATCAGTACACTTTGAACATCGAAGTTACGTAAGACAGTCCCCCAAAAAGCCCGCCCTTCGCCCTTTTATTTCTCATAAGAACGTTCACTTAAATTAGCCTCACAAAATATTTCTAAACACTCTCACTGTCTTAGCTGACATTGCCCATCAATCATACCTATATATTTTCTACTAATATTTTCGTAATAATATCAACCAGCGTCCCTATATATGAAATATGAATTGATTAGATATTATTACACAACGGTTAAAGTAAGGCAAATTGCTTTACGATATAATTATTAAAATTACCCAATTTTCTTTGTAACCGTCGTAATACACATTCAAAGTTATGCAAATAGTGGAAAACATTGCGTGGTGCCCTTTGAATAAATCATGCATACATTTCACGGCTATTTAGCAGATACAGAAATTAAAATAACGCACTCGGGCTATGAATGGATTTTGTAGTAACACTGCATATCTACTGATTAAATGAATAAAGCAAAGAGCGTGTACACCCACTGAATGTTGCGTACCTACATTTAAAAAAAAACTGTTTTCATTAGTATCTATACTAATATTATAAAGAGGAAAAGTTTGATTGTTTGTTTGTTTGCATTGAATAGGCTCCAAACCTACTGGACCGATTTGAAAAATTCTTTCACCGTTGGGAAGCTACATCATCTCCGGGTGACATAGGCTACTTTATATCCCCGTATTCCCAAGGGAACGGGAACTACGCGGGTGAAACCGCGTGACGTCTGCTAGTATGTTATAAACCAGTGCTACTTAAGATTATTGTTCTATATACCAATTGTTTTGTTATCGTTATTGGTTATTGTTCTATGTCCTAAAGATCCATCTACATTTTTTTTTTAATTGGAAATTCTTTTTTATTGTTATAGCGAACCTGATGTTTGCTAGATTTACGGGCATTTCACTAAATCAAAATAATTATTTATTTTTATTTATTTATTTATGTTTTATTTATTTCTTAAATATACAAATATCCTTACAGGCCCAATGCGATATTGTAGTTTTCTTAACATTACTCTTATTTTAAATTAAATAGTGCCACTGTTTATACCGTAGGTAATTCTACCCGTTGCTATTCTAGTGAATGTACTCAAAGTACAGAAGAATATATCGACGTCATTAGCGATGAGGTTAAGAGTGCGGAGCGCGCTCGTCGACGACCCACATACCCGTCCGGCACAACAAGCTCCACCCTTCGCAATTTGTCTCCATTGTGTACCTTCCATAACACATTATAACGCATTTGCTCGTAAAGGATCTCTTATTCCACCAATTTGAATATCGTAATGTATCTCATTACGGACTTGTGCGTTTTACGTAACCAAGATGCTTCGTCTAAAACGAACGGTGTTTTTTGTTTAATCTTAGCAAAGATGTCAAAAAAGTGGTCAACATTTTATGAATAAAATTAACTTTGGGAGATAAAAAATTAAAAAAAAAACATTTAATTCGTAAATTTCATTAATTTTAACAATAAATTACTACCATTTGTAACAAAAACAAAAAATATTAAGTAATTTACTTTAGTAATATTGGCTGTTTTTGTGCCTTTGACTTAAAATAAAAAAGTGCTGATGCGCGCGCATCGCTAATTTGTGAGCAACTAAAAATTATTCCGCGCGCTTTCTTTTCCCTGTATTGTTTTTTTTCTAATTCAATGTTTTTATTTGAAAATTTCCGTCCGTGTTTTATCTATTTCCTCGCAAATATGTTCTAAAAATCCCTATGACATACGTGCGCTTTGATAATTAATTACAGCCTCTGCTTTCTTGTAGCAATGCCGCCTCGGCTGTAATTTTCAACTTACCGCACTTATTCCATAATGTACTATTATATTTGCACAAATTACTTTAACGAACTTCAAAATTTGAATATTACTTTTATTAATTTCTACACTTGGTTTATGTACAGACGCCAGCACATGAAGTTACCCCAATATGTCAAATTTCTTTGATCGTTTTCCAACTTTATATCAAACAAAATAAGGTTCATATTCTAATGAGAAAATTTGACACATTGGGATATATTGATGTGCTGGCGTCTGTACGTAGACAAACATTGTTTAGAGCTTAGACAAATTTGAAGGCGATATTACTACCACATCCAAAACTAAGCAATAGTGACAGACAGACATACAGACAAATCGCACCTTATGAGTTCTTTTTAGAATTTTGTTACAACATGAGGCACCTTACTAAATGGCCCTAAAACCACTTTATCGATTCTTGTCTTTCAATTAATTTTGCTCACTTACATACTTTTAAGTCAACAAATTGTATAAATGTAATGTAATTTAATGTTATGTTTAATCTTTAGGGTTTGAAATATAACTACATTAGTTGTTCTGAAAAAGAATATTTTTTGTTTTAATTTTTATTAACATCATGAATAACAAGAACTTAATAAAAAATATATATAATATAATAAAGGTAATACATCCTAAAAGAAAAACAACATTAATAGCAGCGATATTGCAAATCATGTAAGTACGAAAACTTATCGCATTAAATTTTTTATTTGGACATTTGACATTTTAGCTTGTAACCATAACTCACTGCCTTGTCCGGATGAATGAGGTAAAACCTTAATTTACACTTAAATTGGATGAGCGCTCAACTTTTTTGTGGAAAATAATATCTATTAAACAGTCATTGGAGTTGAGTCATGATCATAATGTGGTTCAAGGAATTTGTGATCCGAAATATTATAATTTCACGGGAAAATTATCTTTAATAATATCCAATACATTGTGCTTAGTTTTGCTAAAGATAAATTAATCTAGCCCGTAAAGTTACAATTGTTATATACAGAAGCCAGCTGGCACATCAAGCTACCCCAACGTTTCAAATTTCTTTTATAGTTTTTCAACTTTTTTGCAAACAGAATAAGATTCATATTCATTTGGGATTTTTTTGACAGTTCGGGGTACATTGATGTGCTGGCGTCTGTACATCGAAGAGTATTTTAGTCTATTCTATTCTTATTTACTTCTCTCATCTTTCTTGTTTCAATGGGGTGGACGGAGGAGCCTCCCCTAGCGATTTCCCGTCAAACGGGGTTATTTGAAACGCAGGGGGAATAGAAACAAACACTTTGAAAAAGATTTTCAAGAGAGATCATTATAATTTGTTAATAAAATGCTGTCGAAAGGATTAATTTTATGAGGTACATTAGACTCCTTGAATGTAAGCAATAAAACTTCAACCAACGTGAAAATTTTCTTCAAAGCTAAGCTTGGGACAATGGTCCCTATTCACCCCGTTTCTCTGTACAGAGGCCAGCACATCAAGCTACCGCAATGTTTCGAATTTTTCTATAGTTTTCAGAATAGCTATTTTATTATTAATTACACCTTTCATCTCACTTGGTTAAATAAGGTGCCATAAAAGGAGTCTCGACATTCTCTCTGACCTCTGCTACGTCCGGGGCACCCTGACGAATCCTTTCACCACGATGGCAAATTCAAGCTCTATTTTTCCTGTATTCGCCATTGACAAGCTCAGGAGAAGATTGGGTCAAGAAGTTCATAAAAATTTTGTATAGTATATAGAATAGAATACTCTTTATTGTACACCATAAAACTTATAACACAAATTATAACTTTAAGGGCTACAAACTGTGATACAGTGGGCGGCCTTATCGCTAAAAGCGATCTCTTACAGACAACCTTTGGATGGACTTGATAGTGAAGGAGAAAAAGGTGGTGAACTATTATTTACATAAATATAACCATTAAAGATTAAAGATACCGGGCTGGTATCCGCAACTCCACGTCAAAGCGCGTATTTTGCGTAAGGGCTATTATCTACCACGCGGGCCCAGTGCGAATTGGTAGATGTCACATGTCTTCGAATTTTTGGTTCTAGGACATGCCGGTTTCCTCACGATGTTTTCATTCACCGTTTTTGAGAGCAGTGGTGATGAAATAAATTACACAAAGTAATGTAGCCTGAGTTCGAACCCACGACTTACTGTTCGTAAGTCGGGGCCGCCACCATTGGGCCACCGCTGCTCTCAAAAAATACAAAAAATAAAATATATACCATAAAATATGACTATTTGAAGAGACATATTATATACTAATATTATAACGAGGAAATATTTGATTGTTTGTTCGAGGACTGGAGAAATATTACCACATTTATTAATAAGCTATAAGGACAATCCTGGAAGTACGTAAAAACCCCCTTCTTTCCTAAAATACTTCCTTCCTCTTAGAATGTTGCACATTGCCAAATTGAATGAACGGATTTAAAAAGAACACTAAAAAGTATAAAATAACTATAGTTTTGGAAGCCTGAAAGGTTTTTATTTTTTATTTCTTAAGGATAACAAACAAATGCGTCATGATACTAAATACCTATACAGTTTAATCACGCATCCAACACCGTTATCTTGTGGATAACATTCACGTCATTGGTTAGTGTTATTGGTTAGTGGTTCACGTCATTCCGTGGGAATACGGGAATAAAAAGTAGCTTTTGTTACTCAAGGTAAATGTAGCTTTCCAATAGTGAAAGAGACTTTGAAATTGGCACAGTAGTTTTTGAGTTTGTTAATTACAAACATACACACACAATTTATTTATCTTTATAATATTAGTGTACATGTATCTATGTTTAGAGTATTTTTAGTCAGGTAAATATTTTTGTAAAAAATAACACAGAGCAAAAACGAATGATCCCATGTAAAATTTTGGTAGGTACCTATGTATTAAAAAAAAATAACAACATGATCATTTACAAAGGAGATGAAATTTGTAGATAACATTATTATTGAGGATGACTCGGTAACCATTCGTCAGAAGTTGATTAAAACTTACTAACCTTGAACAAAAGTTTCTCCAAAAATAAAAGTATTTTCCTAATCAGACTAGCAGCCTTAGAGTTATCAAAGAATATACATAAAACACAAAAAAAAAACAAAATTTGAAGTAGTTATAAAGTCGAACTATTAAGTTATAAAGCATAATTCAATATATTTATTTACATGTCTTTTTTAAATTCTACTTTATTCACCTTAACTATATTAAATAATAATAGTAAAAAGGTAGCTGAATATTGCATTATAGCTGGTTAAGTGCCCATAAGACTTGCCAGTGGCTAAGCATTGCCATTCAACGTGGCAATACCAGCACGTTGAATGGGAATGCTAAACCACTGGCCAAAGTAGAGACCAGCCCTAGGGTTTTGGGAACCGTCAACTGAACGTTTTGAAATCTTCTTGAAAAGTAGACGAGCACTCGGGCCCCACGGGCCAAGAGTTTCAACCCCAAACGCTGAAAATAAAGTTACCAACTAGGTTGCTTTATTTGCTATACATATAAGCATAATTCATTCCACCATCAACTGAAAATACAATAGCTACCGCAATGCCTCGTGACTTGTGACCTTTTCTTGCGCGCGCGCACACGGTTCTCCCGCTTATTACCCACCGCTAGTGCATTGTAAATGATTGAGTAGATACAACCTCTAATATTGAAGATCATCTTGTCAAGCAATTAACCAAAACGAAGTGATATCTACTTACAATGCGCTATTAAATCATCGTAAAGGCCGAAGCGGTTTTGTTAATTATAAAAAAAAATAACTAGATGCTAAATGTTTCGTAGACATAATTATTATAAACTGAACAGGAGGCTGGATAATTGGGTAGCCTGGCATATTTTTGCATTTTTTGCTTTCTACTGGTGTTCAGGTGTGTCCGAATTGCGTCACTAAGTCACAATTACATACATTTGTTATACAATGTGGGAGGAGATTGCTGAATGGCTGCATTGATTGATCGGATTTTTTATCAACACTAAATCTCTCGGTATTTGATCAAATAATAATTCAAATCACCATTTTATTCATTAATTGATTTTAAATTAGTCAGTTTGTGTCAGTGTAAAATGAATTTATTTATTAATATATGCAAACGCAAAATTCTATTTATGAAAGGTATTTATGGCACGACGTCAATGCAGAAATCTTCGAGAGTTGTTTTTTGCAGACCACGACGGTAAAAAGAAGCTATCAGAGGTAATTAGGTATCTAAGAAATATAATTTAATGAAAAGTTCGTTCGATGGGATTGCCCATCAACATCTTCTCAAAAACCAGGAAAAAATCTTTTGTAACTAAAACAGGGGGGAAGGAATACGTACATTTGGACCTTACACTTTTAAGGATATCTCATGTTTAAAAAATCCTTCCTCTTTGTCTCTTTTTGTTAAATAGGAGTTTTAGATTTTTTTTTAATGCTTTCAGATTTTTAAATGTTATTTTGCTGTTGGTGGTGATTTCAGTTTTTTTTTAAGATGACAAGCCTTGTCATAGCAGCTGGATGAAAGTTGCTAAAATTGAAGTTGATTAACGTGTGAGGAGAGGCCTATGCCCAACGGTGGACTGCTATGGGCTGATGAAGATGATGCCTTGGTCCTGTTTGTATGGAATTTCCAACCGTAAAAAGAGGAACTTTCATAATAGCCTTCATCCTCTATTTAAACCTTTGTAGAAGACTAATTTTTGGTAGTACTTTTTAGTGTTCACTCTCGTATCTAACACATACTCGTATAATTTATACGTATAATATTGTAAGTACCCAGTCTGTTATTGAATTTTAGTTAATTGAGTCAGTGAGCTACGTTGCCTTTTTTTAGGGGTGGAAAATCCTCATGGATGTCCCCCGCCCCGGGGAGGACGGAGGGGTCTGTCAGACTCTTACTGACTAAAAACCACTCGGTGTTCCTTGTCACACCTGCGCCGGGGGTCACGGGAACCGATGATACTTGCATTCGCCCTGCAGTGGTATAGGACTTGTATTATGTGGCATTCGTCAATGCCGCTTACCAGTATTAGAATAATCTTAAAATCAGATGAATAGTCACTAAAATTACCCCCTATTTACAAACTTTACATAACAATTATAGGAGAGATATAGAAAACTATAAAAGAACAACAATTCTGTAGCATACAAATAATATACTTCAATTTAATAAATCTAACCATTGTTACAATGTCCAAATATAAAACAAACCTCACTTTCGATAAGATTCGGCTACCACTTCCGTTTCAGAAGCTGCTACTGTCATAGAAAACGCTTCAGATATTTAATAAAGATGGACTGTAGACACAAACATCCACTTAACTCTTAATCTCGATAATCAAACATAAATGATTTCGGATGATATCAAGAGCCTGCTAACGATATAAATCATCATTTAGTCAAATACTAGGTAATCAAGAATTTCACTATTAATTCGTCAATCATGCTTTACTTCAATTACGTGTTATTAAAAGTAATATAATGATAATGATATTTGTATTAGGTACACTCGTGCCTCAAGCATTCTTAACTGACGTAATGTTTGTGTACACGAACCCATTAACTGTCAATAAAATAATAATTACGAGCGGAACCATAAATCATTGTAGAATTAACGGCGCGCCAAAACCTGCCCGTTTTAATTTTGAACTTGTATATAATATCGTAACAGACAACGCGTACGCAACTGTAAGAACAGCTGTTTTGATTTTTATAGTTGTCATAAAAGTGTTAATAAAAGCATAATGCATAATCGATTATTCAAGACAAGCCAAGTTCCAATTAGCATTTTGCTGGTTTTCGGAAAGAGAACAAAACAAACGAATGATTTACGTTTCTGTGAATTAAATTAATAAAACTTGCAACAAAACACCACGTCTGTAATCCGGGATAGGCTGTTCAGACAGCCAGTCGCTCAGTCCAATCGAACACTGGTATTCAACTGGATCTGGTTAAACAGGAAGTCGACCCTAACGTAGTAGAGTTGAGTTCATCATCTCCTCCAAATAGATGGTTTAAATTAGGTTCTACTAAGTTCATAACATCATGATTCAGTCCAATCAATCCAACACTAAATGTGTAGTGCATTGTAGTGCAGGTAATAAATATAATCAGTGCTTCAACAAAAATAAAACGAATGTATGAATAGGATAAAAGAATGTCAAGGGGATCAGGAGCAGGCTTCTTTCAGTTTGCTAATAACGACGTGCTGTAATCAAAAATCCTTCTGTCAAACTTAGTGGTTTTGCAATATCCTATGAAAGTAGTACTTACAGCGGTAATTAGTAGGCCATAATTCTATAATAGTGGGCGTAATCGATTTTGAAATTGGACACCATTTAAAGCAATGGCTCCTTACCTTTTTCTGACCTGTGACTACTAAATATAATAAAAACATGTTTTATTTGGCACAAAAAAGAAGCCATTGCTGTTGGTATCTAAACGTAACATTAGTCTACAAATAAACTTTAATCATTACTTTTAGCATAAGCTTTACACTCAAAAGTTAAGTGCATGGTAATAAAAAATGTTGTGTTTTTTAATAAATATTATTTCATTATAAACACAATGATTTTAAATTAAATTAAATAAAGTTTACATTCATGATTAAGGAGTTGTAAAGTTTAGAATATTTTTTTCCTAGCCTATATTAAAGGTTAGCATGCGATTAGTTAAGAATCTAGAACCTAGACATACAACAATGTGCTTGACAAGTCCAAAAAAAAGAAAGGGCCATAATCATTTCTAATGACAACTTTGATCGAGTGGCTCAACTAATCGATTGCCGAATAATATCCATATACATGATGCTGCTATAATTCTTCCTCATATTATGTGATCTTCGCATTGACGTAGATACCAAAGGCAGACCAAAGATGGTTCTATCTGATAGCGTAAAATTACAAAATCACTAAGCCATTAACTTGCTCTATGACTTTAAGTCCATGGATTACGTTATAATACAAACGCCTAATAGTTATGAATAAATTTACGCTTTCCATGTTCCAACAAGTAAATAAAGTTTCACCAAAATATATGGTGCAATAATAGTATTATGTCATGTCTACCTTGATACAATTAAGAAGCCGTTTTCCCACGAGGCCGCCTGTACCATTCCTTACAAGACCTTCTATGTAGGAAACACTTATTAGATTTATATTTATGAGAGGTGATCAATGGAGCAATGGTGTAGATAATTATTTTGTTGTGGGCATGGGCACCTTGGCTGGCCCACGATTTAATCATGTACTTTTCTACCGCTCTTTCGAGTACTTAGAGTATGGATTGCACTTTGGTTACGACATCCTCCGACGTCAAACGTTGACCTTTTTACGATGTTGGTGGCGATGGATGAAATTTTGTCAGTACTAGACACTTGGACAGCAATCGCCATAGAGACAGTGCGATAACCTTCTATAAAGACTTGCTAGCATTGCCCTTATTTAAGTACACGTGTTTTTATTTACATACATATAAACAGGCCTATGGTTAACCAACTACGATCTGTTAATCACCAGATTATGCTACTTTCTTACACGACTGTTTTCGATGACCTACAAGCGAAGGAATGCTTATTTTGTATAGCGACATAAGCCTCAAACTATTCTAGTCTAAGTGTTTGTTTATATTAGGTTCAAAACAAATGAAAATTCATTAACACTGTCTGAGGCTAGTCAATTAGTGTTTATTTACTCACTGGGACTCGCTCTAATTGGTCCCTCGGTCAAATTGTGTAATTATTTTAATTTATATTCTAATTACTTCAAAAACAGATATCACCTTCATACACGAAATGCGTGATTTTTATCTTTTAGTTCTTCCACGACCTACTAATACTATGTTTGACGTCATAAACGCGACACGAATATCATAAAGAGAAATGAATTATAGTTCGACAAATATTTAAAATTTAAATAGTTTCCATGTTTTTGTAACCTCTTGTTTATTATACCTTCGGGGCTAAAACAAACCTATTACCATACAAACGCGACTGGTAAGTGATTAAATCGCTATATAATGACGGCTTGGTAACATAATTATGAAGAACTGTAACACATATGAATCGAGTTCCGCCTACTCACGGTTTGCCCTTCAAGTACCAATAAGCCTGTCGTCAGTAGATGCTATTAGATAAGAACAATGAAAGATAAGTACCTAAGTATACGCATAGTTGCGACATTGTTGCCTTCGCGAGCCGAACTTGACAAGATTGAAACAGGTGCGTGGCGGGCCAGCAGCCCAACATAACCAATGATGATACTTATTTCTAATTATGTAAGAACTGAAACTTACACAATTTTACAAGACGTACGAGGAAGTGATTAAAAAAACAGTGAGACACCACTAAAGATTATTTACATATCGCGATCGTCATCATTTAATGTTTAATTTAGACACATAACTTGCATTATGCACTGAACATAAGTGTCACCAAAAACTAGTTCTAACATTATGCTGCGGTGACTTTGTTTCATAGAAAACGTTGACACCACCTTTCACACTGTCTGCTATAAAATTTAATGGACCTAATTAATTTACTGACAGATTATGACATTTTCACATTTATATTGCTAAAACTAATGCTATATAAAGTATTAATTTCACACAGAGGGCAATTATTACGTGGTCCCGTAATTACTCACTTTCAATTATAATGATTTTATCACCAGTCAACAATAAAAAGCACATGTAACATGTCATGTATGACAACACCCGTTTGATTTATGGGTAAACTTTGATGCGTGAAATTCACTCATAAATAATACGTTCTAATTTTAGTATTTCGTAGCTACCTACTTATTTAAAGTGATTTAAAGTCGAATGTCAGGTAAGCCCTACTCATGCGGTGTAGATCTAGGTAGGCGTGTAAATACCTACACTATGCCCACATTTTGTTATTTTTATTCAATTTTTTGTAACAAGGGATGAACTTATTTATAACATGGCTAACAGATCTAAAATCCAGACCCTTATTTTTAGGAAAATGCTACACACTAGGAATATATCCTGTATCGTGGATGCGCGTTTATAAACATTTACAATTACATACACGTTTCAGCCAAACCCAGAATATAGAACTGGAACTAGGCCATACAAATATTTATCCGGTGCAGAATCGAACCTGAGAGACGCAGCGCAAAAGCCAATTGCTCTGCTACTACACCACCCGTGACGTCAAAACACTGAAATATGGTAAAACCCAGTAACACCGCCCTGCCTGGGAATCGAAACCTAGCAAGCTCTCTAAGACCTATCTGCCCCTAGAAGCACACAACACATGGGTAATAGCGTTATTCAATAACATAATCTATTGATATGAAACGGGCGTAAAACCAAACTCCAGGTTGGTACTGAGAAATTTCAAGACAGAAAAATTCTAATAACACTACCTAACTGACCAGTTACTCGATCCCAGGACCTCATGCACGGCAGTAGCGCTCTGAACCAACGAAGCAAATCACAGCAGCATATTAATATGAATAATTATGTGAATCCAACCGAGATGACTTAGCAATTCATTTAATCATAAAACCGCTCCAAACTTTTGTCCTCGTACAAATTCTGGTTTATCAGGTTATCTTCTCGGGAGACTAATGACTAATCTTATGACAAATTTTCGAACCCGAGACCTTTGACTATGGCAGTACGCCGGTCACGCCACTGGGCAGTAATTTTTCTGTGCGCTCTGTTCATCAGGTACTGCAGTGATACTCTATAAAACTCCTCATGTAAACTTGGGTGAAGGGAACCGTTACTGTCCTCAGGTCAATCATGACAACGTACATTAATTCACTAATGACACATACACAACACCGAGTTGGTTGTTCTCATCATGGATTCTTAAAGCAGTACTCATGTCCCCCACTGTCATCCATTAAATTTTGCTGGTGGGATCTCTTGCGAGGTCGCCGTTGCTACAGAGCAAGCTTTACAAAGGAAAATGCTCATTTGCTGAGGAAATTTCGGCAAGGTGGAAACAAATAAAAGGCATTAAAATTGACATCACAAATAAAGAAACCACGTCTGTTTTTCTCATAAAACTTGGTGGGACTTTTTTATTAAGAACTAGCTGCTGCCCGCGACGTCGTCTGCGTGAAGGTTCTACAGCACCAAATATACCTACCTAAGATTCCAGTGTCGCTATAGCATTATAAGTTAACAACTTTTAAAATAGCATTAAAATTTAAGTTACATGAAGAGAGTTTTTTTGTATTTTTTTTTTTTTATTTTGCAATTTTTAGTTTCTTTGTATGTAAAGAAAGTCTTTCAAAACTTGAAAGAATCATTGAAATCGGTTAATAATTGCAAAAGAAGTTCTTTCTAAACCTTTTAAATTGGACAGGCGTACTGCTATGGGAAATACATAAACCATGCACAGACATGTGACTGTAGCTATTGCGAGTAATTTGTTGTTATGCGTTGAAGAGTTCCATCGCCTGTCTTCTTCATCAATTTTTCTACACGAAATGATACTTGCTAAATGTAAATGCTTGATTTGTCACCAAAAAAAAATGTAAAAAAATCTTTTTTGCAAAAAATAAAACCGACTTAAAAAAAACTCTAATCGGTGTAAAATAACTCTTAATTAGGAAGTCTAATTAGGAAGTCTGTGGCTTTGGTGGTTTTGTCTTATTCATGATGAGCCACCGACTTCCGAATTAAGAGTTATTTTACACCGGTTAGAGTTTTTTTTAAGTCGGTTTTATTTTTTGCAAAAAAGATTTTTATTTTTCCATTTTTAGTTGTTCCCATACAAATATTTGTCATGAATTTATTTTTACATTGTTATAATTTGTTAACAATACATGTCATGATAATAGGGTTATCCACTTATCCCTAATAAATGAAACTTAACATACCTAACTGTCGAAATCTAGGTATATTGAACACATCTGCGTACCCCTCAGAACATACAGGCGTGATGATACGTCATGATGTTGTATAAACAATAAATACCCAAGCGATTCCAGCAATCACGACTGATTTGCCGTCTATTTTTGAAGAGTTCCATTGTATATCTCCGAAGATCAGCTCCAGATCTTCACCAAATTAAAATGGGACCACCTCGGGAGTATACTCTTTCAAATAAAAAAAGAATTTTGGAAATTGGTCTACAAATGGGGGAGAAATCGCGTAACAAACACACAAAAAAAAAAAAAAAAAAAAAAAAAAAAAAAACATACCGTCGAATTGAGAACCTCCTCCTTTTTTTGAAGTCGGTTAAAAATTGGTACATGTTTTCCTATATTATTTGAGGAGTTCCCTCAATTCCTCGAAGATCCCTCATCAGATCTGAGGTTCAATACTAATGGGACCAACCTGGTAGTATACCCTATCAAATAAAAAAACGATTTTTGAAAATCGGTCCATAAATGGCGGAGTAATCGCGTAACAAACACACAAAAAAAAAACACCGTCCAATTGAGAACCTCCTCTTTTTTTTTAAGTCGGTTAAAAATACGTTCAAAGGTATATACCTTATAACACTTCCCTATAAACTACGTTGATAATTATACTGCCAGGAGCCAAAATGTAAAGATAGTCAGGACTGGTGGCGCGGGAGCAAGCGACGTACAGGTGCTCGTGTGAGAAGCAACTCGTCCTGAGATCTACACCCGCTGCTCTGAATATCGGCTCCTGCGATTTATTGATTGTCATCACTAAGCAAACACTCACGGGGAACTGTACGGGCTCGAACTGGATCGGGAAGCTATGAAGTATAAGGGGAACGCGTTGTATAAATACTGCCTTGCCGACGCCACAACCCGTAATAATTTCCACCTCAATGGTGTCTGTGGAGAGAGATGACTTTAAGACACCACCCGTTACACAACTTTGGAGGAGATTTGTTCCTAAAAAGCATAATCGGGACGCCGACCTTCATTCAGCTTGATGGTACGCGCTGGAAGTCAACTTGCTGACAGGAAGTTCAAAAATTCCACGGGATAATGTGTGGCGTCATCTTGCTCGACGACAGTGCTTATCGACGTATAGACCACTTCATTCCCCTCAATGTCCGAGAGAATGCATTCGTTAATTGATGCAGCATGATCATTTTTGGGCGCCAAAATGGCCCTCTCACACGAATTCTGCTGGAGCGCTATACGACTGATGCCCACGTACACACAGCGAATGAGTTCTTCGAAGCTGGATACCACTCTACCGAGAGACTCTGAAAGCACCGCCTGTCCACTTCTCTCTTCTGGTAAAGTGCCTTTGCCAAGACTTAGAAGGACATCGGAGAATTCTTGAGCAAGTGCAATGCCGCCGAGCCGAGCTCTTATATTAATGGTCAAGTGCAGCGTACGAACTTGTGACCACAACGAAGATCGTTTCACCGAAGCATTCATCTCGTCAGCCCTCGATCCCCGCGTCAACTCGGGAAGCGTTAGCCTGAAATCGCCACTGAGCAGAACTGTGACACTACCCATCAAATGTTCGTTCCTGCAGATGCCCTGCAGGGTTCTGTCCACGGCCTCAACTGCCTTCCTTTTGAAAATCGTACACCGATACGATCCCATATGATACGATCCGAACTCTGCTCAAGATTTTGAGGGTTTTGTTGGAACTTCAATTTGTCAAAACGAATTATACGATACAACTTTTATGAAAAAAATGCACAATGCCATCTATGAATTTTAAGAATAACTAACTACTAACCTCATCAACACGATCAAAATTTAAATTAATTTTCAAAAAGTGTTTATGTGTTACTTGATTTGATTTTTATACATTCTCATAGATGGCGCTGATTCCAAATTGTCTTTATGCTACTAACATTCATTAAACTTTGTTTCTCTGCCAAAGTTACTTATATGGCGTAGTTTTTATAGTGTAAAGCTAGATAATAGCATAGCTTACTTAAAACCAACATTTAAATATGCGTCCTTTGATTACACGCTTCCACAGAATGAGTTAGAAGAAGAAAGACTCACTGCTCCTCCCCAGTAGGTGATAGCAAACAGACAAACAGACAAAAATTCCAAAAAGTCACTTTTTGTCACCAGTTACGTTTCTCCAACAAAACCCACTTATTTTTTCTTGAAAATTCTCAATGTACAGTTTTTATTTCGTTACTGTTTTATTATATGTAGATGAAAAAAATGCACAATGCCATCTATGAATTTAAAGAATAACTAACTACTAACCTCAGCAACACGATCAAAATTTAAATTAATTTAAAAAAAGTGTTCATGTGTTACTTGATTTGATTTTTATACATTCTCATAGATGGCGCTGATTCCAAATTGTCTTTATACTACTAACATTCATTAAACTATGTTTCTCTGCCAAAGTTACTTAAATGGCGAAGTTTTTATAGTGTAAAGCTAGATAATAGCATAGCTTACACAAAACCAACATTTGAATATGCGTCCTTTGGTTACACGCTTCCACAGAATGAGTAAGAAGAATAAAGATTCACTGCTCCTCCCCCGTAGGTGATAGCGTGATAATATATAGCCTATGTGTTGACCCGACCTCTTAGTAATATTCATGCAAAATTTGAAGTAAATCCATGCAGTACTTTTTGAGTTCACCCCGGACATACATACAGACAAACAGACAAACAGACAAACAGACAAAAATTCTAAAAAGTCACTTTTTGTCACCAGTTACGTTTTTCTAACAAAACCCACTTATTTTTTCTTGAAAATTCTCAATGTACAGTTTTTCTGTCGTTACTGTTTTATTATATGTATAGATTGCAATCTGCGGTAAAAAAATGTGACACTCAATTATTTATTGTATTCTAATATTTTCGTTCTATGGTCAGTAGGTACCTACAATCAATATGCTCATTACAAGTTGGTAATAGCAATACTTAAGTCACTAAATTAGTATTTTTTTGGTATTCATTAGAAAAATATGGCCAAAAATGGGCATTTCCTTTTGTAACATTTCGTTGATAGTTTTTCAACTATAAGTTTAATGTTCTATTGGGTTTTTTTTTCAATTTGCTATAGCTTGGCGTCTGTACATTTTTTTAAAATTAGTACCTTGTGTTAATTTTTTTCTTGATAAACTTTCGAGTTTGATGGTGAGAAGCAAAAATGGGATATTCACAACATTGGCAGCTTTGACCTCTGTGCCCGGAATCTTATAATATGAACCAGTGTTTATACGTAGACAACAAGTTTTTTAATGTGCCTTTGATTATCAAAAAATAAACCAGAATTGCAAAAAACAAATTGACGTCATTCAAGTCCGGATAACTTTTCCTCATAAAAGGGCAAATTAATCTGTCATTTTAATTTTGTTAGTCACTGGAATGAAATCACTCATCTGCCTGGCTTTTTCCCAACTATGTTGGGGTCGGCTTCCAGTTTAACTGGATGCAACTGAATAGCAGTGTTTTACATGGAGCGACTGCCAGTCGGACCTCCACAACCCAGTTACTGGGTAGCATGATACCCCTTGGTTAAACTGTTCGGGCTTCTGACTACCCGTAACGACTGTCAAAGATCTACAATTGACAGCCGGGACCAACGGCTTAACGTGCTTTCCGAGGCACGGAGGAGTCTTGGTATGTAATGAATGGTTATCCATCCACGGACCAACCTCATCAAGCGTAGCTTAACCTGCGATCGACCCGTGAGCCTGTTATTAGTTAGCCACAAGCTCCTTACTGGAATGAAATCACTGATATACCCTTTAATCGATGCGACTGTGGTCGCAAGCGACATTCCTCATGGTCAAACTATTTTGTGAAACTGATTTGACCAAGAGGAAAAAAAATCCCGTTGGTCAAACTAAATCACGAGATGAAAAAACATCGTCGAAAAACAGTAGCGCGTCTATTGTCGACATTGCTAAAAATGGAGGATGATGACAACGAATCGTCCCCGCGCCAATTACAATTTTTGCATAAAGAAATAAATAAGTATTGGTCATTTTCTTGACAAATCACGCTGACACTTTTTTCTTTATCACATATCAAAATTGTAAATTGGCATTTCCTTATGACTTGGCATTTTACTATAGGTATTATAATGTTTATTTTTTAAATGACTGTACTTTTCTTAAAACCATAACAGTTTGACCACAGGGAAAAACTATTCCTTGTGGTCTAATCAGTTTGACAAAATTTTTTGCAAAAAATAAAACCGACTTAAAAAACACTAACCGGTGTAAAATAACTCTAAATTAGGAAGTCTGTGGTGAGTGCTTTGGTGGTTTTGTCTTATTCATGATGGGCCACCGACTTCCGAATAAGTCGGTTTTATTTTTTGCAAAATAGTTTTTGTTTTTCCATTTTTAGTTGTTCCTAAACAAATATTTGCCATGAATTTATTTTATATTGTTAATTGTTAACAATACATGTCATGGTAATAGGGTTATCTACTTATCCCTCTCAAATGAAATTTAACATACCTAACGGTCGAAATTTAGGTATATTGTACACATCTGCGTACCCCTCAGAGCATACAGGCGTGATGATACGTCCTGATGTTGTATAAATAATAAACATCCAAGCGATTCCAGCAATCACGACAGATTTGCCGTCTATTTTTGAAGAGTTCCATTCTATATCTCCGAAGATCAGCACCAGATCTTCACCAAATTAAAATGGGACCACCTCAGGAGTATACTCTTTCAAATAAAAAGGTTTCGGTCCATAAATGGCGGAGAAATCAGGTAACATACATAAAAAAAAAAAACATACACACGAACATAGAACCCGCTCCTTTTTTGAAGTCGGTTAAAAATAGTTTGACCACGGGGAACAAGCGGTCGCAAGCGCTACTGCTGCCCAGGTTCAATCCCCGGGTAAGTGTTATTGAGTTTTCCATTTAGAATAGAATTTCTCTTTTATATTCTTTTTATTTAATTTCCTGGAGTCTGGATGTCCCGATTGATGGCAATAGGTTCGCCCCCTATTACATGCGACTTTGACATAACTGACGTGAGTGAACCGTTGTTACTTGTACACCTCAGCCTAACTTTTCGGGAATATAGGCGTGATTTTATATTATGTTATGTACAGTCACGAGCAATAATATGTATACATTGTCACATTTACTAAAATGTCTTAACTTCTACCGTTCAAAATATGTGTGCGATATAAAAATTCTTCTAAATTATCACAATATAGCTAAGATAATTTAGAAGAAGACGGTGGGCTGATGAAATCGTGGAGAAAGCTGGGCAGGACTGGATTGCCTTAGGCAAGGACAGAGTCCTATGGAAGGAGAAAGAGGAGGTTTTTACCCAAGAAACGGGATCCACATCCCAGGAAAATAATTAAATTCATACAACTAACCTCATTAACAATAGACTAAGAAGTAAATAAGTACTAACCAAACTAACATACAATTAAAATTAGCATGTGAAATATCTGGATGTGGAAACAATAAAAAGGCTTTAATAATACCGGCCTGTTACTGTCCCACTGCAGGGCAAAAGCCTCATCTCATACAGAGAAGGCTAGAGCTTTGATCACCACGCTTGTTCAAAGCAGATTGGCGATTTCGAACTTATACTAACTATAAGTCCAGGTTTCCTCACGATGTTTTCCTTCACCAATGTCAATGATGTCTAAGATAAACTTAGAAAGTACATATGAATTGAAAAAGTCACATTGGTACTTGCCCGGATTTGAACCACAACCTCGTGCATGAGAGGTAGGCGCCTTAACCACTGGGCCATCACGACATTCATCATCATTCATTCATCATCAAAAAGGCTTTATTAATATTATTTTTAATTTTGAAGAAAATATCGTACACATATTTTTGCTCGTGACGGTACCCTAAACTATCTGCATACACGCTTCGACAGCTCCCCAGTAAATTGTTATAGCCTTACTGCTATCCGGCACCGCCTAGTTATTTCTAATTGTATGTTGATGTAACACTCAATATTGAATTACGAACATTTTCTAAAAGTAATTAGTTCCGTCCGTTTCAGCGGACTTTAGGTCATTAACATGCATGTTAATGAAATGAAAGGTTATATCAATTATAACGCGGTTCTTGGAAAATCTGACCACTTAATAAACCAAAAAGGTATGTCTGTTATAAAAAAAAAGTTACAAACGTTTTCACCAAAAAAAAACAACAGTCTTCACAAATACTTGCATGCTGCTTGCCCAAATTGTTTCTGGCACTTTTCTCAAAAGGCTAAACCCGACACTGCTATGCACGGTTCGTCACACGAAAATTTTGTTAATATATTTTTTCATGTCTGGACTTGAAAAGAGACGATGATCCCTGAGTTTGTTTCGGCTTTTCTTCTCAGAGGTAGTCAGTTAGGAAATGCCGACTTCAACTAGCTTTAAAGGAAAAAATGACGTGTAAAAGTGATTTCCATATCCTACTTGCGTAATAAATAATTTCATTTCATTTCATTTCACTTAAAAATCATAAATACATGAAGTTTCGGAAGTAAAACTTATAACATTGATTTCAATGTTAATCTACAGACATTTGAATGGGATATAATTTATATTTGTTTTGTTTTTAGACCCTCATCTAGATCACAAGAAAATATTCGACACATATTTTTTCTTTTGTCACGTAAACAAAAAATAACGGCGATACATCGACTCAAAACGTCGCATGACATCACTAGTACAGTACAGTTTATACGACGAACAAACCCCTTTCTTTAACTTTAATGCGCTTAGTCTAAGCAGTTTTCCATCAATTTGAAAAAGAAAAAAAAATGTGTCGAATATTTTCTTGTACTATAGATGAGCGACTAAAAACTAAAATTTTGTCAAATAGCCCATTGTCAAAGGTCTTTTGAAATGGTTGGCTTTTACATTTTCGGAGTATTCCCGTCTGAGCACCTATTTTTTGAGCACCTATGCATTTAGCACCAAAGGTATTCCCTTTTCCTATAGGTTAATGCATAGGTGCTCAATAAATAGGTGCTCAAACGGGAATACTCCACATTTTCAACCTCGTGGCAAATGGGACGGACTTATTCTTTTCTACTATGAGTGATTACACAAGAAATGCATTGTTTATAGTCAATTTTAGTCAACTTTTTTTTTAATGAATAAATAAAATAAATAAATATACCACAACTTTCAGACAACGCCATCTTATCCCAAGCTAAGTAGAGCTTGTGTTATGGGTAGGTACTAAACAGCTGATAAATATACTTATTTATTTCTAAACACTTAGATATTATAGATAAATTACACCCAGGAATTTGTCTGTCTGACTGTCGTGAACTGTCGTGATGGCCCAGAGGTTCAGGCGCCTGAAAATCCGGGCAAGTACCGATATGACTTTTTCAATTCATATTCTTTAAGTTAAAAGAAATAAATAAACGGAAAATGTGTTTTACTGTTCACGACATTTATTGTAAGTCTGAAGTCAACAACGGTTGCTAGGTAACAACATATAAACCAAAGAGAATGATACACTAAGTGTGTAGCCTTCTTAACATCCCGTCTCCTTTTGAAGCAACTGTTGTTTACTTGGAGGCTCCAGCTAGCTTACAAAGTTCTTGAAGCCTAGGCTTAAATAGAGGTCCACCGAACCATCCTGGTTAGTTTTAATCTTAAAAAGCCATTTGCTGGATATAGCTTTTCTTCCCTCGGGTAAATTCACCATTTCCCAGGTTTCATTTTCATTCAGAGAGTTGATTTCGTTGTCCATTGCTTTTCGCCATTGATCAGCGTCCTCAGATGTTGTCGCTTCTTTAAACGTTCCTGGTTCTGTATAAGTTTTATCGGTCGAATTAATGTTGAAACAAACATTGCAGATGTAGTCTTTATATCTAGCTGGTGGCTTGAGATTTGACCGCTCTCGTAGCGTCATCCTGCCTTCAGCATTAATCTCGGATGCAGACAACGGCTGATCATTTTGACCTTCTGCCTCTGTTTCACTTGCATCAATAATTTGACGGTCTGCTTCGATCGGATTATCAACTTCTTCGTCAGAAACTGGTTCATCAAAGGATTGTTCCACCTCTGGAAGTGATTCAGCATCTAGCATTTCAGCTTCAGACGCAGGATCAATTTCTGTACTTAACGGCTCAACAACATTTTGACCTTGCTGGTAAGGCAATGCAATATCCATACTATCATCGTAACTAGTCAATGGCTGCTGCTTGTCGCTTATGTTGACCGGGTTGTGACATTGGTAACGAGGTATGACGAAGTCAAATAGGGTCGTCTCGGGGCTTTCATTAACTGTCTTGCTCTGTGTGGTAACTGGTTCTTCAATCTCTTCAAAATGTTCTAGTAAAGGGTTTTCATCAAAGGTGACGTCTCTAGAACGAATCAGTTTGAATGAGTTGCTGTCCCATATACGGTAGCCATCATCAGAGTCATAACCAATCAGTATTCCCTTTTGAGCCTTTTTATCTAACTTCTTTCGCCGTTGCTTCGGAACATGAGGATAACAATGTGATCCGATAATTCTCAAATGACTAAGTCTGGGCTTCTTGTGGTGCCATAGCTCATACGGTGATTTCTCATTTTCACAGGTAGGGCCTGTTCTATTAAGGATATACACCGATGCTGATACCATTTCAGCCCACAGCGCAGGAGGAATATTGGCATGTGCATACATCAGACTTCGCGCCATTTCCACAACTGTCCTGTTGTCTCTCTCTGTAGGGTTCTGCTGTGGAGTGTAGGGCATTGTCAATCTTTGCTTAATGCCTTCCTTCTCGAGAGTAGCTTTTACTTTGGCGTTTACAAACTCTCCACCATTGTCACTAAGCAGTTCCTTAATGACAATTCCAGAAGCCTTTACTTCAGCGAGCATAAGTAACAGCTTCGCATGTACTTCACTTTTCTCTCTCATAAAATATACATATCTGTACCTCGTATAATCGTCTTTGAAGAGGACAAAATATCGTAGCTTTGTGATAGAGTATGGAAAGGGTCCACAAACATCAGCATAAACCAATTCTCCTGGGCTTGTAGCTTTCTCTCTTGTCCCGAACTTAACTCTGTGGGATTTGCCGTAAATGCATCCTTCACAGAGTTCTTTGGTTGTCTGTACATTTATGTTAAACTCCTTTTTGATTAACTTCTTCACATGGCTCTTATTTTGATGTCCAAATCGTTCGTGATATAACTGTAACAGATTTGACGTTGTGGATATCTGGTTCACTCGCACATTTGTTGGGAGACATCTCATATTCAGTTTGAACAGTCCTCCAAACTTGCTGCGTGTGCCAGTCAGTTTCAACTGTCCATCCATTTTGAGAGTACAATTTGTTGTAGTTGACTCAAAGACACTCTTGTCCGATATGTCATGGGTAGCAAGCACTGAAAATAGATTCCTGCTGATGCTGGGTACGTACCAGACATCCTTAAGCAGTATCGGCACTAGGTTGCCATCTATGTCAGCCTCTGCGAGAATATTTCCAATACCTAATGCTTCTATACATTGGCCATTTGCACCTGTTACTGTATGCTGGCTTTTAAAGTATTTAAAGGTCTGGAACAGGTCGCTTCTATTGGTCACATGACTGGTTGCACCATTATCGACGAACCAATTTTCTGAATCCTTCATTACTTTAAAATCTGTCAAATGTGTGGTCATCACTGTCAGATTCATGTTTACAGCCTTGGATTCCTTAGGCGGTCTTCCGTCTTTGATCCACTGCTTACAAATTCTGACTCTGTGCCCTTTTTTTTTACAGTAGTTGCATGTAAGCTCCTTGGAATTCTTCTTTTTACCCTTGCTCGTACTTGTATAAAAAGCTTCTGCGTTAGTTACGTCTTCTGTGACGCGTGTCTCATTCTGACGTAGAACTCTCTCGTGTGCACACAACTGACTTGTTAGGTTCTCGACAGAGCGCTCCTTCTTTGAAATTAACATCCAGCTAGACTTAAATCCCAAATATTCCGGAGGTAGAGTGTCGAGTATTTTGCACATTAACAGAATTTCCGGTAATTTCACCTCACTCTGTAGTTCAGTGCACATTTCGCTCCAGATATTCTTTAAAATCGACACATGAGTTATGATGTCGTGATTCGAGTCCTTTTTATAACTGAAGAATTTCAGGCAAAGGTCGTATGTTTTGTCTACACACGTACCTCCATATATGCGCTCTAGCTCGTCCCACATGTCTTTAGCGTTATCGAATCGCACAACTTTTTGCAGAATTTCATCGGACATGTTAGTCGTAAACAGAATTAAAATCGCGCTGTTCAAATTTTCAAAACTTTGAAGGTCTTTTTCATAACATAGCTTTTCATCACTATTTGCCGTAAGCGCCAAGGATGGTCTTTTGTTTTTCCCGTCAAGAATTTCTGAACCTCCCGGCATTGCCTTTAGAACAATTTGAATTTTGAACCTCCATGTTTTATAATTTTTGGAATCCAAATTTCCAATTCGAACCTGGCTAGCGTTTAACACTGCATTTTCCATTTTACTTTATTTATCAGTAACCACGCTCTGCTACCACTTTAAGATAAAAGAAATAAATAAACGGAAAATGTGTTTTACTGTTCACGACATTTATTGTAAGTCTGAAGTCAACAACGGTTGCTAGGTAACAACATATAAACCAAAGAGAATGATACACTAAGTGTGTAGCCTTCTTAACAATATTATTATGTACTTTCTAAGTTTATTACATACCAAGACTCCTCCGTGCCTCGGAAAGCACGTTAAGCCGTTGGTCCCGGCTGTCATTTGTAGATCTTTGACAGTCGTTACTTGTAGTCAGAAGCCCGAAAGTCTGACAACCAGTTTAACCAAGGGGTATCATGTTACCCAGTTACTGGGTTGTGGAGGTCAGACAGGCAGTCGCTCCATGTAAAACACTGGTATTCAGCTGCATCCGGTTAAACTGGAAGCCGACCCCAACATAGTTGGGAAAAGGCTAGGCAGATGATGATGTACTTTCTAAGTTTATCTTAGACATCATTGACATCGGTGAAGGAAAAACATCGTGAGGAAACCTGGACTAATAGTTAATATAAGTTTGAAATCGCCAATCCGCCTTGAGCAAGCGTGGTGATCAATGCTCGTGCCTTCTCTGTATGAGAAGAGGCCTTTGCCCTGCCGTGGGACAGTAACAGGCTGGTATTATTATTATTTGTCTGGGTGGGAATCGACCCCACGACCTCCGGCATAGGTAGCAGTCAAGGCCACAACATGCCAGTCATATGGGCGTATTTATCGCATTGGGGTTAACCTGTATGATGGATGTAAGATAGAGAAATAAATAAAAAAAAACACCGGCTTCCGATAGTAAAGTTATATGACTTTATAGCACTTTTCTTTTAGTAGATTGTGTGTTTGTATACTTGTTATTGAAACTAACTCATTAACATTGCTAGACTGCTATCGGACCATCCTAATTTAAGCCTGCTTCCAAATTTTGTTCTTCTTTATCGATGCTTTAAGACCTCCTTTTTTAAATTCGGTTTAAAAACAGCGTAGTCTCATACATAATATCTTGTAATTTTTTGTAACACCGATAATCATCTAATTTTGAAATATTGTTATTGCTTTTTATTGACGTCAATGATACATTAATATTCAGAATTATGTATTAAACTCTAGTATTTTATAATGTAACGATAAACGAGATACATATCTAACGCCTATCTCAACCCTCTAAATGTTATAAGCACTAAGATGTTACGAAATTCTTTGACAAACATGAAAATGTAAGTCAAATTTCGAAAATATTATTGATACTAACAGTTTGGTAATGATAATATTGAGAGAAGATACCTATTTTCATTTTGTTATTAGGTTCAGTTAGACAAGATCTTTTAGTAAGTACCTGTTCTGTTAATATGATTGGAAATAAGTTTTTTTTCTTTATTTCTAAACTGAGTAAAAAAGTAATATTTAGCTTATACTCCAGCCATACATAATTCTATGCAAAGTATATGTGTGCAATTTTTACAACTTCGTACGCATTGACCACGGTTTAATATTTAGACCATTGTCTAAAACACCCAACTTATTTTACAAGCTTCCAGCTTTCGCACACTTATTTTACAAATAAATTATCTTTAATAACTCTTTCGGCTATTAAGAAAACATCTAGATTTATGCTAATCACCAATCACTCATAAACTTTATAACGCAACTTCATCATAAAATGTGTTTCTGACAAATTGACGTAATAACTGTCACATTTTTTAAATATATCCTTATATATAGTTGCTACCGAAGTTTTTGGAAGAAAGAAATGTTTTCTTTAAGGCAAGTTTGCAGTAATTTTTTTTTCAGAGTCCGTATTTATTGCACAAATCCGCCGCATCTAAAATATGAATAAAATATTTATATATTTTATTCATACTTTAGATGCGGCCAAAGGGTTGGTGAAGTTAGAAACATGATTTATTAAAGGGCATGGCTAAATTGAAGCATGGACGACTGCCTGCAATGAAAACGCATGAATAAACATGGTATCTAACAATATATAATGCTGAATATCTGAAAATTTGTATTTGGGATTCGTCTCTGCCTCTGGACCATCACGACCGACTTTTTTGCTGTGATATCACAAAATAAAAAAATTCAAGCGCTCGTACCGGCTTTTCATTTCCCGTACCTTGGCTCAACCGGGCCTTAATAGATTATTTAAAAAAAGATGTATATTTAAAGATTTTATAGCCACATTAATATGCGTTTAGAATGTGCGATAGCTTCAAAACAAGTTACGAAGTAGATTTCGAATAGCATGTGCCTTGTTATTCGATACTGACCTAGGTCTATATGTTTATGTATAACTCACACTACAAAGAACCATTTCCGTTTCAATATGAAGGTCATTTTCTCGAATAATGATGAAAGAAGCATTAAAACTATTTTTAAAAATGTTAATATTTATATTAATTTTACGTCATGACATTAGTTGTGACCCGTTTTAAAACTACTTATTTACATAACATTATATAATATCGTGCCAAACCCCCGAAGGATTAGGCAGAGCCGTGCAGGCATTCCAATTTAATAAAAGCGAGTCTTCAATCGGGCACAAATCCGGACTACGGGAACTGAGAAATTACAGGTAGAAAATCTCAACAGCGCTTTGCCTGACCTGATTGAAGCTAGAGCTGCGACCTGCTTGGCAGAAACTACTTATCGTTGCTGTGTAATCTATTCTATGCGCATCTGAAAAGAGATACTTTTTTAATAGACACAGTGTGTTAGGTTAAACGTACTCGATACATTCATTGCATCCAAATGGTTATGCATATAGGGAGATATGTAGTTTCCACGTAGTAAACTTCAATATTGTAAAGTTTTGTCACGGGACCAACTATAAAATCATGAATCAAAAATCAACTGCTCTAGCAATTCATATTATTTTCATCTTTATCATCCTCTGGTACTAATATCATTTTTTGTCTTCCATATACTTCTATTTGCTGTTTCATTAGAAGTCACCTCCTTTATAACATTGATATATAAAATAATATGTTTATAGCCATACTAGCTGCCCCAGCAAACTTTGTACCGCCTTAAAATTAATTCATGTTGTGTTACCTCCTTAGTTTTAGCTTAAGACTTGTCAAATGTCAAATTGTCAATATTGTGTTATTGAACTAGGAAGAAATTTAAAAAAAGAAAATACGATTTTTTTCAAACTCAGTTTTGAGAAAAAAGGTAGCCTTTGTTCGTCTGTTATGCTGTTTAATCGTGAAAAGTCAACTAACAAACTGAGATACCTTCTCATTTATGATATTAGTATGAATGTCACAATTCACATAGATCGATTTTTTGGTCTTACCTACTAATGATGGGATCGGCTCGCAGCTTATCCAGATGCCACGGAATAACAGTATCTCATATTTAGCGACTACCTCATCTCTACAACCCAGTTAGTGAGTAACACACTACAGACTACCTATGACGACTGTCATAATATTTCTTACCTACCTCCCTATTTCGCATTCAGACTGTGTTCTCTTAGATTTGTCATATGTCAAATTATTATTAGTAACAGATCACGTGTTGGTGACCTATATCTAAATGTTACCTGATGCTTATTGCGAAATTCACTCTTATCATATAAAAAAATAAAAACAAACAAAAAATTAAGAACGTGATTTTTAAAAGTACCGGTCTACCCCAATTAAATTCACTGAATACACAATTGAAAAATAAAATTGTTTTTTTGTTTCGTACAGTAAACAGCTGAGTCTAGAATAGAAGTATGCAAATATAACATAATAGTTCACGCCTGTAATCCCTGTGGGGTTATGCAAAAGTGTACCTGTAGTGCAACCTACACCCACATTTCGCCAGTTATGTTAAACTCCCATGTAATAGGGGGCGAGCCTGTTGCCATCAAGTCGAAGTACGTTGCATCATTTAAAATCTTTTCTTATTACGTACATGATGACTACTGCATATTTTTTTGAAAAAGCGTTTTTTCATTCCTTTGTCAGACAAAGACTACCCTGAAGTCCTTGCAAGAACTCCTTTACTGCACCACCTCGTGTCTTTTGTAAGAAGAAACCACACAAAAGCGTAAAATCCTTTCCGTACCTTCGAGGCGCCACAAAACGACCATTAGTGCGTACTTACATTAAATTGCAGTGTTATATCAGGCCTTTATCAAAATTGAGACCACAATGTAGGTACAGGTCACGAGGTGTTGATGCAGTGCGCCCGAGCAACTCAAATATGCGGCGCAAACGCATGCCATGCACTTCTAAACCCGATAGAATTGGCACATTTATAGATTATTAAAAGCTTAGCATCATTATAATCATTTCCTGATTCGACTGAATTTTGTTTTATTTTTACATCGTGAAGATATCTCCTTATCTAATCATTAAGGAAATTATTATATAAATAATTACTGCTCATTTAATTGCGCATAGATTTTTACGAGTTTTTAAGTGTCTAGTTACGACATTTTTATGTCGTATCGTATTATATTTGCTAAATAAGACAGATGAAAAGATAAATATGTTTGAATGAAAATTTAATGAGATTTTCACCATGTTTAACTATTTGTGAAAGTTAACTTTAACCGTTAAGCTTAGCAGCCTTGCTAAACCTTGTCTCATCACCAACCAATATGTGAATCAGAATCAGAACCAAAATGCTTTTTTTAATCATAGGCTAAATTACAATAGAGCGTGTGATCTTACATACAAGGTTAGATCGCTAATATTTTGCCCAAAATTTTTGATTATTGAATAACAGTGTAAATTTTTTACTTTTTAATTCTCATTTACCTTTTAAATATCATAAAATTAATTATGTACACTTTCCTAACAGTAATAAAGTCTATTTTAATAGGCACATGCATATCAACACCAATTAAAAATACGATTAATTTCAATAATGAATGTCAAAAATAATAAGTTACGTGACATATTAGTGCTAATATCGAACAAACTTCAAGAGCGTCAAAATAGGTGAAGTCGTTATAATTATAGTATTGTCGTCCAAATATTCCTTTAGTGAGTATTAATAACATATTTTTATATATTTAATAACCGCAAATCAAAAGCTTCGAAATACACAATGTTGAACAAAAACGGAAACAATTTAAATAATACTTAACCTTCTTTTCAACGGTTCACAGTTTCTAAAATTAATATTACCCTTTGCATTACCAGAATCTTATCTACTGTGTATTTTATTTATTAATGACATTATGATATGCATAATTTTGCAATTTTTACTAAGCAAATGCCAAAATAAAACACGGTGACAGCTCTCAACTAGAATATTATGTCATAGGTATGTTGAATATTTATTGAAATACGAAATTGTGACGCAAATTTTTTTGAATGAAATTCTTGGCGCCTTTCTTTACACTCCTTTGCAGTACTGATGAATTGGAATACCTACTTCTTGAAATCGAGACAATAATGTTTGCATGGATAATTAAATATAACATGTTCGGTTTTATTGAGATGTTTATCTATTTTTATTTAAGATTAGGTATCGTTCGTAGGTCTGCGGTGATTTGTCGATGGTGATGGTTTAGTAGGACGTGGTCGAAGCGGACGCCATGTTTTATATAGTAGGGGTGCATGTTACCGTTTCAGTTCACTACCAACTGTCGCGAACACTGGCCACTTTCGGACAACCAGTAGGTTTTACTTTTTTATATTTTTCTGGTTATGGCGTCGGCGTGTGTTTTATGATCGTTCTGTTAAGTGATTTTGTTGCTTGGGGTGATGAAGATTACTTTTCAAACGGTTTATGTGTGTGTGTGAGGGTGCTATTTTAATAACTATTATAGTGTTTTTATAATGTATTTATGTTTTGGATTAAAAACGTGTAGGCAATAAGTGGTAGAATAATTGTTTTAAGGGCCAAAAAATAGGACTATAAATAAAATAGGCCTGTATTTATGTAATATAACATGGCCTGTATTTAAATGGTTGACATCTATACGTCAACCATTTAAATACAGGCCATGTTATTAACGAAAAAAATTTTTTAGTAAATATTATTTTAGGTGAAAATAATAATTACTAAAAAATCGGATGAGTTCGAGTCAGATCAGCACACGAAGAGTTTAGTTTAAATTTATTTATATATTTTATTAGAAATAGAAAAACACGTGACATACCAAGCATCCAATGGAGGCTTCCGCACCTAATGGGTGCCAAGGGGCCTATATTACTAAGCTTAACGTCATAAGGGTCTTTAGGGTTACCCCTTAAGACCCGAATAACTTTCAAAATAATCCAAAAAAGGTGTGAAGCCATTACAATGTGAATCGAATAAGAAACAGCGGGATTTTTGAGAATTCAAAAATATAATCATAGATGACTCGCGTTAATTATGTGTTATCTGATCCATAAATCATTTATACTAGGAACTTTAAAATATTTATGTCTCTAAAAATATAATATCTAAGAATCACAGTGAATGAGAACCAATTTACAAGTATAATGTTGTATGCTTTGTAATGTATGAAGATAATGCAGGCAAATTAAAGTCAATGTTGTACCTACTAAAAAAAAATAAAACAAAGCGAGGTTGCCATAATATTAAATTGTCTGCTCTAATGACTCAATTATATATACAGTCATTGCAAAATCTCATAAACTTTTTAATCCACAACCTCATTAGGAATTGCCCTTTAAATTGCATGGAGATAAAAAATTGCATGCACTCAAACTAATGCGCTTAGCAATGAATTAGACATGCATCTGAAATAAAAATAAACCAGTTTGTATATCGTGCGTATTAAAGGGGAACTACAATATTTCATTGTGACATTTGAGTTTATTATGTATCTAATAAGTTAATTGAGATTGCAACACACAATTTTAATCTGTACTGTTTTGGCTAAATCTAAAAGCATCGCATATAGCTTACTACGTAATCGAGACATCTAAAAGGTTAAACAAACCTAAAGCTAGAGCGAGAGCCGCGAGATGGAATGGGATCATGAGACGTTAAATTTTCATTTAAACTGTTAGAAGCGGTATTCGAAATTCAAAGTTCAAGATTTTAAAACCAAAAACAAACATTTTATTAATCTACTTCTAAGTTGAGTAAAGGTTTAATAAAAAGGTTTCAACAAAACTTCCAAAAACCGAAGTTTAAAAATAAAATGTCCGCATCCGTCATTGGGTTGATATCTCGTGATCCTTATAAAAAGAGGCAGGTTTTATATTAGCCAATCACAGACGCTAAACTTAAACTCTGCTTTAAATTACTAGAATCCAAATGTTAAAACTAGACTTTAGTATGCAAAATAGAGTGTCATAAAAAATATTTCGAATAAATAATGACCATTTAGATAATTTAGAAGCCTCCAAAATTCTGACAGCTTACACCGTCAAACAGATTAAATAACAAATAATTCATTTTAGATGCAAATGTTCTTCGTCAGTTTTATAATACATAATCATTAGTGAATAAAACTACGCACGTATTTGTGGTGAGATGATTTTCTACGAACCCGGTTGATGGGCCTTTCAACGACTTCCACCTTAAACAGTCTAAAGAGAAAGTTGTAATATTAAATATAAGAATGCACATTAAACTAGAATCTCTATGACCTTCTTTTCCCGCCAAAATTGTCGTTCCCACATCAAACCTATTGCCATGAACGTTGCCTAATATCCTGGATTAAACCACCTTTATCACCAATAGCTAAATTACACTTATAAAGTCATGTAACCAAAACGAAAAGTGTTGTTAAGGTCATACGTTAGTTTTGTTTGTTAATTATCCCAACCGGTTCCTTCGGACGAAACGGATCTTGTCAATAAGCTAGATAATAGGTACTTACATAAAGTTTCCAAAAAAAATAACTAGATATTATTTGCGGTTAAAAAAGGTAAGGCTAAAAAAGATAGATGACTGTGATTGTAATCGCCAGTAGAGGACGCCCTAAAAGAACAAAAATACCTTATAGGCGATGTTCTTCAGATAGGTCAGGTGCGTAGTACTAGTACGCAACTAGCGTGCGTGTGTGACGAAATCTATGACGTATATAAACGAAACTAAAGGAAGTATGTAGGAATCGTATCAGGTGGCGCTTTATAATTTCTGTGTACCCCCATACGTAAAAGGTGTGAGTTTATGCTTGTATGTATGTAGGCCGATAGAAACAATTATGTTGCGTTGTGTGTTGTGTTTGAAGGCACGATCGGCTGAGTGGTTGGTTGGTGCGCTGCGTGTCGCAGGTTCAATCTCGCACGGAATCAATATTTATTTGACCTACAGGTATTTGTTTCAGGTCTGGCTGTGCGTAAAGTAGTGTGGGGTAACGTACTTTTTTTGGAAAGAAAAGGGGGAATTACATTAAGTGGTGTGGTGTGCTGTCAGTTAGCGGTTTAATTGTCGAATTGTTCAATACTCAGAAATAAAATCAAGCGATGTATACTCGTATAAGAAGAAGAATGTTAGAGAGTGTAAATTTTAGACGTTGAGCTATACGAAACATTCTGAAAAACACGGATTTCTGCGGAACTAAGTTAGGCATCAGTAGGCCATATAGACAAGTAGCCTACTAGAGATGCCTAATCAATACTTTTTTTTTCTTTTCGTTGGCTGTCTGAGTTACAAAGGCCTTATACTTGACTTCTAATGTCTAATCAAATCTGATAATATCATTTAGGCATGCATGTTTCCTCACGATGTTTTCCTTCACATTTTTCCTTGTGCATTCCTATAACTTTGTTCGCCATCAATTATGGAAAAACACAACATCCTACATACCTTCATTTGTACTGTACCCTCATGTTTTATGAATAAATTATCTTTATATTTTACGGTTTTTAACACGTTCGTCATTAAAACTAGTTTACATTAAATAAGACGTATGTATATCTAAGATATAACTATTTAAACGTGGTTGACATTTCAAAATTAATAGGCCCAAAAAAATTAAAGTAAAAATATACTATTTTTTTTATATTTTGCATACAATTAAATGGTCAAGAAATAATGATGTTAAGCTACGCTACATAGTGAAAACAATAAATTAATCTCCGTTCCTTATACCCATTTTGGTAATAAAGTATAGACATAATACTTATCCTGTCATTAGTAATTGTAGCTATCTATTAAGTAATTCAACTTCCAGCAGCATCAAAACGTTTACAAACTGATATTACGAGCGTCAAAAATTGCGAAATGTTAATAAATAACAGCACTTAAAGCTTCATTACGTCCACCACTCAATATACCTCTAAACACTTAATTGAATAATAAACCTTTGCATGCATTGTATATACTTAAAGATAATTAAAGTTACTAAAGGTTCTTTTTATTGTTACTACTAAGACTGGTTATCAAGACCATGTGTATTAACTAATCTTATTCTCACAATTTACACACTTTATTCGTAAGACTTTAGTTATGAATAGACAAATACTTTGTAGCATTTAGGATTAAGTTAATATCTACATTTATGTCAAAAATTATAAGTAAAAAGGGTGGTCCTTTAGAAAAACAAATTTTTGTAAATAAAACAATAATTTATGTTTGAGACAAGAATTTTGCGATAAACGTAACGTTAGAATTCAAATCATTTTAAAATATGAAAATTCTCGTCTTGCATATAATATTAATTTATAAAGAACCCTTAACTCACATCTACGGGTAGTTTTTATCATGCTTGCTTGCGGAATTAATTCTAAATGGTACGAAGTATTTGTATGTCCAATATGAAAATCTGACAACTAGAATCATTGTATTTTATTTAACTTAGCGTAACTTTAACGTTCAAAAGTGCCTTTTAAATGGCCTAATTGAAATAAATGAATTGACTTTGACTTTGAATTACGAATTTACAGTTAAGTAAGACGTCGTTTCTGGTAAAGATTGGATGGTCTTATAATAAACAGTCTTAATAGGCAATAAGCTCGTCCTAGGGGCCGTGCCTAATGCAATTGATCGGCCATTATGTCCAGTCTACGGGCTGCTACTGAGAAATTCCAGCTATAAAAATTCAATAACGCTTTGCCCGACCTGGGGATCGAAACCAGGCCCTCATGCTCAGCAGAACATGAGGTTGCTGGTGAACGCTTGCGACCACTAGACCAACGCGGCAGTCAGATTTTATTTTATTTTTTTTAAATACAGGCTTCTTCATACACAATTATTAGCCTATTGACAGTCTCCACTCAACTCTTTCCTATTTCAGATAGAAGTACAAAATGGCTACGAAGTTATTGGTTCTACTAGCCGTGGTGTCATCGACGACAGCCGCAGTAAAGCTCCAAGAGATGTTTTCTTGGAACGTGATGGACTGGAACTTCCCTGACCAGTACTCGAGGCAGCAAGCTATCCAGTCCGGGACTCTCATGCAGGAGAATGCCCTACCAGTTGGCATTGAAAGATGGAGGAACAAGCTTTTCATTAGCGTTCCTAGGTGGAAAGCGGGTAAGTCATTGTTACTATTACACAAATAATACCAGACTGTTCGGCCCCACTGCAGCGCTAAGGCCTCTTATTATACAGAAACCGCTTAATAAAAGAAGAGTTAAGGTATGTAAAATATATACACATATTATGTCAAGACTATCTACCTGTTTATCTTTTCTTCTACACTATTCTCTGTAAGAGATCGGTTGAGGCTGCCCATTGTAATCACTTTATGTAACCCTTAGAGTTATGATTTTGTAAGTTTTATGGTGTACAATATTTTATTTTTGTTTTTATTTTATTTAGTAGGAACAACAAACAGTTACATTTTTGTAATATTACAAACAGAATAACATGTAGGTATAAGGTATGGTAATAATGTGGCCGGCACGGCACAGGTTAACATTAATAAATAAGGCCTTACTCACTAGGTGAACTGTGCAGCATGCATGACAGTTACGCCACTATTCTAAAAACAATAAATAGAGAGAGAGAATGATAAAAATAATAAACAATAAAGAGATATTTTATTATATTCTATACCAAAGAAGTCTTAATCGCCATGATTTCTTAAGGTGGGTTGGTGATTTTAGAATTAAATAAATTACTAGTGCAGTTTCCGCGATGGATGTCTTAAAGACAAAATTTGAAATCAGATAACTATGAATTGAAAGAATCACCTTAAGCACTATTTTTACGATGCAAGTATTTGTTTTGAACATAAAGCTAAGGATAAAAAATCATTGAAAATGCATTATGATTAGCTGACGTAACCCTCTTTGAAAGATAAATACTAATTTGTGCGTTATATAATCGTTTGCTTCGCTATGGTGGTTAGAGCTCCGATGATGGTCACTCACTGGTCGGGCAATATTTGACTGGACTGTGTCTAGTAGTAAGTGACCCTGACTGCTATGCCGGAGGTCATGGGTTCGATTCCCACCCGGGACAATTGTTTGTGTGATGAGCATAATCATTTGTTCTGTGTCTGGGTGTAATTTATCTATAAAAAGTATGTTTTTAGAAATATATTAGTGTGTTATTTAGTATTTATCAGTTGTTTAGTACCCATAACACAAGCTCTTAGCTTAGCTTGGGACTAGATGGCGTTGTGTGAAAAGTTGTGGAATATTTATTTATTAATTTAATATAGTCCTGCCGACCTATTCTGTATAAATCACGCTGCGAAAAGTGAAGTAAAATAAGGGTGTCAAAGTTTTTTTATGACTTGGCTTCACATGCAGTTGAGCTTCCTCACGATGTTTTCCTTCACCGTTTTAGCTTTTGAAACGGTGAAGGAAAACATCGTGAGGATAACAAGTGATAACTAAACAATACGCAAATTAATCGGAAAATTCGAATGTTGAATTCGAGAGACTTCGCAGTCCGTCTGTCACAACACTAACCTATTACTGCTTATAAAACTTCACTAAAAATAAAGTTTTCGTACCACTTGCTCAAAAAAGTGACATTCTATGCCACAAAAAGCGAACATAACAGTAGTTATTTTTAATCTGTTAAAAACTTTGAAAGAAAATTGTACAGAATATCATTCATCCTCTTAGGGGGCGAATGTGATTTAAATTTGGAATACTTACCGAAGTTTATACTGAACTTCATCTGTGTTTACACCATTGAGTTTATATTGCGCATACGCATTTGTTATGCAGTTACTTTATGATTATTTAATAAAATTACGAAAACCGACGATGCCGTATGAGCTTTTCCGACAAAAAATGCTTATCTCATATTATTATTGTGTTAATTTTTTCGCAAATGGAACGAAAAGTAGAGTATTTTCCTCGGTGATAAAGCTGTCTTAGTCTTGGGTGAACTTCAATCCCTAGCTACACTCAGGACTCGTCTTAAATCCCTCGCTTCGCACGTCATTAAAGTTTTTAACACCCTCGCTACGCTCGGGAGTAAATCTCGACTCCTTCGTTGCGCTCGCGATTTAAATCGTCACCCGCGACAGAAGACACTGCTTTATCCCCTTGGTTAATAATCTACTATTTCATTTGTCATCTTGGTTAGCCAATCCACAGAAGTTAATTACCCAGGATGCACCGAACGTAACAGAGGCCCGAATGTACCACACTTCGCCTTCACTTTACCTTCACTTCACCTATATAACACCACCTATATAGGTGAAGTATGCAGTCATCATATCCCCGTAAACATAATGTTCACGATAATATTTTTAAAGAAAATATCGGGCTATTGAATTATGTCGGTCAGATTCATGATCAAATACAAGTAACGTATAGTACATAGTTGAGAGAATTATCCAGAGCTGCAGAAATTTCCGTCATTACATTTTACTTTGCGTGTGGAAGACACTTAGTGTCATCGTCGTAATGCCAGGTCTGTATGACACACTATTGAGAAAACTTGCCCATTACGTTACTAGGTGAACAAACTTTGTAAACCATCCTTATATAGTTATTTCCATCAGTATTTTAATTAACATGTATTTCGAAGCTGCGTTCTCATATAAAGCTAGCGAGATTAATGATAGAGTGATGGTGTTGTTTTGTAATTTATTATGGTTTACTTCATCACTAGCCTAGTTTATACTTTGTTTACTGGTTAGTTCCTTTTTCGTCTAAATCTCTTTTATAAATTGTATAACATTCATTCACAAAAATATCGCCACACAAAATTATTCATTTGTCTTTTACGAAATGTTTTCGAAGCAAACATTACATTAGCCTAGGTTTACACTTCAAAATTGTAGTTAAGTTTTTATTTTTTTGTTTGTACAGGTATACCCGCTACACTCAACTACATCCCATTGGATGGCCCGTACGATCCCTCTCCGAAATTGAACGCCTATCCAAGTTTCGCTGGCAACGAGTTGGGTAACTGCCAAAGTGGTCTCAACACCGTCTACAGGATAAAGGCAGACAAATGTGACCGTCTCTGGGTCCTAGACACTGGTACTTACGGAATTGGTAAGTTACTAATACTCGTTACATAAGTGTACTTAATATTAAATGTAAAAAAAAATACTCATTACGATAATTCCTCTGTTTTCGCGCGTTTCACTTTTCTGGTACGCGTTAACCGTAATTACCATACAATAAAAACGAAATCAATTAAGTGTTGTTAGTAATTAAACACTGTAATGTAGGCTTATTACTGAAAGTGTAATAAGTGTTTATATGTTTTACTTTAATAATAATAATAATAATAAACCATTTATTTCAGGTAACAAAGACCCATAGATAAATACCTTAACCTAAAAATACATACTAATAACACTTAACTTCACTTCACTTCACTTTTAATGGTTTCAGATCCCAACGTGACCAATGTGTGCCCTTACTCGCTGAATGTGTACGACTTAAACACCGATCAGCGCATCCGAAGATACGTGTTCCGTCCTGAAGACATTGTACCTTCGACTTTCATTGCCAACATCGCTCTCGACGAGGGAAGAACTTGTGAAGACACCTTCGCGTATTTCTCCGACGAACTCGGCTACGGCCTCATCGCTTACTCGTGGCAACAAAACAGATCATGGAGATTTAGCCACGGATTTTTCATGCCCGACCCACTTACTGGAGACTTCAACATTGGTGGCCTGAACTTCCAATGGAGTGCTGAAGGAATTTTTGGAATCACCTCCTCTCCTGCGGGTCCTGATGGATTCCGAACTCTTTACTTCAGTCCTTTAGCTAGTAACACTCAATTCGCTGTTTCAACGCGGATATTGCGCGACGAATCTAAAGTGACTGGTTCTTACCGAGACTTCCAAGTTGTAGGTGTACGAGGTACTGATGGTCACACCACATCTAAAGTTATGGACGAATACACAGGAGTAGAGCTATTCAATTTGGTTGACCAAAACGCAATTGGATGTTGGAGGAGCGATTTACCATACAAACCAGAGAACATTGGAGTGGTGGACAAAGACGATGTGGGTCTGATATTCCCTAGTGACGTCAAAATTGATGCTCAAAGAAATGTTTGGGTGATGTCTGATAGGATGCCAGTGTTTCTTGAATCGACCTTAGATTACAGTGACATTAACTTTAGAGTTTACACGGCTCCGTTCGATGTTTTGGTACAAGAGACTGTGTGCCAGCCTCCTCCACAGCCGCAATACGTTCAGCCCATGACCCAGGTTCAGCAAAACAACCTCCTCAAACAGCAACCTTACACGTTCTACGACACAGGTTTGGGTGTGACCACCAATCCAGTTACTGGTACTATTTCGTTGTTTGCTCCGGTCTCATCACCCCGACCAGCAGTAATGCAGAATACTTATACATCTGGAATAATTAGGAACACAATTCCAACTGTTGAGAGTTACGCTAATTACCCTAAACAAACATCTGTTCCCTACTTGACCGGACGATCGAAGACCGGCAGTCCGCATAGGCACACCCCTTCTTGGTGGCACGAAAAACGTAACTACGAAGTATACGAACACTAAGAACGTCGATTAAAATAATTAATAATTAATATTCTTAATTTGTTCATTGTAATACAATATTGCTTAGTAGTAGTAAGTTCTAAACAATATTTACATTCTATCTGAATATGTATGATAACGAATTTCTTAATATTATTATTACTAAGTAGATATGTAATTGTATTTGAAACATACATTTTCATATTTGCAGTTAAACATGTTGTAGAACATTAGCTATTATTTGTTAATAGTTAAATGTATCTACCAAACAATTCACTTATGAACATACAGAATTAAAGAACAGTTGGTGGAAAAATTATAGAAAATCTTCATTGATTTCAAAATTCCCTTTTGTATATTGAACCTGACTACTGTAATATTTATTAGGTTATAACCCGTACTCAATAGCGATTAAAATGAATTTATAACTCTAATAGCAAATACATTACTTCTAGAGTTGTCATGGTTGTCAATGAAAGAAACATAAGGAGATACTCGCGTTACAAATGTTATAAATTGTTTTTTTTACAGTAGGTGACTAATCAGTTTCAAATAATGGATATAAACCAAATCGGAGTATTTCTGTTAATTTTATTTATTACGAAATAAACGATGTACATAAATAAAGTGTTTGTTTATTTATAAACCCCACCTCAGACATGGTATATTGTTTGTCTGTTCGAAACAATACAATTTATTTCAGTTAACTCAAGTGTTTATGACAATCAGAAAGGTGTTTGGTGTCATGGAACAAAATGGAAGTGGATATAAGAATTAATCATATTAAAACATTTTACATACACATTGTTCTAATATTTGCTCTAAATTTAGAAAATTATGAATCTTTGCTCATATTATGTGTGTATTTGTCAGTTTGTGACATTGAATCTCTGGATCTCCTGAACCGATTTTAAAAATTATTTTACCAATAGAAAGCCACATCTGTCGGGAGTGTCATAGGTAAAATGTTATTTTCAAAACTAACAGGAGCAGCTGAAGCGGATAGAGAGGATTTCAAGTGTAAAATGCACGCAGACGAGCGAATGCTGGTATGTCATAAATTTTAAACGAATAAATAATACATTAAAAAAATAAATATAAAATTTAAAAAACCCGCACCACAAAAATCTAAAACATTTAAAAAGTTAAAAATAACACTAGCCATGAAATTTTACTTCACGTCGGGATACCGCTTAAGTAAGGAATGTTCCTAGTACTTGTAGATATGTAGGTACTTATTTTAACGGTACCCCGACGTTACGTAAAATTTCATGGCTGTTTTTAATTTTTATTTTAATATTTTTGAACGCATTCATTTTGTTTTATAGAGTATACAGTTATGAGAATTGTTCAGTGCATTGTATGTAGAGTCAAATGCTGGTTAAAACGAATCCAAACACGACAAATCTGCTATTATTTTGTCAAGAGTCTACCTACTGGTGTGCTGGATAGCCTGGCTGCAGCATCAGCTCATCCTGTTGCCATCAGTGCATTGTGTTTAGAATCAAATGCTGGTTGAAATAAATCCAAACACGACATATCTGCTGTTATTTTCCCAAGAGTGTATTAGTCTGCTAGATATCCTGGCTGCATCAGACCAAATACACCATAATGTTGCATATTAATATTACACACATGGGTGTTTGAAATTTTAAGACATACAAATGTTTTTAAGTAAAGTTAATACCCATAGACGTCTAAAATAGCAACGGTAGCTAACACAAAAGAGCTGATAACCTTGAAACGGCTGAACCGATTTTGATGAATTATGTCTAAGAACCATCGCAAGAAACTCTGCTTTCAAATAAAAAACCGCATCTAAATCGGTTCACCCGTTTGGGCGCTACGGTGCCATAGACAGACAGACAGACAGACAGACAGACAGACAGACAGACAGACTGCCAGACAGACAGACAGACAGACAGACAGGCAGACAGACAGACTGACAGACAGACAGGCAGACACACACACATAGCGGTGAAACTTATAACACCCCTCTCGGTTAGAAAAAATACAATAAATAGACGTATTTATTTTATGAACGAAGATCTTATCAAAACATTTTTATTGATAAATCAACTTATTATAAAGTGTTTTATTAATACGATCGATGTCAATTCTGGCAGTTTATGAAGCAAAATGTAGACTTTCTCAATTTAAATATAATTAAAATTATATAGTGGACATTGCAATGAATTAAATTCGTACACTAAATATAAAAACAAATGGGAAGTAACTCTTAAAGATGGTGGATCGTATGAATTACAAAGTTACCTTAGTGATGTTGAAGCAAAGAATGAGAAAGTCTTATTAATCAAATTAATACACCAACACACACAGTCACTCACTATTACGATTTTTAGCATTCATGCACTGAATATTTTAAAGTTCACAGTATATTATTTTACAACGATAATATTAGGTTACTAGTTCATTTCAGTTTTTATTGACAAGTCCATTGAGTCATTGTTTTTTTACATAGAAAAACAAAAGACTCCTTTTCATAAAAAAGAATGTTTGGCTGGCATCATAGAGTTTTTATTGATGCTCCAACCTTAACAGTAACAAGACCAATGCTGCCAGTCTTCTGGGCACGTTTCCAGATGACAGTTATGGGGAGGAGTACTTTAACAAAGTCAAATTCAAATAATTTATTTCAATTAAACCTAATAACAGGCACTTTTGGACGGTATACTTACAAATAAAATAAAATAAGATAATGATTCTTAACGCCGAAGTATTCCTGTTTTGAAGTTTTTTTTTTATTAGGTATCACTCGAACATTATAGATTGAACTTATTAGGCGATTAAAAGTTATAATAATAGGACAAAGCAATAAGCATAGGGGAGCAAAATTGGACCATTTTACCGTACCTACACATTTCATGAATCACAGTCCCTGGTGGCGCTGTTACCCAAACTAATCACGGTAATAAATCTCTTATCTAGATAGCCTTTGAGTTGTTTTGCTAACGCACAGTGATTAAGCATGGTTATCAATTGATCCATGCTCTCAACATCACAGTGCGAAGAAGCCTTCGCCTTAAGGGGCGGTTGCAACAAGGTACAGGAAATGTAAAATTGAAGTAGCACTTGAACCCCTTACTTTATGTATTTTTTTAACACTGACCAAGTAAGAAGAAAATTACGTAATGTGTTTTAACATATTTTTTATATAACTTTTACATGGTTACAGGATCTTTTTTTAATACAATATAGGCTCTCGTTGAACGACTATCTGATGGTCTGAGAAATGATATGGTCAACGGTGAAATACGCTTGCCTAGGAATAATCTATTCACTCCGGACTTAAAGACCCCTACGTTGTAGCAACCCGGTAACACCGACTACGGCCGGCAGGGAATTTCACTCCTTACCTGTACACACAATATATGAATCTGTGAATTAATGATCTGATAAGTGTACGTACTCGTTAAAACATTTGTAATGGCAATATAATGGAAACTATATATGGCTTTTTTCTATGGAGCGAAATTTATAAATCATGTTGTAACTTCACAAATCTTTTAACTATCGCATGCTCAGTTTCAATAATTAGTATTTTTTGCGCATTATTTTCATTCTACAGGCGCCAGCACATCAAGCTACCCCCAATGGTAAAATTTTCCCAATTTAACATAAACCTTATTCTATTTGTAATAAAATTGAAAAACTATCAAATAAATTTGACACGTGCTTGATGTGCTGGCCTCTATAATAGAAATTTAGACTTTCAAAAAAGTGAATAACGACTGCACCCTCGCCTTAATGACAGCACTCCGATTTATCTGCAGATTTAATACAATTGTTACGTCTTTCCTTCCACGATAACGGAACAAACTTACTTTAGAGATGTAGCAACAACTGTCTATTCATATCAAATACGTTTACCGCATCATACGTACGTCAATTGTTTTACTACACAAGAAATCTGACTGAAGGCAGAATAAGTTCTCATAACTAAATCGACACCAGTCTCAGTAAAACAAAAGCAATAAAGGTCTTTTACTGTGTACACAAATTAAGCCATTTATTGTTACATGAAACTATTCTCTCGCAATCTTTCACGTTTGTTTCTGAAAGTATCACTTGTACGTACGAACAGACATTTAGTTTTAGAGAACAACATTGGATAATCTTCGGATACTTTAGCTGAGTATTCCCATCTTTTTTGCGGATACTATTATCGTTCGTGTTTAAATTGTTATTTAATAGTGCCATGCTTCAGTGCCATAGATATTAAAATGTACTTAACTTATTTGTCCAACGTGTTCGCTCGGTGTTGAAGGCTCGCGGTTTTTAGACATTCTTGAATGTAACTCGATTCACAATGAACGTCAAGAACGCTGAAGAGGATAAGGATTACAATCCCTTCGATCATCGACAAGTTAAAAGGCCAACATCGTAAGTCATTTTACTATTTGTTTAACTTGTTTGTTATGTGTAATTTTATTGCTTCTATCTTTCAGTGCCAGATTTTTTGTTAACCTTGAGTTTTTATTGAAAAGTCAATGTTAATGTGTGGCAAGTTTCCATGATTGTGTTTGTTTAGTTCATTTGTTTGCGTCTGTAGTCCTCAATACTTAATGATCCCCCCTTCATGGTCGTCGTGGTAAGTTCTGCAAGGGGATGACTGTAACGTCTTCTAATATGGGCTAATAATAACAAACTAATCAATAGGTCACTCAGGTATGATGACAATGACTCTTATCATCGAAATAGCGATCAATCGGTGATCAGCAATTAACAATTTCAGACATTGCTGGATTTACGTCTACATTAGTGGATAACATCTATATCACACCAACACCAACTAATAATACTGGTACAGATGCCAGCACATCAGGCTGTCCTAAACTATAAAATGTCTCACTTGAACATGAACTTTATTCTTTTGTAATAAAGTGCAAAACCAACAACCATCAAACCATTTGAAGCATGGGGTAACTTAATATAATAAAAACAGATAGACAACGCACACCTATAGTATAAAAGAGAATTGCCCATTTCTGGTCACGTTTTGCCCATCTATGTAAAAATAGATTCGTACCTTCTTCTTCTTATCGTGTGGTTAATAACTAACCTGGTGTTAGAGTTTTAATGCCGCCCATGGGCCTCTGACTTGGCATCACATGCCCTTGAGAAATATCTCTCAGGCATGCCGGTTTCCTCACGATGTTTTCCTTCACCGTTTTTGAAGCAAGTGATAATTATACAATGCGCACATAAATCCGAAAAGTCAGAGGTGCGTGCCTTGGGTTCGAACTCGAGACCTATGATTTGGCAATCCGCCGGTCACACTACTAGGCTATCACTGCCAATACTGCTACTACCAATTTGTAATAAGTTCAAAGGTATCAAAGGCCGATTATTGTATGACACTCAATCGTTTATTGCATTCTAATATTTCTGCACAGTGCTCAGTACTTACTATCAAAGTAGGGGTTGCAATTCAGAAAGAAAAAAACAACGGTTGTATTTTATCTGTGATTTGTTTCTTCCACGTGCATAACTTAGCCAATATATCAGATGCATAGAGTAGACATGAGCGAGACCTTTTGAACACAGTCAAATATTTACGATTTTCAATCATCTATTTTAAATATATTTTCTTTATTTCCAGGGATATAAGATCAACGGCAAACTTGATCAAGGCTTCATTAGGTTCTGGTTTGCTGGCTGGACCCTTGGCGTTCTCAAACGCAGGATGGGGTGTCGGGTTGTTCGGGACATTGCTCGTCGGTGTAATTTGTGGTCACTGTATTCATATATTGGTGAGTAAAATTTCTACCTCTATCTTCGTCCAATCCATTACTACTTCAGGTTGCCTACGAAAGACTACTGGCAGATGCTGGATGCGGCAAGCTGAAAACAAGGGGCTGTGGTGCTCATTAGGAGAGGTCTATGTCCAGCCGTAAACTAACACTGTGTGCTGATCATGATGATGATGTTGTCGAGTTGTCGCAAGTGCTACTGCTTAGCATGGGGTCCCAAGTTCGATGCCCAGGTCGGGAAGTCGGTGGCCAATAATGAACAAAACTACAGACTTCCGAAATTGGAGTTATTTTTCACCTGTTAGTGTTTTTTTTAAGAAGTCGGTTGTTTTTTTTTGTAAAATATTTTTTTTACAGTTGTATAACACATCAGCAACGTGTACTGAAATCATGATATAGATCGTATCACATTGTCACAACGCGCCTGTATACATAAACCTTTATATCAGGAAGCAGAAAATATTACTCGCACTAATAAACGACAAGTCCAATCAATTTACAACAGTAGGTAATTAACGATAATATTTCTATTGTTCTTAAGCCTTCTTAAACAATAATCAATAAGAGTCCACCACACCATTTATCTTAACAGGCCCTAACACATTGATGACTGACATTACCTTTGTATTGACTGTAAATCATTCTGGACTTAAGTATAGCGTTTAGAGATCTCTGTGGCGATGAGGAAACATATCTATAGTTCTATACTTAAAATATAAAGCGGTTAAGTTTATGAGTTTGTGAAGTTGTTGAGGGTAATTAATCTCTGGAACTACTTAACCAGTTTTGAAAATAATTTTGCCAAAAGAAAGCCACATTATTTGTTAGTGTCAAAATAGGCCATATTTTATTTTAGTTTTATTTGCAAATTTTGAGATTTTACATCCAGGACATTTTGTCCTTTCGATTAGTAGAACAAAATAGTGTTTATTTTTTTATGTTTTGGCTGGTATGATTTCCGGTTTACGTAGGCTTGTTAAAATTTAAGTGAAAGCAGTTTTAGCTCTTTGACAAAATAAAGGACTGTTTATTTTACGTAAATACAAAAAACCCCAATAACCCTTTGCTGACAGGAGAATCTAACTCAGGACCATCTGGTTAGCTATAACATTTAACTGACATGACCGCTTGGCAACTAAGATTGTAATCTTAGTTGATATAGGCGTTCTGATTTTTAATTTTATTTACTTTTATCGGGAAAACCAAACTAGTAACTTTCCATGTTTTGATGAAAATTTCGGTAGGTAGTTGACGTCACGAACATGACTTTTAGATATTTTCTCTTTCTTGACTTTTGAACGGAACACTCTTTTTTATATAAATACTAAACATATACTTTTAATATCATCATTTTTAAAACGTTCCACAAAACTTTGGATCTCTTTTTAGAAATATTGCACGCACGGAGGAGTGTGAAATTTGGCATTGTTTAAGTTTATGTGAAGAAAAAGTGACCAAACTTAAACGGTAGTTAGTCTTGGCCTTAGCCGGATACCTACAGTTACTTACCTTATCAATTTTAACACGAAAAAGAGAGAAGAAAGAGTTTCAAAAATTAAAACGGTCTCATTTCGAACACTTCGTCACCAATAGTGGCTCTACTAAAGCCGAAGAGTTTGTTTGGAACCCTCTGGAACCAGTCAAAAGACAACAAAAACTTTTACTGCGTTTGGTAGCCCAAATCTCAAAGAAAGTGTTAACTTTTTCCCGCTTTTTCGCCCTATGGCACCCCTGCAATAGTGTAGCTTTCAACATAGTAGTTCCGAAGATTACAAATTTTACCTCTATTAGATGTTAAAAGTATAAAAATATGGGTAACACCGCGAGGAACCGCTATGTTTAATATTCTTTTATTTTATGTTACAGGTGCGAACATCTCAACAATGTTGCGTAATAGAAAAAAAACCTTCATTAGGATATGCTGAGACTTGCAAATCTGCCTTTATAAATGGACCCAAAGGCATGAGAAAATTTGCTACTTTTGCAAGGTAATTATTGAAAGACAAACAAACGACTATACGGTCGAGAACCGGAGTTTCTAAACTTTTGAAAAGCCTTCCCTCAAAATTTAAACCCACGCAACCCCAAATAAAAAATAACTTCATTTTGTAAGTAGGTACAGAAGGTAAATATTTATTTAATACCCTGGTGACCAGTAGCGCAATTTGAACACGTTCAAAGCACGTCTTTAGCACATTTGCATTTATGGTACAGGCGCTACACATCAAACTACCGCAGACTGCCAAACGCCCCAAATGCAAATTGTCCCAATTGAACATGAATCTTATTGTATTAGTTATTAAGTTGAAAAATTATCAAAGAAATTTGACATATTGGAGTAGCTTGATCTGAACAAAAGACTGTATGTACCTACTAGATGCATACGATTTTTTCACGCCCTATGATTCGATTTCAATTTTATCACCGATCACTTTCTTATTATTAGTGATCGATGGATTTTACTAATAATATTTGAAGCATATAAAGTAGTAATTTAGTACGTACGTACGTACACGTTTAGTTAAAAAAAACGAAACACAAATTGCTACTTGTTTGTATATGCTGGAGACCTAGATATTTCTTATTGTTATTGTTTACCGTTTGCTTCTATTCTCTTAATAACATGTTTACTCTTAAGAACTATAAGCCGCCTCAAGTAGGGATTATACTCTTGTCATGTTCCTTGTACTTCGTTGTTTTCATATTGTTTATCTACTTACCTATATCCTCGCACTATATAACAAGTGGGTACACTCTCGGAAAATACTTAAGTCACTTAATTATTTTCACTTATTTTACTACCTATTCTCACAAAACTTTGATTTTTAGTGTATTTGCTGAATTTGCTCTTCTATTAACGTATGCTGGAGTATGCTGCATTTATACAATATTGATATCGGATTCCATAAAACAGGTAACATTATTTTTTACATAAATACTAAGGGTGTCCCCACATTTATGAATTCGGAATCGGCTTAAGTCGAGTGCGTATCACCACACTACTCGACTTATCGCTCAGCTAATCGACAAACGGCTCGTTTCGCCGTCGGCAGCGTCGTCAGACCCGAGCCGATGCGAATGGTATTAGTAACACCCTTATTACGTAGACATAAAGGCTTTATTGAACGGTGTTATCCGATTCCGCGTCGATAAATGTGGGGAGACTATTACCACAGTATAAATATTAATACAGTAGGACGACGCCTTTGATCTCTGGAAAAATGCCGACAACTTCTACACGCGTTAGACTTGAATAATACCTCCCGCACTACGAACATCGTTTTGTTCGCAGTCCGGGAGCGGCTTTCCCGCGTCTCGCCCCTCACACCCCGCACGATTGCCCTGTCTAGACAGCTTCGTCGGACGACTGTATGTTTTTAGACTGTGCTATTACTTAGACCGCGTTGGTAAGGTTCTTCAGAAAGGTCAGGTACGGAGTACTCGCAACCGGCGTGCGTGTATGGACGTAACCGAAGCAAAAGACGTATGTAAGAATCTTAGCAGATGCCCTCTGTAGCAGTGACGAAGTGTCCATACAACTGGATTCCTATCGGCTTACCTTTGGATATTCGGAAGAGCATCTCTTGCGCTATTGATTTAGACAGCCAGACTCTAGTATTGCCAAATATAAGGCATTTAAGTACACAAAAGGATATACAGGATAGTAGGGTAGACGTCAAGAGAGACAAAAAATAGTGATACAAATACACACATGAAAAGTGTCTAGGGATCAACATATATTTTTGCAATAACTTTTCTCCTGATTGATATTAATTAAAATTTTCTTTAAGGATTCATCAAATAAAGTGTTTTCGTTTGTCACAGTAACGATAAACCAAGTCACCTTTGCATTAATAAAGAAATTTGCCATTTTCCTGATAAAGGGATTTTTGACATTTGAACCACTAACATTAAAGTTCGAAAAAAAGACTGAAATAACAGTTTTCTTTAAAATTTTATTGGGTAACTTAAACAATTAATAATCCGTGTTTCTACCGCGAACACTAACAACACAAGAACATCGGTTTGGCATACTCAAAATGAGTTCATCCAAATCACGCTGTGGAATGGCCGCCCATGTTCGTTGCAACAACAAAAAAAGGTCTTCTTGCGCCTGGATACCCTCCATATTCGGCAGAGCTCTTCTCTGTAGCATATCCCATGCATGCTCAATCGGGTTCAAGTCTGGCGATTGAGCAGGCCAGGGCAGAACATTGATGTTAGCTGCGGCGAGAGTCTGTCTTACAACTCTTGCGGTGTGCGGTCGTGCATTATCATGCATTAACTGAAATAAGGGACCGATTTGCACTTGTAGAGGAACGATGACGTCTGATACAATCGTCTCAGCATAAATTTGAGCGTTGAGGTTGCCTCTGATCCAAATCAACTCAGTTCTTCCGCCGATCCTAATACCCGCCCATACCATGATGGTTCCACCACTATAAGGATGGACTTCCTGGCAGGATTTTAATCGCTGTTGGCGTCCAGGGGTTCTCCAGTATCGTATACGTCTTGTATCCGGTCTCATACCAAAACGAGACTCATCAGAAAAGCACACGAAACGCCATTGTTCTTCTGCCCAATTTCTGTGTTCAAGAGCCCATTGATATCGAATCCTACGATTGTGCATTGCTATAGGTGGTACCCGTAGCGGTCTTCGGGAATGAAGGTTCACTTCATGCAAGCGGTTTCTGACTGTTTGGTCGCTAATTAAGTTCCCTGAAGAGTGATGAAGCCTCACGGCTAACATCATGGCGGTTATTGTTGGAGCTCTTCGAGTTAAGATTTGAATGTATCGGTCTTGTCTCCGTGTGGTGCAGCGATACCGTCCTCCATGGCGCTCAGCCACGGTACCAGTGCTTCGGTAACGTGTCCAAAGTCGACTGATAACACTCTGACTTGTATTCAGAGCTAAAGCCACAGTACGTTGCCGGGAACCAGCTTCTATCATTCCCACGGCTCTGAGCATTTCTTCCCTGCTTAAATGACGTCGCCGCTCCATAATAACGTTGATTTTAATCAGTAGTAGGGAAACAGTAGCACTAATAATGTCTTCAATGCGTTGTATGTTTTTATAGGGAAAATATTGACAGCTGATTTTCATCTTTTACTCGAATTTGATTCACAGTTCCTGATTCAAATTATGAAATGCACCAAAAAGGATCCATATAAATTTATAAAATCATAAATTTATTACAAAGCCACATCTCAATCTCAAGAAATCCGCATAAAAATGCTTGATCCCTAGACACTTTTGATGTGTGTACTAAGTTTTTTTTGTCGGCTCTGTAGTTTTTGCCCACCCCTAAATATGTATTCACGTATGCGTAAACAATTACGTCAGACGATGGATGGATTGTGTAAAAGATGATCAAGCTAGGGAGGAGGTGGCTATAGAGATGCCAGCGAAAATGTGGTATGGAAGAAGAAAACGTGCTTCGCCTACCGCAAATAAATTGGTAAAGTTAGAACAAACATTAAAGAGTAAGCTTAGCTAATAAATAAGAGTCGTCATTATGCATTCTTTGCATTATGATTTCCTTAATTTAGGTGCAATTCAATCGGATTATCACATTGTTAACTGGATAAGCAGTCTTGATAACGTTAAAGCCAGGCAGTAAATGCCACTCATGTTAGATAAAAGGCGTCTTGTTTCCATAATTGCTATAAATCCGAATATAATTTATACGGATTCATATCAATTATGGAAGTAAGACGTTTTATGTACTACGTGCTAATGGAGAGTGTTGCATTTTATACAATACTGAAGTATCTATGATCTATATAGAAATCAAGAGCTTTGAATAAAATGTTAAGGTCAAGTAAATAATGCCAATTGTTACTGATCGTAGCTACTATAACTAAAACGCGCTGGTTTAGGTAACCACAGTTTATTTTACAAAACATTCACAATCGTGTAAACCAAAAGAGTCCCAAGTCTAGCTACTGTCAGTCATATTATTATTAGAATTTAGAATACAAAATAAATGTTCCAAAAAGGTGATGCCAATAAGTTCGGTTCGTAACACCAATTGAATCGATTTTCCTACATGGACTATTTGTTGTTATATTGGCAATAAGAATACAATCTTGTAATTTCAACTGTCAGCTATTATTCGTGGATAAAGCCCGCGGGCAGACATACCGACTGAAGGACGGATGAATAAATAGCGTAGGGAAAATGCAAAATCTTGAATTTGAAAATGCGAATTCACATTCTTGAAAAGACCGAAGCTGGTGTCGTAGTACATCCGTACAAAAGAGAACATAGTTTTGAATTGATCCTGACGTGCATTCATCAAACATGATAATGATAAAAGATAATAACTTGTAAAAATAAGATTAACACAACGATTATGATGACGCATGTATGTACCTACTGAAGCTGCACGAGTTTCTGACTGCTTCTCTGACACGTGTCTTATTTTATTTTCAGTTGGTAGATCGATTCGTGCCATCTACTATTCTACCAGTGGAGTACTACTGTCTTATCATCCTGGTGCCAATCATACTGCTGTGTCAGATTCGATACCTTAAGTTTCTGGCAATATTCTCCACGCTAGCCAACATTTTATTGTTCACCGTTTACCTCGTTTGTCTGTACTACATATTTGGAGGCGATATATCTTTTCAAGGCAAACATGCTGCCGGGGACCCGGCAAGATATCCGGCTTTCCTATCGTAAGTTTCAATAATATCATTATTTAAAACTAACATAGGTACCAACTGACTTTAAGGTTAATTACTTAAGTCAATCAAGTTAGGTTAGCGTTATTTTTTTTAATATTTGTTTTCCGAGTCGGAACAAAGGTAAATTAATCGTATTAATTCATACATAATTCACGTCAATATTTACTCTACACATTAACTAAACAGTTTTTTAGGCGATTGATTTTTTTACGTTTTTTTAATAGTGCTCGTGGCAATGCCTACACAATATTAAAAAAATAACTTAGGTATTCATGTCATGAAAAAGGCGTGAAACGACGAATGAAAGTAAAAATAACAAATAACTCTTCTTGGAAGTCGGATAAAAAAACCATGAATAAAATCCCTGGAAAAGAAAATCGATCAATTCAACAAACTATAATACTATAAGATAATTAATATCTACTAATAGATTAATACTTTAAAAATTATATTAACTAAATTTTCTAGCCTAATTCTCTCTGCACTGTATTTGTTTTTTTTCTATATCAAAATTTTGATATTTGTGTTTTAATTTTCCATGTAGGTACTGTAAGGTGTGTACTCTATTCCATTCAACATTATATTTTACTAATCTTTCAGTACGGTAATCTTCGCAATGGAAGGCGTTGGAGTAGTGATGCCAATAGAGAACACAATGAAAAAACCGCAGAACTTCTTGGGATGCCCAAGTGTGCTGGTGGTGGCCATGTCAGCCATCGTCTTCCTCTATGGAACCCTCGGCATGTTCGGCTACCTCCGATATGGTGACGTGTTGAGAGGATCCATCACTCTTAACTTACCCACTGATGAATGGTTAGTACATGTTATTATAATGTAATAATCATATAATAACTATTTATTTATTTGACCCATATAAAACAACAATAAAATCAAAAATACAAATAAATAGTAATAATTAGTGCAGTAATTAGTAGCTCTGACTAATATGCCGGTGGTCATGGATTCGGTTCCCACCCAAATGTTTGTGTGATGAACACAATCATTTGTTCTGTGTCTAGGCGTAATTTAATGTAATGAAATGTAATTTCCATTATACATACAAGCTCTGCTTAGCTTAGGACTAAATGGCGTTGTGTAAAAGTTATGGAATAATATATTATGTTATTATTATTATACATGAAATGAAATGAAATGATATTTATTTCTGTAAGTAGATCTTCCCAGATACTTTTACAAGTCATTTTTTTTAAACTAAATAAAACATACATAAACATACATACATACATATCGTCACGCCTGTAATCCCCGAAGGGCAAGGCAGAGGTTTACCTGGTCCGCCATAACATACATAAAGTCACACCTTTTTTCCACGGGGGTAGGCAGAAACTACAGAGCGCCATATGCTACGATTCTAACATACTTCTTTTGATTCGTTTACATTAATACATGTTGTCGTACACACACGCCGTATTATAATAGTATTTATAATTTTGAAAAAAGAGGACATAGGCTGACTTAGTAAGCATTCTACCACTCGCGTATTGGGTGATCAATAAATAAATATTCCACAACTTTTTCACACAACGCCATCTAGTCCCAAGCTAAGCTAAGAGCTTGTGTTATGGGTACTAAACAGCTGGTAAACACACTAATATATTTCTAAATACATACATCTGCCTAGCCTTTTCCCAACTATGTTGGGGTCGGCTTCCAGTTTAACCGGATGCAGCTGAATACCAGTGTTTTACATGGAGCGACTGCCTGTCTGACCTCCACAACCCAGTAACTGGGTAACATGATACCCCTTGGTTAAACTGGTTGTCAGACTTTCGGGCTTCTGACTACAAGTAACGACTGTCAAAGATCTACAAATGACAGCCGGGACCAACGGCTTAACGTGCTTTCCGAGGCACGGAGGAGTCTTGGTATGTAATAAATGGTCACCCATCCACGGACCGACCTCGTCAAGCGTAGCTTAACCTTCGATCGACCCATGCGGCTGTTATAATTTAGCCACAAGCTCCTCGCTCAATTTATTTCTAAATACATACATATTATAGATAAATTACACACAGACACAGAACAAATGATCGTGCATATCACACAAATATTTGTCCTGGGTGGGAATCGAACCCACGACCTCCGGCATAGCAGTCAGGGTCACTAACTACTAGACCAACAGGCCAGTCATATACCCTCCATAACCAAGGAACACCCTTTGGTTAAACTGGTTGTCTGACTTTTAGGTTTTCGTTCAAAGATCTACAAATGACAACCGGAACAAGCGGCTTAACGTTTTTTCAAAGTAGGTACGTACCGATGAAACGTTTTCATATGTATTGTGTTTAATTAGTATCCATCCACCGACCGACTTCGGCAGGCGTTGTTATTATTTTGCCACAGATTCCTCCCAAAGAGTATTTTATTCTATTCTCTAATAAATACATAATGTTCTATGAGCAGAGGCGGGGAATCAATCATGGGGATTCCTCGCGGCATGGAACACAAATACATCCTCAAATTATTAAAGTACAATGACATCAGAAGGCCTAGATTCCCGTGAAGTTCCAAATCTTGTCGCGATCACACCTCATCGACATTCAATGTCAAAAATTTGTCATAAGTGTGGCTAAGTTGTAAGTATTTATGGCAGAATAAATCTGAAATTAGAATGCGAACGTTCTTTAAAATGCGGAAATTGTCTCTAGGATAATTACTCTAACTACTTAATTCGAAATTATTCAATTCAAACATAGAATTACATTAAAACCAAAGCTATCGTCCGACATTTTTAAGGCTGCTGATCAAACAACAATGAGTCATTAATTCAGGTACAAAAAGTCAAAACAAATTTCCAACGGCCTACAAATTTTATTTACACCAACATTATATAACATTTTCCGTACAAACTGTTTACAAAAGACCAACTTTTTTACGGTAAATAATCATTATTAAATTGCTCCTACAAGTGATTTTAAATCAGACCATTCGAAAAGGCACTTGTGATACAAGTACGAGTACGTAAAAAAACGTTATTTTATGTCTGGGAAGAACATATAATTTAATTCGATTCTTTGATAATGAGCATAAATATTGATACCCTTGATTTATCAATGGAAACACCTGTCTACAAATAAATTCAATGACAAGCTCGGAATAGGTCGGATAAAAGTAAATGTGTTTATATTTAAGTTATAGTCTTGTTTCATTCTTACCTGTCATCTATTCAAGATTATTATACACCAAAGGAATCAATTGAATATCTTAAGATTTTCCTAGTCTGAGTTTTAGTAGTAAATTCTTGTTTACCAGTAATTGTCGCTTAATTCACTGTAATCTTTTCTAAATTCTGGACTTTTCCGGATCTCATGAAGAGTAGTAAAGTCATTCCGTTATTTAAATCTGGTAGTAAAAAAGATATTGGCAATTTCAGACCTATCTCGATCTTACCGGCATTTAGCAAAATATTTGAAAAGTTAATACTCAAGCAGTTGCTAAGACATTTTAATTTAAATAGCCTCCTTCATTCTGAACAGTATGGTTTTACAAAAGGTCGTTCAACTACTGATGCGGGCATAGCTTTATTAAAACATATATTTAACGCGTGGGAGAACTCGCAAAACGCAATTGGAGTTTTTTGTGACCTTTCAAAAGCTTTTGATTGCGTACACCATGACACACTTCTGCGTAAGCTACATCACTACGGTGTCCAAAACGAGGCTCTCAATATTATAGATTCATATTTAAATAATAGGTTCCAATGTGTTGATGTTAATGGTGCAAAATCTTCCGGACTACCAGTTCAGTTAGGTGTACCTCAAGGCTCAATTCTGGGTCCATTCTTATTTTTGGTATATATTAACGATTTACCATTTTACCTGAACGGTATCTGTGATGTTGTACTATTTGCAGATGACACATCTCTTATTTTTAAAGTAAATAGGAATAGACAAGATTTTGATGAAGTAAATAGTGCACTTTCTAAAGTCACAGATTGGTTTACCACTAATAACCTAGTTCTCAATGCAAAAAAAACTAAATGTATAAAGTTTGCTTTGCCTAATGTTAGAAACCTCGGACCTAATCTCGTCATAAGTAATGAAGTGCTGGATACTGTAGACTCCGCAGTCTTTCTGGGCATAACCGTTGACTCCAAACTTCAATGGAGCCCACATATATCAACTTTAGCAGGAAGACTCAGCTCTGCCGCCTATGCTGTTAGGAAAGTTAGACAATATACTGATGTTGACACAGCTCGGTTGGTCTACTTTAGTTATTTCCACAGTGTTATGTCATACGGTATGCTGTTATGGGGAAAAGCTGCAGACATCCAAAACATATTTGTGCTTCAAAAACGAGCAGTTCGTGCAATTTATCAGTTAGGTTCTAGAGACTCCTTAAAAGAACTTTTTAAAGAGATTGGTATACTCACAGTGGCATCGCAATACATTTTTGCCAACATATTATACGTTAGACAAAATATGCATTTATACACCAAAAACAGTGACATCCACAATTTTAATACCAGAAATAAGCACAAAATATATGCACCTCACCACCGTCTTCATAAAGTCCATAGTTCATTTGTGGGGCTCGGTATTCGCTTTTACAACAAGTTACCACGTTCTTTCTTGGATTTGCCATTTAATACTTTTAAATCTAAAATTAAATCGAACCTTTGTTCTAGAGCATATTATTCTATTAACGACTACTTAGATGATAAGAATAGTTGGTCGCTTTGTTGAACGCAAGACACTTATGTTCTTTCACTGAAATTAATTTATTACTAGTTGAAACTTATTGTTTGTGTGTGCCACTCTTCATTTTCATTTTTATTATATATTTTTTTTGTTGACATAATCTTCTCAGTACATTGTATTAAATGAGATGTATTTGCATTATGTGGTGAACTAGAGACTCCTATTTATTGGTTAACTTTTACTTAAATAACCGGTAGCAAGTTCGTCATGCTCCCTCAGATGTTACTGCTTGTGGTAGCGTCGAGGGTCGGGTTACCACCTTCCCTCTAATATGGCGAGGGGGGTAATGGCTGATCTTTGCGTTATGCTCGTGAACGGGTGCTGCTTGTGGTAACTGGTCGTCTTGCTGGCTTTGGTTTTGCTATTGTTTTAACTATTACCTGTTTTTTTTTTTGTTTTATTTAACTTCCACAGTTCTAGTTTATCATTTTGTTACATTGTGTTCTGCAGATCTATGGATTTAATCCAACTCTGCACATGCAAGCTGGCACACCCTTTTTACCTGGAGGATTCTTATTAGTCAGTTGTTTTTGCTTGAGTTAAGTTAGTTTTATTGTCGGTAGCTATATATATTACTGGTATTCTGTATGTTGAGTGTGCTAGCTAACATGTAGTGAATAACTAATTTTAATTATTTTGTAATTATAACAAATTGTACTGTGTAAATTCAAGTTCTTCTAACTTATCAGACAGATGTGTTGCTGGGGAGTTTGTTCCGCCACTTCTTCTTCCCAGCAAAAACACTAGGAAGTGGCGAAGGGTGGGCTTTTTGGGGGACTGTCTTTTGTAATTTCGACGTTCAAAAAGTGCTGATCCTCAGCCTAATTTGAATAAATGACTTTTGATTTTGATTTTGATTTTGAATCTTGAGTTCTTACCGACCTTGGCTAAGCGATGCGAGAAATTCAAACGACGCGGCGACGTTGATAAACAGTAACTTTATGGTTTATTTGCTTCCACTTTCTATTGTAATTTATTAGAATTGGAACACGTAATTTGGTAATGGACTACTTACATGTACTTGTACTTAGATAATAATTGTAGGTACTAAACAAACTGATTAGACTCTAGACAAAGTTGTTGATAATTTGACTCTTCTATACCATCTATCTTTTGTTTTCGTCTGTAGACAAGATTAAAATTCGTAGATTTAACACATGATGCATGTTGAGTTCTCAATTCCTTATAGGCTTTTGTACAATAATTAATTTATTGTACAAAAGCCTACAACAAATTTAACGATTTATACGAGTGTAAGCAAGGGCCTATATTTCCATAATGACAGCACGATTATTGTGTTACGGTTTCCTCTCCTGAACGGAACCAAAATGTTTACGATCTAAGCACTTATTCCGGGTGTTTGTATATGAGTTGAGGTGTTCGCAAACCGTTACAGGAGAAATTTCCTAGTGAACGGGTCTAGGACTACGTTATAAACATAAGAAAATGAGTAGTGTTCAGAAATCCATTTACTTATAAATTAAATAATGGGTAACATTAGGTTCCTATCATAAACAAGTTTTTAGACATTTTTTTATAAGCCCTTCAACCCTTTCCCTTTTCTTCCTCCTTCTATCCTATTGAAGATACTATACATGTATCTGTGTTTTTGAATAACATTTGTCTGTTTCTTTATTCAGGCCAGCAATCCTTGCAAAGGTGTCCATAGCGTTGTCAATATTCCTGACATACCCGCTACAGTTCTACGTAGTCATTGACATCTTCACAAGGTATACACAGCATCACATCAAGGAGAACTATCGTCAGTTATCTCAAGTGATAGCGAGGACTGTAGGAGTATGCGCTTGTGGTAAGTGTTATTTCGCACATATTTAAAATTATTATATATACTTTATTGTACACCAAATAATGGAACACATGAAATAATAAACACTATAAAACAAGTGTACAATGGGCGGTCTTATCACGTAGAGTGATCTCTTACCAAAGTCTAAAGGACTACCTACCTTGTTCAAAGGTTTTTCAAAATCACGAAAAAACTGTAGGGCACTCGTCGTAACCCAACAAAGTGTATGGACCAGCTAAATTTTATTTGCGCCATTTCATGGCTCGTTCTATAGTTAAAGTTTTCCACAATAATAACCACTTTTCAGTTTTGTATTTACTAAAGATAATGTGGTATAATATGTACCTCATAAACTTGTCCGTTGAAAATCATACCGCAGGCAAATTTACGAACTAACAAGACGTGGCCGACGACTGAAAAATTTAACCATGATTAAAAAATAATTTAATGCCAAGGCTCTTGTGGTTTACGATTAAGAACTCGTTGTACAGACGCCAGCACATCAAGTTACCCCAATGTGTCAAATTTTCCCAATTGAATATGAACCTTATACTGTTCAACATAAAGTTGAAAAACGATCAAATAAATTTCACATATTGGGGTAACTTGATGTGCTGGCGTCTGTATTTTTTAAGGAATGGTTACCTCGTCTACAATATGTCGTAAAATGCGAGTTATTGATTGGGTCAGCAGCTAATTGAACACTGACCACTAATGAAATTGACAGCTATGGTAATTAAAAAATATTTTAACCGTTCATTGCAGTGTTTTGTGTCATGTGACCAATGACGATGATATTACATTTATTACGCTTTTAATAACGAGAGTAATTGTAAGATTAAATGATACCGTAAAAGATAACACACGTGCCTGAATTAATACTTTAAACCTCTTTGAAACTTTGTATTGGATTCGATATCAATATCACAAGCGCCGCTTTCCGTATAATTAGTACTTAAATATCATTTTGATTTCAGTTGAAGTTGGCTTCTGTATCTCACTATGCAACCCGACTTGTATGCGCTTTGTTTACAATACTTTTAACAAAGATGTTATTGATGCAATTGGTTGCTGTTTTTACTTATAATTTTGATAATTAAAATTAAGTAAATTAAAATGGGTGTACTGTTATAAAACATTAGATTATGCGTAAAAAAAAATTCGTGTAAATATTGATCAGAAAAAGATAATGACTGAAAAACAATCCAAGTCCAATAGAAAGGTTCAAGATTTCGTCTCGAATGTCGAACCATCAACCCCAAAGCCAAAATGCACAGTCAACGGGTTATTAATGACACATCCACTTATGTATTTTTCCTAAATGTGAAAAGTAATAAATTGTTACAAAACCCCAGTAATCTAAAACGTCTTTGATGTCAAATAACTTTTGTATTTCTGTAGGTATATTTCTTTTTAAAGAAAAGTCTTAAGTTACTTGCTGACAGAGTGTTATTAATTCACATTTCATTTTTTTCAGTGGGAATAGGAATGGCCCTCCCGTTGCTGGAGCAAATCCTCAACATCGTCGGAGCATTGTTCTACTCAATCCTGGGCCTCATCATCCCCAGCATCATAGAAACTGTCTTCCGATGGGAGAACCTTGGCAGGTGGAAATGGATCCTTTGGAAGAACACCTTTATATGCTTATTTGGACTCCTCTGCTTGGTCTCAGGATGTACCGTCACAATAATGGACATAATTGAGATTTTACACAGAAAAACCGAGTAACGAGAGCAATTTTAATGTATTCAAGACTAGTATTAAAATGTAATTTATTCAAACAGCGCTTTGTTATTATTTTTTTGTACTAAAATAAAATTTAAGCTCCAAGGTTAAAACAATATACCTTTATATTAAAGCTAATTTAACGCCAAATTTTTGAATGACGTCTCAAATTTATTTTAAAACTATATTCTTTATTATAAAATCTTATATGTACCTATATTTTACCGAATGTCCACATTGACAATTACTTGGATTTTACAGCATCATTGTATTTGTACTCAAATAACAAAACGTTTGGGACTTTTCCTTAAATCTAAATATTTTTTAAACTACTTTTCCACATTACTGCTTTTAGTAGTACAAAACCCAAAGCATTGTTCAAAATATAGTGCGTGTGCTATGGCAATATATTTTAAACAATACTCCAGATTCGGTTATAACCACTGTCACCGATCTGTTTGCCAAGAATGATTTTAGGCACATTACTAATAAGATTAAAAAGAAAAAAACTCTTTAGATCATCATCTGCCTAGCCTTTTCCCAACTATGTTGGGGTCGGCTTCCAGTTTAACCGGATGCAGCTGAATACCAGTGTTTTACATGGAGCGACTGCCTGTCTGACCTCCACAACCCAGTAACTGGGTAACATGATACCCCTTGGTTAAACTGGTTGTCAGACTTTCGGGCTTCTGACTACAAGTAACGACTGTCAAAGATCTACAAATGACAGCCGGGACCAACGGCTTAACGTGCTTTCCGAGGCACGGAGGAGTCTTGGTATGTAATAAATGGTCACCCATCCACGGACCGACCTCGTCAAGCGTAGCTTAACCTTCGATCGACCCATGCGGCTGTTATAATTTAGCCACAAGCTCCTCAAAAAAACTCTTTAGATACCCATTTAAAAAAAAAAACCAATAAAAAACAACATTTGTTTACTACAGAATAATTCTACCAAATTAATAAAATATAAAAAAACTATTAACAATATTGTTGGTAAGTAGGATGCACCGCAGGTTTTCACAAACAAGTAATAAATTCATAATTATAAAAGGACCAACTTCCAGTAAGTAGCAATCGATAAGAAAGGCTACCCATAATCTATATGAGAGAAAGGATGCTCTTGAAGAACTGGGCTAACAAACTCTCTCTTATCAATGACTTCTATATCAATCAGCTATTAGCACTTATAATATACATAGTTGCGACACCTGAAAAATACTTTTCCAATGACATCATTTTTCGTAAGTATTGTAGTGTTCAGTATTCAGAAAATACGATCCGGTACACTTAACCGAAAGTTTAAGACTTGCAGTGTAGAAGAAAGGATAAGCAAAGTAAGATGTTTTAACATTTTAAAACGAAGATACAATGATGACAGAGAACCAATTTCTTACTATGAATACTTGCAACAGCGAATGAAGACGAACTACATGTCGTAATAATGAGCTTATATGAAAACAGAGAACGATGACCTATGTAAAATCTTTCATACATTACATCATACAAAAGATCTTTAACATACCTTTTATTAAAATAACTTTGGAAAAGCCAGTTACTTCACTACCTTAGACACGATAGGAAGACGAGATAAAATTCTAAAAAGATATAAATAAAAAGGCATAAGTATAAAATTAATATTGACAATCCTAAAGCAATGTTGTCAAGAGTTATTGTGCCTAGATTGCGTTCAGTAGGTACTGGTCACGTGTGTCCTATAAGAACGACGATAGAGCCGCATTCGACATTAGTACCTATGTGAGCTGTTTTCTGTGACCGCGTCTCCGCAATTCTTGTGCATTCGCAAATAAAAATACTCGTTGAACATGCAACACCAAAGGAATTCAATACCACCAGCAACTTTAATCAAATTAAATTCATGAAATTCGTTACGGTTTTGATAAGCAAACAGAACACTTTAAATTAGTGTGTGAGAATGTTTCCCTTCGTCCATGTTGATAACCAGAGTCTGATAACCAGTTACCAAAGAAGAATTATTTTTCTTCTTTGGGCAATCGGTTATCAGACTGGATTTTTTTTTTCCTTTTTGGGTATTGATTGATAACTCGTTAGTTTGAAATTAGATATTTCTTCAAATTATTATTCTTAGACGACGGAGCCCCGCTACGCGGGGCTCCTATTTCTGTCTGCAGGGTTTAAAGGAACCTAACTAACCTAACGTCGGGATGCCCCAAGTCCTGTGTTTTAGACGTTCATTTGTTTTACACGATCAGGGCATCCCGACGTTAGGTTAGTTAGGTTCCTTTAAACCCTGCAGACAGAAATAGGAGCCCCGCGTAGCGGGGCTCCGTCGTAGTTATCAATCAATACCCAAAAAGGAAAAAAAAAATCCAGTCTGATAACCGATTGCCCAAAGAAGAAAAATAATTCTTCTTTGGTAACTGGTTATCAGACTCTGGTTATCAACATGGACGAAGGGGAATGTTTACGTTGATCAAACAATTTATAAATAATAGAAAAAGTGGTTCAAAAGAAATTTGTTTTATTCTCTGTTAATACCAGCACTTGAAGAACGGGTCACGTTTTGTTAAAACAGTGCTATCAAAACCACCGCTAAATAATTCAAACAAGCATCAGTGAGTTAATGGCAAACATAATTATCCTTCTCAAGAATTTATCTTTCGTAAGAGATAAGGGATAACAATTGTAAAGCAGTTGCGAGATGAACCATCGTCAATATAAATAAGAATAACAGTGCAATCTTCAGATACCGTAGAATAATTATTTTGTAAGGAACTACAGTGATATCGTAATATTGTGGAAATTACATAAAGTGAAGTGCCTAATGCAATGATAAATACCTATTACTTTAATAGTCGGTACTAGTGCGAGTTATTGACATTATACTAGACTATTAACAAGCAAAAAAAAAAAATTTCAAGAACAATTCGTGATAAGTGTGGACCTTTCATTAAGAAATATGAGGGAGAAAGAAAATAATAAACATGCTGAAGAATACAACCCTTTCGAGCATCGGGAAGTCGTTAAACCCAATTCGTAAGTATTATTTGAATTATACTGGTTTACAAACAATTCACTGGTTACAAATCTATTTAAAAAAGGCGTGTGTTTAATAAAATACGATATTGACAGTGAAGGTTAACGCCACACAATTTTAATACGTCTTTGATTAACAATATTAGCCTTCAATTGTGTCGAAGACAGAGCTAGCGATAATTTTACAGTCTCAAGAGATTTTGAACATATCTAGTCTCTAAGATCAGCAACGTATTTGCAATCATCTTAGTAGGCACCCATAGGATTCGCCTATAACTTTCCGCAGATGATAGTTATAAAATGTAAACTAAAACTTAAAATATCTAAAAATAAGGCTGTTTGTTTAAAGGCCTATTTTTTAACACACAACGCGAATTTACCAACATAGCGAGATAAACTCCCAAATCCAGTTGCGTTTTGGAAAAGAACGAGTTGATTGATTGATTAAATTATTACTTAAGACTTGACACCCCAATCTGTCTAATATCTTTGAAAGTTCTTTAAGTAAGGTTCATGTTCAATTGTAAAAATTGTTAATGTTTACAGATTTGAAAAACAACTTTGTTTGGGCACCTATCCCCGTAAATCTATGAATAATATATTATTGTGTCTGTAGGCTAAAAAAACTTCAAATTGTAATTTTTAGATACTAAAATCTATCTTTTTATTTTTCAGAGACCTTAGATCCTTAGCAAACCTTATTAAGTCTTCACTAGGATCCGGACTGCTTGCTATGCCCCTTGCGTTCTCTAATGCTGGATGGGGAGTTGGCATCGTCGGCACTGTTATCGTAGCATTTATTTGTGGACATTGTGTTCATATATTTGTAAGTACAATTCAAATACTTTATATCCTTTTTTATTTATAGTATGATAAAATTGTCTAGGCACTACTGCTACCATTTCAAGGTCAGAAAGCTAAGTAAAAAAGACATTTTTAATTTTTTAGCCTGTGGTTACTATGCATTACGTAAAATGACCCACATTGTCCTCGACTTACTAAGAAACAAGTAAATCAGTGCCTCTGGCTTATCCTAATCGCCAATTAATGAAATTATGACCCTTATTAACATGTCACTGTGATTTTTAATTAACAAGGCAACTACGTTTTAATATAATGACACGTTTAAATCAGCTAAAAGACAATATAAACTATTAATAATCTTTACTATTGGTACTTGAAGACGAGGGTCATTAGCGCGGAACGACTTAGCACCATTGCTGCAAACAGAACTGAGCTATTGTTTACTTTTTTGAGAGCCTAATCAACATCTGCCCTCGCCTTAGCCAAACTATACTAGGGTCGGTTTCCAGACTAACCTCATGCTGTTGAATACTAGCATTTTACATAGAGTGACTAACTATCTGACTTCCATAACCAAGATACTAACATGATATCTCTTGGTTGTCAGACTTTCGGGCTTCCACCTACCCATTACTTCAAAGATCTGCAAATGAGAGCCAGGCCAGTACCAGACCAGGGTCTCGTTTTGTAAATGATGGTTGGGTAACCAAACGACGCAGACGGGTGTCTGCAGTCCCAACTCGGTAATCATTTTAACTTCACCTTAAAGATTGACCATATGATATATCGTTTTCCGTAACTACGTATTTGCAAATAACGACATAAGCTCTTATACCCGAAAAAAATGGCACGAGAATCAACTTTTGTTGTGATGGAATAGTGAAAGGTAATCATTCTATTTACAGGTAGAAACGTCTAGAGGATGCTGTCGTGCAGAACGAAAGCCGTTACTTAGTTACTCAGAAACTTGTGGAGCCGCTTTTGCAAATGGTCCAAAATGTGTCAGGCCCTTTGCTAATTTTGCTCAGTAAGTATCCTCGATTCACAATACTTGCTTGTTTATAAGAAGATAACACGCCGTGTTTGTAATTTGAATACCGTTTTTTTTTTTATCGTAACCACATTAATCATCACCATCTTATCAATCGGGCAGAAGACTGCTTTTGCTGATCATACCTACTTTTCTCTCTTACATTTCAATCATGCTACTGAGCACAGCCTGCTTCGTTGATTTAATGGTCGCGTTCACTCCTGGTTCAGAGTCCAGGCCAACTGAATTGTAGTCGAGGTATTCCATCTGGAGTTTCTTAGCAGCGGCCCAGAGTCAGAATCCCCCTGTTACCTTGTGGATGGCACATTGCATGGAACTAAAACATAACTGCCGGCAAAATGTGGATATACAGATGCCAGCACGTCAAGATACCCTCATGCGTAATTTTTTTTATACTTTTTGAACTTTATTACAAACATGATAAGGGTCATGTTTAATTGGAAAAATCTGACAATTTAAATAAATAAATAAATAAATATTCCACAACTTTTCACACAACGCCATTTAGTCCCAAGTTAAGCTTGAGAGCTTGTGTTATGGGTACTAATCAGCTGATAAACATACATATATATTTCTAAATACATACATATTATAGATAAATTACACCCAGACACAGAACAAATGATCGTGCTCATCACACAAACATTTGTCCAGGGTGGGAATCGAACCCACGACCTCCGGCATAGCAGTCAGGGTCACTAACTACTAGACCAACAGGCCAGTCAAATTTGATGAGCTAGCGTCTGGACTATAGGTACTTCTGCCTCTAACTCTATCTTTTCCTGTTTAGGGAAACAGCTGTGACGTTGTGTTGCATGTCACTGAGCTTCTCATTGACTTATGCCTACTGTGTATGCCAAACGAATTCTATTTTGGGAAAAGTAAATACCTTATTTTGTACAAACAGTTGCTTATATCATCCAAATCACCGTGCGTTATGTAGGTTGTAATAATGACACATGATTATTTTACTTGCCTTTGGCTTTCCCGTGTTTAAAATTGACAAGAAGATATGAAGTCATGAATAGAAACCTTCCGTCGTTAACCAAAGATAATTTGCAAATAATTTATATATTCATACTAAACATGGTATTTGTGAATACCTACAATAGTACTGTTTCTAAACGTTTTCGTCTCGCTTCGAAGAATATTTTGTTGCAAAGTTTCTTTATTTATCTTAAAAACATATTTCTGTCTTATTAAAAGTATATGTTTTCCTTTTTTCCAGTTTATTTGCGGAGTTTTCCTTATGCTTCACGTATCTTGGCGTCTGTTGTATATTTACTGTACTAATAGCCACTTCAATTAAGCAGGTAAGGTTACAAGTTACATTATGGTACCTATAATATACTACATGTTGCCCGTTCACGATTATTTTAATAGAGTTGGTATGGTTTTAGACGAAATTATTACTATTTTGTTAAAGTAAAAGTAGCCTATCTTATTCCTTACAAATAATTCAGCTACCTACTTAAACAAAAAAAAAACCATACCTACTTGAATGTATTTATCTTGAATTTTCGAAACGGCTAAACCAATTTTGACTGGACACTCAGATAGCTGGATTTATAAGGAACTAGCTGCTCCGGCAGACTTCCTTAGAACCAATTTATTAGTCTTATTTAATTTTTATTAGTTTACATCCTATTCTCAAACTAACTGAATATACACACAAAATTTCATGAGAATCGGTCAGTCCGTTTCGGAGGAGTTTTGTTACAAACACTGTGACACGACAATTTTACATATTAGATATACTTACATACGTCTAATAAGATGTTTGACTTTTTGTTTAGCGAGTCTCTAATGTTATATTTTTTAAACATCGATAGAATTAAAAAGACAACATGTAGGTATATACTATAAATCCTTATAGATGTCCCCCACCCTGGGGAGGGCGGAGGGGTCTGTCAGACTATTACTGCCTAAAAACCACCCCGTGTTCCGTCTCACACCTGCGCCGGGGGTCACGGAAACATTCTTCCGCGACATGTATATATATAACCTAACCAAACTTACCATACCTATCCTATAGCTAACCTAACCTAACTACCTTACTGAAATGCATTGATTAAAGAAATACTAAATTCATAATTTTAAACTTAACTACTGCGCTGCGTGCCTCTATGTTACATACAATTTATATAGTTTTCCCGGTCTACTTTAATTAAAGTCCAAACACTAAAAAAGGTTATTTTTGCATAGAATTATCCAAGTTCGTCTCTGTGGTCATTATTAATTACGTGAATTGATTTCTTAAATATAAGACTTTTTTATACTGCATAAAACCTCTTTCTGAGTTTAGTAACAAAATGAATTTCAGAAAGTACGCATAAGTTCAGCTTAGCCTTTTCCCAACTGTGTTGGGGTCAGCTTTCAGTTTAACCGGATGCAGCTGAATACCAGTGTTTTACATGGAGCGACTGCCTGTCAGACCTACACAACCCAGTAACTGGGTAACATGATACCCCTTGGTTAAACTGGTTGTCAGACTTTCGGGCTTCTAACGATGTTACTAACAAGTAAAGACTGTCAAAGATCTACAAATGACAGCCGGGACCAACGGCTTAACGTGCTTTCCGAGACACGGAGGAGTCTTGGTATTAATAAATGGTCACCCATTCAAGCGTAGCTTAACCTTCGATCGACCCATGCGGCTGATACGTCCCGTATTTCACTTTGACTTGCAAATGATATGCCACTGAGAGGGCCTACCCAAAGCAAAGATTTGTCAACATTGTCTTTAAGATCGATAATACAACGCTAATTCCTTTGTTTTATTGTACGTCCGCTTTCCTTAATAATAATAATAATAAAGCCTTTATTTCTCACAAGTTGCATGCATAGATTAAAACATTTACAAAATTAATTAATTCCATAACATCAATTATGTTATGGAATTAATTAATTTTGTAAATGTTTGCAATCTAGTAAATATTTAATTAATAAAAATTGTAATACAATCAACATAATAAGAACTTATTGGAATTATAAATAATATTGACATTTAATACTGAATGTGATTGAAATTAACTGAAATTGATTATTATTTTACTTTAATTTTCTATAAATTTGTGATGCACCCATTTTTGGGCATAGGCCTCCTTTAACCTCTTCCAATTATCCCTATCATTCGTTTTGCGGGTCCAAGTTGGTCCTGCCAACTGAATGATATCGTCGACCCATCTGCGGTGTGGTCGCCCGCGTGGCCTGGTCGCGTCTCGTGGTTACCAGTGCAGAATCCTCTCGCTCCATCGATTGTCGATATTTCTTGCTACATGTCCGGCCCATCTCCATTCAACTGCCGCTTTCCTTAGAACTGACAAATAGTGTTACACTTATCATGAACTACAAATTTGCAAAAAATAAAATTGTTATCACCTCTCATATTTATTTCAGCTATTCGACACATATATACAGGCGCCTGCTATGCCGGTAGAGCACTACTGCCTAATTCTGCTGGCGCCACTTTGCCTTTTGTGCCAGATCAGGCACCTGAAATGGCTCGCACCATTCTCCTTGCTGGCCAACGTGCTGCTCTTCGCCACCTTTGCGATCTGCCTCTACTACATATTCAGAGAACCACTGACGATCGCCGATAAAGAAGTGGTTGGAGATTTGTCGCGACTTCCTGCGTTTTTGTCGTAAGTCAACATTATGTCTTATTATTATATTTGTTGACTGTTATTATTTGTTCAGAGAAGGCATAGTACAACAGTAAGGTAGGTATTTCTAAAGATTTTTTTTGCTACGGGGAAACATTAGACAAACATTAGACACGGTGTGTATAATATGCTTGCTGACCAAATTTTAGTTTTTAGTCCCTCATCTAGATTACTAGAAGACATTAGACACATATTCTTTTTTGTTACGTAGGTAATCAAATATAAACGGCGATATATTGCGTCAAAATGTCGCATGACGTCACGATTTCGTATCGTAGCCTCTTCTCTTTAATTTGAATGGGCTTAATACAAGTAGTTTTCAATTTGAAAGAGCAAAAAGTAATTGTTTATGTTTTATTATCTAACTGATGGACTAAATATAATTTTGATTCTCATACACCGTCATATTGTATCAGATCGGTACAAGAAATGGATTATCACAGTAAAGGGTTTATTTTCATAATAAACAACTAAGAAATAGCAAACAAATCAGGTTGATTCCTTAAATATGTGTTTTGTATTTTAACCATTCTTCTATCTTTCACAGAACTGTTATCTTCGCAATGGAAGGCATAGGAGTAGTGATGCCAGTTGAGAACACAATGAAAAAGCCCCAACACTTTCTTGGATGCCCGAGCGTGATGGTGATTGCTATGACGTTAGTGATGCTGTTCTATACAATCCTGGGTGTGTTCGGGTACTTGAGATACGGAAATGCACTCCAAGGAACCATCACGTTGAATCTACCCATGGATGACTGGTAATTTACTTAAATTACAAAAAAAATAATTTGGTAAAAAAAGCAATAAGGCAAATGACTGAGGTCTCAAGTTATGCAGTGACAGAATGAGATACGGTTGATTTAAAATTAAGTTAAAGAATAGCAAAATAAATATTTGATGAAACTGTAGCACCGTTGTCATTGGTATTTTATTTAGTTTTAAAAGTACACTTAGTTGTAGTTTGGAGTTCCTCAAGGATACATACTTGGCCCATACTTACACCTCTTTAAGTGCGTATGTAAAAGATGTACCTATACCTGTTTTAACTAACACCAGGCAAAGCTAGAACATTGCGTTTATGTTTAGGGCAGTAGTAAATCAATTCAAACCAAATACATTCAATACTTACTATTCTTTTACGGGACATCACGAACAAAATTTTCATCCGATACTTGTGCCCCAGTGGATACAAGTGTATGAGTTTATTTTGCACACTCCTCTGCCGCTGGAACTGGAATGGGATCACGCATTTTCAATGACATTTCTTCGCATGTCCTCCTCTCTATGGTATCTTAAATCCCTTTGATTTAAACAGACGTCAATGCGTGAATTGGCAAAACTTACACACTACCTATTACTCGAATTAAGATTTCCCTATGCGTTTTCTCAATTATTTATTTTGATTGTTTCAGGCCTGCGATTTGTGCGAAGACATTCATATCAATAACCATTTTCCTAACGTATCCTCTTCACTTCTTCGTTGTAATTGATATATTCACAAGATATGTTGAGCCCCGGGTCCAGAAGAAATATCATAATGTCATGCAAATCTGTACCAGAATATTGATCGTCTGCTTTTGTGGTAAGTGTTGAGATTCACATTTGTTGATAACTTAGAATCTTTGATATGATATCTATGTATTAAAATATATATAGAACACCGCTATAGTCTAGAAATCTTTATACCTAGTCTATTTGTTAAAGAAAATTAAATTAACCAGGTGAAGGTTGAGTCTAATGACGAGACAGAGAGAGGTCTAATTTTTTATAACTCAAGTGGTAGACGTGATAAAAGTATTAATTTTAAAACCCCCAAATTACTTTAAAGCATCTAAAGCGAAACAAATATTTGTCACGACAACATTGGACAACGTATTATAAATCTTCATTGTCACCTTAATCTTTTCTTAAATAATTGTCTTTAGCAAACATGTCAAGTATATGTTAGTGGAACAAAATATTTAACGTCCACTGAATTGTTTGGAAAAAACCTTGTCACATTTTATTTTAAATACACTTCAAGACGTTGGTATTATCACTTTGTTTAGTGTTAATAACTTATGCAAGTTGTTACTAATACTAGATGACATCTAATTGTAATTTTCAAATATTTTTGCACCATAGCCAAACCAATGCACTTTCGTTTTACAAAATACCACATTTAAGTGTCAAATTCAAATTCAAATTTATTTATTGTTTGTCACAGGTGAAAAATATCAGTTCTTATGATTATTCCATAGAGGCTCGCTGTTACATACCGTTAGGGTGTACAATATTTTTACAGTTCATATTCGTGAAAAAGTCATAATTCAATACATTAATATAAGTTCCATACACATAGTCAGATATATCACAAATTAAATAATAAATTGATTTTATACATATTAAATTATTTCATGTTAATTAGATTATTCAAAGAATTTATTTAAATTAAATTATTTATGATGTCATACAAATTACAATACGCAGTCACTATTTTTGTCGTTAAAAAAATCATTAATTGAATAGTAGACTTTACTTATCAGGAACTGCTTTAGTGTTTTTTTTAAACTTATTAAGGTTACACTGCTTTTTACATTATTAGGAAGTTTGTTATAAATTGTTACTCCTATCCTAATCATCATCATGACATCTGGTATATATTTAAAAGAAGCATAATTGCAAGCATGACTACCGATTTAACACTTATATCGACTAGACAAGTATTCGATCGATCAAAGGTTACGCTTGACGAGGTTGATCCGTGGATAGATGACCAGTCATTATATGTCAAGACTTCTCTGTGCGAAAGAAATCACATTAAGCCGTTGGTCCCGGCTGACATTTGTCGATCTTTAATAGTGGTTACGGGAAGTCAGAAGCCCGAAAGTTTGACAACCAATTTGATTAAGGGGTATCGTGTTACCCAGTAACAGTTGTGGAGGCCAGACTTGCAGTCGCTTTATGTAAGACACCAGTATTCAACTGCATCTGGTTAAACTGAAAGACGACCCCAACATAGTTGAGAAAAATTAGCCAGATGATGTTGACCTATGTAATGTATGTTTGTTTTGGTCAAACTTAATTGCTGTTAATGTGGATAGAAACACTTCTCCTTTGCTGAACTCTTCGAGGAATACAGACGTGATATGTTATATATAGTTAACCAATTTATGACAATACCTTTTGTTTCAGGTGGAATAGGCATAGCTCTACCACTTTTAGAGCAGATCATCAATTTCGTTGGTGCTCTTTTCTACTCCACTCTCGGTCTCATCATTCCAGGAATCGTAGAAACTGTATTCCGTTGGGAGGACCTTGGGAGATATAACTGGATCCTGTACAAGAACATTTTCATCATATTCTGTGGTATATTCAGTTTAGTTTCTGGCTGCACCGTAACTATCATTGACACTATAAATACAATTAATAATAAAACTGAGTAATTTGTTGGGATCTATTTATGCCTGCATTTTGTAAATTAATTAAGTAGGACGCTATCTCAAATTAGTATAAGAGTTAGCAAGTAAACATAGTGAAAATGTGCAATAAATATTTATTAAGTACAAAGTGTATTTTTATATGTCTCTCTAAAAAAAGACCCGAACGATTAAAGTTTCCAACATAGGTATGTGAAGAAGTGATTTTTATTAAGACTACATAATATAATTCGACTGAAGCCTCCTCAGTAATCAAGATATAGTCCGAATTTAACAAGAAGCCGTGCATGTCGCGTGCGTCCTTTAGTTTTAGTTTCGTCTGGCCTGATGGTCCAGTGGTTAGTGGCCCTGATTTCTGTGCCGGAGGTCGTGGGTTCGATATTCACACCACTAAAAATGCTTGTGTGATGAGAGGTGTAATTTATCTATAACTAGCTGCCCTGGCACACTTCGTTTTGCCTTACAACCAATTAATTAGTCTTATTTAGTTTTTAATAGTTAACATCCTATTCTCAGACCTACTGAATATACACACAAAATTTCAGAAGAATCGGTCAAGCCAATTCGGGGATTCGGAGGGGTTTCGTTACAAACACTGTTACACGGCAATTTTATAAATAAGATATTATACATACGTTTATAAGATGACAACAAATAGATCCAAACAAATAATAACTACTACTACTTTTTATTTAGCGAGTCTCTAATGTGATCTTATTTAGACATTTTGTGTTCGATAGAATCAAAATGACAACATATGTATATATATATAACCTAACCTAACTTGCATACCTATCCTATAGCTAACCTAACTACCTAACCTAACTACCTTACCGGAATTCATTGATTTAAAAAATACTAAATTCATAATTTTAAACAGCTGAACTACTACGCTGCGTGCCGCTAAGTATGTTTCATACAATTTATTTAGTTTTCCCGGTCTACTTTAAAGTCCAAACAGTATAATAATTATCATTTTGCAAAGAATTATTGCAGTTCGTCTCTGTCGTCATTATTAATTACTTAAATTAATTTCTGAAATATAAACATTAAATTAAATGTTATAAAATATAGACATTTTTATGCTACATAAAACCTTTTTGTAAGTCTAGTAATAAAATAAATTTCAGAACGTAATAATTATGTTGATCTGTTGTCATGGTGATACTATTTAACTTATCGTATTTTTTAACTCTAAATCCGCAATTATCTCAATATTTTGGTATGTGTTGTTGATTCAAAATCCTTAGCCGATCTAACGAACTGTAATTGATTTTTATATAACAAAGGCATTCACAGTATTTTATATCCCTCCGGAATATATAAGCATAGAGATTAAAAATACCATAGAGAGCGGGAAAATGTCATAGAAAAAATCAAAAGTCTTTATTCGTTTGAATAAAGACTTTTGTTTTTTTCTATGAGAATCAGCACTTTTTGAAAGTCAAAAATAATACATAAAGACAGTTCCCCAAAACCCGGCCCACCCTTCGCCACTTCCTAGTGTTTTTGCTGGGAAGAAGAAGTGGCGGAACAAACTCCCCAGGGCTTATTCCCAACGGCCACCACTAAAACTGCCACCACTGGTGGTCGTTGGGATAAAATTTTACATTTGTTCCCAACCGCCACCACTGGGGGCGGTTGGGAACAAATAAATAAATAACACTTGAATTATTTTTTTTGAAATTATTATTATATTATTTATTTGGTATGCAACTCATTTATTTTAAGACGTCATGATAAAACGTACTTCATTTTCCTTTCCTGTTCAAGTGGCGACTCGTATCAATGGTTTAGTGGATAATACGAATAATGGGAACGTTATAGTAACAATTACGCTAAGTGCGGTTTAAATAACATTATGCTGTAATTTACAACTGCAAACTCAAACCTTAATCCCGAGGACTTTGCTTTTGTTATACTAATCGGTTATCCATTTGTATGGTCTTATTTTGTAGAAATAGAACAAAAGAATTTGAAATGTTGGACCCAGGTATTTTATTACCTCTTCTAATGCTTGCCGACTAATTGTTTATTCCTAAATATATTCATAATATAGAAATATTTACAACTAAGAATATATAGATATTCTTAGTTGTAAATATTACTATATTATGAACTAGCTTCTGCCCGCGACTTCGTACGCGGATCCTGTTGCTTATGCCAGCGACAACGGGGTCGTCAAAATCGAAGATCTGAAACGTCTGACGTCGAATTGTAAAAGCCCGGGGACGGCAAAAAAATGGAATGCGCGAGACGATCCAAGACGTTCCAGATTTTTTATTTTTGTTGGTCAACAGGAAATGCCATCAGACTTAACAACTTTTGCTAAGACGCCATTTTTATTATGTATATGCTATATTGTCGCTGGGCTTTAGAGTTCCACTACAGGTGCTCCAGATCTTCAAATTTAGTTTCACAGCAGAAAACACTCTTCACGTGAAATAGTTTTAGCAATCGCACCATTTTTATATCTCTTTTACTTTAGGTGTTCCATTTTCCAAAATAAATTATAGCCTATATGTTGCGTGACGTTCACGCTCAGCGGTCAGTCGCGCATCTCCTTCCCCCACTTATCTCTAGAGTAGATGCGTATTTACGCTGAAAACTCAAGCGTCATGCTTTTTCCGTGAACGTCTCCAACTCGCGAGACAGTGCATGATGTTCATGATCAGCGGTCAGTCATATGTTCTTCACTGTTGTCTAGAGACCTGGATACCTGGTAGATGCGTAAATACGCTGAGAATGCAGGCGTGTTTCGCGATCCCAAGAAGTTTCCACGGAGCGAGTTGCAACCTCATGTTGTCGAACAGCATCAAGTCCCTCCTAACGCTCTTCGGTAGATTGTTGGGATCTTATGATCTTTAATCATTTAGCACTTTTGGAACATTGAGAAAGATTTGACCTCTTTCTAGGTATGGTTATAGTTTTATTGTGATGATACCTGATCAATTAAAATCTAAGTGGCTGCTCCCCAGCGTTACCGGGTAGGCAACCATGTAACAAAGATAAATAGAAAAGGAATTTAAACACTCAAATAACATTAGCCCGAAGGCATATTTATACGATAAAAAAAATGGAAGTTTTGGCCAGTAGAGTCTAATTTTCAATGATATACCATCGTCATCGAAAATCAGCCCTGAACTGTTTCCGCCTTCACCGCGTGGAGGTAGGTACTTATGTTATTTTATAAATATGCAATGAAATTAGTGATAGCTTTAATTTCTGTATCAAATGTATCTGATCTTCGATTTTTATAAGTCAACAGGAAATGCCTATCAGACCGAACAACTTTTGCTAAGATGTCATTCCTATGTGAGTTATGGTGTAGTTGGGCTCTTGGAGTTCCACAACAGGTGTTCTAGATCTTCGATATTTATACGTTAACAGCGAGTGCTCATAAGGCTGGACAACTCTTGCTAAGACGTCATTCCTATATATGTTATAGTGTAGCTGGGCACTTGAAGTTCCACATCAGGTGTTCCGGATCTTCAAATTTATTGTCTCAGCAGAAAATGCTCATCACGTGGAACAATTTTTGCTATGGTACCATTTTTGTATCTCCTATAGTTTAGCTGGTCTGTTGCGATTCTGCATCAGGTGTTCCGGATCTTCAAATTTATTCTTTCAGCAGAAAATGCTCATCACGTGGAACAATTTTTGCTATGGGACCATTTTTGTATCTCCTATAGTTTAGCTGGTCTGTTGCGGTTCTGCATCAGGTGTTCCGGATCTTCAAATTTATTCTCTCAGCAGAAAATGCTCATCACGTGGAACAATTTTTGCTACAGTACTATTTTTGTATCTCCTATAGTTTAGCTGGTCTGTTGCGGTTCTGCATCAGGTGTTCCAGTTTCCAGAATAAATTATAGCCTATGTGTTGCCCAGACTTAATATCTATACAATAAAAAAAAAATCATTCAAATCCGTCCAGTAGTTCCGAAGATTAGCGCGTGCAAACAAACAGACAAACAGACAAACAGACAAACAGACAAACAGACAGACTTTTTTTTTTTGATTCGTGATCTATTACTGTTTCTAAACCCCCCTCAATTATTATTTTTTAAATATATTCAATGTACAGACACAGTTTTTTTACAGTCTTATTATATGTATAGATATATTTAGCTACTACTGCATTAGTTCTATTATTTACATATACATGTAAATAATAGAACTAATGCAGTAGTAGCTATCGGGCTGTTTACCGGGCATCATGTCAGATTTCAGTGGAGCAAGTACTTTCAGGAAATATACATTTAAATTGTATTCAAAGAAATGGTGGTGTTGTTTTACTTCATGCAGGGCATGAATATATTACTAATCGCAAGCATAAAAGTGGACTTATAGTGTGGGAGTGTAGTGGTGGTCGATGGAAATAAAATTAAAATTATATTATGTCTCATCGACCGCCACTGGGGGCGGTTGGGAACAAATGTAAAATTTTATCCCAACGACCACCAGTGGTGGCAGTTTTAGTGGTGGCCGTTGGGAATAAGCCGTTATTTATTTATTTGTTCCCAACCGCCCCCAGTGGTGGCGGTTGGGAACAAATGTAAAATTTTATCCCAACGACCACCAGTGGTGGCAGTTTTAGTGGTGGCCGTTGGGAATAAGCCCTCCCCAGCAACACATCTAAAAACTTTGATACCATATCTCAGTAACGCCATCTAGAATAATACACCAATAATGGAGCGGCAGCGTTGCGTCTTTTGCGCAGAATTGCGTCCATTAGTGGACACAAGTATTGAATGAAAACTTTGTTCGTCATGTCCCGTCTTCAGTAAGTATAATAATTATATTGAATGTCTCTGTATAAAAGTATGTTTATCAACTGTTGGTAGCCATAATACAAGCTCAGCTTAGCTTGGGACTAGATGGCGTTGAGTGATAGTTGTGGAATATTTATTTTCACTTCAGTAGCTCAAACATGTAGCTTTTGCTACCTGAAATCAGTCAAAATACGATTTTGTTCACTGAGTGAGACAAAGTAACTTTTTAATTTTTGTTTTCAGAAAGCCGCGAATAAGTAATCTTATTCAGCCTTGGGTTAATCATACAATTTGTAACATTCAGACTCTATCTATTTTCCAACATTATAAAAAGAGAGAGAGTCAAAACCCTTTTGAAGTTCCGATTTTGAATTCGACCTCAAAGACAAATACGTTCGGAATTTCATACTAACTATAGAAATTTTGCAAAAAGATAATTATGTATTGTCTTTTATATAATTTATTGAATTATTAACCTATTTTTGTATTTAAACGAAAATAAGTATTTACTGCAAATAAAACTGATATTTTACCTGTAAATATTCATTTCTAGTTTCAAAACGTGTTCTTATGTGTGTTACCCGAGAGCAAAGTTTTTGCTTCTCGTGCCTTTGAATCTCTCACACACTCTGGATTAAACTTTAGACTCACTCGCTATGCTCGTGATTCAATCGTTAAATCCTTCGCTTGCTCAGGATTCAAAATCAGCACTCGCAGCAAAAAATGACTTTGCTCTCTTGTTGCACAAATAACTATTCCTTTATAGTTTGTCCGAAACCATTTAATATTTGATTGTACCCATAGTTTTGATTTTTTTTACTAGTAATTTTATTTTTTATCTCAAATCCCGAGAAACGATCTCAGTTAATTTATATTTACTAAAGTCCACAAAGTGTGTGGTGTAACTTTGGGAGATTCAAAAACTTTTATGGGTAATCTTATTAGGTAATGATAAGACCCTCCTTATTCCCTTTTCAGGGTCAGAGAAAACAAGAACTTAGCTTGTAGATATAAATTCATGTCTCTAAATGATAATAATTATTAAGTTAGATATTATTTTGACATATTTCTTCTTAGAAATGTAAAGAATGCCCCTAATGCAACTCTCTGAGCAGTATTTCTTCAGTCTAGCCGCAGTCGTCATAAATCGGAAGAATGTGTTCGGCGCCGCAGTTATTTTTGCGTGACCTTATTTACAAATATTTTCATTGGTTGAAACATTCACATAAACTTATCTAAGAACCAATTTAATGTCATCGTCCTAAACTTGGCTTTCTAATGTTAGTCTTCTAAGCCCATAGGTAACCAATATTGAGCGTGGTCTTCAGTTTATTGTAGTGACGATCCCCAATTCAGTTTTGGGTACCTACTTATAGTGACGTCAGTGTTGTCACTGAAGTAGCGAAGTTTCAGTTCAATAAAGTTTTATACACAGTTGTGGCAGCGACAGAAAGAAGCATTTTTGAGTGACAGCAAAATAGTACCATAGGATAATAAATATTACTTTACAAATAGAAGGACATTTTTATATGTATAATAGGGTACCCGAGTTTCCAACTTCGGACAAAATTAATAAGAAAAATAAAATTAATATTGCCTACCAAAAAAAGATAACGACAATGGTTGCACAAGGTTTGTCGAAAATTTTTCCTGGAACAACTGTACCTAATTAAAAAAAAAATACTAGGAAATGGCCCAACGTGTTTTCAGAGGGTCTCGATAGCGATACAAAAACATACATGTACTGAGACAAACGCCTTTGACTGGGCAAACGTGGAGCGATCTATCTGCTAAGATACAAAACTATAATAAAAACAATACCTACAGATAGCTTATTCCTAAGCAATAAACCAAAGCTCGTAAGCCAATAGATGGCGCAACTACACATCTAAAAATACACCATTCCCACGCGAGCAGAACTGCAGCCAAAATCTAGTTAACAAAATATTTATAGACGCTGTTTACTCTCGGTTTGTTGATGTTATTTTTCGTCACATCATAGACTATATTTTCATTTGAAACACCATAAAAAACCCCAGTTTTATTGGTCCGATTCAATATGATTACATTGACTCCGCACCGAATCTAAATCTGTCTGGTGGTTCTGGACAAATTGACATTGATTGTCATAGTCATTGACCTTACATTTGGCACAATATCTTTATATTGGCCACATTTCGTTTAAGAGATAACTCGGTCAAAAGTACTAGTATCAATACATTAAGTGGTGTAAATATTACTTGCCCTTCCTGTAGTATTATTTTTAACCAACTACTTGCCAACAAAGACAGGGTAATGTTTTACGCGTGTACTTACCTATGTTTTTTACAAAAGGGGCTAGACGGATTTTAATAAATAAAAATAAAAATCTCTATCCCTGCGATGGTACAAGGCCAGGTTTTGTTTAAAAAACTGGCACCCGTGGATTTTATCAAACGACTTTTTCGTTTTATTGCAGCGATTAGAAACAACAGACAGAAATTTCAAAAAAAATATATACATATAATATTCATGAATTGTGAAGTCTGCATAGAGGTTTTATGACCTCGGTAATACTCTTCGATCATATTAAAAAGGCACAATCAACAAAACAAATAAGTAAAAAAGAAAAATAACGAAACTCGACTGCTTAAAAAGTAAACTAGATGTTGCTAAACTTAAAAAAGGTAGGCGTTCGACATGCAGTTTTTAATTTATTATAGTAAATACTTATCAAGAAAAGGTATGAGTATGTAAATGCAGAATTCACGTTTTTCCCATTGTAACAAGATTTTCCGACTAAATATCAGATCGTTTCAGAAATTTAGGATAGGTAGTTAGCTGTCCTTAAATTAAGAATGTCTTCTGAATGAATGTCTTTTGAATTTCTTTAAAATAATTAATGAATTTGTATATTTGGGGAGTCTGTTTGTAAGGGATGGAAAGATTGTTGCTGATGTAGAAAGGATAGTGAATGCGGAAGGTAAAGTTAATGGCGCTAAAAATGGCGTTGTGACCAGCCAGTCAATATCCGAAAATACACGACTGGCTGTTCACAATGGTGTGCTTGTGTCTACATTAAATGTATGGAAATGAATGTTGGGCGTGGCAACAGGGATACGAAAGTAGAATAAATGCTGTAGAAATGCGTTCCTTGCGAAGTATGAATGGTGTAATAAAGAATGAGAGATTGAGGAATGATTTGATACAGCAATGTTGTGGTTTAAAAGTAGATGTAGTTACAAAAATCGAAAAGAGTATGCTTGATGGTTTGGTCACGTTGAAAAAATGAATGAAAAGCGACTAACAAAAGGTATTTATAAGGCAGATGTAAGTGGACTCGCAGGGAGGAAACGCCCTAGAAGGACATACTCGGACCTTATCAGTCAGGTTCTTCAGAAAGGTCAAGTGCGTAGTACTCGCAACCGGCGCAGCGTGTGTGTATGCCAAAATGTATGAATGTAAACGAAGCAAAAGAAGGATGTAAGAATCGTAGCATATGGCGCTCTGTAGTTTCTGTCTCCCCCCATGGGAAAAAAGTGTGAGTGTATGTATGTAATTATGTATGTTTTAAAATAATAATAAACTATAATTAATCAGGTATTCTACGTCTCAGGAATTCCTATAAAATATAATATTTTCTCAACAAATATGCATGGCACTTCATTGAATTTTTATATCTCCGGCTGTAATGTTTTCAAAACATGGTGTGATGTTTGTATTTAGCATTCAAAATATTAACGTTAGTCGGCGAGCTGTTACTTATATGGAATCTTCATATAATTATATTATAATACTAGCAGACGTCACACGGTTTTGCGTAGTTCCCGTTCCCGTGGGAATACAAGGATATAAAGTATCCTGTGTCACTCGGGGTGGTTTCCCAACGGTGAAAGAATTTTTTAAATTGGTCCATTAGATTCAGAGCCTATTTTCAATGCAAACAAACAATCAAACTTTTCCTCTTTATAATATTAGTATAGATTATTGTAGTCGATATATCATGCATTCTTACAGCTCATGTACAGCCGGCAGCACATCTAGTTACCCCAATATGTCAAATTTTCCCAATTAAATATGAACCTTAGTTTGTTTGACATAAAGTTGAAAAACGATCAAAGAAATTTGACACATTGGGGTAACTTGATCTGCAGGCGTCTGTACTTACGTAGGTACCTATCGTTTTACTAGTAGAACAAATTGTATTACTAATATATCACAACTTCACACACACATCTAAGTAACACAATATTCAACATCGCAAGTGCTCAAATACATTGTCCATTATCGTCATCATCATCTGCCTAGCCTTTTCCCAACTATGTTGGGGTCGGCTTCCAGTTTAACCGGATGCAGCTGAATACCAGTGTTTTACATGGAGCGACTGCCTGTCTGACCTCCACAACCCAGTAACTGGGTAACATGATACCCCTTGGTTAAACTGGTTGTCAGACTTTCGGGCTTCTGACTACAAGTAACGACTGTCAAAGATCTACAAATGACAGCCGGGACCAACGGCTTAACGTGCTTTCCGAGGCATGGAGGAGTCTTGGTATGTAATAAATGGTCACCCATCCACGGACCGACCTCGTCAAGCGTAGCTTAACCTTCGATCGACCCATGCGGCTGTTATAATTTAGCCACAAGCTCCTCCATTATCGTCTAGTCTATAAATAGGAGCATAATTATAAACCACTTCCTTAATTGAAAGGTAACGTAATTTTAGCCATGGGAAAGTATAAGGTGCCTATGGCCCTATGGATGACCAGTGACTTCCACAAACTGACGGATTTGCAGAAGTCTACCCTTGAGGAGAAATCACGAGCAACAGTTAGTTTCACAACGAAATATTTGATGTAGGTATTGAATAGTGGATCTCAAATTAGTAACAGAAAAGTCTATAATTATCATCACCACGTCATTATCATTGCACCTCATCACACCACATATCACATCTTTGACCATGACCGGTGACTACTGTAATGGTCACGATTTAGAGACTCGCACTTTTTCAACTCCGCTCAGCTTTTGTCCATATAAAACAGCAGTATTATATGAGACGCGTACGCATATGTTCAGTTAACGCAACGTAAACGCGTGTCGTACAAAACTGGTGTTTTATATTGACAAAAGCTTGAACGGAGTTGAATAAGTCTGAGTAGTCGATATACCAAATAGAAGGTACATTAACGCATATCCGGACATCGTTAGTTCTCTACACCATGATGGACACCTAGCATTGCATTGTTCCACCAAGCTTTGAGTTGACCTGTCCCGACAGACGGCATGCATTCTTCAGTCATCGTGTAGCTCAAACCTATTTCAGGGAGCTCGACGACCCACCACACGACGCTATCTACCGGTCGAATTTTACCCTGATATATCAGGGTAAAATCCTTCTTCTTACAGCTAAACTGCATTTTTTTCTGCATTCATATCATACACAATCCAATATAAATTTACTAGATGAAAATGTATAAAATATATATATATATATATATATTAAGAAAGAAGATTATTTAATTTACACTTTTTAAATTCTTCTCACAGTACCTACTTCCGACATAATAATAAAAACAAACGAAAATTAGTCACCATTAGTACTTGAAACTACCAGAAAGGTAGCCAATTACATTGATAAGCTAGCTATAAGATACACGAGCTGAAATATACAGATCTGCAATATAGTACAATGTTCCCTTAGTCATAGGAATACTCGTGTAAGCCCATTTTAAAAACTTATGTGATAGGAGACTAGATACCAAATACAATGTTATACATATTTGAATTGTTGTAATTATTGAGTCATAAAATATCAAATAGGTTCTTGGCATCATAATCCACCTCATGACTATGCGTAATTAGGGTTTGATCTTTAATACATAGGTTAAAGATACCATAATTTCCAAGCACGTGGAAATCTGGCGCCCTTCTTCTTTTATAACTTGCCATACTTTGTTTCTGTTAGATATAGCCAAATGCGCAGTAGGTAAACTAATATAACGCTAACATTATTTATGTTTTTCTCTTCTATTCTATTTTTAACCCCCGTCAAAAAAAGGGGTTTTATAAGTTTGACCGCTATGTGTGTGTGTTTATGTCTGTCTGTCTGTCTGTGGCACCATAGCGCTTAAACGGCCGAACCGATTTAGATTCGATTTTTTTTATTTGAAAGCAGGGTTTCTTGCGGTGGTTCTTAGACATGATTCCTTAAAATCGGTTAAGCCGTTTCAATGTTATCAGCTCTTTTGTGTTAGCTGCCGTGGCCGTCTATGATTGTTATTGTCGTCTACGGGTATTCACTTTAAGATATGTGTGACTTAAAATAAAAAAAAATGCATGTTTTAAAATTACATGGCTCGACGATAGGAAAATTTTATTTTTAACTTTTTAAATGTGATCTTTACTTTTTGGCGTTGGGGGTTTTTTAAATTTTAAATTTAATTTCTTATTTATTACTAGCACTTCGCTCACGACTGCATCCGCTTGCATTCCGAACTTTATTCCGTACTTTAACATCCCCTCCTGGTTTTAAAAATAATTTAAAACCTAAATAAAAATCATACATAATGTGGCTTTCTATTGTTATAATAACAATTTTTAAATCGGTTCAGTAGATCCAGAGATTACCCTGCAATTCGTCACAAACTGTACCTCTTTATAATATACTAGCAGACGTCCCGCGGTTTCACCCGCGTTGTTCCCGTTCCTCTAGGAATACAGGGATAAACAGTAGCGTATGTCACCTGGGGATAGTGTAGCTTCCCAAAAGTGAAAGAATTTTCCAAATCGGTCCAGTAGTTTCGGAGCCTATTCAATGCAAACAAACAATCAAACATTTACTCTTTATATATTAGTATAGATAGACTAGCAGACGTCACGTGGTTTCACCCGCGTAGTTTCCGTTCCCGCGGGAATTCAGGGATTAAAGCAGTATGTTACTCAAGGTGAATTAAGCTTCCCAATGGTAAAATAATTTTTGAAATCGGCATAGTCATTTTTGAGTTTATTAACTACAAACATACACACACACACAATTTTTTCCTGTGTATCTATAATATGAGTGTAGAAGTATAGAATATTGATTTTTGCTATTACAGGCCTCGCTCGCTCTTTAAATAAACAAAAAATAATTATATTTAATTCCGGTATCATAACATTTCCTTGGTTCCATTATCGAAACATTAATTTGAGTACAATTTCTGTGCATTGCGCTCCGCACTAGTTATTGATTGATAGTTACTGATGGATGTAGGAAAATTGTAAACAGATTGAAATTATTAGTTATTTCCTGTTCAGGAAAAAATAATAGGTACATAGCTTAGACGTAGTTTTCTTTATACATATTCAAAGTCACTTTTTCATTTACGATACTGAATTTTGATGAACTCTAAATGTATGGAATTCAGCTTTTCGAAAGCTAACGCCAATTCCAAACATTTTAAATTTATCAAACTTTGTCAACTTAGTGTAAATTTGATATTGTCTAGACTCCCATATTGTATAAAACAATTTGCAAAAAATAAACTAATATATTTTTTAAATGCTATTATTATTAAAGAAATAGGAAGTTCGAAAAGACGAGAGACGAGACAAGACGAGATGACAAGCTCAATTCGGTTTGAAAAGTTATAAGTATAAATCAAAACGTTTCTTCTCACAATTTTTTTCTTAATGTACCTTTATGTATTAATGCATCTCTAACTCATATCATATCTATCATCGTTATAAAAATAAGATTACCTGTGTATATTGTAGCAAATAACATTTTTGTCAAATTTATATAAACGGCACGCCAGCACACAGATAAAACCTCAGAGGTGTTCGCTGTATGGCTAAAACTAAATGTGCATTGGGCTTTGAAACAAATAATAATAATAATGCCAAATATAAAACCCAAAAAATCAACTTAGGGTATTGTAAAGGTAACTTAACGTCTACCAATTATAAAGAGTGTTTTTTAGCCACGGAACGATTTTCCCCAGGATATTCTACACAAGAAAGTGAAGAACATAAAACCCAAAAAATCAACTTAGGGTATTGTAAAGGTAAACGTCTACCAATTATAAAGAGTGTTTTTTTAGCCACGGAACGATTTTCCGCAGGATATTCTACACAAGAAAGTGAAGAACTGGTAAATCGTAGAACATCCTGAGAAAATTGGTCTCATGATAAAAAAAAACTGGATTAGGTTAGGATAAAGATTTATTCCCAAGAGTGAGAAGAGAAGTATCTAGAAGAGATTAGATATTTTTTACAATCAGCCATTTATCTAGATAAGAAGACTTTACGACACGCAGAAACGCGAGTTTCTAAACTAAAACATCCATTAATTTCTGCACTCTGACGGAATGTCCGTGAGAAAGTTTGCAGAAAAACTATTTCAATACTTTATTTTTACCTCATCATGACTACACTGGAGAAAATGACTTTAAAGGCCACCTCGGCTTGTAAAAATAATGTTATCTGGCGTCAACAAAAGAGGCGTAGGCGATGTTGAAAATACAATGGTAATTAGTCAATGTTTATTAATAATTGTAATGTCTCAGAGCGGCGCTTGCCCAGACACTTCTCTGCCTCGTGATCTTCCTGCAATCTATCCATATAATCCGAATTACTAAGCTTAGCCAGCAGTACATATGCAGGATAATTTTCCAGTGCGCAAATTTTCACATATGCATGAATACGAAGAACTTTTAAGTTCGTCCCATAATAAAAGTTTATTAAAAAAAACAGCTGTTTCATACATTTTTTTCGAGTGAACTGAACTTTTCTATGAAATTGCAATTTTTTTTTCTTGATTTCCCAGTTGTCCCATGGTGAAAGTTGTTCATTTCTATGAGTCGTTCATTCTGTGAAAATTTGCGTACTGCGTAAAAACAAATCCTGTATGCAGGATGGAAGGGACATCTTCGTACAGGCGCCAGTACATCAAGCTACCACAAACTGTCAAATTATCCCAATTGAACATGAACCTTATTATTTTTGCAATAAAGTTGAATACTTATCAAAGTAATTTGACACATTGGGGTAGCTTGAGTGCTGTTGTCTGTACAACCGGACACCATGTTCATGATTCTGAACCTCCCAATTATTTATTTTTTAGTCAGGTTTTTCCTATTTGTTTAAGCGTTGTTATTTATTTTATAACTTATATGTTAATATAATTATTAATATAATATACGATAAATCTCACGGAAGATTCATCATTCAAAAGTAACTATGTACCTACTTAAGTCACTTGTTTCATTAAAAATCTAATTGGTTTGGACAGACATCACGCTCTTATACAGTTCAAAGTAAAAATAGTATGTACCTATGTATTGTAAGTAGGTATTGGTTGCCTTTCCTGCATTCCCTGCTTTTCCTTCCTCCCTTCAGTTCGGAGTTAAACGAACAACAGGAATAACTAGAAAATAAGAGGCAACCGATGATAAATGTCAACTCTAGTTCTGAATCGTGTATGTCTGAACACTTGAAATGAAAGAGAAAGACACTCTTGAGCCCACATCGTAATCAATTTATTGTAAAAAGATTATATAGCACTCAAGTAATGAGAACATTATTGCCCGTAACTAATCCATGTATTGTTTAATCCTTTGGTTTTAAGAGCACTTTAAGCTAAAGATAAAACACTTGAGAAAATGATACAGCAAATGTTTAATAGCGCAGTAGATACTAATTAAATAATGAATGCGAGTCAAGCTAGTCACGAATATGACGTTAGAGATATCTGATTTCAACAATTGATTGAATCTGTATTTAGCAACAAGGCCAATTAAAAATATAAGTTATGTATTTTCACTTTGTCTAAATTGTACAACAAAGTGCGAAAACGTAAAAGTTTTAGACACACTTGATTCCTTCGTCGCGGCAACATTAATTACCTTTTGAAGCAGTTAAGTATATAAAACTCGGACGAAATGCAAAGGAAAATTAAACTTTATCAGTATGTAGGATCTACCTAACTTTACCACCTCACACTCAGTTGTAATCGGACAAATAAATAAATATTCTGATTCTGATTTTGAAATTAATAAGTCTCTCTTCCAGCAATAAACGCAACGTCAAACAAGATGGCGTACTTATACCTACGTCAATAAAGTCAAAAACCGATACTCCTGGATGATGCTAGCTAGCATTGGGGAAAAAAGAGCTCCACAAGATAACAAAAGCAAAAGAAAAATTTCAAAGAAACATAACGCTATTTTAAATGTATGAAAGATGACACAGAAGGTCCTGTGTACCTAAACATGATGAAATAAACGATCAATGGAAGGTTTATTTTTAAAGGTTAATAAACAAGTAGAATGATTAGAAATGATTTAAGACCTTATATTATTGTTTCATTATGTAAGATATGTACTTCAGGGAAATGTTTTCCTACTCGCTGACTTACCCAGCGGTGGATATTAGAAAGTTTGATTAATTATCCAAATTCGTCCCCTTTTCATAAATCCAAAAATAGAACAGAAGGTGGTCGATCTTATTAAGTATCATTCGACTATACAGACGCCAGCACATCAAGTTACCCTAATATGTCAAATTTTCCCAATTGAATTTGAACCTTATTCTGTTTGATATAAAGTTGAAAAACGATCAAAGAAATTTGACACATTGGGGTAACTTGATGTGCTAGCGTCTGTACCTACATTATGTATGAAATATCGAGCAATCTTTACGCTCTATTACCTGCAACACAAATGGCTTCTAGATATTTGCGGCGTATTCTCAATTTAATGATTCAATCCGAAATATCTTAGCGACAGTAATATTAGACAGCATGTAAATAAGACTTAACCAGAGTCTTTGACTTACACAGTTTTCATGCCAACTTTTTTCACATGTCACAACATTTTGAAGGACAACTCAGTACGTAAGTACCTACGTCGAAAGATATAATAACAACATGAATGAAGGTGCTTCCTACACCTTTGGCATCCATTTTCCTCTTGTTTTTTTTTTTAATTTTTAGACGAAGTCACCAAAATTTTCTTAGTCGGTGTCTGGACAGTGGTCAAACTAATCGTCAGTTAACTAATTTATTTAAAAGAAAATATTTTACCAATGACATGATATTTCTTGGACAGTGACGTACAGAATGCGTTAGTGCTAATGCGAAATTGAGTGTGTTTTCGGATACACCTGTCTAATACAAAATCTCGGACCAACATGCTCTTTGAATTTGAATAATGTAAGTCTACTAAAATATTTCATCACATTCCCTATTTCCTGTTTGTACGTTCCGTTAAAAATAAACAAACCATTAGCTTACGCGAATCATTTACACTGTATCCTTGCCAGTGTATATTAAAAATAAATGAAGGTGTAAAATAAGCTTTTAAATATGCGATTCTCCTGTGATTCTGAGTCTCATGGAGTTCGTTAGCAGTGCCAAATTGTCTCGGTTACAGTCACACTTCGGTATTCTACACCTATTTATAATTTAAAAACGGTCATACGTGTGCCAAATGTTAATAAAAGATTGTTAGAACTATTACAACATTCAATTTCTTGCTTAGAAATTCTCTTGTCAACGAATGTGATGCAGATTGGTTTGCCCAACTTGTGATTTCTAAATAAATAAAACAAAACGCTGTTGTCAACGACTGTACCACCAAATGAAATATTGATATGTATAAAAACTAGTGGCTCATCCCGGCTTCGAACACATTTTATTCATTTAAATTTACAAAGAAACCTTGGGCTTACAATTACAAACACAATAAAAAATCGACGTATTCAGTAGCGCCGTTCTCAAGTGATGCACTTTGATAATGTGGTAGGCTGGTAGGCGCTAAGATCAACAGTAGCCTATGAGGCATCGGTAGATTTGTATACAAAATTACTATCCACTGAAAAAAAATCTATTGTGTAATCTAATCTGTCCTGTCAATTCCGAACACAACAAATAAAACAGCCAAATTGGTCAAGCCGTTAATAAATTATGATATATAATACAGGCCGCCATAGATTTTACTCTTTATAGATAGGAAGGGACTTTTGCAAGAGCACATTGTGCCTGTACCGTCATTGCCGCCTTACCGGGATGATTCCGGATTTACCTTTTTTTTTCGAGGAATAATTTTGAACATAACGTTAAAAATGGAAGAAAATAAAAGTATTTTCTTACTAATATAAAATATTTGTTCACGTATTTCTATAATGTTTAAGGTAGGTAATCCAACCGTAGTTTTAACCTACAAGTTCGACTTTCAAAAAGGTAACAAATGTAATTTTAAAATAACACAAGCTGCTGCGAAAACAATGAAATGTAGGGATCAGTTTTTCATCAATTAAGGGATTTAACAGACTTCAAAAAAATATTGTTACAAGGTTTATTTAAATTTATTTTAAAAAAACATAAAGAATCTAGGAAGATAACTACAAAAGATCTCAATGGACTTAAATGCAACAAATATTGATTAATAATAAGGAAACTGAGATTATACCTATACGTATGACAACGACTCAACCGCTAATCGAGACCTTGAAAAAACCTTTGCATAAATGAATGTCGCTCGAAAAATGTTAGATATAGAAGATTAACGATTCGCTCTTCATTCTGTAGGAACTGCAGCCAAATATCAATGTCCGAATTCCATCCGTAAATAAGTGACGCTATCTTAAAATAGACGCTCAAACATTTCCAATTTATTTGCAAAAGATGATGAAAAAACATGCATTCTACGTCTGTCACCTTCCTTGAGAACCGACCTAGTCCAAAGTTACAACTACTGTCGGATTTTATATAAGAATTTTAGATAGACGTGAACCGAGGTTTACTAACTGTCGTAAAAAATACTTCTACTTTTATCTCACAGTTTTCAGTATCAAACAAATAGCGTCAGCATTTTAATATCTCAGGCCGTACGTACTTACACGACTGTCAAAACAAACGCGCATCTAACTTCTACAAGAAAGACATTGAAATGTTATTACGTGGAACTGTTAACAATGGAGACATAGGTTTTCCATTTAACGGGCTCAAATCCATCCAGACTTCCAGATTCCACTGGCCCTTGAGCTAAATGCCGATGCCAAGATGGTCCCTGAAACGGTCACGCGTATTTTATATTTATAAAGATCACTAATTGCACACTATACACACGACCGTTGACTGTGTCGCCGTCCGTACGTGAAACATGTCGCACGCGCGCCAATATATCGATACAAAAAATCGCTATACATAAACAAATCGATTAATTAAGACCGCATCCAATAAAACAAGTGACACACAGGATTTACGCTTCCAAAAAAATTGTAACAAAAGAAAATCAAAAAACAGTGAAAATGTCGAATAGTTACAATATGAAGGAGTTCAGTTCGACGTAAGTTTTGATTTATTTTATTATTCTTATAGGTACCGTGAAAAATCGCAAATTATGTAAACCGCGTAAAGAATCGTGTTTTATCTTTATAGATGTTAAAGTCAGTATAGAAGAAATCCGAATGAATGCAAATTCTGTTCAATAGTAAATTAACTTTTATAGGAAAAATATTGACGCCTACTTTTGAATCGAGGATAACAGTATATGCTTCAGAAATCTATTAGGTACTCTATTTCACAATAAAACTATTTGTAGAACATAGTTGTAAACACTGCAATCTGTTGTAACTGAAATGGCGCCAAAGTTGTGTAATTTTCACGTGTGCGACTCACTAATATTCAGTTTTACACTTTCTTGCTGTAGTGGCTGTCATGCGTGAAGATATGTATAACAAAGTAATACAACGAAGAGTGTATTTATAGCCAATCTTTACTTTTCTTAATCTCAATCAAACAGTATTGAAAGTCAGCACTCAATCAGGTTGCATTCGATTTATTTACTGGAAATAATTCTTCCACATTTTCGTAGGAACTCAGCACTTTTTAAACAACTCTACGCTATAAAATCTGATTATTCTTTTCAAGCAATCTCATCTTCAATTCTTATCAAGACACCTTAAAAAATAACAGAAACAAAACTACAAGGACATTCAAACAAACCAACTGAAGCTTGAGCAAATACATTTTTGACAGAGCAAATAACACTCCTAACCATATTCAAACATTGTTCGACGGGGTATTATTTTAGCTAAAGCATTCAGAAACGAATAAATGAGTGCAACATTCTTTAACACTTAAGTGTCATTAAAAGAAACTATCAAATGTAGGAAATATACAACTTATTTTAAATTTTCTCATTATTAAAAAAGTATTTGATTTCATTCTTTAAAGGAACGATTGGGTTTATGCATCCAAAATCGAAAATCAGAATCAAAATTCATTTATTCAAATTAAGCCGAGTCAGTAGGTACTTTTTGGGCGTGAAGAAATTACATAAGGAAATCCTCCAAAAAGCCCACCTTATACCACATCCCGTGTTTTGAATGGGAAGGCCTAACAAAGTCTCCATGATGATGATGATGAACAAAGTCCCCAGCAAATAGTAATTAAACACATGACAACAGAACATAAACACGAAACTCGGCGTCCTCGACAATGACGGAAGTAACGTTAAAATCTATGTAAATTAAGATCTATTCCTAGCAAACTGCCTAAAATCTTTAGTATTTATTGATTGTGCGACTTTAGATTGAAGCACAAATATTTATTTTTTTTTATTTTGGGGTTAATTTAACAGACAAGTAAAAGTAAGAATTTTGTGGCAAATGAGGTTACGTCATGCCTGTTTCTATCATATTTTATATCAGTATATTGAAGTTTGAATTTAAACCATATAGGAGTAAACGATATTGTCGACAGAAATATTGACATGGTGACAGATTGTGGAAACATTTCTTCCGTTTTGAGCATGATAATGTCAAGAGCGAAGTGAAGAAATATATCGATTCTTTAGTCGACAACCGTCTACCATCTCGAACATCGATTTTGACGATAATTGGCAGATTTGTTTTCACTTCAGTAGCTCAAACATTGGTAGGTAGGTTTTACTGCCTGAAATTAGTGAGCAAATTTTTGTTTCCAGAAAGCCGCGAATACGCATCTTATTCAGCCTTTGGTTAATCATACAATTCGAAACATTCACACTCTATCTCTTTCCCGCCATTAGAAAGAGAGAGAGACAAAGACCAGGCCTTTCGAAGTTCCAATTTTGAATTCAACCCAAAAGACAAACACGTTCGGATTTTCGTGCTACCTAAAGAAATTTTGCAAAAACAAAATTATGTCTTTTAATGTAATTTATTGAATTATTAATTCGTTGTTGGATTTAAACGAAAATAAGTATTTACTGCAAATAAAACTGATAAAAAACAAAAAACAAAACACACAAACAAAAATCATAAACAAACAAACAAACAAACAAACACAGACACACGTAAACATTTATTTCTAGTTTAAAAAAGTGTTCTCGCTGCTGAAGTGAAAAGTTATGTGTGTTACACGAGAGCAAAGTTTTTTGCATCTCGTGCCTTTAAATCCCTCGTCACACTCAGGATTAAACTTTAGAATCACTCGCTACGCTCGTGATTCAATTGTTGAATCCTTCGCTTGCAAAATCAGCACTCGCAGCGAAAAAAGACTGCTCTCTTGTTGTACAAATAACTATTCTATAATCTTTCACGTTGTTTATTCTTCCATCGCCAAAAGTCAAAGTAATTTATTTGTTTCTTTTTTTTATTAAGTACTCAAAGTAACTTGTTGGAATTTTAGAATTCTATGTGCAACACTAAGTAACCGTTTCAACGGTGATCATGCGTCGCCTGCTAGATATATTTTAACACAGTAACAAGCTGTAGCAAAATTTTCATATTAGACACGTTTATTGAGTAGTTGTACATGGTAAAAGAGACATCTAAACACATCCTGACACCATGATCCTCGATCCTCCAGCGTTACTTTTTTTTGTCGGCCTTCCCTTAATTTCAAGTTTTTCCTTATGTTCCGTTAACTTCAAACTGTTCAAAATCTTGATTTCTCTCCAACTCAATGAGGTCCAAACCTTTCTTTTTTTGATGATGTTTAATGGTTCTTTACAGTTTTAAGCAAAAATGATTTTTGTTTTTTAAATTAGGTAATTTTTCATCGGTTATTTCCAGCATACTATGCAGAACTTATGGTGTAGGTACGGATAAGTCAATGTTCTTTTTGCTTTGTATATTACTGTTTGTTATTGATTAAAGATAAAAAATAAGTGCATAGGTATTGCTTGATGAATGATGATGTAAACTTTAGTTGATATACAATCACAATACGATGGTTACACATACCGACATTCTTTGTGAAATTGTGTATGTATCAAGCATTGCAATTAAATTTTGTAAACATCATTATGTTACTCTATATCATATAGTCACATGTTAACTGTTTATAGAGCCTTTAGGTTAGATTTAGGGTAAATCCTAAGACGTTTTAACCAAGACCTTTAATTTACCAAGAAATTCAATTCATTCAATTTAATTTGTGAAAGTTAAGATATATTATAAACACGGTACCATTGATATATAAAAACCCCACGGTGCCTACAAACACGACAAAAAAGGAATTCGACAAATAGGTGCAGCCTTTTTGAAGTGATTCGTTGACAAACATATTTGGCCATTGATTTTTTTGTACCCAAAACTAACATTTACTCAACGTCATTAATCGTAATACCCGATTTTTTTTCCAATTTTGTACAACAATATTCGTTTTATAGTAGCACAACTAGATTTGAAATCGAATTTTAATAGCTTTTTAATAGATGCCCATTTTATGACCTGCTTTTATACTTACCACATATCAAAACTATTGCGTGTCGGGGTCAGAAGACCGATCAATACTTAGCAAAATGGCTATAATAAGTAACTGTCTCAACAACCTCAACCAATGCATGTTTATACATTGAGACTTCTTCAATCTTATATTCTTCTTACAAATATGAAAGTTTACCTTCCGCTTTCATCAAATATTCTAATTCTTTAATTTATCTCTTTCATCTGATCAGCCAATGAGAGAGACAAGTTATTAGTGACGTCAGAGTTTATAAGTTTGGCAGTTATTACAGGCACCTTGTAAATTACATCAAAATTCTTAGTTTAACAGTGACCAGTGACTGTTTTTATAATGGCGTTGTGGATAAGCAGTCGCATGACCAAAATCAACTAAAAAAAGAATAACAGTAATTTTCAACTTAACTGACTTTTCATAATTTAGTTTAATAATATGTATTAGAATATGGTATTTATAACTACAGTTTGGTATCTTCACAGGTTTTTACTGTTTCCATTTTTTGCAAACTGTTCATGTTCTAAACCCCATTTAAAAATAAATCACTTAAAGCATTGAATAAAAGTGAAACACTGCGTAATACTGCGATGATGTTAAATGCCAATTATGGCTGACATTAACATTAGAAGGAGATGTTACTGGCAAAACTGAAGAACTCCCCTTAGGCCGCGTTCTCACATTTTCGTCCCCATCATGCATGATGGGGACGAAAATGTTTCAAATGTAGGAGAATCAGAAGTATTTTTGACGGATTAAGACTCAGATCAGAGCTATTGCGTATCTCCGTTGACAGTTTAGGTTCATGATCACTCGGCAAACGGTTTAACGATTACTGTCAAACAACTAGTTTCGTATTAGCTAGGGTAACCTCATGCGCATTCGTAGGGATGTGACGAAGCGCACAGTCTGATAGTCACCGTAACATGAAGTCCAATTAAAGTGTAGTACATTTTTTTTCGTAAATTCTTTGTTGCCATCAAAGTTTATTGTGCCACTGGACGCCATCCCCAGTAAATCATTAGCAATGAAAAGATAGCACTACCAAGCCCTGCTGAATGCGAACGTTCTACAAAATTCGACTATGTTTAAAGTCCTGACAAGTCTGATTTCAAGTCCCTAAGACATTTTGACAGTGACAATTACGAAGGTGTGACAAACAACTAAACTATTTATCATGTTAATCGCCTGTTGCGCCGCAAATAACAGACAGATATGGGCATAGCGATGGCATATGTCCAAAAACGACAAAGTATCACTAGTTTTTCATGTTCATGAGGTAGCACGTGTGAGACAAATCTCTTTGGTACCAACTGATAATATCTATGATGCACTTCCTTTGAGAAGTACATAGTTGTACAAACAGTTTAACTTTATGTAAGCAATTTCTACAATGAAGTGATGTTAATTCATTCTAACTCGCCTTGTTGGTTAAGTGGTTGCCTTCGCTACTGTTAGAGCGAGTTTGAGGTCCTGTGTTAGAGTCCCACGTCGGCAGTATTATTTATTTATTTATTTATTTATTTAATACTTCAAGCACACTAATGTACAGAGGCGGACTTAATGCCATAGGCATTTTCTACCAGTCAACCTTTAGGTGATGCAGAGAAAAAGAGTGGTAGGTGCAATTAAAAATGAAAAAATAAAAGGAATCAAAGAATACTAATACATATTATGAGTATAAATACATAAATATGTACACTATAAATATAATATAAATAAAAATTAAATTACAAAGATATAGAAAAAAAAAAAAAAACATTAGCTCTGTGAAGATACTACTGCCAACTTCTTACGAATATGTTCGCGAACCTTAACCTTAAAAGATAAACGGTTGGTTGCCATCCTGATTTCCTGGGGGAGAGCGTTCCACATAGAAATAGACTGCACAAAAAAAGAACTATGAACAAAGTCAGTACGGTGAGTGGGACATAGGAGAAGACGGTTATGCGATGAGCGAAGGTTTTTATTGTGGTTGGCACAGATGTATTGAAAGTGAGGAGATAGATAACTAGGGGAATTAGGACAGTAAAGAAGAGAGAGAGAGAGAGTGATATTATTGTGTTTTTCAACATGTTTATTTTTTGTAGCAGCATGAAGTTCTGATGCGTATATGCGATTGTGGAACTTAAGTTTAAGATCTCTATTTGCCGTCATCTCAATACCACCTCCTTTCTAGCCCAACGGCTAGAAAGGGAAAAAAGACGACTAAAGACGACTAAAGACGATACTACGACTAGTATCGTCTTTCAGACAATCCATCCAACGTTTCTTTGGTCTTCCTGTCCTTTTGTGGGCTTTCCTGATTCATACACAAAGCTCTTCTCATAACATGTTCCTCATTCCTTCGCATCACACGCCCTGGATACTATGACAACTGATTCCACACAACTTCTCGGCATCTAAAATTCTTCTCCTCTTTCCGATGTTTGATCTTTACTAAATATGGTGGAAAGGACATCGTCGCACACCGATACCGTGAGTTCTCTATATCTTTTTGTACTTCTCAACGTTGAATTTTTTGGTCGGTTTTCCCTAGTTTCCAAGTGTTACCGTTTTATTATTTATTTATTTACCCATGTTATTTTGTTGTTGTTGTTTTTTCTTAGTTTAAACTGCATACAATTGTTATTTCTGTCCAAACTTTTGAAATACCTAATTACAGACATGACTTATTTACTGTACATGTAAACATCTAATAAAGTTTAGATGGAAATGGTGAGTTTTTCATAATTCTTTACAGTTTTAAGCACAAGTAAAAAAAACTGACGAAAATATCAATGCTCAATCATATACAGAACTCATAATGTCTGGATGACCGTTAATATCCGTTTCACCCTGTGAATACTTAATATTAGTGCCCAAAAGACTAGAATCATTGTCTTCAATCGGTTTCAAGTAACTGTCACAAAAACGTGATGAACACTTTACAACAAAGTATTAAGTACAAATTAAATTATTACAGTCACAATTATGTTATCAAAGAAGCCTTTTATTACTGCAGATAGCAATTAATGGTATTTAAAATAGCTTACGGAAGACTCATGATACGTCAGCTTAATCATATTTCACCAGAAGACTGTTAAATAGAATTGTAATTTAATCAAGTACGTATCTAATTATGCAAAGTAAGTAATCTACTCTATATGGCATGCCATATAATGTGGATGTAAAATATTATCCTTGTAACACTGTGATGAAGGAACAGATTATAGCTAAATAATATCTGCAGCACTTACTGCTTGATCGGAGATTAAGTTACGCTTGCCGAGTGAGGTCCATGGATAAGTGACTATTTATTAGACAATGAGAACTCTCAGTTCTTCGAAGAATATGTTCAGCACTCCCGGCTGCCATTTATTTATTTATTTACTAAAACTCTATGCACTAGTAAAAGACACTGTACAAAGGCGGACTTAATGCCTTAGGCATTTTATACCAGTCTACCTTGTGGTGATGCAGAGACAGAACATGGTAAGCGCAAGAAGATAACAAAAACTATAAAGTCACATCAACAATAATTTAAAATAAATACATAGATATATACATAATAATATTATATAACATCCGAATACAAGCGATGTCAAGAGAAAAAAAAGATATATTACTGGAGAAATACTAATCTGCTAACTTAAGTTCAATATAAGTTTGCCAACTCCTTGTGAATGTGCTCACGTGCCATCGCTTTAAACGTGTACAAACTGGTTGCCATCCTGATGTTCAGAGGTAGCGCATTCCAAAGAAATACCGCCTGGACGAAGAATGACGAGTGAATGAAACCAGAACGGTGAGAAGGACATCATAGAAGACGATTATTTGTGGAACGAAGATTCTTATCGTGTGCCGAACACAAATAGTGAAAATGAGAAGTCAGATATGTTGGAGACGTGGGCTTGTGAAGTATAGAAAATAGGGTTATCAAAGCCCTCAAGGCTCTGAGCTGACGAATAGGTAGCCATTATAAAAGTGATCGATGCGCAGAAACGTGATCGTACTTGCGTAGATTGAAGACAAATCGAATGCAGTTATTAAGAAGTCTGTCTAGTTTATTGAGGAGATCTGCATTCAGGTCAAAGTAACACACATCAGCATAGTCAATTATGGGTAAGATAAGGGCCTGTACAAGCATTGCCTTAATGTGTGGAGGAAGAAGATTTTTTAAACGATAAAGATACCGCAACGTTCCGGTGACCTTTTGACTGATGGTTGTAACCTGCTTCCGCCAGCCAAGGCAATTGTCAACGTGCAAACCAAGATCCATGACGTCGGAGCTAAACGGGATGACAGTGTTGTCAAAAAGAGGGCTATGAGGGCTCCCTACAATGATAGCCTGACATTTAGAAGGGTTAACCGCTACCCCGAAACGATCAGACCAGTTTTTATATTGTCTAGATCCCGATTTAGCTCCTCGATTTCGAAGGATAGGTTGTCAACACTTGCCTGACAGTAGAGTTGCAGATCATCGGCATAAAGATGATACGCCCACTGAAGTTCAGGGTTTGGTTATTAAGATTAATAAAAATAGAAAACAAATGAGGAGATAAAATACCGCCTTGAGGGACGCCAGTTACAAGATCACACCAGCTGGAAGAAGAGTCTCCAGCATGAACTAACTGCTGACGCCCCCGAAGATAAGAAGAGAGAGAGTCGTTATGGAAATATAAAAGCCGAAGAATCTGACAATGAATCAATAACTCTTATCGAACGTTTACCCAGTGAATAGATTGTAAATGGCAGTTGGATAGTCACAAGTAAAATAATGGTATTTTGCTTTACCTATCTGGTTAGAATGAAAGCCGAACCTGGTAAATTCCCCAGGAAATCAGGATGGCTACCAACCGATTCGCTTTTAAATTGAAGGTTCGTGAGCACATTCACAAAAAACGGCTGTAGTTTCGTCACAGCGCTAATGTTTTCCCTTGGCATGAATATCATGTTCATGTGTTTAAGTTTTTGTGTATATATTTATTATATTTTATGATATTTATCATATTTATTGTTTACATATATATAAATAAATTAAACTTACTTCTCTCCAAATTTCTTACGGAATTGCACCTACCACTGTTTGTCTCTGCATGACCTAAAGGTTGAATGGTAGAAAATGCCTAAGGCATTAAGTTCGCCTATGTACACATTTGTGTGCTTGAAGTATTAAATAAATTAATTAATTAATTAATTAATTAATTGGGCAATGCCCAGGCATTATAATTATTTAGGATTAACTAAACAAAGTGTTAAGTATAAAAAAACATCGTAAAAGAAACAGGCACGAAACAGAAACTCATTTTTTATTGACTGTTCTAAAATGTATAAAATAAAAGTCAACACCAGTTGCATTGATTTTATGTTAACAGTATCTACCAATTAGCTCATTAGCATAACAGCAACTTTTAAAATAAACAAACAGATTACGATAGGTAGGTACTACTTTGTTTTAAAAAAATATCATTAAGTACCTAAAAAATAACTTTCACTTGTTTTAAAGACACTGTTATTGTAATTACTATGACTGAACCCTATTCCTTAAGATACAGGCTAGACCTAGTTTAAGGAATAGAGTCAAAAAATTGTGCTTCTGATGACAAATGTTTAAAATTATTATTTAGGTACAATGTATCAGTGCAATGTGATTGCTGTTTTTATAAATAAAAAAAATATTATTATTATTATTAATAAGTCATAGGTACTTTGCCAAGATAAATAAAAAGCTACAAACATTTGTGTGGATTATACGAGTAAAACAGTAAAGTTAAAATTATTTGATCACCTCGCACAAGACAAGTTATAAATATGTTATTCACCCATCTGCTGCGCCTGTCGGTTATTATTATTATAAAAACTCGTACATAGGTACGCTTTATATTTTCCGTTAACATAACCAGTTGTGTCACTAGGTAAATAAAACTTGTTCTGTGTAATATTTGTAGGTATACTGTTTATTTATTGCTCTTTAGTAGTTTTTAAAAGCAAAAACTTACATTTATTCTTTCAAAACGATTTCTAATCAATTTTACGAGTTTTTTTTTACCAAACTCTCCCTACATACAATTTTCGTCACACAGCTAACAAAATCTAAATATTAAGCTCTCATTTTTGGAACTAAACATAATTTAGTAACTTGAGTTAGAATCTGAAGCCACTATCTCGTAAGTAAAATAATACATTGGGCTCAGCAGCTCTTAGCTGGTAGAATCGAGTTCTTCTGGACTACTGATAGAAATCCCATAATCAACCACGTTTCAAACTATGACTGTTACTGAAAATAAGGGTCTAACAGGAAAGTCAGTGACACTGTGGTTTTCCATACAACCGTTAAGCGCTCGTCAGTTGTGTTAGTAGTTCTAACATTTCGCACACTTGGTAATAGCTAAATGAAAGTCTAAATGACAGCGCACTGGATTTCCAACCAAAGTTAAGAAATCATAGGTGTTCCCAGTGTAAGCAAAACAAGCATTATTAACTAAATATACTCAATTAGCTTTACAAAAAAAATACACTACGAGATAAGTAAAATAGAAAACTTCTTTTTCGTGTTGCTGTCACAAACGTGTGTTTTTTTTACTAATATATGTGGACCTCAGTGGCAGAAGTTACATTGACTGCACGTCTTGCACCTCCTTGTTAAAAAATCTGTGCAAAATAGAAGGTACAACATAGTTTACGAGACAACTCCGCACTCATATCCCTACTGCCGTGTCGTCAAGGTGGCACCACTTTAAAACAAGAAACTGAAAAATCTACACTTTCACACAGTCGTGCTCCATGATTTATAAGCCATTCTATGCGTACATTTGTACCATTCAAAACCCTGCTGCTCGTGGCCAGAAATAAATACGGGTTGGCGTTATAATCGTTTCGAAAATATTTGCTATTGCGATTTTGTCTGGCGGACTTTAAACATGCATTCTTTAGCTACAGACGCTACATAGCATTTAGGGTTTGCGATCTCTTTAACAAATTACCCGAAATTATGTTTATTGGTCTGGACACTAATATTGGTACTGAAAAAGACAGAAAGCAAAAATTTCTTTCAACAGTGTCATCATCAATCAATCAAGAATCTTCATATTTCAGTGAGAGCACTATCTCAATTTAAATCAACCTACGTAAATGTTTTATGAGCTACGCAATTACAAAATGAAATATCTCTTCCAGGGCTATCATAACAGAAAATGGCATCTATCCGTCGACGATATCCATTAGCACAATCAACACAAAATGTAAAGAGAATGATTTGGAAGTGAGCGCCTACGATCCTTTCAAAAACAGAAAACTGGAACATCCCAACTCGTAAGTAAAAGATTATTTCATCTGCCAGACGGAAACTAATCGACAATCAAATTAAGATAAAAAATACCATTGAGGTCTTACGCTACTCCATTTAAGAAAACAGTCACAATATCAATTCACAAGCTTGAGACGAAAGCATTGATTTCGAAGCTAAATTACCTACTGCTATTTAATTGGAGCAATAAAAAAGCATAAATCATAACACGAAGTAGAATTAAGATCAACCGTTTTTAGAGCCACGATAAGATTTTGAATGGCATTAATACTTAATGTCTATTTGGTTTCTATGTTTATTTACTTCACCTAGTAATAGATTCATGTTAGGAACGGATTCATCATTTGTTTTATTATCTTTGCTTTTAGCGATGTGAGATCATTTGCAAATCTCCTTAAATCATCACTGGGTTCTGGGATTCTGGCTATGCCAGCTGCATTCAAGAATGCTGGAACAATCGTCGGTATTGTTGGAACAATCATACTGGGATACATCTGCACACACTGCGTTTATTTACTGGTAAACTATTATTACCTATCTAATTTACTGATATCAATAAATAGCATTGTATTCATTTTGTATTAACAATAGATGAAGTCAAGAATGTGATCCTATTATAAGATACTAGATGTTTATCACATATAAATAACGGTGTTATAAGTAAAGTCAACTTGCATGAAAACCGCATTGTGGTAAAATAGGAGATAAGAATAATTACGCGGAAACATAGTATTAATTACATTGACACCTATATTTATACTTACTCATTAACTGATTCTAATAATCGGCCAAGGAACTAAAATTAATCATCTTTATCTTGTCTGTATTGTCTCATAATTTTACTTGCTGTTAATGCGGACTAGCCTTTGGTATAAGGATCATGACCAAAATATTTTTATGTTATATTTTTCAGGTGAAGACTTCACAAGAAGTGTCAAGAGTGACAAAAGTGCCATCTTTAGGTTATGCCGAAACAGTTGAAGCGGTATTCGCGACAGGACCTCAACCATTGCGAAAAATATCACGAGGATCAAGGTACAGAAATCCTAAAATATTTTAAATTTATAGCTTAAGTAAGATTACTTTATCCTTGCGCAGTGTTTGCGATTGTATCATTTGATTATTTTCTTGTAATAGCCTCTAAAGTTAGTACCTACCGTAACATTTTGTTATAAATTGAAAGCTTTCTTTGAGTATTTTCTCTTTTCACTCAATACTGATTGGAAAATTCTTTGAGTTGTAACATCAATAAACAAAGAAAGTATGAACTCCAGCAGTCTTATTTGAAAAGGAATTCTGAGGTCATAATTCGATAATATTTACTTAAACTCAAACCTATCTTGGAAGACAATAGTGTTTGAATATGTGATGTTTCATATTTAGTCGCGTTCATTTTCATTATGTCTGTATATACTTACCATCTTCTTGTTTATATTTACTTGTATTGTTACGGAACAACGTTTTGTTACTTGAAATAATAGTCATAATGCCAGCTTATTTCGACTTATATTACCTGTCATTCGATTTGAAAACTGTCCCGTCATTGCCATGCTATATGCTATATTATATCAGAAACAATACCATTTAAAAATAATTAAGTTTTATTAAAGCTAATTTTCTTTCTGGTTGCATTTGTACTCAATTGGTGATTGAAATTATAATTTATATAGACACACTACAATGTGAATTTCGATATTGATGTATATGAAAAGTTCTTCTTCTTTTAGTCCAGCCAAAATGGTTAGCCAGCATTTATACCCAACAAGCTGGATTTATAACATCTTTGAATCAAAAGTCCCGTTATCTTTGAATTTTCTTTTTTTGCATATATCTCTGAAACGATGTCAGCAACCAGTCAGGCCACTCTAAAAAGCCCATTATAAGATTTTCACTTATTATGGAATGCAAATAAATAAAGATATCAAAATGAATATGAATTAATCTAGTCTGGAATGTCTATTTGGTCTGGAAAGAAATGTTTCTGTTCCCAAAATATATACGGCGAGCGAGAAGCTTAGCGACATAGACATCTGAAATAAAGTAATCCATATTTTTTACAATCCTCTTGATAGTTCTCGCGTTGCCAACATTAATGTCTGGGCTTAGTCTGCGCCAAATACTGCACTGTTACGAGAACACACTTGAATCATTGTATTAACCAACTGATACTATGCTGAGTCCATCACATGATAGTAATAATCACGTTGTCAATGAGTGACATTGTAAATTTGAGGTAATGAAACCAATAGATACCTAAGGTCAAGTATTGCTACAGTTAGGAGTACTATTGTACTATTATTATCTTGTCAATATAGACTTTAATATTATGGTAATGGTCCTCACGTGACTTCTGGTTCACGTTTTTGTCTGTCTTGAATGTATCGAATGAATGAAGCGGTAGGTTTCATTCAATTGATTTCTTCTTACAATCATAATTAAAGAAAGGTGGGAACAGCTGCGTTTCGTTCAATGCTTGATATAATGATGTGTGGAGATGCTAACCAACAGTTATCACTGCAAAGATTTCTTTAAACCTCCTTAGAACATACTGACATTATCCTCAAAACTCAAAATGTATAAATTGTAAAAAAAACTCGGCGGCAGGTAAACTTTAACTTACATTCGCTAACGACTAACGACGCTATATTAATGTTAGAATGAGCAAAGGTTGTCTGTAAGAGAGATTGCTTTCAGCAATAAAGCCGACAATGCCGCCCTATGTAGCTCTTAATGTTATTATGAATTGTATAAGTTTTTGTGGTGTACAAAAAATAGTATTCTATTGTAACATTGGCATTGCTCTTGTTGCGGCGCCTAGAGTTTGGCTCCTCCTCAAAATAATACCTGTCTCAAATGTCTAAAGATAAAATAAGCAACACCTGTGTCTCCTACACGGATCACGGAAGTGATTATAAGTATTAACAGGTTTATTCATATTTCAGGATATTTATAGACTGGGCCATGGCTTTCACCATTCTTGGCGCCTGTGCAGTCTATGTCATCTTAATTGTGGACTCTGTTAAACAGGTATGTTGGACCAATGACAAAACATTCGTCTTTCTTAACCCGTCGCATGTCGTCGAACATTGTTTGTATGGCTTACGATCCACCGGGGGCTCGTAAGGACATTCGAGGAGTATGCACTTGAAAATATAAATTATACCAAAATACAATAGGAGATTTGTAAATGTCACTCGATGTGGACAATTTTGGCCCCAATATTAGAGGATTTCTAATTATTTTCATGAAACAAAATTCTTATGCGTTGTAGTTATCATATCAATTTAATGACTATAGAGAATACACTGGAAAAAAACTCGTTCTTGAAAAATAATGACCTTGTTAACATGACGGATTTAACTTTTAGTGAGCGGGCTAGCTGTAACCTTACGGGCGGGGCGATTTGACTTAGGGCTAACATCATTACAAAATAAATTTCAAAGATTTCCTGATCTTACGATTGAATTAATTTTCTTTCAGATTGTTGACTTCTACTTCAAGTGCAATGGTATCGACGAAAAGATGTATTTCCTCATGGTGTTGGTTCCTGTACTTCTCTTCACACAAATCAAAAATCTTAAATACTTGGCACCGTTCTCTGGATTCGCAAACGTTCTGCTAATTCTCACATTCCTCATCTGTTTATATTATATTTGCTTGGAATTCCCACCCATCGACTCGAAGCCGATGTCCGTTGATATCGGAAGACTACCTCTCTTTATCGGGTAAGGAACTAAGGAAACTAGGATTATTTTGAATGCGTATGTACCCTTGAGCCACACGTAGTAACAAAACTTGGCCAATAATTCTATTGCAAATCCATACTCCACTAGCGTAATAAATATCTCTGATCAAATCCCTAATTTTAACGTTAACTTCATTCCAGTACAGTTATATTTGCAATGGAAGGCATCGGTGTCGTGCTACCGGTTGAGAACACGATGGCTAAGCCGCAGCACTTCCTCGGCTGTCCTGGCGTCCTCAATATCACCATGTCAGTAGTAGTACTTCTGTACATGTTCATGGGATTCCTGGGATATGTACGCTACGGAGACGAGGCTAAAGGGAGCATAACTCTCAACCTGGACACAGCTAAAATGTAAGTTAATTAATCTCATTTTGCAGCTCTATCATACTGTTATTCCCGTCGACCAGAGGTCGACGGGAATAACAGTATTATACACCTACTTCCTTAAATAAATATGAGTTATTTGAATTTTACTTCATTCGCTTAGGGAGGCTTAGGGTGTTGCAGAAGTGTCATGCAAATCTTCCCAGCGCGAATAGACTATCCATACTAACTTTTTTGGTTATGTCGTCGATAACGATTTGCCTTCGTTTATAACCACAGGTCACACCTTTTCGTAAGTGACTGGTCATATTCGACCTAATATATATATTTTTCCTATTTCAGACCTGCAGTAACTGCAAAGGTATTCATCGTATTTGCTATATTCTTCACGTACACTCTGCAGTTCTACGTTCCTATGGAGATAGTGTGGCGCAACACTAAGGATCACGTCACACGGAAGTATCATAATCTGGCGCAAGGCGTCATTCGAGCTGTATTCGCTGTTCTCACAGGTGGGCATTTGTTTTGTTAATGTCTTGGTTTCCTAATTTCTTTAAGTTTCTTTTTTGTATAGTTGGTTACCAAATGAATTTTAAATATACCTACTTATCAATTTTCTATAAAAATAAAAGGTCTATTTATATGATCGGACGAAGATCAAGAAGCCAAGTCAGAGGGCCATGGGTGACATAAAAACTTTGACATTAGGTTCACAATCACACGAGAAAGAAGAAGATAATGTCTGGACTTTAAAAAAAACTTAAACTGTTTCTGCAGTGCGATTCACGATCGACGTTCGTTCGATTTTTTCACCCCCTAAAAAACTTGGTTAAGTGAAGGCTAGTTGAGCGGTCATTCCAAACTAATCCACCCATTGTAACACCCTATGTAGCCTTCAAAGTTATAATTTGTAAGTTTTTTTGGTGTAGGTACAATAAAGAGTATTCTATTCTCTTCTATTCTAATGCTAGGCATTAAAGGTTCACTTCACTCCAGTTTTCACGGGGTGACTTTAACTGAATTGACCGGCTGTTCAGTTTCTTCCCGAGTTTCTTTTTAGAGAGGTTACGAGTGAACAACCGATGCAGCAAATTAAAAAAAAAATGTTTGTTTGACGTATAGAAGTGACCCAATGTAACTAATAATACCTATGGCTTGTAGCTAAATAATAACAGAAGTGCAGCAGTGGATTAAAAGTTAAGCTAAGCTTAAATAAATCTGACCGTATATACCGATAGGTGACCTTTTATTACATACCAAGACACCTCTGTACCAGGTACAGAGCCTAGTACAAGTCTGACAACCAGTTTCACCAAGAAGTGTCCTATTGCCAATTTGTTGGGTTGTTATGAACACATTGGAACTTGGTTGGGAAATATTTTGGTAGATGATGATAAGGAAAATACGAAAAACGTTCATTGACATAAATTAATTATTAATAATCCTGATATAACTGTGAACCTTATCTAAAGCAAATCGTCTTTTGTTTTCAGTCATAGCTGCGGCAACGTTACCTCGTCTGGAACAAGTGATTGGCCTAGAGGGTGCATTCTTCTACTCCTTCTTGGGCCTCATCGCGCCATCTATATTAGATATTATTTTTAATTGGGAGAGGAATCTGGGTAAATACAACTGGATTCTCGTCAAAGACGTAATATTAGTATTGTTCGGGAGCTTCGTGCTGGTCGCGGGAGTCACTCAAAGTATTAGAGAAATTGTTAGTAATAGTTATTTAGAAAATATTAATGCAACGATAAATGCGAATGAAACGTGTCCCATAAAAAGTTTTTTGAATAATTCTACAAATAATTAACACGGCTCGTTTTGACGTTCCTGATTTTCATGACGATAACCTTGAAATGCCAAATAATTGTTATTTATTCAGACACTAAAACAATGAGTAACACTAGATTATTTTTTTTTTATTTTGTATATACTTATAAAACACAAATAATTCTACATCAGTAGGTGCGTATCCGTAGCTATATAAGGTTACCGGTTCCAATCCAAAGAGGACCTGGTCCTATAACCACCAAAGGGCGCTTTTGAACGTACGAACGTGGCTTTAGAAAAAGAAGTATGTAAGGATTCTGAGTGGATACCTATTCTTAGCCTGATAAAACATACTTACGTTGCCAAAACATTGGCACTGACAATATGATTGGCCAAAAAATTCAAAGTCGCTAAGTTAAATTACTTAAAAAAGAAGTTGAGTTACCGATATAGCTTCCAGAGTTACCCAGCTGAAAAGGCAGTGAGATGGTCTGATGATTGTTCATGTAGCATACGAGCCCTGAAATGGTGGTGGCAAGCGTAGGGACACCTCCTTGACCATGATCCTTAAAAAGGTGACTGGGACAGAGGAAGGGTTGTTTTGGCGCAACTTAAGAGAGGTATATGTCCAACAGTGAGGTAACCTGAGTTGAAGGATTGAGATATATTCATAAATAACTCAATTGGTAAAATGGTAACACGATGGCCAATTTAACACTCACTTGGAAGACAAGGCCAAGCTGGCATCCAAAAAACTCGGTGTGCTTAATAGAGCGAAGCGGTACTTCACACCGGGGCAAAGACTGCTGCTATACAAGTCGCAGATTCGGCCCCATATGGAGTACTGCTGTCATCTCTGGGCGGGAGCACCTGGATACCAGCTTGGGCCCCTTAACTCGGTTCAAAAGCGAGCTGTGAGACTCGTCGACGATCCCGTACTCACAAGCGGTATTGAGCCCCTAAGTCTTAGGAGAGACTTTGCCTCCCTATGTGTGTTCTACCGGTTGTATAATGGGTTGTGCTCCGAGGAATTGTTTGATATGATGCCCACGGCCACTTTCTATCATCGCACCGCTCGCCGTCGGCAGGGAGTTCATGCTCACACACTGGAGCCGAAATGGTCCCGTACAGTGCGGTTTCAGAGGAATTTCCTCCCGCGTACACTTGGATTGTGGAATGAGCTCCCTGCCGAGGTTTTCTCGGAGGGCTACAGTATGGAGTTCTTCAAAAGGGGAGTAAATAGGTTTTTAAAGGGTCGGCAACGCGCGTGTGGCGCCTCTGGTGTTGCAAGTGTCCATAGGCTACGGCGTTTGTTCCCAACGAGTCACACTGTAACCTGTAACAGTGTGACTCGTTGGGATTTTTTTTCCCAACCAGTCACACTGTTACTCGTTGGGAAAACTTTTTAAAGTTCGTTCCCATCGAGTCACACTGTTAAGTACTCGATGGGGCAACTTTTGGGACTGGTTACCCGGAACGCAACTGTTTAGATTAGGTTAATTTCTCCTTTAAAAATGGGTAGGTTAGGTTAGGTTAAAACTGTGATCTCCTACGCACGAGCCGAGCGAGCGAAGCGAGCGGTGCCGCGGTAGCGGCCGGCGAGTGCCAGAAACGACTTACCAATGTGAGTAAATTATAAATGATGATAAATATATCATTTATCTTCAACAATTTAAAAAAAAATCCCAACCAGTCACACTGTATCACGTTACGGTGTGACTCGTTGGGAGCGAACTTTAAAAAGTTTTCCCAACGAGTAACAGTGTGACTGGTTGGGAATAAAAATCCCAACGAGTCACACTGTTACAGGTTACAGTGTGACTCGTTGGGAACAAATCGGCTACGGTGACCGCTTACCATCAGGCGGGCCGTAAGCTTGTTTGCCACCGTCGTGGTATAAAAAAAAAAAAAAACCCTCTGTTTTAAGTGTCCATGTCTGCCATCGACCCAATAAGAAGAGTGAGAATTACTACTCTACTGCGCCAGGTCGCCAGAAGGGTTATGTTATTTTTATTGTAATATCCTCTTATTACCTCATGAGTTTACACAGTGCCAAATCAAGGTAGTGTGATAAAAAAAAGCTTGAGCTAAACTAAATGAACCTCAAACTATTTTTATAACCAGAGTTGTAATTTAATTTTATACCTAAGTACTTTAAATAAAAAGTGCTTTAGATTAGTTTTTAACCTAACTAAAACAATGAGTCCCATACTTATTAGGTATCTCATACGGATCATATAATAATAATATGGTACCCACCTCAGACCAATAAAAAAGTATAGACAGAGCATTGCGCTCCTAAAAGTGTGGCACGAAATATGAAGACGATTCGCTATGAAGACGGCCGCTCGGTAGTCTGCCGCTAGCAAGCGAGAGCGCGTGACGTTGTTTTGTTTTAATCATAACTACGAAATTATGCCACCCCGCATCATAAACTGCTGCAAGAACAATTCCTGTTTCCAAAATAAAGCTTCTGGAATTATTTTTTACAATAAAGTAACGTTTGTTTCAATAAAATCTTAAAAATATCAGAAATAATTTCTCGGAACACGCCATTGTGTCGGTGTTGCAAGTTAAGAACATTATTTTTTCCCAAAAAAATAAGGAAAATCGTAATGTTTTACGGACATTTCACAGCATTTTTTTTATAAGCTTTATGACACAGTCAAATATAATCAAATAATAGTATGTTTGATACGATATTTTTAGGTTCCCAGCTCATAAAACGTGGAAAGAAAAATGAATTAAAACTACACGGGACAACAGAAATAATAACGAGTGCCTCCCTTCAAAATTTAGTAGGATCATGACCATGACCAACGAAGTATGGAAATCCGTCTCAAGTTGAAACAAAATAAGTCTTTTTTTTATTATAGACTACGCTTTATATACTATTATACTTAAAAAAGTATTAATTTTAACGTAAATACCCGAGTTTTAAAGCAAACAAATATGGAGATAATCCACAAATTATGTCTACTCGCAACTCGTACATAAATATAAGGTTCCATCATGTTGCGAAACAAGAAACTTTACTCAAAAGTTATGACTCAAAACGTCAGACATATTATAAAAAGGTGACACAACATAAGGGGCATTAATAATTTCACTTATTCAGAAAATTAATTATTGTAATTAAACAAAAATATCTTTCATTTCATACAATCAAGATAAACACTATACTACATACATAATAATAAAACTTAACCAAAGTATCTCTCGCACTTGGGAGTCGCAGCGCAACGCTTGCAACATTTTTCTCTAGCACACATGCGCAAATCTGCGATGTCATACACCAAGTTACGCACACAACGCCAAAAGTAGTCCTCACTTTTTTAGTCGCGATTGTTCACGACGGCTCCGTATATACTTTTTTATTGGTCTGAGGTACCCACGTAGATATATCCTGAGGAGTAAATTTTATAAGATACTGGGTACGTATGGATTTGGCCTGAAATAGATTTAATAATTATTTCAAATAGGTAGATAATAAAAGAATAAAAACCAGTTTTATTTGGCCTGGAATATACTGTATAAATGCCTATAGTATAGCTATTATTGTACTTAAGAAATGAATGTAAATTATAGATAGGTGCATTATTATTTTTAAGTAAAATTGAACTTATTGTACATAAATAAGCCGTGTGTCCTATGATATCAGATTATTATGAACATTTTATTACCTAAAACTTAGGCGTATGTACGTGTGACTCAGTGTTGAACACTGTTAATTATTAATATAATCAAATAAATATTTTTTTAATAACTTGTGGCTTTATTTATTACTTCTAGTAATTAATGATACAGATTTTTGTTACCTTTAAATTCGGCCCTGCACTGTGGTCTTGCACAGGGAACCACACTTCAAGATAATACTCGAACTGCAAAAAGTTGATTCTAGTGCTACGACGTAAAGGCGCTGTATGAAAATTGGAGTGCGGTTCTCTGCACCAGCATAATATTATTATGAAGAAGTATTGCATACCTACCTAGTACCTACCTATATGTAAATATTGCACATTTGGGGTGTTTTTTACACAAAAGTTAATAATGAGGTGAGTAGTAGGTACCTGACAACTTAATATGAATGTAATCGAAGCAAAAGAAGTATGTAAGAATTGTAGCATATAGAGCTCTGTAGTTTCTGTCTACCTCCATGGAAAAATGGCGCGTTTTTATGTATGTATTATAATGAGGAGTTAAAATTTGTATTTTAGGTAAAAGTCCGCTGGGCTATTGACAATATTTTTTTTTTATTATTGTTAGGCACGCGTTTGACCACTATCTCACCTGATGGAAAGCGATGATGTGGTCGACGATGAAGCGCGCTTGCCTAGAAGCAATCTGTTCACTCTTGACTTAAAGACCCCTTGGTTCGGTTCTGGATCTATTCGTTGCCAGTGACTAACTGGCGAACACCGAACTTTGATTACAACTGAGAATTTACAGTAAAAATGAAAATTCATGTTGTAGGTAAGTATTGCACTTTAAGTATGGACTTCAAGTTACGATGACCATTCGACACATCTCTGCGAGTGCGCATGACGTTATCCTAGATACAGTCTTATGATAGCCAATACGAAAATAGCTGTTTGATAGTTAATCGTTGAACATTATGCCCAGTGATCATCGACGGAGATGATGAAGGAGACGTGAGATACGCAATAGCCCTGCAGTTCCTCGCTTAGGCCAAGCGCGCTCTACGAATTTTATTCGTTGCGAATTTTAAAGTGCGGAATAAAATCGCAAACGACAAAAATTCCTACGCGCACCACGATTTATTATCGCCTGCGAAATAATAGGGCCAATATGAACCTTATTCCGTTTAGCATAAAGTTGAATAACGATCAAAGAAATTTGACACATTGGGATAACTTGAAGTGCTGGCGTCAACAACATGGATTTAAATAAGAAGAAGAAGCCTAAATGTTACTGGGTACATTAATTGACAGCTAGACTAGCTAATACCGCTTCATAGGGTACAAAATATTCGCACATTTCTCATCTGCTATTTTTTAAATCGCAATCGATTTATATTCGTAGTGCGCGCTTAGCCTTATTATTAAAGTAGTTCTAGCAACACAGACAGAATGGCAAGGACATGTTTCATTTTTGTATGGGCCTCCGGCCATAACATGTACGTCGTCAGCGAAGCTGCAAAACTTACCCCTGAATAGAATAAAGTTATTTTTTTTACATAATATCATATGGTTTTTATGTACAAAATTAAAATTGAAAAAGTTTGACGTTTGTCCTAAGGGTTAATGACAGCCATCCATGACAGGTTGTAGAGATGACGTTTACTTAACCTATAATATAATTGTTTAGTTTTTGTTCATCGAACAAATAAATCATTAATAGTCTAAGATCATAATTACTGTGATCTTTCATAAAAAATATTAGAAAAAAGTGGTTCACTAAAGCAACATCTAGAATCATTTCTTTAGGGAGTATTGGCTTATCATATAAAAGTTAAAACCTACTGTGTTCAATCCCTGCTGGATGCGTTTATTTCAATACATTTCCTTCAGCTAACCGGTCTCATTTGTCTAATGTTATACAGAATATGCTATAATGATGCTGTAATTATTGAATAGATTGGTATGGTACTAGTAAGATTGAAATTAAAAATGTAAGTAGGTACATAATTGGAGAACAAGGTACCGGCCGACCCCAAATCCATTGGAGAAAGGGTCATTGCTTTTTGGGTCGGCTTCCAGTTAAGCTGGATGCCGCAGAATATAAAGAGCGCGGTAATTGGGTAACATGGTACCTACCATTTGTAAATATTGGTATCAGATTTACCTATTGACTTTTATCTATCCATAACAACTGTCAAATGTCTTCAAATGACGATGGAGATCAAAAAATAAGCCATTAGGCTTAACATGCTTTCTGAGGGATGTTAAACCTTTGGTGAACTACAGAAGGAGTGTAGGGACTCTCCAAAAAAAAAGAAATAAAAGAACAAATCAGGATTTAAAACTTTATTCTTCTTCTCTTACTGATACATCATCAAGTACACAGGCACTATGTGTCGTTCTAGGTTTGTACAACCTGGTACAAAACAACTCGAACTAGATATACCAACTGTTTTGTATGAGTTTAATTATATGTAATGAGCAAAACCTGTGGAGGTTAGTTTGGATTAGAGTCAGCTTCAACGATAGGTGGTTCATATTCTAAACAAACAGCACTTCTAGCCCAAGTCCAACAAACATTGCACACCAATGAACGATAACTGACCTGTAAAACAATACAGAATAAACTCACACATTCACAGATCAATACATAGTAGTCATAGTATTTTATTGATAAGGGATTCTTACAAGTCAGATAAATACAGATAAAAACCACATACTACATAGATTTACAGTTAACTATTTTACACACCTGTCTAGGTTATATTCTTCTAGAAATGACATCTCTTTCTGGAGCATTCAGAAACAAATGTGTGCGATGTCTCAATGTTGATGTTGAACATACAACACAAACATTCCTACTATTAAGGTGAAGATTGGCAGCATGCTGTACATTTCTTCTAGCAGATACCCAGCATGAATAACATACTCTGCCTCCAGAGGGTATCTAAAAATAATACATTTGTTAGGATTTTTACCAAGCTTGATAAAACATTTTCATAGTTTTATTATGTATTTTTCCCATACAATTGACAATCATTACTTTCTTATCGCATGAATCAGTCTATTGCAGGAGAATTGTAAGTGTAATCTTAACATATATAAAAATCATACATAACGCATATATACAGTAGGTAACAGACCTGTTGTGGAGTTATCCGGGCTGTCATTTCATCTCTCTCAGGACCATGTGGAATACTGTGTGATCTTCTCTGAGAGAGAAAGAGATCTGGTAGATACATCTACCAGCCTGCAGGCACTCACCTCACATCAATGGCAAACAATGGCACCATCTGGTATCTGAAATTATTATCATGATGTTAGTGATACTATAAATTGTTGTAAAAGCCAAAAAAAAGCAAAGTGAACTGTTTGCAAATAATAGGTACCTGTCTTGGGGCAATTAAATTAGATATTGCATCTCTCTGAGGCCACTCGTTAAATTATGCAACCTCCTTGAGATTAAAGATCAGGCACCACATACATTATGACACAGACACATACATTTGATTCATATGTTTCACTGATGGGTCCTATTCCATTATCCAGCATTACTTTAGTACTACTATGAGTACTCTCAAGAAGATTATTAATTGAGTTACAACATGCCTTGCATAATGCAGCATCAGGAGCAATCTGAAAACATACTTATATATACTCTGAAAACAAGTTCATAATACCTAGTTAACATATTAAGAACTGTTTATAGTCATTTGACAGTTGAAAGGATAAAACTCAAACTCAAAATCTTTATTGCATTCATGTGTTTGTATTTAACATTTGTTTTTACATTTAATATAAGTTCCAACATGAAACCCAGTGATACCTATTACATGTTGAGTCGCACATGTTTGAAACTGTTTGTTTAAAAATTATATTCTTACCTCTTGCGCCATGTCTTGTTAAAAAATTAAACAAAAGCTCTGGACCTAAATCTGCTGCAATATAATGACTTCATATCCCTATCGACTGAGTATCCCTTTATTGCACTTCACACAAGCCATTTTCCAACAAGTCAAAAGATCTGCAAAAAACAATGAGGTAAACCTTGTGTTTCCAACTTAATCCAACTGATTTACAAATATTTTTCAATAATTATTTACCTTCAATGTAAGTAAAAACAGAAGATTTCCAATGGGCAGACGAATCCGAATCGCAGATTTCTGAGTTCGAGTACCGCTAAACAAAGCCAAAGTCAATCCAAGAATTAGCAGATATCACAAAACCGAAGTTGTAGTAGTATAAAATTGAGAAAATACAAAATAGCACTGAAAACCACGAAAGCCAAAATCAAATCGAGTCGAACGAAATTGTCAGTATTGACACTGACAACTTGACAAGTGACATAAATGAGTTTCAAGTCAAACTGTTTTTTTAATTCGTTCAGAAATACAGTTCAAAAATGGAGACTAAAGATTTTTGAAACGATGAAATCATCACACTTAATTATATTTACCCAAAATATGTACAAGAGAATAATAGTAATTTATTTTTAACCGTACAAGAATACACACATTTTTTAATTATTTTCTATGTTTAATGGATTTGATAAGACATGATTTCAGAACGAATGAAGTATGCAAGCAAACGAGACGCCATGTTGAATAAAACATGGCAATAATTGAAAAACTATTATTTTTTGTACACAACAAATCAGACTCTAATTCACCAGATACTATTTTTCCCCAATTCGTGGTATTTTTTCCTTTTTTTTCGACATACGTACATCTGCTGGCTTATTCACAACCATTCGACTAGATTCCGCACCGAATCGAACGGCTAAGATGTCGAAGATGTCATCCAAACGCAATTCACAAATCCGAAACCGATTTTTTTGACAAGCCAAATTCGATAAGAAGACTCAAATCTTTCCGACAGCTGTTTGCTATCGGGAGCCACACCGAGCAAAATTTAAACGATTTAATTTTCATAAATCCAGGTTATTTCAGTGAAATATAAACACTGTAAACCTTTAAAACACTGCACTTTTAAGTAAATGAAGTTTTATTATTGTATTGACTGTATTTCATTGATACTTTCGCATTTACTTATATTCAAAGTGTAATTATGTAGAACTATATAATTACACTTTGAATTACTTTATTCGTATAGTTGTACATGTAATTGTTTGACAATGAGCAAATAGCAAGATTTGTGTATTGATATCAAATACTTACAGTCATTTAGCCTTTTTTAAGCAAAGTTATAATAAAAAAAATAATCCATAGTTTTATTTCAAATAAAAACTTTTTCCGCATTGCCAGACTGGCAATGTTTAAAAAGTAAAAAAAGTTTAAAAAGTAAAAAAGTCTGTCAAACTGGCAATGCCAATTTGACAGACGGCTGTTTACAAAGCAAGTTTATTTGAAATAAAGTTTGTTTGATTAAGTTTATTTGCTTATTAAAATCATTTTGTACGTTTGCTGTCTAATAAATTACTAGCTGTATATTCTATAATTAAACGGATCGAAACATTCAAATAAACCAATTTTATTTACTACTTAAAATTTTCTACCACGCTGATCTTTTTACTACCATTTTGTAGCGTTCCCCATAAATACAATGATCAATCGTATAGAAAAAAAACGTATCCGTTCGGATCTGTGAATAGCGTTTTGGCAGTTCTTCGGCTCGGAAATGAGATTGTCGAAAACGGTTCCTTACCGACACGGAAACCAATCGAACGGTTTAGAATAAGGCAGCTGGTGGCCGAAAAAGAAACATCTCCTTTACATTATTATCGGTTTTACTAATGGCAACATTCTTTTCTAGGTAGGTGACACACTCACTTGCTCACTTCAACTTCCTTAGTTGACATTGGTTTTGGCGTTGACGTTGACATTGACAGTAATCTGCTCATATAATGGCGGCAAAATTGAAACAAATTTGTTTGGTTTATTTTTATTGGTTTTTTTTTACTAACATACTTTTATGAATATTATTTAAAGGTGTTTTAAATGGGTAAAAAGGGTTATTAATAAGCTTGATAGCATTGTAAAGAAACACAGCATACATACAGAAAATCTCATTCAAGCTATACCGTAACTGCTCAAACAAATTTACTAATAGTTGTTTTGTAAATAGTTGCAATGAGTATTTACTAAAATCTCACGCACTATTTTAGGATCGATTGTCATCGCCCGAAACAGCGAAAGGTAACTACAAATCATATAGGTACCTACCAGACCAAAATAAATTCCTCTCGCTCACTGGTTACTAAACTAATTGGTATTCACAGTTTTCGCCAGTTACTAGAGCAGCTTGCGAAGCAATATCTCCACGCATAATGTAATTAAATATTATGCAATCAACGAAACCTGTACTTTAAGAGTTTTTGCTGCTGCTTTTTTGTTTTCTTCATGTACAGAAGATGACTTTCACTGATTCCAAATTAGTAAGTAGTATATTTATTTACATAATTTATTTTGAGGTTATGAACACAAGTTGATAAAATACTCAATGGTCCTTATCTAAATTGATAGGATATTGAATTGATAGTAGCTAATATAGGTTTACGTGCATATGATATGTTAATTCTATCAGAACTGGCACCAGTAGTGAAAACACTTCAAGGAACATGAGTTTGGTTAGTAGGTACCTAGTTGGCCTGTTTTGTGATGCGCGACGTTTATATTTGTGTCAATTTAATAAATTAGCCAATCATTTCATTCAGCGTATCAAACTTAGCTTTAGTCGCACGTATTCGTTCCGTCATTTGTTTTTCTTAGCATCTGATTGAGGGTTCAAGGTTCTAAGTAATCCAACTGTATAATCTACGAACGCTATTCGTTCGCTCAATCATTTAAACTCGAAACTCGTATCTTCATAAGTTTGACCTTAGACAGTTGCATATTTACCCTCTCCGATAAGGTCGTGCGCAAATCGAAGTTCCCGTGTTGCTAGATTTGATTATTTTAATCACAAAAACTTTATCGAAAAGTGTGTTCTATATTTTAATCACTAATTCAATGTTAATCGAAATATCAAAGTGTTAAAATGAGTAACTTGGAAGTGGCTGTGACTGACTTTTTTGAAAATGCTCCAGTATGTATTTTTCTTATTTCTTACTTGAGAGTTAAAAAGTGTTGTCTAAAATTCTGTTACTTATTCAAACTTGTTAAATATAACCTAATTCTAATAGGCCTATGATAGAAAAAAAATACTTAACCTTTTGAGTAGGTACCCACTTATTTAATTTAATCAGTACCTAGATCCTTATTATTTTATTCATGAAATCTTTTAAAACTTCCACCATTCTGAAAAACAAGAAGATAAAAGTTCTGTGGAAAGGATCGTCCAAACTATAATTTATCATCTGGTTATATCTTTGGTTCATCAACAACAGTGAAATATTGTTATCTATTTTTAATCCCCATGTATAATTAATAACACAGGAAAACACTTGATGAATAGGACAAAAGTTAACATCCAAACAAATTCAATTTATGTATTCAGTACAATGGGTCACTAAAATGACAATAGGAAGTGTACAATAGATAGAACTAATTGTAAATCTTTAGTACCTATTTACGAGTTTGTGACACAGACAGAAAACACTGTTCATTGTGGACACTGAACCATTTCATTCTCCACAATCAAAGTGTTGACATAAGTTTGTTGTGTTGACATAAGTTTGTTGGGATCAAATTAATCCATGTTTTCTGTCTTGACACAACTTTATCAAAAATAACAATCATATTATTTATTTTGTAACATGTCTAGAATGGCATACTGCTGGGAAAATACCATAAATACCCAATAATAATTTGATTGCTTAGTAACAAGAACTCTCTTTACAGGTTTTGCCCATTGTGTTGGGGGTTGGATCAGTAGTGGTACTCGTAACAGTATTTGTCAACTGGTTATGGGGCGGTAAAACAGAAACGAAAGAGGCCCCAAAGAAGAGTTCACAGCTAGTAACATTAGTGGACCCTAATGTGAAGTATGCTCTGCCGCTCATTGAAAGAGAAGAGATCAGTCATGACACAAGGAGGTTCCGATTCGGTCTGCCTTCATCGGAACATGTTTTAGGTAATTTTATTTATTTATTTATTTATTCAAACTTTATGCACTAGTAAAAGACACTGTACAAAGGCGGACTTAATGCCTAGGCATTTTCTACCAGTCTACCTTAAGGTGATGCAGAGACAGAACATGGTAGGCGCAAGAAGATAATAAAAACTATATTTAAGTTCTTAAGCTAAGACCTGTGTTATCTATGGCTTCATAAATATGTTAATGATGTTGGTCCAAGACGCATCAACACATTTTAATTGTTCATTAACATTCATTATAATGTTTCATTTAGGGTCAATAATATTTTCCTTCAGAGTATTAAACGATCTTTGAGCTACATGTTGACTAGTGTTAGTGGTGTTGAATGGGATGAGGTTTAAATCTCAAGTCTGTTGACTCCACTGGAGGTGAAATGCAAAAGCGAAGTTAATTTTGATAACTTTGCTTTTGTATGCTTGGCTCCTCCAGATCAGCAGCTTACCATGTTGACTAGCTTAACTCATTAGGCTCCGCGTGGACACCGGTGTCCGCAAACAATAGTAATTTAATTGTGTCTGGATTGCGGTAATTGACTAGTTAAACAAAGTATTTGTTCCTGTAAGATGTTCATAATAAAGATTATTATTATTTACTTGACTTAGTGAAAAGATTAGCTCTGAATATTAAAATGACTATTAGTATAACATACAAAGTACCTTTTGAGACTTCATGCCCCCATTATTCTTATTTTTTATTTGCAATAATTTCAGTATAAAAGTCTCGTTCTTCTAGTCTTAAAATATGCTTGATGAATTAATATTTTATTCCTGTAACAGTATTTTGGCCAAAACTGTAAAATAGAGTGAAACTTAATACTTCCCTAAGTCTCATGAAATAGGCGACAACCCTATTGCCAAATCCATAATGAATTACGCTTGGTATTCATGACTATCCAGATATTAAAATTATCACTTATCTATAAACAAATACTAACGTCATCTTACAAAAAATGATAACAAGATATACTGCTATGACAGTATTAATATTTTATCTATTACGTAAGTAAATAAGTATTTAAAATATGTTGTCAATTCAATCTTTGAACATAAACTATTTGAAGTGTCAACGGAGGAGACATTTCATAAATATATTTTTAACCTTTTCGGTACAGAACCCTAAAAACGGGTGGTTATACCACCCGTTTTTAGGGTTCTGTACCAAAAAGGTTCCAATGGATAACTGTGTCCTCACTCCTCCCCTATATCTTGTTGACTGTAACAGGTACACAAGACCGTAGGATGTGGGGGGAGGGTCCATAGGGTAGGTAGTTGTAATTTGAAGTTGAACTTTAACAACAAGTCATTAAATAAAGATTACCATAAGTACTTACAAGGAACATGGTTTTTTCAGCGGTCTTTGTTCAAGAGCGAACAAAAACCGCCGTAACCACCGTCGCGTCGGTAGATAATAATGAAAAAAGTTAAAAAATTACAGAGGTGCTCATACACTACACTTTTTTTTTTGCTTTATCTTAACTAGTCAATTACCGCAATCCAGACACAATTAAATTACTATTGTTTGCGGACAGCGGTGTCCACGCGGAGCCTAATCAGTTAACGGCTATAAATCATTTTAAACCGTAATAGTAATTAGGTACTTGAAACGTTGTGTTTTTTTTAACAAAATTAAAGATACATTCAATGGACAGATACATTAAAGACCTCAACTGTTATTTAGTTACTCAATATCTTATTGCTTTCCCTAAGTAATCTTAGGTGCTAATTTTATAATTGAGACCTACAAGGACCCTGTAGGACACAGCAAAAAGGTAGAAAGGGCAGGTTAAACTATCCTCAGAACCATAAATTTTCTAAATTAAAACTCCTTGTGTTACAGGCCTGCCCATTGGTCAGCACATCCACTTATCAGCCAAGATTGATGATGACCTGGTCATCAGGTCTTACACTCCAGTGTCCAGTGATGAAGAGAAGGGCTATGTCGATCTTGTCATTAAGGTAACTAGTTTACAAATTATGTCATGCTTGTGGCAATACTTCGCCTAGCCGCATGCGGGCGACAAAACGACTCCCTCGACTTTCCTGTAATTTCCACGCATTTTGTATAAAGGTGATTCAGATGCCGGCTTTCGTGACTCGTGTGTGGCCCGTGTGCTACAACTAAAACTAAAGTTTCGGCACTGCAACAGACGCGCAATTCTCGTACCTATTTCTAATAACTTTCCCAGTCTAATTTCAGTCTTAGTCTGTCAAAACTACCTACGACGTCTAATTTCCCCTCATTTTTTAAAGTATGTATTCGACATTGATGATCGATGAGATGAGATTGCGACTAGAATACTTAATGCTACACCATCAAAACTTACAAACAATAAAAGAACTGTAGGTATAGGTTGTTACAATGGGTTGTCTTATCGCTAAAAGCAATCTCTTGCAGACAACCTTTGGATGAAATTGAAAGAAAAGGAAAGAAGATATGTAGGTAGTTTGTGGTGTGTGTCGTTCTTAATAACGGTGCAAAAAAATATGCTTTATATTCATTCAAAATGTTTTACATAACTACGGAATGCCTATCATAAATGTTCATTCTTTGAAGTAGATAGCAACATGTAATCAGACACGTAAACAAAGGTAGGTAGTTATCTCTATCTTCACATGTTTTGTGCTATCTTGTGATAATACTTCATATTTTACATTACTTACAAGTCTAGAATATTTTATTGCATCGCGAAACTATGTGTTCAGACTGTATCACCTTTTTTTGGCTGCATCCCAATTTCTTAGGAGTCTGCGTAACAGGTCATTGAATCATTGTTCTTCCTCTCTTTTAAGTCATCGTCTTCTAGCGGTAGGGAGTTGCAAATAAACCATTTTTTTTTAACCTGTTAAACCCATTTCAAACAAAATCTGTGGTTTTAAACCCACTATAATTCAGTTAGAAACGGTTGATGCAGTACATTTTAAACCGTTCTTAACCAATTTTAAACGGGTTTCGATTCCCAGTTTTTGGTTTATTTATTTATTTAATACTTCAAGCACACTAATGTACAAAGGCGGACGTACCTAATGCCATAGGCATTTTCTACCAGTCAATGGTCAACCTTCAGGTGATGCAGAGAAAAGCAAGGGTGAAACGGTGTAATTGCAACTGTAGGGGTAATAAGTATTTTATTTCGACATTAGATAGATGTTTATTACCTACTGAATAGCAATTTGATTGAATTAAACTATCTACAAGTACAAATACAGTATTAACCTCATAAATTATACAATAACTACGTTGAGATAAGACCTTCGTTATTTAAGGTCACAATGTCAAAGCTACAAGACAATTCATCGTATTTTTCTATAGCTACAAACATGTTTAATTACAGGTGTACTACAAAAATGTGCATCCTAAATTCCCCGATGGCGGAAAAATGTCGCAACACTTGAATGACTTGAAGCTCAATGACACAATCGACGTGCGAGGACCTTCAGGAAGGCTACAGTATGCTGGAAATGGGACACTCCTTATCAAGAAATTGAGGAAAGACCCACCCGTGCGGTTGCCGGTTAAAAAACTCAACATGATCGCAGGTACACTTTAGATAGACGATAATATCTTATACTTATTCACCAATAAGACGTATTAAACACTTAAAAGCCACTCCGATTACATTGATCACTCACAATGGGCCTCCTAAGAGGGCTCAAGGTCACTCAAAGGGCAAAGTTTCTCTGCGTGATCGAATCGGAAATGAACAGATCCGCAATAGAATCTACATCTAGCCCGAAGAATTGCCAAAATGAAGTGGTAGAACCTATGGCCGTCGTCGGGGCTAAAGGGCTCTTACCTATATGGCCTCCGAATAAGGTGGACTGACGATCTGGTGACGATTGCGGGAAGTCAATGGATGTGAGCAGGGTAGGATCGATTGTTGTGAAATTCTTAATAGGTGTCCTATGTCCATCAGTGGACGTCTTATAGCTGAAGTTTTTAAAAGCCGTCATAGTTGTTCATGTTAAATCATGCTTCACATCGTCACATGACAAATCTCTAACATTTGCATCATATGAATTAGTCACACCGCAATGTGTAACAACGTGATTTCTTAATATAACTCTATAAATCTTAGTTTAATCTGGCTGTAGTGTCGACTACTAAATCGTAAGCAATTAATTAATAGCCATTAGACGCTAATGAAATGGACAATTCTGAACGTAATAGGCTCAATCTACTATAACATCAAATGGATCACAAATTATTACATCAAATATTTATACATGGTGTTTATTATATCAAAATATCGCTTTACTCGTGCTTTCATAATGTTTTACACCTGAAATTAATAGTTATTAGTTATTAATCACATTTTTGTCTCGACAGGTGGCACTGGCATCGCGCCAATGTTACAACTCATCAGGCACATATGCAAAGATGCCAATGACCCCACAGAAATGAGACTGTTGTTCGCCAATCAGACTGAGGAAGATATCTTATTGAGAAATGAACTGGAAAAGTACCAATCTGAGCATCCTGATCAATTTAAACTGTGGTACACTATCGATAGGCCCAATGAAGGTAAGACAGCAGAATTACATACGTACTCATTAATATCTAATCAGTAGCTGTTAAAGACGAAGCAAAGGCATGATCAATCACGTAAATATCTTATCGAAAATCAATTAAGTGATGTTATTTAACTAGATTAAATTATTGAAATCGTTAAAAGGGGGAGATAATATTTTTGGTACTCAAGGATGCCAACAGACATGTATTATAGTATAAAGCCGAAGTGTGAAAATTTTGTTAAAAAATTGACTTATCATCTGACAGACGCCTCTTTGGTCTAATTGCTGTTAAATTTTTCTAACTGGAATTTATTATTAGGTACCTGCCCAGAGTCAGGATTCGTGCCCGTCTGATGGAAATATCTCTACATGGGAATAATATATAACTGATGAAATGTGAGCGTTCAATAGGTACGTCTAACCTTTTAGAGAATACAGACGTGATAGTAATATTTTATTCACTTTTGCAATTTGAAAACGTAACATTATACGGTACTAGTATGACGACAAAAAACGATCAAACATACTATTATGTCAAGCCCACTTCGTCTCGACGAACTTGAAATACTTAAGTTTTTTAGTGTGTATACCTACACACTAAAAAACTGCGAAATCATCATGAGGTTTTAAATTTTAAACTTATCAACGTGACTTGTAACCAAAACCAGTTCTAAAACAAACAAATAATTCCTTGGCAATAGACTAGCTGTCTATTACATGGGGCTTAAACATTATTGGCGACTTGTGGGCATTTCCAGTATTAAGCTGATCTGGTATTGTATAGGAGTTCCGTACAATGCGAAGTCAGCATAAACTGGAAAATGTTAAGCTTGATGTGTAGCGGTGTGTACACCTCTGTCTAACCCATAAGTAAATACAGGCGTGATGTTTTTATATTTATTTATTTATAAAATTTTAGAATGACTTACAGACTACATAATAATAACTACGACACACACAGTTACAAAGTTCCATACATTTAGATGCAAGGAGAACTGTCTCTGTGTGCCAAAATCCACTACAATAGGACCAAAAAGTTCAAACTCCTAAATCTATGGATATATAGGATGACTGGTAATTAGTGACCGATACTGAAACTCGTGATTGTATTAATGATTTCGATAAACTTTCCCAAAGGAACTTTTTTTTTACACAATAACTTGTAACACAATAAAATAACAAAAACGCTGATTGAAATTCCCGCGCGCGCCTGTGATCGATCACACTAAACACGAATCGGCACGATCTATCAGCTCATAGTCTGACCTCGGAAAGGGTAAAATCTACTAGTAGTACCTAATAGCGTCACACGCTACCCGCCACCCCCACCGCTCCCGTTGTGCAATACCGACGTAATTGAATTAATTGAAAGTTAATGAGTATAAAAAAAAGTTTCTTTGGTAAAGTTATTCGTATTCATGAGTACAATCACGTGTTTAAGTATCGGTCACTAATTACCAGTCACCCTATACGTATAGTATAAGAGCTAGTGAGCTAGCTAACTTATCAGACAGACGTGTTGCTGGGGAGTTTGTACCGCCCCTTATTCTTCCCAGCAAAAAAACTAGGAAGTGGCGAAAGGTGGGCTTTTTGGGGGACTGTCTAATGTAATTTTGACATTCATAAAGTGCTGATCATCAGCCTAATTTGAATAAATTACTTGAATAATAATATACAGTGCTAACAGGTGCGTTTTGTTCATAATGTAATCATTGTTTTCAGGTTGGAAATACAGCGTTGGCTTCATCAATGATGAGATGATCAGTCAGCATATGTTCCCGCCAGCTGATGACACCATTGTACTTATGTGCGGACCACCTCCCATGATCAATTTCGCCTGCACCCCTGCCCTTGAGAAACTAGGATTCAAGGAATCACACCGTTTCGCCTATTAAATAGGAAAACTACTAACATTTTGGGAGCATGTGAATAGAATAGTTTTCTTTGGAGTGTTGTACGCATTAGTATTTAAACCTACCTCTAAAAAGGAGGTTTTGTAACTGGGTAGTACAGCTTTGTAGTTAAATCGTTAGTAATATTATGATTAGCTCAATTATTTAGACTGTCTATTAGTGCTTCAATATTGTCAAAGCGGTTGCATTTTTATCACCAATTAAACTGCCAATTCCATTTTTATTTGTACATAATTTTTAAACAAGTGTAACACACTACTGACTGAAGCAATGTGCTGTCATGGGCCATGTTGCATATCAATATATTTTTTACTCTTATTAAATACGCTACCTAGTGCGTTGCATAAACAAAAAAAAATTGTTACACTTAAATCCGTCAAGATGCAGTTATAAAGTATAAATTTTATATACAAAAAATGTTATATTTATAAGTGCAAAGTGTTTTTTGCAATATTTAGTACTTGGTTGGTTGTTGTAATAACACTTAATTACATTCTTACGATTGTAGTTAGTAATCACAGAACAAAAATAAAATATTATTGTTAAATTTCTGACTTCATATTTTACTATTAATTTTGTGTGTAATTTGGTATAGCAAATTGAATTAAAACTGCTAGATTGGTAGTGATAATGCCTATGAGACTGAGAGGTAATTTCTTGTCCAAGGTGAAAATTCCGTAGACTGAGAAAGTAGGTTGATAATACTGTATGGTTTGAAGAATATCGTTGGCTCCTTTCCAAATTGGACCTGAAAAGCATTTTAAGGCATTAAATCCACGCATATTCGGATACTTAACTAAGGAGGCAAACTAAAGTCTATGTGCACATAAAGTATGATTTTTCATGAATTCAAAATGGCGACCGGTCAGATAATAATAGTAAGAAAAGTAGGTAGATTGGTAAAAAGGTTCTAATCACTTCTTCTTTAAACTCATCTACTAAAAACCTTTAAATATAGTACAAGTTCAAAGAAAAAAAAATATAGGTACTAAGTCACAATCAAAATGGCGGTGGACAGGAAAAAATCAGACTGCTTGGACCTCGGCTTACTAAATACCAATAAGATTTAAGATACTTTAGAGCGGACATCCGAGGAAATGTCGTACAAAAACTTTGATCCCATGTCTCAGTAACGCCATCTAGAATAATATATGAATATTGGAGCGGCAGCGGATCGTACTAAAAAACTCGAAAGACTAGTTTCGGACGAAAATTTTTGTTTGTGATGCCCGGTCTATAGGTATTGAATGTCTTGCTTAATACGAATTCTATCTTCTTAACATATCAATTAGCAAAGGTAACTTTATTAACATTTATTTGTACTTAGTACTACGTTATTTATTGAACAGGCTATTTACCTTCTAAACGACAAGACATTGCCTGGATACAAAGTAGCTTGGTTTGTCTTATTTCATGGATGAAATAGTCGCTCACTAGAGCCAGCATCGTTATTATTACGAAGTAGAATACAAACCAGAGTCCTATAGTGACAGTCGCTATCATTGAAATGAGCTGAAAAGAAAACAATAAACAATGAAACCGACTCATCACTTGTCCAAACTCTTTTATTTTGATCTAATGGAGAAAAGTCCTCGTGGATGCCCTGCAGAGGCGGAAGAGTCTGTCAGACTCTAGTTCCGTCTTATACTTGCACCGGGGGTTTAGGGAAAGTACGATTTTTCGCAAACCCCGACTCCGGCCCGCCTTTGCGGCACTCGGCAGATTTTTATACGTGAGGGGTAACGAAACGAACGTCCCTGCATTCAATTAGGCCCAAAATTAAACTAACTTGCAACACACATACCTACGACGATTCGAATTACTGCGCGCTTTTAAAAATATACTAGCCAAGTGACTCAAAATAATTTCCACTTGAACTTGGCAGTAGTTGAAATGCTGAAGGTTCTCAATTCTATCGGTATTTTTTATGTATGTACACCGATTACTCCGAGATTAATGATCCGATTTACGTGATTCTTTTTAGTTTGCCATTTGGTCCCATACAAATTTAACATAGTTTGGCGCTGTAGTTTTGATTTTATGAACATTTTTTAATAAAATAGATGTGCATTATCTACCTTAGAACGTAATCCCATTATTACAGTGAGCGTTACCAATAGCGCCCAAAGAAACAAAGTCGTCGCAATATTGAGCACCTACAAAAAATAATCGGGTTAATTAAGGAATCTGCAAAATATCTGGTTAATCTGAATTTAAAAAAAGCAATAGTAAAGATAGCTACTTACCGGAAAACTGAAAGTATTTGTAATAAGTTTATACAACTTTAATAACTCCTTCAAGCAACCGAGGAATTTCTCCAAATCTAAATTATTTTCATCATTCAAATCTTCAGAAATAATGAAACTTTCATTAAACGTGATTGGATTGGTTGAGTCTTCGTTGGAGTATGTTATACATTTTACGTGAAAGTTATATCTTACAACTTTGTTTAGGAATCTTAAACGTATTGCTAGGTAAAATATTAGGCATGCACCTAGAAGTAACTCCACGTAAACGTTTAGTATTCCCACCGATCCAAACACTACCAAAATCGGATATTCAACAGTGGACATTGCGTGAGCCATGAAGCCACATTCGAAGATTGCCATGACTAACACCAGGACAATTAGATTCCAATAGTACTGCCGTTCCTTCAAATGTTTAAACTCTTTCAGCCCCAAAATAGCGTCCACTTTTTGGAGCTTCAAACATAAATTTACAGCAGATTCACCGTCACAAAATCTAGTATAGATTGTGTTAGATAAGTACGATATGTACTGCACAAGCGTTCCAAAAAAGTAGGTGACCCACATAGTAGTGTCTTGATTATAATAATTCGTGTAGTATTGTTCCTCGAAACAATAGAACGAAAACGTAAATGCGGCAATGCAAAGTAACGTGTAAAGTTTTTGCCAAACGGTCGGCGTTGTGATCAATTGGTCCTTAACACTAATTCTGGAACAGCCCAGAAACATTAGTACTTGATATAAAGGAGAAAAACACTTCACTAAATTGGCGTCCATAAAATTATCGTCAATAAACTGTCGCGGCTGCATGTTTCGAACTTAGTTATATTCAATCGCCAGCAAAAAGTGTACAAGTAAACATTAACTTGGCTCAAGCAAAAGGTAAAAAATACTACTTATAATAAATTAAATTAGTTCAAGATATCATCGCTGAAATTAGTCCAGTGCTCGAAATTACACAAAAAAATATGAACGCTTTTATATTAACGTTAATGTATAAATGTAGATTTTACCTACCTACTTATAATTTCATTAGCATAATAGGTAAGTCATGTAAAATTATAAAAGTATACGGAACACCTCTAAATAAATATAGGTAACTTGCAATGAAATGGATTTGGAAGAACCCACGAAACATTGCTACTTTATTTCCCCCGAGGGAATCGTTATTGGAAATCAATCAACTAAAACATTACCTATGCCTGGCATTAGTATAGAAACCTTTTGATTTAATACCAGTCTCAAATTCATGTTCATTTTCATTGTAGACAAGTTATTAAAATGAACAAAATACGAAATATTGAAGAACTCTCCGTGGACATGCTAAACGATGATTTCATTCGAATTTTCCAACCAATTTTCTTTGTGCTGCGTATCCTTGGATTATTACGTGTGAATATAAAGTACCAGTACCCGACATCACCTTCGAAATGGTACATTTTATACAGCAATCTTTTCTGGATATTTAATACAAGTTGTGTTGCATACTTTTTTCTACGCTGCGAAAATGGTTTCGGCTCTCCAGATGCAGTCTCGTCCCTCAAACTCGGTGTCCTAATGAATGCAATGAATTGCCTTCTAATAGTTTGCCGCAATAATCTACATAGGGGAAACAAAATTGGTCAAATGTATGTGAAGCTTCAGAAGATTGAAAGATACTTAAATATGAAGAATAGTAAAAGTTTAAATAAGCAGCTTGAAAGGCGGTCTACTTTCACAATAGCAAGCGCTTGTTTTTTCACCATATTGTGGATAACATTGTACAATACAGTGCTAATGACGAATATGTGCATACCATTGACAGTGATAATGACAACGGGATTGGGTATGTACGCTGAAATGGTAGAGGTTTACTTCATCATACAGTTCTTAATAACTAGACTTAATTATATCAACGATCTCTTGCGACCAGAGACTTCGAACATGAACGAGGAATTGGATAAACCAATTAATGATGGCATGTTGTTTGTTCTAATGGATTCATGTGCAAGTTCGGCCAATGTAGTTCCAAGCGAATGTGTTACTGCCGTTCATTGTATTTTTGAAGTATTAGCAGATTTTAAAGAACTTTTCCAGCTCTCGGTAAGTATTATTACAAGTTTCTGATTCGGACTGTATAAATCTGTGACAATAATTTAATAATAGGTACTCTTTACCAACAGCTATTTTATTTCGTCTGCAAAATCTTCGCTTGGAATTTGGTGTCAATTCATTACCTAGTCACTTCAATGAAAGAGCAGGTGAGAAAGAACCAGCAAATATTATAATGAATAGGTACCTGCATCTGAAGCTAAACAATCCAGTCTCTACTTTAGCTGACTATTGACTGGTTCATTAGTCTAGTGGTCGCAAACGCTACTGCTTAGCATGTGGTCCTGAATCGGCCAAAGCGTTGTTAAGCTTTTCCATCTGGAATTTCCGACAGCGCCGTCCAGCACAGTCCGCAGTAGCAATAGGCTCGGCCCTATTAAATGAAATGAAATGATATTTATTTCTGTAAGTAGATCTTCCCAGATACTTTTACATGTCATTTTTTTAAACTAAATGGCATTTCCAAAGTGACTGATCCCTGAGACGAAATGCCGAAAGAAACTCAGGGGTCATAGTCTCTTTTAAAGTCCAGACATAAGATTGTATTAATGTATTATGCGAGTCTCACGATGCAGGGCAAAGTCTGGAAAGGCCTTTTGATGAAAGAATCAGTTCAGCTTTGAGTTGACCTGTCCCGACTGACGGCATGCATGCTTCAGTCATCGTGTAGCTCAAACCTATTTTAGGGAGCTCGACGACCCACCACACGACGCTATCTGCCGGTATTACGTGGGAACCAAACGCGTGAGCACGACGGACATGCACAAACCTTAACCTTTTGAACGCCACGGTCGGGTATAGACGACAAATGAAAACGTGCCCAACACGCCACCGTCGTCTACAGCCGACAAGAAAACGCCATTTTTTAAGTATAAAATAAATATACAAAATTAAGTGTTCTGTGTTTTTTTTTATTATTATTTAAAACTAAATTAATGATATATTGTAAACTGGCACAAAGATATATCCATTAGTTACATTTCACTAGAAAAAACAATCCTCAAAAATTGCTTATCGAAATCCGTAAAAAAGTGTTCTTCCTCACGCCACAGTCGGCAAGACACGACAGCTAGTGATGGGTAAGTAAGGTAAATTATATTTTAAATCTATGAAATATTTTATTAAAAGTAGCTTACTATTACTTCGACAATTATTTTTAATGACAACTATTTGTGTCAGAATATTCCTAATGCATAATATTTATTAAATTTTGGAAAAATATCATAATTGATATCAATCGGTCGATAGTTTTCTGTCCACTCTCGCGCATCCCTACGCAGCAGTGTATAAACAGTAACCTGTACGCCACAGTCGGGAAGACACGTCAAGCGGTGACGTCATTAGCGCTACGAGAGACTGCTAGTGATTTCCTTCATTATTATGACCGGTGCATCGGTGGTAATATTAGTAACGGCATTATTATTGTGCGAGTGTATGAAATTGATAAAAAATTGGCTAGCAGTCAAATGACTACTGAAGAACTCCTTCGTGTGTTAGGAAGTGTAGAAGAAGATGAAGAATTCTCTGATGCAACATCTATATACGAGGATGATTTAGAGGTGAGCTTTATTTTACCAGGACCTAGCGACCCACGAAATGCGGAGTTCGGAAGACTCGTCGCTTTTGAATTAGATCGGGTGCCAGAAGAGAAGCGTTCAGTAACGTACGTCAATTTACTGAACCTGATAAGAAAAGTGCAACAGCAGAAGGACTTAGATGACATAAGTTTGCCGAGTTACGAAGAGTCAGACTAATTAAAAGTGAATTGATTAAATTGTTGGTAAATACTATGATTATTATTTATTATGTCCCACAATGTCACATCCCTACTCGCATGCGAGGAAGTTGTCAAAGGTCATGCCAGCCACGCCAGAGTCGGGACTTACCGACAGCGGATGACGTCACGAACGAGATTAGTGATGTACCTTATTATTATTTATTTTATTCGTTTGTAGTTCTAATGTCTGCTCTTACGTTGTTTAGAACTTTGTAACTTCTGTTTAATTATATTATGATACGAAATAGGGTCAAATTAAATAAAAGAATGATGTAACAAGTAATATTTTATTTAAAAAATATGGGATGAAAAGCAATGACTAACTGGTTATCGATAATATGTTGGAATCCCTATTTTTTTCGTAGGTATTTGCATTGAATTTGTAGCCTGGCGTGGAAGGGGCGCCGATGCGTTTACGCTCTGGCGTTCAAAAGGTTAATTGACATCGACAAGCTAATATTTTATACCCCAATAGTTATAAAAAAAATATTGTACCTATATTTCGCCCTTTTGCCAAACTTTTCTGAGCTGAACTAAGGTTCGAAATCGCTAACTCGTCTTACGCAAGAATTATGCTTTTGCCTTCTTTGTTTGAAAGTAGGTACTATTTATGTAATTAGTCACTTTAATTAGGTAGATACTTACCTATAGGTATGTCCACATTTCGTCAGTTATAATATTATATGTTTCAGTTCCATTTCCCCTTACATGGAACTTAAGCAGGAGAGGCAAGCCTATTATAGGAGATTTCTTCTTTATTTATAATCCCAGTATCCCAGCAATATTTATTTTCAAACATTACCTACGTACCTTAGTAGTTTACTGTTTTGTAGTAGATTATAGTATAGTAAAGACGCCAGCACATCAAGCTACCCCAAACTGTTTAATTTTCCCAATTGAACATGAGCCTTATTCTGTTTGCGATAAAGTTGATAATCTATCAAAGAAATTTGACACATTGGGGTAACTTGATGTCCTGGCGTCTGTATTTATTTATTATTATTTATTTATTTAATACTTCAAGCACACTAATGTACAGAGGCGGTCTTACTTCTGTACCTACCTAACAGAGTTAAGCCACTTCCGTTGCTGACCATACATAACATAAGTTGGATTAATCAAGTAACTTGCCTTTTCAGAAAGCAGCAGTAGCCGACTTTGACTTAATGTTATGTGTGATGCCTCTCCTGTTGAATCAGCAGTTCTTAATGTTAACATTATGCCTGAAAACCGAGTCATTGTCAACAAAATTAGACGAGTTAAGGAAATTTTGTATCGACATCGTTTCTTTGTCCATTAATGACGGTAATTATTTTGATGACCTAAAAGCACCCATCGGTTTAATCATTTCACGTATAAGGTTTTCATTCGATTATTTTAACTGTCATCGATAACTCGAATAATTAAATGTGCTTTGGTTATTAATGCTTTCTTAGCAAATAAATAATAATGTTTGTTTGTTTGACTAAGGTACCTTGGTCTTCAATTCATACTTCACAATGCATCTTACTTAGATGGTCAATCAAACAAGTTATTGCAGTGTATGATTTTCAACACACCAGGGGATCGAGCCTGCTATTGCAATCGTGTCTCAATGACCGGTCAATGATCGATTTTTGACGTATAACGTCAAACTTATGACACATTTCCCATACAAAAACTGTCAAAGTTGTCAAATATTCGATCAATGACCGGTCATTGAGACACGATTGCAATAGCAGACTCGAGCCCCGAGCGCGCTTTAATTCATTAAACCCCTACCCCTGAGGACACCGGTGTTCGCGCTGTCATTGTCTTTCTGTGTGTCTCTAATTGTCATCATGGAAAGGTTAATAAGGTGTTAATAAATGGGCTTGTAGCTAAAAATTAACAGCCACGTGGATCGATCGGAGGTTAAGCTAGACTTGCAGAGGTTGGTCTGGGATTGATGGCTATCCATTTGAAACATAGGTACCTATATCAAGATTCTCAGTCTCAGAAAGCACGTTAAACCGTTAGTCCCGTCTATCATTTGTGGATCTTTGACGGTTGTAATTGATAGGTATTTTATTTTATTTTATTGTATCAGGAAAACAAACAGTATTAACAACTAACAAATACAACAAATTATGCAACTATTAACCAATTACATGTTTTCGCATATAATAATATAGGTATAGGTTACTTACCTTAACACAATCATGTTTTAGTCTCGATTGGCTGAACCAAATGATTTTTGGCCTCGATTCCATCTCACTCTTTTGAAATAGCAATTTACGACGATTTAATATGAAATATGTATCTATTGAAATATTTTAATTTTCAGGCAAGTCCCGAGACAATGCTAAGCAAGTCATATTACTGGTCGAGGGAAGACGTAGCGTGTCTATTTACAACATTTGTACGCTGGGCACTCGCCTGCCACTACATCTGCTGGCCATTACTGCGGGGTACACCACTGTGCTGCTACAGTTTGCTTTACTCTAAGCGCACTTTAACAACACCTTAGTTTTAGTATTTAGAAGCAGTTATAATATGAAGAAAAGTAAAGAAAGTAAAATCGAGTATCTTTCCAAAGACATTCTTGACGAAGAATTTCTGAAGTCTTTTAGACTTATGTACATCTCCCAGATGTTGATGGCTTCCACGCGTGTTAATATCAAAGACCGGTTCGTTACAACTCCATCGTTGGCTCAAAAATGCCATACATTAATCAGTGTAATTCTGCTCCTAGGGTTAGACTATTTAGTGATCCAGAAGTATGATAAAATCCTTTTTAATAACGAAACAATCTACTATCTTAGCATTTGTGTAACAGGATTGCAGACGCTAACATTTATATGCAATATTATTCACGTGCGTTTCATGAACGGAGATGCTAATGTAGACTTTTTAATTAAACTGCAACATATCGATAGGTGTATGAATATAGACCGGAATAAAAGTATCACTGGTCTAATAGTTAGGATTAATATTTTTTCACTTGCTTCGGTTTTGTTACTCTTCATCGCACTTCTTAGTCTAGCTGGTGCGAGAGGTACCGCTGCATTTTGGCCGTACACCGGCATAGCATATTCCCAACTCAGTTTCGTCATGGAATTAGTTTGCTGTTCAAACTTATTTATATTTTTCTACATACGTGCTCGGTTCATGAACTCAATAATTAAAAATTATTTGGACCAGAAGAAGACTCAACGGATTTTGTATTCGAAAACGAATAGGTTTTCTTCATTATTTCCTACGAAATTTTTTATGAGACGCCTGGCTGCTGAGACTCATAATTTCATGTCGAGCGATACTGACGTTTATTTGAAGCAGTTATTAGATGGATTTTTCGCGTTTCAAGATATTTATAAGTTCCAAGTAAGTAACTACAAGATTTCAACAATTGATAACTTAACTTGTAATTGTGTCTTAACTTGTTGAACTTTATTTTAAGTCGTTTTATTTCACTTATCACCTTTCAGATCTTCATGTTTTGCTGTAAGCTGATAGCTTCGACTATTTTAACATTCGAATTTTTACTTTATGCCGTACAAAATGATGTAAGTATAGCTACCTACGGAGATCTTGATATTATGTTTTCGAATGAATAGATTTTGAATGTCTCATTTTTAAATCGTGTAGGTAAGTAGGTAATTAACTTCGGCTGTTCTATCTAAAAATGAAATAAATAATTCTAATAATCGTTCTCTTACAGACAGTTGGACTTTGGGACAGCCTGACGCCATCTTTCTTTACCGTGATCGACTTAGTGATAGCTATTTTGCTGGGAATCCGCTGTGAATTATTTATTAGAGAGGTGAAGGAAACCAAGCGGTTGGTCATAACTGTTATGTCGATACATTATGATGGTAATTGTCATTGATTTACAATACTAAGTAGGTACCTACTAGCCTAAAATTTTAAAATATTAAATACAAAAAGTTTTATTTGCATAAGAAACAGTGATAACACAGACCAGACGCCAGCACATCAACCTACCCCAATATGTCAAATTTCTTGGATAGGTTTTCAACTTTATTGTAAACACAATAAAGTTCATGTTCGATTGGTCAAATTTGACAGGTTCGGGTAGGTTGATGTGCTGGCGCCTGTACATTACAATTTTTTGTTAAACCGTTGAACCCCAAACTAAATAGGGCTTCTATCTTGGGGGTCCGAGTGCGAATGAGCAGGAAGTGATAATGCGGTTTCGAAGTAAATTAGTCTTACATTATGTTGTGAGTATGTGTGTGTGAGAGAGAGTGTTGATGATATGTGTGCGTGATGGTTATTATAATTTGATTACAAGATGAAATTTTGTATAATGGAGTAACGTATAAATACATGTCTTTAAAATCATGTGTATATTTTTAAGCAGTAAGGGACACTGTCGAGTAGGTATCTCTGTTTTTTTTTATATTATTGCTACCTACCCTGCAGCTTTTGAAAAAAGGTACAGTCGGCAAACAAAACAGCAATTCAATCGCGTTTAATTCATAAATGATTCTTATCGATGAAGTTTCGTATAAGCGTTGAAATACTCTTTTAGACGCAGCGCTTCATAGATTGGTGAATAGGAAAAGTTAGGTAGGTACCTACCTACTTACAAATCAAAATAAACTGATCCGTTATTCTAAGACCCTCAAGAATGAAAGGTCAACGTAACAGCCTGATGAAAGATTTTTCACTATAGTCTATTTGAAATAAATATTATAAAGAGGTAAAATTTGTAAGTTTGTATGTAGGGGGTAATCTTCGGAACTAATGATTCAATTTTAAAAATTATTGTACTGGTGGAAAGCTACACTATTCCCGGTGGACATAGGCTACTTTTTATCCCCTTATTCCCACGGGAACGGAAACTACGCGGGTGAAACTGCGTGACGTCTGCCAGTTTGAAATAAGAAAAGAAATTTAAACAAACCGTTTCACAGTCCCATCAACCGATTTTAACTTCTATTTCATAGTTTTCAGGATGGCATTGTAAGCAAAAACGCGGATACAATACCAATTGTTTACTGCGGCTACCGTTTGTCATGCCGACAACGGAATAGAAGTCAAAATCGGTTTATGCGACTGTAAAAAGGGTGTATTAAAATTTATTTTCTCATTTCAAATGACCCATAAAAGATAAGTTTATCCATTTTGGTTTTCATTCCAGGCCGACTGAGGGAGAAATCAAAGAGGATGTTAAAGCTAATAGATGAGACACCACCTCATTTCTCTGTGTACGACATGTGGCAACTAGACGCGAACGTTTTGTTACAGATGTTTATGTTAGTCACTGGACTTGTTGTTACACAAATGCAGTTTGCTTTCTTGTAAACATAAATGTATTTAGCCGACTTAAAAAAAGAAAGAGGTTCTCTGTGCGGTAGTGTTCTTTCTTAGAAAAATTAATTGTAAATGTACAGACGCCACACGACGCACATCAAGTTACCCCAATGTGTCAAATTTTCGCAATTGAATATGAACCTTATTCTGTTTTACATAAAGTTGAAAAACGATCAAAGAAATTTGACACATTGGGATAACTTGATGTGCTGGCGTCTGTACTTAGTACATTACAGTCTACAGTTGAAAAGTTAAATGTATGTAAGAAATAAAAACGTTTATTTTTGTAATACTCTTTATTTAGGTTTTCTGTGACCATAAATGGTATTTTGATTCTGATAAAAATAATTCACATAAATGTATTGCTATTTTATTAGTTATAAAATCGTGTAAAAATATTGTGTATAATACTACAGTCTTATGAACATAACAGTGTTCAATGAGGCTCTTATTATTTCAACTAACCTACAAGCTAATAAAATATTTTAAAAATTTATTGGATGGAATCATTAACTATGCTATTTTGCACTGGAATGCATACAGCTGCACATAAAAGAACCGGTCAAGTGCGGGTCATACCACGCACAGCGAAGGGTTCTGTAGCAGAAAGTAAGTGAATATTCTATAATATTATACTTCAACAAAAAAAAAAAAACACTTGGAAACATCAACTTTCATGTCACACTTGGCTTACATGAATGGCTGTGAACCTATGAAACCTAAATAATGTTTAGCCTGCACAGTAGGTATGAACTATAATTAGGTACCAGTCGTGATTCTTAACAATTATAACTGATTTCAGATCTTATTACATCTTAAACTAATAAAAAGCTGTCTTATTACAAAATTGCTTCTATGAGTTCACACTATCAGCATTGGCTCTACTAATTTGTTTTGCACATGCATATCGACTTTTGTCGCTTACCGTTTGTGTTTGCAACAGAATGTGTGGCACGTGACCCGCTACAAATATTTGAAAACAAGATAACAATTTCGTTAAGTCGATGCTTACACATAGTACAAACCTATGATAAGGTCACTTGGGCATTTTCATTTTACAATCTACAGTTGGAATTTGTAAACAACCTATTAATAATTATAGTTGCTGCTTTGTGGAAAATAAGATCATTTTTGAAGTTATTGTATGCGCTTCCTCTGGCGCGTTAGGCGCGTTAGGAGTAGGTATAATATATTTGAACGATGCGCGCCGCACACCATAGCTTATAACCATTTTCAACATTTTAGTTTTGTAGAAAAAAATATATATTTTGTTACGCCAAAGACTTATGTACACGTGTGTGTAGGTACTTATGTACACTCGTTAAAAGTTGTATAACTTTTAATGCATAAACTTATTACTAAGGTACACTGTATATCTGAGATTCCCTGAGGATAGCTGTATGGTGTGTGAGGGATGTTGACACCCATTAGTCAGATTACTCAGCTCTAGTGACACATGACCTGACATGATGAAGCACCATGCAACTAACCTTTCATCTCCGTTTATCAATAGACACATTTATGATAGTTATCTGCATGTCAAAACTATTAAATGAACATCAAACAAATTTGTGTTTGTCTTATCACTTACCCAAAAGTTACTACTCTAAAATGTTTTTGGTGAAACATCAATGATTGATAGTACCAACTGGATATCAGAATAACATTTTAGTGAATATAAGCACAATGCATGATGGGATTAGTAATGCCATTGTTGATACACTTGATGCACCATTACATCTGTGGTCGAGGAAGCAGAAACACCATACTGTTTCATCATACCAGTCTCTGAAACAAATTAAAGTGATTGGGATTACAAATACATCAATAAAATATACAAACAAACAATAGAAGATAAGAACAATAGAAGATATTATGTCATGAAACTACTTTGATCTACTTATTATTTATTGGGAATAACTATAATACTGTATTGAATAATACTTTTTACTAAATGCTCATGAAATTAAATACATAGATACTTACAAAAAAACTTATTTTTATTTTGTTACTGTCTATTTGTTTGGGTTTATCTCCAAAATGGCCTGACTAATTTGAACGGGAATTTCATTTTTAGATAGCTACAGTTGTAAGGAGTCATTAAGGCTACTGTTTTTTTTACTAAGATTTGATGCAAACATTTAAAACCTCATGAAATTTCATGCAGATTAAGTCATGGTCAGTTCAATAAATGAGTTTTAAACATTGAATTCAATATGAAGAAGGGTGAGAACCAAGTACTAGTTTGGTTTAGATTAAATACACAGTTACTAGTTACCTTTTAATGTCAAGCTCTTTTATAGTGTTATTGACATAGTTGGCTAAATTTACATCTCTTGCAGCAGGTCGGCACCCTTCATATGTATCAGCAGGTATGTCTGTCCGGAACGCCCTGAAGTTGCTCAAACAATCCCTTGTTATCACTTCTTGAGCTAAAATAGAACATTTCAAGTCATGATAATGAGTTGCACAACAGTAAATTAAGAAACACTTGTTGGTATATTGAATCTGTGGATCGAAATGATTAAACTTGTGGGTACTTTAAAAATAAATAGTTTTATGCTTTATCTTGCATAGAAGAAGAATGATTATGTACTTGTAAAACCATTGTACCTAATTCTATTTCAAGTAACATTATTGTTTCAAGTGTAATTACATTCCTTGTACAGACTTTATCCATTAGGATTTGCATAAGTGAAAAGTAGCTGATGATTATTTATACAAGTTTTAATCTAGATTCCCATAATGTAATATGTGGATCAAATGTTGCAAATAAATTTTAAATTCGGCATACCGCCAAACCAAAACAGCCAGAATTTAGGGGTTTAGTAAATTGTTTTTTTATTGTTACCTCCCTTCCTTTCAATTAGTTTGACGCAAATATCTTCAGTTTCAGGACATGGGTTACCAAGGTAGCCCACACCTCGCCAATTGAATGGTTCCAAACACCCAGGAGTGGCTGCCGTACATTGATAGCACCATAGCGCTAAACCTGAGAAATAGAAGAATTAAGTTACTACTTATTCTATTTATTAGGGTTCTATACAATGTTTAGTACTATTTCAGTACTAAGATACAATTCTCTTTTATGTTTTGTATGTTAAGTAATAGGCTCACTTATTACATGGGACTTTCACATAACAGGGGCTTGAGTCTGCTATTGCAATCGTGTCTCAATGACCGGTCATTGATCGAATATTTGACAACTTTCACAATTTTTGTATGGGAAATGTGTCATAAGTTTGACGTTATACTTCAAAAATTGATCATTGACCGGTCATTGAGACGTGATTGCAATCGCAGTTTTGACCCCCAGGTGTGATGTCATGTTATGTTACTTTTGCTGTTTATCCTGAAACAGGAAACCAGTAGGATTCTAACATACATATTTTAGTTCACATTTCGTAAACAAATTGTATAATACTTTTATTATAACAGACAATAAACTGAAGCTGAAAATTAAAGTTAAAATAACTTTAATTTTCAGCTCAAATTTGGAATGTTCCTGAAACTAAAGATTTCTACTTTTTATTCCTAGGACAGACTGCGTGGCTAGAACAGGATGTGTTCTATTCTTTATCAGAATACCTTGCAGCCAAATCTGTAGATAGGTAGGCAAAGTCAGTCAAAAACAACAACAGCCCACTTAATAAAATAATGCATTGTAATAAAAACATCTATTTTAATCTAACAAATTAACCGAACTCTCACCCATTAAAAATATTCAACCCAAACCTTAGACCAAATTTACAACAGGATCTAAACAAATATTCGACATTAACAAACTAAAATTTTGCAGGACCCAACTATGCAGAAATGTTTAAAACAGTGCTTGTGCACTTTGACACGTTTTTTATTTAAGAAAAGAGATTCGCAAATCGCCTAGAATCCCAGGATATACATAACGGTTGAAAGATTTTTGTGCAGTGTTATTGTTTAGTTACTAGCTTAATTTAGTATGAATCAGACTTTCCAATCAAGTTTCATGAATGTATTATTTGCCAAAATGCATCACAGTTGTATACACAATACGAGTTACGACGAAGACCGAATATTTATACAATTGAATTGAATAGAGAATCAACAATGCATTCAAAAACCACACCCATAGTCAGTTGCTTAAGAAATGATTTTACGTGCATTGGGTACTTACTATCACTTAAACACGATATAAAAGTCAGACATAATATAAAATATTTCATATTGCTCTTATTATATTAAATTTTACTTAAATTAGAGCTTCGTTTTGAACAGAACAAACAAAAATTCACCGACTTGGCGACTTTGTGAATGTGAAGCGACAATCAACTGTCAATAGTGTCATGTGTGACGGTGTCAGAACCAGTGCTGCCAATAAAAAATTCTTGATTCCCCGCGTGAGTGTTGTCAATTGCCCGAAATTCCCCGCTTGTTTTTGATTTATTCCCCACAAATTCTCCGAATTGATATTTTCGGAATAGAAACACAGTTTTATTCAAAATTTGTTTGATATAGATATGTACTTACTACAAAAAGTTTTATAAAATACAAAAACATAAATAACAAAATTGGCTCACAGATTTTATCTCATCGAATATTCATTTTAGTTGGAATAGTAGGATATTATTTTTGCCATATTTTCGCAGTAATCATATTTCGATTAAGTTCGAATTTTAGAAGATTCCCCACTTTAGCTATACAGCTGCACCTTTTAACCACTTTTCAATCATTTTATTGAAAAATAAAAACAAAATGCACCAATTTAAAAAAAAACAATAATGTAGAAATGTATGCGTTCTGAAATACAAAATCGTAATCAAATGACAGTTGACTGTTGAGCAGGCATTTGAGTTGTATCTGCCAAGTCCGAACGTGATTTTTTTGTTACTTTGTAAATATTACCCGACATATAGTATAGTATAGTTTTAGCCAAATCGGTCTGGATTCCCCGAAATTCCCCGATTTATGTCATTCCCCGGGCTTTACCCGCGCCAACCCTCTATTCCCCGCAAATCGGGGATTTTTCCCGCGATTGGCAGCACTGGTCAGAACTGTCAGATAACATTGTGCGTGCGACAAATTATCAAGATTTTTAATTATGAACCAGAGCCTTTTGGCACCGCAGGTATTAGAACGCAAATCACCGCCAGCACCACTCCATGTCCGTAGATAAGGTAGGTCCGTAGGTTGGACTGTGGAATGGAATGTTATGCTGAATCTGGGGGCACGGTAGTGCCCCTGCCAAGACGAGCCAAGCGAAGCGCAAGGGCACACCTACCTTTTCTCGAAGTGTTTCGTGTTTCCGATGTACCAGAGAGTTCATATATTATTATCAGGCTATGGTGTCAATAATAGACTAAAAAAAAACAAAATCTCAATTGAATAGCTATAATACTTTAGATTTTATTGGTAACTAAAATACATCGATTTCGTCACTGACACACTGATGATCATCGAAATGTTTGGCTACTTCCTGAAGTGCTAGAAAGCTGAAATTTGGTATGTAATCTAAGTTTAGTATACAACCAACAAAAAAATCATAAAGTTATAACTTTCGCCCCCCATGCCCTAAAATGGGGGGGTGGAAGTTTGTATGAGATAAAATGTATAATCACTTAAGAGCGAAATATTGCCCTGATTTATCGCTTATGGTAATCAGTAAACCATCAAAGAAAAAAGGCAAAGACAGAGAATGGGCTATGAAAACCGGCACTAGTGATGTGCAAGAAATACACCCCAAAAAAATACTAAAAGACAACTTACAAAAAGAACTGAAATCCCACCAAAACATTTCATTTAAAATGTTGCCAAGACGACCACATAAGGTTTGCCCTGTGAAAAAGATATCAGATCTCATGTAGAGCCAAGCTTCTGAATCTACACGACCTAACCTACCGATCATAACTTCACAAATTCTACATATCAGTAAAAATGTATCGGCCCTGCTGTGGTTGCAGTTTATGACCGGCGGCACTCTCCTTCAGAATTGTTTGACTAACACTTTGCAAAACGGTATTATAAACTGGTATCGACGAACTAAATAATGATAGACACGCCTGAGTGTTCCGATTTTTACTATTTTATTTGTAGTTAGTTTAAGTGTACATATTTAATATATTTAAATTAGTTTTATTGTGTTTTGTCTATTTTACATTACTAAGTCAATAAAGTTTTAATAATGAATAAAACGATGTTTTTTTTTTCAATGTGAAATTAATGTGGATCATGGTATTGACGTTTTGGGGACGATACGACGAGTAACTCTGTTAATGTCCTGTTCTCTTTATTGAAAAAAAGGGCCTCCTAAATCCAACCAGTTGGGTTCTGTGTCTGGTAGAATTTTTTCGTGCCAGTTTAGTTCGTATGTGGTAAAATAGATGTCGCTACAAGGCTGAAATGTAATAAACTGCGCATCAAGTGAGGAAAGTAGTCCCGCCACTATTAGCAGAACGAATACAACGAAATAGAGAAATTAAATAGGTAAGTTTGGTAGCTGCCTTCCGCAGCGCAACTAAAGCGCCGCGTCTGCGGGATTGCTCTGTGCTAGTAGGTACTAGGTCAGTGTTACCACTGACGTGCGAATAGTACACATGTTAAAACAACAGTCCTGTATTACCCGAAGGGTTAGGCAGATGTGTGCCTACCTCTACACCCACATTCCTCCACTTAGTAATGGGCATAAATCCCGTCTCCGGGCTGCTACTAGGAAATTTCAGATGGAAAAACCCAATAAAATACCCCACCCGGGAATTGAACCTCTAGAACCCCCCACTCAGCAGTTAATAGCGCTGGCGATTACTAGATCAACGACGTAAAAAAAGAAACAAATAATTGAAATATCTCGGAATATTGTTATGCTTATAAGTCTTTATTGAACTCTTGTTAATTAATCAAATGTTTCAAAAGTAGTTACCTAATTTGTGTCGAACAATATTAATAGTCTTCTCCACCCAAAACCGTCTCAGGGCCTTCTCCTTCCTTTGGCGGGAACACAGCCGCTCTGAGCAATTGCATGTCTTCCTGATTTAGATCAATACACATTGTTCCAACTATGTCTTCTATACCTATTGTACCATCATTAGCCATATCTACTTCTTTAATAAGATTATCTACTAGTTTTGGAATCATTTTTTGACCCTGTTTCGTCAATACATCTCTCATGTATTCACGGTCTAGAAGTCCTTGCTTGTCAGAGTCATAAAATTGCAAAGCCGAGCGAATTTCTTCTTCAATAGGTAAATCCCTTTGCCTCATTGTCACCATTTTTAGAAACTGCTCGTAAAAGATGTGTCCTTTTGCATGAGGCGGCCTACAACAAAATGCTATTAACTCCTGAAGTTGTTCCTCTGTGTACGTCATAAGAAGAAGGCTTTTTAACATGTAAACTAACTCTTTCTCGGTGATATAACCATCCAAATCAGAATAAACTGGAGTGTGGTTCTGATACAGTTCCCACAGGTGTTCTACTTCAGCTAATTGATCAGGTCGTAATTCAAAGGGTGCTTTCAACGCTTCCTTAGAATCAGTAAAACCATAAGGTGCAGCAGGATCTGGAGGTGGTTCCGGAAGATACTCTTCTTCTTCCACGACATCTTCGGGTGGTGGAGGCAATTGTTTTTCTGCAGCTTCTTTTTTTTCTTCACCTTCAAGTTGCTCGCCTTCCAGTTCTTCACCCATAAGCTCTTCTCCCTCGACATTCTTTTTTATTTCTCCCTCCACTTGTTCACCTTCAATGTGTTCCCCTTCCACAGCGTCCCCATCAAGAGGTTTCCCTTGAACATGCTCCTCTCCCTCTAATCCCTCATCTTCTACATCCTCTCCTCCCTCTTCTTCTGTTCCAGCAGTTTCACCACCCTCGGCACCCTCGCCTGCATCTCCGCCCTTGTCTTCTTCAACTACTGTGACTTCTTCACCCTCTGGGCCCGTTTCTTCACCCGTAGTATCTGGAACTTTATCGTCCACAACATCACCAGCCTCAATGACGTGAGTATCAACCTCAGCACCTTCAATAGATATTTCACTTTCCATTGTGAACTGTTTTGCTTACTTTTTGACTAGAATTTAGAATTTTGTAAAATACTAATGACTAATCTTTATTTATACCAAGAACTTATCACCACATCGAGGTTTACTGAATTTTGTCCGGAGCACGACTATTAAATTATCAGTTATTTTGTCATATAAACTGAGACTTTCCAAGGATAAGTAATCTAAAATATCTATAAAATCATTAAATAACTCATTGCGTATATTACCCACGAAGTTAAACATTTAGGAAAAATATAAAAATTATAGTTTGCGTCAAGTTTCTTTTGACACCATGACTTTCGGTGGTCTGTCAAAGCATGTGCAGTTGTCCTAACTGTTTGATTAACGTTTGTTTTGAACCAAAGATTAAAGAAGGTTGTTTAACACTTTATAGGACTTTAGTCGCAATGAGTAACTCGAACCTAACCCTATCAATTAATAACTATGGCACATTTCGATCAACAAACTCATTCATACTTTAACAATAGCACTAAACTAAAATGTGAGTTTGGTGTTGTGGTTTTAGGTATAGTTTACACTCCAGAATAATATATTTTAACTAGCTGTACCCTGCCACGCTTTGCTGTGGCACATTGTGAATGAATGGTTAAAAAAAAAAATATGACGTGCGGCACTCGGAGACCGGTAAAGCTATAAAGCTATATAAGCGGTAAAGCTATTGCATAGCATTTTTTATCAACTCCTCCCCTCTCCCCCTCTCTATCCCTCCCCTATCCCCCTCCCTCTCCCCCACACCTTCCTCACTTTCTCTCCCACCCCCTCCCGTCCCCAGCCTCTTTCCCAACCCTTCTCGCCTCCCCTTCCCCTCCCCCACTCCCCCTCCCCTCCCCCTCCCCCTCATTCTCCACCCCCTCCCTCTGTCATCCCCATCCCCTCCCCTCCCACGCCTCTCCCCCTCTCTACCCCTCCCTACCCTCTCACAATCTCTAACCTCCCCTTATCCCCCCCCCCTCTCCTCCTCCCACTCCCCTCCCCCTCCCTCTCCTCGTGATATTTGAAAAAGTCATTAAAAGTTCTGCTATTCATCGATAGATGGCAAAACTAAAAACTAAAAAGGATCACCGCCGTGCCTGTGTTAGGTTATTTTCGTTACGGAATTTCTGTATTTGGTTTCCACGCTCAAGGCCCGCGATAGAAGCTATGCAATAACTTAAAAAAAAAAATATGTAAGAAACATCCTTGATGCGGATTATATATCTCATTAATAATTTTGATGTTATCGAGCTGGATAGAAAATGAAAAAATATGAAAATGACTATTAAAAAGCAAGGGTTGGTGATAAAAAAGTGAAAATTTAGAGTTGTATTTATTTTTTGATGCCACATAATAAAAAAATAAAATAAATAAAAATTATCAAAAAAATAAAAAAATAAAATTTGGGGTGAACACCCCTTATCACTTACAGGTTAGAAAAATAGATAGTAGCCGATTCTCAGGCTTACTGAATATGCATAAAAAATTTCATGAGAATCGGTCAAGCCGTTTCGGAGGAGTATGGGAACGAACATTGTGACACGAGAATTTTATATATAAATAAGATAAGATAAGATAAGATTATTATTGTGACTAACTTAGTGTAGGTATGTTAGCAAAAAGTTGCTGGTCTCACGCTACCATTTTTAATGTATTGGAGCAAAAGGCAGTGGTACGCGCTGCTATAGGTCTAATGGACGAATGCCCAACATAAATTACTTAGTTGAAGAAAACGCGAATGCCATTTTATTAACCCACTAACAGTGCCAAATTTTCGTGTCACGTTATCATGCTGGAACTTATTGCAAACAACATTTTACAAACTCAAAAATTACACCCGATAGGTGTAATTTATCCTTGAGCTGCAATGTTTGCAAAGCGCAAGAACTATCAAGGTCTGACTATATTAATTTATATTTAATTTCTTTGATTCCCTTGCAGCTAAAACTTTTACGCGGGGATGCTACTGGGTGGTACGGTACTGGTATTACAGGTACCTCCGTAGTACAGAACCAGTTTACGCTGGTGTCGCATTCTATTGTAACTTCGCACTACACCGTACCAGCTCAGGGTATAAAATCTCTGATTTGCAATCTACATAGAAAAAAACATGTTTCTGCTTTATCTAACTTAAGCCCATGCGGATAGCTTGTAGTGCTTTCTTCTTGCATTTTGCAGTCAAACTAATCGCTTAATTTATTCTATAACAGGCGACCACTCAAAAATTCGTCAACAGCGATTTCAAATTCAAATTCAAATTAGTTTATTTGTGACACGTATTGTATGACATGGTGTTGAATATAAAAAGTTTCACTATGCGCTGCCTTGCAAGGCGTACAAAATGTTTCCTTTACAGGAATAAATGTTAACTTTACCTACTTAAATGTCTAGACTACAACTAAAGTTAAAAATAGTAACATTAAAAACTTTGTTATAAAATATACGAAAAATCAAATAATAGTTGTATATTATAATGAAATAAATTAATAACAATGAAATACAAAAAAAAAACAGCAATAATAGGCACTTAATTAACACATACAAAAAAAGTTACAGATAATTAGGAAATGCGATATTTTTAGGGTTTTATTATTCTTCTAGGAAATCATTTAGACAGTAATAAATGGACTAAGTATTCCCTACGATCGATACATTGCTTTCAAACTCCCTTTAGTTTGGTGTTATATGCGACAGCTGATAGGGTTAGGCCAGGAAGCACATGTGACTTTGAAATTAGAGACCAATTTTTCTCTGATTAGAACTCCATATAGCCAGTAAGTTGAACATAATGGGGCAATGCCGCAACACCCATAAAAACAATAATAGGTACACAAGTGCTTTAATATTACTCAGATGTCTAAACGGAAAATGTAGGTACAGCGTTTACTCATACAACGCTTTTTATAACTCTATTGGATATAAACATTAGCCTATCGATTTAAATTAGAGTAGTGGGGATGCCCACAGTTCCCACAAGGGTGGATCCTTGCTTGCTTCGCCTTTTTGCTCCGCCTTTTAAATAAAATGTTTACGATTTATGTTCAGACTTATGGAATATACACACAAAATTTCATAAGAATCGGTCAAGCTGTTTCGAAGTAGTTTGGTAACAAGCACTGTGACATGAGAATTATACATACCTATACATTAGAGATATATACTTTTAATGAGATGAAAACAAATTGATCCAAAACAATAATAACTACTACTACTTTTTGTTTAGCGAGTCTCTAATATGTGGTCTTTAAACCTTTTGTGTTAGATATAATTAGAATGACAATATATACATATAACCTAACCTAACTTACAATACTTATCCTATAGCTAACCTAGCTACCGAACCTAACTACCTTACTGAAAGGCATTGATTTTGAAAGATACAAAATACATCATTTTAAACTGAACTACTGCGCTGCGTGTCTCTATGTTACATACAATATTAGAGTAGGTGTTAAGAGTAGTATTTAAATTAGTAAATAGTAGTAGAAGGTAATAATTTAACTCGATTGGTATCCTCGTTTGGTATCATGTACTACTTTGAACAGGCTAGGTTGATCTAGTGGTTAGTGGGCCTGACTGCTAAGCCGGAGATCGTGGGTTCGATTCCCACCCAAGACATACATTTGTGTGGCACGATCATTTGTTCTGTATGACCTTAATCAGGGTTGTGAACATGCCCATGCCCACAGTGCTCACAACGACGGACCCGCACTTGTGCTGTAACTCATAATTTTAAATGTTGCCCCACAATAGGAAATTCTTGTGTGTCATGACACACAAGAATTTCCTATTGTGGGGCAACACGGACCCATGGGTCCGATTACAAACATTTAAAGTCACCTAACACAAACAGTCTGACCCGGAACGACTATCTGTTAGGTAGGCCATGTAAATTTTTCGCGCGCGGGGATGAAACCCGCGAAACGCAGTAAAACAGCCAATGGCTCAGCCGCTGCATCAACCGTGACCTCGTCTTTAGATTACTTTTCATTTGCATGTACATTATACATAGGTAAACAACACATTTTTTATGGTGAATGCACATTTGTGTAAAGAAAATGAGTGCCACATTTATACAAAATTACAGCGACTTTTCCGCGCCCATCCATCCAAGCTCGAGTCACACGGCCTAGTGCACTAATGCATTTTCTGATGACTTTCTGCGATAAGCTACACCAGAAACGCATGACCTGCGTCGTACCTTTCTCTCGACGCAGCAAGGTAGGTTAGGTGACAGTTCAGCGGTCAGTAAAAACTCTGTAATAAATGGCTGAGTGCACAAAATTCTAACCTTCCACGGCCATCGCTTTCTTACGGCGCATTATGTGCTTTGATTCTCCCCGGGAGAAACGGTCGGCGGGTGAGCGGTTGCAAGCCGCATAGAGCGCGAGTAGAAGTTTCGACGCGCGGTAACGTCGCGCATGCGTACCTCACCAATGTTTTTGGCGGGAAACGAATGTTTATGTTCGAAAATTAAATTTATTTCTTATTTTTAATTACTTGTGCCAATTTTGTGATTGTCTTTAAAAGTTTGAAACAGTAGCTGTTGCTGAACAGACCCAGTCATTTTAAACACGGTAAGTTAAAAGTTTAATATTACTCCGTATTAATTTAAGTATTATTAAGAATATAATTAAATTACAAATAAAGGACAAAAAGGGCAAATAACGGGGACTTAAGTATTCTTTTTCAATAAAACTAATACCTACCTCCTTAACGCAACACCAAAATGTTTTATTTTGCACTGATGAGTAATAAATAAAATATTTTATCTAGACACTTAGCCCTTAGGTACACTTAGGTATAAACTAGTTATAGTAAAAGTTTTCGTAAAATATATCTAACACCCACCCACTGCAAATATTATAAACACCTACCACCACCACTTAAGTACCTACTTACCTAATTGCTTTCGTATTTATCTTCTAAATACCTGTATGTACCTATCGAAACTGAAATCTTCAGTTAAGTATACTTACCTAGTTTGGGCAAAAGCTCTACATGCATGCAAATTGCATTGACGTGAGTACCTAGCTCTGAAATAAAACAGGTACTTATTCAGGTATTCTGTTGTATAGCAATGATAAAAGATTGCTCTAAATGTTTCGAACAATAGGTTTGTAATGTAACGTCGTCGTACAAGACAACGTGTTGTGTTTAATATTTTGTTTCGACCAGTTTCTATGGAATTACTATAGAGTTGAAACGTCTTTACAGAGGTACTTAGGTATCTCGCGAATGAAAATAACAGAATTCCCATTGTGCAAAAATCTTCGTGAAAAACTAGGTGAACTTACTGCTATGTGAGCTGTCATTCGAGACTGATCTAACTTCACAGCGAGGTTCTACCAGAATAGGACCTACCTACAACTTCTAACTGTAGACCCTGTAAAAGTGTGAATGTACCTTTATAAAAATCTAAAATCACTTTGGCGTCAAATAGTGATTAGATTATTTTGTCTATTGTTTTGTGAGATAATTAAATTACTAACTCAAATTCTTCGCTTTAAACTATATAATGGTGTAAACACAGTAACTTATTACAGCGCCATGGGCAATAAGAAATACTTTGTTCCAATATCTCACAAAAAATCATCAATGTTCAAATTATGTGTACGCACACATAAATTTGAATATTGATGTATTTCTTTTTTATTCACCCTTAAATTCAAGATAACGCATAGGGAAAACCGAAATGTAGGCTACTTATTGAGCCCCTTAAACGATTTCTTAAGAAACATTACTAAGTATCTACTAAATGATTTTCATGTCAACTCTATTTTTGAACTAATTCTACTGGGCTGTTATATTATTTTTACTAAAGAGCGCCAATGAGTTTGGAGTATTGTCACCACTTTGTTTTGGGAATGTAGTCACCGGGTTTACTGCTTGATTTCGAATGTAACCTACCTACTTATGCGCGAAAAAAATAATTCCTGTGTCCAGCATATTAGTTACATAATTTTAATTTAAACATAGCCGTGCCCCAAGCAGCAAAAACTAGTACTATAAAGAACCATAGAACGTTTTGTAAAAAACTGTACTTGGTCCTATAAAACCCCAAAGAACGTTTCTATTATTCGGAAGTGGCGCATTTATATCTCTGTTCAGTGACAAAATAATTGTATTGCAGTGTTCCTCATGACGAAACAGTCCAATAAAAGTCCTGTAACAGTGATGCAGGTCTCAAAATAATGATGTCCTGACTACTGTAGGACCTTTTATAGTACTTTTTCATACTATACAAGAGTTTAGTTTTCTTTAACTCACCTTTTTCATTCACCATTCATTATTTTACATTCGTGATAGTGCAGAGTGCAAGAAATAATAAAAATAATTTTACGAAAGGATACAAGTAATCTGAGGTAAGTAAAAAAATATTTTGTTATTATAGTAATAGTCTATTACGGTGGAAATGACGTGCGACTGCAGCTTTACTGACAAACTAGGGATAGGTTTACCATGAATTTAAAGTGCCCCCCTCGAATTGTTGAGCTTTTACTAAAATATTTATCATATTAAGTGATTTCAATATTTTAAGAGCCATTATAGTGCTTGCCGTGATAATGTTTTCACTGTCAGTCATCGTGGATTCAACCTAAAATTGGGGTTCTGTGTGAGCATGACTGAATATATTTATAATACACGTTTTTTTACTGTTTTTCTAAAGACCATTAATGAAAAAAAAAACTGAATTGTAAACTGTTAACTGACGAATAGTGAGAATTGATCATGTAACCAGTTTTTATTTCCTTAGGAAGAACTTACGTACTTATATCAAGTTTTACGTACCTAATGTTTATATTTCTTTGTAATTTCACTGAACTATAAATTTAAAGCAATACCTTTATAAATTTAAACTGCAGTCAACATTGTATTTTTGCAGGGTACCTAATGGACGCCAATATGGATATCGATATTTTTTTTAGTCGAGACGATATCATGCTGTTCACAGCAGCATGCAGCAGCAGCAGCTTCAAATTGAATAGGTATTCCTGTGAAGTGAATATTCTAACATTTTATGTTTTTGACATTGTTTCGAGTACCTGATATCGTACATACAAGCTGAGTTAATTATGTGGGTTGATTTTAACGTGATATCAAGACTGTTAGAAGATGAGAAATGAAAGGTTTTTCTTTTTTAGTTCAAAATAAAGAACCTTGAAATTAAAAAAGATTTTTATTTATGTACCATCATAATTATATACAATCGTACTAAACTTTTTGTTGCTTCATGCGAAATATTTTAATTAATGGCCCAGTGTTTACGCCATCACGAAATTGTTGGTCTTTTACGAATGTTGAATTATTGCTTGAAGATTTAATTCAGAAAAATCGCTGGAATAAGGACTCTCTTCAGAAATACACACATCAAAAGTGTCTAGGGATCAACATATATTTTTGCAATAACTTTTCTCCTGATTGATATTAATTAAAATTTTCTTTAAGGATTCATCAAATAAAGTGTTTTTGTTTATCACAGTAACGATAAACCAAGTCACCTTTGCATTAATAAAGAAATTTGCCATTTTCCTAATAAAGGGATTTTTGACATTTGAACCACTAACATTAAAGTTCGAAAAAAAGACTGAAATAACAGTTTTCTTTGAAATTTTATTGGGTAACTTAAACAATTAATAATCCGTGTTTCTACCGCGAACACTAACAACACAAGAACATCGGTTTGGCATACTCAAAATGAGTTCATCCAAATCACGCTGTGGAATGGCCGCCCATGTTCGTTGCAACAACAAAAAAAGGTCTTCTTGCGACTGGATACCCTCCATATTCGGCAGAGCTCTTCTCTGTAGCATATCCCATGCATGCTCAATCGGGTTCAAGTCTGGCGACTGAGCAGGCCAGGGCAGGACATTGATGTTAGCTGCGGCGAGAGTCTGTCTTACAACTCGTGAGGCTTCATCGCTCTTCAGGGAACTTAATTAGCGACCAAACAGTCAGAAACCGCTTGCATGAAGTGAACCTTCATTCCCGAAGACCGCTACGGGTACCACCTATAGCAATGCACAATCGTAGGATTCGATATCAATGGGCTCTTGAACACAGAAATTGGGCAGAAGAACAATGGCGTTTCGTGTGCTTTTCTGATGAGTCTCGTTTTGGTATGAGACCGGATACAAGACGTATACGACACTGGAGAACCCCTGGACGCCAACAGCGATTAAAATCCTGCCAGGAAGTCCATCCTTATAGTGGTGGAACCATCATGGTATGGGCGGGTATTTGGATCGGCGGAAGAACTGAGTTGATTTGGATCAGAGGCAACCTCAACGCTCAAATTTATGCTGAGACGATTGTATCAGACGTCATCGTTCCTCTACAAGTGCAAATCGGTCCCTTATTTCAGTTAATGCATGATAATGCACGACCGCACACCGCAAGAGTTGTAAGACAGACTCTCGCCGCAGCTAACATCAATGTCCTGCCCTGGCCTGCTCAGTCGCCAGACTTGAACCCGATTGAGCATGCATGGGATATGCTACAGAGAAGAGCTCTGCCGAATATGGAGGGTATCCAGTCGCAAGAAGAACTTTTTTTGTTGTTGCAACGAACATGGGCGGCCATTCCACAGCGTGATTTGGATGAACTTATTTTGAGTATGCCAAACCGATGTTCTTGTGTTGTTAGTGTTCGCGGTAGAAACACGGATTATTAATTGTTTAAGTTACCCAATAGAATTTTAAAGAAAACTGTTATTTCAGTCTTTTTTTCGAACTTTAATGTTAGTGGTTCAAATGTCAAAAATCCCTTTATTAGGAAAATGGCAAATTTCTTTATTAATGCAAAGGTGACTTGGTTTATCGTTACTGTGACAAACGAAAACACTTTATTTGATGAATCCTTAAAGAAAATTTTAATTAATATCAATCAGGAGAAAAGTTATTGCAAAAATATATGTTGATCCCTAGACACTTTTGATGTGTGTAATATCTTTGTAAGGCACATTTTGTACGGAACCGTTTCCCGTAATTGTGATTCTAACTTGATTTTGGCTACTATTATTACTTTGTTTGATGATGAAAAAAAAAACAAAGCTGCTTTTTCAAAATCATGAAATTAAATTAAATTAAATTCACTTATATAAGTTCCACTGCGTTTAGATAAATATTTCTTTTCCAATTCTTTAAATCCATTATTATTTTTTGTTTTTAGGGCAGAATGCATGTTGCATTAATTCCGTATCAAAATGTCTGAATATTGTTGTAAAAGCGAGCCAATAATCCTTTATGGGACTTAGCTGTCATTTAATAGAAACATTTATCTACGTTTATGTGCCACTTTTGCGTCATTAAAGTGATAGATACCGATTTATAATACCAAACAGCGCATTGCTAGGCACCAAAAAAGTTGTTATACAAAAATTCTGCTCTATAATAGTGTCTGTGTGATATGCTTATCGACAAAATTATAATATGCTTCTAAAAACTATTATAATACACTAACGTTCTATTAGCGTGCTCTGATATTTGACTACATCACAAAAACACTCTATTGTAAAGTCTTTTGTGACTATTAACGCACAAGTACTATAGCAGCGATCTGAATATCCACAACATCACAATATTACCCTGTAGTTGAGTGTTCATCACTGCTATAACGAAACTACTATTGCAGTACGTTTGGAACCCTTAATACGCTAATCAGAGAAATAAAGGCACCTGCTAACAAATTTATAGAGCAATATTATTATGTACCAGTTATATTAGAACTTGCTATAGTACTTGACTATAACGGTTGTATTAAATGACGTAGTAAACGTTTACATTCTTTGTTTATAGGTATTTTTAGCTCTTTAAGCATTTAGAGCAATAACGTACTGTAGAACGCTTTTATACCACACCCTGGTACCGCTAAAACCTTAATAAATCGTTTATAGAGCTTTTCAGAGTTATGAACTGAAATAATAGGACTGAATTGCTGGTTGGGGCACTATGATTCATAGAACAATCACAGACAGTCGCGTAAGAACTTGTACCCCACTTTTACTCATCATGTGATAGGAATAAAATGGATAAACACAACGGCTTTCTTCGCGCACTTCCGAACGAGTTTTACACGTATGTTTATAAGTAACTTATTTTTAGCTATCCTAGAAAGGAATCGGAAACAGCACGCGAAGCACGACCACATAAACGAATTTTGTCTACAGAATAATCGACAGTGACCCGATTGTAGAAACATTTCTTTTGTTTTGAGCACAACTATGTCCAGAATGAAGAGAAGAAATATGTAGATTCTTCAGTCGACAATAGTCAACAAATATCGAGCATTACATACACATATACACATAAACTCACGCCATTTTTCATTTATGGGGGTAGGCAGAAACTACAGAGCGTCATATGCTACGATTCTTACATACTTCTTTTGCTTCGTTTACATTCATACATGTTGTCATGCCCGGTTGCGAGTACTACGCACCTGACCTTTCCGAAGAACCTCACCAATAAGGTATAGGTATGTCCTTCTAGGGCGTCCCCTCCCGCCATTGCCACTTACATCTGCCTTGTAAATATCTTTCGTTAGTCGCCTTTCATTCATCCTTTCAACGTGACCAAACCATCTAAGCATACTCTTTTCAATTTTTGTTACTACTTCTTTTAAACCACAACGTTGCTTTATCACATCATTCCTCAATCGCGCATTATTTATTCTATAGGTACCTATATATGGGCAGAAATGTTTCTGCCATCTCTCACTTTGTCGATCCTATCGTCGACATATCCGTTTCCTTTCTACGATGAACATGCTACGTGTGTAGATGCCTGCACAACAAGCTTCCCCAATCTGTTTACTTCATTGTTCATTTTTCAACTTTATCACAAAAGAATAAGGTTTTTGTTCAATTGCGAAAATTTGGCAATTTTGGATTGCTCGGTGTGCTGACGTCAGTAGGTACCAAAACACTGGATAGCCTAACCTCAAATGAATGCCAACTGCAATACGGTTCTGTTGTATTAGTCGACATTGCATGATTTCGTTTTTAAAAACAATTTGAACTATTCAAGTATAAATCTATATCGATTAAAGCTACAAGAACAATAATAATAAATATTGAAGTTCGTTCCTTCAGTACTTAGAATAAAAAAGAAGCAGTAAGTAAAGTTAGACACTAAAATTATAGGTATTTTTATTTTCAGACTTACGTATCTGTTACATGTATAAAAACACACAGAGTCACACAAACACACACGCACTCACATAACCGACACACTCACACCCAAGCCTTGCACAGACGGATGTTTGTTAATTTGTTAGTGATGATTTAGTAACAGATGTTAAATAATTTAACTCGTCATCTACCGGAATTCCAAACACAATTAAATTACCTATTGTTCGAGGAAGCCGGATCCGCTCGGGCCTGTTAATTTGGTTAAACCAAGCTAAATTATTTGTAACGTAAGTTGTAGTAGGAATCAAAAGGATTTAAGAAAGCACCATTGAGATAACGGTTATGTTCCTATACCAAGGTAACGAACTCTTATGGTAAGACTTCTTTTGTCTGTCAGTGTCAGCACAACTCGCGTATTTTAGGAATAGACAACGTGACTTGAAATTTGGAATACCTACTTAGTTTAAAATAATGCTTCTTCATCTATGACGACACGATAGGCACAGTGGCTGAGCGATTCACTGACTACGCTGCGTGTCCCGAGTTTGTTTTCCGCACGGGTCATATATTTAAATGGACTACAGACAGTTATTCCGGAGTCTAGCTGTTTGAATACACGGTGAGTAAACGCACCGGTCTATGACACAGCATTAAATAAAATAAAAAATAAATTAATAAATAGTCTAGTCTAGTCTCTAGTCTAGGTGTATAGTCTAAGTGTAAGTACACCACAAACTATCTTCATTTTATTTCTCATTCTCTATCAAGTCCATCCAAAAGTTGTCTGTAAGAGAACGTAGAGTTAATTTCTCCCTTGAATAAATCTAGTTAAATCCATGAAGGTTTATGTAAAAACAGTAAAATTAAAATAACATATCTCATATCTCTAAGCAGTGCGATTCTGGTCAAATCACCGCGTGAAAATGTACTTAGTCGTAGTGAGGGCAAATTGAGCTGTCATTCCATACTACTGCAAGGCATTGACAGTTCACTTCACTCAAGTTTTCACAGCGTGACTTTTACTGAATCGACCGGCAGCACAGTTTTTTTGTTTAAATCGGCACAAGCCATTCCAGTTACGTAGAAGAATAAAAAAAACCCTTAACAATTTAGTTAAAACTAGGTACTTACCAACTATGTAAAAAAATCCTACTGCTAAAGGTAAGAGAATCCGAACTCAATCTTTGTTTCCTTTTTTTTCTATCTGGTGAATCACCATTAACAGATACAGTAAAATTCTAGAATGGGCATCTATCACTCACGTAAGCAAGTATGCAAAGTTGTTGGCAAGCGAAAGATAATAAGGTAAACATATGACTTTTCCGCAGATTAAAATTGGCCACAAACTAATTAGTTTAAACTCCATACAAACTAGAAATAGACAGCAAAATTTATTGGCTAACATACCATCGTGAACAATTTCATAATGTCAAACTTACGAGCAGTGCCGCCAGCCGCATTCGGATCAACTCATATACCTATATCTGAGTGGTTCTTTCCTCAAAAGACCATCTCAAACACATTTGCATGGTCCTCGCGTGTTAAAGATAAAGACAAGGACAAAAATAGAGATAGAGTTTCTTTCGGTGTTAGTTCGGTGTTGTTAAATCAGATAGTGAAACACCGACCGTGTTTCACTATCGGTGAAACACGGTCAGAAAACTGAATGCTTGATTTGTTACCAAAAATGCAAAACTCCGTACTAGTGCACCTTCATTATTTAAGGATTTCCCTCAATTCCTCGAGGATCCCATCATCAGATCGGGGTTTAGATACAAATGGGACCAAGCTGGCAGTAGGTATACTCTATCAAATAAAAGAAGAATTTTGAAAATCGGTCCGTAAATGGCGGAGTAATTGCGTAACAAACATACATAACAAAAACATGCAGTCGAATTGAGAACCCTTTTTTTGAAGTCGGTTAAAAAGTGTGTATTTAAAAAAAAATATCTTGCTTGATTGATGTGTAAAAGTGTTTGTAATATCTAATTTACAGAAACTCTCTCTATTTCATGCATCATTTAAGACAGCGCGGGCCCTTTAGCAAAATTCTTCCATGTGGTCCCTTGGTTGTTCTTGATTTGTATTTGGTTCTCAAGTTTAGGAGAACAATGACTCAAAATTAAAACAAAATGAATATTTTTGTAACACAGATTTGCCTCATGCTTCTTACACTCAAGTATTTAAATCAAACAAGCCTTTTTAACCGACTTTCAAAAAAGGAGGAGGTTCTATGTTCGTGTGTATGTACTTTTTTTTTTTTTTTTTTTCTGTATGTTACCTGATTTCTCCCCCATTTGTGGACCGATTCCCAAAATTCTTTTTTTATTTGAAAGAGTATACTCCTGAGGTGGTCCCATTTTAATTTGGTGAAGATCTGGTACTGATCTTCGGAGATATACAACGGAACTCTTCAAAAATAAACGGCAAACCTGTCGTGATTGCTGGAATAGGGTATATGCATGTATTTTTTTTATATTTTTAATTCACTGTTTACAACGTTTTAACATAGTAAAAAAATATAAACATATTCAAAAATGCAGTAATGAAGCTTAAAAAAATATTTAAAATACAGAATAAATTGGAGCTGTTTAAACGCCGCCATTTTCGCGCGCCATTTCGATTACGTCATTTACTATAATCCTATTACTATTACTATGGGTGTTTTCGTTCTTCTAACCATTTCACCATGAAAAAAGCTCAAAAACCAGTTTACCGGTATTGCTTGTACCCGAATGCAATAAACATTATCAGATTGTGCTTTTACAAAACCACTTTCAGTAATTTTTCTTAAATATTCAATAACCTCACTATGAAGCTAAAATTACACTTGAACATTAAATTAGTTCACAACACACACGGCGATAATTATGTTTTCGAATAAAAAGTCCATTCTAATACTTAATGTCATACTTACACATTGTATGTTTTGTAGACGTTGAGTTGTTGTGTAGTATTTGACGTAATTTTTCGTTATAACCAATGGTGATGCGTTTCACAAATTTGAATTTCCCGCGCTTAATTCGCACTTTTATTTTTAATTTTAAATAATTATGACGCTATTAAAAAGTAAAATAATGATTCAGTTCATATTTTCTGCCATTAAAGATTCGGAAAAAAAATATTCGAACCATATTTAAATTACATGCATATTCCCTATCGCTTGGATGTTTATTGTTTATACAACATAATGACGTATCATCACGCCTGTATGCTCTGAGGGGTACGCAGGTGGGTACAATATACCTAGATTTCGTCAGTTAGGTATGTTAATTTTAATTTATTAGGGATTAGTGGAAAACCCTATTATGATAACATGTATTGTTAACAATTAACAATATGAAATAAATTCATGGCAAATATTTTTATGGTAACAACTAAAAATGGAAAAATAAAAACTTTTTTGCAAAAAATAAAACCGACTTCAAAAAAAACATTAAACGGTGTAAAATAACTCTAAATTCGGAAGTCGGTGGCCCATCATGAGTAAGACAAACCCACCAAAGCCACAGACTTCCGAATTTAGAGTTATTTTACACCGTTTAGTGTTTTTTTTGAAGTCGGTTTTATTATTTGCAAAAAAGTTTTTTTAGCATCCTAGCTCGGAAAGTTTAATATATTTTGACAATATATCAGAATTAATAGTAGCTTTGCAGACTTAATCAGAAAAGCTAAAGAATTTATATTCCGGCACTGCTCACAATTCGCATCAATTGGTCGTAGAACCAGACATTTATTGATCGGCCATTACTGAAAGAAGCTATAATAAACCGCTATAAATTCCCGAAGATTGCTTCAAGACTATTGGCGTAAAGATTGGTTGCTTCCAAGTTCTATACTTATTTAACGTATCTCCTTTCTAATGTAGATAATTTATTTATTAGCTCTGCCCACGACTTCGTCCGACCTAAAGTTGATGGGTATTTTTTGCTCATAATCCGACACCACATATTTTTCCAACATTAAATTAACCAATAAAAGAAGCCAATTGAATTTTACACTTAGCATTCATTTCGCTTATAGGCTAGGCATTTCTTCCTCGTCTTCGTACATATTTACTTAATTGGATAACCACTGATATGTAATTTCCATGCACGATACAACGACCAGTAGAATTTTAAGTGGCAATACTATGTCGAGATAACCAACCGCATGCAAACCGTGGAGATTATAAAACGGCAAGGTTCGGTGGCAGACGTTTACGGGTCGATGACGATAAATACCTTCTACTCATTCATTACACAACCAGGTGGAAATGAAAACAAACAAAATACCTAATAGTGCTAAAACCTGTCCATTAAATTTGTCTATGCTCATGCTTACCAAAGAAACACCTTCGATATACGAAGATCGCTAATTGGACCGCAAACATAACGTTCGAAAATCAAACGTTCGACCAATAAAACTTAGGATAGTCAAGGCGTGTCAATGTCAGTTTCTGTTGTCTTTGGCTAGAAAAGTGGTGAGCACAAATGAGTCCCTTGCGTATTATTATTTCTGACACCTGTTTAACAAGACAATATTTGGTGAGGTTACAAATGAGGTAGCATTCCTTTGTTGTTTAATCATATCATTAATATTGGATATTAACTTAGTTTAATTACCCGAGGGGCTAGGTGCACAGTCAGTGAGCTACGTTGCCTGACCCATCTTCCCCTTTTATTTTTTTTTATTTGAAGATGTACCTCACTGGCAGTACCTACACCCTAACAACGGTGCTATTATGTATAAGTCACCCTGTAGAAAAAAAAGCGCGGGAAACTTCTAAATTGGTGGACGCGTCCTTTTTGAACTTTTCGTTTTTAATTAATTTTTAACTGTAATATAGTATCAGTAGCCGTAGTTTTAGTGTCGTAGTTTCCTTATATTTTATTTATTTTGATTGTGTATATTCTTCAGTAGGGGTAAGTGTTTTTATATATATTATAGGTGAGTGACAATGAATGATCCGCCTGATCCGAGGGGCTTTGTCCCCCCGGTAGGCAGCTATGTTACCATATCGAATGAATCCGGCATGGATACTGATGGGTCTTCTACGACCAAAACTTTAAAAAGAAGTCGTGTGCATGTGTGCAAACACTGCAACAAACGTCGTCGTACTCGCAAGGGCCACGGTTCCGAATCATCGGGTTGTGGTTGTATCGACTCGTCCATAAGCGCGGAACAATTAATTACACCCATCATTGCTAATTCGTCAATAAGCTCAGAACAAAGTTCACCCACCATTGCTAACATATTAGTTACTCCAGCTCCTTCAGTTCCCGCTCAAATTGGGCGCAAAATTTATGAGAAAACAGACATCGCGCCATTCGTAATCCACATTTCAAAAAATTCTATTTCTGAAAACGATGGAACCACAATGCATCCCATCACATTTGGGAAGTTTTTAAAAAATAATGCCTTCAAAAATATTGTAAATGGGAGTGTCAAGAAAATCGGCCGTAATAAAATAAGCATTTCTTTTTCTAATTTCCTGGACGCAAATTCTTTTATTAACAGTAGTAGTCTTGAGAAATTTAATTATAAAGCTTACATACCCACTTTTAATGTAACTAGAATGGGTTTAGTGCGTGGAGTTCCTGCAGAATGGTCTCCGGAGGAAATTATTGAGAATATTTCGGTACCAATTGGTTGCGGGCCTATTTTAAAGGCCAGGCGCCTTAATTTTAAAACTGTTGTGGATGGCAGTATCATATGGAAACCTTCCCAATCCATTGTGGTTACTTTCGATGGGCAGATTTTACCAAAAAGAATTTTTATGTGTTACAATGCATTACCTGTTGAGTTGTATATTTTCCCCACAGTACAGTGTTTTAACTGCTGCCGTTTTGGACACACAAGACTCCAATGTAGGTCGAAGCCTAAATGTTATAAATGTGGTCAAGGACACACTGGGGATAGCTGTGAAACTGATCCAGAAAATGCATCTTGCTGTCTTTGTTCTGGGTTCCACTATGCAACAAATAAGTCTTGCCCAGAATTTTCAAGGCAAAAATCAATTAAAACTTATATGGCGCAAAGTACTGTATCATATGCTGAAGCAGCAAAAATCCATCCTCCAGTTTCAAGATCCTTTGCAGACACACTCTTATCTCCACCATCCAAAAACTTGCCTGATACTCCATCTATGTCTTTACCTAACACAATGTCAACAAGTTATAAAAAAACTGTCTTCTTAAAACCACGTTCCCCTCCCAAATCTGTACCAGGATATAATAAAGAAGCTCACAATGCTATTATTAAAGATTTTAACATTCCTCAACCATCAGATGGTTGTGCTTTTTCTAATAAACACAATATTGAAGATAAAGCTGTAAATTTTTCTATTAATGATTTTCTTTCTGCATTAAACAGTCTTCTCTCTCAGTTCAACATTTCACCGTCCAACGTTGCCCCTTCTTTTAATGTACCTCAATTCACTCATAATGGACCACACATCCAAAATAATCCAGTGGAACTGCCGCAGTCTAATAAACAAAAAGAGTGATATTATATATTTGTTAAATAAATTTGAATCTTTTGTCTTTGCTTTAGCAGAGACATGGCTCAAAGCTCATCATATTTTTAAAATCATTGGTTATTTAACCATTAGAGAGGATAGATCTGATGGGTATGGTGGAGTAGCTATACTTATCAAGAATTCTATCCCTTTTTCCAACATTACATTACCTCCTCATAGTGAGGAAATTTCAATTTTAGCTATAAAAGTGTATAATACTTGTCTTGTCTCTATATACATCCCTCACCCTTCTTCTTCTGTACTTCAAGAGATGAATAATCTCCTTTCTTTTCTTCCAAAGCCATTCTTAATATTAGGGGACTTTAATTGCCATCACCAATCATGGGGTTGTTCAATTTCAAATTGTTATGGGGATGAATTACTTGATATAATAGATGTACATAACTTATGCATCTTGAATTCAGGAGCACCCACTCGACGTTCTGATCCTAACCAAAACCAAAGCGCAATTGACCTTTCTATCTGTTCTCCAAACCTTGCCTCTTCACTAACTTGGTACACTTTGTCCTCTACTTTTGGTAGTGACCATTTCCCAATAGTCATCTCTTATCCTCTTCGTAAACCAAATGCACCAATTAAGAGATCAAATCTAAAACATAATTTACCCCATAGTAATAGTAGTGACTGGGATAAATTTAAGGACATTGTTGACAGAAAACTTTGTTCTTTGCCAGTTATTTCTGATGGTAATGAAAACAGTTGTGCTGAAGCCTTAGCACGCTTATTAATTGCAGCGGCGGATGAGGTTTTTCCTGTAAAAAAGAACAATATTAGTTCAATTCCGTCGCCTCCTTGGTGGGATTCAGAGTGCACAGAAATGATTAATAAGCGTAATGAGGCTGAATACAATTATAACGTTGGGATGTCAGATATTAACTTTGAAATTCTTACTAACATAATTTTAGAAACACGTAAACTATTTAAAAAGAAAAAAATTGAATCTTGGCGTAACTTTTGTTTATCTATTTCACCGAATACTCACCCTACGATTGTCTGGCGTTACATTCGTAGATTTAGATCCATCTATAACAACCATTCTCCTATCCCTGATTCGTTAGCCAGTGACTTTTTAGATAAATTAGCTCCTCCATAGGTTCCCGAGGCTAACCTACCTCTCATACCCAATACCCAAAATATTAGTTCGTCGCTAGATCGTCCATTCACTGTCACTGAATTGAAGTGTGTTATTAATAAAACACGGGATTCAGCCCCAGGCATTGATGGCATACCGTATTCCTTCTTTGCTCATTTAAATGACGACGTTCTCAGTTACTATTTAGAGCTTATTAATTCTATTATGATTACTACAGGAAACGTTCCTGTTGAATGGAAACGTCAAATGGTGTTGCCATTCCTTAAACCTAATAAAACTCCTTCTGATGTTTCTTCATACCGTCCCATTGTTTTGTCTTCAATTCTGATAAAATTAGCGGAACACTTAATTAAAAATCGCCTAGAATGGTTTGTTGAAAGTAAGGGTCTCCTGGCAGAATCACAATATGGCTTTAGAAAAGGTAGAAGTACTAGTGACTGTTTATGCATTTTTACATCGGACATCCGGATTTCATTTTCTAATAATCAATCCACGGTCGCGGTTTTCCTCGACATTAATTCAGCTTATGATAATGTTGTATTATCAGTTTTACAAAATAAATTAAAAGCCTTACAAGTTCCAATGAACTTGTTGAATTTCATCATCAATATCCTGTCTGAACGCTCTGTTAACATGATAATAGGTGATCATGAGGTATCGCATACAGTATGGAGAGGTCTCCCACAAGGTTCTGTGCTCAGCCCCCTTTTATACAATATTTACACTTTTGATTTAGATTCGTCCTTGCCTAATCATGTTAAAGTTCTTCAATATGCCGATGATTTATTATTATATTCTACAAGTCAGTATATCGAGCAAGCTAGCTGTTCTATTAATTCTGCTTTATCGGCTTTGGATTCATGGTTACATTTGAACGGTTTGGAGTTATCAACATCTAAAAGCGCAGCTGTTTTATTCACCCGGAAGAGAAACATTCCCGGAGTTAATCTTTACTATAAAGATACGCCTATTCCAGTTAAAGACAATTTCCGATATTTGGGTGTAATTTTAGACCCTAAATTAAACAGTGTTCCCCATTGCGATTTTATTGTTAATAAATGCGAAAATCATTTAAACATGCTTAGATGCTTGTCAGGTGTTTGGTGGGGTGCACATCCTTTTTCCTTAAAATTAATCTACAATGCTATAATCAGAAGCACGTTAGATTATGGGTTATTTATTCTTGAACCAGGTAGTATTATGGCTTTTAAAAAATTAGATCGCATTCAGTCTAAAGCATTACGAATTATTGCGGGTGCTATGAAGTCGAGCCCCATAAATGCCTTACAGGTAGAATGCGGGGAAGCTCCTTTATATCTTAGAAGACAATTCCTTGCTGATAATTATTTGTTCCGAATCATTCAGTTCTCAACTCATCCTCTCATACCTAAACTGGTCACTTTAGTGTCGCTGATTGATTCTTCAGATTACTGGTCCCATAAACGTGCTCCTTGTTTGGTTATAAGCTATAAAAAATACCTTTCTCTATCTTCTCCAATTCACCGTTCCAACAAACTTCCCATATTTAGCAGTAGTTATGACAGTTTACATTTCAATCCCATCATAAAATTTCACTGTACTAACAAATCCGACCCCATTTGTCATTTGAGTTTCAACAATTTTCTGGCCGAACACTCGGAATATCACCACATTTTTACTGATGCTTCCAAGCGTTCTCCGACGGGTTGTGTCGGGATTGGCACGTACCACTCGCAATTCAACATCGTTCAAAAAATAAAACTTCCTCCGGAGACTTCCGTTTTTACAGGAGAATGTTTAAAAGCCATTGATTATAGTCGGGTTTTTAAGCTCAAGAAAGTTATCATCTTTTCAGATTGTCAAAGTGCTCTTTTAGCCATCAACAAATCCCCACTGTCACATAAATTCCTGTCTCCAATCATTTGTTTAATTAGAGAATTTGCGTACAGGACCTTATCTGAGGGCAATGTCTTGCAATTCGCGTGGGTTCCAGCCCATGCTGGAATCAAGGGCAATGAAGTGGCGAATTCTCTCGCTGGTGAAGCGGTGCAGTGTGGGGACATAGTTCCATACATCAATTTCAATTCAGATATTGTAAATTTACCTAAAACTTTTCTTTTGGACACCTGGAAGGTGGCCTGGGAAATCAGCAGCAGACAAAAGGGTCATTATTTTTCGTTAATCCACCCCGATGTTTCGGAAAAACCGTGGTTTGGCAGGGCTAAGTTTGGCAAGATGGAGACCTCAGTTCTCATTCGTATGAGAATCGGTCACGTCTGCTCTCCTGCTCATCTTGCTAAACTTAAAATTGTCAATGATCCCAGTTGTTCGTGTTGCACAGATGTGGGCGACTTGAATCACATCCTTTTCTCCTGTCCTCTATATGACCGTTCTTCCTTTCTTTTTTTTTTTTTTTTTTTTTTTTTTTTTTAGGGTTTGTTACCTCAGTACTCCGTCATTTATGGACCGATTTTCAAAATTCTTTTTTTGTTTGATAGGGTATAGTAGCAGATTGGTCCCATTTGTATCAAAACTCATATCTGATGAGGGATCTTTGAGGAATTGAGGGAACTCCTCAAAAAATATAGGCACACACGCACCGATTTTAACATTTTTAGTAACAAATCAAGCATTTTCATTTAGAAAGTATCATTTGCTGAAGAAAAACTGATGTAGAAGACAGGCAACGGAACTCTTCAACGCATAACAGCAAATTATTCGCGATTGCTATAGTCAGATGTCTATGCTGAGCTTTTGTATTCTCATAACATAACATTACGCCATTCTATTTTAAAAGGGGCCGGCAGAGATGTTTAGATAGAACTTTTTTAGCAATTGTTATCAAATTTCAATGATTCTTTCAAGTTTTGAAAGACTTTCTTTACACACAAAGAAACTAAAAATTACAAAATAAAAACTTTTTTACAAAAAAAACAACCGACTTCTTAAAAAAAACTAACAGGTGAAAAATAACTCCAGTTTCGGAAGTCGGTGGCCAATAATGAACAAAACAAAACCACCAAAGCCACAGACTTCCGAAACTGGAGTTATTTTTCACCTGTTAGTTTTTTTTTTTGTACAAATAGTTTACCTGTATATAAATGTATAGCTTCATTCATTACCATTAATAATATTAAATTGTAATTAAATTATTATTATTACTTATATTTTTTTCACCAATTTATTGTATGCATCTCATTATTCATTATTAATTCCTTTATCATTTCCTTTAATCCTACTGATCCTATATTCAAAATTCCGTTTTAAATATTGAATAATTTTGATAAATTCCAGTTTTCCTACCTTTGTTTTATAACTTCTCTACTTGACATTGGCTAAATGCACAAACCGTGCGAAGCCAGAAAAAAAAAAAAAAAAAAAAAAAAAAGTCACCCTGTAGGTGAAGTGAAGATGAATTGCGCCGTTTTGGATTTACGTTGACTATACAGGTTAGAAATAAACAACGTTTTCTATGGACAAGAGCTGAATGTAGCTGAAGCTGAAGGGAGCCAAGATATTATACTTTTTTTTTAGAGAATAGCACTACGGCCCCAAAACTTAATAATAGTTATATAGTAGGTTGCCGTACACCTCCAGGAGCGCATTTTCTCATCTATTAACTATGAGTCCACATCGCGTGCGCACATAATCTCGCAACTAATAGCATAATCTTCCATAAATCCATATAGATGGCACAACATTCTCTAGTGTTCATTATGAGGATTGCTTTGTACGGCTCTGTTAAACGTTGTTGTCATAATATTTCTCTTTGTTCAAAACTAAATTAAGACAATTGAACTGAATTTGACTTAGTCTTCTGATGACTGATGAGACTGACTCGTTGTCGCCAACACTAATGAACCTGTGCTCGAATTACACATGATATTGGGTTATCATCAGGAATTTCTCATTAAAATTTACTTCTGTATTTCGGCCCCGTTCATGTCCATGGGCTCGCCTTCGAACTCATAGGATTTAAACATAACGGGCAAATGTTGGTTTACTATAAGAACACGTCTGCCTAACTCTTCGGGGAGTAGTCATAGTATTTAAATGGTAAGGGATTCTTACAAGTTAAATACAGATGAATTATAATACTGATAATAAATTATTAAACAAGTGAGTAGTGAGTGATGTTATATTATGTTTTATGATGGTTTTCTCGTCAATCTTCGTTGTTAACCTTTACCATAGCAGTCATAATATTGAAATCGCCAAAACAACCAGGATTTTCGATCACAAAACCTTTAAATTGAAAAAAAAAAGGAAATCCGTGTGTAGTAATTCTGAAACAAATGTCTTTTCTGATTAAAGTATTTATAACCATTAATAATGCTTAAACGAAGCCTACACACCTAATACATAAAAATCCAAACGAATTAATTACGCTCTATGATTTCCGCAGGATTAGGTTCATTCATGTAATTAAATCAGACACGGTGTGAACTTGAAAAGTGCGCGTATAATAAGTTAATCAGATGATTAGCGAGATCTTGCTCAATATAACATTATGAGCGAAACGTGATTGCTGACGTCTAATGCTTTTTACCTACTTACGTACCTAATGTACTTAAGAAGGGTTACCATTTACCAGATATTTTCCGCTTCAAAGAAAGAGATTCCTTACAATGGTGTGCCTATGTTGTAAGGAATCCAGTCCATGGCGTTACTATTGCCATTATATTATAGCCATCTTCAACTGTATCAATAAGATAAGATAAGATAAAGTTTATTAATAATCAAGTACATATCGTCGTATCCTACGAATAGGGGCGTAACTGCATAATAGCTACTTTTCAGGAGACACTTTTTTGTGATTATTTAAATTACTTATGAACAGTTATGTGTTTGTGGTTCCATATAATGTGTATGGGTATCATATGGTTCGACTAGCATTTTTTTCAATAAATTACCTTTATATTTTATACGCATTTTGTCCCTTAAATCCTTATTCTCAGTTGTGTTAAGGCAAAGTAGGGTTGGACTTGAGCAATAAGTTACATTACGCCTTTTATCTGCGGAAATGTTTAGGTCACAGTCGCCATATTATAAGACAAAAACATAATTTGAACGTAGAAAAAAGACACAAACGTAATTAGGTCTTAGTCTCTTCTATACATATCCAATTTAGCCATTCCATAGAACACGGCCACAATCACCAAAAGGGCTTTTTTCAATGTACCCAATAGTGGCCGAGCGGCGCTTGCACGTTGCCCGGCGCCCGCGCACCCTCACTACTCGCGAAGAAAGAGGGCGCGACGGCTATTGTGGCTTTATTCTTCGTTGAAAACGTAGTGCTTATAATTGTGGCTTTTTAGAAAACCTAATTATTTGATAACTTGTACCGTTTTTAATTGTTTTGTTGAACTGATTACATGTGGTATGATGAGTAGAATTGAATAATGCAATAAAAAAAGAAAGCCCTTAAGTTCTTTAGGGCACTATTCGTAGGATAGGACGATATCACATGAGTGTTTGAACGGTGATCCCCAAACTAGACGATGTCCCTATTATATTATCATTTTCAATTTTAGCTGCTATTGTGTCTCTAATGCCCATTTTCATTGGTACTAGGGAAGCCCTGTTACCAACCTAGTCGTTTTGAGCTTCAAATCTAACCATTACTATTTAACAGTCCAATTGAAATAAATTTGACTTTGATCCTTAACGTAATGCTAAAATAAAATTTACTGTTCATCGTGAGAAAATCGGCTGTCCTGAGATATTTCTCGACGGCATGTGAAGCTAGGTCAGAGGCCCATGGGCAGAATGAAAACTCTGAAACTAGGTTTCACATACCACCTGAATTGAAGAAGAAGATCCACTGTATAAGAGTCGTCTAGTTTGTGAAAACAGGCATGAACATATTTTCTCTGTTTTCCTAATTGCATGCACTTACACAGGCATAACAGTGGTAACGTCGTGAATTTTAGTGATACTCTCTTATATTACCATACATTATGTTACAGTATGTGATCATCTTATCTTACCACTGACTATTAATATTTTGCTAAAATAGATATTTGTCTTATATTTGCTGAAAACTTTTAGGGGGTTTCAAATATTGAAGGGCATCTTTAAAAACTACGTGCAGGATTCAAGGTTATCAAAGTCAAAGTCAAAGTCAAATCATTTATTTCAATTAGACCGTTAAAAGGCACTTTTGAACGTCATACTTAAAAGTTAAAAAAGAAGTAAATGATTCTAGTTGCCCCTGCCAAAGGGTAGTTTTGTATGGAGAAGAATGGGCAAGAAACTCCAGACTTACTTAAATTTTAGATTGCGTGTCACTTCTAGTTTATATCGGAGTACTAAATTGCACAACCAATAGGTATATAAGCATATAAAAATATATAGACCGTAGCACTAAATTGCACAACGTTTGCCTATCTGCCATATTTGGACAATCAAATGCGCATCGATTAGAGTTCAAAGGACCCAGACAGCTTCATTATCTTGATGATCGTTATTTAGTCGGTCTCCATCTATTTTTTTGTTGATTTTTTTAATTGCATTCTTCTTATTATTTTAACGAACACCCATTATCAAATTGCATAGATTGACCATTATTACTTACAGTTTTAATATTTTTCCTAATTAGACCATACCGTATTTACTGCACGACTTAATAATTTACCTTGTATTTTTATGGGTACCTAAATCAATTAAAAAGCATAAGTAACATTTTTAATCTAATGGACCAATCGAAAACCAACAAATATGGCTTTAATGTTTGAGCTGGTTTCCCCTGCATGCAAATAAATTCAAATTTAAATTTAACATCCTCATTAAATGGTACGTATCTGCCATAAAATGATCTGATAACTCCCGACTCGTCTCGGCGTGTCATGATCTGACCGTGGACTAGTAACACAGGTAACGTAAATGTAACAACTGCAATTATTGATATCATAACAAATACCTGTCGAATTCTTGCAGCACGCACGTCGTGACCGTCCTTGGATCTTTATCTTAGTGGATCTCAATCAACCTTGTCACTCCTATTATTTTTATTGACGATCAGACATTACTTGCTCGAAATCGATATTATACATTACGCATTAATTAATCAATCTACATCTCGTTTTTGTAATCACTGTGTAATTCATAAATCTAACCGATTAATCATGTGATGTTCAATACCAACACATCCTTAACCGGCAATTAAAATAAAATATGTATCCGCTACTACAGGAGGTATCATCGTATCGAATTTATTAGATTTGCCATTACTGAGTTCGTGATTTCCTCTGTTTGGATTATAAGGCAGTTTTATCGTATCATCAAAATGAATGGGCATGATAAAAGCAAAATATGGGCTATCAATTCTAGCGTTGCACTGATGCATGTCATTATATTGATCGAAACTTTGAATAATATAGAACAGGATCAAGCGAAGGTGTGAAGGTCGGTGTTTGTGCAATAAATCGACCTCATCTGGCAATATATAGTTCCCATTGTGGATCTGTGACGTGTATCACGAACTGCTATTGCTCCACTTCCTCGGGTATGTTAGCCACTAAGTTTTACAGACGGTTCTACGAGGTCCCTTTACTGCAATAAAAGTTACCTTCTCTTTTAGTAACAGCCTTAATTTAATCCTACACCCACAACTAGGTGAAGGCGTCTGTTGTTTATCAATGCAATGAGGCGTTACTGATGCAAACTATTCTATAATCCTCTTATAGTTTACCTATCAATTTGGTTAATTGATACGACGACACAAGCATAACCAATTGCAGCCACTACATTATATGGTGTTTCTGTGGGTGGCCCATCTTCAATACTTGTTGAGATAATCCACAAAATACTAATTTATAAGAAAATGTAGCCATATTAAATTCGAAATTCAATTCCAGTACGAACGTGTTGATATTTCAGAACAGATAAAACTAATGATATTTGTAAGGCACGACGGCCCTGCAGTTGTGCTTACGTTCAAAATAAGCAATTATGTTCTTAGTCAATTAGAAATATCTGTTTGTTTGTATTGTACACTCGTCCGTTAGTAGGTAGCGTTTCCTCTCTATTTATTTTATCCACGTTCAATAGCTAAAAGTATTTGATTATAAAAGTAACTTTCGCCTTCTACGAGTACACACGTTTACATACAGAATTAATAATGATTCTATACTAATATTATAAAGAGGTAAAATTTGTAAGTTTGTATGTTTGTAAGTTTGTATGTAGGGGGTAATCTTCGGAACTAATGATCCAATTTTAAAAATTATTGTACTGGTGGAAAGCTACACTATTCCCGGTGGATATAGGCTACTTTTTATCCCCGTATTGCCACGGGAACGGAAACTACGCGGGTGAAACTGCGTGACGTCTGCTAGTTTGATTATAAAAGTAACTTTCGCCTTCTACGAGTACACACGTTTACATACAGAATTAATAATGATGCGGAACAATAAGCTATTACTAGTACTTTTTAAAGATACGCCTCCTGGCTTTTAAGTGCGTCTATTTTTAGCCTAAATATGTATATTGACACCATTTTTATTGCCCTTCTATTTTAAAGGTAGGTGCCAACTAGGTGCTGAATGGGCAACCTACGTTTCGAATGGGCAACCTAAGTTTCAGTTATGGTTATAGCACCGTCGAATTCATCATTATTATTTATTATTATTTATTTATGTTAACACGACTTTCAAAAGTCAATTACATCATTGACTGACATCATTGATTGTTTTTTTTTTATTTTTCATCATTGTCAGCATCTAGGTCCTTCGTCACATTAATTTCTTTTTCACCTTCAGTTACGTATTTGAAAGTGTACCTATTCGAAAGTTGGAATGACGTTATTGAACATCACAGCCCAGATTCCAGGCACACAGGAAAATTACCTGCGCACAAAAATAATATCTGTTACATTCAGATTTGGACTCACATGAGTCATGAAAGCATGATCAAAAGCCAATGTCAAATTATTTATTTCAATTAGACTCATAACAGGCACTTTTATACGTCAGACTTACAAATTGAATAAATTAAGAGAATGATTCTAGTTGCACATTCCAAAAGGTATGGAGAAGAATGTGCAAGAAACTCCTACTCTATTAAAATAGATTGAACAATATTTTGTATGCATAATAATCAGATTATATACGACTGGCCTGTTGGTCTAGTAGTTAGCGACCCTGACTGCTATGCCGGAGGTCGTGGGTTCGATTCCCACCCAGAACAAATGTTTGTGTGATGAGCACGATCATTTGTTCTGTGTCTGGGTGTTATTTATCTATAATATGTATGTATTTAGAAATATATAAGTATGTTTATCAGCTATTTAGTACCCATAACACAAGCTCTCAAGCTTAACTTGGGACTAAATGGCGTTGTGTGCAAAAGTTGTGGAATATTTATATTTATATATGTGAGGACTATATATACCTTGAATAAAAACTACAATACTGAGATAGATGTACAAGATTATGCTTACTTTTCTTACGTTGATAAATATTTTTCAAAATCTGCATACCCAACAGGATGCTTTTCATAATATTACACAGGCACATTACTTACGAATTGGAAGACTTGTGTTGTTGTGGTGTCATTAGATACGGATCTTACACAAGACGCATACTTACACATCTTTCGATCCAATTTCACTACGTTATACGAGTATTGCGATATTTCCAAATGTATGTAGTTATTTGTGCCGTGCTTATATTGCTATAATAACAGTACAAATTCCCAATTTTATTATATCGGTGAAAGTTTCCTGTTGTGGTCAACTTATTTCAGATGAGTCACCCTTTATAATATCTACCTAACTTTACCTTTCCAAAACATGTTCTTGGGAGGAGCTCGTGGGTAAGTAGGTATGTAATAACAGCAACAGGTATTCAGTATAGTAAGTAGTTTTCATCTTGCATCCAGTTAGGCATTCCAAGTGTGTAGGGGTACACACTTGGAATGCAATGTGGATTGAGGAGGAAATCTCCACGACGCACGTTGGCGACGCATAGTTTTGATGTCGGCGTGTGGAATTATATTGAGATTTTCCAATCCGGTGACCCCCTCGCTATTATTCTAATCTACAGAGTTTGGTACTGACCCAAGATAGGAAACTTCCTATCATGGGTCAGTTTCCAGTCTAACTTGATGCAGATAAAGAAGATCGTTGTCCTAACTGGGACAATTATCTTCTTTATTTTACGTTTAATAGTTAATGACGAACCTGATGCCAAGTTTTTATGACGCCTATGGGCCTCTGTCTTGGCTACCTCACGATGTTCCTGTACGGTTTTTCAAGCAAGTGCTAAATCTCTCTCTCTCATGAATCTTAGAAGACAATTCTTAATCTATAACTGTACAGACCACCGCGCATGCTATCTGTTAAAGGATAAGGAGCCATGATAATGACGATGAAAGTTCAATGCTCACAAATAATAACTTCAATACTTCAGTGGCCTGTTGGTCTAGTAGTTAGTGACCCTGTGAGCTTCGATTCTCACCCAGGCCAAATGTTTGTGTGATGAGCACGATCATTCGTTCTGTGTCTGGGTGTAATTTGTCTAAAATATTTATGTATTAAGAAATACCTAAGTATGTTTATCAGTCGTTTAGTACCCATAACACAAGCTCTGCTTAGCTTGGGACTAGATGACGTTGTGCGAATAGTCGTGGAATAATATTACCTACTTCCCTAACGTACGTTCCTTGTTACTATAAAGTTGGAGAGGAAATGAATAATTCCTATATCATCTTCGTTCTCTAGGCGATGGTAGATATAAACAACACTTATGTAATATCTTCGTTATTAATTAACAATTACAACGCTGATGATCATTAGTTATTATCTTACATAATACGCCAGAAATAGTGGAAAGCTTATAAGTTGGTTAGGGAGACATTATAATGTCGTGGAAATTTTGAATATGAATATAGATGGCTATTATTGTAGAAAAAGACAATCATTGATAAATTGTTACATGACATAACATCACGCCAGTTATCCTCGAAGGATTAGTCAGGGGTGTACCTACCTGTAGTACAGTCAGTGCTCTGAGTTACCTGATCCGTCTTAGAAAAAAATAGAAGAGGAAGATGGGTTAGGCAACGCACTCACTGACTGTATCTAAACCCACTTTCTCCAGTTTGTTTTATGTACAGGCATAAGGCACGGTTCCTAACTAATTATAACGAAGTTCGATAAATCCGAAATTAATGGGATTGCCTTTCGAAATGCTGCTGGTCGATAGTTCGATACAATAAAAGTCACTCCTTGAAAACTTGAGCGAAGGGAACCGTCAATGCCTAAGTAGCATTAGTATGGAATAACAGCTCAACTTGCCTTCACTACACCTACATGTCCACAGGACGATTTTTGCAGAATAGCACTGTTAAATAGATATTATCTGTTTAATATAGACTAGCAGACGTCACGCGGTTTCACCCGCGTATTTCCCGTTCCCGTAGTAATACAGGAATAAAAAGTAGCCTATGTCACCCAGGGATCGTGTAGCTTCCTGACGGTAAAAGAATTTTTCAAATCGGTTAAGCAGTTTCGGAGCCTATTCAATGCAAACAAACCAGCATACAATCAAATCTGTCCTCTTTATAATATTAGTTTAAATAAACCTAGAATCTTCCCCCTTTCCCCTTTCCCCTATTTTTTTCTTATCCCTTTCAGTCTAGCCTCACAATATCTTCATCAATATACTGATATTACCTAGATATCTATAAACAAAACCAATCGACTAGATCTTGCTAATTAAGTACGTGCGGCGTGGCGCAGTGATTGTAGGTACGTAGTATTGCGTTCACTTGTTTAGATTTATTTTTAGGTAGGTACATGAATGTGTTCACGCTTCTAATGAACTAATATTGGTTGCTGTTTCCCAATAATTTAAGTGTATCGAATATCAGTTCGTGTCCGTGGAACCATGATTATGATTACATTTAAATCCATTTGAAGTGCAAACTAACCCGATCTCTTACACTGTGGCCCAGGCTTAGGGTCAACGTACATTTGGCGAGGCGCAGGTCAGCCCAGCTTTTTTTTGGAAATCGCTGTAAGAACCCACAGAACAAATGGTCGTGCTCATCGCACAAACATTTGTCCCTGGGAGGGAATCGTACCCATGATCTCCGGCATAGCAGTCAGGGCCACTTACTACAAGACCAACAGGCCAGTCAAAGTAGTAACGCAAACTCGCACACATTCCAATGATATTATCAGCATATGTTTGCAGACCGTCTTATTCAGACCGTCAAACATTTACAAATATTGTAAATGTTTGACGGTCTGACCAGAAGACATGGAAGGAAAAAGGGAACTTACAGGAGGATGACAAGATGCGTTCCTTAGATAGCAGCCTCCAGCAGCGCGCCGGTTCAGGCGATATTTCCTCCAAGATTCACGAGAGGGGAGAGTTTGAGATTTTCACCACACAACACCAATATTTTCACCTTTAGAGTTTTTAGCGGGAGCGCGGGCGCACGGAATACGTGTCACCAGTAAGCGAGCGGATTTCGTCAAACATTTACAAATATTGTAAATGTTTGACGGTCTGATTAAGACAAAACCACCAAAGCCAAGCATAGGTCTTAAGTTCGTACCCAAGGTGTATGTAAATTATACACCACTAATTTTTAATTAGTACAAATACTTTCCGAGACACGGTGGTTACCCATCCACACACCCACCTCGGCAAACGCAGCCTTAACCTACAGGTGATACGTGCGGCTGTTTTTATAAAACCACTAAAAAAGCTTTTAAGTCTACTTCAATTAATATCAACTTAATTAATGTGCTCTTCAATAAGTATTTTATCTTAATTTATAAACCACAATAGTGTAATCACAGTTAATTGTGAGTATTTTTTGCCGACTCAATTTAAATATCGATATCATATGAATGGGTATCATTACGGCGTGAGTTATTGGTTACTTAATTACCATTCTGCTTTAATTATACGTACACAGACGTAAGTGTAATATTAAGTTTTTATTAGTTTTTTTTTTCATTTCGACGCCGTAATATAGCCATTAAATTTGACCTTCAAGAGATTTGATGGGTGCCTTTTCTAGTCAAGGGCAGATGATTATGTCGGTCAACTCAAAAGTAATGATGTAAGAATCCACGATTCACTTTCGGTTATCAATTACTTACTTACAGACATTTTTTTTACAACTTTCACACAATGCCATCTAGTCCCGAACGAAGCAGAGTTTGTGTTATGGGTACTAAATAGCTGATAAAACATGCGTAGGTATATAATTCTAAATTCATACTTAATATCGATAAATGAAAAAAGAAATAAAAACAAAAATAAATAACCTTGTTTTCGGACAAATAACATCCATAGTGGGTTAGTAAACAGAAATCTTTTGACTATGTTAGTAAAGCTTAAATTACTATCAGACACAGAACATATGCTTGTGGTCATCGCACAAACATTTGTCCTGGGTGGGAATCGAACCCACGACCTCCGGCATAGCACTTAGGGGCACGAACTTCTAGACCTACATGCCAGTCAAAACAGACTAAATAGGTTACTATTACTCCGCATCATTCCACAGCTGGGCAAAGGTCTCTTCCCCCTGCCTTCCAGATTTTTCAATCCAGGGCAAAAGTAGGCCACTGGTCGTTTATTTTGTCCTGCTCGTCCAGCCATCTGCTTTGGGGTCTGCCATTTAGCTACACAACAGCCTGAGTTCTTTATTATCTAGTCTCGTAGGTATTAATAAAGTTATTTCATAAAATCTACCGGATATTAAGCTTTATCGTAGATACATACCAAGATTACCAAGAACCCATATTTCTAATCGCCTTCTAAAGTGTCAACAGGGTCACTGCATAGGACTCGAAGCAGGTTTTATCGTCATGATCCAAAGAATAACTTGCAGAGCTGAAACTTGTGCGACGGCGGAATAAATAGATAGTAATTTTCAATTCGATACCCTCGTTGTTTAAAAAAAAACAAAGTTATGTTGCCGAGGTTATTACGGGGATGGGTGACCATTAATTACCTATAGATACAGGGATACTTGTAAAACACCAACAACCTCGTAGGACTAGATATCTAACATCATAAACTACAACTTTTGTTCTACTACTTTTAATAATTTCTTCGATTCTAATTTCATACAAAAATAAATATTAATTCAATTGCCCGCTTGAATGTTAATAACTCTACGCGCATCGCAGTTAAGGTCGGAAGCGCCTACTTCGTCGTTCTTTCGTTTATGAGTGGCTTACAAATGTCACGACAATACAATAAAAACTTAAAATATAATTTTAGTTCCATGTATTGTTTTACGTCACGGAGTTGTTCCTTATGATGTTAGCTTTTTAGTCCCGCGAGGTTGCTGGTGTTTTACAAATAACCCTGTATATCAAGACCCCTCCGTGCCTCGCAAGGCACGTTTAGCCGTTGGACCTGGCTTTTATTTAAAGATCTTTGACATGCGTAACGTACATAGTCAGAAGTCCAGTTTATCCAAGAGGTAGAATCGCAATACCACCTAGTGACGGTTGTGGAGGTCAGATAGGGGTCTGTCTACATGTGTAGTGTCCATGGAGCGTCTGCTTCATGTACTGGTATTCAGCAGCATCCAGTCAGACTGCAAGCTGACCTAACATAATTGGGAAAACCTGTCTATGACGATTTTTTTCAATGATAAAATAGGTAATGTCTTGGTCAATTTATTACATAGATAACATTATCAGCCTAAAATGTTCCCCCTGCTGGGAAACAGGCTTCTTCTCAGTGAAAAGGAGAATAAATGAGAATTTATTACAATGTAGTTACATTTCTATTTTTTTATTATTGTTATATTGATAGGCAAGCGTTTGATCACTATCTCACCTAATGGTAAGCGATGATGTGGTCGACGATGAAGCACGCTGGCCTAAAAGTAACCTTGTCACTCTTGACTTAAAGACTCCTAGGTTGTAGCTATCAGGAAACACCGACTCCGACAGGGGATTCTACTCCTATATTTTTATATACTTACTCAAAGAAGACCTAGGACAATTTTAAATTCTTTCCAATTGACTTTTATGCTAAACACGCTGGTGGTCTCATCTGGACATGGGCAAAGTTTGGCTGTTCTACTAGTTTCCTTATGATTTACTGGTAGCCCAAGGTGATATTCATTTGTGCTGAGGATCGTTTACCTCAAAACTTGGAGATGTTTACGATTCAATCACACATTTAAGCACCAAATAACTATACATTTTATTGTATTTGTCAACACTAATGCGTAGTACATTAATTTAATTAAGAAAATCTTTTAATGTATTAAACATTAGTAGTTAAACATTGTACGCGCAGCTCTCCATCTTAAATATGTATGTATATCTTTGTCAAAGCCGTCTTATAACTTATAGCCTAACTGATGAATCTTAATCTTGGGATCTACTGACAAACCAGCAACTGGGTGAGCATGGTCTGTTATCTCTGGTATCTCTCCAGCCTTCGCGCATAAGAAGACCATTTGCACATTTAAGAATAAAACACATGTATGATGGGCAACACTGGCTAGCAGCTTTATCGCGGAGATACTAGCTGGTCAGCCGTTTTTCTGCCAGCCGCTACCATTGCAGTGTAAAATTGTTGTTTGTCTTTGCATGATTATTACGGCCAGCGTCAAAATTCTCGAGCAGGAAAGCATATGCGAACATGTACCTACGATCGATCACTCCTAATTCTCGAAGTTTAATAATTGCTCAGTAATTCAGCACTTTCATTTGCCTAGCATGATTTTTTGGTTGAAACACAACATAATTTTAAACTAGTTAGGTATTTATTTTAACATTTAAAAACTTTTGCTTTGAATTCCATTTTTTTTTTACGATTTTATTCAGATGTGTTAGTGATTCGCACCTGTGATACGTTGTGCTTGCCTGATAAAAATATAAATAGGTACCTACTATATTTTTGAACTTAAGTTACGTTTACGTCAACCATCAGTTACCGGGCTACCTATTACAGCGTAGACGGTAGTCTGTTAGTTTCGGCAGTAGAAATTCGTTATAGAATAGGCAGTGTAGTGTACCTATAGGTAATGTTAACGTTATGTCATACCTAGTTGTTTTGCTACCTTTTGGGGATGAAGGTATACAATATCCCTTCCTAGAAAGATAGATAGCCGCTGATTTGTCTCAGACGTAACCACGACGCGTCGCATTGGGTTTTGCCTCCTATTTGTTACGCTACCTTAGCTGAACTTTGGTTTATGTATGCAAATGTTGTGCTAAAATCACATTTTCCTTAGTATTAAGCACGAAGACATGTATTGCTTGGCTGAGTAGGTTCCTTTCGAAGACTATTCTGTTTGAAGACTCTATTTTTTATCCATGAATATAAACACATGAGTAAAAGAAACAAAACTTTCAAGAGAATTTGACGCCCATGTGCTTTTTTTCATCCCGTTTGATAATAATAATAACCCCGCAAGGTAGCTTGTGGCGAGCTGTTGGGCGGTAATAACCCTACGGACCTGATCTTAACATTCCAGTAAGGTTCTGGTAGGGATCTTGACCGTACTTCCGGAATTGTCCTGATAGCCGTGGAATGGCGCTTCACTCCTTTAGCACCTCAGGACATGTTGCCTTCTTGTCGCTACGTCACTATGTACTAGCGGCCGCTTTAGAGGACCCATTATTGAGTATGCAAGTCACCTCCTGCCACTTAATCCGTATAAAAATATAACATTGGTTAGGCAGGGGCCGTAGTCCTTCTTAACTCTAGGTATCCAGTCCATTTTAGCCACCTTAGCCTAGTCCAGTACTTTTGTTACCATGTCTGCAGTAGTCTTATACCAGTCGTAGGTTTTCCTTGGGTGCTGTCTAGTGCATACAAGGAAAATCTGCAACTGGTGCCTCATTTCACTAAAATCGACATTGGGCCGACCTTTCAAAGAATACCAATAACCTCATTCGTACCTATATTTCATGTCGCCAAAATTAGACGTGAGAATTAAGAGACTTTTGAGGTCAGATTTCCACACTAGCCCAGATTTCTGGACGGTGACCCCGTCCAGAAATCTGGGCTAGTGTGGTGTCTTTCCAAATGTGTCTCAAAATTATCTTACTGCATACCTGCATACATTCGTTTAACATATCTAGGTTATTTATTTTAGGTATGCAGAATTCCGAACGTTCCCATAGTATTGGCAGGCTTGTTAGCACCTACTGATTGTAGATACAAATAGTAATAAATAAGCTATGTGTAACATTGTGTCTAGTTTAAAGCTTGCAACATCACGATACACATGCAGTGCAAGCCCTTCCCTGCCGGAAGAATTGTAACAACTTAATATGCAGTAGCCGCTTACCAGCTGCTTGTGTGAATTGTAAGAGTATGCCGATGTGCAAATAGGAAGATATACTAGCCTATTGCCTTATTAGTCCTCTACTAAGTTAACCGGTTCTTCTCGGTCCAAATTGTATGCCCTTAAGAAACCTAAAACTGAATAAAAGACAAGAGGAATAGGAAACAGGATCTTTACATGCGGTAATGAACTACACATAGGTAAGTAGGCCTTTACATGGAATGGAAGTAACATCTTCGCACATCGAAGTAATCTTAGGTATTATGATCTTGATAGTCATGAGAATACTCAAAAACTCGGTATTCTCAAGATACAGTCCCGAACGATTGGATATCGATCCAAGTTCAGACGTTATAAGTTCAGTCCATGCGGACACCCCAGCGTTGAAATTGTTCGTCTGGTAAAAATAATTGCGTGTGAGACTAAATCAATTAAAAAATCAATAGAGAGCGGATGTTTGCATAAAAGACTAACGACAACTACTTATAAGCCTAACAAAACCTCATGACCTCTTCATATCAACCAGAATACTGATTACGCCAATATAGAAAAAAACCTGACTCAGAACGCGAGTGGGCATCAATTGTTTGCTTTACATATCATCAAACAGCCTTGGTGTATATACAAACACTGAACTTTACACAACTTTTGTAAATGACCGCCAAAAGGTGACTCATGTTTTCCCATTTACATTTACGATGGGACATAAAAAGTGCGGAACGAAATCATTACGTATTCCTCTTTCTTGTTCGAGACTGCGTTGATAAGCAGTAAATGGTTAATGCTGAACTTTGCACTTCTAATGATCATGACTTCGGCACTTAAACCTGAAAGGAAATTATCATAAATATTCCCTTTACTGTTGTAGCATAAGGTAGCATGGATATGGACAAGACTTTGTCAAGAATTTTGATACTCTCATGAGCATCTTCTTTGCAGCCCACAATAAATAATTCTTGCTGTGTTTTGTAAGTCGCTACAGTAACTGTTGTTAGATTCCAAATCAAGTTAAAAGTTAAGAAAATTAATGAGTCACACCTAAGAAAAGGTGACTGGATTGTGTGACAAATGTGAAAAAGACAGGATAAGATAAAGATACTCCGAACGTGAACTAACCGTAACTAAAACGGAATTAGTAAGCACTAATTGTCTGTTTCTACTAAACCATATGGAATAGCCAGAACCAGCTCTAAATTCTTGCTGAACAATGACTGATACTTCCCGATATATATAGTAGTGGATATAGGTTCTACAGACTACAGACCCTAACAATAGTCGAGATATAGGAAAGAGAGCATAAAAAATTCCACAAAAAACAACCGAAAATTCAATTAAAACAAATGAAATTCCCTCATCAAATGCAACAATGTCACGTAAACTACAAACATAAGGTCCTTGACGAGCCACGTGATGCAGTTTCGTGACCATTCTTGAGTCGACAACTGTTCTAGAGCTCGTGACAAATTCTTGATGCTTGCTCCACTTCGACACTACGTAAAACTAAAGATGATAGTGCTTTATAAGCTCCACAACGAAATTTTGTAATCTTTAACGATCCTAAATAGACCGCTGAATCGATAATTTAACGTTTAGGACTAGCTTTGTTTAGAGTCACGTTTTAAAATGTAGGTATCTTGAAGATAGTATCTTCGAGAGTTACCTATGACAACTGATCGATTGATTGTAGGGTCGAGCGGAGCGAATGCTTAATTTTTAGTACACTACCGATTAGTTACACAGGCTGTTTTTTTTTTAAATAAACATAACATTAATAGCTGTTACGATTGTTATTCACGTTATATCAAAGTTTTAAGATAAATTCAAACATGAATATCCAGAGTTTTAATATTTTTTTTAGGTTTTTATACTATAGTTAAGGTATTAAATGGATTTAAAAAAAAACAAAATTAATTAAATAACACTTAACACTATCTTTTAGGCTGTATTCTAGTTAGCAGTGAAAATAAAGTATATTCCCTTCAAGGTGTCTGTTTTCTTAAATCCACTGTCTATATTTATCTACTTCATCTCTCGTCGATCAACACTTCAAGTTATAATAAAATGATGTCATAATCATAAAAATATCGCTGCAATTTCCAGGTCTAGGTCAAAGTAAAAAACACTAGGACAGTTTGTCTGTTCATCAGAGCCATTCGGCATTTTGTGGTGAACTAATTTTGTCTAAACTAACTAGTTGTTCTTGCCACAAGCCATTATTAAAGATCTTTTCTTCTTATAGTTGTCCTTAATTTGTAATTAAAGCTTCCATTGTAACTGATGACATTATTTCCTTAATCGTGAGTGATCAAGTGCCCAAAATAAATTCAATCTTAAAACCTACTTCAAAAACTATACGGATATACTGACTGTCAATTTGCTTTGTCTTCTGCCCCTAATGATGATGTCTCACCTTGGTATAATGCTCGGAGTGTGTTCAGATCATATGACTTCATTAGAGGAGGTTCGTCTCGATCCTCGACAGACCTATTAGTTATCATGTAAGGTCACGGCCGATAATAAGCAAGTTTCGACATTACAGATGCCATTGAAAACCATTGTACTGTTAAAATTAGAACATTGTTTGCAAAAACTGTGTTACTGTCGGATGTATAATCTTTGTCACGATTTTGCCGAGACCGGGGCATTGCACTTAGTAGGTAACTTATTTTAGTTTATGTTATTCTAGATCTAGATTTAATCCTTCTCTTAGTACCTAGGCTGTCTGATTTTATGTCACGTATTCTAAAAGATTTCTTGGAAAATTATGGTCGAGTGTTTGAGTCTTTTTTTGGCGCTAAGTCCTTTTGTAGATCATTGTTTCTTTTTGTTTCATAATGTCATCCGTCGAAAAAGTGTTATTTGTAAAGAAATCTAACCGCCCGTTTTTAGTTTATCTGACACCGTTGATCGAAGATGAAGAAAAAGATCATAAGGCAATACTAACCTAACAGTGCAACCGTGGTTACCAATGCCCTATTACTGGGTGCCCGTTCTTATGTACCTATATTTCTTCAGCCAACCGCAGTAATCTGCAATAGTTAGGTACTTGTTCCCACCCTATACTTATCCATTTTAGTCGAGATCATCAAGTTGATTGATTTGTACTTGCAACAATAATATCTTTTGGTTAACTCTTGAGCAAGATGTCAAATGGAAAGGGCCTTAAGTATTGATTGTAGGTACGGGAAGTTATTTCAGTGCATTACCTATGATAATACCGTCCCTCAGGTAACGAAAGACAACACAGATTAATCATAGACGCCTTGTAGGTAAATCTCAACTCAGTTTGTCAATTAAGCGATTTTGAAATAGGTAAGTAAACACTTGAATCGCAAATCAAACTCAACAACATTTTTCTATTAATTAGCTTGTCAATCAACACTTATCTAATGCCAACGCTATTTACTTGACATAGCTAGGTTTGTAGGTACAGACGCCATCAGCACATCAAGTTACCCCAATGTGTCAAATTTTCCCAATTGAATATGAACCTTATTCTGTTTTACATAAAGTTGAAAAACGATCAAAGAAATTTGACACATTGGGGTAACTTGACGTGCTGGCGTCTGTACAACTCTGATGTGACAGAAGCCAGGTAAATTACCTATCTTAAAAGTACCGTTGGTTGTAAAACATTAGGCTGACCACAATTTCTTTATCTTATCTCAAACAATCATAGCGGAACTAGAAACTTAATTTGCCTGTTTAGAAAAAAGTTAAATAGCTACTTTATTCTTTTGTCGCGTCGTGTCATCGTAAGTATTTTATTAGGGTTTCGCAGCACGAATTTCATATAAAAGCCCCATGGTTGGTTTAGTTTAGTTTAGTGTTTAAAGTTCCAATGCCAACATGGGACGATCACCTAGAACGCTAAGTGCAAATAGTACCTATGTACAGCAGTAATCCCTTTCAAATCATTACTGTTCATTATAGACCTCATGTTCAGTGACTGACGTCAGCGAGTACGGTGACTGCCGTTGTGGTAATGCTAACAGCATATTATGCATATATGTCATCAACATCTGCCTACTGCCTAGTCTTTTCCCAACTAAGTTGGAGTCAGCTTCTAGTCTAATAGAATTGAGCCATGTGCGACTTCATATTTGACTTCCATAATTCAGTAACTGGGTAACACAGTACCACTTTGGTTAGACTGGTTGTCAAACTTTCGCGGTCCTGACTACTAGTGACGGTTGTCAAAGATCTACGTATGAAAGCCGGGACCGACGGCTTAACTTGTTAATGTATTTAATGAATGGTCACCCGTCTACTATACTATATACCTACCTACGTAACCGCCGCCGCCTATATGCTACACCTAGACTAAATTGAAGTCCTGGCAAAGGACTCATCAAGGAGCCTCAATCAATCCCAAAAAATTTAGGGAGCCGATATTAATGTCTTCAATTCTAGAAAAACCACACACCTTAAGCAGGTCCCTCAACCAGATGAAATGTTCGCTCGTCTCCGTTTCGCCACCGCTCGGCACTCCGGCGCAGGTCCAATTCAAATGACAGTCATTGTGATGCAACCGCGCCGCCAGCGTGAGAGCACGCCGCTGCACGTCTAAATGGACCGACGGTAATCTAAATATTAGTATAAGTATACCATTGTTGGCATGTTGCTCATCAGGGTCTGAACCGTATATTAACGCACCTCGCATAAAGCCCATTAAAACATTGTTTCATGATGACTAGGGTTTTTTGTAGGCATTTGATCTGGGTGGCTGCGTCATTGCAATGTGCCTACTACCGATACTGGTTTAATTGTGTGATATTTATTTAATTTTATACGTAAGTGGCGGTGAGGAGTCGTTTGTGTCGTTCAAATCCGGATGCTGACATTCTCTATACTAATAAAAAAACTACTGAATCAACATTTATGATCTTGAAATGCCACTTGCCGTGATCCAAGGGCTGGCTCCACCTTGGCTAGAGGCTAACATGGCCCAGGTAGTGATGTTTGCCTCTTGGGATCATTACCAGTCGACAGCTGGTAATGATTCGAAAAGACAAACGACATCGGAGGAATTGCACAACCTATGAATCATTTATCAATTATTTAATTCATTGATTTTAAATATTTATTTTTTAATTTTCGATTCATCATCATAGTTGATCGACATGTTGGAATAGGTATTTGATTTAATTTTGCACGATGTCCACTTATATTTTTATCTTCATTTACTTTAGAAATTTATAAGTACCTATGTACAGAGGCCAGCACATCAAGCTACCCCAATGTGTCAAATTTCTGCAATAGATTTTCAACTTTGTCACTGACAGAATTAGGTTCATGTTCAAATGAGAAAATTTGACAGTTTGGGGTAGCCTGATGTGCTGGCGTCTGTAGGTACATACTTTGGATAGGAACATTTAACATTTCAGTCCCAATTCCTCCAAATACTGAGTAGTTAGAACCTACTAAAAACTGACTACTTCTGGCTTAGTGTTTTTAAATCAGTCCATTTTCAAATTCGAGCAAACAATTTATTATTGTCGCACCGAATCGTGATATTAAATACCTCTGTGCATTCTGCAACAGCCGATACGAAGGTATATTGCTTGCCTGTATTAGTAGACATAGATGCTTCGTTGACATGCAGGCTGACCAATGACCACTACTCGCGTGAGCATTACAAAACATTATGTAAACAAACTGTCACACAAAAACCATCTTTCTCCAGCGGCGTGCGGCGAGGCTGCGTAGGCGCAGTAATCGATCGTCCTATACATACCCACTTAGCGAGTTGTAAATAACTTTATTATGTCATTCCATAACACTTATGATGGGTGTCGTAATCATCATGAGGTTTCTATGGTATGAACACACATAGACACGAACCTGTACTTTTTAAAATATTTTTTAATAATGTTCTTAAAATAAACCACTCTTGATCATCTTGATCTTGACATTCTTGACAGCATGATTCAATCAACCAATCAATCAGTTTATGTGTTCTTAATAATTAGTCACTCAATTATTTACCTAGCCTATAATTATGATTGGTAAAATTGGAAGATCCTCAACCAAGATAAGATTGTTTGCTTGTTTTACCAACCACGGATAAGGTTAAATTATATGGAAGATAGTTTTATACAAAATATGTTTAGTTCTTCAATTTATTATATTAACACTAAGCTACAACTAACTTAATTTATTTATAATCTACACGTATTTCTAAATCTATACTAATATTTTAAAGTTGAAAGATTTGTATTTTTGTATGTACCTAACGAGTAAACTTAAAAACTACTGCCCCCCTAGCCAAGTTACAAACGATTCGTATCTATTCTCTTTCTACAATCGAGAGTCACGTGACTTATCACCTTTCGCTAAGTCACGTGGTCAAAACAAAGGGATTTGAGGCGTTCTCGATTGTAGAAAGAGAATAGATACGAATAGTTTGTAACTTGGCTAGGGGGGCTGGACTGATTTGAAAAATTCTTTCACCGTTGGAAAGCTACGCTATCCTCGGTTGGCAAAGGCTACTTTTTATCTCTGTATTCTCATGGGAACGGGAACTAGGCAGGTGAAACCGCGTGACGTCTAAATAAAAGCGCACTGTTTGTTCTGCGCAACAGCCCAAACATAATAAGGCATTACCTACATTGAAGGTGTGGCGTACCTACGTTGAATTGAAAACGTTCTTTAATGTTTGTTAAGTGATCACAATAATTATGATCTTTGATGTAGGTATGAACATGTGATGTATAAATCTCGATTGTGTTTACCTACTATAGTTTGAAAACATTTTTTTTTTGTTATTTAATTAAGTGATCCTATGTGAATCATCTCATAGCTTAACCTTTCAATATTGTCAATTAGACACACAATAGAAAGACAATGACAGCGCGAACACCGGCGTTCGATTGCGGTTTAATGAATTAATGAGTTAATGACCAAACCATTCATTTAAGTTCACAAAGGGTAGATAGACAGGTGCAATGGGTATTGTAAGGCAGTTTACTTGGGAGCGCCACATCACAGTCACAGGACAGGGTCGAAAGCTTTCAACCATAAATGATAATGTTCCCATCTATTATTTATATTTTATTTAGCGTACATCTTTATATTAAACTTCGCTCTTCGTCCGAGTGAATTTCGTACTTTTCCCATTTTTGACATTTTCTCTTCGACCCTTTCGAAGTTTATAAAATAAAATATAGCCTATTTTACTTGGCGATAATATGTACTTACAACTTTATACTGGTGGAAGAATTTTTAAAATCGGTTGAGTAGTTTTTGAGTTAAATCCCTACAAACAAACAAACAAATCTTATATCAGGATCGTTTATAATATTAGGATAGATAGGATAGAAACAAAGATTAGCGCGTCTTAAACACGTAATCTCCTTGGCAAATTCCATAATTAAATCGTTCTAAAAAACGCTTAGTTGATTCCAGCCAGACTGAATTCCAGCCTGTACTCCTCCACAACCAAATAAATGAAAATAAAAAAAATTAAATTAAAAATTAAAAAAAACCCCACCGCAAAAAAGTAAAAAATTTAAAAAGTTAAATGCACTTAAATGCACTTTAGCCATGAAATTTTACTTCACGTCGGGGTACCGCTTAAGTAAGGAATGTTCCTAGTACTTGTAGATATGTAGGTACTTATTTTAACGGTACCCCGACGTTACGTAATATTTCATGGCTAAAGTGTTATATTTAAGTAACTTTTTAAATGTTTTATTTTTTTGCGGTGGGGGTTTTTTAAATTTTTAATTTAAATTTTATTTTAAATTTTTTATAGAATAAACAGTTATGAGAATTTTTCAGTGCATTGTGTTTAGAATCAAATGCTGGTTAAAATGAATCCAAACACGACATATCTGCTGTTATTTTCCCAAGAGTGTATTAGTCTGCTAGATATCCTGGGTGCATCAGACCAAATACACTATAATGTTGCTTATTGATATTACACACATGGGTGTTTGAAATTTTAAGACACACATATGTTTTTAAGTAAAGTTAATAACACCTAAATATAATATTAACGATTATAATTTAGGTGTCTTCAAGGCTAGAGTGAATATGCTCTTAATAGACTAGTGCGCTTCACCATCACTGATTGCATCACTGCTTACCATCAGGTGGGATTGCAGTCAAGCACTGGTTTATAATATTTAAAAAAAAATACGTTAGGTAGGTATGTACCTATAAGGTAGTTATGCTGTATTCAGTATTAAGAAACGGAACTCAAAACCTTGGTACGAACAGGTTCAAGGGCTCCTAATTGCCAAGACATTAGAATTAAAACGGTGTCACTAAATCCACCTTGAAACAAAACTATTAGAGGTATATTTTATGAATGAAATATGGCGTGACCACACGCGAGTTCGACATTAGCCAGGTAGATTACTTAACTCTTGCTTTAAAGGAACAGTAGGTACATAATATAGGTACCTACCTATATCCAGTGTAATATAGATATGTCTACATGACTAGTGACATAATGATGTCCTACGAGTAGAAGCAGTAAATTATAATTATTATAGGAGAGCCTAATGGCCTTTTAATCAGCTACTGGCTGGCTTTATGGATATTAAAATCCGTATTTTTAAGCCACCAGCAAATAAGTAAAATAGGTATATATACGAAATTTAACGTAAAAAGAAGTCCAGCATCATGTACCTACAGTCGTCATGGTAGGTAGGTACTAGTGATGATCCAATTAAATAAGAGTTGTACTTCTACAGAAGCCAGAGAAGTATTTTCATAGCTTTGTCGTAGCGGTGTCGTAGCTGCGTCGTAGTGGTATCGTAGCATAAACGTAGCGTCGTCGTAGCGGTGTCGTAGCAGTGTTGTAGCGGAATCGTAGCGTGGTCGTAGCGGCGTCGTAGCGGCTACACTGGTTTAACGAAGCATCGTTTTGTACTCAATAAATCGACTGTTCTAAATATGGAATTAATTAACAACTATAAGAGATCGATCAATATTTATATTGAATGATTAGATGACGATATGCGTAGCGTACTTGCATACAATATCTATAGTCTCTTAGGCACCTAAAATTTCCATGTATAAAAAAAAATCTTCTTTACAGGGCGTACCCTACACATGATTTGGAAATGACTTAAATTGGGTGTTTGTAATGACAAATGACCTCTACTTAGGTATGTCAGACTTGAAACAACGCGACCAACATAACATTTGCATTAATCTAGTTGAACCGCCAATTCCATATTTCTTTTTGGACATCCTAGCGTTACTCTAAATGCTTAGGCAGGTTTTAGCAATTAGCCTGACAGGTACGGAAAGGGCCAGCATTACCTTACCACACTTACCGATGAATCTGTTTGCTCATTCCAGATGGCTTCAAACAAAGTTTTCAAGATCACATTCAGCCTATTGCTGTTCATACAAATAGCGGCGCAAGTTTTGGCGGGAACGCAGTTTGCATCTCACGTCAGCGTAAACACGCCTGCGCGAAGCTTCACGCACGGGGTCGGTGACCCCTTGCCATTGCTTGCCAGGCGAAATTACAACCGACAATCGGCATTCCGAAGCTTATCGCGTAAGTGGAAATTCATTATTTATTTGTTTACCAGCCCCCCTAGCCAAGTTACAAACGATTCGTATCTATTCTCTTTCTACAATCGAGAACGCCTAAAATCCCTTTGTTTTGACCACGTGACTTATCTCTTTTCGCTAAGTCACGTGGTCAAAACAAAGGGATTTGAGGCGTTCTCGATTGTAGAAAGAGAATAGATACGAACCGTTTGTAACTTGGCTTGGGGGGCAGTAGATAGAAGTCAACTTGAAGAACTTGTGGCTAAATAATTACAGCCTCACTGGTCGATCAAAGGTTAAGCTACACTTGACGAGGTTGGTCCGTGGATAGGTGACCATTCATTACATATCAAGACAAGACAAAGGTGGGCCTTCTAACGGGATGCTTGAAGATCAACGCCCAGCCTCCTGCCTTGTCTTGACCATGGAGATCCTGCTGCCGTTGTTATACCGCAGATCCGACATCAGCTGGAACCTCGAGTTTTTACGTTTGATTATTATGATTTCACTACTTTAAATAATGCAGACACGATGTATGTGTAATCTACAGCAGCCACCACCAGTTCGTTGACCCAGGATAGAATGGTGCAAAGAAGCTGTTGATATTGTTTTATTTTTTTATTCATTTTGCTCCATTAGTGTTGTTGTAGAAATGCGTTCCTTGCGAAGTATGTGTGGTGTAACAATGAATGACAGATTGAGGAATGATGTGATAAAGAAACGTTGTGGTTTAAAAGAAGATGTAGTAACAAAAATTGAAAAGAGTATGCTTAGATGGTTTGGTCACGTTGAAAGGATGGATGAAAGGCGACTAACGAAAGGTATTTACAAGGCAGATGTAAGTGGGAACGCCGGGAGGGGACGCCCTAGAAGGACATACATAGACCTTATTGGTGTGGTTCTTCAGAAAGGTCAGGTGCGTAGTACTCACAACCGGCGTGTGTGTATGACAACATGTATGAATGTAAACGAAGCAAAAGAAGTATGTAAGAATCGTAGCATATGGCGCTCTGTAGTTTCTGCCTACCCCCATGGGAAAAAGGCGTGAGTTTATGTATGTATGTATGTATGTAAATAAAAAATAAATAAAGACTCCTCCGTGCCTCGGAAAACACGTAAAGCCGTTGGTCCCGGCTGTCATTTGTAAATCAATTGCGGTCTCTACAGATAGTCAGAAGCTCGAAAATCTGACAACCAGTTTAACCAAGGGGTATCCTGTTACCCAGTAACTGGGTTGTGGTCTTGTGCTGCATCTGGTTAAACTGGTAGCCGACCCCAACACATTTGGGTTAAGGCTAGGCAGATGATAAGTACTTAGATATAAGTCACAAGTTCTTTTGAGGTTTAAGTTTGGTAGATCTGGTTTAGGCGGTAATCTCCTGATCTATCTAGAAATTACTAATTACTTTTGTTTGCCATAAAGTTGAAAAACGATCAAAGAAATTTGACACATTGGGGTAACTTGATGTGCTGGCGTCTGTACCTTACCTACTTATGTGCCACAGAAAGGACATTAATAATGACTTCTTATCGAGTTCCCACGCCACGGTATTCACTTGTATTTCCCATCTAGATTAGATTATAATGCAATGCTTATTAATACCCAAAGACATTCAATACCTATAGACCGGACATCACGAACAAAATTTTCGTCCGAATAAGTGTGTCCTGCTGCTGGATACAAGTCTATGAGTTTTTTGTAGTACGCTCCGCTGCCGCTCCAATATTCATATAATATTCTAGATGGCGTTACTGAGACATGGGATCAAAGTTTTTCTATGACATTTCCTTGACATGCCCGCTCTATAGTAGATAATAGTATTTTAAATCTCTTTGTTAATACCCAAAAGAAAATAAGAAACATCCAAAAGTTGCAAGTCATTAGGCAAATAAATTATGGTAGTTACTCTTACTTACTAACGGAAGATAGCGTGTGACCATTTATTTTGACATTCATTTAGGTACACTTTGTTATGTGAGCACGGCCGATTATTACTTTCTCGGAAACGGAAAGGCATAACTAGCTATGAATGTATAAACAATGTGCTGCTGACTTTTATCTATTATTCACATCATCAGATAACATCACAACTGTAATCCCCAAAGGTTTAGGCAGAGGTATATTTTGTGGTTTTTTGGATAACACTAGGATTTTATCCTGTATCGTGGGTGCATTATTTATTATCAAACATTCAAACTCACTTACACAAACAGCTAGACCCAGAACTATCGGTAAGCCATGCAAATATTTATACGAGCGGGATTCGAACACGCGCCACGCAGTGCCGTCAAATTTCACTGGCCTGTTGGTCTACAGGCCTGACTGCTATGCCGGAGGTCGTGGGTTCGATTCCCACCCATGACAAATGTTTGTGTGATGAGCAAAATGAGCATTTGTCCTGTATCATTATCAATAATTATAAATGTATGTACCAGCGGCGTGGGGTAAATTTTCTTAAGAGGGAAGCGTACAAAAAAAAACTTAGGTAGTATTCATATTACTATTTGCTGTCTATCTTGGAGTCATCGATCTACCTACCACCCTGTATACTTTTGGTGTAAATACCTGGCAAAACTAGAGTCTGGCTGCCATCATTCAATAGCAGGAGAATTCCTCTTTCGAACCTCCAAAGGGAAGCCGATGTTAATCGAGTTGAATGGACACTTCGCCACTGGTATATATGTTTTGTACATATTAAGAAATATATAAATATGTTTATCACTTGTCTAGTACTCATAGCACAAGCTCTACTTAGTTTGAGCCTAGATAAATAAACATATAATAAATAAATATTCCACAACTTTTCACACAACGCCATTTAGTCCCAAGTTAAACCAGAGAGCTTGTGTTGTGAGTACTAAACAGCTGATAAACATACTTATATATTTCTAAATACATATAGATTATAGATAAATAACACCCAGGCACAGAACAAATGATCGTGCTCATCACACAAACATTTGTCTAGGGTGGGAATCGAACCCACGACCTCCGGCGTAGCAGTCAGGATCACTAACTACTAGACCAACAGGCCAGTCGAGATGGTGTGGTGTTAAAGTTGTAGAATATTTATTTTTAATTATGTATCATTAATCCGTAGTCAAGGTTAAAGTGTCAACACTGACTTGCAGGCCACTGAGTACCTACATCACTCACTGAGGATTAACTCAGGTGCTACTGTGCTACCTGCATTGCATTAATTCTTGTCTAACAAACCAAACCTAATCAAAAATTGTGTACAATTTCAGTTCCGCCGCAGGCTCCAGGAGCAGGCTATCCACGAGTGAAGCCAACGATACCTTTCAATAACGAAGACACCTTCCACCGGGACAACTCACTAAACGGAGCTCCCTGGCAGTACAACAATTACATGGGTATGATTGTTCTTATACATACATACATACATAAACTCACGCCTTTTTCCCATGGGGGTAGGCAGAAACTACAGAGCGCCATATGCTACGATTCTTACATACTTCTTTTGCTTTGTTTACATTCATACATGTTGTCATACACACACGCCGGTTGCGAGTACTACGCACCTGACCTTTCTGAAGAACCTCACCAATAAGGTCTATGTATGTCCTTCTAGGGCGTCCCCTCCCGGCGGTCCCACTTACATCTGCCTTGTAAATACCTTTCGATTGTTCTTATTTATTGTATTAAGGGATAACGACATTAAATGTACACGTAGGTACAAACTACATTTATCCATGTTGTAGCTAGGTAGCCCATTACATTATCCGCAGATTAACTACTTAATCCACACAGGGTGAAGTCTAGCTTCAAAAATAACAATAACACGTTTACAACACTGTCTTAAAACAACACATACCTACATATATAAGCTCACGTTTTTGTTCTATGGGGGGAAGCAGAAACTAAAGAGGGTAATCTGCTACGATTATTACATACTTACCTACTTCTTCTTGTTCAAAAAGAATTCATTGCTTAAATTATATTATGGTAACTTGACAAAAATGCAAAATAAGCACCCAGTAAATAACTATGTTGTGGAGGTCAGAAGGAAGTAACTTTATGTAAAAATCCAATACTTAGGTATTTCAGATTGAGCGACTATCGATCTATTTCTCTGTAAGCTAGCCAACTTAGCCGCATCCGGTTATACTAGCAGCCTTTTTTTTTTAATTCGGGGTGGAAAACCCTTAGGCATGTCTTCCGCCCCGGAAAGGACTAAACTAAACCCACCCTGGTGTTCAAACTCGCTCACACTTGTGCCTGTTACGGCAACGGAGCGAAGGTTTCTGAAACTATTTAGATAGGTACTGAATGCCTTCCTGAATGCAGTAAGGAAAGGATTAACCAGATGATAATGTTCTTATGTCTGTATAACAGCTCTCCCTACCTGTCCCTCAAAAAATTTATAGTTAATTTAGTAGTAGGTATCTATAAGCGCCGCCGCGCCGTAAAGATATGGTGTTAATTTTGTATACACAGTATCTTATGTATTATTATACACCGTCAAACGGTATCTTTTTTCAGATGTTGCGATTCCAGTGTTGCCGCCATCGCCGTACAAGGTAGACTCACCAGATCCTGAGTCCTTGTGGCCAGAAGGTCTGTTCATACCACCGTTTAACCCACCACGGTTTGGGGCTGCTAGCAACCGCCGCAGTGAGGTATTGTCAGGTAAAACTTACTGTAAATAGTAGCTATACAATTTTATCGCTTCTAGCTAGCTTACCTACTTATATTTTAGAAATTTGGGGGGAGGGTGTTCTCTTCTGGTGAAGAACACAGCAAATGGACCTACCTATCTGCTATCGATCTATAGGTAGATACTGTTTACCTAAGGACTAGAGGGCGTATTTAATGAGTAGCTTTAGGTACCACTTAGTATAAGATTTATTCTAATTATGCTTTTATCCCATGAGAAAATGCTACGCGCGTTAAAAAATCGTCGTTTGCATAGGTCTTCATTCCTCCGTGCGTGCAATATTTCTAAAAGAGATCCAATGTTTTTACATGGCGTATTAATGTTGTACTGATTAATGAGTCTCGTAATATCAAATACGGTACAAATCTTAAAAGGTTCTAATTGTCAACAGTATCAAGTCCTGTCACTTTTATCCTACCCACCACCTACAGCTACTTGAACTGCAACAATCCCCCAGTTAAAGTGTAGGTGCAGTGAGAAGTAAGCTGCTGACTTCTAATCCTAATTCACACACTACACGCTCACTTCACCTAACTCTTCTGAATCCTAACTGTGTAACATTCAGGGACCAGCTCAATCCAGACTGATGTTAGTCATCACCAGATGCAGACGTTTGCTTTCCTTGCATCACAGCCAATCTTCCAAGTGATACCACTAAACTTTCCTTTTTCAGAAGCCGAATCCCTGGACCCCTATCTATTAGAGGGTTCAGAAGCAATAGCTGCAATCAAGAGGTCAACTCGCCATGGTCTTTACTACTTCCACGATATACCTCACATCGAGTCACTGCTCGCCAACCAGGAACTCAGAATCGAGAACAATTTGAAACCTCATAGGATAGCTAGCATACGTCATACGTGGCCCTATAACAGACCCTAGCGTGCCCCGAACTGACGAATAAAACACCACATAAAAAAATTGCAATTATATATTTGTATACAACTGTAAAAATACTCAATAAAAAAGTCATTAATATTATACACAACTAAATCTATGTAGTTTTATTTCATCATTTAAAAATAGAAGCTGCAACTAAAATAACTGAAACCTAATTTTATGAACGACTATCAGAAATTACATCATCAATAAAAACAGCTGTTCCCTATTTTTTAATTATTATGTCCAGATACGCGAACGTAAAATGCATGTTCATCAAGGTTTTGATTTATTTCAATTGAGCCTGAATGAATAAATATATGTACCTACAATTGGCAGGTTTATGTGATGTATGTAAAGATAGGTAACGATTTTAATCGACATTTACTGAATAAGATAATAGATAAAAAAATAATTAAGAGCTGCCAGCTTATATTTATGGTATGTACAGATGCCAGCCCATGAAGCTACCCCAAAATGTCTAATGTTCTTATTTTATTTGCAATAAAGTTAAAAACTATCAAATAAATTTGACACAGTGGAGTAGCTTGGTGCTTGCTGTACCTAATATTCATCGACTTTACAAGGAAAGAAAACACGCCCTCAACAAAAGGAGATTCCAGTGATTAAAGAGATTCTCATACACTTATTACTATTCTAGAATACCAGGTTAATCAGGGTGAATAAAAATACAGGGGTAAATCGAAACAGAACTTTGTAACTTTGAACTTGAATGGGATGTCAATATTATTATAATTATGTAACATAAGAGGTTACGAAATTGTGAATGAGCACCAGCCTGTTTCTGTGCCACTGCAGCGCAAAAAACCTTGAGAAGGCACGAGCATTGATCACTAAGTACGCTTGCTAAGGGTTGATTGACGATTTTAGACTAAGTATTAATTTGAGACTGAGTTTCCTAACGATGTTTTCCTTCACCAATATTGATGATGTCTAAGATAAATTTAAAGAGCACATGTGAATTTACAAAGTCATCTTAGTACTTATCCGAATTGGAACCAATAAGCTCGGGCATGATATGCAGGTGACTTAACATTGTGAGTTGCAATTTTGTATGAAGTGGTCAGAAAGGTCAGGTGCAGAGTACCTACTCGCAACCATTGTGTGTATATGACAACATGTATGAATGTAAACAAAGCAAAACAAGTATATGTAAGAATCGTAGCAGTAGCAAATGCTGCTCTGTAGTTTCTGCCTACCCCCAAGGGAAAAAGGCGTGAGTTTATGTATGTATATGTTGTATGCAAAAAACAACTTCGCAGTTTTGTTTCGATTCTCCCCTGAATTTCTTTTTACCTTGATATACAGTACCATACAGATCTAGACACAATAATGTCATATCCAAACAGTACCTATAGCAGTAAAATGAGCAAATTGTAGAAAATATCAAATGCCTATTAGTGGACGGAATGTACCAATTAAGTAATTATAACTAAAAGCTACCAAGTTTATTAACCTATCATAGTTTACTTTTTCACAAATTCATAAAATATTTATATAAAACACACAAGTTTCTACAATATTGATAACTAATTGTCATCAAGGCAGTGATACATTTACATTTACTGAACACAATTAAATTCTAGAGAGATTGCCATAAAGACAACTCAACATATACTAAACATAATTTTTATACATAATTACAAAAAACCTTACATAAGTTTCAAAAAAACCTTGCACTTATTTAATCAAGTTTGGAAGACGATATTTATTTAAGTTAAGCAAGATTATTTCAAAAACCCTGTTTATTACACTTCTCCATGTTTAGCTTCTTGGATATTATATTGGTCATGTAGGAACAAAGAAACAATATCATAATGATAATATCATTTTAAAGACTTACATTATGTTATCATCATAAGTAATAATTTGGACAACTCATTTCGTCAACCACAAAATTCATTTAAACTATCTAAATCATTAATAAAATGATAAGAACTTAAATCATAAGATATGAGATTCATACATTTTCGTAATGAGTATTCAAAATAAATTGTACCCTGTTGATTTCCAAGTTTACTCCAGGGACAAAACTGAAATGATACAAGTTCTAACTTATTAAATAAATTAATTTCAACCTTATGGACGGACTTGATTTGTCATAATTATAGATATTTTACAAAATATAATGTGATATCGCTGTATTGATAGTTGATCCCTAATTTGCAAGACAAAGGCTTTATATTTCTTGTCTTCAATGTTATTTTTATTAAAAAATACAAAAATTGAGGGTTTGTAAAATCACAATGTAAAAAGTTATGAAGTTACGTTAGTGTATGGATATTGATTAATAATCTTAAAACTATCATTATTATCATTAACAGATACTATTAGATACTGTATTAAATTTTTATTGTGAACAAGTCTGATAACAAGAACTGTTATTTTGACCCCTTGGACTTGTACAAACCATACCTAAATTACGAGAAAAGGACAATATTTTTTACTTTGTGACCAAATGTTAACAGAATACCAGCTGTCTCCCTCTATTTGCCAAGTTATTTGAACATTAATATATGCAGCTGTTGATTCTTTGCGGACATTGATCATCATCAATTTCATAATAATTCCGATTACTAGTTACAAGATAACAAAAGTATGATGGATAATATGCCTTATTTATTTTCATCTTATTGGTTGGGCTTTAAGGACGGTTTCTAAACTATACTGATGATGTGCATAGAACACTCAGCAAATTCAAGCAGGTTGGTCTGTTGAAACAATACATTTGTGAACATCTGCTAAAACGCATTAAGAACACACTTAACAAAAACGCGCGACAGTAAAAAAAACGGGGTGTGCAAGAGCCCTAAGACCGCCAGTTGATTCATTACCCAGTGAAAATTTAGGAGAAGTTAACTGTCATTGTATGGAAGCATCAGTATGGAATGACAGCTCAATTCACCTCAATTCGACAGAATAGTGCTGCTGATCTAAAGTATGTTCGCGTTAATAATGCAGTAAAGTCAGCAGTCTTTATCTTGCAGTTGCACTGCATTTTTACTGCATTCTTAACGCGAACGAACTATAAATTACAACCATTAATCGATTTAGAGTTCCAATGGCCTTAACTTACATATCACAATATTTTAAACTTTTTAAAGAAATATAAGTACCTTAAAAGTAATAGTTGTAAAAAGGTATTAAAACTGCTGCTGCTAGTGCAAGTCCGTAAGAAGAGATTCCAACTGCTGAATTACAAAGGTCACCGTTACAGAAACACATGTAAACCTTTTTACGGTTCCACATTGTGTATGCACACCTTTCTTCGTAATCACTTGGGGCTCGTTGTAGGCACATTCGTTCAGTTGCTGCACCATAATCTGCAAGAGAAGTATTTATTTGTATTAGAATCAAATCACTGATGGCACTGGTTTTTTATACTGTATTAACCCCTCAATCTAGAAAGACAATGACAGCGCGGACACCAGTATCCCCTTTGAGTTTAATGAATTAAAGGCCCTAAATTCTTATAAAACATTTGTCTCAACCACCCATATGCAGGGGTGCATATCAGAGTGAGTATCAGATATTATTGTAAATAAAAATACTGGGTATGAATTTATCAGCTTACCATCAGATCTGAAAGTTCCGACAGTGCCTTCTATTAGTTTTCCACACCATCCTGAGGGACAGGCCACCACATGAAGACCTTGTTCTATCACTGTCTCAGTCACATTTATTGGGAAAGGATCGCCACAAGTGCCAAGTTCTCCTCGTGATCTACATCTTATGCATCGCTTATGTAAACCTGCAACATTAAAAATATTTATAAATATGACTTAGCAAATAACTACTTTGACAAACTTTCTAATGTTACGGAAACTTTATCGATTGAGTATTACAACCATTACCAACGATAGGTATGATTTTTAGCTGTTCGTACAAAGCTAAGTGACTTAGACACATTCCTATCAAGTTATATTGTTGAACAACTCTCACTTTACCTTGATAAATAAAGTCGTGTCAAAAGTATTAGTGAAAACTTACTTTGAACTTCCTGTGCCACGAAGATTACGAATACAGTACACAAAAACACCCTGCTGTAGTTCATTTTGTAAGAATATATTTAATAAGAGGGACAAAATACAAATACATTAGTTTTAAAACTTTTCATTTTTTAATCGAACTCATTCACAGTATTTACAACTTCCTCACTTTTACTACCGACCGACCGAGGGACCGTTCCGTTCGTTCGCTGAACTTCGCTGGAATCGTTGGTTCGCTACGCGTCAGCTGTCAATTTTGATGTGACAGACATTAGATAACGGCAGACCATAGACATTCTCTTCCACAAATGCCGTAAAGAAGAGTTGAAGTTGAAGTTGACCATAGACATAGCTTAATGCGGCAGACCATTGAGATAGGAAAACATGGAGACGCAGGTTATTCTAAACATACACATGCTTATATGTGAGTAAAGTATGATACAGATCGTTTTGTCTCTTTCTTTCTAATGCAGTAATCATAATTGATAAAAGAGACAACAATATTTATTTTGTTGTTCTTTATGATAACATTTTGTCGTGACGTAGGAAAAAGCAGAATGGCGAATATGGCACTAATATTGTACAAGTCAGTACAAGATAACGTAGAGTATGGAATAATTGTACGGATTGTACCTCAATTGTATTAAATACATTTAACACGTTGACTGCCAACTACTAGACACAATAGAAATTCAATTGTTCGCGGTCAACGTGTGACCGACACGGCGTACAAAGACTTAAAAAGAAAACAGAAATATTTAACTCGAAGTTAGAAATCTTATTTAATTTAATGAAATGGATAAAATATAAATCATATCATGGGAGCCCTTGCACTTAAAGTTACTACCGTACTAAGAACGACGAGCACAGTTTTACAGTAGGTGTGTGCGTGAGTATTTATTTTACTTACTGGAACACGGTTTTGTGGCTTCACTTTTGATATTCGCGACGCTTTGTCTACCTTTTTTTGTTGGTTGGATGTTAAAACGGACTTGCAAGTATTTCTTTATGATCCAAACGTGACGTCTTGTTAGACTTCTACCTATCTAGTATCGATGCTCGTTAAAGTAACACCTATGGTTCTTGGTTGAAACAACCCTAGCCACGGCAGCCATTTTATGTACCAAACTTAATTCTAGGTATATTAATTTATGAATTAAATGACTATTACAGTTCTGAATAAGCCTGCTGATCAATCTTTTACTAATTATTACTAATAAGCCCACAAATATAAGAGTTGAACGCAAGTCAAATAGTTAAAATACATGATTTATTATTAAAATATATTATGTAAGTTCATCACATCACGATATAATATTTCATTTCAACAATCTTTCCCGTTCGCATTGCAAACGATGGTATTCATGAATTCCTTTTGTGTTTATATTCAGCGGATCCACAAAAGAAGATCTCCGATGCCAAGCAATACATACTCCTGCGCAGTAACCTGTCATCGCTATTGATAGTACAAATCCTAAATAAATTGAATAACGAATAAATTCTGAAACAAAATCCTATATTTTTACGACTATTTAAACATTATGTTTATTTAAATAAAGTATGAATTGTTTACCTTGATTCAACAATTTTAATTTCGACACGACCACTACTTCAAACTCCTGCACTTTTTTGCCATTTGAGAGACATGAATAATTGCCTGCTTCATTTTTACTTATGTGTAATATGTGCAGGGAATTATTGGCGTCCAAGGAAATGTGAGATTCATCTTCATTCCTATATTTCATACTATTTCTGTAAAAATATTTAAGTTGAATTTGTAGTATAATTTCGTAACTATGAATTAATTATAATAAAAAATAAGGAGGTAATTACCCTAACAAAGAGTTCAATAGTTTTGCATCTATAAACCATTTTAAATCTAAATTTGAAACTGCTTCGGTGCAGGAAAGTGTGATATGACTGTTTTCTACTACTTGCTTTATAATTTTTTGTTTATTGTTATCTTTGTTTACCTTGTACTTCACTGCTGTAAAATTAAAACATTTAATAAGAGCAGGTACATACATTTCCAGTATAAACTCATCTCGTTTGTGAAATAACGAGATTCCTGCACGACTTAGGTCCGGATCGAATCCAACTCCGCTTCAGAAAATGCAGCTTCTATGTCTAGTACTGGCTTTATACTACAGTGACATAATGAAGAACCAACGAAGAGAAAAAGTAAGTTCACCTTATTTAACTTCTGTTACGAAATTGGTAGGTACCTCTTTTCCTAACATGGCATGTTTCCTCTTCTTCAAAGTCGGGGATATTTTTCGTTAATTCACTTATTTTAGGTACTGTTTGATTGAGTTGTAATGAACGACAGGAGATATCGTAGCCGTCAGTTAAATATGACATGTGGGCAGCGTTAAAAACAGCATCCATCGGAATATTCTGAAATATATAAAGGGCAAAAAAAAAAAAATGGACGGTACCTATACAGTAAAGACCATAAACATCTTTTAGAAATTAACCTCAGCACGTCGGTCGTGCCCTCGATTGCAGCTAGGCTTAGTGGAGTGGTTTATGAGCAGAACCCACTCAAACAAACGCATAAGTTTCTAACCAACTTACAAAAAAAAAGAAGAGATTCTCAATTCCTTTTTATTTTTGTGTGTTACCTCGTTAGTCCGCAGGTCCGTCGTCATTTATGGACGGATTGGAAAAAAAAATTGTTTTAATTAGTTAAATATTTAATTTTATCGAAATCGATTTCGTAGTTTTGTAATTGCAATTTGCAATATCGATGAAACTGAAAATAATCCAAAAATAAATACAACCGACATCATAAAAAACACTAACAGGGGCATTGATATTTTTTATATATCAATGACTGGGGTAAATTGTAACTCTAGTTTCGGAATTCGGTGGCCAATAAAAGTATGAATTAATGAAACAAAACGACCAAAGCCACAGACTTCCGAGACTGGAAGTTATTATAGGTACACTGGTTTTGTTTTAATAAGTCGGTTGATTTTTCCTGGTTAAAAAAAAATCTGTATCAGTTCGTGCAATAATGATATTGATATTACTGCACTAACTAATACAGATAACACTAAAATATACATAATAAATTTAATATTATTTTTTTACCTCGAATGTGGTATTAATAACACTGGGCTGTAAACGACATCTACCCAATCTTTTGCGTATCCCTTTCTGTCGGTCAATATCTTTACATTCACCCCAATTTTCCCAAATTGTTGTTAACTTTAAAGTTATATTGAAAGCCCTTTTTAAAGATTTCAAAGGTTCTTCTTCAGATATTTTAAATTTCTTGTTAATGGCATCGAAGTAGTTTCTTTTGTATTCTTGCCACTGAATGGACGTTCCAACTATGGGGCTGATTTCAACATTATTGATACCTGTCAGAATTTAACCATCGCATCAGAAACTTTGAATTCTTAAATATGTCAGAAACAAAACAAATGTACGACACAAAAGCTGAGATTTAAATATTGATGTCTCCACAAAACACCTTAAAGCGAGCGAGGTAGCGTGACACTCCCAATCTGTAGCACTTTCTGGGACTTACCTTCGACAACATACATGAAAACTTTTCCATTTTTCACAAATTCTGGACTTTTACACGTATAAATTCCTGAATTATTTACATTGAAATCAAGAATGTTCAACATATGATCCGGTGTTATTACTAGTTTGATACTAAAATCATTATTTTTGGTTCCCGATATTTCCTCCTGTTTTTTGTTTCCTCTTGGCTTATAAAACCACCATTTAGGAAAATAGTCCTCTTTACCTTCGCTGAAAAAAAAATTGGGTAACTAGTAGAAATTTACTATACAGGGTGTAACGGAAAGGGTATATACATACAAACAGGGTGAATAGAGTATTTAATAACGAGTCTTTCCTCAAAATTTCAGCTCCCAACTAATAACTTTGAAACTTCACGATATTATTTAATATCGACAGTTTATTAAATGCAAAATCATAACAAACGTGTCACCGCACTATGAGGGTCATAATCCTGTCCGGCAAGGTTCCAGTATATCTATCTAGTGTTCTGCGCGCCTAGTACAGACCTATCGGGCTCTGCCTCTGCCTAACCGACGAAGGCGCGACGGCGCGGGCGGGCTCAACTTTACAATTATGTATGTATATGTATAAAAACGTTGCCATGTCGTTTCTTATCACCAAGAGAATCCGTGCCCTTCGTATGTATATACCCTTTCCGTTACACCCTGTATAGTCAACTGTCGCGCCTATCGTCTTGTATGCGAGAGCAACGCGCGCCTATCCCCATGATACTCTGAATAAACACCTTGCAATTTGCATAGCATATTGGCTGAGCGTTTGACTGCTGCTCCACGTGTCTCGAGTTCTTTTCCCGAACGGAACAAATATTGTTATGGTCTACAGGCAGTTGTTACGAGTGTTGTTGGTGTATGTGACTTTAAATGTTGGTAAATGAACCCACGACAGGGGAGAAATTCATAATGTTGGGCAACGTTATAAATAAAATTAAAAAAAAACCTTGAAATTAAAAACACATTACCAAAAATTACACCAAAGGTGAACGACAGATCCAGTAAAAACATCTACTAGTTTCGGTTTATTTAAAGCCATTTTGTAAGAAGAAAAATAGGTATAACAAGCTGTAACTTCCAGTTGGGGAACGTTTGTCGCTGCGTGTTTAATAATTATATCGCAAAAAGCAAATATAATTACTCGAAATTTGACTGACACCATAATATTCTGAAATTAAGATTATACTCCTTTTATTTGTGATTCAATTTTATAAACTCAAGGGCACGACAGATTAATCAAGCTTTATGTATAATCTTGTCTTGTTCTTTGGTAGTATGATAGTTATGCCGCTTGACAAACATTCTGAGTAAATTGGTCCTTAGGGCATGGACAAATAAACCACAAGGGTTTTTGTTGCGTGTGAGATTCCACAGGTGTAGGTAAAGCAATTACGAGACCAATTACCTAGATGAGAGCCAAGTCCAAAACATGCCTTGCTTGGTTTGTAACTTCGACGACAAAATAAATGAGTCAAGTTCAATGGTCAGTCCTATAATTTATTTGTAACAACCTAAAATGTTTTATAACCTCAGGCCAATAAAAAGTAGGTACTTTTTTATTGGTCTGAGTTTGTAACAACTTATTTTATCATTTCTTTTATAGCTAAGGTTATTATAAATATGCCTACCTACGGTCTGATTTCGCTAGTTCACATTATGCGTTTTTATTTTTGTCAACTATGTGATATGAAAACTTAAATTGAACTAAAACTAGCAGCTCTTAAAGATGTCCTTTTTTGCATATCGGAGAAGGGAAAAAAAAGAATCACGTAAATCATGTGACTTAGGTTGGCTGAACAAATCTTCAAAATAGCTCGCATTTAACTAGATCAATAGGGCACTTTATGTGACGGCTAAACACGCTTATTCAGAATTTGTGACGCTACTGAATAGATAATCGATCGAAAACGTGTCCAGCCAGCTTTAAAATCCACTTTTCGCTGGTCTTTCAATCTCGGTAACGGAAGTGATTTTGACAACTTTTTGCATATCAACGGGCGTCACAGAAATTTATGATAGGCATCGAGCTAAAAGTTTTGTGTTGTACAGTGGTGAGATTCGGAAGTGCCAGCCAAAAGTTTTGTACATAAATTCAAGCTGGCTGGACACAGATTTTTGCATTTTTCTACTAAACCACTAATACGTAGTAATTCGGTCCGCTACAGAAACATACACGTCGTCGCACCAATGATGTTATAAGTAAAAAGGTGTACTTATATGATGGGCCACCGACTTCCGAATTTAGAGTTATTTTACACCGTTCAGTGTTTTTTTTAAGTCGGTTTTATTTTTTGCAATTTTTTTTTTTATTTTTACATTTTTAGTTGTTCCCATACAAATATTTGGCATGAATTTATTTTATATTGTTTATTGTTAACAAAACATGTCATGATAATAGGGTTATCCACTTATCCCTAATAAATGAAAATTAACATTCAAATTAACAACTGTCGAAATCTAGGTATATTGTACACATCTGCGTACCCCTCAGAGCATACAGGCGTGATGATACGTCATGATGTTGTATAAACAATAGACATCCATGCGATTCCAGCAATCACGACAGATTTGCCGTCTATTTTTGAAGAGTTCCGTTGTATATCTCCGAAGATCAGCACCAGATCTTCACCAAATTAAAATGGGACCACCTCAGGAGTATACTCTTTCAAATAAAAAAAGAATTTTGAGAATCGGTCCAAAAATGAAGGAAAAATTAGATAACATACATAAAAAAAAAAAATACAAACACACGAACATAGAACCTCCCCCTTTTTTAACCGACTTCAAAAAAAGAAGGAGGTTCTATGTTCGTGTGTATGTATTTAAAAAAAAAATAAATACATGTTTTTTTTTTTTTTTTATGTATGTTACCTGATTTCTCCGCCATTTGTGGACCGATTCTCGAAATTCTTGTTTTGTTTGAAAGAGTAGACTCCTGAGGTGGTCCCATTTTAATTTGGTAAAGATCTGGTGCTGATCTTCGGAGATATACAACGGAACTCTTCAAAAATAGACGGCAAATCTATCGTGATTACTGGAATTGGAATCGCTTGGATGTTTATTGTTTATACAACATCATGACGTATCATCAAGCCAGTATGCTCAGAGGGGTAGGCAGATGTGTTCAATATACCTAGATTTCGACAGTTAGGTATGTTAAGTTTCATTTATTAGGTTTAGGTGGATAACCCTATTATAATGACATGTATTGTTAACAATTAACAATATAAAATGAATTCATGGCAAGTGTTTGTATGGGAACAACAAAAAAAGGAGAAATAAAAAACTTTTTTACAAAAAATAAAACCGACTTCAAAAATAACACTAAACGGTGTAAAATAACTCTAAATTCGGAAGTCGGTGGCCCATCAAGAAAAAGACAAAAGTACCAAAGCCACAGACTTCCTAATTTAGAGTTATTTTACACCGTTTAGTGTTATTTTTGAAGTCGGTTTTATTTTTTGTAAAAAAGTTTTTTTTGAAAGTCGGTTAAAAAGAAATAATAATACTGTAAAACGGGGTGGATAGAAACTTAAGGGTGAATAGAAACAAAACTTTGAGTATGATATTCACGTAAGTTAAAAGTTGTTGGTGACATACGAGGATTGTAATGCTTTTAAAAAATTGAGATAAATAAATAGTTTTGACTCCTTGTTAGTATCAAACAATATTAAATTAGTGTAAAAATCCACCTAAGTTTTGTTTCTATTCACCCTTGAGTTTCTATCCACCCCGTTTTACGGTATTATTATTTCTTTTGTGTTGGAGTTTGGAGAAACTAACCTTCTAACTTTTTCGACGAGTGTTGCTTGTAGGTTAGGTACCCACTGACTGACTCGCGTAACGTGTTAAATAATATTATAGGACATGTTTGTAAAAAAACTTGTAGTTATTCTATGTCCGGGTTTCTTCACTATGTTTTTCTTTACCGATGTCAATGATGCCTGAGATAAACTAGTGGAAGATACTTTTTTGCATCATCGATTAAGGTATCAATTACTTAGGTATCAACAGTGTACCCCGAAGTTAAAATTAAACAATTTGGTTTTAGCAAAGATAAAATTTTATATTTCTAGGCAAAGATCTCACATAGGTAGATCGGTTAAGTAATAAAATCACTGTATTACATATAAAGTTTAACTACCACAGCAAACTGTCTATTTCATGAGTCAACTGACAAGCAGCGCCACCTGTTCATAACTTTCAAATAACTTTGCGTTTTGTACCCCATTGAATGAAACGCCGTAGATAGTATCCGATCGTATTTGTTCTTGGCGCTCTCAATCTCTCATCTTCAAATTAAATCAAATTTACTTCATCAACATGGCGGATAAATCAGAAAGTAAGTTTTGTTTATATTGTTATTTATTCAAATGTTCAACTATGGTGATCATTCCTAAAGCGTGGAAATAAATGCTTTTTTTAATTGTGTACGTACCAGTATTTATTGATGATTTTTCTCGTGTTCTCCGCTGTAGCTACGATTGTAATGTTGTTCGCTAGATTCAAAATTTGAAAAAATTCAAATTTTCAGCCGAAATGTCATTCAGTTTATCATTGGAACTATGAATTATAGTTTGTTTATCACGTTGATGTAATAATATCTTTTTGAGAACATTGTTGTAGTGTTCATATTCGTAGATAAGTTTCCTTGATTGTGAGTTATATAAATTGTATTTTATTTTGTTTAGGATTACATGATGAAGAGGATTTTTCGCCCAGATCACATTATCGAGTTAAGGATGAACCAATGGATATGGATTTTCCCGAAGAGGAAGAAGAACCCCCAGCATTTGGCCCTGCCGCGCTTGGTCTTCACAGGGTCGGTACTAAGTTACCGCCAAAACCAACACCGAGTGAACCTGTCCAAAAGCTGAATGCGCGAGGCATGCCAGCTCGTATCAGAAAGAAAAACAGATTTATATTTGTTGATGATTTTGTAAATTCTTCACCACCACGTCAATCGCCTAAGCGAACTCCGAAAATTATTTCTAAAACTCCTAACAAACCATCAAGTGTTAAAAAACAGAAATCACCATCTAAAGTCCAAAGGGCAAGTGAAAAGTATGAAGATAAATCGGAATCTATTGGCCCCCAGTCACCAGACACCAAATCTGGGCATCGAATTGGAATGAGGTTAAGAAATCTTTTGAAACTACCAAAGGCTCACAAATGGGTGTGTTTTGAGTACTTCTACAGTAACATTGATAAAGTATTATTTGATGGAGAAAATGACTTTATGATTTGCCTGAGAGAATCTTTTCCACAACTCACAAACCGAAAATTGTCCCAAGTGCAATGGTCTAAAATAAGGAGAATGATGGGCAAGCCCCGAAGATGTTCCCAGGCATTTTTTGATGAAGAGCGAAGAGAGCTTGAGAGAAAGCGAAAATTAATTCGATTTATACAGCAAAGAAAAGCAGCAGATATCAGTGTAAAAGACTTACCTAATGAGATACCTATGCAATTAGTTGTGGGAACTAAAGTTACAGCAAGATTGCGTAAACCACAAGATGGATTATTTACAGGATGCATAGATGCAGTTGACACATCCAACAACACATATAGGATAACTTTTGAACGCCCTAAACTGGGCACCCACTCAGTGCCAGATTACGAAGTCCTATCAAATGAACCTCCAGATACTATAAGTCTTTCCAGTATAGCAAAGAAGTTTCGACCACGATTTGTCCTTCAAGACATATTTAGGTTGTATGAACCAACAAACAATAATTCTCAAGGTGACCCTCTTATTGGTTGTTCAGACATAGCAAAACAAATGGATACTATTGGCAGTTACCCATTTGCACTTCTAGAATTAATTTTCAAGTTAAAAAGAATATTAAATGCTAAGCGAGACAAAATTAATTTGTTAAAAGATTATAACTGTGATGCAGAGAAAAGAAAATCATTTGGTCAGAAAATGCCAGAAGATTTTGAACGCAAGTATGCTGCAGTAGTAATTGACTTGGAAAAAATGAATATGGATTTACAAGATTACATAAATGATGTCCAACAATACTGTCAACAGATTGCACCAGAGCCTAGCTTAGCTGCAATGTTAGTGCCATCACACCTGAGAGAAATATGCCGTGAGAAAGCATCTTTGTTGGTAGAAAAAAATAATAATGCATCTGTCAAAGACCCTAATTTAATTGATCTTATTACAGACCTTATTGCTTTAATGCTTCAAGTTAAAAGCTTGTCAGACTCTGATCAAAATGCATATGAATTAACTGTTTTGCAAGGTACAATGGAGCAAATAAAAATGAAATTAGAACCACATCATCAAAAACTATTTCAAAACAATGTAGAGATTCACATGCATAGGATTCAAATGGGTCTTGGGCAAATGACGCCTAACAGTTATGTAGCTGGTTCATAATGTGCAATATGTATATTTTTAATTTATGACGTTTCGATCATAATAATTGCTGGATGCTTAATGAATTTTATTTAAAAATAAATGTGTAATATAATTTAGTTTTTCAAAATACCTACATAACATTAATGTGGTGCATAGTCAAAATACCTATGTTTTAAAACTTGTGTAATTCTAGTGGGGAAAAATGTATAAATAAAATCATTTTATAAATAAGAAAAGAAATAACATAAAATTGTCATTTATTATCATTTGGTTACATGGCCTTACAATACCATACTGCTCACTGCCATCATGAAATACTACTGGTAAATAAGTGTTTATAGGCTTCTATTAAAATGTGACAATTTGATCTGGTTGTTTTACTTTGCTACACTCCTCAATTGAATAATACTGAGACTATCCCATAACATATTGGTGCATCCTAGTGTTACCTAATGGTATAGCAGCTAATGTTTGACTTCTGCCAGTGCAGACTCGTTTTTAGTTTCAGGAAGGTGGTTCTTTACAAAACGGGTCTCCTCCAAGCTAGACTACAGCTTATCTCAATACAATTATAAGCTTACATAATATGCTGCATGTCTCCTCGATAGGTTTGCCAAACCACAACCCGTAGTAAACAAGTTTCCAGTTATGTTTACCCTCCCCTACCACATGGCTGTAAATCATTATTCTTCATCATGCGCGATAGGACCCACCCTAACCTCACAACCAAACATTTGTAATATTATTATTGTCTGCTAAGTAATTTTGAAACAAAATATTGGGCTTACAGCATGAATAAAAAAATAAAAGCATGATTAATCAAAATCAATGTTACATAATGATACGAATATCACTTTTTAATGATGGAGTATTACATTCTTACAATACATAATTTATTTCAAGTTAAACACAGAGACATTATTGTGTAGAAAAAAATATTTAAATAAAAATACATTTTCTGAACAAAATTGGCTACTCTAAAGTCCAACTAATAATTTATGGGTATAGTATAATAATAATTCAATATAAACATTAGGTACAATATTCTATGCTTTATATTTATTTAAGGTTTCTAGTAATTCATCAGCTTCCTCTGAAGTTTTCACTCGGATTAAGATAGGTGTAGGTGGGGGCTTTGATTCTGGTGTGGGTATGCATACCAACATGACATTATTTTTACCCATACGCTGTGTAGGGATAGCAGACACCAATATCAAATTAACTAAAATAGTGCCCAAGTTTGTGTTAGCTCTAACTAGCAGTTGGTGCTTTCCACTTTCCTCAATTTTCTTGATATAAAGTGTGCCAACACCTTTGTCAGCAAAATTGCCATCTTTCTTTACAAAAATTTTGCAACGCTTATCATAAACAGTGTTGTCTTCGAAAACTGGAGTGAATTCTACTTTAGGTGGTGAATCGTCTTCCTCATTGGTTTGTTCAGTAGTATCTGTGTTTTGTTTGATGTTGGAATTAAAGCTGAAAGGCTTTCCAATCCCAAATGAAAATGGTGCTGCTGTTCCATTGGCAGCTGTTGTACTGGTGGTTGTAGCAAAAGAGAAAGGAGAAGTTACAGCACTGCTTATGCTTGATGTAATGGCTCCAAAAGAAAACCCTGCATTACTTGTTGTTATTGTACTTGAAGTATTAGTAGATGAACCAACTCCAAAAGAGAATGTGCCTGATTTCTCTGGTTTTTCAATGGCTGGAGTGCTATTGCTTTGAGGAGAAAATAGAGATTTTGAACTTGGAGAAACATTAAAAATAGATGATCCTGGTGTATTGTTTACACTTGTAGCTACAGGCTTAGTCGCAGTTATGCCAAACTGTGTCTTTGTTTCATCTGTAGTCAATTTATTGTCTGACTTTTTATCAACTTCTTCATCTGAGCCACATTCATCTTGTATTTCTTTTAAATGCTTTTCATAATCTTTAAATATTGGAGTTAGTATGCAGAGAGGTGTTTGTTCTACATGCTTTTTTATCCAATCTGATACAGATTCATTTAAACCTTTAAGCTTTGAATAATATTTCATTTTTTTTTCATTCTTGGTGTCCCCAGGTTTTTTATCACTTTCATTGAGGCTAACTTCTGGTTTTGATGCCATACCAAAAGTGTTTTGGGCTGTAGTCATTGGTTGAATTTTGAATGGTGTTGAATTTGAAGTAGTTGAAAACAATGACTTTGGTACATTAGGGTTGCTAGATGGAATGTCAAATTTACTGGAGGTAACTGGAGCAGTGGATGATTTTGTGGAGTCAGTATTGTTATCTGTTGAGCTAGTAACAGTTTGAACTTTGAATGGAGAATCATTAACAGTGGAATCAGCTTTAGACGTCATAAACATAGATGGAGTTGTGGGGTTTTGAGCAGAAACTCCAAATAGGGAACTTGTGCCTGTCAGCGTTGATGGTGATCCGAATGGAGACTTAGTTGGTGTGGTAGTTGACTGATTGCCAAAAAGACCAGAACTAGGACTGGTAAGTGGCTTATTAGAGAATAAGCTGGATGTTACTGATGAATCTGCCTTGTTGGATGAACTATTGCTGTCATTGTTGCCATTTGTTAATTTTGACAAAAAGTCAAATGATGCTGGTTGTGCTTTATTGAATCCACTGAATCCGCTGAAGACACTTTTCTTAGGCTGAAATGTAAAAGAAAAGTAATTAATTCATTAAACTCCAAGCAAATGCCGGCGTTTGTGCTGCCATCGTCTTTCTATTATGTCTCTGATTGACAAATTTGAAAGGTTAATAGTGGACTTGTAGGTAAAAGCTATACTTAATTTTTTTTTAAGTTTCTCTTACTCAAAAGGAGTTTCAAATATCTTGTACTTGGTCTGTGGGTCATCTTAGACCAAAGAGTGGACCAAGGCAGAAGCACAATAAATAATTGAAAATAAAGATTTAGACTTTATTACACATTGGTTATGGTAAAGATTTCTAGCTCCCAATACAATCTTTTAGTCACTCCTCAAGTATGTACCAAAATCAATACTTATTTATACTTTACAACTCGCATATATAGTTCAATATAATATTTAGATTTACCTCGTCACCGGCAACTTGTGTGCGCCTTTTTGCAGTCCTGATAACACGTTTATCAAGCATTTCCTTGGGTGCAATTTTAAAACTGCCCATTTCTTCATGGTCGGCTGGATCATCTTGATCCCAATTGTCGTGATTCAATTCGGTAGTGGCTTGTCGTTTGACAGACATTTCAAAATTTCTTCAACAGTCTATACAATATCCGTAGTTGTACAAATACAATGGTTTTTCGTGGCGCCAATCACCATGAAAATTTCAGAATGAACATGTCGATTTTAATCCTGCAAAATATTTCAATCGCACCTGTTTCAAGGCTTTAGTTTCAAGCACTGGACTGTAAAACACTATCCGGAAAAACAATTAACGTCTAAATAACTATCGTTAAAGTATTATTTAAAACACAATTTTTGAAACGAGGATCTTCGAACTTTATCTTCAATTCTTCAACAAACGACGGATCACGGACCGACGGGACGGACGACATTGATTGAATGAATGACATTAATGCAAAAGATGTGAATGAACTTTATGAGATACTGAATGAACGAATCAACGAACTGACGACGATTTCAGAAATCGTGGTGATACCGCGTTTACGATATTTTTAACCTAGCAATTTTAGATGAGAGGACAAAAAAAAAATTCTTTCTAGATTGCTGTGTACCCGTTGGCTTTGCTGCTTTGCCAGGTTATGTTGGCCCCAGAAGTCGGATATGGGCCTGCTAATAATTACAACTTCAATCTTGCAAAAATGCAAATTGATAATTCCGATAAAAAGTTAGAATAAGCAATACCACGAAGAAGCGCTACTACTGCCATTGCGGGAACTTCTGTAAAGCTTTACTTTGTTTCGTTCGTGTAACAGAGGTTTTTCAGATATACATTATATTATTTCCGGAAAAGTTGTGAGTGTGTGTGTATTTGTGTAACGTATTCGCACACAAAACTATGTCTGTATAGGTAATTATTTCAATTCAACTCACTTCTACACACTTCGTCGAATAAAGTTGGACTGTAATTTATTTTTAACTAGTTTGATGAAAGCATGAAAGTTATTTTGTATTGTTTCAAATTAATTTTATTCGATTATGTAATAAACATCCCGCGCAGTGTAAAGTTTCTAAAAGCGTATTTTTGCGTTTCTTGTATCCTTGTTGTGTGAAACAAGAGTTGTTTCTTCGTGAACATATCGTTAGTTTTGTTTAGATTTTATTTAAGTTAAATTAGTTAAATAAATACAAACTGTTGATGTTTTATGATATCTAAAGTGTAAATAAGATTATTAAGTATGGAAGTATCTAACGAAATAAAGGAAGATATTCGCAAAACCCAGTCGGACTTGAAAAACGCGATACGAATCCATCAGGTTGGTCTAGTGATTGTGAATTTCTTTTTATCACTACTAATATAATTAAAGTAAAGGGTGTCGATCTATATTAGTTACTGTACTTTTCAGGTTTGGGTTGCGCGCCTTCAAGAAGATGAAAATGTAAGAAAGATTTATTGTTTTCTTAGATTTATAAATGTGTCGGAAATTCATTAAATTTATTACGATTGCGCCTTGTTCGCAGAACATTCATCTTAGATCAAAAGTAAAAGACGCTGAGAAAGAAATTATTGCAATTGGTCAAACTCAAGTAAGTTTTTAACATTTAATTTTTCAAGTTTATAAAATTTAACTCCTCTGTGATCACTAGGTCAGTATTAGATAACTTAATATGCCTAAATGTGTCCTTACGTCCAGACTGTAAAAGTAAACTTGCACAATCGACATTATTAAAATGTTAGTTCTATATAACATTGCTTGTGTTTTGGTTAAGTTGGAAGATAAGAAAGTGATGAGATGCTTAGTTAGGATGTATGACCCATGTTACAGGTCCTCACTCAAGAACCAAGCTTGTTTTCCTAACTTAAAACTAATTACAACTATTCAAAAGTTTAAAACATGTTTTGGTAACGCTTGCATGAGTCTTGAGTAACCTTCTGTAATAAAGGAATATTCAGTACTATTTGTCTTCAAAGCATGAGGAAAAATGTCCTTAATCTAATCTGAAATTAAGGAAAATAAATAAAGCATAGTGTAATCTTAGCCATGGGTTTAAAAATAGTTAAGACTGAGAGTATGAATTCAAAGTTTCTTTTGTGTGAAATGTTTATGGTGAACATAAATAATAGAAACTTAAAGATAATGAATTTTATTATAATTCATTATTTTTAAGTTTAGAACAAAACATAGGTAAGTTCATTAGTATAAAGGAGACATAACCATCCTGTGTATTGTATAGAGCCAAATAAACTAAGGGGTTCACACCTACAAGAATTATTGAATTGAAATATTAGTGGGAACTGTTAGTACTAGTCAGGCTCCGCGTGGACACCGGTGTCCGCAAACAATGGTAATTTAATTGTGTCTGGATTGCGGTAATTGACTAGTTAATAATATTTATTTGTATTTTTTTTTATTTAATTGTATCTATAAATTTTGGCACCATATATAAGTATTAATTAAAAAATAAATCTAGAAAGGCTTTGTCTACTAATGAGTAACTTAAGTGAATAATTTAACTTCTCTTTACAACAGAAACTAGTGGTGGACAGACTACGGAGAGAACTAGAGTTGTACCAACAAAGGTTAAAGACCCGCAACAAGCACATCAACATTGAAAACGACAACAGATATGTTGCACAGCAACTGAGGGACCATCAAATACAATATCGTAGCAGAAACAGAACCGTATCACTGTTGAAACCCTCCGTATTAAATGAAATACATATTAAAACAGAAAATAATAGTGATGAAATAAAGGAGAATATCTCTGATGTGGAGAATGAGATTACATTGACAATTGAAAAGGAAGATTCCGAGCACAGTGAAAATGATGATAAGGATAAAGTTCAAAGAAATTTTGCTCAACTGCCAAGTGCTGTACATGATAGCAGAAACAATTTTGTAAATGTTTTAAATAAAGTGAAGGAAGCATTTAGGTAAGAGTTTTGAAGGGCCCATTTCTGGCTATGTTTTTCCCATTTATGTGATGAATACTAAAAATATGCTAATTTAGTAACTTAAATATGGCTATTACAAATTTGTTACTAGTAGAAAAGTATCAAAAGCAGTTTCTTTTATACAGTACAATTGTTTATTGGTGGTCAGTACTATCAAAGAAGGGATTGCAATTCTTGATAAAAATGACTCACCAAGATCTATGTGAAATAGCAGACATTATTTCTTTATCTGTGATCGTACTTTCTCATCATTTGTTTCTTCCATGTGCATCACTTGGCCAAAGTTTTGTCAGCAATTGGGCATATCCCTTTATATAATGTGTCTAAATATTATATTGCAGTAGCATGTACTATTTAGGCAGCCTGGAAACTAATTAATAGGCCTTCAGGTGGAATTGTCTTGCTCTTTTCTTTATTTTGTCTGCAACAATATTCAAATTTACAAGATGACTTAATTACTTACATTGATAAAAGAAACAAAAATACTGAATAAAATCAAAGCGAACAGATTGTTAAAACAATAAAATTCTTAATTGGTATTACAAATATTCTTTGATTGACAGTGGTTCAAAGCACCAACACAGCAATGAGTGGCAGGAACAGAAGTCGGATTCGGATTCGTCACAAGGCGCAGCCCTTTCACCGACGCCGTCACCGCCCCCTCTTCCGGGGCCTGGCGAACCCGTCACGAAAGAGATCTTCTTGAGGTAATCACACTTATCTAAATCTAAGAACAATATTTTATGCCTTGCACATGTTTGTATATCCAATCACAAGAATATATTGACAAGCATAGTGGGTTGTTATTATACCCCCTGGGTACTATGCTAAATTGATAATATTATATATTCTTTTATTGTGTAATCTTGAATTCTGTAATGGCAATTTTTTAATTCAATGAATGGCACTCATTGACGATGGTAATGGTTAGATTGGAATGAATGAATTAATAATCTAATTACATTTAATTCCAATCCAGCTATGGATTTTCATGTAAAGGCTGTGTACGCCTAGGGCTGTGTACGCCTTTAACTGACAAAAATACGAAAAAAAAAAAATTGTTTTATTCTTATTCTGTTGGATGTCTTAAGTGAATAAGTCGTTGGTGTACCTTCAAATAAATAAATAGTTGATAATAATTATAATAACTGAAACACAACATTCCTTTACAAAGAGAATCTGCTGCTACTGTTATAAAATTACTTAAACTTAATTTTCCAGACTTATTGGCCTAGTGACACCTTTACAAAGAGAACTGTTGGAGAAAAAAAGAAGTGAGCGTCGAAAGAGGTCAACTACAAGTACCAACAGGAATGAGTTTCTCTATGGGAGCTATGAAATGTTACCTGTAAGTATAAAACAAAATATAACTGTAATATTATGTAAAAAAATCACTAGTCTTGATCATAATAACGTGTAATACCTATTGATTTTTAATACAGAAGAAGAAAAAGTACAACCAGTTTCCATACCTGCAAACGCATAGTGATCCTCCACAGACAAGGTCTGCAAAGCTACGAAAACAACAGGTAAGAATTTTAGTGTAGGTACAGTCATAAAAATAATAATTTGTCACTTCTGATATAATCTGCTTTTAAAGTCTGCTTTGTTTCTGTCAGTTGCAGAGTGAGTTGCTATATAAAAATTCAACTCTTACATTTAAATAAAACAGATTTGATTTTTGATAATTTGTAAAATAATAACAACAAGAACTACTTCCATTTAACTCTTTAAAACTGCTTCATCAACAACTTAAATTAGCCTCAGTATACATTATAACCCTGTCTGCCATCTAGAACTTATTTACTTCTTATTCTAAATGTTGTGATTGGCCATCACAATGTTAAAAACTAATTAACTGTATCTGCCCGGCTGTAGGTAAGTTTTCCAAAAAGTATAAAATAAATGGTCAGTCTTCTCCAGTGAAAGGTTTATGCTATTAGACCTTTGTTCTCGAGTTTAACAAATTGGCTTTCTATGCAGTAGTTTGGTCAGTGTGATCTGACATCTGCTTCAAAAGGTATCATGTGCCCTGATATGAATGGAAAGAACCTTTACTTGTTTTTTTTTTATGAAATCAATTTTTTTTTTATTGAATGTACTTTAATCACTGAACTCTAAGGAATACATATTACTATGCGCATTGGAGTAAACTGCTTACTTAGCTTAAAATGATACTTATATTGTAAAGGAGCGTACTTACTGGGTGCACGTATGCACTGTTAGGGAGCATACATACACTTCAACTGTATTTACATGGTCTTTATTTACATCACAGGTCATGTAATAACAATAAGAAACAAGTCACAAAGTCATACATTGTTATAATACTTTGACATTCGACTTTGGTTTTAAGTAGGTATTCATAATCATTATGTTAATCAATCCAAACATTATTTGTATATTCCAGTCGCAGAATAAAACGTCTCGTGAAGGCTCACCTTCAGGATCGTCAACTGAAAACAAAGGTAAGTTTTAAAGAAAGTACATTTATTATTTTTGTTTTATGTTTTAGATAAATCTGCCGAAATTTTGGTGTTCAATTTCACCTCTGCCTAATCCTTCGGGGATTACTGGCTGTTATGTTATTTATTTATTTTTAAAGAAAGCTTACAGACTAATAACAATTTAAAATCATGCATAATTTAGATACAATTACTTATAACAAGCTTCCACATGTATAAATCTATATAATTATATGTTACTTGCGTTCACCAAATATAATATAAATAGTGACTTTCATTATTGTGTAGACTCAGACTCTTACATTTCATAAAAATAAACACAGCTGTTGTCATTTGCTTATTAACTCCATGTAAAAAATAACATATTGCTGTGAGAAAGCAACAAAAAACATTTTTAATTCTTCTTTTTGGCTAGTCTTAGAGTTTATGCTGCTTATTGGCCTCATGGGGCATCTTTTTCATTCGTAATACTGGGTGCAAGAAATTCCGAAGTGATGTTAACTTGCTCACTGTGTCAACAGGATGGACCAATGGCAAGCCTGCGTGGGCGGCGACTTTGCCGGCTAGCTTATCTGTGGAACCAGTGTACACAACACATAATGCGGCGCATAAAAAAGTGTGTCATGTTTGTGGACGCAATGGTGAGTACATTAAAGATTCCTAAATTCCACTAGTGTACTAAAATTAAAGTAGGTAGCAAGCGGTTCCATGGATTTTTTTTTTCAGATGTGGCGTCCCTTCTGGTATGGTGTGCGGGCTGCGGAGTATGGCAACACACGGGCTGCGGAGTTGCGGCCGCGCACTGCGCTCTGTGTGGCGCGCCCCTCCCCGAGCCCCCGCAGCACTCCGCCGCCGCGCCCGACCCCGACCCCACGCTACACAAGCAGCTGTACAGAGGTAACTACTGCATACTGTGACGTGTGGCAACACACGGGCTGCGGAGTTGCGGCCGCGCACTGCGCTCTGTGTGGCGCGCCCCTCCCCGAGCCCCCGCAGCACTCCGCCGCCGCGCCCGACCCCGACCCCACGCTACACAAGCAGCTGTACAGAGGTAACTACTGCATACTGTGACGTGTGGCAACACACGGGCTGCGGAGTTGCGGCCGCGCACTGCGCTCTGTGTGGCGCGCCCCTCCCCGAGCCCCCGCAGCACTCCGCCGCCGCGCCCGACCCCGACCCCACGCTACACAAGCAGCTGTACAGAGGTAACTACTGCATACTGTGACGTGTGGCAACACACGGGCTGCGGAGTTGCGGCCGCGCACTGCGCTCTGTGTGGCGCGCCCCTCCCCGAGCCCCCGCAGCACTCCGCCGCCGCGCCCGACCCCGACCCCACGCTACACAAGCAGCTGTACAGAGGTAACTACTGCATACTGTGACGTGTGGCAACACACGGGCTGCGGAGTTGCGGCCGCGCACTGCGCTCTGTGTGGCGCGCCCCTCCCCGAGCCCCCGCAGCACTCCGCCGCCGCGCCCGACCCCGACCCCACGCTACACAAGCAGCTGTACAGAGGTAACTACTGCATACTGTGACGTGTGGCAACACACGGGCTGCGGAGTTGCGGCCGCGCACTGCGCTCTGTGTGGCGCGCCCCTCCCCGAGCCCCCGCAGCACTCCGCCGCCGCGCCCGACCCCGACCCCACGCTACACAAGCAGCTGTACAGAGGTAACTACTGCATACTGTGACGTGTGGCAACACACGGGCTGCGGAGTTGCGGCCGCGCACTGCGCTCTGTGTGGCGCGCCCCTCCCCGAGCCCCCGCAGCACTCCGCCGCCGCGCCCGACCCCGACCCCACGCTACACAAGCAGCTGTACAGAGGTAACTACTGCATACTGTGACGTGTGGCAACACACGGGCTGCGGAGTTGCGGCCGCGCACTGCGCTCTGTGTGGCGCGCCCCTCCCCGAGCCCCCGCAGCACTCCGCCGCCGCGCCCGACCCCGACCCCACGCTACACAAGCAGCTGTACAGAGGTAACTACTGCATACTGTGACGTGTGGCAACACACGGGCTGCGGAGTTGCGGCCGCGCACTGCGCTCTGTGTGGCGCGCCCCTCCCCGAGCCCCCGCAGCACTCCGCCGCCGCGCCCGACCCCGACCCCACGCTACACAAGCAGCTGTACAGAGGTAACTACTGCATACTGTGACGTGTGGCAACACACGGGCTGCGGAGTTGCGGCCGCGCACTGCGCTCTGTGTGGCGCGCCCCTCCCCGAGCCCCCGCAGCACTCCGCCGCCGCGCCCGACCCCGACCCCACGCTACACAAGCAGCTGTACAGAGGTAACTACTGCATACTGTGACGTGTGGCAACACACGGGCTGCGGAGTTGCGGCCGCGCACTGCGCTCTGTGTGGCGCGCCCCTCCCCGAGCCCCCGCAGCACTCCGCCGCCCCGCCCGACCCCGACCCCACGCTACACAAGCAGCTGTACAGAGGTAACTACTGCATACTGTGACGTGTGGCAACACACGGGCTGCGGAGTTGCGGCCGCGCACTGCGCTCTGTGTGGCGCGCCCCTCCCCGAGCCCCCGCAGCACTCCGCCGCCGCGCCCGACCCCGACCCCACGCTACACAAGCAGCTGTACAGAGGTAACTACTGCATACTGTGACGTGTGGCAACACACGGGCTGCGGAGTTGCGGCCGCGCACTGCGCTCTGTGTGGCGCGCCCCTCCCCGAGCCCCCGCAGCACTCCGCCGCCGCGCCCGACCCCGACCCCACGCTACACAAGCAGCTGTACAGAGGTAACTACTGCATACTGTGACGTGTGGCAACAAACGGGCTGCAGAGTTGCGGTATAAATAAATTCTACAACTTTCACCCAACACCATCTAGTTCCGAAGTAAGCAGATCTTGTGTTATGGGTACTACACATACTTATATATTTCTAAAAACATACAAATTATAGATAAATTACACCCAGATAAAGAACACATGATCATGCTCATCACACAAACATTTTGTCCTGGGTGGATATCAACCCCATTAACTACTAGGCCAGTCAAAATTGATAAAATACAGGACACAATGGTTTAATATCACTTGACATTTTTTTCTGTAAAATGTACTCAATACTCAATATTTATTGCGTTCCACAATGTACATAAATGGTCTTAAGAATATAAAGGTACAGAATCATTATGGACCCTGTCGGGCACAGCAAAAACTTAGAAAAGAGGAAGAGGGCTAAACAGCAGTAACTTAATTTCTAGAATCTTATTATCTGAATATTAACTAGCTTTTTATTATTTCAGATAAATTAGCTGAGCGAAAAAGCTTACAAGAAAAGAATATAAAACTATGCGTCGAGCTTCGTAAACTTGAAGTGAGAGCAGCAAGTCTGAAAGAGAATTTGGATGAGCATAACGCAGAGAAAAGGCAACTGCTAGCTGACCAGATTAAGACCCAGAGAAACCTACAGAAGCTTCTGGACTTCATCAGTCAATTTAAAGAGACGTCTATTAGCATCCGATCTACCTCCGTCAGCGAGTCTGGCAGCGAAATTAGTAAAAGTAATGAGGAATGAAGTGGTAAGTTACCTTTTATTGTTTCTTAAATATCTGTACTAATATTATAAAGCTGAAGAGTTTGCTTGCTTAAACGCGCTGATCTCAGGAACTGCTGGTCCGATTTGAAAAGTTCTTTCACCATTTGGAAGCTTAACTATCCAGGTTACTTTTCATCCCTGTATTCCCACGGGAACGGAAACTAAGCGGGTGAAACCGTGTGCCATCCGCTAGTTGATTGTTGAAATTTCAATATGCGCTTTGTAGATCCATGCAAAATGCGCAATTTCGAAGAGATGAAGCAGATTTTTACAGCACTCGTTTTATGTTGCAAAGGCTGCACTATTGAAGTGGAAGGTTTTTACTTTCACGTCAACTGGTTGGATCCGAATACTGGAATTTTGAATAACTCACTGTCTTTGTTCTGTCAGTTTCTGTTTTAATCCCCAATTGTACTTCTTTTATTTTTGTTTTAAAGATTGGCTCACATTTGGATTTTCTGCTGTATCGTGGGTGGCGGCCAAAAAATGTTTGTTCCGTGTAGGAATCAAACTCTTACCCCACTTGCAAAACGTAGTACAGACGGCAGCACATTAAGTTACCCCAATGTGTCAAATTTTCCCAATTGAATATGAACCTTATTCTGTTTGACATAAAGTTGAAAAACGATTAAAGAAATTTCAAGATTTATTATTTTTCAAGGAAACTTTTCGTACCTGCCGCATGTCGTGCCGGTTGGAAATATTTTTTCTTGCAACTATGCTTTAATTTCATCACAATCACACTAAAAACTCAGTACTAATCGAGTCTTTAATGCTCTAGAGCAATAAAAATGTATGAAGTTTCATTATTGCACAGTTTATTTTTTAATCGCACCAAAAGGTGCCAATCTCAATGGATTAGCTCTATTCAGCCAGCCGATATCAATACTTTTTCGTACCACTTGCTCAAAAAAGTGTCATTCTATGCCACAAAAAGCGAACATAACAGTAGTCATTTTTAACCCCCGACGCAAAAAGAGGGGTGTTATAAGTTTCACCGCTATGTGTGTGTGTCTGTCTGTCTGTCTGTGGCACCGTAGCGCCCAAACGGGTGAACCGATTTAGATGTGGTTTTTTTTATTTGAAAGCAGGGTTTCTTGCGATGGTTCTTAGACATAATTCATCAAAATCGGTTCAGCCGTTTCAAGGTTATCAGCTCTTTTGTATTAGCTTCCGTTGCTATTTTAGACGGCTATGGGTATTAACTTAACTTAAAAACATATGTGTGTCTTAAAATTTCAAACACCTATGTGTGTAATATTAATAAGCAACATTATGGTGTATTTGGTCTGATGCAGCCAGGATATCTAGCAGACTAATACATTCTTGGGAAAATAACACCAGATATGTCGTGTTTGGATTAATTTTAACCAGCATTTGATTCTGCACACAATGCACTGATGGCAACAGGTTGAGCTGATGCTGCAGCCAGGCTATCCAGCACACTAGTAGGTAGATCTTGACAAAATAATAGCAGATAATGTCGTGTTTGGATTCATTTTAACCAGCATTTGATTCTAAACATAATGCACTGATGGCAACAGGATGAGCTGATGCTGCAGCCAGGCTATCCAGCACACCTGTAGGTAGACTCTTGACAAAATAATAGCAGATATGTCGTGTTTGGATTCATTTTAACCAGCATTTGATTCTAAACATAATGCACTGATGGCAACAGGATGAGCTGATGCTGCAGCCAGGCTATCCAGCACACCTGTAGGTAGACTCTTGACAAAATAATAGCAGATATGTCGTGTTTGGATTCATTTCAACCAGCATTTGATTCTAAACACAATGCACTGATGGTAACAGGATGAGCTGATGCTGCAGCCAGGCTATCCAGCACACCTGTAGGTAGACTCTTGACAAAATAATAGCAGATATGTCGTGTTTGGATTCATTTCAACCAGCATTTGATTCTAAACACAATGCACTGATGGTAACAGGATGAGCTGATGCTGCAGCCAGGCTATCCAGCACACCAGTAGATAGACTCTTGACAAAATAATATCAGATATGTCGTGTTTGGATTCGTTTTAACCAGCATTTGACTCTACATACAATGCACTGAAAAATTCTCATAACTGTATAATCTATAAAACAAAATTAATGCATTTATTTTTTTTTTAAATAAAAATTAAATTAAAAATTTAAAAAACCCCCACCGCAAAAAAGTAAAACATTTAAAAAGTTAAAAATAACACTTTTGCCATGAAATTTTACGTAGCGTCGGGGTACCGTTAAAATAATTACCTACATACCTACAGTTACTAGGAACATTCCTTACTTAAGCGGTACCCCGACGTGAAGTAAAATTTCATGACAAAAGTGTTATTTTTAACTTTTCCTCCCTCGTGCCTACCTGCCCTCGTGTCTGTTAGATTAGAGCCCTCGCTAACGCTCGGGCTCTTAATCAGGCACTCGGTGCAATAATAAATTACTTTGTGCTCGATGCAATAATCTACTATTAGGTACCTGCATCAGCTCCCTTTTAGCATTACCAGAAAAAAACTTTTTCTTCCAACTATGCAAGAAAAAGTTTTTATCTGGAGGTTTGGTACATCAATCAGTCTTTTATGTATTTTAATTGGAAGATGTCCAATCATACATTTACAACTTGATGTGCTGGCGTCTGTACATATTCATTAAAGTAACCTTTTCTTTGTTACAGGTTGAAGGTCTGATAGCGTCTCTCTGTGTTCGTGATTCTTGGTCAAAGTTATTGTTGATTCAAGTATTAGTATGGAGTTTCAGTAGTTCAAAATGTAGTCTTATTTAGGTTCTCAAATTTTGTCATTAGAACAATGGTAATTCTAAATTAATTATGTTTCTGTTTTTCGCTTTATCAAATGATATATTTCAAGAAGAATTTTATTGTAGCTCTTTACAGAGTTTCATTATTTGAGTCAAATAACTGAAGTTGATTGTTTATTTTGGTATGTGAAAGTAGTTTAGAAGCACAAAATGTGTGTTTATATCATGATTGTACTCGAACAGGCGGATCGATAAGTAAATCAATTCTATTAAATAAAATCAAATGATTAGCCAAAAGTGAAGTGTTCAGTATTTGATTCCTAAATTAGCGTAAATGTAGTAATTGTCTGTTGTTTTAGAAATGAATTTTGTTCCAACAAGCGTTGTTTGTAAAATGTTGTCACGGTTTTTTAGAATCAAGTGTCCGTCCTTTTCTAAGTTTAAATATTTTATTAAATACATGAAGAAAAGGCAGCCAAGATTTTGTAAATATGAAACCAAACAACGTTTAATATTTGTATGGGCTAATAAAGACTGTCCATAAGTTATGTAATTCAACATTAATTATTCTCTGTGATATGATTATTTTTTCATTAGGTTGTTGATGGTACAAATGTACTTTGTACAAAGAACCTTAATTGTAAAACCCTCATGTAAATAAATATTCGTAAATTGGTTAAATGTGCTTTATTTCATTTATGATTTAGAAACATTTTGATAATTTCATACTGATTACACACGATACATGTGTCTTCAACGCGCAAGAATTGTATGTCGTATGTGACAATTTCATACAGTAATTAATGTGCTGTTTACACCAACTATATTTTCGAAAGGCAACTAAGATTGCTACAATGTAAATAACTGCTTCAATTTTATCATTGACAAAAAATCAAATAAACTTGCTTAAATTGGGAATGAACTTGCATCGTGTAATTTAACTGACGAATAATTTTAATTTGTTTAGACTATTATAGTTCTAAAACTTTCTTTCCTTTCAATGCATCTCTGCGTAACTCTTCAAGGCAGCGTTCCAACAACTGTAATTCATATTGCGTAAGAGAGGTGTATCTATGCATTTCTTCAACTCCCTGACTGTTGAGATGGACCTGTCCTTCGAAGAACGCCGTACCAAAGTCGTTGTTTTCTATGAATGCGGTCACGGTCTCTGGTTTTCCATCCATGGCAGAAAGTAAACTACGAGTGAAAAGCAGTGCACTGTACGCAACTGACAGAGTCGGCGAATATCCCCGATTGGATCGTAATATTTCCTCATCGAACTGACGAAACTGCAATGTAAATTTCTCGGATGTTTTAGCATCAAGATCTGAAGCGGGTTTGCTCTGAGAGAGTAGGGGTATGATAGTCTTTTCAGAATGCCCTCCGATCACAGGTACCCTGCAGCTATGAGGGCTCAAGTTATTCTGCGTCGCATACAATGTCTGAGCCCTCAAGGCGTCCAAGACGGTAATACCAAACAGTTTCCTAGAGTCATAATCTCCATGGTTCCTCAGCACCTCTGCGGCCATCGGAACAAGACAATTTATAGGCTCCGTAACGATCCCTAGAAACGGCATGGACTCCATTTTGGCTACTTCCATCGCTAATGTTTTAACAAATTCAATGTTAGCTGACAGCAATAGGCTGTCTGTAATACCAGGCCTTCGTACGAGTCCACCGGCACCTATCACTATGTTAGCGTTTTTCAGGGCCATATTTAGGGTGTCTTCTCCTGTGTACCCTTCTATGCCAACCTCGGAGGGTATGTGCGACAAGTCCAATACAACTCCAGGCATGTGTGCTCGTGTATCATGAACTACGAGCTTACTGATAGCTGGTTCTGATCGTAACAGCATGCTTAGTGTTTGTCCGATGTCGGTTGCACCCCCGACCACAGTAACTTGATAATTCCTTTTGGTTAAAGAATATAGTCTCGAAATATTTCTACTGATTAACTTGTTCATTTTGATGGAAAGTATTGATATCATAGATTTACACCATAATAAATTTTCTTCAAGCTACATAACTTGAAATGCAGCTATGATATTTTTTGGATTTAATTTACTTACCATGATTCTATTTGAGTTTCAGAATGAAAGTGACATGTATCTGTTGACAGTTGTAGTGATTTGTTGGAATTTTATAAAACGGTTCAAGGGTTCGTATAAAAAATTATAGTAGGTTAAATGCAAGATAGAGGCACCTACTTAATAATTCAATGGTATTAAACTCTGAAACCGGTGGCAAGGGCACTTTACACGATAGGGGTGGGAAAACACAGTTAATAATGCCTTGTAAGCATTTTTTACCAATAAACGATCCTATTTCACTTTAGTACTAACCTATAGGTATTTCGGACATATTAACACGTCTCGAGGTGGGTTGCAAAATTACTCCAGTTTCTATTGGTCAAGCGTTGTGAAGCAAATGTGAGCCTAAAGCTCAAGCATACAGCGGTATCTAAGAAGGTAGTTACAAAAATCTGAGGCTCTTTTAAGGTTTGATGAACAGTGCCATTGAGTGTTTAAAGTATTAACGCTTTATCTATGCAAATTGATTTCTGTTTCTACTTTATGGTTTCATGGACTTCATATTGACGCATTAAAGTCAAATAAACAGTTCGTTTAAAACTTAGACTATATACCTCTAGACGTAGCCCTATTTACAGTGTGAAGTGTGGAAGTGAGACGCATTAATACAAAGTTCGTAGGAAAATTGAGACAAAGCATCGTATCTTCTGTCCCTTACGGCGTGCCGTATTTTTGCATGGCTAACTTTTGAATGTTAGCCAAACAAAGTGCTGTCACTGTCACGTATATTATTATGCTCGATTTAATTTAAGTTTTCGGATGGTTTTTGCAATTGTTGTAATAGTTTGAGTAATTTAATGAGAAATGGACTCCATTAGTGAAGTGTTTAATGTATGGTGTATGCTCTACGATGGGAGGATGCAGTATAATAGGCTGTAAAAGCCGCACAGAAAAGGATATTAACGAAATCACTTTTCATTCGAAAGTTTTCAATACTGTTAGTGTTATAGTATGATTATTGAATTTATACATTTGTGCGCTTTTATTGACATGGGTTTCAGACCAAAATATGGAAGATTTCTTAAAGTAAACTTGATTTCTTATATCACCTAACCTAGAAATACTTACTTACAGTGTTGCTACACGTTTCAAATCTTTTCCCTTAACTGTCAGGCTCAGGCCTAATGTTCAAAAGGTAGGCATAATAATCAAATAAATCTATGGTGGCTAAACACACACAAATTTGTGGGCAAACCCTTACGAACGAACAGAGCCCTTTCGACAATCATTAAGTTTTACTCTTGAAGGCAATCGCGTAGGTACTTATAGATATTTGGAAGTATAAACAAAAAATTAGATATTTTCAAAATAAGTTGGTTTTGTCTAAAGGACGATAGTTATTACACAGCAATGTCAATGTCACACTGGATGTCAGCCATACCTCAATATATTTTAATGATAAATAACACGCGAAAAAATAATGTTGTGTTCTTCTAAAGAGTTACTTCTATGTACACACATCAAGCTTCACCTGGTAGTAGTGTATTTTATTTGTGAGAATCAAGGTAAGATTGAAAGTAGGTATTTTACGTGAAATTATATTTTCTCACACATGGATACTTCTACACTCTTATTACCACGTTGAATACGTAAATTATAATTTACAATAGTGCTAAAATTGGAACCCGCAGTTAAGTAGAATTTTGGTCGTATTTTGGGACTTTTTTAAGGAATAGCAACACTGAACTTTTATATTGCTGTCGCATGTGCGGCCACGCGGCGGCTCTATCTAGAGGTATATTATCTAAGGTTTAAAATAACACCATGTTCTTCCACAAATGCCATAAAGAAGAGTTGAAGTTGAAGTTGAACACCATGTCAAAATCAGTAAAATGTAAGAGTAAAAAAACAAACTCTTAAAATCATTTTAAAAAAAAATGCTGCATGCTCAAATTAATATGTTTAAATGCACCCGTATATTGCATAGGAAATTGCTGACAAAACTAGAATGTACACCTGTGAGAAATGTCCAAGTTTCTGTAATTGGTGCCGGAGGAGAAGTCGGCGCAAATGTGTCACTTTTACTGAAGCAGAACCACAAAATAAAAAGACTGCAGTTGTATGACGAAGACGAGAAAGTATTAGGAGCTGCCATAGAATTAAGTCATTTACCAGGAGGTCCGTTGGTGAGCGGGTTCGCTGGCGATAACTTGAATGCAGCTATTCGTTCCTCTCAACTAATCCTGATGGTTCACAGAGTGTCACGCCAACCAGGACATATGCGACAACAAATGATTGCTGCTAATGCTCCCTTTTTGCAAAGGCTTTGTCGGGCAATGGCTGACGAAAACCCCGACGCGTTCCTAGCCATCGCAACTAGCCCTGTTAATTCAATGGTTCCTTTTGCAAGTTCAATTTTGTATAAATACGGCGTCTACAACCCTTTTAAGGTTTTTGGCTTGACCCAAATAGATACTGCTAGGGCCCGCACCTACGCTGCAAGCGCTTTACAGGTGAGCTGTCGAAATTTGTCGCTTCCTGTAATAGGAGGACATTCAGAGGAAACCGTCATTCCTTTGTTTTCATCGATCACTCCTTCCGTATACTCTATAGATCCTGATCGAGCAGTTTCGTTGACGCGCCTTGTGAGAAGATCTGGAACAGAAATAATTTATCGGAAACAAGGGCATGAATCAGCGGTGCTTGCTGTCGCCTGGTGCATCAATGAGTTTTGTAACACGATAATAGATGCCATTAGCGGTAGTGAGGTCGAAGTGACTTGCTATACCGCTAATCCCAATTTTGGAACAAGGTTCTTTGCTGGCCCTACTACAATAGGGCCTTATGGTATAATACGCCCATGTAAAACATTTACCTTCAACGACTATGAATCGATCCTAGTAAGTTCTGCAGTGCCCGCTATTAACAGAGATGTGTGTCTTGGAGAAGATTATGTTAAGTTTATAATTGGCCCGAAGCCTAAGCAACGTTGAGCTTTTTTATAGGTAATTTACAAAGTTTTTAATATATTTGAAATCAATTTTAATTAAATTATATCTAAGTATTTCGTATTTTTTACACATGGGTTTTGGTAGGTACTATTTCGGTCTGCTTTTTAAACACTTTAACACAACACCACGCCTGTATTCCTCGAAGATTTAGGCAGAGGTGCACCTGTAGCACACGCTCATTTCGCTAGTTATGTAGTCCCATGTAGTTAGTGGGCAAGCCTATTTCAAACACGTAGATGCCTACTTAATGAATCACTTTTTTGTTGGTAGTTACAAAACACCCTCGCCCTGACGGAATAAAACCAAAATCGCTTTTTCCGAAGCCCTACCTTCGCTAAGGGTGACTGATAATTAGTGACCGATACCTAAACACGTGATTCTATTCATGATTTCAATAAACTTTCCCAAAGAATCTATTTTTTTATACACAAGAACTTAGGTAAAACACAATAAAATAACAAAAACGCTGTTTGATATAGGTTCCCGCGCGCGCGCCTGTGTTCGATCGGTAGGCACGAATCGGCACGATCTATCAGCTGATAGTCTGACCTCGGGAAGGGCAAAATCTAGATAGGTACTAGTAGTAATAGCGTCACACGCCCACCGCTCCCGTTGTGCAGTACTGACGAATTTATTGAAAGTTAAAAGTGTAAAAAAAAAGTTTCTTTGGGTAAGATTATTGAAATCATGAAACAATCATGTGTTTAAGTATCGGTCACTAATTACTAGTCAACCTATATACTAGTGCTTTTGCTGGGAAGAAATGGTGGAACAAACTCCCAAGCAACACTTCTGTCCGTTATGTTAGAACTTGGGTAGACATAATATTGGTAATTAATTAACATAATCATTTAAGTTAAATAATTTGCTACATGTTAGCTAGCACGTGTGGGGGCTAATGGGCTGTAGGAAATAATATTTGAAACGGACTCTTTTATTTACCTAGTCCTAGGTGTTAGGAGGAACATATTTAGGGCTAGGAATAATAATAATACTAACAATAGAGGGCCCATTATTCAGTGTACAAGTCACCCCCTGCCTTTTAATCCGTGTATATATAGAACATTGGTAAGGCAGCGGCCATTGTCCTTCATAGTTCCAGGTATCCAGTCTATCTTAGCCACCCTAGCCTAGAGTCCAGTAGATACTTTTATTACCATAGTCTGCAATAGTCTTACACCAGCCGTATGTATTCCTTGGGTGCACTAAAACTTGTCTAGTGCATACAGGGGAAATCTGCGGTTGGTGTCTCATTTCATTAAAGATGACAACGGGCCTCTGCGAGTTGGCTTCGGCCCCTCGTACGCCTTCCAAAGATCCGGAAGGAGGGTTTCGAGAAATAAAACCAAAAAACAAAATAATAACAATATTTCACAACTTTGACACAACGCTATCTAGTCCCAAGCTAAGCAGAGCATGTCTTATGAGTACTAAACAGCTGATGGGTACCAAATACATATCTACATATAGGTACTAAAGAAAAATTACACCCAGACGCAAAAATGATCGTACCCATTACTTACACAAACATTTGTCCTGGATGAGAATCGAACCCCCGATTTCCGGTATAGCAGTCAGGGCCACTAACTACTAGATCAAATGAAGGAATGATTATACATACTTAGATTAGACATATCCTTGTGCTTACACCGCGCTGGGGATATCTGTACGGAATTAGGTACCTATCTAGTTAAGGTACCTGCGTGCCAAAGACATTCAATACACACACATCACATCGGACATCACGAACAAAATTTTCGTCCGGAAAAGTGTGTCCTGCTGGATACAAGTCTATGAGTTTTTTGTAGTACGCTCCGCTGCCGCTCCAATATTCATATATTATTCTAGATGGCGTTACTGGGATCAAAGTTTTTCTATGACATTTCCTTGACATGCCCACTCTATAGTATTTTAAATCTCTTTGCTGCGTGCGTATCGTCTAGCTTTTTGCTACTAAGACCTCATCTACGACAACGTCAAGAAAATTTTACTCAAGTTATTAGGATTCTCTCATTATCTGGGGTTTTACGAAAATAAGGAAAATTTAAGGTGAATATTGCTCTGTTTTGCAATTTTCATTTATTACTTAGAATATACGTTTTGGTGGTACGTTTCAGGGCACCATACGCTTCGCGTTTAAATATATTTTGTTATAATAATATATTTGCTTATTACTCTTACAAATAATATTCAAACTTAATTACGTTATATCTAGTTCCGAATTAATTCAAAACTGGGGCTCGAGTCTGCTATTGCAATCGTGTCTCAATGACCGGTCATTGATCGAATATTTGACAACTTTGACAGTTTTCGTATGGGAAATGTGTCATAAGTTTGACGTTATACCTACGTCTTAAATCGATCATTGACCGGTCATTGAGACACGATTGCAATAGCAGACTCGACCCCCTGGTAAACTGTAAGGAAATCTGCGAACATGTGTAAGTGAAGCCAAATCAAATAAGGCACGTGGGCACTGGGCAGCACAAAAAATTTGACACCCCAAGGCTATATACTTAAAGTGCTATACCAGTTTTTTTTATTGTAAATACTTATTATAATTATTATTAAAGTTCGGGGTGCAACTGGAAGCCAGTCACTGGCAATGAAAAGCTAGTCGATAGCTCTAATCACTAACCACATGAGTCGACGCCACAGCCGCCTGCCACGTAGGTACCTATCATTTGAAACCTTAGGTTTCATGAATAGCATTTATAATGCAAAGAGCCACGATGCATGTGTAATCTACAGCAGCCACCGCCCGTTGGATGACACAGGACAGAATGATGTTATGAAGCAGATGTTAAGATATTACTTTTATTTTTTTATGAATTTAGCTCTATTAGTGTAATTGCTGTACCAACGGCGGTCTGATGCGAGGGTTAATAAATAAACAAATGAAAAGAAGAAGAATTTTAGAGAGGCACATTTTTCAGGAAGTATCAACAAACCAATTCTAGAGACCATTGAAAACAAAGCTATAGAAATGGCGAGCACATAATCGAAGCTGACGTTTGCAGTGTTCAGTTGTAACGGTCCAATATCGGACAAATGGCGAGGTGGTGACGCAAAGCGGCCATCCGAGTCGCATCTCATTCGGAGAACATTGTAAGTGCCTGAGTGCCTTGTTCCTCTTACGACGGAGAACTAGTATGGCTACGTTCACATTGAAGCGTGTTCTGTTACTGATATATTCCATGTGATTGGGCGTCAAGATTATATATTATCTATACATCGAATTATAAAATTAATTTAATATTTTAATTTTATTTAAATGTACTGAATTTATGGGTCTGTTTGTAATGTCAAAATAACCGCTTTTTACTATCTCTGACTTGGTAGTCACGTTACTACAGTAGTACTTATGTATTTTTTTTGTAGGTCTGTCTGTTTGCACGGGCTAATCTCCAAAATGGCTAGACCAATTTTGACTGGGTCACTATGAGAAAGTTGACCTCTTACTCAACACTAACTAATGCGAAAAAAAATCAGCTGTTACTGTTATGTCGAGTAGCACTTACATCATAGATATCCGTGACTTAGGTACATAAATGAAAATGATTAATGGATAATGATTTTAGGTTTATTTATCCCATAGTAAAAGTTGTTCATACTGATGAGTACGACCCATAGTGATGAGACCCTTTTTCAGGTTTCGCATATACGCTTGAAAATAAGCTTGTATAAGTAATTGATTTGCAGAAAGTAGATGTCTACAGAAATTATTAATTGATTTCACATTCAGCTGTTCTCAGTAAACTGGGCAAGAATACCCATTTTAGTGCCAGGTTCTGAAGGACAAAACCACTTTTAAAACTAAAACCAAAACCTCCCGTTCAGCCTTTCCAAAACGAAAAAGAATTGCGTGTGAAACCAAATGCATTAAAAGACAGCGCGCTCACCAGATGTGTTAAAATTTACCTCCCAATATAATTTCATGTGATCCTAACTTAACAGGCGGGGAGCGTACTCAGCTCGGTGCAACCGCAAATAAGGATCGTAACGACAGGGTTAACTTTAAGATAATCGTTGAGCGGCCATACGGGTCCGCCGCGGCGTTACATTGAGTTTAATGTCTCTCGGTCTTGACGACCGCCGTCTGACGGTGTTAACTCGAGGGAGGGTTAAGGGTCGAAAGACCGGTGATTACACCTCTGTAAGGACCATTTATTGCCACTACACTGTTTGTGATTGCCTGTGTGCTACATTAACGTTTGGCTTTATTTCAAAGACATTATAAAGTCATCTGCGGTTGTGATGAGGTGGGTTATTGTCAGGTAGCTTTTGTTTCGGTGGTTAGTTACCAATTGTGGGCTGCAGTCGATGTTATCGGGGCTCTTTATAGATATCCTTGCTCGTTTACATTTGGAGTATCCAAAGACATTTAATAACCTACTACAACTACTATAGACGGGGCGTCACCAACAAAATTATCGTCCAATACTTCTGTCCTAATGGACACAAGTCTTTGAGTTTAGTGTAGTACCTACGCTCCGCTGTCGCTCAAAGATTGCTTTATTATGCTAGATCTAGATAGCGTTACTGAGACATGGGATCATAAATTTATATCTTAAATCTCTTTGAGAGAATCCCTAGTTAAGGATTTATTTGATTGAATAGTAGGTAGGTACTTTAGAGGTATGTATGAGGAACAGGGTGTAAAGCTCATCATCAAGGTACGAGTTTGGGTGTAAAGTTCCTCTTCCCCAATAGAAAAGGGAGGATACTCCGACCAGACAGGTGTTGCGTCTGGTAGGCTACTACCTACTACCCGACGGTTGCTGTCGGAAACTTGTATATGTTCAAATCGCGCGAATAACTTGGTCGCGATGTTGGATGTCAGTGTTTAGTTCGTATGTAGCGAGGTAGATGTCACTACAGTACCTATCCTACCTATCCTCTCATTGGGCTATTATAGCAATGATGGCTATCTCTAGGTCGTACAGATTGTTCTGCGCAGAAATCGTACCCGCTCGATCTGTAACGGTCACAAGCTACTGTGCTACGTGCAGCCATTGTGCCAATGGTCTGTCGAAGATTCATTGATCTTCAATCATCGTAGGCCAGTGGGTTTAATATGAGGTAGGTATAGGTGAAGACATCTTGGTTCACTACATATTTCTACGAGAAAAGTAGATAGCTGAGAGGAACTAGGGCAGCGAGTGGTGCCGATTCCCTTGTTCTAAAACTAAATTAAAATTAGATAATTAACATCACATAAGTATACTGACTTACAACTTTAGAGAAGGACAGAGACAGTGACAGCTAAGAACTTAGAGATGACAAATTAGGTTTTTTAGCCTCTGCTGGGGATTTTGTTCCGCCAGCATTTCTTCCCCGCAAAAACACTAAGAAGTGGCGAAGGGCGTGCTTTTTGGAGAATTATCTTAAGTAATTTTGACGTTGAAAAAAGTCCTGATCGTCAGCCTTATTTGAAAAAAATACTTGATTTTGGTCGATGCGTTTAAAATGTGAACTATGAAAACTTAGTTTAATGTCAACTGTTGAGTCTGTGTGAATCTGAGTCGTCTTAAATTGACGACTCTTATAACGTCCGTCCTTTACTTATTGCAGGTAAGAGAGAAAAATAGCCTAAATCAAGTTTAGTTTGACCAGAAGGAAATTGGCACCAGACTTGGTAGAATTAATGATGTTATATCTTGCCATGAGTAAAAAAATATACTAACGTCATTAAATGTCATCTGGTCTATATTCAACTTTCAATGTCCCCAAACGGGAGATATTTAAATGTGTGGTAATTATCATGAATAAATAACTTACTGTAATGTACAGACGCCAGCACATCATGCTGTCCCAACTCGTAGAATTTTCCCAATTGAACATGAACTTTATTCTTTAGAAATAAAGCTGAATATCTATCAATTAAATTTGACAGATTGTGGTAGTTTGATGTTTCTGGCCCCTGTTCCCAACAAGTTATCTGATCAATCATGATGGCTATCAACGCTCGTGCTTAGATTTTATCAATTTATTAAGAACCTGTTCGTTTCTAATGTTGTTATTCCACATTTTAATTACCAACATTGAGTCTTAGTGGCTGCGTATTGGAAGTAGTGCATGCCCGGACTTGAATTAAATTATGTCGCCCAACGACGTCAACGTGGTACGGAGATTTATTGAAAGCGAGGTCTTGTTTTTGATGCTTGGGCTGTCTTTTAGTTATTCTATTAGGACATTCTAAGAACGAGCAGCCTGGAGTTTGCTATTTTTCGTTAGCGAGCTGTTTATTACTATTAGGCACGTGGCTGACAAAAGATCAATCTTACAAGATTCCTTTCGACTGCCTTGTAATGTATTTACATATCAATTATTTTTTAATTTATTACTTAGTATGACACTTTGACGACTTATTCACTAAAACATAAATATTTGAAAAGAAATATGAAAGAAAAAAAAGAAGATATATACCTATTATAGGGGATTTAGTTTATGATTATTGGGAATTTATTCACCTAATGAATAGTGTCTATTAGTTTATTTCAGGGACTGAAAGCGGTTACGGTAAAAGGTCAAGATACCTCAAAAATGTACCCGTACCGGTTTAAAATATAGGTTGTGCTACACCGATACCTTTATAAATAAAGGTTGGGCTATACCGCTATTTAACCTTTACACGATTGTGGTACCGAAAAATATGCGACACATGCGGATCAAACACGATAGACGATCAGAACTCGTGTAATTTGTAGTGAGCGGCCGTCCGATGATGGTTCGATTCCGCGTTCGGCGAGTTGGTGCGACGATAATTTTATAAATTTGATGTTAAGGGTACCTACTTCTAACGAATTATAATGGTATGCAATTCCAATCTCAAAATTCGTCTACTGAAAAAAATAATGCTATCAAAATATTTAAGTAACCCTTATTTACCGGTATGACGTCATACCGAAATTTAAAGGTAGGTTAATTTTTGTTTTTAACCAACCTTAATTTTTGTGTAACTCAGTCCCCGGTTATTTACACTCACTCTTCAGCATTTATTGATGAGTGAGTATAAATACTCATAGACACTAAATACAAAAAAAGCAGGATAGACAAGGATAAGGCACCTTTAAAGACAAGGCACCCCAAGGACTCTCCATAAGGTTACTTTTTATCAAACTGGGGCACGACTAGGGAATGCAATCTCGTCTCGCCGAGATCCCGATCTCGCGAGATCCCGGCCATATTTTACGAGATTGGATCTCGTCAAATTTCGTACGAGATCTCGCGAGATAACGAGATCGACTAATGCAGCGTGACGATGTGTATTTCATAGCGCGGCTGCGCGCGAACTGAATCCTGGCCGGCCGTGCGGCCGCGCCTGGCGCATCTGACAGACGACTTCTGATTTTGCATGCAAAATCAGAAGTCGTCTGTCAGATGATACTCTCGACATGATGTGATTTTTGAGAAGCCATTTTCAGACAAACTAACTTGCCTTTCCGTACCTTGATAACTTCATCTGACTTCTACTTTAAACTTCTTTTATTTGATTAATACGATCTCACAACATTTATTTAAGAACTTGTGAAGTTAAGTTTTTGTTTTGTTGCATTTATTTACCATAAGTAATGTTCCTATTACTCTTAATTATTGAAACTAAAGTTGAAAGGCGCAGGCTTAATTAGCACAGCGCTACGCCTGACTTTGTAGACTGCAAACCATAGGTAGACTTCAGGATGATAAATAAAAGGACGATTTCTTCAGTGTAAAATGCTGCGATGTGGAGTGTAGTGCGTGTAGAGTGTAAAGGCGAGAGTTTCTTCTAATACGTTGTCAGCAGCGGTTGAGCGAATAATGAATCTAATAATTTTGGGCGCGCTGTTTTATAAGGTTTTACACCAGCGCTACTCGCGGCGGTGGTAAAACAAGGCAACTTTGAATTGACCAATCAGAGGCCACTAATAATTGTGTATCATGTGTACGTGAGTTGTAGACGCATGTCTGTTTATGTATGTAAAGCAGCTTTTATTTATTGTTCAAATAAAATTATTACATAATGCAGTTATTTACCTGCTAACAGTACAATCTAATACATATTCGTTTATCACGTGCTAATAGTACAATCTAATACATATTCGTTTAAGACTTGTCGTACAAGATCAAGTCTTTATGTTTAAGTTTTATACATAAGCAATAAGTTATTTACTTGTCTTACAAGTGGATAAAAACTATCTTAACAAGGACTAATAACAAAATAACAAATTTACATGGCTGTAATCTACATGTATCTTATCTTATATCTAAGCTGTTATTTACAATCTCCCCCTCGTGCGCAAGCACTAAAAATGCGTTGTTTAGTCCGCTGTGGAGATTAAGATGAGGCGAGAGGCTGGACGACGAAGTAATCCAGCTGCTGTTCGTATCTCAGTTACTCGTACTCGTCCATCTGGACCTGGGTGGACTTTTATTACCTCTCCTCGGGGCCACACTCCTCTGGGCATTGTGCCGTCACACATCAAGACGATGTCGCCGACCTTTAGGTTTTTATGTTGAGGATTGGCGTTGGATCGGGGCATCAAGAGAGGCTTGTATTCTGCCGCCCATCTTGCCCAAAAGACATCGGCTAGTGCTTGAGTGGCCTTCCAGGAGTGTGTGTTCAGTTGTACGTCTTTGAACGAGCCAAAGGGTGACATCCCACTTGAGCGCCCCATAAGGAAGTGATTGGGGGTCAACGCTTCTTCATCTAAGTTCGGATTCACGGGGGTCAATGGTCTTGAATTTACCACGTGTTCAGCTTCCAATATCAACGTGTGTAATACGTCGTCAGGAGGAGACCTTTCTTTTAGGGTGACTCGTAATGCTGTTTTGACTGATCTAACCATTCTTTCCCAGGCGCCGCCCATGCTTGGGGCACCGGGTGGTATCTTCTTCCAGGTGATCAGCTTCTCGGATGCGAAAGCTCTCAGGTCGTGGTCGTTGCTTTGCATAGCTTCATTAATCTCTTTCTCAGCGCCAACGAAGTTGGTTCCGTTGTCGCTATATATTACAGTCGGCGTGCCGCGGCGAGCTATCATTCTGCGCAGGCTCATGATCATGGAGGAGGCCGAGAGTGATGTGGCCATCTCCAAGTGCACTGCTCGTGTGGTGAGGCATGTGTATAGCGCGCCCCATCTTTTTTCCAGCCTTCGCCCGACGTTGACATGCATGGGCCCAAAATAATCCACCGCGGTAGCTGTGAAGGGCGGTTGGTTTTGGGCCAGCCTTTCAGCTGGTAAGTCGCCTAAGGGGAGTTTTGAGGGGATCCCCCTATAGGTCCGACACCATTGGCATTTATTGCATATATAGCGTATAACGCCGCGCAGTCCTATTATGTGGTAGCGTTGTCTCAGCTCATTCATTACGGTTTGGTGGTTGCCGTGGTTGAAAGTTGTGTGCGTGTGATGCACCAACAGCTGAGTAAAGCCTTCTTTGGCGTGTAGGACTGGCAGGTTGTGCTTTTCTTTTATTCTGCTGTCTAGACACAGGATACCGTTGCGGTCGGCCTTCACGGAGAGCTTGTAGAACGGGGACTTCTTCGGTGGTCGCCGCCCAGCCTCGATCGTCGTGACGTCTTCGCCGAACGAGTTATATTGGCTCCTTCTTACTAGCAATAGTTCAGCTAGTTTTATATGCTTCGGTGCAAGTTCTTTGCTTGTGATTCTTTTGAGTATTTTGGCTTTAAATACCTCGGCGGCGAGCAGAACGGTGGCAGCAACACGTACTAATCGAGTGTATTTCGAAAAACGTTCTATCTGCGGTAAATAGTCGCTAACGTCGTGCCTAATAATCACATGGACTTGTTTTAGAACTCTTTCTTCCCCTGAAGGGGGTGGCGGCGCCGCGGCTCGCTTTTCCTGCGGCCATGATGCGGGGTCGCCTTTTATGAACTCGGGTCCAGAAAACCATCTATGATTTGAGTCAAAATCGATAGGAATGCCCTTGGTCGCGTCGTCCGCGACGTTGTCGGCGCTGGGCACCCATCGCCAGTTAGCTGGGGTAGTTAGGCTTTCGATTTCAGCCAGTCGATGTGCTACAAACGACTTGAATGTGCGCGGGTCTGATTTTATCCAGGCTAATACGGTTTTAGAGTCTGACCAATAATGGCATTTTAATATTTTATAATCGGACTCGCGCTTTACCGATTCAGCCAGTCGACTGCCTAACACTGCAGCCTGAAGCTCTAGGCGGGGTATAGAAATTGGTTTCAACGGAGCCACTTTGGCTTTACCTGCTATCAGTCGCGATGTTTTAGTACCGTCCGGCTTTGTACTCACGAAATAAATCGCGGCTGAATACACCTTTTCACTTGCGTCACAGAAAACGTGTAACTCCCCTTCGTTAGGGGGTGTAGCAGGTACGTATCTGTCTATTTCTAATCTTTTCAGTAATTGTAAGTTCTTAATGAACGATGACCACGTCACGTGATGCTCGGTTGTGATGGGGTCGTCCCAGTCTATCCCACTGCGCCATACTTCTTGTATAAGACATTTACCTATCATTGTAATCGGCGAAACTAGTCCTAGCGGGTCGAATACCGACATGACCGCGCTAGTTACCTGTCGCTTGGTAGGCAGAGTGTCACCCTGTATGACGCTCGCGGGCGTGCTTCTTAAGTTGACGTTGAAACCTAACGTATCGCGTGCGTGATTCCATATCAGACCTAACGTTCGTTCTGTATCGCTTTTTCCTAGCGTAGTCGAGTCGCTACCGCGCGTATCTGTGACGTTGCTTATCACCTCAGGCACGTTCGATGCCCATCCGCGCAGTTCGAAGGATGCGTCTAAGTGGACCTTATACATAGCGTCTATCACTCGTTTCGCCTCGCTTTCGTTGTCGAACGCGCCTAAGTAGTCGTCCATGTAAAAGTTACGCACCGTGGCTCTCGCGACCTCGGGATATTGTTGAGCGTGGTTGTTTGCGTTTTTATTTTTAACGTAGATGGCGGTACACGGAGAGGATGCCGCCCCGAATATCAATGACGTCATTCGGTACTCCTGTGGTGGTCCTACCCTATCTTCACCCCTCCATAAAAATCGCAAACTATCACGGTCTTGCTGAGCTATTTTGACTTGTAAAAACATCTCTTTAATGTCGGCTACTACTGCAATTTTACCTTCTCTAAACCTAATTAACACACCGAATAGCGATTGTAGTAAGTCAGGGCCTGCCAGTAACGCGTCATTTAGGCTTTTTCCCCCATACCTAGCTGCTGCATCGAACACCAGGCGTACCTTACCCTTCTGCGGATGCACTACTGAAAAGTGCGGTAAGTACCAACTGCGTGGCGATGTAGCTGGGGCATCTACCCTCTCGGCGTAGCCTGCTTTTAATAAGTTGTCTACCTGCTTGCTATACTCGGTTTTTAGGCTTGAGTTTTTATCTAATTTATTTTCTAAATTATACAGACGACTGAGAGCTTGTTTTTTGTTATTTGGCATTACCTCATCGTCTGTACGCCACAGTAATCCCGTTTCGAACCTATTGTCGCTTACTTTTTTACAAGTTCCTTCTAAGATCGCTAGGGCGCGCTGCTCGGGGTCAGACGTTGGCCGTCGTGGCTCTATTCCTAGTGATTCTAAACTGAAAAAGTTTCTAATAAGTTCTAACGCGGGGTCGTCTGTCGGCGTAGGCCGCACGTGGTTGACCAACGCTACGGTACTGCGTGGACGCGCATCTTGCCCGTGCAGCACCCACCCTAGCTTGGTTAACGATGCTACGGGTTGGGTCTTTTGGCCGACACGAAGCTGTCTGGACGTGATCAAGTGCCAGTTGTCCTGGCCTATTAAAATAGTCGGTTTTCCCAATTCGTAGCACAGTTCATCTTCTAATTCCGCTAGGTGGCTGCACTGTTGCACTACGTCCCTGCTTATCTCCTGTGGAGATAGATTTAAATTTCCTATGGTGTTCGCACTCATAGTTTCTAAGCTTCTGCTAAATAAACCGCGTATCGATAATTTAACGTGACACGACTCTGTATCGTCTATGCGATTACCTCCCACCCCCTTTCTTTCGTTCGACCCTTTCTTTCGTCTCGCGCTGTGTTATAGGCGAACATAGCACCGCAGTGATCGGCCATGATGTTCAAAAATCGAGATAATAACTCTAGTTCCGGCGCCTCGGTGCGCTCTGATCGGAACTCGTACCATTTGTATTTTAGTATTAAACTGAGTTTTTCTACGATTCGACTTACTAACTCGGGAGAATACAGATATTGCGGTTGGTTGAGTGCTTTTATCGCCGCTACTGTATTGGCTACTTTGCTCGCGAAGCTACTAACATTACGCCCGTCTTCGCTCATGTTGGGCATGCGTTTAATGTTTTCGAGTTCTGATAGGACGAGTAACTCTGGTCGGCCGTAACGTCTTTCTAACGTGTCCATAACTTCATACGGGTCCGATACCGTGAATAATAACGCCCTAACAGTTTCGCGGGCTGCACCTTTTAGTGCTTTTCTTAAGCGGGCTACGTTTTGTACGTCAGAAAACATGCCTACTGTGTCGCTAAAGACCGACTTGAAAGCCATCCACTCGGCAATCGCCCCGTCGAAATGGGGTAGTTCGTGGATAAACTTGGGAGCCGCGGAGTCTGATCTATTGGAATTTACCGCCTGCATTATCGCGTTGGCCAGCATCGCCATGTCGCTGCTACTATTCGACATGTCGTTTCCAACGCGTGGTTCGTTCCTACATGTAGTGGGTGGTCGCGGCGCCTGTCCCGGGACGTGGGCGTTATCTAAGATAGCTGGCCTGTCTGCTACGTATTGCTCCGAAATCCAACCTTTAACACGCGACTCTTCAACTCTAGGCGAACGCTCCGCGTCGTTAGAGCTTTCCAGTTCGATCCTGGCTATTTCTAATCGACTCAAGGCAACTGCGGATGCCGCCTGAGCCCGTGCTAATTCGGAATTATGTAACTCTAGCTCGGCTTTTAACATAGATAATCGGCTACATGCCCTATCCGTGGGGACGTTAACTACGGTGCCCGGTGCACTCCTAACTAATGTGTTATTTAAATCATCGACTTGCGCGGACTTATCTTTGATTATTTGCTCGTTACGTGATGTGCTGCTGTCACCGCTCGTGTCCTCTATGCTGGTGCCTTTACTCCACGTATTAGATTCGGTCGACGTTGTCTGACCGGACGCCGGCGTGGCGTCTGTAGCAGGCGTAGATTTGCCTGAACGCACACTGAGAAAAATTGATTTCTGGCTTAAGGTGAATTCCGCCTTCGACGGCTAAATTGTAATGACGCGAGGCGATTTTGTAACGCTTGCGGTTATTTTGGCTTAGCTAGGCGTTTCCGTTAAAATGGTACGTCTTTTATGATAAACACTAACCGTCAAAAATGTCTTACCGTAAGGTAGTCTTGGAATTAAACTTTATACTGTTAATACAGCAGTAATGGACTACAAAAAACGCTTTAAATTTACGACGTCGAATATGTGGTGAATATCACCGTAATTATGGCAATACTTAACTTAAATTAAGGCGATATACACTTTAATAAAAACTAAACAAACGTAAAAATAAGTCATAAAGAAACTTTCGTAAGCGTCATAAATAATCTTTAGCATGGCAATATTCACCTTACAATAAGGCGGAATATACTTCAATCACAACAATTTGAACGTAAACATAAAGTTTTTCAGCGACGTATGTATTCGGCAATATAAACGTATAATGTGGCCACATTCGCCCTATCATAAGGCGAAGTATGCTTAGATTACGACGAATCAAATGGTAACCTTAGGTTATATAACGACGTACATATACGGCACATATAAACGTAAATAGGGAAATATTCACCTTATCATAAGGCAAAACATGGTCGAATTACGACTGATTGAACAGTAACATTACGTCATATAACGACGTACATATTTGGTCAATACAACCGTAAATTTGGCGATATTTGCCCTATCTTAAGGTGAAATATGCTCAGATTACGACGAATCAAATGGTAACCTTAGGTTATATAACGACGTACATATACGGCACATATAAACGTAAATAGGGCAATATTCGCCTTATCATAAGGCAAAACATGGTCGAGTTACGACTGAAACAGTAACATTACGTCATATAACGACGTACATATATGGTTAATACAACCTTAAATTTGGCGATATTTGTCTTATCATAAGGCGAAATACGCTCAAGTTACGACTAATCAAACGGTGAAAAACGTCTTATTACGACTTAGGTACATATCCGGTGAATGAAACCGTAGATTTATGGCAATATTCACCATTAGGATAAGGCGAATGTTAGTTACAATTTAATCAAACGTTTAAAAAGTCTGATAACGAGTTATTTGGCTAATATAAGCGTAAATAAGGCAATATTTGCTGTATCATAAGGTCAATACCGACGTACCTACATGTAGACGAAATAGTGTATGATTAATTTAGTAAAATTAATTTAGTTTCGTAGTAGAGTGAACTCATCTAATTCACAACTCGCCTTATTCGGTGATATTTGGTTTGAGCGCGATCATAGGGCTGTACGAGTGAAATCAATGACTTGTAATGCAACCATATGCCTTTTTAATAAAGTTCAAATTCGTCTGTAAAGTTTGGGGACGCTCGAGTGAGCGCAATGGCAACAACTAACGGTTTTGTCAGTTTGCGCGCAGATCTCGCCGGTTTCAGAGTGTTTGTGTATTGGCGGCGAACTTTGCTGTATTCATGTAAGTATTTAACCAATTTTTTAGCTTATTTCTAATAGAGTGAGTTGTTATTGATATTCCCTTGATGTAGCAATAAAAAAATCGTCATAGTTCTAAGTCGTTTTAGAGTTAGAGCTTATTTTGTTCGTCAAAAATATTAGCGTTTTAAATGTTAGCGGTAGAGTGGTTTCTGAGCTATCACAGAATTATAGTAGTTATGTACAATTATTTGTGGTTTTAACTTAAACGGTGTAAAATAACTCTAAATTCGGAAGTCTGTGGCTTTGGTGGGTTTGTCTTACTCAGGATGGGCCACCGACTTCCGAATTTAGAGTTATTTTACACCGTTTAGTGTTTTTTTTTTAGGAACTTGTGGCTAAATTATAACAGCCGCATGGGTCGATCGAAGGTTAAGCTATGCTTGACGAGGTCGGTCCGTGGATGGGTGACCATTTATTACATACCAAGACTCCTCCGTGCCTCGGAAAGCACGTTAAGCCGTTGGTCCCGGCTGTCATTTGTAGATCTTTGACAGTCGTTACTTGTAGTCAGAAGCCCGAAAGTCTGACAACCAGTTTAACCAAGGGGTATCATGTTACCCAGTTACTGGGTTGTGGAGGTCAGACAGGCAGTCGCTCCATGTAAAACACTGGTATTCAGCTGCATTCGGTTAAACTGGAAGCCGACCCCAACATAGTTGGGAAAAGGCTAGGCAGATGATTTGTGGTTTTAACTGAAACTTATTTTGAGTTTAGTTGACAAGATAGATGTTTTTTTTTTAGATTAGTTTTAAATCTTGTTTTAATTAAAACGATGACTTTGACTTTGACTTTCTTTGTATTATATTCAGTTTCTTTGTATTGTATGATTGTTGTATGATTGTTTTATTAATATGAGCTGCAGAACAGGTGCTAAAATCTAAGCAGGTAGGTACGTATTTATTAATTTAATTTGCTTGTTTACTTTCAGATATTATGGATGACCCCAACAAGGAGAACAGAAAGTACTCGGAGTTCGATCTCAAAACCGCTCAATCTCTCCGCTGAAATGAACCTTTTGGCGCAGCCGTGAGACATGCCATTTTTTGTCTCTTTTTTTTGTGTTATTGTGTTTTTACTATGCGTGTATCCAGCTGTTGCCAATAATTGTATTTTCTTTCTTTCTTTCTTTCTTTCTCCGATCTCAAAAATGTTTATCTTGTTATAAGAAGTTATGTATCTAAATTGATTTTCTAATACAGATTTTTTGATTTTTATTTAATGGTTTTATTGCAATGCCACTGTCATTCCTATAAGATACAGACGCTATCGGCTTATTATTAGGTTGAGATTGAAATGTTGGGTTGAGGAGGTACTAATCTATCGTTTATGGTATGTATAGTTTCTTTAGTATCTTGTAAACAGTTATTATTGAAGTGTTTTATACATTATTGTCCTATAGATTTCAGAAGCTTACAAAGACTGGGAGAACAGCTTTCTGAGAACAGCAGGTTACCTACGCTGTTCACTGAAGGCACGCTTGGCTGATCTACTATCATGAAGTACATGTGAAGGATATTGGCTCGCGCTACCTTAGAGTGAATGTGCACTTTGAGCGGCCCAATGACCTTAATATGAACTAACAAATGATAGTAAAGCAAGTCAATCATGCCCTTAGAGAAAAGCGTTACCAGCAGTTAGAAGGCTTTTTTTCCGGTCTTCATAAAACGTTTCTGCTCGAAAAGAAAGCATAAATTACCTTACGATACGGCTTACTTAATCGTATGGAAAATTCTAAGACAACTTACTAGAAGGTAAATACGACTTAGTAAACGTTGAAAACACTTAGTGGATAGGTTAAACCACGGTAAGGAAAGACATAAGACGCCTTATAAGAAGTCGATTACGATTTAGTAAACGTTGAAAACGCTTAGTGGACAGGTTAAATCCACAGTAAGAAAAGACGTAAAATACCTTACTAAAAGTGAATTACGACTTATGAAAACATCAATAGCGCTTAGTGCACAGGTTAAACCTCAGTAAGAAAAGACGTAAAACGCCTTACTGGAAGTCAAATGGTCATGTGTGTGACCCGAGTACCTCCCTTTACCGTTTGTATCGCCTTACCGGAAGTTAAATCTCATCGTCAATCAGTCGATCCTATCTGACTTACCACGTTTATAGCTTTTGAATTAAGGCTTATTTGTTAATAATTACGCCTAAAATACACATTAGAGAGTATATTGTAGCTTATTTTTTGCGCCTTACGCCTAAGGCGTAAAACGCCTCCGACCTAGGAAGGCGTTTTTCGTCGGTTGACTTTTGGTCGTTTTTTCGCCTTCATTACGAATAAATCCGCCCTTGTTACGAAACATTCGGCTTTACATTTTTCTCAGTGCAATACGCGTGCGTCGCTCATTGCGCAAGAGGGTCCCTAATCCTACTAATTACTTAAGATTAACACTTCACTTTATCACTTTCACTTGCACTGTTCTTCTTGATGTGACGCCTACCTTGCCTATCTGCCTGTCGGACTTCTAGCGTGGGGATGCCGAACAGAATAGGAATGTAAAGGAAAGGAAGGTAGGAACCTCCCGGCAGAGGGCGTGGGCGTTCACGGGTGCATCAAAATATGGCGGGAAAACCACGTTTGTCGTTGCGTGCCAACTTGTGGCCCCAGAACGTTCCGACGCCGTACCGGCGGGGTCTGACTGTAACACCAGGGATGGTGCGTGGAGTGGTCAGTTGCTCCACAGTGCCTCCGTACGTTATATATGGCCGTTTAACACCGCTAGGTGGCCACGTACGTGTGATGATGATTGCTTCCAAGTAATTAGCAGCGGTTAGGCAAAACCGACTACTAACACTCGCGCGTACTTGTTTCTTTCTTGAATTAAACCGGAATTTTTCTTTCTTGAAAGATTCGTGCAGAGAACTTGATAATTTCTTGCTTGAATGACGAAAACTTGACTTTTCTTTCTTGAAAGCTTGATACAGTGATCCGGCCGAGAAGGACCATTGAAAGGCGCAGGCTTAATTAGCACAGCGCTACGCCTGACTTTGTAGACTGCAAACCATAGGTAGACTTCAGGATGATAAATAAAAGGACGATTTCTTCAGTGTAAAATGCTGCGATGTGGAGTGTAGTGCGTGTAGAGTGTAAAGGCGAGAGTTTCTTCTAATACGTTGTCAGCAGCGGTTGAGCGAATAATGAATCTAATAATTTTGGGCGCGCTGTTTTATAAGGTTTTACACCAGCGCTACTCGCGGCGGTGGTAAAACAAGGCAACTTTGAATTGACCAATCAGAGGCCACTAATAATTGTGTATCATGTGTACGTGAGTTGTAGACGCATGTCTGTTTATGTATGTAAAGCAGCTTTTATTTATTGTTCAAATAAAATTATTACATAATGCAGTTATTTACCTGCTAACAGTACAATCTAATACATATTCGTTTATAAGACTTGTCGTACAAGATCAAGTCTTTATGTTTAAGTTTTATACATAAGCAATAAGTTATTTACTTGTCTTACAAGTGGATAAAAACTATCTTAACAAGGACTAATAACAAAATAACAAATTTACATGGCTGTAATCTACATGTATCTTATCTTATATCTAAGCTGTTATTTACAAAAGTAATAATAACAAAAGACTAAATATAGATAATTATTGTTGTTACCAATATTGTAAGAATTTGAACTGATTAGCTACAGTAGGTATAATAATTATAGACATAAACAAATGTTATTCGAGTTAGAGACAAAATAATAAGTACTCTGTTGATTTTTAAAATAAAACTTACATTATTTTTATAACTAAGCAACGCAGTTTCTATTTAATTACATATCATGTCAATTACTAGTTCTTAAAACAAGCATTTGCATATGTTTTAATTGTGATTCTCCCAATCTCGCGAGATCCCGTAATTTGCGAGATCTCGCGAGACTGGGTTTTGAGTCTCGCGAGATCTCGCTAGGCGGAAATCTCGTACGAGATTGCATTCCCTAGGCACGACACCTGTATCAAACATCATTTCAACATCCTTAACGCCTTGATAGTTTTAAATTGGAATCTTTACAATTTCAACTTGTTTAAAGAAAGCTAATTTATCAGAAAATGTGCTAGATAGTAGATAGTGAATCGTAAAACTTCTCAAGACGTACACATACTGGTGACTAGGTAAAGTTCGGGGAAGTCGTTGAGATGTCCCACGGGTGTCGTCTGTCGGCGCCTCGGCTATGGGACTCTGTGCCAAAGTTGCTACGGCGGAAACTAGCTGTATAAGCTGTTATATAACCATTAAATGCAATACGTAAGGAAACGTGTGTAGTTTGAAATCGAATAGGAATTTTGACGAGTTCGGTGGTAATTAAAATACATAACAGATTCTGGATTCTCTTTTCTTTTGAGGGAGTTGTAGTTATATAAAAACACTCGCGTTGGGTCGATAGCAGACATTATCACAGTATAGATACTAATACAGTAGGACGACGATTTTGATCTCTGGAAAAATGCCGACAACTTCTACACGCGTTAGACTTGAATAATACCTCCCGCACTACGAATATCGTTTTGTTAGCAGTGCGGGAGCGGCTTTCCCGCGTCTCGCCCCTCACACCCCGCACGATTGCCCTGTCTAGACGGCTTCGTCGGACGACTGTATGTTTTTAGACTGTGACATTATGCTGTATCTTTATTTAGTTAATCACGTTAAGTCGTTGGTCTCTGCTGTCATTTGTAGATCTTTGTCAGTCGTTACGGGTAGCAGAAAGTCTGACAACCAGTTTAATTGTGGTAGGGTGTAACCCAGTTACTGGGTTGTGAAGGGCAGACAGGCAGTCGCTCCATGTATTCAGTCGCATCCGGTTAAACTGGAAGCCGATCTAACTATAGTTGGAAAAGGCGACGCAGATGATCATGATCTATATGAATGGGCTATTTTTGACAAAAAATTAGTTTTTAGTCCCTCGCCTAGATTATAAGAAAATATTCGACACGTATTTTTTCTTTTTTCACGTACTAAATCAAAAAATAACGGCGATACATCGAATTAAAATGTCGCATGACGTCACTAGCCAGTACAGTTTATGCTAGCTAATGACGTTACAAGCCCCCACTCCTCAACTTTAATGCGCTTTATCTAAGCAGTTTTCCATCAATTTGTAAAAGAAAAAAATATGTGTCGATTATTTTCTTGTTATCTAGATAAGGGACTACAAACTAAAATGTTGTCAAAAAGCCCATTCAAATGCTTTCTATAAGTACTGGTTTGATAAGAATCAGGACAAAAATGAAGGAACCAAGCATGATTCAACACACAGAACAAATTAGAAAACGACACATCTAACACCACTTACATACAAAACGATGGTCCTGCAAATAAAGCTTAGTGCACAAAGAATGCGTGAAGTTCCGCAAGCGGCCGCGTCGGCGTCGCCTCCCACAAGTCGTTATCTCAACTTGTTTGCTAAACCCGCCAAGAATTGCAAATGGCGATAATTCTAACTACACCGATAAATCAGCTACACCCCGTTCAAGTTTTTTCCCGAGAGGGTCCCTCCATTCCACCATTGTTGGTGATTGATCGCGCTTTTCCTATACTTAAAGTTTTTCAAAACGTTCAAGCACATGTGTTACTGAAGTTTCGACAAGCCATCGTCGCTGATGTATTCGGATTTGTAGTATTATTTGTCGTTTGCAAATATTCAGTGTGACAGAAGGCTTTACTGATATACCTATCTTTAACAAAGTCTTAAAAGAAAAGTTTTGACGTGACTTGTAGACTTTACTACGAAAAGGTAGTGGGTAAGTATGTATAGGTATGCTTGTATCTTTCTATCACGTATCTACTAGGTACTTAATTATTTTTTAGTAAAGATAAAGGTAAACAGTCGAACATTACGAACATGGCTAGTACCTTCACATGATTAACCAGAACTTATGGAAGTGGAAGCAAAATGCTTCAACCAAAGCTGACGTAGTCGTGAACCAAGCCACTGTTCCAGCTTTTGGTAAGGGTCTACTACGACAGCGCTTAAGTACCGCTCATGTGAGTCTCCCAATAGGACTTGATGATATATTATACCATTGCCTGATGTAAAACATCGTGAGGAAACCGAAATGCCTGAAAAATATTTCTCGATGGCATAATGATAGTCAGAGGCCAATGGGCGGCATAAAAACTCTAACACCAGCCTGTCGATTCTGTAAAATTCACGCCTTGAAGACGCGAGTGAAGTGAACTGTCAATGACTTGCATTAGTGTGGAATGACAGCTCGATTCGCTCTCACTACGCCTACATTATCACGCGGTGATTTGACCAGAATTGCACTGCAGGTTAGTGACTAACCATTTTTTGACAAATATTACAGATGCGAGTTTCAAATAAGTAACGTATGTTACTAAGTTTGACTAAAATAAGGGTATGTTTAAAACAAAGACATTCAATACCTATAGACCGGACATCAGGAACAAAATTTTCATCCGAAACTTGTGTGCTGCTGGACACAAGTCTGTGAGTTTTTATGGTGTACAATAAAGAGTACTCTATTCTATTCTATGAGTTATTTTTAGTACGCTCTGCTGCCACTCCAATATTCATATATTATTCTAGATGGCGTTACTGAGACATGGGATCAAAGTTTTTCTATGACATTTCCTCGCATGTCCGCTCTATAGTATAGTATTTTAAATCTAAGGTTTCTTTTTTTGAAGCTGTTGGTATAGTATGTTTATCTAATAATGTAGACGATGGTGTTTATGGTGGCTTTGTGCAATGAAAGATTACGGCTCAGTAAAAAAAGACAATATAATGGGTAAATGGAAAATATTTACATGCGAACGAACCATATTAAAAATTAAAAATATAACCAAGAAGAAGTGACAATTCTTGAGTAAAAACAAAGAAAACGACACTCAAAAAAAATATAAAACTAACAAAAACTTTGAGACAATCAACCAGTTGCAACAAATTATTTTGGTACCTACGATTGCTATAGGTTAAGTGAATTCTTAGCTTACTTACTCGTGGCAGCTTTAAATGTTGGTGGGTTGGTATAAAATATCTCTTTACTTAGCAACAGGAATCATCCTAAATAACAGAATGGTAAGAAAAACAATAAATTAATGGTTGATGACGCCCCCGGGAGCCGGCAGCAGTCCGCGGCGATGGTGCGTCAATTTACGACCAGAGCTAATTGTCCTCAATTTATAACGTTACCTACTATAGATATTAACGATACCTATACAGGCTGTCTCATTCAAATCGGTCAGTATGGGAAAGTCTGAAACTATAAGACATACGAAGATCTGTTCTGAGGAACCATGTCATCGATTTTAATAACAAGAAAAACTGCATTCATACATTTAAAAAAAACATCTGCACTCCGTTCGGGAATCGAACCCGGTTATTTTGAAAAAAAAAAAACCTACACTATTTCTTTTTAGATATCGATTGTGTAGGTCTTAAGCCGTAATTGTCTGTCTGAAACATGATGTCTAAAATGAATAAAATGCATTGTTTCCACATACTTTAATTTATTTTAGTAGGTGCTCGAAGTAACCACGTTTACAATATTCAACAAGTTCAGGTATTTAAAATTGTCCTATGGTTGTTTGTACCTCTTTGCTGATGTTGCAACTTGATACATACACCGTTTTACATATTTTAACGCAAATTCACCACATCAAGATACGAAATGCAATTGTAAGATCGTTACCTTAAACGTGTTGAATATTGTATTGAAAAGGGCGGTAGTCACTTCGAGCACCGACTAAAATAAATTAAAGTATGTGGAAACAATGCATTTTATTCATTTTAGACATCATGTTTCATACAGACATTTACTGCTTAAGACCTACACAATCGATATCTAAATAGAAATAGAGTAGGTTTTTTTTTCAAAATAACCGGGTTCGATTCCCGAACGGAGTACAGATGTTTTTTAAAATGTATGAATGCAGTTTTTCTTGTTATGAAAATCGATGACATAGTTCCTCAGAACAGATCTTCGTATGTCTTATAGTTTCAGACTTTCCCATACTGACCGATTTGAATGAGACACCCTGTATAAACCTATTTACAGCTCCAGATGGATATGGAGCACGTGCTGTAGGTACTGATCTCATAGTTTCATGTGTGTTATTACAGCTCAAATGTGATTATTTGTTTATTTAAAACCCAATATTTTTTTGTTTGTTTATTTAAGCACATAGGTAAGTGTTTCGTGGTGGACTTAATACCAGAGGCATTTTATACCAGTGAAACCTTCCGGTGATCGAGAGACCAATAGTTTATTGTGGCTTTAATGGCATGAAAAATTGCTCTATGTGATCTCGTTTCCTTTTTCCTGTCTAACTCCGATGGGAGGTAAAAGTACGTTGTCTTTATGGCGACAAGAAGGTATGAAACCTCAATTATATTTTTAGTTTGTTTTATTTTGAAATACCTAAAATCCCCATTTGCTTATTTCCCAAATGGTCATCTCATGTAGAGGAAAAATAAATATATTAAGATATTTAATTTTTTAAAAGACTGATCGTTACTGTCCCACAGCAGGGTAAAGGTCTCTTCCAGTGTTGGGTCAATCAACTAATTTTTTCAATCAATTGATTAGTCATGACTAATTTAGTCACAACTAATTTAGTCGTGATTGATTTAATCATGACTAAATTAGTTAATCATAATCATAACTAAATAAATTAGTCATTAGTTATTCAATCATTATTTTTTATTGATGACTAAACTAAAAATGCTAAGCTGGCTAACTCCATTTTTTGTTTCGTGAGACATCTATCGCGCTATTTAAATTATTAACCACTCTAAGTTGATTAATAGCGTTCTCCATTTTTGTATTTGTACAGACGCCATCACATCAAGTTACCCCAATGTGTAAAATTTTCCTAATTGAACATGAACCTTATTCAGTTTCACATAAAGTTGAAAAACGATCAAAGAAATTTGACACATTGGGGTAACTTGATGTGCTGGCGTCTGTACATGTTTTTTTTTTATTATGACTGCTACTACGGTAAAAAGTTGAAAGTAGATAAAAGGCAAAAAAGGGTGAAAGAGATTCTTGCACATTGATCACATGACACACGTAATAGGTAGCATCGTAGACCCATGCCCCCACCACCACTCGTGCGCCGCACACGCAACTGTTCGTGTAACTGGCAACGGCATAATTTTAGATATTAAATTAGTCATGAGAAATTTAGTCATGATTAAATAACTAACACTAACACTAATCAATCTTCAATCACCGTACATGATTGAATTTGTTTAGTCATTACTCATTAGTCATGATTAAATAATTTAATCTTAGTTATCAATCATCAATCAAACTAAATTTTGCACAACACTGGTCTCTTCTCTATGCAAATACGCATGCACCACACTTGAGCAAGGCGGGTTGGTGGTGTCACACTTAAATCTAGGTTTCCTAACGATATTTCCCTTCACAGATATCTTTGATGATCAAGATTAAATCAGAAAATAAATAATGAACCGAAAAAGACACATTAATACTTTTCGAGTAATGAGCCACAACCATAATCAACAAGCGTAGTATGATCATCGTAGAAACGTGTATGCCCACCGAATAATAGACAAAGTGTCAGTTTGTAGAAATGTCCTTTTATGCTTTGTTAAAGTAATTCGACAGATTCGGGTAGATTGATGCGCTGCAATGGCGTCTACCTATACAAACAAGCATTAGATATTTCTTCTATAATCGGCAGAAATGTTTCTTCCAACTGACACTTTGTCGATTTTTCGATCGTCACTATTGACGAGTGAAGAATCTACACCTTTATTATCTTAACTCTTGACATTGTCGTCAAAAGAAGTGTTTCTACAATTTGTTACTTTGTCGATTCTTCTGTAGACAAAGTTCTTCCGTTTCTACGATGGTCATGCTACGCGTGCAGGTGCATCAGTGGTAGATCTTAAGCCTTGGCCTATCATACCGTACCGTACTGTATAGTAAAATAACGGATCCATTGAAATTAAATTTTCTTCCATCATAGAATCATAACCATACTTTTGTTTGACAAATTAGTGAGTAGTTGAATGCATACCTTTTATGTAGTTCATTATAGTCATACAAATATTGTGGCATGTAACAATGCACTCCATATTAGTACGACGGGACTGCTCAAACCCGACGCAAGCGCAACGGACGTTGGCATTAAAATCATTAATTACCATACGCCCATAAACATTCTATTTTCAAGCACAATTTACAAAATAATAGAGTTAAAATAAACTAATGACATTGTTGCGAGCACGCGGAATAATTGGATCCCGCCGGTCTCATGAGCACAGTTCCTTAGAACATAGAACCATTGCTATTTCTGCATACTCGTTATGCAGCTTCCTGACTCTGCCAAATGCAATTTGTACTGGTTAAATTGACATTACGCCGTGATATTTCCTATATTTCATGTTTAATTAAATATCTACTTCGTTAGTCTCACACACTTCAATGGGTAATGATTAAAAGCACCTATATTTGACACAATACCAACAGTAAATTCAATTAGACATTTGCTAGCATAATAGACGACATGTCGTGTATCAAGTATGAATCGAAGTCGTGCCGTTTCACCCCTCGACTCGGCGCGGCTTTTAATAATCGATTTAATTGAGCCAATGAACAATTTAATTAAAATTCTAAAGACACGGCGTACGGCCCGTGGGATGCGGCACGACGTGAGCCATGGGAACACTTAGCGATCGGACTTTTCACAAAACGTCTGGAAAGCCCATAGCACGCTAAAACTTAAAGTGGTGGAGATTACACATCTAACCTGTTATTGAAAAAAGTAGTATTTTCCTCTTTTTTATTTTTGTTCATGAAACGTGATGGTGATCATGAAATCAAGTGATTGATGTTAAAATTAAATGAATGTACTCTTAATGTAAGAAAATTTGGAAGTCAAATCCTTAGCATATATTGGTTAAATGATTTTTGATTTTGATTTTGTGATGATAATGCCTTGTCGTACGCCCGAGTAGGTATTATTTTGTCTGGGAAAGTACCTACCAATATAATTGCAATCGCCAATCTGCGTTGAGCAAGCGTGTTGAACTGGTGAGCGACCTTTGCCCAACACTAGGACACTACAGGCTGGTTAAATATTATTTTAAATTAATAATAATTAATTCGAGTCCTGCCCAAAGACTTGCAAAGAGTTTATTTAGTCTTAAACATATTACTAAACATTTTTACAGCACTGGTATTTATTGTTTGAAAGGGTTTTACCTAATAATGTCACGTATTTGCTCCGTCCATGACTCAGTAACTAAATAACTTTGCGGTTAATTAGATAAACAAAATCATTGTTTATGTACTGTCACGCATATGGTATGAATACCTTACATTAAAAAATAACATTTTTTTTCCTCTAGTAGGTATTTATTACCTGTTTATTTGTCGAACACTTTATTTTTGGAACCATGTTACCTATCATTTAAACTTATCTTTTCTTATTGTTATTATCTTCCTTTTATGGGTAAAAGAGCTTTTGTATTTTGCTATTGTGTCAATTTTAAATTATATGCTCTTGACTGTACCTACCATAAACCATAATATAATATGAATAAACATTTATAATTACTCATTTAATATTTATCAATAACAATTAATTACGTTTTGTTTTAAATTGTTAAATCAGCCAACATATTATATTATTGCAATTGTAATATTATAAAGCGGTCGTATGTGTTTGCTACCATTAAAAGTACATACTAAAGTTGAAGTTATGTATGGTAGATGTTAAACACCACATAAGTAACCGATTGCATCATTTTGAATTAATAGTGGAGCACCAGGCCATGCGTTGCTGTGGCTCAGCTAATACTAAAACAAAAACATTTAATTAAAGATTGATGTCTATAATCGAGTTAAACTATCCTATCCCTTAAGAATTAGACCCAACTACTCGCAGTCATTAGTAGGTACAAAGAATGTTATTTAAAGATAGGTATTTTTTTCTCGTTAGTTAGCTCGTCAGAACTTAGTACTTAAATAAAATTATTATAATCGCTCACAAGACAGTGTACAGGCTTTTGTTCCCATGTTGTAGTGTTTCTTTATGTTTCCGAACATCTAAGAGCTAATACTATATTAGGATCTGGTGAAAACATATTTTGTAATTTCTTTCTTATTTTTCACTGAGAAATTGATGCATGGTAAGAGCTTATAGATAAAGACTAAAAAGAGAGTGGCACGTTTAAGAACTCGCACCAGCCATACTATTTTCCGTACCTAGTACAACCTTCCCCTTAAAAGATTAGACGGTACACTTGTACGCCGAAATCACACAAATGCCTGCGACATGTATAAAAATATGCGATTATTAAAATGTCGGCTGTACAAATGAGCGGCGTGGCACGCGGACTATGCAGGTATTTACGGTACGGGTTATAGATCTGAGGGGAATCATGTCTCTCTCCTCCGAACTTTATACTTTCAAGCCTTTTTTCTGCGTCAATTTTTATATTAAATTAGCATTGTGTTTCTAGCGATTTGCAGCGCCGCTGCGGTGCCTATTTTTGTGAAAGTTTTGTGGTTTGTTTAAAGCCTTATCAACACCGTACTTATACAGTATGTTAAGTAATTGTGTCTTATTGTTTTTTTTTTTACATAAAATTTATGGATGTAACTGATTTGATATAAATATTTTTTTTTTCTGTTTAGGGTTCCAGATCTTAAAAAGAATAAAACCCTTAAATGATCACTCTGTTACGTTATCTGTCTAACCGTCTGTCTCATATGACCATTTATCTCGGCAACACGTGGCGGTATAGAGTTGAAGTTTAAACCTTATAATCAGGTCTACAGTCCCTTGAAGTCGTGAAAAATCAAACATCTAGTTAACGTACTTAAGTATAAATAAAAGAGGTACTGCCGTTATGCCACCAAACAAAAACGTTTATTTCGACACTCTCAAAGAAATCAAAATTTAAACAGTACGTCCTTTCCGTTGACCTATTAAATTTGGCAAGTAATATCGTCTTATACTATACAAGTAAAGGGGAAAATCAAAAAACCGTAATTTTTATAACATCACCTTTAAAATGAAACATCTTGTCATGTAGCACCAGCTACCAGCTAATTTATGTCAGTAGGTAAGTGCTTGTCATAAAACTAAAACTTTATAAAATAATAGGATTAAGAAAAAAAATTGGCCAGGTGCGAGTGACTCGTATACGAAGGGTTCTGTACCATGTCGAGCGAAACATGTAGATCCGGTCCCATCCATTTATAATTTAATTTATATTTTTTAGAAATACACATTTAAGATACGCTGATAGAGAAACGTACAGCGGAGGTATAGTAAAAGGTCTCTACTGGTACCATTTGGGCACAGAACCCTTAAAATGAAGGACCTATTGTAAGGAATAAACCGTTTACATGGCCTAGTCCACAATGCTACGGGCTATTAATTGCATATACGGGATATAGGGTGATTACTGGCCCTATAGCCGTGGGTGCAAGAGTGTCACTAGCACGCGCAGTTCAAGTAAAGATAAACCATGATCGGAAAGTCACGTGGCGGCGGCGCGTGCGACCATTTCACAGCCACTGTATGTAGCCTTAGAGATATTCAGAGGTACCCACTACTGCATTTTATTGAAGAGTAGCTCAAGATTTTTTTATGATACGCTAAGCAAGAACTCTAGGTGCCTTTTTGAGAATTTTGTGCGTGTTAAGAACTTAGTATATGGAGACGAAGTGCAGAATTTCGACCACTGGTCAACCATATAGTAAAAAAAATGGAATAGGTATCTACATTATATCCATCAATATAATCTAATCAAAATTTGTTTATTCTAAGTATTCGGAGGTTTGTAAGTCTCTAAACGTCAAAAATTACAAAAGGACTATCGCCCACTTACTAGTATGTACTACTTCCTAGTATTTTTGCTGGAAAGAAGAAGAAAAAGCGTAGCAATAGTCTGCCTAGTATTGTGCAGCACTGTACACTAGTGTTGAAGAATACAGACGCAATATTGAATCTTTTTTACCAATTTTAAAACATAAATATTTTTATCCAAGAACAAGACACTTCCAATGAGAGTGCAATGGGTGATGCGATGTTCTTGCATTTGTAGGAAGAAGAAAAACTTAAGTAAAATTCTTAAAACTAACGATCGCATAATAAATAAACTACGCTTGTTGAACAAATTCCAATACATATCTTAAGTAAAAAAATAGATTTACGAACCCCTTACTTAACGTGGAAATCGAACAAAGGCAGCTATGATTCAAAGGGTAAAGGCATTTCTTGTAACCATAATTACGGCGGCCATGCTTGCTAATAGTGACTACTAATTAAATAAATAGAAGTAACCTGAACGTGCTTTGTATGATAAAAATACACGTTTGTTCCCAACGAGTCACACTGTTACAGGTTACAGTGTGACTCGTTGGGAACAAACGTGTATTTTTTTTCCCAACCAGTCACACTGTTACTCGTTGGGAAAACTTTTTAAAGTTCGTTCCCATCGAGTCACACTGTTAAGTACTCGATGGGGCAACTTTTGGGACTGGTTACCCGGAACGCAACTGTTTAGATTAGGTTAATTTCTCCTTTAAAAATGGGTAGGTTAGGTTAGGTTAAAACTGTGATCTCCTACGCACGAGCCGAGCGAGCGAAGCGAGCGGTGCCGCGGTAGCGGCCGGCGAGTGCCAGAAACGACTTACCAATGTGAGTAAATTATAAATGATGATAAATATATCATTTATCTTCATTTATTATTTACCTACATTGTTTAATTTTTTGCCCCATCGAGTAACAGTGTGAAAGGTTGGGAGAACAATTTTAAAAAAAATCCCAACCAGTCACACTGTATCACGTTACGGTGTGACTCGTTGGGAGCGAACTTTAAAAAGTTTTCCCAACGAGTAACAGTGTGACTGGTTGGGAAAAAAAAACCCAACGAGTCACACTGTTACAGGTTACAGTGTGACTCGTTGGGAACAAATCAAAATACATTGGGTGGGCTACAAACTCTGTGCTACGAAGTTATGCGCTACGATTTTTCCCTAAATTAAGTACTACGTAATTGTTTGACCAGAACTTAGTGCTACGACTGTCTACGACTTTTTCTGAACAATAAATCTTTGCTACGAATGCGAATGATGAACGAGCGGTGTCGGCAGCATGCATGGAAAGAAACAGAAGAAGTATTTTTTCTACGTTTTCTTGCATTGGTGTTATTACTGTCTGGTGTTTCAGTGCGAGGATATATTAATACGCTAAGTGAAAAATTTCGATCCATTTTTAAGAATATTCGCTAGGTTGATAAACTGCCTGCCTTCCCGTATGCCTGCCTTCCTTTTCGCGCGGCCGTGGGACATGCAATTTTTGTGTGTTTTCATTTTATTTGTATACTTATGTCATATTTTTACCGTCCGTATTTCAATCTGTTGCCAATATTTTTTTTAAAATTCTTTTTTTTTCTAATAATAAAGGGAAGTAAAAGCTAAAACGACGATTTCGACGACTAGGCGGCCTGGTATAAAATAATGATGGCACTGCAATGATGGATACCAAGCATCGTTTATTATATTAGTGTGCTACAAATATTCCCAGCTCTACGGATTGCTGCGTCTATGCGCGTGAGTGAGTGTGGTCGCGAATGTCGGAACGCGATCATTTGGCACGCGCCGCGCTATCTACCATCTGCGGCAACCGTTCACCAATCGGCCCGAAACACCCGCTAACCGCTGCAAATCCCACTTTATACGTCTCATAGACGTAGCTTTTGAACCCAAGTGCTGCACAAACAGCGCTTAATAGACGTGTGTAATGGTCTATTGATGGAATTAAATAATGCTCTTTACTTTAGTTTGTTTAGGTACGTTGATTGCTGTCATTTCAATGCGAGTTCTATTTGCTGATTGATTAGATGCTGTGAAGTAAGTATTTTGCGTTGAAAATCTTCCTTTGTTTGTATTATTGTCTCATCTGTGTGATTATTCTACAATACCTAATGTTTATGAGAAAAATATACGGAACCACATATTGAATTTCTTTTCTATCTTTCGGCTGTCAAGACTCAAGGTGTGAAGTTTTCAAAGGGCTCGCATACCTTAGCAATTATTGATATAATATATCAATATCAATAATTGCTAAGGTATGCGAGCCCTTTACAGGTTGAAAAACTCAATCAAGTGAATCAAAGGTAGCGGTTAATTATCGGTTACTTCGTCACATATCTGTAAACTATTTTTTTTCTAAGTTTATTAAGCCTTTTTATTAAAGTACAGACGCAGCACATCAAATTAGCCCAATGTGTCAAATTTCTTTGATCGTTTTTCAACTTTATACCAAACAAAATAAGGTTCATATTGAATTGGGAAACTTTCACATATTGGAGTAACTTGATGTGCTGGCGTCTGTACCTACTTTGCGTTGACAATAAAGTACCTACTTTGCGTTGACAATAGACACTATCTTTCAATTTAAGAGTAGGTAAACAACTGAAAACTGAGTTTTGCTTTCATTAGTTTTTGCGAACAAGGTTTTTTTGTTTATCCTTCCAAAATTAATAAAATCGTGGCAGCCGGGACCAGCTTTGAGACGGAACTCACATTCCCACTTTCTTTTTAGTTTTTTCTGTAGTTTCTATATACAATATTTATCTGAATAAAATTTAAACTTTTAAACAGCGCATTTCAAAAATATAATCTAACAACTTTGAATTCATATATCGAGGATTTATTTAATGGTCTTTACTAATATGACGTGACGTGGTCGTTTCGACCCCTAATCTTTATTCTGGTGTTAATGTGTTCGGGATTACACACCATTAAGTTTGGCTTTGCGTTCAGTGTTGCCGCAACATAAATAAAGATTATTATAACTGGCAATTGAGTGCCGTGAGAAATATTTTCAAAACAGAACACTATATTCAAGTTTTGTGCTGTAGATTGTTCTTTGTTTTGATTGGGGTAAAAGCACATTTTTTACGCAACTGTTTTGAATATTCTTATTAATTATTTGTTTCATTAATCTCGTAACGTGATTGATAATTGACCTTGTAATTAATATATATTGGACGGCACCTCTGCACCGGGCACTGTTGGAGCAGTCGCTGCTGTTGCGCATCGTGGATTCAATTCCGGCTGGAAAAAAAATGTACCTACTCATGACCTATATAGACAGTTGACCTGTATCTGACTGTTTGATATCGGAATAATCTATCTATCTATCAAAACGTATTTTCCGCTACTCCCAAATAAAAATAAAAAAATAATCTGAGCATACCTAACCACAGCGAACCTAACTTGAGCGCACCTATTTTTTTTTGTTATTTTTTTGTGGATTTCCATATGGACGTACTCTACCTTGGGGCGGGTAGAGGGGTCTGTAAGACTCCTAATGACTAAAACCACACGGTGTTCCTCCTCATCACTTCTAGCCATGGTGCGGACACGCTTTTGCATTCTCCTCAATCACCCCAGCAGTCCCGTTTTGTCGGGCAAACTCTATCTCTGATCAAGGGAGGCTACTCCTCGCCTTGTCTCACGTTGTGAGAGGTACGCGGGAACTCCACGCTTAGCCAACAGTCTAGCGTTCGCAGACTAATTAAGAGCAAACCTGACCAGCCGGTCGATTCAACTCCGGTCGGTGAAAACTTGATTGAAGTGAACTGTCAATGCCTAGCATTAGTATGGAATGACAGCTCAATTCGCCCTCCTACGCCTACATTTTCACGCGGCGATTTGACTAGAATCGCACTGCTGAGCGATGCAAAACCGTCATATTTTTTCTTCAAAAAAAAAGTTTTTATTTTAATTAAGAAAATTGTTTAACTACAATATAACTAACTACTATAATAATGGATCCAGCTGTCACAAATAAAATAATTTTATTTATTATTATTAACTTATTTTGTTAGTCTGGCATAGGTCTCGAGTTCAGACCCAACGCACGCACCACTGGCTTTTCGGATAATATACGCGTATTGTATAATTGTCACTTGCTTCAAAACCGGTGAAGTCAAGTCAGAAACCCATAAACTAACCATACGAAAAGAAGACCCCGTTAGTAAAAAAATACTATCAGAGTTTTTCACCGACTAATGCAATGCGCATTTATTAAAACACCTTCAAGGTTCTTGATGTTAAAAAAAAGGTAAAGGTAGGTATATTTATTACTAAGAAGTTTTAATCTTTCCTTGCAAAAGCTAGCACCTGGCAGAAAAGGTTGAAAATATAAAACATCCGAAACCCGTATCCACGTTACCTAAATGTTTGAGTTACACCAAAATCAAACGGACCAAACAATAACCAGAATTTCATCAAACAAAATATTTTTTGATATGGTATTCTACGTATGCTCGGAGCAATAAATTCCATATTGTGTGAAAGGGCCGGGGTTTCCACGAACATACACTAGGTCCACGTCCAGTTAGTTCATACGTACTTACTGCTTTGTTGTGTACGAACAATGCTTTGATTGCCAAAAAAATCTCTGAAAACAATTAAATACTGCTTTTATGAAATCAGACGCAACAATAGAACCGTAAAAGTTTCATTAATATGCTACCAAATTATTGTCATATCTATAATAATGCAAATTTGATTGCTGTGATGTACAAAATTGAATCTTTCCTTATTTTTAAGAACGTCCGCGTTCTAGTCTATGTTTCTACCTGTCAAAAATACGTCTAAGTTTCCTATAATCTTGACAGGTTTTTGACATTGATTGTCACTGATATTGCGACTACATTTTGACCGTTTTTAATTACGGGAATTAGCATTTTTTTTTTAATATCAACAAATAAGTGCAATTAAAATTCTTCGACCTAGATTTTTCATTCACCAAAACGTTTAAGGATTTTAGTCATGATCTCTTTAGTAGAGGACATTAATCTTAGATCGCACTTATCATTTAATTAGATCCGTGTCGAGTGCCCTTGCGGCTTCAATTTTATTTTATAACGTCATACACACGTCTCTCCCTTGCTAACTATGCCGCAAGAATGAATATTCTCTCGTTTATTTAGAATGTATTTCTTTATAGGTTCTTATTGCATGGACCATACAGTCTAAAATGGACTGGCTGTCTGGTTTGGAAACAGTAAAATGATAAGTGTTTCGATAGCTGGCGTGCGTCCCTACTGTTACGGCGGTCGTATTCTATTCGCTACTGGCCAGTTGATATGGCAAATTAATAGGGCTGCCAACGATGTGAAATTAGGAAAAAAGTAGTAATTACAAGGTAGGATAAGTTTATGTGGTAGTTACAGAGTTGGTTGATATTTAGAGACTGCTTTGTTTATGAAGGTATTAAATTAAATTCAACGTTTAAGTATAAGTAGAAGCCGTCAAAAAAAGTGTTGGCTAAAACGTTTATTTCTGATAACTGTTCAATATAAAAAAGCTTGGCTAATAATTCCGCAGTACTTAAATGTGGTGGAAATATTATGCAGGAAATTGTAGGTTTACATAGTCGCACCGTAACTACTACTACTGGTGCGACTATGTCTATGTGTCTATCACATATCACATATCACATAGACATAGTCGCTGCTTGGCATTCTTCTAAAGTATGCTAGTCTAGTTGGACAAAAATAAAATACTTACAAATAAAAAGTACTGAAATAGTAGGTATCTATTGATAAATTTGATTGCTACGGGAATATAAATATACACGGATTTATTGAGCTTTATTGCACTGTAATTTAACTATTGCATTATAAATTTTCCTATTCGCTTCATAGTTTAATTTGTTATAAATTATTTTATACCTTTTTTAATATTCTTTTTCCGGGGAAGTAGGTACGTCGTTTTCCTACATTATACCGAATATTGTGAAAACTACTTGAAAAGAGTTTCCTACTCAATATTCTCCATATAGAACCTACCTTTTAGAAGGGGCAAGTAGAATAATTCTTGTATTATTATTCTTTTTGACGTTCAGAAGTGTCTTTTTAATTAAAACTAAAATTCTAAATAATTTAACTTTGCCCTTGACACGACTTCACATTTTCGTTTTGAAACTACAACTTTACATACATGAAATCGTAGCGCGCCAGCCCTGCAGTAGTTGTGCATTATGTCTTGCGCATCCCCGGCGGATATTAAGCCCCAAACTTAATCATGTCCCTCTTTACAATATTAAACAGTCTATTTTTTGTCCTACTCATTACGCACCGTACTATTCCCACGAATTTAATTTTTTTTCAAGATACGCTTTATTATGTTTCACAATTAGTTTCGTGAAGTAATGCGTTCACGCCGCATAACTTCTACGATATAATGGAGTTTTACTTTTGAATGAACGTGTCCGCACAATAGATGTAGTGTGCATTTAATTCTATATTTTAATAGTCACCATACGTCTGTAGGCCTTTTATAAAACGCAAATGGGATTGATAGTCATGGTGAGCATGCTGCATAACATTGTTTATGGTATCTATACCTACAGGGTGTAAAAAGACCGATCACATAGCCGATAACTTTACATCCTGTACATATAATTATGTAACTTTAACCAAAAAATATTGCGGGGAAAATACTTTTTTTTCCATCTTTAAAAAAGAGATACTTTTTTATAGTGCAATGAAAGCGCGACAACGCAACGCAACTTTCGATCAGTATAGTTAAGCATTTATTTTGTATTTCGTTCTTAGAGGTTCAAATCGGGCATTATAATTATGTAATCTGCCGTAATTATAGAAACAATTAAAAAGCAATTGTGTCTCGCGTGGATCCACGTTTCGGCATACCAAAGGTAAAGTCTACAATCAATCACAAAGCAGATACAAAAAAATAAGTAACACACACCATTGCTTAAAACACTAATTGACTTTTCCAGTCAAGCCATATAACGCGAAAAACGAAAACTAAAATTAAAAGGCGCGGTAAATAAAAAGGAAAGTATTCTGTTTTTAAATTTCGATCAGAGCCGGAATGATTGCGATGCAGATGAGTGACGTCACGTGTCTACTGCTCGATGTCCTTCCTCACCGGGGCTTGTTGCTTTTATTTGATTTTATAGTAAAAAAATATACTATTTGCTTCTGTGCAAACCTGGTTACCCGTATTTCATTTAGCAGGTAGATGTGTCTTTGTAGATCCTAAATTAATTTAATTATTCTCCTCATTGTTGTGCTCAGAAAAAGGAAGCGTTGGCTTTGTGCACTAGTTGTGCTTTTCTTTATTATATTTTTAATGCCGAGTTTTATTTTGTTAATTATGTTTTCTTTCTATGAGGATAAAACAAGTTGAAATATTTCAGTTTTCACGTTCCTTGTACCTACTTATATAAAGTTTGATAAAGCAGGAAAACAGTACTTACCTAGTGGTGTTATTTTATATGCAAAATAGTGAAGCGGCCCTGAGGAAACCGGCCTGTTCTGGAACCGAAAAGTCGAGGGCATTGTTTGACTTCCACCAGTCTACTCCGTTTCATAGAAGGCCTGTTTCCTAATAGTTAATATAATAGTAGCCTTGCTATACTAGCCATTCCTGTCACGAATAAGACTCAATGATTGCCGAGGATCGGAGTTTAAGTGAATTTTCGTGTCAAAATTGTGCAATGCGTAATGAACTTAATGTCAATTGTTTTATGTACAGACCCCAGCACATCAAGTTACTCCAATGTGTCAAATTTCTTTAATCTTTTTTCAACTTTATATCAAACAAAATAAGGTTCATACTCAATTAGGAAAATTTGACACATTGGGGTAACTTGATGTGCTGGTGTCTGTACAAAATTGAAACGAGTCAAAATAAGTGTTGCTAGTGTTTCGGAAAATTCCCGCGCATTCTTGGAATTCTACAGCTGAAAGCGCGTACCTAATTTGTACGTTACGCAATTGACTTTAAGTTGAAGAAAAAAAAAATATCTGCGACAGTTGACGTACCTACACACAAAAAAATTGTGTTGTTAATATTAGTCTGTCTGTGTGTGCGTTGTGTGTGTACGTGTGTGCACTAGTGCGGGGGTACTATAAATGAGGAAATTTTGCGTCAAAATTGTACCTAACAGTTCACACCGACAGCAAAACCATAAAGCGAAATTGTTTTTCAATAAAACGTAAGTTAATCTTCTCAGTACATTTCCCGAATGTGTGGTTATACGGCGGGGAGTTAAGCTAATACGTGGGCCGAAGCCGGTGTATTTGTCAACGAGGCTGGGGCCACGCAATCTTAAAATCAATTTTCATTTATTCGCGGCTTAGCTTCACTAGCTCAGTGCGCGCCTTATGATTTACACAGACCTAGGTAAGAAATAGAGTAGGCATTTTTTTGGTTTGAATGGATAGCAATCATAAAGCGAAGATTACAGATCTTTTGATTGTTTGTAATGACATGCATCAAAAGCTCCATTTAGCGAGTATGGGTGAATATAAATATGGTGGATACATTTTTGATCAAGGATATCTAAATTATTTGAATTATAATTTGAATACGAAGGGTTTTTCAGGGGTGGTCTTTAATGGTCTTATTTAGTCGGCAAGCACCAAATATAAAACAAAAGCCGTTCAAGGGGCGCTCCGTTTAATTTTGAACCACCTTTGGCGTTCCTTGATAAATTTATGTAACGCATCCATTACATCCTAGAAGTTTGTTCTCAAATAATTAATATTTTCCAGTTGACAGTGTTGAACTTTGCACGTTGCACTAGGTAAAGGTCATAGCGATGACCAGAGAAATAGTTATCAGCAGTTGGACATATTCTATTTAATGAATGTCCTGTAGGCCTACCATCAACTTTTAGTTAGCCATTCAATTCCGATGCAAACAAGTTTATGTTCCTAAACTGATTCGCTAATATTCATACCATGAAGTGCCTATAACTGAGTGGCGTTTGATTCGCTCATGGAGGAATGAAAGAACGAAATTTGTCGGTGGTCCGCGGTGTGAGAAAGAGATGACGCTAGACAATTGTTGCATAAGTTTGTCTCTTTTACTCCAACCTATGCGTTGCGTTCCGAAACCTAGTAGTTATGATTTTAGCGGTTTTATTTGTGTATACAATTTCAACAAATATATTTTAAAATTGCGCTTATGAGTCAAATTATATACCATTAAGCCCAATTTTACTACTCATTAATGTAATAGTAATTTAAATAATTCTTTAAAATAAAAATTAAAGGTTTGCTTAGTGTCGTCGTAAAAGTAAAATAATGATTATGACGAGTTTAGAACGCAACACACGCGTTTTGAAATATATACAAACTTTTTTGATAGAACCCAAGGAGTTCGAATTAGGTAGTAGTACTCAAAAGAGTTTTTAGTTTTTAACGTTTAACTTGGATAAAGTAATTAGTAATACGAATAATGGCGTACATTTTACATTGTTACGTAAGAAACACATATTTAACTGAAATACCTTGAATTTGGTACGTATATTTCCACATTTTTTCAAAGTTTATAACAAAACGATTCAGTTTACGCCACGAAACTAGAAACTTTTTTTGGATCGCTATTTTTGACACTATGCGAACCAATTTAGGTTCAAATGTCACCTCATGGTACGAAAAATGAACGAACTAAAACAGCTTGCGATTCAAGTGCCGACTTGATTTGGCGTCAACCTAAACTGGATCGTTTTAATGACGTCTTAGTATGAAATTGCAAAGCAGTTCATTTTAGGTCGTCAATTGAATCGTAATAATAGTTCATAGTAAGCCTGCTGAACTGCTGCAATGTTGGTATTGACATCAAAGGTTTTTCTTCATCTCTTCTACCTGTAGTGATTTTGCACCACCGTTTTCCAATTCTTAAAAAAGTCATCTAGGTCGACTCACTAGTGCCATCATGTTTCAAGACACCAATTAACGTGCACTGCCTTCTGAGCAAAATCATGTTTGACTCTTTGTAAACAAAAACTGGTGTTCGAGAATAGTACACCCAGTCTTGACATTGCTAAGTCTACCTAAACGTATGGCCACTACTCCGGCGAATAACGTCGGTTGGCGTGGGCCGGCAAAATCTTTACAAATGTGGGCCGTTATCGTGCCGGCCGATTGACCGGCGCGCCTCCCGCCGCCCGAACATTTCTCACTCTGAAAAATAACGGATTTATTTAATTTTATGGCCCCGCCGCGTGCTGAATGGACGATTGGGTAGCAGTGACGCGCCGAGGGTTGCCCGGCTTCATTTGTTCTTTTTTCATGTCTTTCTTGTTTTTATGTTTACTTACGGGTACCCGTAGTAGTTACGGAGTACGGTCAGTGCAATGTAGATTTGTTTTGTAATACCACACGGAGTTGGGTTTTATTTGTAATGTAATTTATTATTTGTATTATGAAACCTGAATCAAAATGAGATCAAAGCTTAGTTAGCGTTGGCTACTTCGTTAATGAGGTTAACGGGTTAGTGCGAAGGGGATTGGCGAGTTAATTGTGACTGCCCTGTAATTAATTAGAAACGTAGGTTGTACTAACCTACCTCCATGTAATTGTATATTATTTATGGATAATTAGGTATGTCTGGGTAAAGGTAGAGCCGAGTAGGTACGTTAGTTAGTGTAAGACTGTCTCAGCCAGTAAAATATGAAAAAAAAACGAACAGTGTGCACTGTGATATACCTACAACATGAAACAGAATAAAATCACTACCTGAAGAAGGGTCTTTGTTATAATAATTATGATTAACTTTTACTATACTATACAGCGTGTCTCATTCAAATCGGTCAGTATGGGAAAGTCTGAAACTATAAGACATACGAAGATCTGTTCTGAGGAACCATGTCATCGATTTTAATGACAAGAAAAACTGCATTCATATATTTAAAAAAAAAACATCTGTACTCCGTTTCAGGAATCGAACCCGGTTATTTTGAAAAAAAAAAAAATACACTATTTCTATTTAGATATCGATTGTGTAGGTCTTAAGCAGTAAATGTCTGTATGAAACATGATGTCTAAAATGAATAAAATGCATTGTTTCCACATACTTTAATTTATTTTAGTAGGTGCTCAAAATAACCGGGTTCGATTCCCGAACGGAGTACAGATGTTTTTTTTTATGTATGAATGCAGTTTTTCTTGTCATTAAAATCGATGACATGGTTCCTCAGAACAGATCTTCGTATGTCTTATAGTTTCAGACTTTCCCATACTGACCGATTTGAATGAGACACGCTGTATAGTATAGTAAAAGTTAATCATAATTATTATAACAAAGACCCTTCTTCAGGTAGTGATTTTATTCTGTTTCATGTTGTAGGTATATCACAGTGCACACTGTTCGTTTTTTTTTCATATTTGTTTGTATCTTTTAGTTTTTTTTTAGTTTTTGTTTGTGTGTTGGTCTTTATATTTTATCGATCCATCTTAACAGAGATGTCGTTTACGGTAACGTTAGCACTGTCGCGAGTTTAATGGCTTTTTCCCACCGATAAATGCCCAAGCAACGCGCCTAAAGAAGTTTTTACTTCAAAAATTATTCATAACTCCTAAAATAACAAATCACCACGTCGTTACTGACTGCCTATCAACAATCCTTAAAGATAGCATTAATCTTCGTAATCGCGGTCTAGTTTTATGACTGTAGGCCGTTTATCAACTAATTTGTGGATTAATATAATGCCCCCATCACACTGTTTACATTTCCCATGGCATCCGTGACTCAACCGCGGGGTATGAAACTGATCTCATTATTTAAATCCCCGTACATAATTTTTGGATGTCACGATGGTGAAGATTCGATTCGCACGATTTCGGGGATGCTCTAATTTTTTTTACAGCTTTTTATAAAAGTTATTGTCTGTGACCATAGATCTCGTTAACGTGTCATCGCAAGCGTAACATTGTACGAACGCGCGAACTCACAAAACATCGTGCAAGTGTAGTGATGTGTAGGTACTAACAACATTTTATAAGAATAGAATACTCTTTATTGTTCACCATAAAAATTTACAAATTATAACTAAAGAAGATAAGAAAGATTAGATTGAAAGATTAAAAGATTTTTATACTAACAGAAGTGTAATTAGTATAAAAGTATTTTTAGGTTAAAGTAATATCTATGGGTCTTTGTTACCTGAAATGTTTGTTACCTGTTTATTATTATTATTATGGTCAAAAAACCCGTGAATTATTAATAAGTATGACTTGATTTGTGCCATGTTGATGGCAATAGGCGTCCCCTATTGCATGGGACGTTAACATACATGGCGAAATTTGGATTTACTACAGGTACAGCTCTGCCTAATCCTTCTTATATAGCAATAGAATTATAGAAAATAGAACAGTCATACATAGGATGTATGATTGTCCTGAATTCTAGAACAATTATGTACAAGCCATAATTATAAAAGATAAGTTGAAATTCTTAAATTTTTTGTTGATTTACCGTGCATTGGTCTCACCAGTCGTTTGAAAACGATCGATTTTTTTACTTTATTTATTTATTGGCCTATTTACAATTGTTGCACTGTTACTAGTGTTGGGAATTTATCCGGATAAATACTCAAAGTGGATAAATACTCATAAATATCCCTTTTTACTCGAGTATTTATCCAAAACGGCGGATAAATATTATACAGGATTTTAGTAAGGGAAATTTTATATTTCTACGAAGAAAAGGATGAAATTAAGTAAAATTCTAAAACTTATCAAGAACTTTTAAAAAAACAAGCCTGTCTAACCTATGATTACACACAATAATAAAAAAAATGGGTAATACTTTCCTTTATGGGTCATTGATTTATGGATCGGAGAGGGGCTGGGGAGAGGGAGGGGGAGATGAGCTACCCCCCTGTCGGATTTCCACACCGCGGAGCCCCATGGTTATGGAGAAATTCATTGTTAAAGTTTGAGGTTTGGTTAAAACACTAATTTCCATTATTTTCACTCTAATTTCCATATATTTATGGGCCGGGGAGCGCGAGGGTGGCAGGGGCCTAAATCCTGTACCATTTCCAACCCGCGGAACCCCAAGGTTACGGAGATATACGTATTTTAAAATTTAAAAGTTAACATTTTTAAATTAGTTTCGGGTATTTTTCGGATAAGTTGAATAAAGCACCAGGAATATTATTATTCTTATACCCTTACCTGCCAAGATGTCGCTGGAACCGCTTGGCGGGGCTCCTACTTCTGGGTGGTTTAAAAAAATAACCACGAAGGAGGTGGAGAGGGGTCTGTGTTTGCTCACTCACTACGACCCCGCTACTTTTATTTTTTTTTAGTGGTGGAAAATCCTCATGGATGGCCCCCGCCCCGGGGAGGGTGGAGGGGTCTGTCAGACTTACTGACTAAAAACCACCCCGTGTTCCTTCTCACACCTGCGCCGGGGGTCACGGGAACAGAAGATACTTCCGCGACTCCCGACTGACTGCGACCCGAGGGCCTCGCCAAGTCAGCGAGGGGAGTGAGGTGTTAGAAAACCCTCGCAACGTCTAAGAGGGGCGCGCGTAAACAGCACGCGCCGCCACCTCGGATCCATGTACATGGGGGCGGCGGACGTCCCGTGTCCGTCGCCCCTGAACCCATTCAGGGGGGCTGGAAGAGGGCGTTGTCCGCCATCTGCCTGCGCCCGGTACGTCTGCTGCGGGCCGGGTGAGTGGAGTTGCTCTCCCTCTCACTTTCCGCAGCCTCCATCTGCGAGACGACCGTTCCGCAGAAGGACACCACCGTGTCCCAGGACTCGACGCTGCCGGCCATCCTCTCGACCACGGCCGGCAGCGATAAGTCACTGCCTACTCCAGAGACGAGGGCACGGCACGGCTCCTCTCAAGTGGCACACTTTGCCAGCGTATGCCACGCCGTGTCCTCCCGACATTCGACAAAATGGTGATACCGGGCGTGTTATTTTCAATTTATATGGAAACTTTAAAAAAATGTGTTTCTCTTTATTATTTTATTATAACTGGGAGTCTCCGCAACTTAAAAAATTGTAAAAAACCTTCTGTTTATGAGTACTATCTACAAAAAAAAATGGACTTCCAACTATATGGCCCATAAAATAAAGTATAGCCCAAGCACGTGTAATTTTGCACAGATTTTATTACGTCTATGCAGAGGAGTCGTCGGAGGAACTTGTGGTTAAATTATAACATCCGCATGGGTTGATCGAAGGTTAAACTACGCTTGACGTGGTCGGTCCGTGGATGGATGACCATTTATTATATACCAAGACTCATCCGTGCCTCGGATAGCACGTTAAGCCGTCGGTCCCAGCTGTCATTTGTAGATCTTTGACAGCCGTTAATTGTGGTCAGAAGTCCAAAGTCTGACAACCAGTTTAACCAAGGGGTATCATGTTACCCAGTTCACTGCCTTGCCTTGCCACTGGGTTGTTTAGGTCTGACAGACAGCTCCATGTAAAACACTGGTAATCAGCTGCATCCGGTGAAACTGGAAGCCGACCCCAACATAGTTGGGAAAAGGCTAGGCAGATGATGACGTCTATGCAGAGTTTAATAAAATTGGTGAAAACTTCACATTTCAGTGCGTAATGAGCTAGCAAGAGTGTGCTGTGCAGTTTAGAGGCACAACTGTTGGCAAAAATGTTGTTAAACTTTTTTTACTAAGTTAGTTTAGTACTGCGCACAACACTATTAATTTGCTGGCTCATGACGCACTGAGATTTCAAAACACTCAAAACAAGGGACTCTTCAGTCTTTTGTAGGTTTCTAGCGTTATCAACAATAATAAAACTACACTTTTCTATTTATTTTTAGTAGTTCACTTATCCGCCGATTTTATTAAGTGTTTAAACCTTAAACAAAGAAAGGTTCAGCTTTTAAAACATACCTTGAAACGCTATAATCCAACTTCAAAATCACTTAAATGTCTCATAAAACTAGAACACTATCACCTCATAATAATTATTTTGTTGTTAAAAACGCACACGCGCGTGCGCTCTCTAAGACACATACCTGGGCACAGCGCAGGCGCGGTGGTGTGAGGGAAAAGGTAATAAAACAAAAGGAATGGGACAAAAGGAGGCCGGGATATAGTGCGGTGCGGTTAGAAACACGTTGCTTCGTCTTTACAATCAGAACTTGAAAAAGTAATAATGTACTAAGTATTTTCGAAAGCCTTAATAGTAAAACTAGCCTATCAATATAAAAAAAAACATGCAAAATAATAAATATCCATCATTTTGGGTAAATATCGGATAAAAATGAGTAAAAACGAGTATTTATCCACTTTGGATAAATACTCGAGTATTTATCCTTCGAGTATTTATCCTTTGCCCATCACTAACTGTTACACTTCATGGTACAATCCATTTACACAAGCATTGTGTACAATATGAAGCGATAAACACAGCATACAATAAAAATATTAAAACATTAATATAACTAGCTGCCCCGGCAAACTTCGTTGTGCCTTAGAGTCAATTTATTGCTCTTATCATTTTTTTTATATTACATATACCTACATACGTTTAATAAGACGACAACAAATAGATCCAAACCAATAATAACTACTACTACTTTCTATGTAGCGAGTCTCTACTGTGATCTTATTAAAACATTTTGTGTTCAATAGAATTAAAATTACAACATGTATATATAACCTAACCTAACTGACCATACCTATCCTATAGCTAACCTAACTACCTAACCTAACTACCTTACTAAAATGCATTGATTTAAAAAAATACTAAATCCATAATTATAAACTGAACTATTGCCTCTATGTTGCATTCAATTTATACCTAAAGTCCTAAAAGTAAAATAAGTTTTATTTGCAAAGAATTATTCAAATTCGTCTTTGTCATCATTGCTAATTACGTAAATTGATTTCTGAAATATATGACTTTTTTATGCTACATAAAACCTCTAAGTTTAGTAACAAAATAAATTTCAGAACGTAGGTGCGTATTATAAATTGACAACCTTACCTTCTTGGGTTTGGCTTAAGACTTGTCAATTTCAAATTGTCACCTGATAATGAACTGGGAAGTTTGACTCCTGTCATGTCATCCAAGATGGCGCTGCGTTTGAAAAATGTTTGAGACAACCGATATTCTTGATATTTATTTTTTCGAGGACTTTTCATGTTTTTTATTAATTATTATGCTATGTGCTATTCCGGACAAAGACAAATCCAAAAAGACCAAAATCATTCACATTGATCCAGCAGTTCTTGAGTTATAAATGGTGTAACTAACACGACTTTCTTTTACATAAATAGATATTACACATAATGCAGAAATAACGCTTATCCGTAAGGATAAGGCAGGCATACACAGGCACTTTGATAGTTATTTTTAAGACTTTTGTTTTTATTTTACCTATTTTACTTTTGAATAAATATTATTGTATTGTATTATTGTATTGTATTGAATTGTTGATAAAAGACATTTTTTTTTTGACTTGGCGCTTAAATATCAATCAATGACAGAGCAAAAGCCATAAAGTTCGCCAAAGGTTTTAAACACATTTTTTTTAATAAAAAATCGCAGTGACGCAATCTGGATTTCAAGATACAGAGATCTACTGTGAAAAACTTTTAAATTTGAGTGTTGCAATCATGCTAAAAGTTTTGATCAAAAACATTTTGCATTAACATTTTTATTTTTTTAGTTTGAATCTTTTAGTTCGTTTCTGAAAACAAAAAAATAAAATAAAAAGTAGTCACAGGTCAAAAAAAGGCTGGCCACTATTGGTGCAGAAAAACGTGTCACACTTAAGTGGAAACAATATAGTCATGTTTGAATTCCAATCTTTTTTTCTAATAATAATAATTGTCTGTCAGAATACTGGGCGCTGTTGACAATCATAACACTTCACGGCTGTTGCGCCCGCGCATTGCTTTTTTTGTCAGATTTTTTGTACCACCACTAAGCTAAAATTAACATTTATTTTACACTCAAATGCACCGTTTTATCATTGTAAGGTTATCGGCGTCTATCGTGACCTTATTTTTTAATTGTCTTTTTTTTTTGTTTTGTCTATAGTTAATTAGGAATCTATCGAGATCATGGTGCTTTGGTGGTTACTACAAATTTAAATTGGTTTACACAATTACGTTTCTGATTGACATTTCATTGTTGTTTTTATAATACCATCCTGTTACTGTTCTACTGCAGGGTGAAGGCCTCTTCTCAAATAGAGAGGAGAGAGAGAGACAGGAGTATTAATTGGCACGCTTGTATTAGTAGTTTTTATGGGATACAGACTCATATTAATTATAGATCTAGATACCTCTTGGTGTGGCTTTCACCTATCTAGTATCTAAGTTATCTGTACTAAAATTATAAAGAGCAAAGATTCGTATTTATGTATATGTAACGAATATTTTTTAAAACTACTGGCCCGATTTGAAAAAAAATTTCGCCGTTGGGAAGCTTCTCTAGATCCCAGGGTGGCATGGCTACTTTTTAATCCCTGCATTTCCACAGGAACGGGATCTAATACGCGGGTGAAGCCGCGCCACGTCCGCTAGTCTAAGATAAACTTATAAAAGTATTCAATCAAAACTGAAAAAGTCACAATAGTTCTTGTCCTGATTTGATCCCACAACCTCGTGCCCCGTTTCGACGAAGCCTCCAAACCACTGCACCATCACAACACACAGTTTACTTAATTGAAATTAAATAAAGTAGAGATAATATTAAATCTCTTAAGGAAGGGGACTTCGTAATTGAAATCTTTAAGTTGTGTAAGGAAGGCTGTTTTCAAAACAGAAACAAACTAAGTGAACATTATTCAAATAAGTGATGCGAAGTTGACGCAGCCTGTGCTGTTTTACTTAACGACTTACTCACCGTGTTTTATGTAGACTGCACATCAAGCTATACTTTTCCAGTGTAAGCTGATCTTGAATCGTATAGGATTTCCGCACAATGCGAGGCCAGTGTAAATGGAAATGTATTACTTGATTTGTAACAATCTTCCCATCGATTCAAAAGAGTCAATACATATACTTAATACCTGTTACTTAGACTCTTCTGAATCGTGCAATAACAGCCGCGCGGGAACTCCAAAGTTTAGCAATGCTACCAAGGTTGGTCCGAAGATAGGTCTCTACGTAAGTACCAGACCAGAAAACTCTATACATTAAGTACATACCAAGACTTTTCCATGCTTCGGAAAACGCGAACCCATTTAGTAGGTTAACAATGACCCTATCATAGTAAATCGTAGTAGTTGAGGTTAGTCAGAAATTTGAAAGTCGTGTAATAAACGCAGGTGAAGTTATGCCAAATTAAATTAAAACTTTGTATAATGCTGTAATCAATTTAGAAAAATCTAAATTATAATAATCTTTATTTAAATTATGCTCAGTATTAAATACGTCATAAAATTACAAAGACATTCCCCATAAACGCGATTTACCGCTTCTTAGTTATTTGAAAAACAGTGGCACAACAAATTCACTAGTGAGATAATATCTGATTAGGTTAATTGAAGAACTTTAATCTATACAATAAAAATGGTCATACTTAGTTTATTATAAAACGCGATAAATACCTTTTCAAGCCTCCAAGAAAAAGCTTTCAAAACCTAGTAAAAAGGGCAAGTTTAATTCGAGCAGTCAGTCTGTTAATTCGTGAACTCGTCACGTGATACGGAATCAGTTCGCGTGAGAGACTTAAATCGTTATTAGCACACTTTGTAAACTGAAGGAAGGTGCTTTCGTTTAATTTATGCAAATTCCAGTTTGGTTGTTTTCTTAACGAAGGCTTGCTAAGCGAGGATGTGAGCTTTGGAGCTTCTTTCAACTGCTAAGCTTGCCTTGAGTTTCTAAGCTCGTTTATAAAGATAGCTACGTATATGTGTATGGAGTTGGGCTTACGATGATGATGGTGTTGGATGACAAAAACAAAGGCTTTATTTTGTATGGCTTAATTCTTTAGAAATTAAACAAGGCGGTAGTAATTTTGGTAAATGGGAAAATAGCCATGTTTATTGCGTATTTTAGGAAAACTTAATGCTAGGCAGATGCAATAGTTGATTAGTTTTTAACGTAATGATGACTAGGTTATTACAAATAGGTAGTATAGGATTTAATTAATCTTTTTGAAAGAATAGTCGAATAGTGTAAAACACAACTATGATTAGTATTTAGATAGATGGCAGGACGTGTGTTTGATACGTTTGGCAAACGAGATAATTGATATTACCGGTGTTTTGGTCTAGATTGAAAATCTGCATAATACCTAGATGTCAACTGCCTTGGTAGCCATCAAATCAAGCTACCTTAAATTGTCAAATTTTCCCAATTGAAAATGTACCATATTATATATGTATTTGTAATAAAGTAGGAAACCTCGTGTTGTACGGTAATCTTATACAATGCGAGATCAGCTTATTCTGGAAATGTATAGCTTGATGTGTAGCCGTGTGTGCCTACTTACAATGCAATAATTACGCAACAAGATTAACATTTATTATGAATTGCATTCAACACAACAATTTCCATCAATCTATCTACCTCCTCAAGCCTTATCGAAGACTAATCGTCGGCTCAGCCACCTCTGTCGAAGGCGTCATCAGTTTCCACCACAATAGCTGGCAACAATAGCCGGTTACTGAGCACAACGGCCGACAATAGTGGCGTTTACCCCGCGATAGCCGACAATAGTGGCATTTACCCCACAACAGTCGTTCAATGGTCAGCCGACGATCCCTTTGTCGAAAAACTCGGAGGAAACAACCTGATAAGAGTGATTAATTGGTTTAAGTCGAATTCAATGAAACGTCGGAACGCCGCCGCCGACGTTTTTTTTGTAAGTCGGATAAGCTTGGTTATAATTCTATTTGGAAAGGAACATTGTTTGGGGGATTCCAGGTGTGCTGTTTTTCAGTATTTGCAATAGGTAAATGGAAGAAATGATTATTTAGAAAGTATCAATGTCATTGTGCTAGTATCTCATCTAGTAGTGTCGTGATGTTTCAGTAGGTACTCGCATCTTCTCTCATGTATAAGGTTTTGGGTTCAAATCCGGGCAAGTATAATATAATATGCGAAATATTTTAAACTAAACAAAAATATTTTTATTTTTGTTTTTTATAAAATTAATTTTCATCTGGGCTTAAAAAATAAAAAAAAACACATTGACACATTGGGATAACTTGATGTGCTGGCGTCTGTACATCACCGACATCGGTGAAGGGAAGTCGTGGACAAAGTGTTCATCATCATCATCATCATCATCATTTCAGCCACAAGACGTCCACTGCTGGACATAGTCACTCTCCCAAGTATCGCCACAGCGCCCGGTCCTATGCGTCTCGCCTCCATCGGCTTCCCGACCAGACGAAGTGAGACGAAGTTTTAGTATATCAATAAACAAGATAACTTTTCAATATTGATATTCGAATAACAATATGTAAGGGTTCCTCAAAAATTAAGGTAATAATTTGCATTTATTTGCATTTTTTTGCATTTTAATATATAGCGCCGAAGCTTACATTTACAATGGGTAATGATTAATATAATATCCGTACGGATTAATATAATACAAGTATTCGGACCTAAACAAAGAGATTAGTGTTTCAATTGAATAAAGCGTACAATGCGATCTAAACAGGTTCTGTTTGTCCTGCTGCTAAATAGAATAAGAAATTATGTGCTATTCATCAAAATCAGGTTGACTGTTCAGTGTACACTTTCAGGGGCGTCTAAGTCATTTTCAAACTAAAACTCATTGAATTTGGGGCTCTATGAAGGGGCATTATAAGATTTGAACAGAGAATACAAGATTTAACTTTTTGTCGAGTCATAAAGGTCTTTTGATATTAACCCTTCGTCTAGCGGAATACGGGTGCTTCCGAATGAGTGGCTCACAAAACGCCGCTGAAAATGCGTAAAAGCTCGGTTGATTTGTGAGCGTACATGTCTCGAGTTACCAGGCAATAAATTAAATGTGTAGGGGAGAGCGGGGCTAGAAGTTCCGATTTTCAGTTAATCTCAAAATTTGTTAAGAATACTTGATTTTAATATTCTTTTTTTGTGATTAATATTAACCTACATATTTAACTTTGCTATTAAGATAGTTATCTGGGCCATTTATTGTGTGATTTATTTGTTATAAATTTTTTTATGACCAAAGTCGGAAAGTAACAATTTACCCCGATTCGGGGCAAGTTGTTAACAAGCCGGGGTAAGTTGTTACCATATCTGTTAAAGGTTTTATTTGTGAAATAAACAACAATAAACGATGATATCAAGTCTGTTTATTCAGCAGTAAATAATCAACAATATCCAACGTATTATCGGTAAACATTTGTATGTTTTAACAAGTAACTGTAATTTGTACTTAATCAATTATTCAACATTTAGTCATTAGGACCTTATCAAATAACTTGCAGCTAATCAACCTTGATAATTATTTCAGTAATTAACTATATTGCTTTGTCTTAGGGTGAATATATCAATAAAATAATAATATTGAAAAAATGCTATCATAGGCAAAAAACAAAGAACTGTGATTATGATATATCTTCTGAAGTTTCATTAGTAAGCATTAAAATGGATTAAGATTTCACCTGTTAGCCAATCAAGACCAAGTTTTCTATTTTTATGCCAAGATGGTGAAATACTCTAAGCACTGAATTTTACTGCACATTTGTACACCATTTTTTTTAATTTCTTCTGTTAGAAGGCCGAAGAAAATTGAGCTTAACTTTAATATTATAGTCTGCCAACTTATCTTCCTGTTCTGCCGTAAATACAACTCTTTTTTTTTGTAGCCAGTTGTGATTATTTTCTTCACGATTTGTTACTTTTTTTTTACAAATCTGTTGTTTTTATTTTTTTGCCATCATTCGTGGCTGTTTGCAGTAATTCCTTGGATATTAATCCTCGGTAGTTTTTCTTTTGTAAGTCCGCATACTGTAAAAGAAAATAACAATATATATACCTCATTATGGCGCTCATTGGAAATTAGAACAAAATTAGTTGGGGCAAGTTGTTCCGAGGTCACAACCTGCCCCAGAAAAAAGGAACATCTTGCCCCAATCATACGAGTTGACAAAACAAACAAAATATAGATCAGGTGACTAAACATACGTCATTTACGCATAGTGTATCACACCAATAGATAAATCCTCAAATCGAAACAATAAAACACTAAACGCAAATCGTTAAAATTCATGAAACAGACCAAAAATGTTATTTACGAAAATATTTACTTACGTGAATCAGCGACGCACGTCCTGCGGATCCAATATTCCCAGCTCCACTGGCCTGTCTAAGATGGCTGCCGTCAGTGCGCTGTGGCATTGCATTTCGTGACGTTTTTATTCAACATTCCTATCTCTATTCCTCGCGGAGTGGTTTCAATCGGAACAACTTACCCCGGTAACTTCTAGCCCCGCTCTCCCCTATAGAAAATGAATGCGTCAATACGTTTCCCCAACCCTGTTCGTGGCTCGTAGTGATGTTCGTAAGATTTATCGATGAGCCTTGTATCGTATCGGACAAGTTTCATATTCTACGAGTTGTTAGTCTGACGTGCACAGATATAATTGACGTGCCTACACATGTTGTGTGTTGTTAGCTTCTAATGATAAATGCATTGCGTTGGCAGTTAGCGTTACTAAAAGTCAACTGTGGCAATGGCAGCCAATTATAATTTATTTATGGAATATAATTATAATAATTGTAATTGTGGGTGTAAAAATAAAAAGGTTGTTATGCTACTGTTTATAAGTATCTTTAAAATAAACTTGATTTTAACACTGTGATATCATCTTTTTATTTAGAAATTAATAACCACTGCCACTAATACTACTTTAAATACACGTACCTATAAAGTTAACGTTTCTTTAAAGGTTAGTAGGCACTGTGGCTTCAAGCTTAAAGTACTTACGTATCACATAATTACATTACAGAGAAAAATTTATAAAACGGATTTAACTGCACTAGAGGTCGCATAGTGGTCAAAATTTGACAGTTCCAGTTTTCTACAGTCCTTTTACATAAATATTTATTTATTTAATACTTCAAACACACACACTAATGTACAGAGGCGGACTGAATGCCATAGGCATTTTCTTCCAGTCACCCTTTAGGTGATGCAGAGAAAAGCAGTGGTAGATGCCATACAAACTTGAACTCTTCTAAATATTGAGCGTGATGTAATCAAGACTTTTTAACATTAATGTTCATTTATTCTTAAATTAGACTGATAAGTAATTATTTTAATATGAAAATTTTCTATACGTGAATATAATGACAAATTTACTGAATTTGATAATTTAATTTGTAACTTTTATGAAATTGTAAGTTGTGTTCTGTTTCTTCATTATTTTTAATATTATTTAATGTACTTAATAATATGTGCTATTCATATGGTCTATTTTTTTTATTGAAATAAAGGAATTGAATTGAATATTGAAAATCAACCGGGACAGGTTTCAGGGCTTTTCCTTCTTGAAGAAGGTACTGAAGTGACCGCTAAACGTATTTAAATATAAATGTAGAAGATACTGTAATATTATTAAGTTTGACTACTGGAATTCGGAAGCTTACTTAAGCAGCATTCATTTTGTTTACAAAATTATTAAACTTAGGTAAAACTGTTGACATTACAATATAATATAAGTCGCCAGTAACAATACCCCTGGGCTAGTTGATACACTATGAATTCAAATTCCTGTGTCTCCTACAGTAACAAACAAGTGATAAGTTAAAAATACATATGCTCATTATAAAAGGAAACGAGAATGAAGAACTTAAAATAATACGGATATATTGAGCTAAAAAAATAAAAATGCTTCTTTTTCTACTTTGTCCTAGCCCTTTACCATTATTTGGGGTCGGCTCGCCTCGTTCTGCGGCGCCATAACAGTCTATTCTGCAGGCCTAGCCATTTTTAACCGACTTCAAAAAAAGGAGGAGGTTCTCAATTCGACGGTATGTTTTTTTTTTTTTTTTTTTTTTTTTTTGTGTGTTTGTTACGCGATTTCTCCCCCATTTGTGGACCGATTCTCAAAATTCTTTTTTTATGTGAAAGAGTATACTCCCGAGGTGGTCCCATTTTAATTTGGTGAAGATCTGGTGCTGATCTTCGGAGATATACAATGGAACTCTTCAAAAATAGACGGCAAATCTGTCGTGATTGCTGGAACCGCTTGGATATTTATTGTTTATACAACATCATGACGTATCATCACGCCTGTATGCTCTGAGGGGTACGCAGATGTGTACAATATACCTAGATTTCGACAGTTAGGTATGTTAAGTTTAATTTATTAGGGATAAGTGGATAACCCTATTACCATGACATGTATTGTTAACAAATAACAATATAAAAATAAATTCATGGCAAATATTTCTATGGGAACAACTAAAAATGGAAAAATAAAAATCTTTTTTGCAAAAAGTAAAACCGACTTAAAAAAAACACCAACCGGTGTAAAATAACTCTAAATTCGGAAGTCGGTGGCCCATCATGAAAGAGACAAAACCACCAAAGCCACAGACTTCCTAATTTAGAGTTATTTTACACCGGTTGGTGTTTTTTTTTAAGTCGGTTTTACTTTTTGCAAAAAAGATTTTTTACAAATTCTATTTCTATTCTATTTCTATTATAGAAAGAAAATGGCGTATATAGCATCAGCTGTTTGTCAACTGTCAAGTGTATTTCATTTTCAGCCATAACAAATTCTACTCGTTAACACTTGACAGTTGACAAGCAGCTGATTCCATATACGCCATTTTCTTTCTATTGTCGCCCTATCGATTACGATAATAGAAAAATATAATTTGTAATATGGCTGGGCCTGCTGGGTTGTCAAAACATTTGTTTAATAAAAACATTTAATACAGACATTTAATATTTTACTAAAAATTATGTTTGTTACCGTCGGCGGCGCCCGTATCGATATGATTGCCGTCGCTCCGGCCCCGGCTGACACCCTTGATTTTTGCGGGACGTGCTCTGAATGGATCGCAAATTGACACAGAACGCCTTGCGTTCGTTCCGATTTGTTTTTACGCAATTTAAACGTATTCACCTAAGTGTTAACTTGCATTATGATTCGAAAAACATTCGTTTTCAACGCTGGTGTCAAACATAACTTGTTTTGCAACATTCTATAGTGTTCTCTTCTTATTTATTTGTTAAAACTTTATACATTACTAAAACACAACAAATGCGCACTGAATGCTTTAGGATTTTTTTATAAGTCTACCTAGATTCCAAGACAGAACGTGGTAGGTGCAAATATAACTTGAAAGTAACATTAACATGTCATAGGTCCTAATAGAGAGTAGAGTACGAACCATTGGGTTCGTACTCTACTCTCTATTAGGCCTCTGAGTTTTCGGATTCCTATGCGTATTGCATAATTCACTTGCTTGCTTCAAAAAAGGAGAAGATAAACATCGTGAGGAAACGGGCATGCCTGAGAATTTTTGTTCTTTTGTTTTATGTTCTGTGCGTCCAAATAAAATATTTTCTTTTTTTCTGTCTTTCTGTCTTTCTGTCTTTCTGTCTTTCTGTCTTTCTTTCTTTCTTTCTTTCTTTCTTTCTTTCTTTCTTTCTTTCTTTCTTTCTTTCTTTCTTTCTTTCTTTCTTTCTTTCTTTCTTTCTTTCTTTCTTTCTTTCTTTCTTTCTTTCTTAATTCTTTCTTTCTTTCTTTCTTTCTTTCTTTCTTTCTTTCTTTCTTTATTCATTCTTCTTTCTACCTTTTTATCTTTCTTTTTTTCTTTCTTTCTACTAACGATACGAAAATAAATAGTAACATATAAGAATAAATATACACATATACAGATACAGACGATACCAACGACTGTGGTATACGGTATCGTGTTGATAAAAAAACACATCGCAGTAATCCGTTAGACCAGTAGGTACAGGTTGCCAGACTTCAATGCTGGTTAGAGAATTTGTATGAAGACATGTTTACGACAGTACATTATCATTTTTCCACACACTCAAGAAACCCTCTTGAAATATAATTAAAAACTATTATGGTTGCCAGTTATAAATCATTCTTTATTGCACCCCTTCCACGTAGACTTAATTGATTCAATGCAGAATTGCCACCATAAAATGATAACAAGGTATGTACCGGTCTAAGTGGAGAATAATGCATTTATAACGTTTTTGTAATATTACTGCTTATGGTCGTGCTCAGGTTGTATAATAGCAACTTAATGATTTCAATTTCTGTAGTATTTCAGATGTAGGTACTCGCATTTTATTGGAAGCATCGTTGTGTTATTTAATGCTTTAGCTGTTGGAATCATTTCGCTGCCGAGTACTGGTCGTGTTGTCAAGGGGCCCATTATGAAAAGATTGAGAATTGATGATGATGATTGATTTTGCATAAAATAGACGAGACAAAATTTTGATTTTATTTTCTTATAAGTGACTGTTAGTATACAATTACCTATTCAATAGATGAGAGGAGGAATTCACATGAAACCGATGCCGAACTGAAAAAGTTGTAAGTGATAGTTTTGGTATTTGAATTTATTACGATAAACACTTTCAGTACTTTGTTCTTATTCCGAGGAAAAATACGACTATCATTGAATGCCTCAACATGCGATGATAGTCGTCTTTTTTAATAAAAGCATATTTTTATGAGATGTTTGTAAAAGAAACATATCCCATGGCATTCGGCAACAGTGTAAGTTTCTATCACTGAAAATACAAAATTAAAATTGTGGGAGAAGTTCTGAAGATTACCCTCAATATACAAACTTCTTCCTCCTTGCGTCGTACTCTTCAATGCTGAGGGTCGTGACCTCCCTGCTTCATCACCTTTTTATTCACGATGTTCCTCCATCTGCTTCTGTCTCTGGCGGTGTGAATGGCATCGTATACCGAAGAGTCAAGAGTGGTGCGGATCTGGTCGGTCGGACCAACGTACGAACAAACAAACACAAACAAACCAAAACAAACAAACAACATATACCTACAAACTTACAAACATACAAATTTTACCTCTTTCTGATATTAGTAGCTATACAAGTAAATATATATATAAATTAGTAGAGTCTAAATGTGCGTTGTTGAACCATATAATAGAATAGAATAGAATAGAATACTCTTTATTGTACACCATAAAAACTTACAAATAATAACTTTAAGGGGTTCATAAGGTGTTACCACAACCATTTATTTTATTTTTGTCGAACCGCGCCACGGTTACATCCATTAGTGCATATTTTCAATTTTTCATATTAATTGTTAAATGTATGTGCAATCCCATATATGGTTGGTTTCCTAATATAAAATTGATTTTGAAAATATATTTGTACTTGTAATAAACTCACTATTTTGGGAGATACCTTTTAAAGAAACCGCAAAGAGGAAAACCGCATTTTGTACCGTTGTTTTTCATCATTACTAATAGAGTAGGTATAGGAAAGGGTAAATCAAAATGTTTAGAGCCTGTAAATTTAAATCTGCTAGCCAAAAAATCATAACACTTCCAACACATTAATACTAATAGTTATATTGGTACTCTGAACTTAAATGAAGTCGAATTTGGTACAGTTAAAATATAATTATTTCTGATATTATTTAAATATACATTTTTTGTACTATTATAATTATTTTAGCGATCGTAATTAATGGTATTTTGATATCTACTAAACTTAGTTTAGTATCTATTATATCTGTAAGTTAAATTTTATAGATGGTGCCAGCATTTTTTTACTGACTGATCGATGAGAAATGTCGAAACAAAGTTAGAAATATTGAATTCCTTTGACCTAAAGTCATATTAAGATATTAATTATGAGACTCTCACAAATATAGCGCAGAATTCTGAAAATACCTTTAAAAGAAAGAACGATTGCAGCTTTGAAAAGAGCTGTCCTGTCATATGACGTGCTTGCGTTAGTCATCGAGTAGCTCAACCCTATTTTAGGGAGCTCAACAATCCGTCGCAAGTGAGATAGGCCACTTTAAACCACCAGGCTGAAAAAACAAGCAGGTATACATACATACATACATACATACATACATAAACTCACGCCTTTTTCCCATGGGGGTAGGTATACTTATTGGATATAATAAAGTCGTAATCGCAATTATTGTAATTAAAAGCATGTCTAACCGTCACGAATTGAATTATGGACGAGTAAATATATAAATGTACTATTTTCAGTATTTTGGTTTATATAAATTATGATTGTTTTGTCATTTCAGTTCATTTATTTATTTCATATTTCAAGCATGCAAACGTACATAGGCAGACTTAATGCCTTAGACATTTTGTACCAGTCAACCTCGTTCTGTCTCAAAACGATAAAGGTAATAAAACTTATGCCTATAGTCCTGGGATACAGTTGTCCTATAGTCCTGGGATGGGGAGGTATAAGGCTGCCAGTGTGGTCACAAAGCAATGAATGAGACGTCACGACGAGTTTTATCAATGATGAATGGGCATCCTTCGCGTTGCGTTTATAATTGCCAGTTAGTTTCGCTAGAACTGGTTGTCCAATCGTAAGGAAATTCACACACTGAACCATTTATTGCAACATAAACTAACATTTTGTCCAACAACGTTTATTTATAATGTGAACACATCGTGATTCTTGTTATTGTGGTGAATAATCGACTTCGTAATAGAAAACATATAGAGTGACGTTTATTTTTAACTTACAAGTTACCTACAACCTAAGCGCCACATTGCTGCGTTTAAGGAAAATAAAGTATATTAATACACTCCTGATGGGAATTATCTTAATAGATTATTTTAATTGCAATGCAAACGATTTAAATTAGTAATTCATCAAATGGACAAACCAGTAATACATGTTACTAGAAATAAGATATACCAATGTATTCTACACAGTAAAGCAATTGACCGATCGTAATTTGATTCAGTATCGTTTTTATTTAGGCCTAAATGCGATACCGCGCAAAATCTGCCCACTTACAGAGTTAAGCGTCGTTTCAGCTACAAAAAGCCGTAACAGCCGCGGCGGCTTTGTGCGAAAAGCTCCACAAGTGCGGAGCTTTCGTACGGGAAAAGGAAGGACATCCTACCCCGCCTCGCGCGGGCAGCAGTGGCGGCGTGTGGCGTGTGGCGGGCCGCGCTTCCTCCCGCTCGGCGCGCATTCGCTCCGTGGCGGCCGCGGCGAGTGCACGTCCACGTGATACAGCCACCTATCGGTCCGCGATCGCGACAAAACTTTTCAGTGCGGTGAAAATCATTATTTTCCGTATACGCTAAAATGAACAAGATTTTTCTGTGCTGTGATTTTTTGTAACTGTGAAAAGACTAATCGAGCGTAAGAGTGTTTTGAAGAGGCTAATTAGGGGTTGCTAGACTAATTGGCTGGGCCGGCGTTTCATGAAGGTGAGCCGACTTTTATTTCCGTTCGGCAATCCCTCTAATTGCGTCAATTAGTGTAATGCGGCGACAGCTTTGAAGAGTCGCTTAATGATCTCTACCACCGACCACCGGACTCTACACTTTGAAAAACTATTAAGTCAGTGAAATACCTGCCCGAGTCCATGGTTTTAAACTAATTAGTAATTAGTTTATTGTATGAATTACGACGCTTATCACTTAGAGGGATCTTTTACTTTAATATGTATTAAGTTTTACTTACTTACTAATTATATTTTTACCGACTCTACTTTTATTTTGAAGTCATAAAATATTATTAGTACCTAAGACTCTAATTAAAAGTTTGTACTTAACACGAACTCTACTTTTTTTTAATTGGATCATATTTTATTTATTATGTGACGGATATCTTACATTTATCCTGTAAATAAATTAGAACAGTTTGCTTTTTTAAACGTGTTAAAAGTAATAAAAACAATTTGTATAATTTAACACAAGTAGATAAAAACTTATTTCTTGAAACTAGGTTTAAAGGTCCAAAACTTTTAATGTTTTTGTTAGATAACATTTTATTGTGCAAATAAATTACCTATTTACTAAATAAAAAATAATCGGAAGGAAACATAATATCCTGCCGTTAATAAAATACCATCCACAATGATAAGTTAATTATTTTTTATGACGCTCTTATTGGTCGGGTTATCATGTAGTGATAACTGGTACAACCGCATAAAACACAATTAGTTTGTACATAATAATAAATTTGATTCAAGTTGGCGTGAGTACTTGATAAGACGAGACTCATATTTTGTAACAAACAGACAATTTCCTGAGAACGTGTCAAGTTGATAAACAAATGACGCAAGTTCCGTCAAAGAGTTGGAAGAAGTTTTTTTTTACAACTACCTACAAAAAGATCAAGTTTCCTTTAGAAAGAAAAAAAACCTACTCCTTCTTAGTATTTTTTTTGTACACCGCCTGATATATTTTTATAAACTACAATATTATTATTTTTTTACGTCAGTTAATTAATTAGGTAACTCACAGACAATAATTATTTTTAATGAGTAAAAGGACGCTGTAAGGAATATTTTTGTTAATTGAACATGATACTAATTGGTACCTACGTTAAAAAATAATGATGTATGTGCAAAAACATTCATAATCAATGTTCGCTGATTAAGATAACTCGCAACTAATTGACGTTAAGGAAAAAAATAAAACACAAGAACGGGAATACATTAAAAAATAACGAAAATCGTGAATCATTAATTTTGCAAGGTGTTCCTGTTATCAAGGATTAATTATAAATTAGTTATTTACTTTAAAACTGACAAACTATGTTTTATGTCATATTCTTCTTTTTTCTTTTTGTATCGACAGGGAACTTATAAGTTACTTTTACGATAAAAAAATAATTGATTAAGTTTTCCAAAAAAAGGAACAACGGTCTTATTTCCGAATTATATGCTTTTATAGTCCACAATTCTCATATTCATCTAATTTTACCGATCCATCCTACTAAAAATATTTTTCTCAGCAATATTCATTTTTAATATTAAATACATAAATATTTTTTAATAAATCAAGAGGTGATTGCGTCTCATTCCAGAACACTATAAAAACTTGAAGTCCTTTCTCTAAGGTAGAGCGCAATTTATTTCAACATCGTTATCGCGAAAGCTAATTAGTGCTAAAATAACAGTTATCCATTTACAAGAAAACTTCTTCATAAGCTTTTAATGCGATAAATATACACTATTGGCAGTTTCATTTATAAGAAACAAAATATAAAAGGAAAATGTAAGGAAATTAATGCTATTATAACTTAGATAGGTTCATAGATATTTTTATAAAAGCATACTTTGCAAAACATGAACTTCTCAGAAATTAAAAACAACCAATTAGATTTTGTTTTCAGTTTTGGTGCAATAATTTTTATTTTAAAATGATAATTGTCTATATTCTTCACAAACAAAGTTATCAACAAAAAAATATTTTCTAATATTCTGGACACAATGCAATATTGTGATGACGACAAATGGACCTATGTACGTATGGAAGAAGAAGAGATGCTGCGCCAACCCCAAACTAATTAAGATAAGGGCAGGAGGGTGACGAATGCAAAGCTCATAAATATTTTTGAATTTTGTCTGACAGGGTGTCACTGACGATTTTTATTTGATTGTGTACTTGTTCTACCTAGAAAAAAACACTAGCAAGGCGTTCTTATTAAAACATAATAAGTTCCGTATTAACTTTACCGCCGTCGAATATGATCTCCATCGAATTTGTCGACTAAGGGCAATTTTTTCTATCGTCAAGATAACTTTTACCTGAGGAATAAATATGGCGGTTTGACATATTGTCTATACAAAAGCTATCAAACTACAATTATTACTCCTTGGATAAAAGTTATCTGATCGTTGAAAAATTGGTATTAAGTCCTGCTATGATCGTATCACTTTGATTGTACTTGTTTTGAAATTACTCACCTTATATTAATCCCAAATAAAAATTGTTAATTCTTTGGGATTATTATCTTTTATAAATATCGTATATAAATTAAAAAGTATGGGCCCAAAAAAAATACACGCATTCATTCAAAGGCGCTGCCACTATTTGCTTATTTTTTTCTCGTATTTGTAATTGGCTGTACTAGGTTTGTAGGTATGATGAAGAAGGAAGGAGATTTTCTTAATTAGTATGGGCAGGTCAGGCAACTATTTCTAAATACTTGGATACGTACTCGTTCCGAATACAGAATCCCACCTGAATGAGCTTACGCGACAACATAATTCAAAGACAACAAAAATCGATATTTAAATGTGTCATATGTGTACATAGTTCCAAAGAGTTGAGTTGAGTTGAGTTGGAGTTGTGTGTTATTACACAGAACTCCAAAAACAAGAAAGCATCTTTTTGCTATAAAAAGACGGGCTGTGGCGCTGAGCGCGACATCGTTGTCCCAAAAGCCAATTAGAATCCCGTATCCGGCTTGTTTATTCTCTAATTAGCAAGTATCTCATTAGAGCTACATCACTAGCCGAGCCAGTGTAGCAATGCCTCATTCGTTTTAATTATAAACACTGCCTCCTTCTGTTCTTATAATTACCGTGCACAATTAATGGACAACATTTTATTGCTTATCTTACGCATAACGAATGTTTATACAAAATGGATTAACGACGCTCCACTTGTTTATCGGGTTTTTGTTATTATTTTTTTGAGTTGCAATAGTATTTTTATAGGAATTTGTACTATTCGCATTGCGGCGGTTAACGAATATTCATTTGCTTCTGATTAGTGCTCATTAGTAAGCAATGATGTTATTATTCTTCTTAATTGACTGAATAAAGGATAATAATTACATTATTATTTATTAAGTTGCTTATTTAAAAAAATGTTATTCAATATTCCCACAGTAATTAAAACTAAAAGCAAATACGAAATTGCATTATACTTTTTTGTTAGGGAAATAAAAGAACTGTTCTACGTTTCTACCATTCATTAGGATTACAAAGGCATTTTTCAGTAATAAAATAAGTAGTTAAAAATGTGTTTTAAATAATTCCTCTTTTGTTCCGTCGAGTAAATCCGAGTAAAAGTTAATGTTACCACGGCTCGCTCGATATTTTAAAACATCGGTGTTGTATGTTATTACGTCAACCGATACGAGTAGCCGCATAATAAATTAATATCATTTTAATGTTCAATTAGCTATGTCAAAATTATATTTTAGCACAATGGGCTAGTGCATTTCCATTAATTAATTTTACCTAATTAATAAACCGGCTTTTAATTAACGTGGGTTTTAGGATAAATTAATCAGCGGTGATTGGTCCATGCTATGATCAGCATGACCGTTCCTCCAAATTTTCATCATGTCATAATATTTTCACTTTGGATCGAATTTTGATTAGGTCGACTATGCACGCTGATTAGCTGTTCGTATTACAGTCGGTAACGTTATTATTTAACTAACAAAGATGAAGCCATTCATACTTTTGTCAGCATTTTCTTTGAAAAACAATACCTTCTTATATTTAATACATTACGATGCTCACGCGCACAATGCCGTGCTATTGAAATATTAAACGAACTGTAAAAAAATGTGTTGGATTAATATTAAACTTTTCTTTGCGAAGAATGTAAACTTTACCCTTACAATAGGCCTCTCCTTTTTATTTCGCTTTAAGCACCTATTCGCGTTCGCGTTAAGCCAGCTTTAAATACTAATTAGTGTACTAGTTACAGCACCAAAAAACATATTTTAAGAGTGAGCGTTCATAACGCTCGTAAGTTATTTTTTTATTTGTTTCATTAAAAATAATTAAAGTGACATGTGACCCTCGCGCTAGGGCTGTCATTAGCGGGACTGCGCGCCACGCAGGGTCACCGCGCGCACTAATTGGTCTGGCTTGCAGCCTCCTCCGCGCCGTACTACAAACAAATTAGCTAGAGAAACGGATGTTGACGCTGTGTTAGGGTTACCACTTTTTTAGATGACGGCTTGACTGACAGACTGATTCATATAGGATGTCATAGAGACTGACAGTTACGTTCATTTAACAATGACAATGACATAATGTTTTCCTTTTAACGATAGAATAGAATACTCTTTATTGTAACACCACATCGTGTGAAAGCTTACAAATAATAATGGCAGTATGATTTTTTCAAACACGTTACGATTTTTTTATAAAATCAGATACTAGATAGTTTTAAGTTACATGATACTTACCTTTTTTTATATTGACAATAACACTGCGAAGCACTCCACACGTGCGTTGGTTGACAGAGAATTATAGAAGAGTAAAATAGATCATGACTAGGAATATTGCCGAAAAATATATTGTTCAACATTCGATGTTAAAGCTGGATTATAAAACGATTCCATTAACAAATATGTTCCTAGCTGCATATTGCTTCACAAAAATGTTCGGCAGTCGGCTTTGTTCTGCATGAATTCGTACTAAATAAATTATACAGAGAAATACACCAATTCGAAAAATGGTGTAACTACGACTGAATTAAATAATTAAATTGATTATTGAGCTGGAAACTAATCGCGGAACAGGGCTCACTCAATAAAGTACGCTGCGTACCAATAAAGTAATTGACAAAAAAAACGTTAAACTGTTTCACTCACCGTTCCGGCTTAATTTGCAAATCCAATTTGTATCCAATAACGCACCTGTCAGTGGGATCTATCGAATTTTGATGATATTATTTGATTGTAGGCAAAGAAATAAGTGATTTATTGTTTTGTTGCACCGCAGTGCACTGAAGTAGAAACTGAAAACTGAGTAACGCTTTTGTTAACCCAAAGCTCAGATTGATTGCTAGTGTTACCAAAGAAAAAAATCCATGACACTTACGTTACTGTTAATGCCTCATGGATTTTAAGATCGGTTACTTGTAAAACAAAAGGAGATCGAACTATTTGAAAATAATGAAATATGCGGAGTGGTAACCCTGTCCGAAGGTCACCAGTAATTAGGTTGTTGGTGCGGCTTATGTTTTTCAGCAACGGTGGCGGCGCTTCCTCTTGTTACTTATTTAATTAGGGCTGCGACTCTTGTCTCGTGTTCCCCGTGTTTTCCCGTGTTGCATTAAGTGTTCCTCCTTACGTTACACGACTTTCCAGTCTCCCATTTATCGATCATTATTAGTTTAGAGCACGCCACGGTAATTGGCGAGAAAAATAACGTATTTATAAAAATAAACGTGGCAGAGACTGTTATTGTTTCGAAGAAAAGCTAATTAAGACAATACGCCTCAGTTGGTTGATCGGAAAATTAGAAATATCTTATTCTGCGTGGGATGTGTAAAAGTTATTGTAGGTACTTAAATTAGAGAATAAGTGTAAATGTGCAGTTATATGGATTTCAAAGTGAAAACATATATTTCAATTAGACCATTCAAAAAGCAGTTTGAACGTTAAATTGAAGTGTAAAATTATTTCAAAATTTATTCTTGTTTTGCTAGCTATCTTCCACATAAGCAAACTTATTATGTTAAAATAGTTTTCGTTACAATGTATTGTTTTTATTGATCAGACAATTTTGTGTGACGTCGATGTGACTAGAATTATAACAACTCTACCTACAATTAAATAAGTACGAAGTGTTGATATAAACATGATGGTCACATATTTATAAATATACTGAACAACCCTATTAGTATAGAAAAATAAAACAATGGTTCAATGTACCTACTAATAAGGGTTAGGTTACAAGACTAATTAGTGTTATCTGGGGGTGTGTCTTAATGAAGATATGCCCGAGATATTTATATCCCCGAAGAGATACGAACTTTTGTTGTTTTATCATTTTGTTGGGGTGTGACATAACAGTAGATATCTACGTTTAAATGTTATCAACGATGCTTCAATTTCTATTCATAAATAATTATACATATTTTACTTGAACCTACGTCTCTGCTCTGTATATGGCTCGTGGCTCAATAAAAGGCTACACGGGTCGTGTGGGTTAAGCTACGTTAACCGAGGTTGGTTCGTGGATGGTCTGATTCGGCCCCGGTTGTCATTAGTACAATATTGGCAGTCGTAACTCGTAACGTTTAGTCAGAAGTCCAAAAGTTTGACAATCTGTCTCACAAACGGGAATCGGAGTTCAGAGGCATTTACTAGTAAGTAACTAATAGATATACCTAAATTGTTTTCTGTGTTTTCATAATTTATTAATTAAGAAGGCCCAAGACACCAAATGGTGCAATAAAAATTACCTAGATAGGAATTATGAGACAAAAATTAACACACAAATAATTTGAAATAACAACAATTACAAATAGAATATTTCTTTAATGCGCTTCTTTCCTTCGGTCTAACAAAATATGCTGTGCCTAATAGGATCCATAATTGATACGATGTTTATATGCAACTGCTATGTAAAGCAACGGTATGCAATAAAGTGTTAAGTCGTGAATATGCATAGGTACAGACACCAGCTCATCAACTTACCTCAAATTGTCAAATTTTCCCAATTGAACATGAACCTTATTGTGTTTAGAATAAAGTTGAAAACCTATGTTTAAAATTTGACACATTGGGGTAGGTTGATGTGCTGGCGTCTGTACTACGAATCCAGCTTTTATCTCAAATTCTCAATCCATTTTCAACTTTCTCGAGCGCAGTTCATTAAATGTTTGTCAAAATATTAATCTCCATTTTAATGAACTTGTAAAACCACTGCTACTGTTGTTATGACCAGAATGTTACGGAACATACTATAAATAATAATCTGCATTATATTAACATAAAGACTGATTATGAACATCATTAGTAGATAGAAATGGCCCCGATCAAGAACATTATAAGCTTCATCAAAGACTCAACATTTTTAATAAATTATTACTATGCTAATTAAACAGTAGGCATTTGTATTTCTTGATTGCTTCATAATTAGCTCTTATTTTAGTTGGGTAGATAACGACTAGGTAGTTATAAAACGCAGTTGACTTAATTGACATATTTTCGAAGTAAGTAATACTTAATTACAATTCATTTCATAAACAGTCCCTTGATGTACAGACGCCAGCACATCAAACTACCCCAAACTATAAAGTTTTTCCAATTGAACATGAACCTTATTTTGTTTAGAATAAAGTTGAAAACCTTTCAAAGAAATTTGACACATTGGGGTCGGTTGATGTGTCTGTACATAACTAAACAACAATTTATTAATTGAACCTAGGTTTATCAGTACAAATAAACAAATATAAATTCTCTCGTTATAAATATAATGCAATCGAATAGGACACAAATAAATTAGAGCTTATTTCCTATTCTTCCTCATCGTAAAAGGATAATAACAGTTCTATCAATAAATTTGTACCCATCAATAACCAGGTAAAATCTATATAAGGTACTAGATTTATCTGTGAAACTAAAACCATTTATTATGCGTTTCAAATGAGAATAGGAATGACCTCGCGCCATGTTGTGACGTCATTTCTGTTAATTCGAATAAATTGGGTAAGATCAGCAAAAGAAGGGTTATTCAAAATATTAATTTTTTACGAATCACAAACGAATAATTTTCTAAATTGTACTGTCAAAGTATTTGTTTACATATGGAGATAATCTCTCGAGCCCTCCCATGCAAAACAGCGCCTCGTTCACACATTTTCGAGCAGTCAGGGAGATGAAACAAGAACAAATATCAACAACAAGAACAAAAAACCGTGTAACAAACAGAATTAATAAATAAAACGTAAGCACTCCACAAGACTCATTAATTTAAGACGTTTCATCATTTTGAATAGTTTCGACTCAGTTAAACAAAAAAAAGAAAATAATTGATACGCGATTAAAGTTTCGTTGCAGGCCGTACTTTTTAAGCGACATTTGACAGATAGGTGACGTTCCTATTCTTATTTGAACCGCATAGTAAAATCATGCACTCAAATAAACTGTAAGTAACTGGGAAAACCAAACACGTGTTGTCAACTCTCGTTTTCCAATTAACCCACGAATGTCCACAAAGTGTAAATAATATTAGAAAGTCGTCTTGCTGTTAACCCCTCGTCCCTCATTAGGGATGGTTACCAGCGCGGCCGCAACAGATAACCCCAAAGTGGCGTGACGACTGGCGCTTATTGACGTCCAACGCTTATATTACTTACGTAGGTTCCTACGTACTGTTTGTATCCAAGTCACAACCGTTTAAAAGACCTCTCGATTACAAGATATTTTTGTGTTTATCGACCAATTAACGACTTCATTATTGAAAATCATTTCTCATAATTGATAGTTGTTGTTAAAGTCATTTCATAAACTACGTATTTGGTGCGTGGGTATTAATAATTACATACGCATGTTTGATTATTATATGATGGGGCTTTTTCCTGTTTTCTTCTATTTCTGCTGGGTATAACTGAGTCTATTAATATATTTACCCGGATGTTCCTTATATGGAGATCTAAAAGTAGATGATGTACTCGTAGATGTAATAATGATGGTTTGCTTAATACATGTCCATTTAATTTACCATTTCAAGTCGGCTTAGAATTTCTATTAGAACACTTCAAATAGATTAAACTCGTCTATGGAAAACTGGTGCACGAGGTATGAATCGAGTGGTAACTAGGGAATGCAATCTCGTACGAGATTTCCGCCTAGCGAGATCTCGCGAGACTCAAAACCCAGTCTCGCGAGATCTCGCAAATTACGGGATCTCGCGAGATTGGGAGAATCGTAATTAAAACATATGCAAATGCTTGTTTTAAGAACTAGTAATTGACATGATATGTAATTAAATAGAAACTGCGTTGCTTAGTTATAAAAATAATGTAAGTTTTGTTTTAAAAATCAACAGAGTACTTATTATTTTGTCTCTAACTCTAATAACATTTGTTTATGTCTATAATTATTATACCAACTGTAGCAAATCAGTTCAAATTCTTACAATATTGGTAACAAAACAATAATTATCTATATTTAGTCTTTTGTAAATTATTACTTTAGTTTCAATAATTAAGAGTAATAGGAACATTACTTATGGTAAATAAATACAACAAAACAAAAACTTAACTTCACCAGTTCTTAAATAAATGTTGTGAGATCGTATTAATCAATTATAAGAAGTTTAAAGTAGAAATCAGATGAAGTTATCAAGGTACGGAAAGGCAAGTTAGTTTCTCTGAAAATGGCTTCTCAAAAAACACATCATGTCGAGACTATCATCTGACAGACGACTTCTGATTTTGCAGGGTATTTGGCATGCAAAATCAGAAGTCGTCTGTCAGATGCGCCAGGCGCGGCCGCACGGCCGGCCAGGATTCTTTTCGCGCGCAGCCGCGCTATGAAATACACGTCGTCGATCACATTTGTCGATCTCGTTATCTCGCGAGATCTCGTACGAAATTTGACGAGATACAATCTCGTAAAATATGGCCGGGATCTCGCGAGATCGGGATCTCGGCGAGACGAGATTGCATTCCCTAGTGGTAACTTTAGATGCACATAAAAAAGTGACTGAGTATGTTTCTAGAACACGTTACCATATAGCATGCTGGTTTCTCAACGAACGTGGAGCGCACGAGTAAACAATATTTTCTATCGATCTCGTCGGCTCCCTAATTGGCTCGAATGCAAATACTCTGTTATTAGGCAGGTTAATTAAAGAGTTATCGGTCGTAATTAACCCGTTTCGGTACACTACGTGTGCCTATGGTTCGTTCGAAACACTACTAATTAAGAAATTCCTCCTTCATTAGCTCAATTAGATTTATTCACGTCAGAAACTCCATACAGTACATGTGTATATTATATTAACACGCACCGAGTTTTTTTATGTGCGCTGTTTCATAAGAAAATTAGAAATATTTTGTTAATCTTAATGTTTTTTCAAATATTTTGATTTTACTGGGGGCAAGTAATTGTTATACTAAAGTTAAGTTAAGTAGGTCATGTTATATCGTGCTAAAACAATGGTTAGTCATATAATTACTTATAAGCGATTGTTAAATAAAACCGTGAAATGAATTATTGTTTATATTGCGCAGGAGTTGCTACCACGGTTTTTTTTTCAAATAAAACTAGTAGTACTGATTCGTTTCAGAGGTGTTTAATTTGCGGAATATTTTAACTCAGGATGATTTATTTAATAATGTCAGCAGCTTTTTAATTAAATATTCCGCCTAAAATGGATGAGGTAGGATAAATATTACACAAACAAATTGTATTCCCGTCAGATATTGTAATCGTAAATGTTATTAAAATAATCCCTATATTATGTATATTAACAGGTAGTTGTGTCACTAATTGCAAATTTGCAACAGATAGAATACAGCGGCAGCAAGTAGATAAACCCATAAATGCTTTATATATGTACTTATTATAATAATTCTAGCTTTGCCACACTCCTAAGGGCCATAGTGTGATGTCCACTAAGTCTATAAATTGTGTCAAGAATGATTGGGCTATCAAATGCATAAAGATTTTTCCGAATCTGGTACCTACTTCAAGATTTTAACGCGTTCAAACAAATCTTCAGCATAAAGGGTTAGTAGGAATGTTAATATGTACAACCACAGTATAAATATTAATACAGTAATACGACGCCTTTGACCTCTGGGAAAATGCATTCCGAACTACGACCATCGTTTTGTTCGCAGTTCGGGAGCGGCTTTCCCGCGTTTCGCCCCTCACACCACGCACAATCGCCCTGTCTAGACGGCTTCGTCGCACGACTGTAGGTTTTAAGACTGGTACAACCTTATGTTCATCAAGGTAGCCATCCATAAACATTAACAGTTGCCACACCAAAGCGCTATAAAAAAACTTTGAACAGTTTACTTTTAGATATTTCTATTCATCCGGTAGTTACGACAATCATCATACTATTTGAAATTTAAAATAATCAAAATCAAAATCAAAAGTCATTTATTCAAATTAGGCTGAGGATCAGCACTTTTTGAACGTCGAAATTACAGAAGACAGTCTCCCAAAAAGCCCACCCTTCGCCACTTCCTAGTGTTTTTGCTGGGAAGAAGAAGTGGCGGAACAAACTCCCCAGCAACACATCTGTCTGTTAAGTTAGAAGAACTTGAATTTACACAGTACAATTAGTTATAATTACAAAATAATTAAAATTAGTTATTCACTACATGTTAGCTAGCACACTCAACATACAGAATACCAGTAATATACAATATAGCTACCGACAATAAAACTAACTTAACTCAAGCAAAAACAACTGACTAATAAGAATCCTCCAGGTAAAAAGGGTGTGCCAGCTTGCATGTGCAGAGTTGGATTAAATCCATATATGTACATATCCATCTATAATGGATTTACTATTCCTAGTTGAAAGAGAGCAGCCGGTCAATTCAATACTAACTGTCGATGCCTAGCATGAGTATGGAATGACAGCTCAATTTAACACCTACATGTTCACAGGGTGATTTTTACAGAATAGCACAGCTGTTTAATATTCAAGAACCACTAAGAACACACACAATAAATAATAATAAATAAATAATAAAAATATTCCACAACTTCTCACACAACGCCATTTAGTCCCAAGTTAAGCTCGAGAGCTTGTGTTATGGGTGCTAAACAGCTGATAAACCTACTTATATATTTCTAAATACATATTATAGATAAATTACACCCAGACACAGAACAAATGATCGTGCTCATCACACAAACATTTGTCCTGGGAGGGAATCGAACCCACGACGTCCGGCATAGCAGTCAGGGGCACTAACTACTAGACCAGTAGGCCAGTCAAATCAATTATTAAAATTAGGTTATTAAAGACGAAGAAGTGGTTACCTAGTGGTCGATATTCAAATATGTTTACTTAACAACATGTGCCGGAACGAAGATCTACGCGAAACACAATTGCTTTTTAATTGTTTCTATAATTACGGCATACGAGTGGTTAATGCAAAACTCCCACTAAGCCAAATCTGATACGGTTCTTAAAAAGGGACTTTAATTTCACACATTAACTTCCACATATTAATTAATAGACTTAAAAGCCCAACGTGAATGAAGCTCAGTGCGTCGTTCGGAAGTCGCGACCAAGGGTTATCGGTAATTGTGAATGTGCCAGTTGACGTCAATAGGCATCATTATCGGTTCCCGACGAATACTACTTACTTCCAGTTATAGTAGCTGGTAAAACAAAATTGGCAATGTCAAGTACATCAAAAATTTGTCAGAAGTATTTAGGATTTTTCTTGTAAATTACAGACTGTAATTTTTCCCAAGTGATCATGAACTTTATTCTTTTTGTTAAAGTTGGAAAACTGTCAAAGAAACTTGACACATTGGGGTAGCTTCATGTGCTGGCCACTGTACTTTACCACTGAAAGACAACTGAAAACAACAACAAAAACTGTCGTCTACTTAATTTAAATTAGTCTATGGCACATTATTCACAGGATTTTTTTATTAAATCGTTTATTTTCATCCAGCTATTTTATGTGTGCGTGTGTGTGGTTTTTACACTCACATTGGATATGTATATGTAAACAGTATATTTAAGGCGAATGAGAAAGTACTTTACAGTTAAGATAAAAACATAAGTACCCATGAGGTTTTAATGATCTGATTTTGTTTGTATTAAAACTTAATTATACGTCGGAGCTTGTGATATTTTGGTTCGCTTGGAAAAAGAAATAAAGTTTGATTATTTTCCAAAGGAAACCTGATTAATATGAGAGTCTGTTAGTGTAAATGACAACTGGATTAATGCTAGGTCGAAACCGCGTTCACGGTGCGTAGGCGCAGCATAGAAGTTGAGTAGGTGCAGTGTAGATGTAGCCTAGACGCTGCCAGTATTTTGAAACAGAATAGATTCTAACAAGGTATTTGCTATTACTTTGTTGTTTATGCATAGTAAAACTGTGTTTTATTTCTCAATCAATAGAACATCTGTGCTTACCTCTGTTGGACCAAGTCTAATAAGTAGTTGTATGTCATGGCAACCCTAATGGTCTGAAAAAACAAAGTACTTACGTAATAAATTAATGTGTCCGATATCTAGGGCTGTCAATTTTGTTCAAGAAATTTGCGAAATAAACATTTAAAGGGGTTTAAGGGGGTTTAGTATCTATTGTATAAAATAAATACTTTGTACTTACCCTTATATTTTGTAAAGTATGTTAATTATGGGTACTTAAACATTGAAAATGATTTGTATGAGGAATAAAAATGCTTGAGCCTTAAAACATTAATAAAACACGGTGATTATTTAAATATTTTTAATTGTTGTAATTAAGCTACACACAAGTCTTCATGATAGGGAAGAACATGGAATGATAGCCAAAGAGAGCACACTATTAAGACTCGTGTTAAAGACAAGTCTTTTACGTTACGACTGGCAAAAGGGTTGATTCACGTAAATGTTCGACTAATTTCCTGCTTTAGTCAGATGCGGTTTTTATTTATTTTCCCGGTCAAATCATCAGAACTATTTCTCAAACATATCAAGAACTATCTAAGTCGCTTTTGTGCACTTAAAGCAATCTTAACAGCTACCTATTGGAAGTCAGCAGATCATAATTTCATGTAACTTTTTCGGGCGAAAAGGCCAGAACTATTCCTAAAAAGTATAGGAAACTCTAGAACTATTCTGCATGCGAAAAGAACTCACATTTATGCTCTGCTGGGAAATGATCTGCTAAGTTCACGCACACCAGAGGTAACCCTACCGATAACCCTAATAATGACTACCCGTATCATTTATGTCAACTTTTCAAGTGTTCATCGAATGCACTCTCCAGACTTTTTTATACCAACGTAGATATGAAAAAAGTTTGACCTTTTTTCAAAAGATAAATGTATGTTCGGTATTCCTTTAATGAAGAAGAGATGACATGCGCCTGAAAAAAATTAAAGCTTTTAATTTAGTGGAGTTTTAAAAGCATTGAACTCAAACGTTAAACTTATAAAAAAAGTCAATTTATACGTAAAATTAATCGGGAAGCCGAGTCTACCAAAATAAGGGTCGCCCGTTTATGACTCGTTTCGATTTTAGTGCTTTTTAAGTACAGTCAAAAGTTTGTAAATGTGGGCAGGGCGACAGATTTTATGCAAATTCTGACATGATGACATTTAGTAGGGTCACAAACTGTGTCTATGTTTTACTTGTTCTGCGTGTTGAGGCTGTGTTAAAAAAACTTAAGAGTAGTCCTGTTTTCGAAGCCTGAAAGTTTGAAAAACAGTTTAACCTTATTGTATTTGTGGGAGAGGTAGGTAGACCAACCAAGCAAGAAAATCTACAATAAAAAGATATGTGTTGAAGGAGAAAACTGTGTAACAATAGGAGAGAAAAAATGCGACAGATTTATAAAAATATTTAAAAAAAAACTTACAAAGTGGTCAGTACTTTGATTATTCCGTAATGAGGTTTCAACAGTAATGTCCAGTAACTAGGTTGTGGAGGTCAGATCATTCCAGGAAAAACATTGGTATCAGCTACATACGGTAGGACTGGAAACCGATCGCAACATAGTTGGTAAAAGCTGATGTTGCAGATGATGAGTAGTTCTGTTTCCACAACCACGTGAGACTAGCAAACAATAAGGAACCGACACAATCACTCCGGTTCTATTACGGCTCTTTCACGATCCATCTAGATATATCAACAGTAAAGTCCTCAAAGCTGCAGATCACCAGCCATGAAGATCTCTACCTAGAATCGAAATGATTCCACGTTCTAGTGTAATCTGTAGCCTACGGGTGTCATCGGAAGCTGGTCGAGTAGTCGTAGTGATGACATAAGTGCTCAATTAGGCCGTTTTGTTGGCCTAACGAACGCACAGGACGGTTTGGCTTTTATATGTACATTTATTGTGCCAAATGTAAGTTGAGCCTTATAGCTATAAACCTGAATATGTTCGTGGCTTCACTTTTTATTAAAAATACTGTTCAATTTGAAATCAATTTCTATTCAGAACCTTATCTGATTGTTGCCTCCTACCTATTATTGACATCCTTAGGGAAATTGCGCTCCACTTTTGTTCATACCGTGATTGATTGTTTTGATTGACAACTTCCACGTGGATTACATTCTTCATTGTTTTAAACTGTTTTCTACAAAATTACGTTTCCTTCCTTTACTTAAGTAAAATTTAAGGGCATAGCTTAAGGTTGGCAGAGATTGCCCAATGGTATGGCTTATAGACTGCCAAGTGACTTTTCGAATTCATGTGCGTAGTGTATATTATTATCTATCACTTATTACAAAAACGGTGAAACGAAAACGTCGTAAGGAAACCAGCATGCCTCAGAGATATTTCTCGGTGGCATGTGAAGCCAATTCGAAGCTCGCCCATGGGCGACATTAAATACTCTAACACAAGACTTAAGTACCTACTTGTAATTTAAGAAGTTGAAAACACAGAATAGAATAGAATAGCATTTATTTGTAAATATTGGTTATACATACAGTAGGTAGTAGTAGGTTGACAATATTTATATAGACAATATTATTGAAACATGAAATGAGCTCCACAAGCTCATTCCACCATCTTCTTTCTTCCATCGGGAATCCAGACGCACTGCAGGATATCACCCATTCCTTGTTGATGTTCCACACTTTCGCACGAAGCGCTTTGCCTGTTCCTTCATTATGCGCACAGCCAAGGAGTGGAATTCCCAGCCTGCATCAGTGTTCCCGAGTTCATATGACCCCAATTTATGTCGCGAGCTAATAGGCTTCTTTTGGGTAAGGTCGTTCCATCGTCGACCTCATCTCTAACCGCAGGACAAGATTAAGGTCAAGAGTAGACCCATGATATATATACATATATATAAAACATTTTTATTACATAAAGTTATTAAAATTAAAATTCTTATTGTAACATTAATTATGTCATTTTCATTAAATAAAATTATTAAAACTCAAATTCAAACTCACAGATCCCCGTTAAGCGTGGAACTATTATTTGTGCGATTGTACCTTTGGAGTCGATAAGTTTTGCGAGTAACAGTACAACAAAGTCGTCATCCGGTCATAGAAATCGTTCATTTCCTGATGTTGTAGTTCACTTGATCGTGGAGTAGCAAACATCGGGCGGCGGTAATGAACGGGCGGGAACGCGCTCAACGCTACGGCAATTTGAACGTTCAGTGGGCCGGCGCTTTCCAACAGTCCTCGAAATTACTACAGCTCGATACTTAGTGCTTACCGTCCGTTGTTTTCATTGCCCACTTGATTAAGGATTACACAGGAAATGATTTGAATAAGCTATTGTTGACTGTGGAAGGTAACGGTCGTAGTCGGTCGAGCTGGACTTTATTGTGTCCGCTTGCCTTCATAGATTTCAAAAGTAATAGAAAACGGGATGTCTCCAATTTATTTCGTTAGATACGTTTATTTTATCGTTTTGTTGGCGTATTGTTAGATTTGACGTCGAGTTGTTAATTAATTTCCGAGGTAACTGAAATCGGTAACGGTTCACTACATTTACCTGACTTGTCAACTTATCACTTTTTATAAATATATTTGGGACGGACGGATAAACGACAACAATACTTACCTACTTCTAAATTTTTTTTCGCTAAATTCAGCTGTGTACGTAACAGAAAACCACCCCTAACCCAATTGGATATTCATAAAAAATGTGCGTTGACAAATACCTAAGCGTCCAATATTTTTAAAACATGAAAATCGTGGCATTCTGTCGCGTTGAATCTACATATTACCTAACACGGTAGAATTTCAAAGCGTCACAGTATGCAATTTAAACTGGACTAAATCGCCGTCGGAGTCAACAACGCGACAGCAACTGCCGACTCGGATCGGCTTTCAATTTTGCGGAATTAATAACAGCACAAATACTGGTGTACTGGCCACTACAGTCACGGGACTAGGTGATCATTCAAACGTTCACAGCACCTGTGTTTCAAACACAGTTTTACAGCGCAAATGTATCTTTTTGTTGGTCCACTAATTAGTGTTGGTCTGCATGGAAAATACGTCGGTACTCATCGCCATTATTCATAATGTTGATGGCCAATTAATGTCAATTATAATTGACTAGGCATCGGGAATTCTGTTTTATAGAATAACAATCACTGTCAGACCACAGACCTACATAATTATAGAGATCTTCTTCACAAATAAGTAAAACATAATTCAATATGATAACTTTCCTTTGCAGCAGGATTCATTTTGTAGCTAAAATATCGTCGTAGTCACTGGTAAGGGTAGTTTCTGTGTAATCTCCGAGTTCTCTAATTCCGACGTTGTTTATCAACGCTTTGACCATTCGTCAAACATCGCTGTGAGGTGGACTGGGCGCCCAATTAGAACGCTAAGCTGAGCATGCCTCACTGTGAACTTGCGTCGACTAAAAGCACCTCTAATTATTATTGATACGAGCTCCACGCTCATTCCCTCGAGTTTACCGTACATCTGAATTTCTCTAACATACTCCGTAACATACTATGGATAATTATTAGTATCGACATTGCAATGTTCTGTACTTTTGTACATAAAGTCTATTAATTAGCAACGTAACATCGGAGAGCGTTTGTAATTGTTTACTTCCAACAACGTTTACTTCGTTGTTACTGTTATTAGTCATTATTTATGTTTATAACAAAGGTTAGTTAGACCCTTCTTTTGGTCTTAATTAGCGATGAGATATTGACGTAGGTCACAATAAACTACACGAAAAAGGAGGTTTGGTTCTTATTATTTAATTAGTAACGTATACCACGTTACTATTACCTACAATAACAGATAAGAACCCTTAGATTTTACCACTTCGGATCTAAATTATCTTGTAAACATTTATTCGCGTTTTTGGGTACCGTACATCAAAAGGAAAAACAAAACTTTAAAGTGTCTAAAACGTAACGTAAACGTAAATCAACACAGTCAAGTAATATGGCCAAATATGGAACATATTTTGTATATACTTAATATATACATACATACATAAACTCACGCCTTTTTCCCATGGGGGTAGGCAGAAACTACAGAGCGCCATATGCTACGATTCTTACATACTTCTTTTGCTTCGTTTACATTCATACATGTTGTCATACACACACGCCGGTTGCGAGTACTACGCACCTGACCTTTCTGAAGAACCTCACCAATAAGGTCTATGTATGTCCTTTCAACGTGACCAAACCATCTAAGCATACTCTTTTAATTTTTTTTTTCTTTTTTTTTTTTTATTTACTTAATGTTCTTTAAAATTAGAATTTAGAAAGTCGTGGACCGTATCAAGTACCACGTCACACCTTCGGTCAAAGATTTTTTAAATTGTAAAGTTATGTTTATTCTGCAATATGTAATTGTAAATGTAAAGGCCGTGAGAGTAGCCACGAGCATCCGGACACAGCTTTGAGACGGAACCCTTATGGCAATCACACCAACACATTTCCGGTATTTTTTGTAATTATTAATCGGAGTCAATTACAGCATTTGTGGAACGTATTTATCAGATAAGAACTACCAACTTACGGTATTCCAGGAAGACTGCTTCAGAAAATTCCACGAATAATAAATGGGAAATATTTCACATTTAAGACATAGTGGTTTCACCCGAAGTTTGGAGCAAAGTGGGCTCAAATATCCTATGCATGTTTGCGTAGAATAGTAACTATTCCGGGAATCAACTACAGGCGTTTTAGTCTGAATCAACGGACAGTTGCAAAATGGCCCCTGACGAATGAATACCTACGATATGAACTACTGTTTCATACAGCAACCAAAATTCAATGGAAATATAGATTGTTTTATTACAATAAAAAACAGACTAGTCGAAACAAAACTATGATTTTTGATAAAACTGCACTCAAATTCAGTTAAACAAAATGATTGTTATGAAAATAAAAACAATACTGAAAGTAATTGCGCAATATTGGATCCGTTGAATAGTTTTTCTTAGAAAATGTGAATGACTGGCCTAGTAAATTGGTTTTCCCGGGAAGTATTAACAGAAAGTATTGGTATAGCTGAATGCATAATGGGCGGAAAAATGTCAAGCGTAAGTGTATTAAAGTTGGGGCCGTTACCGCTGCGTGCCGCGGCTGATGTATGGCGGCGGCGGACAAATTGAAAACAGTAGCAAATGGCCCGATCGCGGCCCGCTAACCTCTCCACAATGGGCGCACTTCTTGTTCAAAATAGTGAACAAATTTTACCCACTCTTCATGTAACTTTTAGAGATGTTATCCTAAATCTTTTTGTATGACTACTGCATGTAATCTAATCTTCTCTAAAGTAATCTAAGAATCTAAGCGTAAAGCTAAAATTATTTAAATAAGTCCGAAGGTATTTTGTTTGTCCCATGTTTTATTTCCCAGTTTATTTTGTATTTAGACCTTTTTATTTTATTTTGATTTCGTATCTTATGTGCTCGTAATTAGTTTAAGAATACATACATGTATATTAAGATTGATAATAATATTTGAAGTTTTATAAAAAATGAACAGTTGACAAAAAAAAGCAACTCTTTAATTGAATATTTATCTGTCAAAAATCCTATTGAATATTCCTCATTCAAAATTAAAAAATAAAAACACATCACTTAAAGTTTTTTCCAACCAAACCTAATTTACAAAATAAGTATCCAGTGTACAATGTAGAAGGTGTTTTCTATTAGAATTGTATTCAATATAGAGTTTCGTTCGCGCAGAAAATGGTTGCGGGACGCGTGAACGGCGTCCCTGGTTCACCCTCCACCCTACACAGAATAAAATTATATTAGCGATACGATACAGCTACACAACTTAAGAATTAGCTGTGATAAACATGCACGATCAAATCTCTAAGTGAACAGACACTTGAGGAAAAAGGCTGAGAAAAAGAATGGTCGACTGTCGGACTCAATTTTGTTAGGCTGTGTGACATCAATAATTTTGATTTTTTGCGGTAACCCTAGTGTTGGGTAGCAACGTATTTTGGAAATTATCTCTTGTTGGTATATTTATTAGCGTCGTCATTTCAGACGAAAGTTGACCAATGCTGAATATAGGCATCCCCCAAAGGTTTCCACAGCGATCAGTCCTGCGTTGCCCTTATCCATCGACTTATCGCGATCCTCACCAGGTATTCCCGAATTCGAAGACACATTAAGTAAAAAAAATATATATGTATCAACTACAAACTTAAAAAAAAAACTTACAAAAAATCTACAAGTTCCCAGTTTAAAGTCCGTATTCACATGAAATCCAAGCAAAAGGAATATAATAAGGGGTGTTTGTCCCTCGCAAATAGTTAGATTATATAAATAAGGCGGCGCGGCCGGAATAGTTTGAGCGATAGAGATCTGTGGCCAGCCCTAGCGGTACCCTCGACAAACCGTCTCCCACAAATTGACTCAGTTTTACGAAGATTTTTTTACTGATGTTATTACGAATATGTTACGTAAACTTTGAACGGGTGGTTAAATTTGCACTAGATTTCTGTTATTGATGGAGCTTATTGTGGTACGGTATAAAGTATGTTTGATTTGTGCTCTTAGAAATATCATTTTGTAGTGTGTTATTTAGGTTGAATCTGCTCCTAATTAGCTTTCCGCCTACTTATCTGTGAGGGTAAATCATTTCCCTTATAATAGTAAAAGCATGACTTGTCGTTATGTTGAATATACACTTATATTAAATAATATTAATACTGGGTACGTATCGGTGTAATGTATATTTTGCGGTGTGGTTAGTGTACGAGGCGGTAAGGCGATAGTGCCGAGCCGCCTCGCCGCCCACGACTAAACTGGTTCCAGTTACGATTCTATCCTGTTTAGTGATACGTTACAAATTGATCCGATGACACCGCCAACCTTTTTGTTATGCTCGTATTCCATAGAAACATAATTGACAACATGCCCCGGCTCTAGTTAAGTATCACTGTTTTTACATACATTAACTCCGCATCATTAAGTTCAAAGTAACGAGAAAAACCACTGAAGGCGCGCAAAAAGATGTACGTTGCCATTTTCACTGCAATTAGAGCGATGTTTTAATTACTGCGTTTGAAAAGTTTTCATAACGAATCACGGAATAATTAACCTCTGCCTATTAATTGATTCATTTTCCCATATTTCCGTTGTGCAAATTTAAATAAATTTGATTAAAGCCAAAACTAAAGAATACGGCTACCGAAATTCGGCTAAGAAAATAAGAAATGCAATCTTGTAGTAGAATCAGACAAATAGCGGAATATCTGCAGTGACCAATTCAAATTGTAGGAACTATCGGGGTCCGCGCACGAGCCGGGAGTCGGGATGGAATCCAATCAGCGAAACTAGTTCCACTGATGCCTATCACTAAACTTTCACATTCAAAGATTTGTTTCTCTAGATTAAATCAAAGGCGAATTACAGTAGCGGCGAAAAAGAAATATGGCGAGTCCGGCCCCGCGTGAGGGCGGGGGTGTCCTGCTGAAATTGCTTTTCAATCCCTCGGACTTTGGACTTGTAAAGAAGTTATTACCTTCCAAGGAGATAGCGCCGGGTCCGGCGATACGGATATATGTCTTTTTCATATGTAATATTCCTTTTTCGCGTTTTATTAATGGAAAATGTTTCGTGGGACAGTGCGGCCAGCTCTCGCCTTCGATATTAAAAAAGCCAGTGTCGACTTTGTGCGGCTTCTTTTATGAGATTGTCGTAAAGCAGTTTATGTTTCTTGGGTGCTCATGCGACACTCACGCTTAGTAAGTACATGTTATCATTTATAACATTACGACTTCTTGTTTTATTTATATCTCGTTTTCTTGACATGTGACCTATTGGTTGGGTTATTGGTGGTATATATGTGTTCAATATTCCATTGATGACTCTAGTCGTATTCATCAAATATTAATTTTCGCACTGGGCTTCATCCACTCTGTGTCTATACGTACCTGTGTATACAGCTCGTTTGATAATGTTGCCTACTCTAATTAAGTCCACTACACCAATGTTTGGAATTAATTAGTGTATTGTTTAATTGGCATCTCTTGTTATCTGTTTGTTTGGTTTATTTATTCATTAGTGGTGTTTGTGACAGCTGCTGCTGAGGCAGATGCCATTACGACAGATTGTATTACCATGTGATTGTGTACTTTTTAATTGATATTGTTATCTAAACTACGTTGTTTTTTTTAATAGATTAGTCATTTTAAAAGATATTTTCAAGAATATAATTGTTAATTAGCTTTAATAGGTTTATTTCTATTTTCACTGGATCGTTTTGTCATGAAATAAATCCTCTGTCCCTTTTATTTTCCTTGTGCGAAGTCAAGCAGCCCTAATTTCGGAAAGAAAGTGTCGTATAATCGTTCTCACCCAACAGGTGGCCGCACCAAGGATACCCGAATTATAGCGATAGAAAGATCCTTCCTCGCACACTTTTATGAAGATAGATCCGCTTGTTAAATTATTTTTAGAAAGAAATATATTGTTTCCATTTGCGTTGTCCTTATACTGTTGGCTCTTCACCCAGGTAACGAAGATAATAATTGTGAAACAGTGACTATTTTTTCACTGAAGAGCAATACATTCATTCGTAGAATATAGTACGAGTATAGAAGAACTAAACAACTTTAAAAGTTATAAAAATCTAGGAAAATTTTAAATCTAATTAACGTGTTAATTGTACAGATAAAGTCTAAGTTGTCGCAGTAACGTGTCGAAAATCGAAAATCTATATTCGATAGACTGTTTCGCCATAACATCACGCATTTTATCACCAAAGGATTAGGCAGAGGTGTACCCGTAGTACCTACATAGTTGTGTTGTGGACCCATGTAAAAGGAGACTCGCCTTATGCCTGGTTGCTGCGAGAGATTCCAGATGGAAAAACTCAATGAGGCTTTGCCTGATCTGAGGATCAAACCAAGAGCCGCATGCAGTAACGCTTGCGACCAAAACGATCCAGTTTCGAGTTACAATATATTATGTTATACGAGTATACCTATATTTTAGTGACAATGTATGGAGTATGATGGCACCATTCACATGCCCGTAGAACAATGCGGGCCGCTCGCCGCTCGCCGCTCCCGGATTGATTACACCTGCCCGTCACGATTAATAGAATATTGTGTGTGATTCAAATTGAATTAGCCACCCATTGTCGAATTACGTGTATGTTTCCTACGGACTATTGGTTTTGAATATTTAGTAGCCAATTTAGATCGTGTTAGTATTGTGATTTGCGAATGATATCTATTAATATGCACTGCGGTTTTGTATCTTGTGTTTGTATAGAGAAGCAGACCCTGATTGTGAAGTCATTGTTACGTGTATAATGTGTATAGATGAGTCCTACAATCTATACACATTAAAGTACGTAAAGTTTATAACGAGCAATAATAATACCAGCTTATCTGTATATGTCCCACTGTAGGGCTAAAGGCTTTTCTCACGCAGAAAAGGTACGAGTATATCATCACGCTTGCTAAACGTGGATTGTTGACTTCATACCTATTTTAACTTAAACACTTAAAGTCCAGGTTTCCTCACGATTTTTTTCTTTTACCGATGCGCGATGGCATAATGTCCAGGTTTTAATTAAGAATTGAAACAATTACATTGGTACCTGCCTAGATTTGAACCTCATTTATGATACTTTTGGGCGATCATGATAATAAAAAAAAACAAAAAATCAAAAAAAAATATATTAATCAAAAATTGCAACTACATAGTTTCATATAAATATTCTAGGAATAGTCCGCTTTACTAATAAAAGCGTTCGCGTGGATGCAATTAAGTAAAATGAAAACAAGTATGCAGTTATATTAAAAATCCCTCGCTCAATACACGCACAAAATTCCATGAAACTTTTATGTTATAATTTTGCTTTTCATGTTAAACATATTAAACCATGTTGGTTTTATTTACCTGTCAAACAGAATTGTGTAAGCAATTATCAATTCTTTTTGCTAGACCCGTATTAATCGGAAGTCATGGCAAAGCGTAAAGGGTATGTCATGGTTAATTAGCGTGAAAAATATTCGTGAGAAACTACCAATTTTCAATTTTTGAGAAAGATTTTGTTAGGCAAAAATCCCTCGTGGTTTTCCAACCCATTGACCGCGACTGTACCTACTCGATGTACCGAGTGGCCCAATATTTGCTTAGAACATGTACAGACGAGTGCACTCGTGTTTGGGCAGCTGCGTCTCTGTTGCATGTTTGTACTCTGTGGCTTAATAATGCGCATTTAAAACTTTTTTCATGTAATTGGGGATGGTAAGGAAATTATTTTTGTTTGTAATCATTTACGCTTGTTTTGATGTGACAAACATTGGCATTTAGTTTTAAATTATTTGTTTTGTAAATGAGCATAGATAACAAAACAGAATAATAACAACAATGTTTTTTTTTCAGGTAATTAAGTAGTACGCCGTCAAATTTTTAGACCACACAAGCTTTCAGTAAGTTATATTAAAGGATAGATAACTTATAAATAATAGTAAATTATAAACACAACTTGTAAATGATAACTTCCAGTCTAATCAGCATTTGCCCGCAGCTTTATTTGCGTGCTCTTAGAGACGAGAAAATTAGTAATTGGCTCGAAGAAACTGCAATACCGGCCAGATGAAATATCATAAACACTGAAAATAGTTGAAGAAATTGTTATTGATTAATTAAGACATCGTTAGCAATATTCATTAGTTGATTTAATCCTTCTCATCCAATTAGTTAGTATCGGGTATCAAATTAGTCGGAACATCTCTTCTTGGAAATGCAGATATGCATTAGAGAATTCTAGTGAATACATACAAGGTACCTACGTACTAGGTAAGTACTTAAATATAAACACAAAGCGAGGTTCGTGAAGGATCGTGTAACGGTATACGGCTGTTAGACTAATTTAGGTGGAAGATCATCCACGTAATTAATCCACTTTGGATGAGCCACGCGGCGGCACTTTGTAACTTGAATGCAGTGGCGTATCTAGTTCTAAAGGGGCCCCATATCAAAATTTGTTGTGGGGCCTTTTATGCTACTATTTGGCGCACCATGCCTTTATTGGCAGGAGAATGATGACGATGAAATAAAATAGAAGCCTGACTTGGATAGATTAAGCTATACATATAATCGCGATTTCACCAAGAGACTCAATGACCAGTAGGTAATAGCCAAGTGGTGAGACCGGAATACACACTGCTAAGACATAGGTTTGTAGCTCGATCCCAAGGCACGCATGTCTGTTTTTTCGGCTAAATGTGCGGTTTGTATAATTATTACTTCCTTCAAAGACACTGTTGGAAAACATCCGTAAGGAAACCAGAGAAATATATTTCGATTGCAGTCGATGGGAGTGTAGCCAAGTCAGAGACTCATGGGTGGCATAAAAGCTCTGACACCACACTAAACGAAGAAGAAACTAAGAGCGAGCAATGTTTGCTAGACAATTGTAACTCCTTAATAGATATGTTAGGCTCTCAGAGTTAAATTAATAAGTTAATTTTATACTGGCCACTATTATGAACCCCTCACTGGTAACATTTAACGTATTTTTGCTTTGGCATGTAGGGGCCTAAGTAGCTCCGGGGCCCCGTTTTATATATACGGCAGATACGGTTGCTACGTCCCTGCTTAGATGCTCAAATTTCTAGTAGGTAAGAGCCTTGGTTGGCCTCGCTACTACCTGGGGTACTAGATAATATGCAATACTGAACAATACATAATTAGTATATTTTAATCCTCCATATACTGCCATTTGGCAAACTTGAGCTTTGTTTCTGAATAATAATGCCTTCTACGTACTTGTTTATATTTTCTGTAAGTACTTCGAACCACAAGCTGTGTTTGAGGTACTGAATTTTCACGTGTCAGCCATATTATTTTGGGTTTTACATCTGGGAATTTCGCAGTAGTAAGCAGTCTAGATTCGTAGTAATGTTCGGTTGAGGGTCGCCCATGAGAACATGAGACTTAAACAGTTAAACGTAACTGGCAAAAAGTGTGTGTATAGGTATTGCGTAATTTTATGTTGTGATATATTTTTTTTGTCTAAGTATTATATACATGGTGTCTCATTCAAATCGGTCAGTATGGGAAAGTCTGAAACTATAAGGCATACGAAGATCTGTTCTGAGGAACCATGTCATCGATTTTAATAACAAGAAAAACTGCATTCTTCAAAAAACATCTGTACTCCGTTCGGGAATCGATCCCGGTTATTTTGAAAAAAAAAAACATACACTATTTCTATTTAGATATCGATTGTGGAGGTCTTAAGCAGTAAATGTCTGTATGAAACATGATGTCTAAAATGAATAAAATGCATTGTTTCCACATACTTTAATTTATTTTAGTAGGCGCTCGAAGTGACCACGTTTACAATATTACTACAATTACAGATGTTTTTTAAAATGTATGAATGCAGTTTTTCTTGTTATTAAAATCGATGACATGGTTCCTCAGAACAGATCTTCGTATGTCTTATAGTTTCAGACTTTCCCATACTGACCGATTTGAATGAGACACCCTGTATTTACAGATGTGTCAAATTTATTTGATAGGTTTTCAACTTTATTCTAAACAAGAAAAGGTTCATATTCAATTGGGAAAATTTCACAGTTTGGGGTAGATTGGTGTGCTAGCGTCTGTACAAGACTAGTGAGGAATCTTATGTACCTATTGAAATATTATGTTTATTTAAATAATAAAACTAAGGACATGTCGTTCACGTTTAGATAGAGTTTGATTGATATTATGTGTCGTGGTTAGAGTTAGTCATGCGTAAGCGCATGATTATAATACCGTGGACGTGACTTCGTTAAAAAAGGTCCTATAGGTACGCGATCCTATGATCGACGTGTATTCAAATCTTCCCAGGTTTTTTTTTATTAATTGGTAATTGAGAAAAGTCAAACAATAGAGTACCTAGTTAGTTGCCATAAATGTAAGGCAGGAAGAAAACTTACTCATACCTTGTCAGTTCATATTATTATGTACCAGTCATTGTTCACTTCGATCCTCAGAAATTATTGACATTATTCAACCATTCACACATTACGTATTATGTCATAATTTCTTTTGTGATTTCATTCTCATATTATGTATGAACTATGCGTTGCTGCCGCCGTAGTAAATTAAACCGTATGCAAAGTGTGGTAAGGTAGAAAATGTTGATTTCGACACCCTGTGATCAGCTACCATTCACATCATAAAACGTCAATAATGCAATAGCACTGTCGCACAATGAGCTATTGTGTGAGTCATTCCCTCTTCAAAATGAGCGTTTAATTAAAAACATACGACGACCATTTTTTTTTATTGCGACACTTGAGTATTGAGTGAGTAGGACCTTGTTGGGGGCGCGGAGTGAATGTAAACTGATTATATTCATTCATCTTTGAGAATTCAGAATTAAGTGAATAGTCACTGATGAGTTGACAAATTGATGATTTCTTTTTGCAGATTTATTTGTTCATCATTAGGTGTAAAAAAAATGTATTTATTCAAATTGTGTTATTGATTTACAGTGTAACCGTAACCAATAATAGGTACTCAGTAGAATTCCTAAATAGTTTATAATGAATGTGGCGTATCTAAAACAATCTAATCATCATCGATAATTCATATGGTAATTTGGTATCGAAACACTGAGTGGAAATTCTAGGTAGGTATCCTAATTATGGTAAATTAAATTAATTTAGTTACTAATTGGCGTGTTCGAATCGAAACAGTGGAATACCTTTGCGAGCACATCAATTTAATCAAACGTCCATCGGTGATCCAATATCGGATGCAAATTGTATTTTAATTATAATTAAGCGAACTGTGCTATGAAACACCTATTGCTGGGTTGTTAAGTGGTGTACTCGTAATTTGATTACAAAATTGGTGGTTTTCACATTGAGGAAATTAAAAAACCCACTGAGCTATCTTTTTAAATCGATAATGAATTACATTGAGTGCCAAAGTACAAACGGAAACAACGCTTGGGACTAAAGAATCTTCTAGATGGAAAATGACGAGTTATTCACGACTTTACCCTTTCCTTTGGTTGACTTTTACGACATGTGTGGAACGGAAACGGAGGCTTATTTCCACGTCCTTAATTAGTCCTAAAACTGTGTTATGAAATGTTAAAGCATCCACTCGACTAAATTAGGTACTTACAGTTGCTGGCAGGTATTTTTAATGTTATATCGAATGGAGTACCTACATATAGGTAGGTATATTTCGTTTGATATAACATTTAAAAAATACATCGTTATAATGAAAGAAACAAAGAAAGAACGAAAGAAAGAAAGCATTTATTTGACACGCATAGGACATTTAACATTAAAAAGAAAAAAACGAAACTTAACAGACCGGACCTAACTTTTTTATTTAATTATTATATACTGTTTTATACACTACTATTTTTTAATAAAGTAGTGCAAATACTTAAAGGGCTTATTCTAGACGGTCTTCTCATTATATTTGTAAAGTATCAATAAATAATATTCATAAACAGCAAAGTTAATAGCGTTTGTTTACAGCGTTTGTTTTATACCAAAAAGTCACCCAATTTCAGGAAATATTGTACCAGGCTATTCATGACATAGTAGTATATATTTATTAATCGTCATCTCTTGCTTATGTTCGCGTGATCTCGCTCAAGCATGCCCCACCTCCAACAGCTGTTTTCGTTATTTAAGTTTAACTAAATAGCATATTTAAAAATTGAATTTCGTTTTTTTTATTTTTGATTACGCACATTTGATTAGTAACAGGTACGGATACAGCCCATTTTTTTTGTACTAATTAAAAAATAGCGGTGTATTTTGTATACAATAACAAATATTTTATGTGTTAATACGATGTAATAACTAAGTACCTATATTAGAATAAGAGGCCAACGTATACTAGTTTTGTTACTACTGACTGGCAGCCTACTGTATGCACTAAAATACTTGTATTTATCAAATGCTACACTAATAATAAGTACTAACACTAACTTTCCAATTTACATAATTTCTGTTACAATATTTAATAGATTGAAATATAAAAGTAAATAAGTCAAATATAAGAAGCAAAATAAGAGCCGAAAGATTCGATCACAGCAAAAAAATCATGACAAAATCAACATTTCTATCTTACCCAATATATAGAATACATTTTATGAACTGATAAAACGATATTATGTAAATCTTAACGTTCAAAAAGTGCTGCTTCCCAGCCTAATTTTATAAATGAGTTTTAAATAAGATTCCGCTAATGTGTTACCTTGCGATAATCTTGGGAAAGTTAATGTTTATGTTGAGTGAAACCGCGGGCAGGAGCCAGTCCAAAAATAAAAGTCTTCACTTGACAAAAGTGTCGAGCTAGTTTCTTTGTAAGTAATCGTGTTGTTAGACTGTTTCTCAATATAACACCGATAACTATGGCTTATCTAAAAGCATAATTAATTTAATTATTGAAAACATTGACACACATCTATCGTTATTACATTTACCTAATTAATTTGTACATGTCATTTGCTAATTAGTTCTATGCTCCGTTACTAGCGTCGGGTAATTATTTTTCTTTGAAAGGGATGATATTATGAAGGAATGGAGAGTGGCCTTGTAGATGGGTAGATTGTAGGTTAGTTGTAATGGAGGGTTTTTAGTGTTTTTTTTTATTACTGATAGGCACGCGTTTGATCACTATCTCACCTCATGGTAAGCGATGATGTGGTCGACGATGAAGCACGCTTGCCTAGAAGCAACCTGTTCACTCTTGACTTGAAGACCCCTAGGTTGTAGCTATCAGGAAACACCGACACCGGCAGGGAATTCCACTCTTTAGCTGTTCGCACAATGAATGTGTTCCATAGCGTTTAGCAGTGCTGTACGTCTGGTGGTCCGATGATGGAAAGGGCTTGGTGGAATTAAATCGTGCAATTCCGATGCACACTCTCCGAAATATAACCGATAGAAAACCGACAGGCTAGCAACTCGGCGTCGATGCTCCAGACTTTGAAGTTTTGACTCAACGAGTGCATCATTGCTGATGATCTTCTTGGCTCGTTTTTCATTGAAGAGCTTAACTGCATATATTTTAAATCTGCATAAGGATTTTTTAGCTTGTGGCTGCCATCACAGCCTCAATAACAGCCGGGTCTAACCAAGGTTAAGCTACGCTTGACGAGGTGGGTCCGTGGATGGGTGACGAGAGAAGTCTTGATATGTAATGAACTCATTACATATCAAGACTTCTCTGTGCCTCGAAAATCACGTTGAGCCATTGGTCCCAGCTGTCATTTGTAGATCTTTGGCGGTCGTTACGGGTGGTCAGATGTTTGAAAGTCTGACAACTATAGTAGTAAGTAGTTTAACCAAGGGGTATCGGGGTACCCAGTAAGTGGGTTGTGGAGGTCAGACAAGCGGTCGCGCCATGTAAAATACTGGTAGGTATTCAGCTCCATCGGATAAAACTGGAAGCCGACCCTAAAATATAGGGAAAAGGCTTGGTAGATGTGATCAGAATTTTTTAGCATAATCTTGTTTTGTTTCATAATCATAATTGTCCCATTGCAGGGCAAAGGCCTCTTCTCATATAGTGATGACAAAAGCATTAATCACCACATTTGCTTAAGACATAGGTTAGGCTTTTCAGACTTAGTGTCCTGGTTTCCTCAAGTTGTTTTCCTTTACCGAAGTCATTAATATCTTGGAAAAACTTTCAAAGTACAGAAGCATGAATTGAATAAGTCATACCAATCGGTATGCTTGCCCTGATTTAAACCTACGACCTGATTTGCTTTTACTACTGGGCATAGTAAATATATTTTGTTTTTAACTACCTACTCATGCCTCATTTATTAATTATATTTGCGTGTCAAAGTTATAAGACTTCCACTGAAAAGTAGTCGAATTTTCAATAATCCCCTTCCTATTACCACCCGTTTCAATACTAAACTAATAACACAAGTGCTAGGTAGCATATTCTGTCGTTCATAAGTGGATAATAAAATTGTAATAATTGTCAAATTTTACTTATAAAATGATAACATTGATTATGTTTTGCAGAATACAGTAAACGTATTACTTACTTTACAACAACATTTCCATATTTTCGAAAAATAAAAAAACGTACAAACAATACAGGTCAACAATGTTCTACTATAGACTCGCCCCTGGTCTGCTCGCCTGACTGCGGGATTAACTAGTCCTGGGAGCTGTGCTCCTCGTCTTTCGCCTACCTACCTTGAAGCTTGTTTTGTGTCTGTGTCAGTGAACTTTGTGATTAATTTTTAACTTTACAGTAGAGCGTGTTATAGGTAGGTCTGTGTTTTATACCCTTTTTGTGTTTTTTTACCTCTTTCTTCTTTTATTAAATTTTAATTGTTAATATTACTTACCCTTTTTATAAATAATTAATTAAAGGATAGGTAATACGACAGTTTATAGACCTCCTAACATTCGACTTAACCAATAAACAAACACATTAACTCCTTAATACGAGTTAATCAGTTATTTACTCCCGCCTGTATAGCGATCAATACGCGTCACGTTAGCTATGTCGAGTCACATTACTGACTGATTAGCCGTGTCAGTAACGCGTGTTATCCACTCAATTACCGACAACACGAATTAACCTCCGCTCAACTAGTCTTAGATTAAGCACTAGATATCATTTGTTTAATAAGTGACGAGAAATCGCAGTCACGTTTACGGCGAGTACATAATAAGTTGATGTGTACTGAGTACAGAACTGATGGCGTTGAATTTTTATGCTTATTCTCGCGTTAAAGTTGGTATAAAAGTAACGAGCTTGTAACTGTCCCACTGTACGGCGAAAGCCTCTTCTCCTTCATCTTCACATTTATACCCAAATCTGCATCGCATGCCAGTGCCATCACAACCGATTTCAACACAACTTTTAGATCACCGGCGCACTTTCAGACTTCATCTTACAAACTCATTTCTTATTCTATCCGTAAATAGTTACAAAGATTCGAACTAGACTCGCCGGTCATACGATTCTGATGGCTAAAGGTCTCATAGTCGGGTGTTATGAAAGTATTTTCATAACTTTTTCCTTGTAGCTAACTTAAGTATGTCGTCTACCAGTAAACACATCGTTAAGCCACGTAAATCCCCTACACTAACACTTCGTCACTTTTCCTGACTGTTTACTACCTACGATAGTAAAAAAAAATGTACTATGCACTTTCTGCCTGTTAGTCAGTCGTCTAACAACTCATGTTCTATGTTCTAGGAAATAACACGCGAATATTGGAAAATATAATTGAAACGCAACTGAATTAATATCTGTGCATGAATCACGGCGCGGTATCTACGCCACTAGTCGTTGTAACCGCATCGGTTAGGCATTGCACCAATAATACGCTCAATTAATTAGCCCGGAGACTGACGTGTTCCACGTACTTACCTAATTAATGTCCCAGAACCGAGCTAACAATACCGCTGTTATTATAATACCGCTAACTGCCACTGATTGAGTTACCTCACATAAACAATGTGCTCTAATACAACCACAATACGTTTTGATTAGCTAACTACATATTTATTATATCGATACGTATGCGACGACAATGCCCATTAATACCATCAATATTTAATTATGAAATGAATCATGTGGAACCCTTACGTTTGGTTCGTATTTACTCGATTTACGGAAGGGTTGTTGTGAAGTGCTGCAACAGAAAAAAACGTTTCACTGAACGAAATTAAAAGTTGCTTTAGGGGGTAATTATCAAAGCTGACTTTTTTTAAAGGTGGCGCAATGGAGCTTTTAAATAAAAAGCTTTTGTTGATACAACAGTTATTGTGCACACTATATTACGGTTTGTTTTTTCCGATTGGGTAGTCAGAGATGTCGATATTTATATTTCTCCCTAAGTTTTAGCTTATTAATAAATGGTTCATTTCTTGATTACATTGATATCTTTATGCTTAACATATTCACATAGTTCGGCTTTAATATCCGAGATTTCGGCATTGGTGGTCACACGTTGTCCGATTGATTAATCCCATGCATTCTCGGATCACTGCTATGTCGCTTTGATATTCAACTCCATACAATTTAATTTAATTAATTTTAACAACGCGTTGTGAGTTGTCAAACTAATATTATTACGAGTAGAATATAACGTCAATAAGTCACCTTCGACCCACGAAATACGAGGGGTGAGGGGAACAATTTAGCAGCAATTTTAATAATAAGTCCCTGGTATTTCTATTATAGCAGGCAGGCGATCAGGTGGGCTCCGCGAGGGGTTTAATAACTCACGATTAGCCTATTGGAATCGCTCTGAATGTTTGCTATTTTTTCTATATTGCATGTACGAGCGCTTAACCGAATGGAAATTAAAAATTGTTTGCAGTAGTTATGAAATATCTGACATTATCTAAACAAAAGTGCTTTAGTCAATTATACTGAGTTCTCTTTATTGTATTCATTTATTTTTTTGCGGCGTACCTATTTGGATGGATTGTGTGAAAGGTGGTATGGTAGGAAGGAAGTGACTTTTGAGATGACGTATGTAGGATGTATGGAAGAAGAAGACATGCTTCGCCGTCCCCAACCAAACTAATTAAGATAAGGGCAGAGGATGATAATGATGATGTCGTTTGTGGTACAGACAATCACGTCAAGTTACCCCAATGTGTCAAATTTCTTTGATAGTTTTTCAACTTTATGTCAAATAGAATAACGTTCATATTCAATTGGGAAAATTTGACACATTGGGGTAAATTGATGTGCTGGCGTCTGTACATCGAATTCAAAGTAATGAAAATTTTAATTAAAATATAACTAAGTAACCCTAGTTAGGTTTTTAATCTACAAAAAACAATCACAGTAGTTGAGTGCAGTAACAATTAAAATTTTATAATTTCATAATTTTATGTAAGTAATGATAACTTTGTTATAATAAATCATAAATAACGATAACAAAGTTGAAATATTTCATCATTATAGTTAGTGGTGGCGCGAGAATTTTAATTAAAAATGATAACGCGTAATGTGCAGTGTGTCGGCGACTCCCTTCATGGTTGGGGTGATTTTTAATTATTAAAATTCTACGCCGCCGGGCGTCTGCCGATATTGCCTAGATACGGGGACGGACGAAGTATTACTACCTATTAGTTGCATGCATCGCGCTGATTGATCAATTACATTACATTATTTGTGTTTAAATTGTACGCAGATGCAGGCTTAGGATTAACGTTGGTGAATGCAAATTGAAAGCGGTTGTGGTGTTTGTACCTGCTCTTACTGTTGTGGGCGCAAGCGTTGGCACGCGATGTTTTGGTCGCTATGTTTATTCTAAGGAACGATTGGTAAATGGAAGTTTAACATAACAATACTTAATTTATTTATTTAACGACTTTGGAAGACTTACAGCTAAACACAATACTACCAATAACTACTAATTACTTTTACTTTTATAATTGCATGTGCCTAAAACTGCGCGTTCGCTACGAAGCAAAGAAAATGAAGTTAGGTACCTATTTGTTACAAAATTCATGATCTAGGGTTCTTGTGAAGTACTAAATATGTTCATATCGTAATTAAAGATTTTATTATTGTCATTTGAGCGAATAGGGTTTTTACAATTAAAATACCGTGTGTCGTGTAATCAACGCTGATTGGTTGACATAAACTTTTAAATTCATTGATCGATACAGAACAGTTACATTCGAACTATGTAAGGAATATAGATATAGAATTAATTAATTGGGTTATCCGTATTTAATGTCGTTTCTTGAACGAAAGATTTCGTTTAGGTACCTAACCCAATATTTTACTAGTTATATCGGCTCAAAATCTATCCAAACGATTTCCAACTGCTGGTAAAACAAAACAAAATCAACAAGCATTAAAATAAAAAGTTGAAAAAATATAAGTAATATTTTTGATATCGTCACCATTAATGCTCAGCTGTACAATCGCCAGCACATCAAGTTATCCCAAACTGTCATTTTTTTTTTCATTTGAATAAACCTTATTCTGTTTGTTTTAAAGTTGAAAAAGTACCAAAGAAATTTAACATACCTTAATGTGCTGGCCTTTATACCACAAGCCCGCTATAAAACACAAACGATTCTTATTTAAATCTCGTAAAACAAAACAGCTGCGAGAGTAGTATTTTTTTTCAATGATATGCGAAGGACCGACCATCGATCGTCAAGTGATACTTGTTGCTATGTCTGTGTACTTTCTTATTCTCTAAAAACCTTTAAGTTATTTAATACAGAACAGAGAAATCTATAGTCGATTGACCACTAACTGTTTTTCACCCAGTTTTTATTGAAGGTTGCCAAAATAGTCGAATCGGTCACGATTGTCCATTTCTAGCTTACACAAACAACTCCATAGTTTATTGTTTGTTGGGCACGTCAGATTTTTTTGTCAGATGTGCACAGTGGGTATCATAGCGCGCAGTCCCGTACCTAAGCGGGGTTTGTGAAATGAAAATAATAACGGAATGTTTTAATTTCTCTGCGAGTGACAGGTCACGTGCCCCCGACCCCCCTGGCCGCTCGCCCCCTCACCCCCTCACCCCGAACTGTCATCGTCACTGCTGTGGACAATTAGCCTGCTCATGAGATTAAACAAGTAGAGTGCGCCTGTTCGCTTGATTTTTTTAATACAACCGGTTTGCATCGCCCGCAGTGTACCCTTGTCATGTTATACGCAAATGGTTGCCTCCTAGTGAATGGTATGATAGATATGACAAGCATGAGTAACGCACACACACTGTGTTCACATGACTAATATTGGTAATGATTTAGTAAACAAGCTTTGAGTAAGTTAGTATAGTGTATGGAAACCATAATAGATTCGCGAGCCTGGATATAGCTTTACGTTCTAATTAAGTAGTTTGAGGGAACTCAGTTAGAGCAAATTTAGGTGATGCCTGTCATATTCAGTTGCATCAAATCTGTATTGGATTGTAATATTGATTCAATCACTATTTTGCGAGAGAGCAGTTAAATACCGCCAAGCCTATTCCATCATCAGACATCCCAAGGTAGGTATACCGTTACAAGGTGGACATCCCACTCATACTCGCAAAGCACTTCAGAAACAGTTGTAATGAACGTACAGATATGGAGGAGTCTGTTTCAGGATAGGATAAATAAAAAATAATAAAAATACCTTTATTGCATATCATTTTGGCTGAAATTACATGTCAGGGAGTCTTCATTTAAGCATAGAAATGCCTGTAGTTGAAGGCTCCGCTCTTCCCGTAAATTATAAATATATAACTAGGCAAATAACAAAAGAAAAAAAAAGTAAAATAAATAAAACAAAAAGTAACAAAGAGAACAAAATAATAAATAATAATAAACGATCTATTGTATGTGTCTGAGTGTATTTGGGTGTGTGTGTGTTCGTGAGAAGGAGGTTTTGCGTTTAATAATTAAGTGACACGTTGCAGAAGTGACTGCGTTTCATCATGTATCATAGCTAAAACCTTTGAATCCTTAACACGAGCCTTCAAGAGAGGATATGTTACTTTTAAGCATTGTCAATCACCATTAGATGAGATAGTGATGTGATCAAACGCGATCCTATTACTGGGGAGTTTGCTAGGACACTTCTTCTTCCCAGCAAAACACCAGGAATTGGTGAAGGGCAGGCGATTTCGGGGAATGTCTTATACATTTTTGACGTTTGGAAAGTTCCGATTCTTGGCCTAATTTTATTATAACAAACATGATAGCACATAGAAACCAAATCTTTGCGTGAAGGTGTTTTTTTGATATCCCATAACTCTAGGGTTATTCTGTAGGTAAAAATAATACTAAAACACCTAGAATAGATGGTCCAAAAATGTATAGTTTCGGAGATATCATCAATCATAATTAAATTATCAGTTGTTTAGTAGGTACCCGTAACACAAGCTCTGCTTAGCTTGGGACTAGATGGCGTTGTGTGAATAGTCGTGGAATATTATTATTAAGTATTATTAATATTATTTTTATTACTTTATTAGTTCAAAAATTGTCACCAGTACGAGGAATCTTCTTTCTAACGTCACTTTTCTTTCACGTAAGGGTGTTTTACATTAATCATCGTGACCCTGTCGAATTATTTTGTATGATAGTAAAAAAAAAAAACGGAAGGTTGAAACATAATTCATATGCCAGTTGATTCTTTGATATGGTCTCAATCATACCCTAGAGTTATGGGATAACAAAAAAAACACGTTGTATAAAGTTATGTCGGAGTCTAGTAACAGCTAATTAAGTATAATTAACGTGTGTTTGTTCCAACATGTCAGTTCAGAGAGGCGTGTTTATTAACTCCAACAAATAAATGAGTAAATCCTTTAATTAATTCATAACGTGTACCAATGAGATTTCTTCACGTTTCAATTTAGAGAGGCGATTACCAATAAAGGCGCACGAGCGTAAAATTAAATGCGATTGTTGCAAGTGTTAGTTAGCGAGTTCGTGAGCGGTGGCCCTCCGTCCTCCGTACAATGCGAGGATTAAGAATACACACTGATTTATACTGTTATAGACCCTTCACATCGCTTTTATAACTCAATCTTTAGTACTGAAGTAATGAAAAATGTAAACGGTGTAGCACTACCCTGTGGTTCCTTGCGTAACAATGGTACTATTTGCAACAAATAAAATAGCCCATTGAGGTATGTAATTGTGAATACAGAAGACTATGGGGATCTGAAGTCTTGGCTTAATTACGGACTTTTTAAAAGACGCTATTGAAAAAAACGAGTCAGCCTTAAAGAGACACATATGACTTGTTATCGTGGTAAGTCATATGTGACTAAAAACAAAACGCCATGCCATAAAATAAAATGACTGTACGACTTGGTACTAACCTCACGCAAAATGGGTTGCAAGTGCCACCATCTCTCTACCACCGTGCGTGCGCATTGGACACATCAAATAGCGCGCGCTTTCCGTGCCTTTAAAAAAAATGTCTAGCAAACGTGCGATTGTTTCACATTAAACAAAATTGGCAGCAATTTTTTTAAATGAATGATACAGGTTATTACGAACAACCAACAACGTCAAGGAGCGTGTATGCAAACGAAGCGAAGGGGCCAAAAGTCACATTTAAACGTATAATAGACGTGTTGCAATTCGGCCCAATTAAAATTAATTAGCTACAGAACACTGTGTGCAAACCGAAGCAACAAATCAACGAAAGATACAACTTTGGATAGCGGCGGCCGAGGATAAGGACACGGACCCTGCATTAGGGACAACACACTGTAAAATAAATTTTAACAACCCGGACATAGTGTTCAAATTGTCTTTTGTAATACCAAAGTTCATTCTTCATCTGAAATATTTTATTTGTTTCGATAGGTCATAAGTTATTTTAATTTAACAATTATGTGTAATAAGTTTAAATTGGAAATATAAAGAATACCAGACCATCATTGACAGCAAATAAAATTAATTCATAAAGCTCTTTAGAGGCAAAGTGGGTTAATTAACTGCTGAAGTATTATAACGGTGCAGTGTAGGGAAATAAGTTTTCAATTATTAATGTAAGACAGAAATACAGCTTTGTAGATGATATAAAATGGAATAATATTTATTTCTGTAAGTAGGTCTTTCTAGATATTATACATGTCTATATTGTTTTAAGACATGTATTTTCAAACTGATTAAACTCTGAGAATGGATGACGAAAGAAACTCAGGGGTCATGGTGTCTTCTAAAGTCCAGACATAAAGATATTAATACATTATGCGAGTCTAACGATACAGGGCAAAAGCCTTGAAGAACTAACCATTGCAGTTTTTAATGGTCTGTTCTCAGACTTACTAAATAATAAACACACAAAATTTTATAAGAATCGGTCAAGCCGTTTAGGTGGACTTTGGTAACGAACACTGTGACACGAGAATTTTGTGTATTAGAGAGATAAAAAAAATACCATAGAGATTGTTATAAAGTAACAGTTATTTTCGTAGCCAATTCATCATTGTGGCGTGCGGGAGGAGACACTGTTAATCATAAACCGTAGCGATTGCCAAAATAACTTGTATTCCTTGTGAACGATGATTTATGATCACCGCATGTTAATTACGATCTTCGTTATGTCGTGTTTAGGTCAGTTCTGTTGATCATAATATTTATCATTCATCAGACGATATTAATATTTATTTATAGATAGGACGATCAATAGCTGTAACAGATGGCTCTCAATTGAATAGGCAACAAAAAGAAATTACAGGTTCTCACGTGTAAAAAACAGAAAAAAATGCAGAAATCTTAAGATCACAAACAAGCACGATAAACATTAACTAGAAATAATTTTAAAAGATACAATAGGCGCTAATTGTTCAGACACAGGTTAAGTACTTATGACACTGTCAAAAACTTGTCAAAATTATAAGGAAAATTAAACGTATTTTTGACAGATTGAGACTGATTAGAATACCGTTTGCATTTTAATCACACACACCCATTCTAAAAATACAGGAATCACCTTTCAGACTTGGGTTGTGACAACGACAACAATATCGAGGTATTTAATTAAAATATGTATAAGGAATAGTCTACCTTGTTTTGGCAACCGTACCCCCACAGACCATGCGAATAATGAACATGAACTCATTATTCATACGACTGTACACTGGCACTAAAAATAAAAACAGCACAGAGCAAATTATGTAATCTAAACGCAACTTAGAAAAGGTCACATCATACGTTATTATGACCTTTAATAAACTCCTCAGGTGTTGTTACGTATAAAAATCCCGGCAATTCAATTAGCGGGAAAGCTGGGCGCAGGGCGCGGAGGGCGGGGCCTAATAAACATAATATAAATAATCTGTGGCGATAAATCTGCAGCGCTTTATGGCAGGAGTGGGTTGTCACTCCGTCTAATTAGCGCTAGTGTTGTAAGCGCGGTTCAGCGGTGAAGCGCTGAGCGGACATAGTGTAGTGTTATGAAAATGTTGGTTGAAAAGTGAATAATCCTAAAGGCTTAATTTGGGTCATGTTTTTGCAGTCTTAGTTTGAAACTAGGACTAGAGTCAGAAGCTTATTTAGGCATTGTTTCTATAAATAATTACTGTACTATTGCAATCATTTAAATAGAATTAAACTGAGAAATGCCTAAGGCGATTATCACACTGCCCCGCATCACGCTGCTTGTTGCGTGTCTCTGAACTGAATTGAACGCGCGTGGATGCATTTTCTGTGTGTAGGACTGTGCGTGTTTTCCATACAAACGGAGATACTTACAAGCAACGGAAGAACACGCATCCACGCGCTACGCTGCATCATATGGGGCAGTGTGTTAATCGCCTAAGACAGCTCAAACATTTCCCTCCATAAAATTACGATTTAAAAATATAAAATAAAATACAAAATAGTGAAACGTCTAATCACGTATAATTAAAAAATAAAGCGCTGTAGCGGCTTTGCGGTCGTGTCTCTCGTCAAAGCACTCTTCATCAGGCTTAGTTAATTATGAGGACATATCAGCTTTATTATAATTACTCATTTTAATGTCGCTGCGCCTACTGTCGCGTCGCGTCGCGCCGTACCTTGCCGTGTCTGCTCCATACTAATGCCGGTTTTCACGAACATTATCCAATACCCTAATATTAGGCGTGAACTACAAGGTAGACACTAGAGACAATTGACAAACATTTTTAAGTTTGAAGCTTACAAGTTGCCGACTAAGAGACGAATGGTGAAACGGCTGCTATGTAGGTTACTGGTAACATTTGTCATTACTTTTTTTTTAAATTGTTTTACTTTGTGTTTGTGTAAATAAGTATACAGCCCAGGCGGACAAGCGAGACACGAAAATGCAACACGATTTTTCAACAAACATCTACTGAAAAAATCTAAGAAACCATACGCAAGACTGTGCGTCGGTTTAGGTACACCTTTCTGCGAGGGCCTTAAGGCTCATTTAAATGAACACTGACTATCACTTTTACAGGTATCACTTAACTCGTCTACTAAGACACAGTAACTAACTCAAATTCTAGAACTAATTGCTTTTAAAAGCCATTAATGATCTCAATTACAGAATAAACGCTAATTGGAAAACGGGATCCATTAAGAGGTTTAATAATATACGGACGGTAATTGTTATTGTAAGGTTGAAAGTTCGTGTACTGCAGAACTGGTATTATGCTCTTGTACGATTCGTTTTAATTGCTCGTTATTATTACTCGACATCTCATTAGTTACAACATGGCGTAGTTTTAAAATAATTGGGCAACTTGTGTATGAAATTATTAATACGATACGCAGGTAGGTACCTACATACAGTGTAGCGGACATTAATTTGCAGGATATTGAAATCACTTGAAATTATACGGGTACCCTAACATGGCAGCTCCAATTAACTTAACGGTTAAAAAATTACTACATATTGATCGAGTTCGTTTACTGAATACGTGTAACGCTTTCGCCGAATAAGTGGTTTCCGCCGAGGACCTTTGTACAAATTATAGTCGAGTAAAAAATGTAATTACATAGCTGATAGCTGCACTTTATCGGGTTTAAAAGCTGGAGTGGCGCGTAGGTGTTACATTACACAGGCAGTTGTCAGAATCGTCCTGCGGCCGGTATCACTTGCACGCACCATTACCTCCATAATTTAATTAGTTTGGAGTGATCATTGCATTAATAGAGGCGATATTTGGCGAGCGAGAGCGCTCGCCCGCGGCTTTGTCAATTTTAATTAAAGCCCGATAGGTGGACCGAAATGTTGGAATTCTTCATTAATTAGTCCGGCTCGAGATTTCTAATAATTTAATTAATGGAGGGAGTTAATAAGCCCGCGGCCATCCTGTCGGTATGCCTGTAACGCGTCGGCATGTCCTCGTGTTACACATTCATCGGTACAAGTATGTGCGCCTAAATGTGACACCTCCCGTCTATTATGGCGCATATTCCAATAGTAGCTGTGTTATTAATAGATAGATGGATAATAGTAGGAATTTTGGTATCGAATCTAGTATTTTATTAAAAATTTAATGATAAAATAATATTGTCCAGTTGTACACTGAAATTTGAAATGAAACGATATGTTTTGCTACAAAATTTTAGTCTTCAGATAAATGCGTAAGGTTTTAAATTTTCTTATGTCTTTAATTACAGCTCAATTAAAGTTGTGGGTTATTAAAATAGTTAGTACCGTAACATAAACTCGAATGTAGTTGTAGGGATAGTGTCATATTTTCCCATTTGAACATGAACCATATCTTGTTTGAAGTAAAGTTGAAAAACATTGAGGTAGCTTGATGTGTTGGCCTCTGTACCTATATACCTACACCCTACAATATGATCATAATCATCAATTGAAGTGTCCAAATTCAAATAATGCAATTGAATGACTATTTCTTAAAACATGAAATTTATAAGCAATTCTATGATTTTTATGATTGATCGATCGATTTTTAGGTTTGTACAGTCGCCTTCAATTCCGGTGGATCACCTTTATCTAACGCTTTGAACCCGTCATGACATTTCGTTAGCTAAAAATGATTCACCGCAAGTGGGGTTGATGGTACTTTGGTAAATACACAAATATGTACAAACAGTACAATACACAAACAGTGCCGTATATTTTTTGTATCACTATACAAACTGATACTGAGCTGTGAATGGTAAAAACGTTATAAGTAATTTTGTTATAATTTTTATTGTAAAACTTTATATTACGAGAATATTAATAGGGTAATCCAATACGGTAAGTTGATCCTGTTTACTTGATTCCTAAAGCTAAATTCTGCGATAAACATGCTGTCATCAGTTACATCATAGGCAAATCGAATACATGACTCACACAACATGGGTACTTAATTAAAATCCATACGAACAACCATACAATAGTCTTCATCAAGCAACATATGCGGCTATAATTTGTAACTAGGCAAATTGCTGATCATACCTGTAATAATACGACATACGACAAGGATGCGTACGACACAGTTTAATATGAATCAGTGTTTTCCCCGGTACCGTTCACTGTACTTACGAAATTGCACAGTATTACGATACGATGAAACACGCGGTATCGACTTATGAATCCGCTTGTCGGAACAAATGACATACAATTGTCGAAGAGCCCTTTTGAAGTAGAATGTCAAGCAAATTACCGACTTTTATGCTAGTATCATTATCTATGAAACATTGTATTACCGTGGAGTTTGTTTATGTCTGAGAGAATTGTTAATATCGTGGAAGTGCATAGATACTATCTATCTTAATGTCAAAGCAAACATGTTTTTTAAGTAATTCGAATTTTATTTAAATATAAACGACTTAATTTTGGCTCCCATTACAAGAGATCTTGACTCTAGATACCTAGTTCTCAAGATATAAAAGTTTTGTTTATCAATAATTATTTGATAAATGGTATTGATAAATAATTTATGTATTCAGTGAATAGATTCATTATTAATAATATACTTACACGTTTGTTATAACAAACTAGTTTTGCCCGCTGACTTGTTGCCGAGTCCGAAAAATAACAAAAAATAATAAATAAATTAAATAAACATTACCTCTATTATCTATCTTATATTCTCGTCCAATGTTTAAAATTCTCGTTTCACAGTGTTTGTTACAAAACTACTCCGAAAGGGCGCGCCTGATTGTTATGCAATTTTGTGTGTATGTTCAGTCTGAATAGGTTGTGACTTTTTATTTCTAAAAAAAAGGCGTCACGAAGCCGGGGCAGCTAGAATTAGTATAGATTTATTATTTATTTGTTATTGTAATGGAATCATATTTTAAAACATTAATTTAACATGCTCAAAGTTTAGACACCACAAAATATAGTACATACCTAAGCAATAATCCTTTGTACGAGTATTGTAGCTACTCCACAATGTATTGTTTCAAGTTGAACCACAAAGAGATATCAATAAAGGTATTAAGGCAGCCCTCATGTCCTGTGTAAGCAAAGATCAGACAAACTTACGCACACACTTAGGCACAATATTAGTAGGAACGTCCGGTCGCATCCCTTTATCTATGAAAATGCCGCTAGCGACGTCAAAGTAACTCAAAGGAAGCCCAACGTAAACACAGGGTAATAAAATGTGCTAATATTTAACTTACGTACCACCAACGAAGGATCTTGTGAACCAATTAAGGTATGTGCAGTCCTTTAAACGGTAGCGTTAGAAAGCGCTGCTGGCAGATTAATTTCTTATCTGATTACAGTTAGAGGATAAATTTCTTTTTTCTCTAATGATTACGGTGCGATTTCTGTTATGTGGCTTTGTATTCCTGTATAGTAATAGATTTGCAAAATCGATTTTTTAGAAATAACATTATTGATAATTATAATTCATACGATAAGTAACTCTAAATCTTCGCAATCAAAATCAATAATTAAAAATCTTAAGTCATTTATTGAAATAATGTTGAGAATCAGCACTTTTTGCCAGCACCCTTCACTACTTCCTAGTGTTACCTATTGCTAGGAAGAGGAAGTAACGGGACAAACCATAGGCACACGTCTATCTGATTCGTTCGAAGAACTTGAATCCATACAACAAAATGCTTAGTAAATGTATGTGTATAGACCTTCTGCCAAAGCCATACAATCCTCATTGAATTACCTTTTCTCGATAATTCATAAACCGCCTGAATGTGAATCTAGTATTAGTGCAATAGTTTTTTACACATTAAACGATTTTAAAATCTCGACAACCGTGCAGTGACTTTAGCGATCAGGCAACACTAAAGGTCGCAGATCACGGATGGTGAATTGAAATCGTGCTTACAACTCATCGCTCGTCGGTGACCGATTACATGCAATTACCCACCTTTGGCTCACAACCCGTCGCTAACTACCGTAACTGACTTTCTCGAACGTTATTGTTGATCAGTCAACTAAGGTCTTTATGGCAATCAGATAAAAGCTATGTAGCTATTTCATGTAATGGTGAGTAATTGGGAAATAATGGGCTATTTGACATAGTCCCTAATCTGGATTAAAAGAAAATATTCGACACATATTTTTTTCTTTTTTCACGTAATCAAAAAATAACGGCGATACATAGAGTTAACTTGTCGCATGACGTCACTAGCCAGTACAGTTTATGCTAGTTAATGACGTTACAAGCCCCCACTCCTCAACTTTAATGCGCTTAATCTAAGCAGTTTTCCATCAATTTGAAAAAGAAAAAAATATGTGTCGAATATTTTCTTGTAATCTAGATGACGGACTAAAAACTAAAATTTTGTTAAATAGCCCGTTGAGTGGCTTATGGCTAAATAATAACAGTCGTAGGGGTCGATCAAAGGTTAAGCTACGCTTGACGAGGTTGGTTTGTGTATGGGTGACCATTCATTACCTTACAAGGGCCCATATTTTTTCCTTTTTCAAATTGATGGAAAACTGCTTAGATTAAGCGCATTAAAGTTGCTGCTTAGATTAAGCGCATTAAAGTTGCTGCTTAGATTAAGCGCATTAAAGTTGCTGCTTAGATTAAGCGCATTAAAGTTGCTGCTTAGATTAAGCGCATTAAAGTTGCTGCTTAGATTAAGCGCATTAAAGTTGCTGCTTAGATTAAGCGCATTAAAGTTGCTGCTTAGATTAGCCGCATTAAAGTTGAGGATAGGTGGCTTGTAACGTCATTAACTAGAATAAACTGTACTGGCTAGTGACGTCATGCGACATGACTCGATGTATCGCCGTTATTTTTTGATTACTTGAAAAAAGAAAAAATATGTGTCGAATATTTTCTTGTGATCTAGATGAGGGACTAAAACTTAAAATTTTGTCAAATAGCCCACTGTAATTTTATCTTAAATATTACGTTTAATTGCATAAAAAAACCTTAATAAAGCTTTTATTCAGGTATTCATAACATTGACTGGCACTCTATCTAGTAAATTGAAATGAAATAGATTGATCAATAGATATTCTAAAATCGTATGCAGCAATGTGGATTGGATTAAAGTCTAACATAGAATATTCTAGCCTATCAAGCCACAGCCTTTTGCTTTTTTTTTTCAATGATAAAAAAGGCAGTCTCGGAAGACTCCGAAAAAAAGGCAGAAAGGCAAAAGGCTGTGGCTTTGGCTGTATTTCAATAATAAAAAAAGCAGTCTCGGAAGACTGTCTTTTCTAATATCTAGGCTCGATTTTAACCACTATCTCACCTGATGGAAAGCGATGATGTGGTCGACTATGAAGCATGTTTGCCTAGAAGAAACCTATTCACTCTTGAAATAAACAGGCTGGTAAATATCAGGATACACCGACTACGGCAGGAAATTCCACGCCTTAGCTGAACGCGCAATTAATATGTTCTCTAAACGTTTAGTACGTATGGGTGGGATGCCCACGTGCTGCCTCCGAAACTAACCATTCAAATCAGAGAAATAATACCTCAAGTAGTACTTAGTAATAATTACATGTAATACAATAGGTCTCAACTACTAAGTATCAAGCAACAAACGACCTCCCAACAAAAATGACAGCAAGCATTTATCTCAGGCAGTTGCTGACGCGTTTACATGCACGCGTAGTTACCTGATTCGCGTCACCCCTTACATGCAGTTCCGCCAAGTAACACTGGGAAGCATTGTTACTCTGTGGCATATGGAGGACACAGTGCAACTACATAGCTAATTGCACACTGGGCTTGTTATAAGATACAATTGCATGAAAACGTTTTAGTTGAGTGATTTCGAAAAGTTTGTTTGTTTGTTGAGAGATTTTGAAAAGTTTGTTACCAAGATGATTTTTAAATTGTAATGGGCTGTTTGACAACATTATAATTTCTAGAAATTCCTCATCTAGATTACAAGAAAATATTCGACACATATTTTTTCTTTTTTCACGTAATAAAAAAATAACTACGATACATCGAGTCAAAATGTCGCATGACGTCACTAGCCAGCACAGTTGATACTAGTTGAAGACGTTACAAGCCCTCTCTCCTCAACTTTAATGGGCTTTAATCGAAGCAGTTTTCCATCAATTTGAAAAAGAAAAAAATAAGGGTCTAATATTTTCTTGATGATGGACTTAAATTAAAATTTTGTGAAATAGCCCATTAAGTTGTTTTTCAACAACCTAGGCGACTACGCTCTATGTAATAACGTCAACACATCAAGCTATACCAAACTGTCAATATTTCCTAATTGTACTTGAACCTTAGTCTTTTATAATAAAATTGTCAAACTATCAAAAAAGATATTTGACATATTTCGGTAAGTAGCTTGATGTGCTGATTTCTGTACATACTTGCATGTAAACCTGACAATATTATCATTTCACAGTCTCTTTTTTTGTCTGTCTTTGCGACCGGTTAGATCTTTTACATTTTACATAAGATTTTGAAGATTCAGAGCGTAATTACCAGAAATGTTATGTGAGTAAAATATTCAAATTGAACTTTAATACCTATAGAATGTAGGTAGGTCTCTATGTTTTGATATGTCACCACATCGGTAGATAGATTGCACTTACATACACATTTGCGGGTCGCTAGTTACATTTAAACCAACAACAAAAATACCACATTATTTTATCATACGGAAGTAATGACTGATATTGAAAAGTTTGCTCGGAAACATATTTTGTAATAGCAACATTTTTAAGGTGAGTGTACTGTCAATATTAAAAAAAAAAAACTAGGTTAGTCCCTGGATAGTGTAGTTGTTCCGCATCCTAATCCTGCGGCGGACGCGGCGGGAAAATGGCGGAAATTGAAAATAAACATTTCATCTGCGCTCCGGCACGCACTGCCCAAATTGACAATACAACCAATTTGCCGCCGCGCACCGACCACTTTTGTATGGGAATTGAAAAATAATATTACTCTTTTTTCTACCACTGCACGTGGGCAATCTCAAAAATAAACTATGATTCTTCAACTTCAATGTTTCTCCGTTATTTGGTTCTCGTTGCGAAAAATAAACGAAAACGGCAGCAAATATGAACCCTAGGATGTTCTTCCTTTAGACGCTAACAATTAATGACGATTAATAGCAATCTATTTTATAACTATAAATATCGGAAACATAAACGAGAAAGCGTTTACAGTAATAAGACTTTTACAACAGCGGCAAAACTTTTCATTAGCTATTATCATGTTGTAGCGGAAACACTTACCCACATCGATGGTAAAATACGCAATGATCATTACGTCGGCATTAAATGTTCACAATAATTAGCTAAAGTGGGTACAATGGCAACAGACTTCTCATTAAGCGCGGGGTGTTATCACAGTCGGCAGGAAACACTTCGATAGAGTGGCGTTGTTCATTCAGTTTAAAAAACGAATGCGTTTAGTTAACACGCGTCTCGGCTCAGCAACGCAACTATACATCATTACTCTAAAATTTTAATTCATATCACCCAGTAATTACAATGTGAAGAATGTTTTTGTTTTAATTAGTACAATTTAGTGTGCGGTGAGTGCAACCGAATTTTATTCATAAGCGTGTTGTGTTATGAAAGTAGTTGTCTATTGTTTACAGCGATGTTGTGATTAGCTCAACACTTTTTAATTAAGTGCAATAAGTTTAATGAGTGTTGTAAAGTTTCGCAGACGCTCCTCGTAGCTTTGATGCCAATTAATATAGAGCTTATTGGAAGTTTCCAACAGATTTTTTTGTCTATAGTTTCTGCCTAACAACTCCTGTATACGATGCTTCATGGAATACACATTTGAGTTCTAACAGTAACTGGATTATTAAAATGTAATTAAGACGATACTCTTAAATTATTTTTAATTCATAACCGAAAATGATTAATTCATACGTGCTTAATTGAAGAAACGAGGCCTTCCGTACAATTACACATAATAATTTAATTAGGCAAGCTAAATTAGTTTGTAAAGTGAGCATAGTTAATTTAATTTAGATTGAGTTTTTTTAATAACCCTAATTGAGTGATTTAATTACGCACACCGACATTGCGTAGTCAGTTACTTAGTTAACGAACCTATACCTAATTATGGCCACCTATGGCAACCCTCTCGTGGGAAAAGAGAACTGTTATTTATATACGGTAAGTGTTTATAAACGTTAATATTGAAAGTGAACGGTATTAGTACGAACGGAAATGTTGATTACAAACTAATGTTTTATATTACTACCTAAAAATAACAGCTACACGATGAAACAATAATGTGTGGCTTATTTTAAAATCGTTTTTTAATGATCAAAAATTTCGAAATTGTACCTATACCTTGCTAGCGAAAATTGTATATGAATACAAAGATTTCTTTATGAAGATATTTTTAATTTTAAAAGTAGCGTCCACAACGGCGCACACGCCGGTATCTTTCAAGCAATGTAATTATTAAAAAGCCAGTCTAAATTATAATTAAACGTAATGGACGCCACTCGATGGGCCGCAAATGAATGAATGTTTAATTGAATGACTCCCCACAAATAAAAGCAATTTTCTTATAGCCCAGCCCTTAGCTAACGTAATTTAATTAATGGCTCGCATAACTCTGATTAAATAATATCCTGAAAAGGAAAAAATGCGATCAGCTGAGCGTTGCGTACCGGTGAAGTTAAGAACACTTGTTGAGGAAAATGGTAATGTTTTATCGAGACTGAAGTGAGATATTTTTATTTTATTAAAACTCATTTTTTGTAAATTATGTAAGTTTATGTTTGGACAATGTGCTAATTGCTTCATTAAATAGTTAATTGACGATTTTGTAACGTTATAGCACAGTATAAATATTAATACAGTAGGACGACGCCTTTGATCTCTGGAAAAATGCCTACATCGTCTAGACACGCGTTAGCCCTGAATAATACCTCCCGAACTACGAACAGCGTTTTGTTCGCAGTTCGGGAGCGGCTTTCCCGCGTCTCGCCCCTCACACCCCGCACGATTGCCCTGTCTAGACGGCTTCATCGGACGACTATAGGTTTTTAGACTGTATATAGTTTAAAAAATTGTTTGCTTGAGTGCTACGCTTCGTGGGAATTAACATATTAGCTGGGATATAAAAATTTCGTACCTAATACTGGAGGGGTTATTTATTAAGTTCTATGTATAATACTCCGCCTTCAACACAAACAAAAGTTTGTCGTTACGGACCAAACTATGCTTACTTACAATGGCAACAATTTTAAAATAGTAACAACACTAGTTTCTAGACTTAGAGTAAAACAATCAGACAGACTGAAGAATGCTCGACTATCTAACACGAACAATAATACAACAGACACTTAGAGATTGCCTAAAGCATAACAGAGAGGAAATAGCAATCCAATAAAAGATCATAAATAAAACATCGAGAACGTTACCTCCGATAGCTATTGTCTAATCTAATAAATGTTTAATAAGAATTAGGTAAAAGTGGCACTCCTTGGGCAGGCGTGGGGGGATCTCATTGCATTAGAGGGAGCTGCATAATGTCAGAATTGACACTCTATTGTTGAACACCGTCCACCGCGAACCTGCTCGACTACTATCCCTTATTGAATCTCACACTTATAAATATCATTAATATTTTTACCTGTTCACTTATAGTGTAGATATAAATTGAGGATAAAAAACTGACGCGTTCCTCAAGTGACATCGTAAAACGAACCAGAATGTGTTGATAATTTAATCGACGCGATAAAGAATTGCTAAGTAAGTAATATCTCCACTCGATGCCCGTATGTAAGCAACACTTATCTAGAAAACAATATTTTATTCAATTATATCTGCCAGAAAAACTCGTTCTTTAATAGATAGATTTACATCTCGATTGAATTTTAATTGAGTCAACGAGCGAGTGCACTCCAATAACGGAGTAAGTTAATTATAAAAGGCAATTGATTTAAAAGGAGCCGTGTCGTGGCCGCGGTATGAGTAACAGAAAAAGTTTTCAATTTCACTAAAAGGGACTGGTTTGTGTCTCACAAGTCTCGTCTGGTTATCGGCTTGTAATGTATGAAGTTACTCGCCGCGGCTTTATTTTATAACTCACTTCACGTAATAGGCTCCAAGTTGCTTTAATTCACTTTTCCCCTCGTCGCGCGAGGCGTTTACTAATTTAGCTTTACAACTCATCTCGGAAAAATATATTTTGGGAGTTGGAAATCATGACGTTAATCACGGGATGGATGCTAGTGAATCCGTCGTATTAAACAACTATACGGGCAACAGAGAGATAACGTCATAAATCCATCCATAAACATGCTTCATAAATTATCACGACAACGATTTGGAACATTTTACAGCGGCTATCAACGATACTTTACGATCAATAGCATGCGACTGCATCGCGACTCATAATTAATACGAAACGTTTGTTTTATCATCTAATAAAAAATCAGCAGAATTTGCTATTGGCAATGTTACAGCGTGTCGTTACACTCGTGTTACGTTAACACGCCTTCTAAGCTTAAGTATTCATAAAAGCTTTCAATTTTATTATATCGAGATACAAAGTAGACATAACTGGTTCACTCTATTTATGGATTTACTGTTCAATCTATTTAACATTAATTTGAAATTGTAACTTGGTCAAAGCTATCAGACTACTTTAAATGAACGCGTCAGTGAATGTTTTAGTAATTGCTATTCAATTAACTTGCTTTTAATTAAAACGGTTGACTTAATCATGAACTGATTTACATTAAATCGTACCTGATTTGAAATCTAAAACTGTTATAAGATGTGGTGTTATGAACAAAAGATCGCGTGGGAGCCAGTGCAAGTTTTAAAATACAAGTTCTCCAATCCAAATTGAGTTCGACATCTCAAATAGATAAAGCGATATCTACCCGTTATAAAGCAAACTTTATAGTTCTGTTTTTGGCAGTTTTGACACAGCTTCTATCTACTTATTTGTTCCTTCAGCTGCATTCTAACTGTGGTGAAACTTTTAACTTGTCCGACGTTTATTCTACCTGAGTATCACTTACTTGGACTGCCAAGGGACATTGTTTATTATCTGCCACTGCATTTTGTTATTCTATTGTTAGATGGTCAGATTAGTTTTCTTGGAGCGTTTCTGTTTACTTATTGGATGGTGTCACAGACAGATATTGAAGTTAATTTTGTTGAAGTAACAATTACGTGGCATTGTTTCGGAAATGTTACAGACGTTCACGGTAACATTTTACGAGATTGTTTCGCTGGAGATAAGGGCATTGTGCTCCTTCAGGACGCCGGGGGTGACAGGAGACACCTGAAAACAATAAACACGAAATTGCCACAATAATCGGCCCTCATGATCAGCACAACGACTGCCAGACAATGGGGCAGATTACGCGATAGGGGTTTAACCGAATAGCAGCTAACTCGATTATGCGGCCATCCGTGATTGTGTTTGAGCCTATTAATGTTTGAATTTCGTTATATTATTGCGGTGGTCGGGTGCCGCCGCTAATCCAATATGGGTTGGTATTAACGAAATTCCGCGTCGAGTTCGCGGTTGCCGTTCTGTGGCGCGCGACTGATAATACTCCTCACATTCGACTCCTAATAGCCCATTGTCTACTGATCACCTCGTTGACGGCAAGGAGATAAGAAATAATGCCAGACATTAAGGCTAAGTTAATTACTCCCTTTTATAGGTAGGCAATAAAATTGAGTTCCAAAATTCTTTAGTTTTGCGTAGTTTTGAGTATAGTTATATAATTGATCCCATAGTGTGTCAAATAACTATTGGTCTGTCCTGAGATCAAAGACGCACTAAAAGTAATAATATTTCTTAAAACGTAGTGCTCTCTATCACTGGGAACAAAAGCAATACACAACCGAAACTCAAAGCTACCTGTGAAAATGAAAAAACAATTTTCTTCCGCACTGTGCATCATTGCAAGAGGTTTAATATGAAAGTGCGTGCGAACATCCTTTGTACCGCGGGACCCGCCCGGATGTGACGTAGGAGGGTGTGAAGTAAAGCACCGCGGCCCACGGCCATACCTAGATTAAAGAACAACTTAAAGGAAAGCAATCTGCTAAATAAGTACTAGTGTAGTTGGTACGGTGAGGAAGGTGCTCTACTTTGAAAAAATGCGTTTAGTTTTTTATGTTTAAGAAAACAAATGATAATGTTTCAGCTTTGGTGTAACGTATTGCGCTATTAATTAAAAAATAACATGCGGCTCGTTTAAAAAAAAAAACCAGTCATGGCTACTTTAACCAGTAAAGCCAAGGCTTTTGGAAATTTAATTAATTATATTATTTTCTTTTTTGAGTCTCATTCTCATTAACATTCAATCAAAATGGTAATGGCGACTTCATTTAGATTACAGCTAGGCGCTCCTTTATTCTGCTGTTAATTTTAAGCTAATTAGCAACTAAATTGTTCGTGTTCCGCACATTAAAGTGTGCAAAAAACTGGAGTGGAGCAACGTTCGTGTCGGTGTTTAGTTGGTTGAATTATTTAGCTTCTCGTCTCGTTACTTTGCGTCGTTTCCGCAGGTGTGGCAATCATATTGTCTCTCAGTCTCATCCGAACGCCGGCAGAGTGTAGGTGGTGAGGGGGACGGGCACTGAAGCCCCGCATCCCCCTCGCCGCTTATTCTTTAATCTCGCTGATGAATTATGATTAGCGGAGTGCACTCAATCCTATTAGTGTTGTCTGTCTCGAATGATCTTCTGGAAGATTTGTTTTCTTTCTTTCGGGAACATTTTTAAAGTAGGAACTTTTATTTTTACCGGAAAATACCAGATATTTTAACGATGCACCAAATATCTCGAAAAAAGAGGGAAACAAATGTAAACTACGGAAAAAAACATCGCTATGATCTAGTGGGAATTTTGGCTGGATACAATTATTTAGCTTAATGCAGTTACCTGAACCGAAATGCATTCGGAACTTGCATTAAAATTCGTCGGAAGCCCAACAAAAACCTTTATGGCCCGTACACAGCCGTAATACTTAGCTCGCCGTGGGACCACAAACTCCGATTATCCAAACAGAGAGCTCCCGAAACAGCGCTGTGAAATTTTAACGTGTAATTGATTATGAAGTTGGCCACTAATGGGCGAAAATAGTTTCTAATTTGGAGTGTGGTGGCAGCGCATAATTGGTCTCGGACCGCGTCTGTGTTAATCATTAACGTCGGTCCGGTGCGCCGCGCCGGATGCGGGCTCCCAGCGGCCCGCGCCGACCATCCTTCAATTTTCGCCGCTGCATTGCCGCTCGCGTATCAACGACTGCTGTTTTATACCATTTAATACGCAAAAATTCTCCGTTGAATGTCAAGCGAAATTACTTCTGCACAGTTTTTTTCTTCCGCGCTGCACGGCTGACATTCGTTAAAGCCTAATTCGTGCGTATTGACGTTCCAAAAGTCAGCCGCTAATGGAAGGCGTGAGCTTTTTTGCTTGAGCTGCGTCTAATCTCGGTTGGTTGCATTCGCCACGGGTTGTTTTCCGAGTGGCGTAGCGTGTTGCTGTCACCGCTCTGTAATTATTCACGAAGGCTCGCTTCACGGCCTGTCTACTTCGCAAAAAATGTCGCATCGATACCTCGGTCATGCCGAGTCGTGCACTATCATTCCATTGACCGAAAGCCTTGCATTCATTTGGTTCTTGTTCTTTATTATACGTTCTTGGCACTTTACCGTGTTCAATGAATCCAATTTGTGGAGTGTTGTTGAGTTGGTGACAGCCTGAGTTACACTGTGAACGACAGAGATATATTTTGTTTAAATTTAAACGTGGCTTTCACGATTAAGTAGATAAAAATTATTATTTTAAAAAGAAAAAAAAAAATCAAATTCATATTACATTTAACATCAAGTGTGATAGATAGGAGGTGCATTTATCAACTTGTTTTAATTCCTTATTTGCTGTTACCAATATCACTAATTGGGTAGATATTTCGATGCGCTTACTCACCACTCATGAAACTTGACCGGTGCAGTGGGCAGTGTGGGCACACATCCGTACTTTGTACTTAATGCGTCGGTGGAGAGGCAATAAACCATTGTTATTATATACGTGCAATTAAACGATTCGCCACACTTGATTAGGTATACGTATTTAACCGCTATTCTTAGTTGTACTGACTCACAACAGAGTTGATTAGTTTCCTCTGTAGATTAAACAAACAGTCATTGACACTATTTGTCGGCTTGGTGTGCACGCTTCCGGTCGATATCCGTAAGCTATTATTTATGGCGGCCGATCGGACGCACTCTCGAAAACACACAAAAATAAGAGCCGCGGACCATTCGTCATGGACCTTACAATAGCCGGCATTGTTTCAGGCACGTTGGCTCATAATACCCGAATCCGTCGTACTAGAAAACAAGTTTGTGCGTGGACAAAAAAGCAAGTGGAAAGGTCGTAACCGGCGCGATTGTCGCCAACAAAATAGTGCGAGGCTGCACCAGTTGCCAAATTTAATTGAATTGTATTTAAAATATTAATTAAGCGTGACGACGCCGCGGTCCGTGCTTGACTTTATTGCTGCTTTTTTTGGCGACACGATCTCAATTACAGTTTTTTATTCTTATTTTTATACTTATTCGATATTTTAAGGTACATAATTTGCTATAGTTCAGAAACGTCGAGTCGCGTTTCACGTTCTCATTAATCGGTTGAGTAGTTGTGCTAATTTTTTCGAGAAATATTACAGGCGATAAATTTCATGGTTCTGGAGTTTATGCTGTAACATAAAGTGGTCTGAATGAGCTGTACACTGTACAGTTGTGAGGCGATTACGTATTGTGACTTATGATTCAATATGAATGGACCGCGATACGACTGAACTTGATTTGTTGCTAAGGAATATACCGAAACGGGATATTTTTTCGTGGTTTCTTTTACGGTATATTTGTGACTCAATATCATCATCATCATCATCTGCCTAGCCTTTTCCCAACTATGTTGGGGTCGGCTTCCAGTTTAACCGGATGCAGCTGAATACCAGTGTTTTACATGGAGCGACTGCCTGTCTGACCTCCACAACCCAGTAACTGGGTAACATGATACCCCTTGGTTAAACTGGTTGTCAGACTTTCGGGCTTCTGACTACAAGGGCTTTCGGGCTTTGTGACTCAATATCGTTTTATGTTTTACTTTGATTTAGGGTACACTGTTTGAAAATACTTTTAGATAATTATTGTCGCTCTACACGTTACCAATTTTGAGTAGTTTTGCCTTTTAGTAAATATGTAGTAGTTCCTTTAATTCTAGGTGCATCGTCCTCCCATATAATCTGATTAATGTATCCAAAGTATTATACCAACCTATTTTAAATGAGCAAGTATGGAGTTTCTTGCCCATACTTCTTCATACAAAACTACCTTTTGGAAGGGACAATAAGAATAATTTACTTATTTTTAAACTTTTAAATATGTCATTCAAAAGTGCCTTTTAACGGTCTTATTGAAATAAATGACTTCGCTTTGACTTTGACTTCGATAATTTCTTTGAAAATGTGTACTAACAAGGTCTGTTATTTGCAGTGCGAGAGGCGGACACCTCAACAGGCGAGCGGCGGCAGTCCAACCCTGGGTTCGCACATGCTCGCCATGGAGGTGCAGAAGGAGGCGCGCGCGTCGCCGCTGCCTGCGTCAGCGCAGACAGGCGCCACCTCGCAGCCCGCTCAACCACCTCAACCACAGGTATACATCATTTGTTTATACAGCACACCATACTAGCTTAAGCTCCTGTTTGCTTACCATTTAGGCTGACAAAGCGACCGTTCACATAGCGTTATCATATCATACTATAATGAACAGTAAAATATTGGGATCACTCGTCAACATACAACAGCTGTTCATACGGTTAAACAAATTCAGTATTATCTGCTTTGTGCATAGTAAAATATATTTCTGACCGACACTGTGTAAATGAGGGCGAAAGGTTGTTTGATTTTTTGTTTTGGTGCTACGAGAACGCAGATTTACGTTTCTTGGGATAAACACCCATCTCATGTGTACCTACCATCAATAGTAAAATGAATAAAAAAAATAATTACACAAACACAAGACAAAAAAGTCTTATTTAGTAGTTACCCTTACCTTTACCATTAGTGTCAGAATAAAACGTTTTCGTAGCTCTTAGCCACCTCGTAGAAACCCCGTAGCAAACACGTAGCGCTAATTAAAGATCGCAAAAAAAATGTTGAAGGAAATTAAACAGATTATAAATAATCAACAAAAATGGTATCATTGAAGATTGCAAACCGAATCATATTTCTGTCTTCTTTAAGATTTCCATGAAATTATCAATATTAAAAGTCTGCTAGTGTCCATAATCAATTTACTGGCTTTATCTTCAATTGTTTTTTTTTCGTTGCGTCAGATTTGCGCTGGATGCAGCAAGGTGATCACAGAGCGGTATTTGCTGAAGGCTTTGGACCAGTTGTGGCATGAGGACTGCCTCAAGTGCGGCTGCTGCGACTGCCGGCTCGGGGAGGTTGGCCACACGCTCTACACTCGAGCCAATCTGATCCTTTGCAAGAGGGACTACCTGAGGTGGGTCATTGTAAATGAAATATTTAAACAGAAAATCCACTTCGTTTTTAGTCAAGAGAAATGCTCATTTGCTCAGGAAACTTTGGCCAAGTGCAATAAATAAAGTGATAGGCACTAGGAATTTAGGATTGACATCACAGATAGAGGAACAACGGCTGTTTTTTACACAGAACTTGGTGGGACTTGTTTATTAAGAATTACAATCCCTATTTTGATAGTAGGTACTGGCCACTAAACCGAAATATTACGAGTACATTAAAATGCAATAAACAATTGATTGTCATACGTAAGTTGGTTTTAAATACTTGTTGTACAGTCGAGTTCATTAATATATTGGCCCTTTCAGGCTTCAAAAATATATGACCGTAAAAAAAAAACGTAATATTGTGACAACTATAAGCATCATTAAATTGTGGTCAAGATTTAGATTCATTAATATGTGACTGGTTTTTCTCAGTAACATATATACAGCCAAAAGCACATTATTATATGAATAACATTAAGATCATATTATCTGAACATTGTAGGATTCACAATTATGTATGCACACATGAAATGGCCATGCTGAACAAAAAACATACGGCATTGAAAGACACTCATTTTAAAAACAAACGCAAACGCGATGAAAACAATGGAAACTACTGTCATTTCTGTAACAATGTAAACTAGATCTTATTTGTTCGAGCAAATAATTGACTTTCCCATGCATGTAGAGATAATTAAGAAGCTTACCCTGCTCAGATATTATAAAAGCCAATACTATATTTTTGAAAAGGGTGATCACATATTATTGCCTAATGCACAGCATATATTATTGAACGGTTCATGTACACATATTATTGAACTGTTTATGATCACATATTATTGAACAATGCACAGCATATATTATTGAACCGTCCACATGAGGACATATTTTTGATCTATAGGTTCTATAGAATTTATTGAGCTTTCCAACGCTCACAATACTTTGAATCCTTGACAGTGCCAATATATTAATGAACTCGACTGTACTCATCACAAATTTGCAATACCAATAATTAAGTATATTTATTTTTTAGTATCTATTACATGGATGTGAAAAACATGGCGAGAAATGGGCATTTACCTTTATAAAAACAGTTCTTTTCGTATGACCACTTTCCATTGTTAATATTATTCCTTTGATTATACATTGATTTGTATTGAATCAATTAAGTACCGATGTTTTTTCCTGAATCTTTGCTCTTCAAACTTTAATTTCAGAACAAAATTAGGACTGCAAACTACATTATTCTAAAAATATATTTATTTGACAGGTTGTTTGGCAACACTGGCTACTGTGCTGCGTGCAACAAAGTGATCCCGGCGTTTGAGATGGTGATGCGCGCGCGCAGCAATGTGTACCACCTCGAGTGCTTCGCTTGCCAACAGTGCAACCATAGGTATGTTTAGTTTATCACCAGCTACATGTTTAGGGTGCAACTAGACCGCTCTCGATTGACACTATTCTGACATACTATATTCAGAACCGACACCGATAGGTCGCGGTCTAGGGCCTTTGTTATTAAATCGATATAAGAGAATCTGTAAGAATCAGAATCAGAATCATTTCAAAAAAAAAATGCGAAGAATTTTCAAATTTCTTTCATAAGTAGATACAAATTAAAAAAAAAAAAACAAAATCACAGCGACAGTAGCGACAGTAGCTGTGTAATTAAGCGAAAATTACACAGCTACTGTCGCAGTGTAAAAGTAACAGTTATGTCATTTTTATAAAAAAATATTATGTCACATTTTTATTATTGATAGGCTCGCGTTTGATCACTATCTAACCATGCTTAGTGACGATGTAGTCGACGATGAAACACGCTTGCCTAGAAGTCACCTATTAACGGTTGACTTAAAGATCCCTAGGTTGTAGCTATCAGGAAACACCGACTCCGAATAGGAATTCCATTCCTTAACCTTCCTGTAAGCATAATGATTGTGTTACTAAAACGAATTTATTAAAGGCTATAAAATTGGACGTGGTTGTGTGTCATTGTGGATAAAAGGTCTAATTAGACAAAGAAAAAAGTTTCCCGCGATAGTGATATCGACATTGAAACTGAAGAATAAACAAACGCCAATGAACAAGAAGTTGACTTAATTAAAGAAGAAAGTTAAATTATTTACACTATAAGTACTATTATTGGGATAACTAACATTTTATAGTTTAATTTGTAAAACAATGTCTTTGTTAAATACAAAGACATAGTTTAAACAAGTTTACTAATCTTAAAAACTTCCTACGTCACCTCTACAAAAGTTCTACACATTAATCTATGGTAGCCAAAAAAACCCATTTCACCAATATTGAACCCCACGTATAGAGTGGGACAAAAAATTGCGTTAACTATATTGAGTGAAAGGGATAGAGATATAATGTAACAGCAGTTTAGATTGTTTATTCATCTCACGGACACTGAAAACGCGATTAAATTTTCCGCTACATAATAAAGTCAAACGCAAGGAGAATGCGTGTTTTTGTATAAACACTTAATATCCAGTGTCCATAAATTGTGGGGTTTACTTTATTTACAGTTACCTACGTATTGGTGAGGAATGGAATTTCAGGCTGGAGTTGTACCTATTTAAATTAGACATGTAAAACTCAAAGAATGTTTATTTAAAGAAATACCACGAATATAATGACATAGTTATGTGAACTAAAACTATAAATAAATTAAATAAAAATAAGGAATTGATCACACTGGGATGGAACTTAAACATAAATGACGATGTGTGGGTTTACTACAGGTACACCTCTGAGTTACCCTTCGTAGATTACAGACGTGATACTTAGGGAATGCAATCTCGTACGAGATTTCCGCCTAGCGAGATCTCGCGAGACTCAAAACCCAGTCTCGCGAGATCTCGCAAATTACGGGATCTCGCGAGATTGGGAGAATCACAATTAAAACATATGCAAATGCTTGTTTTAAGAACTAGTAATTGACATGATATGTAATTAAATAGAAACTGCGTTGCTTAGTTATAAAAATAATGTAAGTTTTATTTTAAAAATCAACAGAGTACTTATTATTTTGTCTCTAACTCGAATAACATTTGTTTATGTCTATAATTATTATACCTACTGTAGCTAATCAGTTCAAATTCTTACAATATTGGTAACAACAATAATTATCTATATTTAGTCTTTTGTTATTATTACTTTTGTAAATAACAGCTTAGATATAAGATAAGATACATGTAGATTACAGCCATGTAAATTTGTTATTTTGTTATTAGTCCTTGTTAAGATAGTTTTTATCCACTTGTAAGACAAGTAAATAACTTATTGCTTATGTATAAAACTTAAACATAAAGACTTGATCTTGTACGACAAGTCTTATAAACGAATATGTATTAGATTGTACTGTTAGCAGGTAAATAACTGCATTATGTAATAATTTTATTTGAACAATAAATAAAAGCTGCTTTACATACATAAACAGACATGCGTCTACAACTCACGTACACATGATACACAATTATTAGTGGCCTCTGATTGGTCAATTCAAAGTTGCCTTGTTTTACCACCGCCGCGAGTAGCGCTGGTGTAAAACCTTATAAAACAGCGCGCCCAAAATTATTAGATTCAGGATTGGCTAGTGGCCTACAGTGTGGTGTTGTTTTTCTGAGTGCGCGCAGTAAAGTGTGAGTTATTGTGGGTACCAGGAAAATAAAATAACACCATATTTTTCCGCACGGACCGCCAAGTAAGTTGACTTTTTCTGTGGTTACAAAAATCTCCGCGACTGGTGTAACCACAGGAGGAGCCACCGTCGCCGCCCGGCGCACTAGCGCTGTTGCGGTCGCGGCTGGCCACACCCAACAAGATGCCGAAGCCAGGCGCCCGCGGGTCTTTTGACCCCGGTGACGCCGGCCCAACCAACCGCCCGGCGCTGGACCGGACGATGTCGCTGCCGAACATCGGTGACGCGTCGTCCGGTGCACCCCCGGCCGTGTACCAGGAGCGGAGGGAGCCTCAGCCGAGGGAGACCGCGTCGAGACGACGGGCGGCCGCTGACACGGCGGACGCTGCCGTCCCGCCGACGGCACCGGCGCCTGCGCGCGTTGCGCCGCAGCCGTCGTCGAGCCGTCAGCACGCCGTGCCCGTGCGCCCCCCGGCGTTCCGCCCGGTGCCCATTCAGGCTCCAGGGCCCGCCCCCAACCCAACCCGTGCGCCTCATGCGCGCCACGCTGCGCCTGTTGCGCGCGCCCAAGCGCCCGTAACTCGCGCCTCCACGCCCGCTGCCCGCGCCCCTAACGTGCGCGCCCCAGCGCCCGCCCCGCGCACCTCTGCCCGCGAGCCAACGCGTGCGGCTGCCGCGACGCCTGTGCGCCCCGCAGCTACCACTGCGCGAGCGCCCACGCGCCCCGCTGCGCAGCCCGCCCGCTCGGCCGCGCCCATTGCGGTCGCTGAGCGCACCCCTGCGCCTACCACCGCGCCCAAGCCTGCGCCGCCGTTGAAGCGCACCCCCGTGCGCTCCCAACCGGTGCACACCGAGCCATCCCCGGCCCCCCCCGCGCGCCTCGGCCTATGACTCGCCGGCGATGCTCTCCCCCTCATCCAGAGCGGGATCGAGCATGTCGCTGGCCTCCATGGGCTCGGGGCGCGAGGAGGCATACACCCCACTGTCGCCGTCGCCCCAGCTCGACTTCGACTACGAGTTTGAGCTGGAGGCGCGGCCACAACGCCGCCGCCGAAGTTCCGACGACGCTGCCACGGAGGAGGCGAAGCGGTACTGTCTCGATCCGCCGCGCCCGCAGCGCGCGAGGGCGCCCCGCGACCGGGACGCTACCGCGTCGCCCACCTTCGCGGACGTGCTGCGCCGGACACCGACGCCCCCAACATCGACGCCGGGAGCTGCAGGGGTAAGTGATGCCCCACTTACTTCGTCTGCACCGCTCCCCCCCCCTGATGCCACCGTCGGCCAGGCTGGCAAGAAGCCGCCGACGGGGAACATAAAGAAGATGAGGTATCCTCCGTTGATAGTGGAGAAGCTGCCAGAGTGGGCCACCCACTTTAAAGCTCTGGCAGGTCAGTTGGGCCGGCCACCGAACGCCCGCCCCTATGGCGGGGGTTTCAGGTTCTCGCCCGAGTCCGAGGACGAGTTCCGGCTGGTCCAACGGTACCTGACGGATCTAGAGAAGAGGGAGGGTGTGCCCTGGTTCGCTTATTCGCTACCGGCGGAGCGCACCATGAAGATCGCCATCAGGGGGATACCGGCCGACACCGCCCCCACTGACATCGAGGAGGAGCTCCGCCAGCTGGGATACCAGCCGGAGTACGTGCGCCACATAAAGGCGCGCCAGGGAAGACCCGGCTGCGTGTTCCACGCCGTGCTCAAGCGGACGCCAGATGCGCGGCGCATCTACGACACCACCATATTTATGTTTATGCGTGGTGTCAAAATTGAAGCTTGGCGGAGCAAACGTGGACCCGCCCAGTGCCACCGGTGCCAAAAGTTCCGGCACAGTTCGCACCAGTGCCATCGACCGCTCGCCTGTGTGAGATGTGGAGGGCCGCACGCTGCACGGGACTGTCCCCGCCCGAGAGAGGAGCCGGCCACCTGCGCTAACTGCGGGGGCCCCCACCCGGCGTGCAACGTGAAGTGCCCCACATTTCAGCTCGAGATACAAAACAGGCGAGCGGGCACTGTCGCCATCACCGCTTCCAGCAGGCAGCAACAGCAGCCTGCCCCCAAGCCCGACGTCGCAACCACCGAAGAGGCCCAAGGCGCCTCACTGATGGCGGCAGCGAACGGGCCCACCAAGCGAGGAGCGGGCACCTCCTCGCAGCGGCGGAGGAAGAGGAAGCAAGAGGCAAAGGCCAAAGGCAAGAAGCCAGCGCCGGCGCCCCAAGCGACCCAGGAAGAGATTCCACAGAACAGGACCGCGCCTGTCCCTACAACGGGGGCGCAGACTGTGACCAAAGCCGGCAAACCTGTTGTCGGCACTAAGAAGCCACAACAAAAACAGCAAGCAGCCACGAGCGCCGACACAGATGCCGGCGAGCTCGCCACAGAGGCAGCCAAGAAGAAGCAGCTCACAGCCTGCGCCATCCAACTCTTGATGGACCTGATGAAGGCCATCAGGCAGGGACAGGACCCGGAGCTGATCATCCTCGACGGTCTGACCGCTCTACTAGCCCTGTACAGTGGCTAGGCCGCCGAGGGCGACCCGCTAGAACGGCCGCGGCCTTAGGAACAAGGTCGCCCCACTCCGCCTCCTCCTCAGAAGAGAAGACCCTGACATGATGCCTGATGTGGGACGCCTGCCCTGCGACTTGGACGCGGGTGCGGCGTCCCACCCCCACCGGATTGACGCTCGAGTAAGTCGTATCAGTCAACACACGGCTTACTCGTACACTAAGACTCCACACCTACTTGCATCCGGTAATGTGACGCGTGCTAAGTTAATATAGGCGTGTCACATAACCATACATACATTCGCAACCTTTACATGCATGTAAACTCACGCGTTGGACAGCTGGTGCGAGCTCGCTGTTTCGACGCAAAACACGGGCGGTGTTACACAACACAATACCGCCCACACACACACGACGGCGTCTTAGTCTGAAACGTGACCGGCTAGACCTGGAAGCGGGACGGACGGACGCCACTCACTCTCTTTCCGCAGGAGCGCCACCAAGTCGACACCTCTGTCGCTGGTCGTGCTCGCTGGGCCTCCCCCGGGTAACCGGGGGTCTCACCTGGCGGGTACCGACCGCCGAGGTGTCGTGAAGATATGGCACGTCACCGCGGCGCTGCTAGACAGCGTCGTGCGATGACAGCGCCACGGCGCACCTGCGGTAAATACATGCAACTTCTCACAGGCGCGTTGTTTACAACGCGCCATTACGCCGTCGCCCACAAGAGGCAACCCAGCGACAGACCCGTTTTAGCGGGTCAAGGTATCGCCTCCGCGATAGGGGGCTTATGCCCCGAGTTCGCTTGCCACGCCCCCTGACGGGGGCGTAGCGATTGCTTCATTAGATTCATTATTCGCTCAACCGCTGCTGACAACGTATTAGAAGAAACTCTCGCCTTTACACTCTACACGCACTACACTCCACATCGCAGCATTTTACACTGAAGAAATCGTCCTTTTATTTATCATCCTGAAGTCTACCTATGGTTTGCAGTCTACAAAGTCAGGCGTAGCGCTGTGCTAATTAAGCCTGCGCCTTTCAATGGTCCTTCTCGGCCGGATCACTGTATCAAGCTTTCAAGAAAGAAAAGTCAAGTTTTCGTCATTCAAGCAAGAAATTATCAAGTTCTCTGCACGAATCTTTCAAGAAAGAAAAATTCCGGTTTAATTCAAGAAAGAAACAAGTACGCGCGAGTGTTAGTAGTCGGTTTTGCCTAACCGCTGCTAATTACTTGGAAGCAATCATCATCACACGTACGTGGCCACCTAGCGGTGTTAAACGGCCATATATAACGTACGGAGGCACTGTGGAGCAACTGACCACTCCACGCACCATCCCTGGTGTTACAGTCAGACCCCGCCGGTACGGCGTCGGAACGTTCTGGGGCCACAAGTTGGCACGCAACGACAAACGTGGTTTTCCCGCCATATTTTGATGCACCCGTGAACGCCCACGCCCTCTGCCGGGAGGTTCCTACCTTCCTTTCCTTTACATTCCTATTCTGTTCGGCATCCCCACGCTAGAAGTCCGACAGGCAGATAGGCAAGGTAGGCGTCACATCAAGAAGAACAGTGCAAGTGAAAGTGATAAAGTGAAGTGTTAATCTTAAGTAATTAGTAGGATTAGGGACCCTCTTGCGCAATGAGCGACGCACGCGTATTGCACTGAGAAAAATGTAAAGCCGAATGTTTCGTAACAAGGGCGGATTTATTCGTAATGAAGGCGAAAAAACGACCAAAAGTCAACCGACGAAAAACGCCTTCCTAGGTCGGAGGCGTTTTACGCCTTAGGCGTAAGGCGCAAAAAATAAGCTACAATATACTCTCTAATGTGTATTTTAGGCGTAATTATTAACAAATAAGCCTTAATTCAAAAGCTATAAACGTGGTAAGTCAGATAGGATCGACTGATTGACGATGAGATTTAACTTCCGGTAAGGCGATACAAACGGTAAAGGGAGGTACTCGGGTCACACACATGACCATTTGACTTCCAGTAAGGCGTTTTACGTCTTTTCTTACTGAGGTTTAACCTGTGCACTAAGCGCTATTGATGTTTTCATAAGTCGTAATTCACTTTTAGTAAGGTATTTTACGTCTTTTCTTACTGTGGATTTAACCTGTCCACTAAGCGTTTTCAACGTTTACTAAATCGTAATCGACTTCTTATAAGGCGTCTTATGTCTTTCCTTACCGTGGTTTAACCTATCCACTAAGTGTTTTCAACGTTTACTAAGTCGTATTTACCTTCTAGTAAGTTGTCTTAGAATTTTCCATACGATTAAGTAAGCCGTATCGTAAGGTAATTTATGCTTTCTTTTCGAGCAGAAACGTTTTATGAAGACCGGAAAAAAAGCCTTCTAACTGCTGGTAACGCTTTTCTCTAAGGGCATGATTGACTTGCTTTACTATCATTTGTTAGTTCATATTAAGGTCATTGGGCCGCTCAAAGTGCACATTCACTCTAAGGTAGCGCGAGCCAATATCCTTCACATGTACTTCATGATAGTAGATCAGCCAAGCGTGCCTTCAGTGAACAGCGTAGGTAACCTGCTGTTCTCAGAAAGCTGTTCTCCCAGTCTTTGTAAGCTTCTGAAATCTATAGGACAATAATGTATAAAACACTTCAATAATAACTGTTTACAAGATACTAAAGAAACTATACATACCATAAACGATAGATTAGTACCTCCTCAACCCAACATTTCAATCTCAACCTAATAATAAGCCGATAGCGTCTGTATCTTATAGGAATGACAGTGGCATTGCAATAAAACCATTAAATAAAAATCAAAAAATCTGTATTAGAAAATCAATTTAGATACATAACTTCTTATAACAAGATAAACATTTTTGAGATCGGAGAAAGAAAGAAAGAAAGAAAGAAAATACAATTATTGGCAACAGCTGGATACACGCATAGTAAAAACACAATAACACAAAAAAAAGAGACAAAAAATGGCATGTCTCACGGCTGCGCCAAAAGGTTCATTTCAGCGGAGAGATTGAGCGGTTTTGAGATCGAACTCCGAGTACTTTCTGTTCTCCTTGTTGGGGTCATCCATAATATCTGAAAGTAAACAAGCAAATTAAATTAATAAATACGTACCTACCTGCTTAGATTTTAGCACCTGTTCTGCAGCTCATATTAATAAAACAATCATACAACAATCATACAATACAAAGAAACTGAATATAATACAAAGAAAGTCAAAGTCAAAGTCATCGTTTTAATTAAAACAAGATTTAAAACTAATCTAAAAAAAAAACATCTATCTTGTCAACTAAACTCAAAATAAGTTTCAGTTAAAACCACAAATCATCTGCCTAGCCTTTTCCCAACTATGTTGGGGTCGGCTTCCAGTTTAACCGAATGCAGCTGAATACCAGTGTTTTACATGGAGCGACTGCCTGTCTGACCTCCACAACCCAGTAACTGGGTAACATGATACCCCTTGGTTAAACTGGTTGTCAGACTTTCGGGCTTCTGACTACAAGTAACGACTGTCAAAGATCTACAAATGACAGCCGGGACCAACGGCTTAACGTGCTTTCCGAGGCACGGAGGAGTCTTGGTATGTAATAAATGGTCACCCATCCACGGACCGACCTCGTCAAGCATAGCTTAACCTTCGATCGACCCATGCGGCTGTTATAATTTAGCCACAAGTTCCTAAAAAAAAAACACTAAACGGTGTAAAATAACTCTAAATTCGGAAGTCGGTGGCCCATCCTGAGTAAGACAAACCCACCAAAGCCACAGACTTCCGAATTTAGAGTTATTTTACACCGTTTAAGTTAAAACCACAAATAATTGTACATAACTACTATAATTCTGTGATAGCTCAGAAACCACTCTACCGCTAACATTTAAAACGCTAATATTTTTGACGAACAAAATAAGCTCTAACTCTAAAACGACTTAGAACTATGACGATTTTTTTATTGCTACATCAAGGGAATATCAATAACAACTCACTCTATTAGAAATAAGCTAAAAAATTGGTTAAATACTTACATGAATACAGCAAAGTTCGCCGCCAATACACAAACACTCTGAAACCGGCGAGATCTGCGCGCAAACTGACAAAACCGTTAGTTGTTGCCATTGCGCTCACTCGAGCGTCCCCAAACTTTACAGACGAATTTGAACTTTATTAAAAAGGCATATGGTTGCATTACAAGTCATTGATTTCACTCGTACAGCCCTATGATCGCGCTCAAACCAAATATCACCGAATAAGGCGAGTTGTGAATTAGATGAGTTCACTCTACTACGAAACTAAATTAATTTTACTAAATTAATCATACACTATTTCGTCTACATGTAGGTACGTCGGTATTGACCTTATGATACAGCAAATATTGCCTTATTTACGCTTATATTAGCCAAATAACTCGTTATCAGACTTTTTAAACGTTTGATTAAATTGTAACTAACATTCGCCTTATCCTAATGGTGAATATTGCCATAAATCTACGGTTTCATTCACCGGATATGTACCTAAGTCGTAATAAGACGTTTTTCACCGTTTGATTAGTCGTAACTTGAGCGTATTTCGCCTTATGATAAGACAAATATCGCCAAATTTAAGGTTGTATTAACCATATATGTACGTCGTTATATGACGTAATGTTACTGTTTCAGTCGTAACTCGACCATGTTTTGCCTTATGATAAGGCGAATATTGCCCTATTTACGTTTATATGTGCCGTATATGTACGTCGTTATATAACCTAAGGTTACCATTTGATTCGTCGTAATCTGAGCATATTTCACCTTAAGATAGGGCAAATATCGCCAAATTTACGGTTGTATTGACCAAATATGTACGTCGTTATATGACGTAATGTTACTGTTCAATCAGTCGTAATTCGACCATGTTTTGCCTTATGATAAGGTGAATATTTCCCTATTTACGTTTATATGTGCCGTATATGTACGTCGTTATATAACCTAAGGTTACCATTTGATTCGTCGTAATCTAAGCATACTTCGCCTTATGATAGGGCGAATGTGGCCACATTATACGTTTATATTGCCGAATACATACGTCGCTGAAAAACTTTATGTTTACGTTCAAATTGTTGTGATTGAAGTATATTCCGCCTTATTGTAAGGTGAATATTGCCATGCTAAAGATTATTTATGACGCTTACGAAAGTTTCTTTATGACTTATTTTTACGTTTGTTTAGTTTTTATTAAAGTGTATATCGCCTTAATTTAAGTTAAGTATTGCCATAATTACGGTGATATTCACCACATATTCGACGTCGTAAATTTAAAGCGTTTTTTGTAGTCCATTACTGCTGTATTAACAGTATAAAGTTTAATTCCAAGACTACCTTACGGTAAGACATTTTTGACGGTTAGTGTTTATCATAAAAGACGTACCATTTTAACGGAAACGCCTAGCTAAGCCAAAATAACCGCAAGCGTTACAAAATCGCCTCGCGTCATTACAATTTAGCCGTCGAAGGCGGAATTCACCTTAAGCCAGAAATCAATTTTTCTCAGTGTGCGTTCAGGCAAATCTACGCCTGCTACAGACGCCACGCCGGCGTCCGGTCAGACAACGTCGACCGAATCTAATACGTGGAGTAAAGGCACCAGCATAGAGGACACGAGCGGTGACAGCAGCACATCACGTAACGAGCAAATAATCAAAGATAAGTCCGCGCAAGTCGATGATTTAAATAACACATTAGTTAGGAGTGCACCGGGCACCGTAGTTAACGTCCCCACGGATAGGGCATGTAGCCGATTATCTATGTTAAAAGCCGAGCTAGAGTTACATAATTCCGAATTAGCACGGGCTCAGGCGGCATCCGCAGTTGCCTTGAGTCGATTAGAAATAGCCAGGATCGAACTGGAAAGCTCTAACGACGCGGAGCGTTCGCCTAGAGTTGAAGAGTCGCGTGTTAAAGGTTGGATTTCGGAGCAATACGTAGCAGACAGGCCAGCTATCTTAGATAACGCCCACGTCCCGGGACAGGCGCCGCGACCACCCACTACATGTAGGAACGAACCACGCGTTGGAAACGACATGTCGAATAGTAGCAGCGACATGGCGATGCTGGCCAACGCGATAATGCAGGCGGTAAATTCCAATAGATCAGACTCCGCGGCTCCCAAGTTTATCCACGAACTACCCCATTTCGACGGGGCGATTGCCGAGTGGATGGCTTTCAAGTCGGTCTTTAGCGACACAGTAGGCATGTTTTCTGACGTACAAAACGTAGCCCGCTTAAGAAAAGCACTAAAAGGTGCAGCCCGCGAAACTGTTAGGGCGTTATTATTCACGGTATCGGACCCGTATGAAGTTATGGACACGTTAGAAAGACGTTACGGCCGACCAGAGTTACTCGTCCTATCAGAACTCGAAAACATTAAACGCATGCCCAACATGAGCGAAGACGGGCGTAATGTTAGTAGCTTCGCGAGCAAAGTAGCCAATACAGTAGCGGCGATAAAAGCACTCAACCAACCGCAATATCTGTATTCTCCCGAGTTAGTAAGTCGAATCGTAGAAAAACTCAGTTTAATACTAAAATACAAATGGTACGAGTTCCGATCAGAGCGCACCGAGGCGCCGGAACTAGAGTTATTATCTCGATTTTTGAACATCATGGCCGATCACTGCGGTGCTATGTTCGCCTATAACACAGCGCGAGACGAAAGAAAGGGTCGAACGAAAGAAAGGGGGTGGGAGGTAATCGCATAGACGATACAGAGTCGTGTCACGTTAAATTATCGATACGCGGTTTATTTAGCAGAAGCTTAGAAACTATGAGTGCGAACACCATAGGAAATTTAAATCTATCTCCACAGGAGATAAGCAGGGACGTAGTGCAACAGTGCAGCCACCTAGCGGAATTAGAAGATGAACTGTGCTACGAATTGGGAAAACCGACTATTTTAATAGGCCAGGACAACTGGCACTTGATCACGTCCAGACAGCTTCGTGTCGGCCAAAAGACCCAACCCGTAGCATCGTTAACCAAGCTAGGGTGGGTGCTGCACGGGCAAGATGCGCGTCCACGCAGTACCGTAGCGTTGGTCAACCACGTGCGGCCTACGCCGACAGACGACCCCGCGTTAGAACTTATTAGAAACTTTTTCAGTTTAGAATCACTAGGAATAGAGCCACGACGGCCAACGTCTGACCCCGAGCAGCGCGCCCTAGCGATCTTAGAAGGAACTTGTAAAAAAGTAAGCGACAATAGGTTCGAAACGGGATTACTGTGGCGTACAGACGATGAGGTAATGCCAAATAACAAAAAACAAGCTCTCAGTCGTCTGTATAATTTAGAAAATAAATTAGATAAAAACTCAAGCCTAAAAACCGAGTATAGCAAGCAGGTAGACAACTTATTAAAAGCAGGCTACGCCGAGAGGGTAGATGCCCCAGCTACATCGCCACGCAGTTGGTACTTACCGCACTTTTCAGTAGTGCATCCGCAGAAGGGTAAGGTACGCCTGGTGTTCGATGCAGCAGCTAGGTATGGGGGAAAAAGCCTAAATGACGCGTTACTGGCAGGCCCTGACTTACTACAATCGCTATTCGGTGTGTTAATTAGGTTTAGAGAAGGTAAAATTGCAGTAGTAGCCGACATTAAAGAGATGTTTTTACAAGTCAAAATAGCTCAGCAAGACCGTGATAGTTTGCGATTTTTATGGAGGGGTGAAGATAGGGTAGGACCACCACAGGAGTACCGAATGACGTCATTGATATTCGGGGCGGCATCCTCTCCGTGTACCGCCATCTACGTTAAAAATAAAAACGCAAACAACCACGCTCAACAATATCCCGAGGTCGCGAGAGCCACGGTGCGTAACTTTTACATGGACGACTACTTAGGCGCGTTCGACAACGAAAGCGAGGCGAAACGAGTGATAGACGCTATGTATAAGGTCCACTTAGACGCATCCTTCGAACTGCGCGGATGGGCATCGAACGTGCCTGAGGTGATAAGCAACGTCACAGATACGCGCGGTAGCGACTCGACTACGCTAGGAAAAAGCGATACAGAACGAACGTTAGGTCTGATATGGAATCACGCACGCGATACGTTAGGTTTCAACGTCAACTTAAGAAGCACGCCCGCGAGCGTCATACAGGGTGACACTCTGCCTACCAAGCGACAGGTAACTAGCGCGGTCATGTCGGTATTCGACCCGCTAGGACTAGTTTCGCCGATTACAATGATAGGTAAATGTCTTATACAAGAAGTATGGCGCAGTGGGATAGACTGGGACGACCCCATCACAACCGAGCATCACGTGACGTGGTCATCGTTCATTAAGAACTTACAATTACTGAAAAGATTAGAAATAGACAGATACGTACCTGCTACACCCCCTAACGAAGGGGAGTTACACGTTTTCTGTGACGCAAGTGAAAAGGTGTATTCAGCCGCGATTTATTTCGTGAGTACAAAGCCGGACGGTACTAAAACATCGCGACTGATAGCAGGTAAAGCCAAAGTGGCTCCGTTGAAACCAATTTCTATACCCCGCCTAGAGCTTCAGGCTGCAGTGTTAGGCAGTCGACTGGCTGAATCGGTAAAGCGCGAGTCCGATTATAAAATATTAAAATGCCATTATTGGTCAGACTCTAAAACCGTATTAGCCTGGATAAAATCAGACCCGCGCACATTCAAGTCGTTTGTAGCACATCGACTGGCTGAAATCGAAAGCCTAACTACCCCAGCTAACTGGCGATGGGTGCCCAGCGCCGACAACGTCGCGGACGACGCGACCAAGGGCATTCCTATCGATTTTGACTCAAATCATAGATGGTTTTCTGGACCCGAGTTCATAAAAGGCGACCCCGCATCATGGCCGCAGGAAAAGCGAGCCGCGGCGCCGCCACCCCCTTCAGGGGAAGAAAGAGTTCTAAAACAAGTCCATGTGATTATTAGGCACGACGTTAGCGACTATTTACCGCAGATAGAACGTTTTTCGAAATACACTCGATTAGTACGTGTTGCTGCCACCGTTCTGCTCGCCGCCGAGGTATTTAAAGCCAAAATACTCAAAAGAATCACAAGCAAAGAACTTGCACCGAAGCATATAAAACTAGCTGAACTATTGCTAGTAAGAAGGAGCCAATATAACTCGTTCGGCGAAGACGTCACGACGATCGAGGCTGGGCGGCGACCACCGAAGAAGTCCCCGTTCTACAAGCTCTCCGTGAAGGCCGACCGCAACGGTATCCTGTGTCTAGACAGCAGAATAAAAGAAAAGCACAACCTGCCAGTCCTACACGCCAAAGAAGGCTTTACTCAGCTGTTGGTGCATCACACGCACACAACTTTCAACCACGGCAACCACCAAACCGTAATGAATGAGCTGAGACAACGCTACCACATAATAGGACTGCGCGGCGTTATACGCTATATATGCAATAAATGCCAATGGTGTCGGACCTATAGGGGGATCCCCTCAAAACTCCCCTTAGGCGACTTACCAGCTGAAAGGCTGGCCCAAAACCAACCGCCCTTCACAGCTACCGCGGTGGATTATTTTGGGCCCATGCATGTCAACGTCGGGCGAAGGCTGGAAAAAAGATGGGGCGCGCTATACACATGCCTCACCACACGAGCAGTGCACTTGGAGATGGCCACATCACTCTCGGCCTCCTCCATGATCATGAGCCTGCGCAGAATGATAGCTCGCCGCGGCACGCCGACTGTAATATATAGCGACAACGGAACCAACTTCGTTGGCGCTGAGAAAGAGATTAATGAAGCTATGCAAAGCAACGACCACGACCTGAGAGCTTTCGCATCCGAGAAGCTGATCACCTGGAAGAAGATACCACCCGGTGCCCCAAGCATGGGCGGCGCCTGGGAAAGAATGGTTAGATCAGTCAAAACAGCATTACGAGTCACCCTAAAAGAAAGGTCTCCTCCTGACGACGTATTACACACGTTGATATTGGAAGCTGAACACGTGGTAAATTCAAGACCATTGACCCCCGTGAATCCGAACTTAGATGAAGAAGCGTTGACCCCCAATCACTTCCTTATGGGGCGCTCAAGTGGGATGTCACCCTTTGGCTCGTTCAAAGACGTACAACTGAACACACACTCCTGGAAGGCCACTCAAGCACTAGCCGATGTCTTTTGGGCAAGATGGGCGGCAGAATACAAGCCTCTCTTGATGCCCCGATCCAACGCCAATCCTCAACATAAAAACCTAAAGGTCGGCGACATCGTCTTGATGTGTGACGGCACAATGCCCAGAGGAGTGTGGCCCCGAGGAGAGGTAATAAAAGTCCACCCAGGTCCAGATGGACGAGTACGAGTAACTGAGATACGAACAGCAGCTGGATTACTTCGTCGTCCAGCCTCTCGCCTCATCTTAATCTCCACAGCGGACTAAACAACGCATTTTTAGTGCTTGCGCACGAGGGGGAGATTGTAAATAACAGCTTAGATATAAGATAAGATACATGTAGATTACAGCCATGTAAATTTGTTATTTTGTTATTAGTCCTTGTTAAGATAGTTTTTATCCACTTGTAAGACAAGTAAATAACTTATTGCTTATGTATAAAACTTAAACATAAAGACTTGATCTTGTACGACAAGTCTTAAACGAATATGTATTAGATTGTACTATTAGCACGTGATAAACGAATATGTATTAGATTGTACTGTTAGCAGGTAAATAACTGCATTATGTAATAATTTTATTTGAACAATAAATAAAAGCTGCTTTACATACATAAACAGACATGCGTCTACAACTCACGTACACATGATACACAATTATTAGTGGCCTCTGATTGGTCAATTCAAAGTTGCCTTGTTTTACCACCGCCGCGAGTAGCGCTGGTGTAAAACCTTATAAAACAGCGCGCCCAAAATTATTAGATTCATTATTCGCTCAACCGCTGCTGACAACGTATTAGAAGAAACTCTCGCCTTTACACTCTACACGCACTACACTCCACATCGCAGCATTTTACACTGAAGAAATCGTCCTTTTATTTATCATCCTGAAGTCTACCTATGGTTTGCAGTCTACAAAGTCAGGCGTAGCGCTGTGCTAATTAAGCCTGCGCCTTTCAACTTTAGTTTCAATAATTAAGAGTAATAGGAACATTACTTATGGTAAATAAATGCAACAAAACAAAAACTTAACTTCACAAGTTCTTAAATAAATGTTGTGAGATCGTATTAATCAAATAAAAGAAGTTTAAAGTAGAAGTCAGATGAAGTTATCAAGGTACGGAAAGGCAAGTTAGTTTGTCTGAAAATGGCTTCTCAAAAATCACATCATGTCGAGAGTATCATCTGACAGACGACTTCTGATTTTGCATGCAAAATCAGAAGTCGTCTGTCAGATGCGCCAGGCGCGGCCGCACGGCCGGCCAGGATTCAGTTCGCGCGCAGCCGCGCTATGAAATACACATCGTCACGCTGCATTAGTCGATCTCGTTATCTCGCGAGATCTCGTACGAAATTTGACGAGATCCAATCTCGTAAAATATGGCCGGGATCTCGCGAGATCGGGATCTCGGCGAGACGAGATTGCATTCCCTAGTGATACTATGTTAATTATAAAATAATAAAAATCAGATACACTTGGCATCATAAAGTACTCATCCTCATCACTGTCATCCGAAATAATGAGTAAAAAAACTTAAAAACGCGGTTTGCTTTATTTTCTAAATAATAACGATACATTTTATTTTTTAATTACTTCGAATATACGTGACTGTAGGTAAATAAGTTTTCGTACAAGACGGTGAAACATAAAGTTCTGCCGGTCGATTCAGTAAAAATCACCCCGTTTAAACTTTAACTTACGTAGGTACCGTAAAACGGGGTGGATAGAAACTCAAGGGTAAATTGAAACAAAAGCTTGCTACTTAGATAAAATTTCAGAAAAAAATTGCAAAAATTAGAAAAAAACCGATGAAGATTTCAACGCTATGTCAAACAGTCAGTATGTGTGTCGATGCCCCTTTAACTCTGTATAGCTACAAGATCCTCCACTATACGGGGTTATTTTTCAATGACCGGCCTAATTTTCACTGGGTGTTCTACCCATGAATATGAACAACTTTCACTATGGGACCGACTCTGAAAATTTGGCCGGTCATTGAAAAATAACCCTGGTTAATACGACATAGTACATTACATTACCTCTCTCAGCCTGCTCAGTGTGACTACGGCCTAACGTAGGAAAACAAAAAATATAGGTGAACGTAAACGGTACTTCATTTCCTCGCTGCGCAGTGTTCGTATTGCATTCGGGATTAATAAATGGCAGTGTAACCCTTCAACAGTTTGATTAAACTTTGAAGCTTTAGTAACGTCTGTATTAAGGTATGTGTGTATTATCGAATTATAAAATATGGAGTGTCAAATACGGCTAAAAACTTCAGAAGGGTAATTTCCGTAGTTACAAACGTTCATTGTCTCGTTGCCAAAGACATTCAATATTTACTATAGACGGGAACAAGAACAAATTTTCATCCGATACATGCGTCCAAGTGGACACAAATTTAGTACGCTCCGCTGCCGCTTCAAATTGCTATATTCTAGATGGCGTTACTGAGACATGGGATTAAAGTTTTCCTATGACATTTCCTGGCATGTCCTCTATACAGTATTTTAATCTCTTTCCTTGTTGCAAACACATCTTAGCGACAATTAATGTCAAAAACTATTTTGCTTTTCTGTAAAAAATACTACAGAAATACTCTTAGGCCAAAATCAAAAGTCTTTATTCAAACTAGGCCGAGAATCAGCACTTTTTGAACGTCAAAAAAATACATAAGACAGTACCCCAAAAACGCCCTACCCTTCGCCACTTCCTAGTGTTTTAGCTGGGAAGAAGAACTGGCGGATCAAACTCCGTAGCAACACGTCTGTCTGAGTCGTTTGAAGAACTATACAAAGAATCTATACAATAAAATGTTCAATAAATAGCACTAAGGTTTATACACTTTGTAAAACATTACATTTCAGAATGATTGTCACGTGTTACTTAGCTGGCCCTTCCAGGCTCTTCAAATTCAAACCCAAAACTTCACCGAAAAGGGACCTTTCTAAAATAATCAGTTCATATCACAACACTATACGACTTGCGTTCTCAAACACATGCATATATTTAAACCAGCTTTAATATTTCTCCAAAGTAACATTGTCCCAGCAAAGAGATTTCTTTACTAATCAAAACATATGAATACTCTTCGACTGTTTTATTCAATTCAATTGTACGGTGCACGACATTGTCAGCCGGCCCGGATACCGCCGTCCGTATTCTAGTTTCGAACTCTCGTCTCACGTTACCTGAATTTGCAAACGAAACCAATTTTGTTGGTATGTTTCAGTACAGTTCGACATGTTTTAGGGTTTGGTAAAATACCGGTTTAGATTTTGAAGTATTTGTATGAAATACACAAGGTATGTCTGCCTTTAAAGGTACATGAAAATAAATAAACATTTGCATTTTACTGTCGTTCCAGGTCGCCAAAATGTCGAGTTAAGTTCAGAGTAGGGGTGCAGGCGCGAAAACGGCAATTTTCGCCGGACTGCGTCCGTTTAAATAATAGAAAGGTCGCGAAGATTGGAGCCGCTCTGAATGGTTTATATGTCACTTGTGAACCTTTCCCGTGTTAGTAGATCTCGCGCGACATTCTCGCCAAATTATATATTCATTCGAGTCCTTTTAGAATCCAGACACAACAGTTGGCTTTGTATTAGGTACGCACTGGGGCGTTACATTGTCTTAAACATCTGGAAATTGTTTAATGTATTGTGGGATTGCAGAGTTGTTATTTTGGATAGGTTCTAGTGTAAGTTGAACGTCAAACTACGCAGGTATTGTACTAATTAGCTCTATGAAAGCTTGATAAACATTCAACAACAACGGTATGCCAGTGCAAACTATTAAATATCACGTACAAATCAATTTCCACGCCGGGCAGAAATCTGAATCCAATTTGCGGGCTGTCCGATCGGAGCGGACGGCAGATATCACGGGCGAATATCGCTAAACAGCTAAATAATTTAGTAGCAATCTGGCGGCAAGCGGCGGCGGCGCGCCCGCGGCGGAAACCGCGTACTGCGGCCCGCACGCTCGCCCCGTGTCGCCACGCCGCGTCCGCCAGCCGCTTGTCGCTCGCACCTGTATCCACTATGATATCTTCACGCTGTTATGACTTGCCATTACAATTTGTGCAAATCTCCCAAATTGTACTGGCAGCTTACGTACATTGACATTGAGATTTTGTAAAGACCCTAACACACAGCTAGTATGAAAATATACAAATACACCTAAGCTGGATGGACAGGATTTAAAAGCGTTTCGAAATGTCAAAAGCTTTTTTATGTCTTGTTGGACGGGCAGTGAAATGAATATTTGTTCTACTGCTGATTTTGATCAGTACACCTCCTGAATGCTTTTGTCTTACTGCTGAGGGAGTAGAGCCAATATACACGTTCGTTTAACGTAAAACGTCAAACTTGGCTTGGGTGCCGTCGCGACACAATGGCGCTTCGAACAAAGCTTAACTTGCACCCAGTCATTAAAATTTCGTTTTCCATCTTTTCCATTACGCAGCTGCAGACAAAAAATAGCGAAATAAAAAACGACGAGCCCAAAACAAAAGTCGGGAACGAAGAGAACAGGAAATAAAGTTAATTAAGAGCGGCGAAATCGACTGAGTTGCGGTGGAAATTGGCCCCTTAAAAAAGAGACATTTGTAGCGGAGCTATTGCGCTTAATTTTTGTGACAAGTGAAACAAAAGAGTTGGCAGGGCGGCGGAGATGCGGGGGTTCGGGGTGGTGCGGGGGTGAGACCAAGGGGAGATAAGGTCGCCGTTATCACCGGCGGTTCCGGGCGGCCACTGGCGAGTCGAAGGCGATACCTTTTGTTTTGCCACATTGAGGGATGCTCGCTTGCGTGACGTTATCGCGCCTCCTTGGTTCGCGCTGACCTTTCCACTCATGATAGTAAATTTTCTTTCTTAGACGTTTTTTGGTTTACTTTTTGGGCTTCGTTTCATCAAAGTAATGATGTTTGCGATTAGATCGAAGCGTGTCTCATTAGAAATAGGACGCGTATAATTATTAACCTTAATAACGCGTGGGTTGTATAGTAGGTTCCGGTAGGATCGCTAATTGGATCTTCCTGCTTGTTGCTTATTTATTTTATGTGTGTCGACTAATGATCAGTTTGTCGTAATTAACCTACAACGTCGATAACGATGATTGATATTAAGTCAAAAAACCAGTATAACATAATAATTTTAAAACTTCTACCACTTCGCACTAGAATTTATAGTATCAATACTCTTGCTTTTTTGACACCCACCTTAAACAGTGCGTGCCAAATTTCCTCTTCTTTGCACTAAGAAAAACATCCATTCAATCCAATCCAAACCAATCTAACCTTTCAAACATTCCCAGCTAAAATAAAATCACGGTTAATAGTATTTACTTAGCAACACCAGACTAGACTAAAGAAACTTGATACTTGCCATATCAGGATATTTAAATCAAAAGCTGCATCGTTTGTCTTAGGTTCTGCGTGGGCGACCGGTTCTACCTGTGCGACAACAAGATCCTATGCGAGTATGACTACGAGGAGCGTCTGGTGTTCGCAAACATGGCGTACAACCCGCCGCCGCTTGCGCACCTCAAGAGACAGACCACGCATCTGCCGCCACCACCGGTAAGCAACCTTTTTCTGAAACTCTTATTTTTGCGCTCTAGTTTAGCCAAATACAAGTTTACTATCTGTGTACATGTTTATCCCGTTCCATATCAAAGCAAAAAAAAACAAATAACAACTATTGGCCAATTAAAACTATACCCTAGTTAAAAGCATGACAAGATCTAGATCTTGTTTCAGATACCGCAGGTCTGGAGTTGATAGCCAAGAAATTAATTAAATAAACTTTCTACAGACAAGCAACGCAATGAGCGGTTTGATGAACGGCTCGAGCCGCTCTGGTGATCTGAACAACAACATGTCGGGATCGTCGCCGGCGCCGTTCGCCGCCCCTCCGCACCTCAAGCCCCTCGGGCTCTCAGCGTCCAGCTGAGATTATAGCGCGTGAGACGCGGCCCACCCCTACGCCAAGTATCAACACTAGACACGCGTACTCCACGAGACAATCGATACTACGAAGTTAATCAGTTGCCGTTGCAAACGAACTATTAAATTCAGTGTTTGAAACGCAGCTCTATTTAGACAGAACATTCTAATTGTCTTATTACTGGACTTGACATGTTTCTAAGTGTATAAACTAAAGCAAAGTAAATGCCAAACTGTAGTTAGTGTTTCTGATTGTTTATTAACAGCAAATAAGTTATGAAATAGCTACATTGTCATGTAACTATTTCTTATATGATATTATGTTATATTAGTATAATGTGTAAAGGAAAATTATTGTTTTAGTTTGTTAAAATCTCAGAATTTGATCTCAGATGAGCAATTATGCTGCATTAGGATATAGTTAGAGGATCATTGAATCTCCTTCTTATAAATCTGTTAAAAGTGGCAATATCATGTCTGAATTTTTCTCTTTAATGTGTAATGTATAAATTGACTGGTGCGGATAATGATATAGTGCGATTTTAGCTCACGGCTGTGGACATTCTCAGCGGTTTAGATGCTCAGTTATAGAAATAGTGAAGTACGAAGTCAGTGATGTGGACGTTTTGGCGGCTCAACCGCTGTGTGGAGCGGTTAACGCGCGATCGAACCGCTGAATGTGTGTCCGGCCTTACGCGAGAACCTTACGAGCGCGGGCTATAAGACTGCCGAATTGTCGTCTTTGAGGGATGAATTGTATTTTAGAATTAAAATCAGTGTTAATGTAAATATTATAATTATCTACATGTACGTATTATAGTACAATAATTCGAGTCTCAAATTGATAAGGTATATTTAATGATCAAATTAATTAGTTATTTTCAAATATTTTAGTTTTACTCTGGCTAAGCCATGAAAGAAAATTAATTTAAATGATCAATTTTTGAATACATTTGTTATTTCTTTTTGTATCTATGTATATTAACTGTTAAGTTTACTATAGACATTGTTATGATGTTTGTATTATTTATGTAAATAGCTCACTATAAGTAGATTATTGTACATCTATTATTATACAATGGTGAATATAAAATATTTGAATAAATTAGTAAAATGTGGATAAATGTGTTAATGAAAAAAAAATACATAATTCGAAATAGTTCAAATTAGTTCTTTTAGTAATATTTTAAATGAATACTTGTCTTCGTCTTCGGATGATTTATGAATTGTTTGCATTTAATTATGTACAGTCGCCAATACTATGTATTTTAAAATAATTATAGTTCTAACATGCTCTAGATTAGTCTAAGAGTATTTGAATCAATAGTCGTTGTAATGTTAATTATTATTGTGAATCAGGTGTTTTATTGTCAGCAGTTGTAACTAGTACATGCATTTGATGATACTTGGATGTGAAATTATGCCGTAGGTGTTATGTTGACGACTGTACAGGCTCATGCATTCCTGTAGAGAGATTCCGTGTGCACTAACACATATTTGTATAAATAGTGCAAGTTCTCTTTTAACCAATGATACGACCAAAGATGTAGCTCATTAAAGCCTTGTTCAAGAATATTTTTATTTTTATTTTTTAACCAACTTTAAAACATGACACCGACCAGACAATCAGAGCTTCGTTATTTTATAAAAGCTGAAAGGTCTCCACAGTGTATACAGGTAAGAACGATCCCTGACCATAAAAAACCGGCCAAGAGCGTGTTGGGCCACGCTCAGTGTAGGGTTCCGTAGTTTCCCGTCCGTCACAATAAGTGTTCAAAATGCTTGCATATACGATTATACTACAAACTTAGTCCAGAAATTATTTTGTACAACTTTTTAGCTTTTTTGTACAAAAACTGTTGTTTCCATCCAAGTTCAAAATAATTTTCGTAGAAAGTCCTTATAAAGTTCTACATTGCAGATTTTTTCATATTTTCTTAACTTATGGTTCAAAAGTTAGAGGGGGGGGGGGGGGCACATTGTTTTTTACGTATGGAGCGATTATATCCGAAATTATTGACGTTATCAAAAAATGATTTTACTAAACCCCTATTAATTTTTAAATAACCTTCCAACAATATATCACAAGTTAGGATTCAAATAAAAAAAAAATCACTTTCCACTTTACATAAAGGGGGGGTTACCCTAGTAAAACATTTTTTATCAATTTTTATTTTACCACTTTGTCGGCGTGATTGATAAACATAATGGCACCAAATTTCAGCTTTCTAGGGCTAACGGTCATAGAGATTAAGCGAGGACGGACGGATGGACGGACGGACGGACAGACAGACATGGCGAAACTATAAGGGTTCCTAGTTGACTACGGAACCCTAAAAATCTGCTCACAACTCCGCCTGAGTTTCAGTTAAAAATATTGATTGTAATTATCTTAGGTAACATCACACACGTAAGAGATATCTTTATTAAATTCATCACGTGTAAAGCAACATAGTTTTGTTACGTCATATGTCACCCCTCCCGCAACACGCAGTTTTTACCTCAGGCACGTAGAAGCGCTAAGCCTTCAATGAGTGGATTTTTTTATGAAATTACCAATATTCCTATATTGGCTACTTTAACGGATTCACACAACGCTAGCTCGTCACAAAATAAGCAGCCAGTCGATTCAGTAAAAGTCACGCCGTAAAAACTTCAGTGAAGTGAGCTGTCAATGCCTAGCGTTAGTATGGAATGACAGCACAATTCGCCCTCACTACGCCTACATTTTCACGCGGTGATTTGACCAGAATCGCACCGCAGGGGTTTTGCTATATAAATATACTTACTTTAAATATATTTCATAAAACATATATAATACAGATAAATTACACCCAGACAAGGGCCACTAATCAGTCCAGTCAGAGACATTAGGTAAGTAGGTACAGTAAAAAAAAGTAAAGTAAAAAAGTTTATTGACAGAATATAAGAACAACCTTAAATATAAATCCCAACAGTTCAATCATTTGTTCTATATAATAATAGCAAATTGCGGCGGTTTTAAATACCTGTGTACGTTTAGTGGTTGTTTGATTTTGATTCACACTGACCTCCGTACTAGTGAAAACTGTATCACGGTCGTCTTTCTCGTTCACAAACACTTGCACTGTTATACAATTTCACACTGTTATACAATTTCACAGTAACAGGCTGGTATTCATATTTCATTTTATTATTTACCGTCTTACAGTATTTTGTAAGTTTACCGGTACGTATGAGAGTAAGTTTACCTTCAAAACTTCGAAATTCAAGTACTTTCCTCTAAAGACCTTGACCCCAGAAAGTACAAACATTGCAAGTGAAAGTGCACAGGAATGAACTCCGCTCGCACGGTGTGAAACTAAAAAGGCGGTGTTTTGGTCCTTTTGTTGTAGGTATCAACAAGAGTAACTTATACCTACTGTGGAACGATTTTACTTTTTTTGTCGAGATACGTACGTTTCAAGAGGCCAGCAAATCAAGCTACCCCAATTATATGTGTCAAATTTCTTGGATAGTTTTTCAACACTACAAAAAAAAAACAAACGACTTCTTAAAAAAACACTGACAGGTGAAAAATAACTCCAGTTTCGGAAGTCTGTGGCTTTGGTGGTTTTGTTTCGTTCATTATTATTCGTAAATTATTTTGCAATTTTTAGTTTCTTCGTGCTTCGTTTTTAGTTGCTACGCGCTGGATGCGAGCCGCTTCCAACCGGTCTTATTGGACATCTATAGGGGCGGCCTATGTCTAGCAGTAGACTTCCTATGGCTGAAATGATGACGATGATTATGATGAGTTTCTTCGTATGTAAAGAAAGTCTTTCAAAACTTGAATCATTAAAATTGGTTAACAAATTGCTAAAGATGTTTTATCTAAACACTAATCTGTACATTTCTGCCGGGCCCCTTTTAAAATAGAAGGGCGTAATGTTATGTTATGGAAATACAAAAGCTCAGCATAGACATCTGACTATAGCAATCGCGAATAATTTGCTGTTAAGCGTTGAAGAGTTCCGTTGCCTGTCTTCTTCATCAGTTTTTATTCACCAAATGATACTTTCTAAATGAAATTCTTTATTTTTTACTAAAACTGTTAAAATCGGTGCGTGTGTACCTATATTTTTTTAAGGAGTTCCCTCAATTCCTCGAGGATCCGTCAGCAGATATGAGTTTTGATACAAATGAGACCAATCTGTTAGTATACTAACAGATCCTGTTCTGTCTCATTTGTATCAAAACTTTCTTTTTTTATTTGATGGGGTATACCCTATCAAATAAAAAAAAAATGTTGAAAATCGGTCCATAAATGACGGAGGTAACAAACCCTAAAAAAAATACAACTGAATTGAGAACCTCCCCCTTTTTTTGAAGTTGGTTAAAAACTATAAAATCGCTACAGCTTTTTAGAGCTATACCTACATACAGACAAACATATGTTTAGATAACGAGAACATGTTTCCCACCTAGTCTTCAAGGCTGTAAAAGTTGTAATTTTTAAAGACCCTGACCTATTAGCTCGAACAAAAATACAATAAAGCAGCCAATGAAAGAGAAAATGTGTTATCAACTTTCGGGGTGAGCGGAAATTCAAAAAGGTGCTCTTTTAGTGAGCGAGCAAAGCGAGAATAGAGAGCAAAGCGGTCTCATATCGGGAGCATAAAAATGTCGTCCACCGCAGCATTGTAGTACTTACTGATAGCACCTGAGAAGCACATCGAAAATGAGGACGAGAGGAAAAGTAGGGACAGCAGAAAAAGTGAATGCGAAAAATAAATATGATGAGTAAGGGCCAAAATATCAATTGCCTAATAACTGATACCTCAGGAATAAAAATGTCGGTTTGTCAGCTTTTTTTATGGATCTTGTGTCAAACCGCCATATTTATTCTTCGGATAAAAGTTATCTGACTATTGGGAAAACAGCCGTAAGTATATTTATTTTCCAGAAACATGGTATAGCTGGTCATAATATTAAATGCTACATAAGAGTCTTCACTGTTGGTTTGTAAAATTAATTTACTTACACAATATTTTTGAAAACACATTAATCAACAATTTAATAATTTATATCAATGTTAAAAATAATAAATACAGCCTTATTAATATCAGGTACAATCATAATCCCCATATTATTAACATTTTAAGCAATAACATGAGTTTAAAAAAGAAACTCCCTCTATGAGGCCTACCCCAATGGGAAAAAGACGTGAGTTTATATCTGTAGGTACCTATGTATTACCTTTGATCTAAGATAAAATAAAATAATGCCTAAAGAGGATACCTACTTGTATACAAATTTAATTCCGACTCCCAATTTATTATTTTTTGTTGATCGTAGGCCACTTTTATTCTTAAACTTTGCCCTACACTAGCATCTTTTACTGTTTTGTAGATGCGGTTAAAACGTTTAAACTCAGATAAAGACCTTAGTTAGATACCGAACAACTACTTGTAACTACTTGTAAATATTTGGTCCATACGGGAATCGAACAAGCACTCAAACTACCATCAAATTGTTCCGGTTATCGTTCATATTAATGTATGAGTTGTCAAAGTTAATTAATTAAAAAGACTTAACGTTACGTAACATTTCGAGGAAGTCGATAAGGCTTTATAATTGGCAGAAAGAGTATTTTACAATACGGTAGGTACTTTATAAGTAAAAACTCATCAGAAAAAAAAGTTCAAGTCCAAAACCATGAGTAGTTGTTTGTCCGCTACGATGCAATGTTCCTTTGACCTTGTGTAACAACTCTGTTTTAATTTCCGCAAATCCATCTATATTTGTTTGCTAACGCTACTGCTTATAGCGAGCGTGCAAAGAGGAGAAAAATCACCCCAATTTCCCGACCCCCAGCCCTCATTGTCGGCCCAACACACCCTGATAGAATTGTTATCGATGCCATCTTTAATTTCACCACTGTAAACAACCACCAACATTATATTCCACCACACAACTAACTCCGGCCAGATTGAAATTTAAAACGTAGTTTATCCTAATTTTTATTTACAGCAAAGCAAGCTGTATTGCTTAAGGTGAACCGTGTCTGGGAAGAGATAGTTTTCAGGGCATCTAGAGACCATTAGTTCAACTTACTCAGTCCACCATTACCTAAAAGTTGACTCGCGTGTACGGCCTGAGTAACGACCGTATCCTTAACAGAAATCATAGAATTTCTAGTCACTTGTATAGTCCATTGTTTGCATTCTCATTGAGTGAAGTGAACTAAATACAAATCAATGAAACAAATCGCATACATTGTACATGAAGCGCATATTCAAATAGAAAGGGTTGACAATAAATAAAGGTGTGAGTTGTGACGAGTGAGCCAACCTTCGCAGCCGGCCTTCTCGAGCGTGAACGTCACAATGAGGTGCGTGAAAAATGGCTCCGAGCAACGCGACGGCCCACAAATCAAAACTGTGAAACCGTTTGGCAAAAAACGAAAATAAAAAAAACACAAATAAAACAGCGTAGGAAGCCGGGCGCACACCACTGATGGCTTCTTGCAATAATTTCCGTTTTCAATGAACGCGTTTTTCTTTTTCTTATCATCGCACGAACTAGGATGGTTGGGAATAAATTGAAATACAAAATTGATTGTTGACTTTTCCCGGCCGCTTTATTACTGTCACGAATGGGAAAGCGATTGAAAATTGCCTACAGCGAGACGCCGCCGGCGGATTTGATGATTCTTCAATCAACTACAGACTAATGTGTATGATTCAGTTAATCTTTAAGACTGACATGGAACTCTTCTGAGTGTGAATGTTAGTACCACGCAGGCTACATAGAAAACATGTATGGAAAATGTGAGTCCCTATACGTATGACGGTTTTGAGTACTTTTTATGCAGCCTACGAAAATGTCCAGTAGAACTGGTAGCGTCATGTTGAGCTCCCTAAAATAAGTTCAGCTACTTACACGATAATAATAATAATATGTTTATCTATCTCCCACAAAGTACAGTTACAATATAGAGGTGTAACAAATATTGGAGGTTTGTAGGAGTCAGGAATTCAAACTAGGATACCCTGTGCTATGAACTCCTGCCCCCCCCACGCCAAGAATTGAGATAATGACAAATTTTAGAGCGTAGGACATGTCATTATAGGACTATTGTGGAAAAGAATTCCAAACAAACAATTACTAATGCAATAAAATCAAAAATAAAAAATTAGAAAAAAAACGATGACAGATGAATGCATGCTATCCATCGGGATAAATGTACTCTAAGCTGTTATGGTTATTCTTTCAGAAGGCCTTTCCAGTATTTGCCCTGCATCTTTAGACTCGCATAATTAAATGAAAATAATCTTATGTCTGGATTTTAAGAGGCCATGCCCCTGAGTTTCTTCCGGCATTTCTTCTCAGGGATCTGACGATTTGGAAATTCCGGCGCCAATAATTGACATATAAAAGGGTCTAATAAAATCTACTAACAGAAATAATTAATTATCATGTCATTATTTTATTACCATTTTTTAAATGTAACTGTTTTTAAGTACAATTTAATTGAATCGTTATCACTTGTTGCGATTGTAATTTCAGACGAGGTTTAAAAGAAAATGGAAGTGCAAGCGAGATCACAAGATATCGCAATCTGCTGGACGATTTATTAAGTTGTTGGCTCTGGTTAGAACACAGTGGATTACACGCGCTATCTTTCTATGTAGGAGTTCTCTACTGAAAATAAATTTGATTTTCATTGAAATCTTGATAACGTTGTAACTTTGAGAAATTCTTTGTTTTTCAGCCATTACACGTGTATAACTTCCTTGTTTACCTATTAGGATTTAGGTACACGTATTCTAGATTTAAGCTATATGCGATTCGTAAACCTCAGAGACCTCTCTGCATGAGGTTTACGAATAAAAAAATACAAATATAAAAATAATACGAGTACCATATTATGTAACTTATTATGAAGAACCGTGATTCTAGTTGTAATCGTTACGCTTAGGCTGATTAAGCGACAGTGTATGAAAAATTAAATATAAAACGCGCCTATTTATAATCCTTATCTTGATAAATAGGCGAGCTATTATTTTTACGAGCTATTCCCTGTTTACACTCCTTATTGCCCGGCCAGGATGAGTTAACGACAGTTGTCAGTTCTTTTACCCTCCAGCGGGGATTTATATAGGAAAATGGTTCTAACACAATGTCCATTCCTAAAGAACTACGGTCTTCCATAAAAATCCGTCGGATTCACCGTGACTGTATAGACGGGAAGGGGGAGAAGAAGGTCTCACTAAACTGGGCGTCCTATGCCCCCGATGCTCCTATTTTTATTTGAGTTTTAATTATTAAAAGTTTTATGAACTGCTTATTTCTTTTTACGAGATTGTTGAATTAATTCCTTTTGTTTGTTAACTCGACCCTCCTTGTATTATCAAATGCTAAAAGTTGTGTTTGTTTTGCAGTAATTAATGTGCGGAACTGATATTATTATGATCTCTTTGCAAGCCCCGTAGCTGAGACTGTTGCTATAACATAAATATTAGGCGTTAGGTAAGAAGCGTACCTACCTAATAGAAACGAAATGAGATACGAAGTATAATAAGTCACGTCCATTTTGAACGATAAATTCAAATGAATATGTTTTATATTCATTTCGATTGAGTGGGTTATTCACAAATTCACCGTTATCACGTCCGCCGAATATCATAAAACATTTTAAAGTTCGCAAAGAGATATTCGAAAGTCGAATCTTCATTCGCCGCCGTGGGTTCGCTGTAAGTAAATTTAACTTTAAAATATGCATAACAGTTTTCCGATGCGATCCCCTTTCGAATTTAAACACATCGAGTCGTATTAAGATACATTTCGATTCAGTGCACTTGGGAAGTTCGGCAAGAAAATGCTATTCAGTTTAAAGATGATGCGGATGGTAGTTTAAGTTTAAAATGTAGGGAAAGAATGTGTTAGATCGGAGAGATGTTTACTTATATTAAAGTCATATACTAAATTATTGTGCAGTTTCACAATATTGACATAACATAACATGTGGAAACCAAGGCTAGAACTTTCAACCATTGGTTAATAGAAAGATCGCAAATCAGGGTCATGACAACCCAAGTCTTCGAGTCCAGAGTGAACAGGTTGCTTCTAGACAGCCGTGCTTCATCGTCGACCACATCATTGCTTACCATCAGGTGAGATAATGATCAAACACGTGCCTTATCTATAAGAATAAAAAAGATAGCCTATGCAAATTAAAGTCGCAAAACCCTTTTATTATGTTTTAGACTTCATTGCCAAGAATATGACAAAAGTTTTCAAGTCCGAACTTGGTATGTCCATAAAATATATTTAAGTAAGGACAAATTTAACGCATCAGAAACAAATTGCGAGAGGCTTGTAGACTTGGAACTCTTGGAAGTTAAGTGTACTTAACCACGACTTGTGAAAATGCAAATAAGGAGCTTCGCCACCGACGCGCCGCGCCGGCCGGGATTTGTCTTCACCAAATATGATAATTAGTTTTATAGCGACAAGAGTTAGTAAGATACACCAAGGGTTGTCTTTATAAGAGTTAAACAATGTAAGTCTATACATTTTCCCATTTCAGTTTCGAGTAGTTGGAAACAAATGCGTCGATATCAAACATTATATAATTTTATCTCTACTCTATGGATCAAACAAACTATTTGTAAAATTCAGTTCATACTGAGTTGAGGTGTAACTAACAGCTTTTTACATAATCATATGTTCAAGTAAATAACTAACATCCCATAAAACATTGATTGAATATTGTCTTTGTTTGGTTGAGTCTTTGAAATAGTTGGACCAATTTTGATAGGAATCTTACTGGTTCAACTGATGTTTTATGGAGTAACTAAAGACTTTTAATTTTTGAAAAATCGTAAGACGCGGGTATCGCTGGTTGTATAACATATACCATAACATAAACATGAAACACACAACAACATAAATTATTTATGTCTATGATTATTGAAAGTTCAATATTATTAGTTTTATATTTGTTTATTATTATATAGTTTTTTATATTATTTTTATATTTATAATTATCTTTTGCTAAAACATGAAAAACGATCGAATTTGTGTCAATCACACTTGAAGTTTGAGGTAAAGTGCAGTTGGTAAAGTTTGAAATATTCGTGGCGAAAGGATCCTAACAAAATAACAAAGTACGCCAGTACATAAATAAAGAAGGTCTTTAGCGTAGAATTTAACAAATTCCTTCAATATGGTCTGGAAACTTGTTAATGCTATTAGTGCAAGCTACGGAGGCGTTAAGCCTGCAACCTTACTTAATTCTACTTATTCGACAAACTTCGGCACCGGCGCCATCCCACCTCCCCCATAACAGCACATCTTCAGCGCACGCCTTTAGTACGTTTTAGCATAGATTTATATTACCTACTGGATTTACATGAACTTTTAAATAAAAACAAAGTACTGAAAAATTAAAAGTTTAATACTCTTTCAGACATAAAATAAAATGAACATTAAATCAAACATTCCAAAATGAAGAATCCAATGAAAAGACTTAAAGTATTAGAGACGTTGCTCGGTCCAGCACTGTAGGCTTTAACGACATGATGTTTGGCTTCCACGCTGGGCTTTCTATCCGTATTTTCTATTTCTCCTTGTTCAAGTTTCTTAGGCTCATCTGGATTTTTTTCGTTTGGCCAGGACTTAGTTTCGGATGTTTCTACTTCAGGAACCGCCGGGTTTGGTTCCGTTACAGAAGATGGAACATCTGTTGCTGTTATTTCCTCTGTTGTCGTTGCTGTTGGAGTTATTATTTCGCTGTCTTCTGTTGTCGTCTCAGAGATTGCAGAACTGACTTGAGGCACAGGAGATGATACTGCTTGCATCAAGAGTACTTTTACTTTCTCAGAAGATCCTTTTGTTGTCGCAGTTGATGCGTTTGTTGTTTTCTTTGGAAATTCTGTAGTACGGGTTACTGGTGCATCTTTATTGACTACATCACAAATATGTGAGCAATCCTCCTCTTGACATTTGTCCTCTGTACCACAAGTAATAAAGTTTTCCCAGGCGTGCAGTAGTTGGTACAAATGTGGTTGCCTGCAGTCATTATCTATGTAAGTTTGAATTCCTACCACTTCGTTTTCACAAATAAGTGGCCCACCGCTGTTACCCTATAATTAAAAAAAAAATAAGTTCGTGTTTTCGAAACACTATTGTTATAATATCAGCCTTCGCTTTCTCACTGGGCCTTTGCCGGGCTCCTATAGTTCTGTTACTGACGGTTGTTTGCTATTGAGGTCCATCTTTTTATAAGTACGCATTGTGTATAAATCATCTTTACCTTGGCTTTTTTTTTGGTCTTTGTCCAGAAATTGTCTGGCATTTGACATACATAGCCTGGCCAGTCCCACACCAGCATGTTCTCAAACAAATTGGACTTACGTTACGGAAAGGTAGCAAATATTGGAATGTTACATTTTTTTAACTTACTTGGCAGAAGTTACTGTCGTAAGATGAGTTCTTGTTTTCATCGCTGTCGGCAGCACAAGTCATTGTGTCACCAATAAAGTGAGAGCCGCAGTTTTTAAGCGAAGGTGGCAGCATGTCAACAGATATCTTCATTAAGCTCTTCTCGTCGGTGTCATTGCCGTCCCTCTTCTGTATAGAGATTAACGATAAATAATTCTAATGTAGGATGTTGAAAGAAATGGCCTACTGCGTCGGTTGCTTTGCAAGCATAGCCATTTCTATTTGGGGGACCTTGTGCCTTGTTATGTAAATTATATAGGTTATCATAATACCCTTGTTTGTGAATTCTGCTCAGTCTCATACCAGTTTCCACCACTACTTAGCAATAAAAGATTAGATGCCCTAAAATACGTACTGTTGGAATTTCAACGGTCGGCTGAGCACCGAGAGTTTAGTATCGAATATTGGAAAAAACATGAAATAATCAAAGGGGCTTACTTAAAGCTGCAATGAACTTACTTGCAGCTTACAGTTGTATAGAATTGCACAGTTAGATTTTAATCTATAAATAAAACAAATTAATCTTACGGCGAACACCAGTATGTAGCAGGATTTCTCCGAGAGATCTTGTTTATGAATGAGGTTGGCGTTGGCCACAGCAGAAGTCATGTTGAAAGCTATCAGCACCTTCATTAGGGAGATATCGGTACGCCACCACTGTGTCGCGCTGTGGTTGTACGGACGAACGATTTGTATGACCTGTAATTATTACTTATACTTTTAAATATTACTCTACTACTTTTCAAATTAAAATCTATAACAGAACTAAAGAACAGTGGTTACACTCTTGGCTAATTTTTGCCTTGGTCTTTGGTTAGGGATGTAACCGTGCCTTGACTGCAATAACAAGCTATGCTCACTTGTAATGTATTATTACTGATAGTCTAGAAAGACAAGTTAGACAATATATGGCAGGCTTTGATGATGCTTGAAAAGGAAAATGACCACCAATGGGCTCCTTATTTCTACATCGAAAATATTAATTCATAAGTCGATTTTTTACATATTTAAGTTTTTTGTATGAAAATTTCTTTTACCGTAGCATTGGATGACATGATCAATTTTAATTTCAAAATCAATAATTTTAACAGTTTCGCCATTAAAACTTAATGTTGGCAGACGAAAGACAATGTCAATTTTATAATTGTAATGTTATCATTTGAAAAAAAAACAATCTTTTAACATTACATCAGTAAAAGACAGATTTAGATTTTCTTCGGTCTTTGACTAGATGAAAATTATGAGCTGGCTACATTAAAAAAAAATTGGAATAAATAAAATATTAAATTTTAATTCATGGGTTCCTACTGATCTTAGCTCAGCGGTGCTTAAAGCAAAAGTACGATCCCGAAAATAATGATTTTGCGAAGATCTTTTAATTTTGAATTATCTTTTTAATTTTGGGAGGTACGGACCAAGTAAAGTTAGTACCTCACTTACATCCCAAATATAGTTTTTTTTTATGAATTATGTAATTTTTTATTTTATCTAACAATTTTTTTGGTAAATCGATTACCTACTAAAATATTTAATATGGTCACATTGAATATCTGTCAAATCAATGATGCAGCAGTCAAATAGTTTCGTGCCTTAAGTTTTACGTCGAGTTGCATTATTCCTCCGTAGTTACTATTGTTCGTTATAATTTGAAGCTGTCAAGTTGAGTGTTTAAGTTTCTGCAGTAGTTACATTTTCTTCGTGATTATTGTACTCAAGTGAATATTGCACTCCTGTTTTAGTGCTAAGTGAGCAATTGACTGTATTTTAGGCAGTATCGCGGGTAAGTACCAGGTCAACTTATTTATTTCCAACAAAACTACCTACTTTTGGTGAGCGCTATACCTCATTGAGTCACATCCCACGTAACTACAATAGTTAAATACTGCGAATAAACACTTTATACACAATCGGCGAAGGTCTATTTCGCAGTTTTTAAAAATTGAAGGTTTTGGACTATCAACGACAACAGGGTCACTTAACCCTGACAGCAGGCACAGCACGGCACGTATACCTACTGAATATAAATACTTGAACAATAACATTATTTTAATTAGGTTCAAAGCAAAACAATTTTATTTTATAACGTCAATTTCAGCATCCATTTTTTTTGTGATTAATCGTTTTCAAGATGTAAAAGACAATTTTAGGTTTACACGCGAAATTGTTTTAAGGGCTAAAAGCTCCCAATAAAATGGGCATTGTTCTTTAGCTATATTACCTCTCGCTCTTGTTCGTCTTCATCTTCATTAAGTGTGAAATTGGTGTCAATAGTAACTGCACCAAGTCTGGCTAGAAGTGTTTTTCGTGGGAAGCCATTCGGACCATCTGTTACAACACTGCGGCCGACAGCAGAGGTGACCAGCCAATCAGGTCGAATGAGGATTGCACCGCGGAGGAATCTGGAGCCAGTGCCGTCTACCACAGACTCATCTGGGTAGTATATAAATGCCTGTAAAGAAGAATGAATGAATAGTAGTCGTTCGCCAAATATTTTCGTCACCTAGTGTAGTAATTTTTAAAATATATCATCAGGTACCACATCAAGCTATATAATTGCAGTTTACGCTGACCGCGCTTTGTAGGGACATCCTACACAATGCGTGATCAGCTTATCCTGGAAATGTATAACTTGATGTGTATCCGTGTGTACTCAAGTTTATGATTTATGTTTATGTTAAGTTTAAAGAACGGATAGGTTATGAAATCGACGACTTTTCGTCAGAACCATTGTTAAGCAATTTTTTTTTAACGTTACATGGCTCTCGGATTTGTGTCTGAACCTATCTACGAACAGATCGCGATGGCGGCATGCGCTTTAACTTTATACAAGTGACGTTTCTTAACCAAGACCCTTTCGAACATGTTTATTAGCGACATAATTATTTTCGCAGGTATATCCTAACTTCCATCATAAACATTAACGATATTCCGTTGTTCGACATGAAAAACATTTTTTTGACAAGCTTTCTTATTAAACCCTAATAAACCGCATTTGAGAAGTATTAAGGTTCTAGCACACTTAATAACCGACGCCATCCCACACGGTTTTATTGGCCTAATCTGAAACGTACTATACTAAATAATAATAATAATAATAGTATTTATTTATTCCACAAGAAGTACATGATATTGTTGCTAATGAGAGCCACACTAGGCACAGCCTGTGTCGTGGCTATCAACAAGAATGCAAATGCAATGCAATCAATGAGAACACCACATTGACGTCTAATGGTATGGTAATACACCATACCATTCGACGTATCACAGAAGTCTGGTGCCAGCCTTAATCGGCCCTGGGTTTTTTTCTGACAATGTCTTTTAACACCAAAGTAAGGGTGCAGGTTCTTACCATGTACGGATAAAGTCCTCTCTTGACTTCCTGTTCACCATCTCCATAAACTTCGACACAAAACGACAACGCTGAAAAATTTACAAAATATATAATGACAAACTTATCTACAGGTGAAAATCAAAACCAGGGAATGTGAATGTTAAATGATTACCGGAGCACAGTGCAATTAGAAATTTCGTTTTCATAATTGTAGAAAATTATCATAAACATTTACAGGAAAAATTAAATGACGTTTCATCGTCAAATACTTTCCCGATTTGACAGTAGAAATTTTAAAAGAAGAATTTATATATCATTTTTCTTGTTATATTTTCTCTGCTGGTGGAAAAACAGTTTTTATTAACCCACAAAAGTATTTAAATCCTCATTTTTGACGTTATGCCATAATTCTTTTTTAACTTTGTCTGTTGTAAAAATCGAATTAGCCAAGTCACGTCCCTTTATTTTACTCCGCTATCTTTGACAAAGTTACGCCAAGTGGAGTTAAAGACATTAATCAGAATCTCATCCGAGCCAAGATGTATTATCCTCAATAAAGCGAAAAGAATGAGTTTGCGATTTTAAAAACGCGTGTTCTACAGATAACGGCGGCGGATAAATCTGGGGAACACCTAATTATTCATGTTAGGGGTGTTTAAGAGTGCGTATTAATACGCTTGGAGCGACGTCGGCTTTTGAAAAATATGCTAAGAACATAAAAAAGTGCAGTTTATTTAAAATACCGCGGACGGAAACACGGCTTGGGCGGGTGCGCCGCCACGAGAGCGCTGTGTACGTCTTTTCAATTTTATTTCAAACTGGATAAATGTATAAAACATTGAAAGAGTAAAAGATTTAGTCGGTGAATGGGATTTAATTTTATTATCTAGTGTTTTAGCTTGCTCTTTTTGTGTAGGTTCTGTTTATTAGTAGCTACAACACCTGTGTGCTTCTTTCCTCAGAAGACCATCTCAGACGCTGATTTGCATCGTTCTCACGTCATCTGACTAAATGATGAAATAAAGATTCCACAATTTTTCACACAACGCCATTTAGCCCCTAGTTAAGCTTGAGAGCTTGTGTTAACGGTACTAAAAAGCTGATAAACATACTTACATATTCCTAAATACATACATATTATAAATAAATTACACCCAGACGCAGAACAAATGATCGTGCTCATCACACAAACTTTTGTCCTGGGTGGGAATCGAACCCACGACCTCCGGCATGGCAGTCAGGGTCACTAACTACTAGACAGGACAGTCGGAGAAACACTCTCAAAGTAGTCAGATAGAATAATGACCTCACATTACTAGTTAAAACATGACTAACAATTTTCAGAAATAAATATCATTTAACAAAACATTAATGAGAAACCCCTTCAAAGTATAAGAAACACTAACATTGTCTACGAATGAGTGGAGACGTCGCGTCCAAACCGCTGATGCTGCCACGTCTATACCACTTGCTCAGACTATTATAACAAGTCCAGTTTACATGGACCTGTCCTAATGTTCTAAACGTCCTCTTATTGTTCTAAAAAGTCCTCTGGCGTTAGGGGTGGGCAGTGTCTTCTGAGCTTGGTATTGTTATAACGGTCCGAATGAACGAGCTACGTGTTTTGGCTGTGATCCGCAATTGCTTTACACTTCTCCTTCCTTGGCAGTTGTAAAACGGTGTCCTAAAATATCAATAAAACTGCTGTATAACTTTTAATCGCAGTTGCATTTTAATGGTTATATTGATTTTGCGAAAAAGCAATCGAACGAATATTTATAGGGTATCCGCACGGGGTATCCGTAACAGCGGCCGGTTTTATTGTTCGCGTGTCGGTGAATATAAAATGATACCGGGACTTTTCAATGCTGCCTAGTTTCGATTTTTATTTTTTGTACTGATTTCATTATTCGAACTAATGTAGTTGGTAATATTTTAAATCATGTTTCAACTTGCAATGTAATGTTCAACAGTTACCAACCACTTAACATTAGTCGGAGGTTCAATGGACAAAGTATTAATAGGTGTTTTCATCTGAAATTGCTCAAATATAGGTAACTGACAAAATGTGTGTTGACGAAAAGTACGCCTCCGCCTGTCATGTTATCCATGAAGATAATTAATTATCCATTACGTACAGATTGTTGTTATTTAATTATTTTAATAGGCTAAAATTATAGTGACTGACACCATGGAATGTAGCCCTCTGAAATAAGAAAGAAAAAAAGAAAATACATTTATTGGCAACAATGGCAACAGCTGGATACACGCACAGTAAAAAAACATAATAACAAAAAAAAGAGACAAAAATGGCATGTCTCACGGCTGCGCCAAAAGGTTCGTGTCAGCGGTAATGCCAGACAGATGCTGAGATGCTGCCTGACGCTGATTTTCAAATGAACCTTTGAAATAAAAAAACTTAAGTACAATTTATCAATTAAACTTAAAATTTAAAGACTTTAGTACTCGAATCGTGTGAGTAAATTCGCATTACGTACCCGTTGCGTACAAATTCCATGGAGTCTAGGCGAACTTTTCGCCGGCTTACCAAACTGTGACTCGCGAGCGGTGATATGAATATTAAACGCTTCAAGAATTAGGAGATTTATACGACAATTCGGAAGTTGGGCGGTCTTTGCGCACTTAAATGAATGTTTAACATTATCTACGGAGTTTTAAGGAACTTGAGCCTCTTAAACAACTTGCGAAGAAACTTTAATAGAGAGCGGCTCTCGGGCGATTAATTCGAAGACGTGGCAAGGTGGACGGGAATTCTTAATGTGGAAGGGTAACGGGAGGTGTTCAATCGGTGCATCTAATAGAGGAAGGGGTGCGCTTCCTTTAAATTATTTTACGTACTTTAGATTTTGTTTCAAGATCCTGTTAGGTACCTATTGGGTACGAGTAGATATTACACAAGGGTGAATGATGAACAACGTGGGGAAACAGGCATGCCTTAGAGAACCTGCCTGTTTCTCGACGACGACCGTGATGAAGCCAAGTCGGAGGTTCATGAATGGCATAACAACTCTGACACTAGTTCAGGCACACACTACACGAAAACGGGAGGATATGTTTCATGAGTGTAACTTAAAAATATCGTAGGTATCAATTTATTGTTTTTTTTCTTTTCTTTTTATTACTGATAGGCACGCGTTTGACCACTATCTCACCTGATGGTAAGCGATGATGTGGTCGACGATGAAACACGCTTGCCTAGAAGCAACCTGTTCTTCTTATTATTATTTATTTATCATTAAACACGAGGGTAAGTAACTAATAAACTAAGCCCCATAAAACCGAAGAAGAAAAAAGACAAGAAACCCTTTCTAGTCTTGAAGACCCCTAGGTTGTAGCTATCAGAAAACCCCGATTCCGGCAGAGAATTCCTCTCTTTAGCTGTTCGTACAATGAATGTGTTTCCATAGCGTTTAGTACGTATGGTTGGGATATCTACCATGTACCGGTGGCGCAGTGCCATACGTCTGGTGGTCCGATGATGAAAAGCGCTTGGTGGAATTAAATCGTGCAATTCCGATGCACACTCTCCGAAATATAACCGATAGAAAACCGAAAGGCTAACAACTCGGCGTCGATGCTCAAGACTTTGAAGTTTTGACTCAACGAGCGCATCATTGCCGATGATCTTCTTGACTCGTTTCTCAATAGACTCAAGCGCATCAATCTGGTATTTGGCGCATCCGTCCCAAAGATGAGAGCAGAAAAAGAAGGAAGAGTGCATAGAATAATGATTGAAATCAAAGTTATAATTATTTTACTAGCCTGTTGGTTTAGGGGTTAGTGGCCCAGACTGCTATGCCGGAGGTCGTGGGTTCGATTCTCACCCATGTTTGTGTGATGAAACCGATCATTATTTTGCTCTGTGCCTGTGTGTAATTTATCTTTTATAAGTATTATGTTTTAAATATATAAGTATGATTTATCAGTTGTCTAGTACTTATAGCACAAGCTCTACTAAGTTTGGGATTTAGTTTGAAAAGTTGTGGAATATTTTTTTTTATTGATTTGAAGTAACAATAAAAATCACGATGCCGCGTATTTGAGCAATGTATCATTACCTGCGCACGTGCTCAACCTTAAGTCAACAAACAATAAAGACGAAAAACTTATACAGGTAACCATTTCGGTTACCAACAATGAAATCAGTTCCATACCCACATGATGGAAACCACATCGGTAATAACAGCAACATATCCGTTTCGCGTGCTTGACAATATAAATTGATTGGCGTTGTGTGCGTGGGCGTCATTGTTCCCGTGACGTCATTTTCCAAAGTCCCGTCCCGTTCTATTGTACTGCACTTTATTGAATTTGATTTACGCGCCAATTTTTGTAGGCTTCGGTTTTTATTAACTGACCTCGGCGCCGATGTAAACTTAATTGAATCCGCCAACAAAAGGTATCGAATGAAAAGAGCGTCCAGCGGTGTGCGATGCAGATTATAATAGGTTTTTCCGAATTTGCATGGGTTTTAAGTTACCTACTCGATATTCGATATTTTCACGGCGGTCGGACTGTTGTGTTCGATCTGTTTGTGAAAAGCTGCTCTAATGTTGTGTGTTTTATTTACTGCAGAGGTTCCGTGTTGATAATGCACTAACTTCATGCATTCGTCTTTATGTTGAATCGCAGTCTGAACTGTTTTACCCGAGCAAGAGTTGTGATTAATCCTTGTAACTAACACACATTACCACGTTTATGCAACAGGGTTAACGATTTGATACATAAAAAATCGATAGGTACCTATTAACCTATTAATTATAAGTGTGTCCACGTGATGGTTTTCTTTAACATAGTATAAGATTACTAAAATAAACACCAAAATAATTATTAATATAAGAGTTAAAAATATCAAATTGGTACAGCACATCAACCTACCCCAATGTGTAAAATTTCTTTGATAGGTATTCAACTTTATTCTAAGCAGAATGAGGTTCATGTTCAATTGGGAAAATTTTACTGTTTTCGGTAGGTTGATGTGCTGGCGTCTGTACTTGGTCAAATTTGGATGCACAACATTATTAGGGCCTTCACGCATTTTGAAAAAAAAAATAATTCATAACAGAGACCCGTTGGTACAAACATGTATTTCTTTCATTAAAATCAAAAGTCCTTTATTCAAATTATGCAGAGAATCAGCACTTTTTGAACAATACATAGACAGTCCCCCAAAACGACCACCCTTCACCACGTCCTAGTGTTTTAGCTGGGAAGAAGAAGTGGCGGAACAAACCCCCGCATTTACCAGGATGTCCTCGAACACATATCAAGAGTAAATTTAAACCGTCCCAAAGAAAGCTTTTCTAACAATTTACTGCAACAAAAGCGAATTATTTGCTGAAAGACCGTAATCTGAGTTAATTATCTGAAATTCGGTCGTATTTAACGTCGTCGTCTCAGAATGAGTTTTCACAATTGGAGGCGAGTCAAAAGAGGCTTCTAAGGGAATCACAAACACAATTAGGAATAAGTTCTTGTTTGTAAACTGTAGGAGAAAGAGTGTGCACGTGACACGTGGCGGGAGATGCATAGACGCGTTACTGCTAATTTGTACGTCATAGTCATCATCATCATCTGCTTAGCCTTTTCCCAACTATGTTGGCGTCGGCTTCCAGTTTAATCGGATGTAGCTGAATACCAGTGTTTTACATGGAGCGACTGCCTGTCAGACCTTCACAATCCATAACTGGGTATCTCCTGGTTAAACTGGTTGTCAGACTTTCATGCTTCTGACAACAAGTAACGACTGTCAAAGATATACAAATGACAGCCGGGACCAACGGCTTAAGGTGCTTCCCGAGGCACAGAGGAGTCTTGGAATGTAATAAATGGTGACACATCCACGGACCGACCTCTTCAAGCGAAGCTTAACCTTCGATTGACCCACTGTTATAATTTAGCCACAAGCTCCACACTTTGCCATCAGCACTGTCCAATAATTATGCGGATTTTTCAATAAATGTCAAATATCAAAAAGTATTAAAATCTGGGAATGAGTGAAAAGTTGGACTATATCTTTCACGCCACAAATGTGATTGTGTGGGATTTAGTAGATTATCTTACAACAACATAAAATCACGCCTAAAATCCCCTTAATGTTAGACAGAGTAACTGTAGTTAACCCACATTTCGACAGTCATGTTTAAGTCCCAGCCTAACTTTTCTTAATTTTCAGCTATTTGGTTTCCTGGAAAGAAATTATTGAAACTTAACAAATTAAACTCCAGTTAAGTGATACTATAAGCTGTAAAAAAACGAATGAGATGTCACAATGGTTAGTCATAGCTTAGTTATAATTGATTAGCACTCCCCCGCGCCTTCGAACTTTAATATTCCCTCCTCACTCTCGTAGTTCTGAAAATAAATTATAGCCTATTTTACTCGGTGATAATATAGTTTTCTAATGGTGAAAGAGTGTCAAAAATCAGTTAGGTAGTTTTGGTGGTAAATCCTTACAAAAAAAAAACAATAAATCTTTCCTCTTTATATTACTCTTACAATAGATAATACAATAAACCTTTGAGAGAAAGTCTCAGAATCAAAAATATTATTAGAAAAACAAAAACACGACTTACATTAAACATTTATAATTTCTTAAAAATTAAACTCTCAGTTCCGCCCTTGTAGTCGCTCAGCGTCTCGGCCGCTAAGCTCGTTATTATGATTGTGCCCTATGGAGAGATACAGAATCAAATCAGGCGCAACAATGCCGGCGCAATTAAACCCCGCGAGGGGAAACGTCTTGTTGAACAGAGCCGCGAATGACGACGGCGACGATTTTCAAGAGTTTAAGAAGTGAAGGTCCTGTGAATCGATTCAGTAAAAGTCACGCCGTGAAAACTTGAGTGAAGTGAACTGTCAATGCCTAGCATTAGTATGTAATAACAGCTCAATTCGCACTCAATACGCCTACATTTTCACGCGGTGATTTGACCAGAATCGCACAGCTGGTATACCTTGTATGTTCAGTAAGGTGATATATTGGCGGTATTAGCCTTGAGCTGGCCTAGCGTAATACGAAATTTCAATGCAACTCGATGGCAGTTCTTGCCCACTGCTTTTGCTACCACTATCTTGCAGCCAATATCTTTTATCTATTGAAGGTAGCTACTAGTACTAAGTAAATATTAAATCATAGTTTTGTCAGCTTTATTTAATCCCGTAGCAAGAGGTCGACTTGTGTTACTTATTAATTTTTTGGTGTGCATTTGGAATCGTAGCTGCAAAACGAATTTTGATTTAGTTTCACATTGGATTTACTTTAAAACTAAAGCTATGTGAAGCTTTTATTTCGGCACTTCCAAATGTTACTTTATTTAATACATGAAAGATTTTAAGTACAACTAAAAGTGCAACAAAATATTTAGGAAACAAAAACAAAGTAATCGATTATTAGCCAACAACAAATCTTGAAGAATACAGAATACATCAACAAATAAATTAACTACAATTACCTTTATCCTGGATTGTTGTTATAATTACAATTACAATTACACGTTACCCCACCAAACAGTCACTTAATACGCAATAAAACCTTCAATAACCATTGTCTTAACGCAGACAAACCAAAACCAACATTGTAACAGAATTAAAGTCAAACTCTTTCATTGTCAGTAATGCAAATCCTCGTCTGAATACGGTCTGTTTACTTCTTTGCCCCTTTGTTTCAGCCGTAACGAGCAGAAAAAGGGCCCATTCAGAGCATCCGAACCTAATTACCCTACCCTCGGTTACAAAGGAGGGTTTCTAATTAACGATATTATGTCAAATAATTTGTTTGAACCGACGTCTTACTTGGTCTGAATCGCGGATTGGATTAAGTTTTCTCGGCACCTGTACGTTTGCTTTACAAAGAAAAGCTGTTCAAATGGAAACGTTGAAAGAACTGGTGATTGTAGCCGAGAATTTGTCTTTGTCGAGTATTCAATTAGAAGCGGGGTTAAGTTTGAGATTAATTGGTAAATCTTAAATTAAGTCGATTTGATTCCAATTATTTACAAAGGTACTGTGAAGTTTTTGAACTTTCTTGGAATATAGTAAAAACCCGAAATAAATGGCCCTAAAAATCAGAATGTATTCATTATACGATGGACTGGCCTGTTCGTCTAGTAGTTAGTGTCCCTGACTGCTATGCCGGAGGTTGTGGGTTCGATTCCCACCCAGAACAAATGTTTGTGTGATGAGCACGATCATTTGTTCTGTGTCTGGGTGTAATTTATCTATAATTTGTATGTACTTAGAAATATATAAGTATGTTTATCAGCTACCCATAGTAGTACCCATACACAAGCTCTCAAGCTTAGCTTGGGACTAAACGGCATTGTGTAAAAAGTTGTGGAATATTTATTTATTTGTCAAATTATAAGAAGAAGCCTCTGGTGAGCTTATAGTTTCATGTGCCTACCTCTCATGCACGAGGTTGTGGTTCAAATCGGGGCAAGTACCAATGTCACTTTTTCAATTCACATGTACTTTGTAAGTTTATCTTTGACATCATTGACATCGGTGAAGGGATACATCGTGAGAAAACCTGGGCTTATAATCAATATAAGTTTGAAATCGCCAATTCGCTTTGAATCGTAGTGATCAATGCTCGTGCCTTTTGTGTAGTATGAGAGGCCTCTGCCCTGCAGTGGGACAACAGACTGGCATTCCTACAATCACACAGAATATCAGCGCCAGGAACATTTGCCTGGCACATGGTGAGCTGGACTCCCTTTTGGTGCAGCCTAGAGATGCACACGGCACACATATCATTCATCGCTCATTTATTTATTTATTGGATCTCCAACAGAAACTACACAATTACATGAAAGTATAGGTACTGATAGAACAGGGACAAGTACAAGTGTGTGCTTCCAATTATAGGAGACCACAGCATTCAGTAATAATCTAGGTAGATACAGTAAATTTGATAAGGTAAACGATCTAAACAAATCAAAATACATTACACAAAGATATACAAAAGAAACAAGGCGAATTACATAAAAGATGAACTATAATAACAACGGAAGTGAAAAATAACAAAAAAATAAATATTAATGACAATCATACAAGAACAGCATAATATTACGACTTGGGGACTGTGACATAAATATAAGTATTTTTTAAACCTATAGCTACAGTTAGTCATTGTTTTATCACTTTTGATTAAAAGTATTGTGTGTTTGTCTGTGTCTTTTGTGTGTACTAAATAAATGTTTTATCTATCTGTCTACACATTATAATTACATTTTACAACCCTTCGAGTGCGAGTTGGACTAGCACTTGGCTGGGCTTTTCATTAATTACAAAAATTGTTTGCTATTTTTTTTTACTATTAATGAGTCACACAATCCATATTCCCATAATTTTGTAGATGTTGATATGTAAACACAGGGTTGAAATACGTCATGATAAATGTCCTATGTCATATGTTGGGACACGCGGCTTTTGCCTCGTCAGCTGAGTATTAGCAATCTGTCAGTGCTAACCGTGCATTTGTCATTACGATTGGCTAGCATTAATTGGATTAATGTCATTGGCTGGCCCTTCACTTTGTCTTATGACGTATGTAAATGGTCTTGAGGGTTACCAATTATATTTGTGTACCTATCTATTATTTTGCTTTGTTATTTTTCATTCAGATGTATAATTGTTATTGATATGAACTGGTTAGTAATAAAATCACCCCCTACACACACTTCATCATACGTTTTTATTTTATTTACGTTTTGTTTTTCGATTATTGTAAAAAACTTACCAAAAACTCGGAAGTCACAGGAACATACACCATATGTATGGTTTAAGTTACACACAGACATAATAAATGTTTAGTAATACATGTTTCTAGTATATTAACATATTTAAGAAGTGAGAGTAACTAAAATATTGACCCTTTGTTTTTATACTAAAATTATTTATCCCTTGTGCCTTTTCCGATTGTTTCAAAACTGGCTCGACTTTTTATGAAGTGCATATTCCGTTAGTAATGATTAACAAAACATATATTTTGCATTTTATAGTATAAATTAGTTCATTTATACTATAAAATGCAAAAGTACCTGGATTGAATAGATTTGGACGAAGTTTGGAACAGGGATATACCGAGTCCTGGGTTAAGAAAACGTCTGAAAATAGGATTATAATAATTATAATCAATATAATATTTATAATTATTATAATAATTATAGATTGTATCTTTTACGGGTTTGTCACCTTTTACTATTTGACATTTGTTTAATAATTTAATGTTTTTGTAATAATTTGTTCACTGTAATGTAATTAATCTGTTTATGATTAATACTATTATTACTGATAATATTCCGCAACTTATACATAACGCAACCTAGTCCCAGACTAAGCAGTGCTTGTGCTATGTGACAACTGACAAACATACGTACATAAAAAAAACTAACATAAAACACTAAAAATACTTACATACATATTATTATGGATAAATTACACCCAGACACAGAATAAATCACTTACGATCATGCTCATCACACAAACATTTTTCGAGTGGAAGTCGAACCCACGACCACCGGCATAGCAGACGGTACACATACACCAACAGGCCAGTCAGTCATAATGTACCAGAATTAATATTTTCTTCAAGATTTACTGCAGCTAGAAGTATGTTAATAAATTGCAAATATGTGTTATATTATTGAAACGCTTTATCAGATCGGTTATTACAGAAAAAAAATATTTTTTAATCCTCTACCAGCACAAATATAATAAAATGTTAAAATGCTGAAAAATCTGTAGCTTATTCATCTGCCATAATAGATAGTATAAAATAATCCGCATTAGACACATAACATCGAGAACAATAAAGCAAAATCCCTATTCTCTGGGACGAATTGAAAAGGTTCGAACTTCTCTGGTTCGGCGTCAGTTCTAGGATGTAGAAAGGGTATGGCCGTGCACATTAGGTCGGATTAGCAGACATTTGAATGCGCCGGCCGCGTTTCTCCTCACTAATTGAGTTAATATTTGGTTATCGGCCGCGCGCAGTCGGCCTGCCCGACTAATCCTACCGAATTAATGACGCGGATTTATCATTATTAATGCGTACGTGATCCTCGCCACACCTGATTTTACGCTGCGGGCTGCGTTCATATGACGAGGATATATCTCGTGTTCGACTGAAGTGTGAGCTTTTGTAGCAAGCGACTCTCGGTTTAACAAAAATATTCCCGGTAAATTGAACAAGGTTTAACCAGAAGTAAAACACGAATACAGTTTACGACTATTTTATTACTAGAGCTTCATTGGAACCATTTATTAAATAATTCAGCCAGTAATGGTGCAAGCGCGGATTGATTAATTAGCTCGGCAATATGTCCAAGCATAACGTTAATGATCAATTACCTTTCAACTTAATGTTAATTGTATCTTTTCGATAATATGGAATCATGTTCTCGAAAATGATCAAACACTTTAAATGATGATAATGAGCGTATAAAATTATTCTAGTCGTGAAAAGCGCGGTCCACACAACAAATTATTTTATATCACCCATTGTTTCACTTCTACTTCTTATTATGAGACCACGTAGCACGCATTTACGAGCATTACTTATACATATTATTATGTGTAAAGTGCTCCTAACAACCTAATTTTTAGCTAAAAATATTCGTTCGATTGTGCCAGTCATTTAGCACTTTTCCCGAATTGACAACAATGTAGATGAATTTTATTTACACCTTTTTTATTTTTTTTTATCTTTTTGGTTTATGGATGTATTAAATAGTCATAAATTGGCCCAGAGGTTGTGGCCCCGACTTACGAACAGTAAGTCGTGGGTACAAACCCAGGCAGGCGCATTACTTTGTGTAATTTATTTCACCACCACTGCTCTCAAAAACAGTGAAGGAAAACATCGTGAGGAAACCGGCATGTCCTAGAACCAACAGATTCGAAGACATGTGACATCAACCAGTTCGCACTGGTCCCGCGTGGTAGATTATGACCCATACGGAAAATACGCGCTTTGACGTGGAGTTGCGGATACCAGCTCGGTATTTTGTCTTAGTCATAGATAAAAATTATCTATAATATTTTATGGTAAGTAATCAATAAAACTAATAATTTTTTTATTCACATTTTTCGAAAAGCTAATACCATTTTTCTACAATTCCAAGTATGACATATTTGTTTCGAATTTTCCGCGCGAGTTGTTCACAATGAAAAGAAAATGTGTTGTCTTGTTTGTTTCACGTGTGAACGCGGCGCGGCCAACTGCATCGTCCATTCAATTCGACAGTTTTACGACACGGCGCCCGTTTATTCGCACGTTTCGCTCCGTTATGGCTTTATTACAATTTTTTATAGCTCCACTAGTTCATATTTTCGGCGGTGTTAAGGGATTAAAGAAGTGGAGATTAATTTGACGTACAAAAAGGCGTGATTTAAAGCATATATTTGTCGGATCCGGTCAATAGTACGGACACAACGAATCGCAAGCGCGCCAAAATGCGATAGCACGTGATCTACCGGCACCATGGCGCGTTTCTACAGAGTCGTGATGTTTTAAGCCTGCAGTGAGGACGACATTCAGTGCCCGACCGCAGTGGAGCTAAGACGTCCCGGAACTGTCATTCGTTTCGTTGTAAAGTGTTAAAATGTAACGGTTAGGTTATCCTGAAGAAACATTTCTGCTTGTAACCCATAACGCTGTGATAATCATGTTCGACGATGTGTTAACTTATCAGACAGATGTGTTGCTGGGGAGTTTGTTCCGCCACTTCTTCTTCCCAGCAAAAACACTAGGAAGTGGCGAAGGGTGGGCTTTTTGGGGGACTGTCTTATGTAATTTCGACATTCAAAAAGTGCTGATCCTCAGCCTAAAGTGATTAAATGACTTTTGATTTTGAGTGAATTTGATTTTTGATGAAGATTCAACCCCAACCGTAAGCCATCTCCGACATCAGAAGTGGCATAAAGAACTTGCTTCCCACTTGACTGGCGGTGGCGCGGCTAGGCAGCGCGTCTCGGGCGGCAGTGCGGCCTACAAATGCACGTGAAATAGCTGGTACCCACTTGCAGACAACAATCCGGTGAGTCGTGTCATTTTTGTTTGAATTTGGAACTAAAATGTTTTCTTTCCAAGCAGTACTAATCGCAATTTTGAAGGTCAATACGAACTATGTTTAAAAATCATACCTAGATAGTACTACAAACATAGACCTAGTACCGAACGAATTATTTGTGAAGTTTTAAATAGTGCCAATAGTTTATTTTACATGCGGGTAGCGCGTACAATAAGATAATAAATCATTTCAAATAGGTGTGATGATCGTTCGCGAAATATTTTAAACAGGGTACTTATCACAATCAACCGTGACAAAATGTTCGTTAGTTATTACTAAACAAAAATGTTCTTTTTTAAACAGCGTCGATACCGCGGGTATGTTAAGAGAACTTAACGTCGTGAATATTCTTTTAGCATCGCGTAGATAGGCTACTGGAAGTTAAATTAGCAGAGGGCTATTTTAATGCGTTAAATTGACAATAATGCGATCGAAGTATTGTTTAGCGTTTTGCCTGGGGTCTGTTTACGTAGGCATATTTTGTTACTTCGTGATAACAATAGAAGTCGTGACAATTGAAACTCGGTAGGTAAATAAACGTTACCAACGTGACGCGTTTGGAAAATTGAGCGGTAAACAAGATTTAAGGGAATGCATTTCGTATTAATAGACGCATTAACCAAATAAGTTCCTTTGTTTGTTCCGGTTTATCGATACTGGTAGTCTACTAGTAGTACTATGAGGGCGGTTAAAGATATCTTAGCTTTATTTGGTACACTGACGCGTACATTGCGGATCTAAGACAAAGTTTTGCGAGTTAAGCGTTCAAAGGTTTTGTCGTTCTAGTAACAATGATTTACACTCTACTGGTTAATTTAGGGCCAACGGACAGGTTGAACGTATTATGATGGTTCCTAAATCGATGCTTCGATCAAAACAGATGAGTCGTTTTTAGCAAGACTCATTAATCGAAATTTAGTTAGCAATAAACTGTAGGTACAGTCGTAACGAAACATACTAAACTGGGCCCCAAATATAAGGGATCTTTTATAACGTTTTTGCAAGTACGCACATGAAAGGTTAAGCCTGAGGGCCAAGTACTAAGTAAAATAGAAAAGGTTGAATCGAGTGATAGTGGGGAATCTTAGGTCGGCTGGTCAGACCGTACCAGTAGCCCCTCGTAGCCGTAGTCCAGTAGAAATCGGTATCTGCTAAAAGTAGTCCGTGGATACGCGGTATTGCGAGTGGCACTGGCGGAGGTCGGGGTCTTGTAGAGACCATAGAGTCTGTGGGACTCGGCATTGATGAGAATGCATAGTGACAAACTGGAGGTTTGTTGGGGCTTAGTGAAAAGCCACAGGCCACGGATAAGATTCCTGCTTAGCGATTTGTGACGTTCTTAGGATGTTTTAGTGGCTGCTAGCATGTGAATACTTGATAAAGTCGTTTATTAATTCAAACTGAAGAATGAGAATTAGTGAGTTTCGATTTTTGAGGTATAACTTTAGGCAAACGTAAAACTGAGGTTGAATCGTGCAAATGCAAAACTTAATAGATTTCCGGTCGATTTAGTCTGATCTTGTTGATTTTGAGACCGTTCAAGGTCATAAGGGTGCTTATTTCGTAGGGCTCCGCGCAAGCAATGGTCATTTAATTGTCTGGGTTGCGGTAGTTGACGAGTTAACTCGACTTACTGTAACTGTATTTCTAACGCACATGCTCAGAGTATAACTGACAAGATTTTAGTAAAGTAGTTGTGGAAATGAAATCTTTAAGCTTACGTGATGAATGAGACCGTACCAGAGGTTGTCGTGCAACCGTAGTTCAGTAGAAATCGGTATGTAGTCCGTGAGTACGTGGTGGGCAGTCAACTCTGGCGGAGGTCGGGTTTCAGTGGAAACCATGAGTAAGATGGTAACTGGAGGTTACTAGGAGGAGGGCTATGCGTAGCCAAACATCACGCGTAGTGCTTAAGTATTTTGGTTTATCTGGTCTGATTGTCTCTTCTGAGATAGTGCGGTGATTGCGTCAGTTGTGCTTTGAGTTTTCTAATATTTTTAACGTGTAGTTGAACCTTTTGTAATGACCAATGTGGTGCGCAGTGCGCTGTGACCAACTTGATGAGGATGATGTAAAGTACTAAAAAGATAATTACCTCGTTAATTAATGACAGGAATTCTTTTTATTCAACTTAAAACTGATTTTCCACCGGGGTTAGGAATATGCCAGAAGCTAAAGTAATTATTGAATTGAATGACAACTGTGATTTACCGAAATGTGATACTGAAGGCGTTTCAGAACCTGAAATTGCTGCAGGTATTCTAGGTAATTAGTTCAATTATTGTTAATTTTGTGTGCGATGGTCACAGGGATGACTGTCTATGATTGTATGTTATTGTCACAGGGATGACAATCTTTGTAAGATTATGTGATGGTCACAGGGATGACTGTCTGATTGATTAGTCACAGGGATGACTGAATCATTGAGTTCGCATGGTCACAGGGTTGACGTGTGTGTGCGTGCGCACATGTGTTGCGTTTCAGTCACAGGGTTGACTGACTGTTAATTTGGTATCACAGGGATGACTACCATAGAACACTTGTAGTCACGGGGTTGACTTTCTGTGTGTCGCATTTCATGGTCACAGGGATGACCTTTTTTACTGTTTACATGTGTTGTACATAGAGATTTTGCAGCAATTGTCAGTCACTTATGTTTTGTTTCTGTAATTTCAATGGTGTTACAGAATTTTGGAGTTACATTCTTGCATTTAGAATAAAAATGTTCAAAGACATGATAATTTTATTGAGTCAGAGTTATTTAGGTCAGATCTGGCCGAGCGTGAATGATACTGTGTGGTATTTTCTTTTGCTTCAGATTAACACACGAGGACGTGTGAAACGCAGGATGGCCGTGTCGGATCCGGTCAATAGTACGGACACAACGAATCGCAAGCGCGCCAAAATGCGATAGCACGTGATCTACCGGCACCATGGCGCGTTTCTACAGAGTCGTGATGTTTTAAGCCTGCAGTGAGGACGACATTCAGTGCCCGACCGCAGTGGAGCTAAGACGTCCCGGAACTGTCATTCGTTTCGTTGTAAAGTGTTAAAATGTAACGGTTAGGTTATCCTGAAGAAACATTTCTGCTTGTAACCCATAACGCTGTGATAATCATGTTCGACGATGTGTTAACTTATCAGACAGATGTGTTGCTGGGGAGTTTGTTCCGCCACTTCTTCTTCCCAGCAAAAACACTAGGAAGTGGCGAAGGGTGGGCTTTTTGGGGGACTGTCTTATGTAATTTCGACATTCAAAAAGTGCTGATCCTCAGCCTAAAGTGATTAAATGACTTTTGATTTTGAGTGAATTTGATTTTTGATGAAGATTCAACCCCAACCGTAAGCCATCTCCGACATATTTTTTATGAAGTCAATTAATTAATCCGTATTAAACTGGTATAGATCTTTATTTATTGATTTATTTAAGGTTCACCCACAGCATATATGTCCATAGGTACATTGATTCTTATGGTAATATTATAATATATATATAATAATCATAATAATAATAGTTATCTATAATTCAGGTTATAAAACCCATAGCAAGCAACATAGTAATAATAAATAAAAATAATATTCAAACCACTCAGTTTATGTCGTGCTTTATTAAAGCGTCTGAAAACTATTTCAGCCGGCCAAAAGTCAGTACTGAGGAAGACTGTGCTTTATGCGTCGCGGGAATTTGAAGGATGTAAGACTTTAAGTTTGTAGTTGTACTCGACTTCATATGCCAAGATCTCACGTAATCTGTCCTTGCTGATAATCAACGCCATTGTCATACAAAACGAGCATGCCTGCGCCTACTCAAACCTTACAAATTGGTATTATCAGTAGTGTGTGGAGCACTGTACGCAAGTAAACAGTCGGTAACGAGCGATCAATGCGCAATCACGTGCGATTGACGGCGGATACAAATGACGGACGCAAATGACGAGCGTATCATGTGACACTCGGGCAACGCTAATGAATTGCTACGGACACTGGGTAGCTGCGACAGCAGTGGTGGGAATTCCGAACGTTTTTTTGCAGGATTTGTGTACACTGATTTCTGTTTGAACATAGTTTTTCTGATGACATGTTTTGTTTTCTAATTTGTAAACCTTTGACTTCGGTCGTTAGTAGTTAGGAGCCCTAAAGTCTAGCAACCAGTTTTACTAAAGGGTATCGTATAACCCAGTAACTGGGTTTTGGAAGAATATAGGCATTCGTTACATGTCAAAAACTGGTTCAGTTACAGTGAAAACCGTCCAAATTGTAGTTGGAAAAAGGCTAGACAGATGATGATGTTTTTCAGATGGAAATGAATGATAATAATGATAATTAACAGGTAACAACAGGTTTATTTCAGGTAACAAAGACCCATAGACAATTACCTTAACCTAAAAGTACAGACGCCAGCACATCAAGTTACCCCAATGTGTCAAATTTTCCCAATAGAATAAGAACCTGCTGCTGAATTTGCTGTTTGATATAAAGTTGAAAAATGATCAAAGAAATTTGACATATTGGGGTAACTTGACGTGCTGGCGTCTGTACATACTAATAACACTTTTGTTAGTAAAATCTTATAAAACTATGTTAGTATCACTTCACTAGCACGAAGTTGTGTGCGTTCTTGTGGAATTTGTCCGCGGAAGCGACGGAACACCACATCTTGCGGCCAAAAACTTTCTTCCAGCACCAAATGAAGCATGTACACGTTGGAAATGATGACTTTCTGGTACTGTGAGAACTGCGCGTGTCACGGTTTTCGGAACTGGTTATAAGCGTCATAAGAAGCAAGAACAAATTTAAAATACTTGATAAATTAAAAGACAAAAAAGAAGGTTCAGGTTTGTATGGTCTGCTAGTATTTTCTTTTACATTCTTACATTTCGTATATTGTCTGGTTTGTTCAGTTTTTTTAGTCATTTAACTTATTCTCTTCTGACGCTTTATAGTACATAGGTTAATAAGTATTACCTGTTAGGTATTAGAATTATTGATTCCCATTTTAAATTTGATTCTGTATGATTTTTAAAGTATGCATATCTTATGTTGCAAATAAACGACTTTTCTTTCTAAATTTTGTAAAGTTTGACCAACTTACCACTCATCCATTAGTCACAAAATTCTTCTAAAATACGAGTTGCTCAAAATATGTTTGATCAGTTTCTTAGTCTAATATTGTCCATCAAACAAACACATAGGTCACTTGTAATTAGACACGCGACAAATTAGATCAAGTTGCACATGACAGTGGATTATTGATTGCTGCTAGGTGTTAGGGGATGGTAGGGTGAGGGAGGGGGGGGGGGGTAGTCATAATGACGTCATGCGCCACACAGCCAGTAATTAACGACTGATTAACGGACAATTAGCACTGATCACTGATAACAGATGCCGTCGGAACTTGAAACCCGTGCAGTTCCGTGCAAAAAAAGATAGGTAGCTTTACTGAAATAGAAAATTTATGTAAATTAAATGTATTAAGTTTATTTGTACACAAATGTATTTCATTACAAAGTAAGTAACCATGAGAATATAATTATCTCTGAGTAATGAAATGAGATGTGTGTTAAAAAAGTAAATAAGTAACTTCTTTCAATTAATATCTCGAGGATTTGATAGAAATCAGGATACCTGTCGCATTCATATCAAAATCAAAAAATCAAAATCAAAAGGCTTTATTAAAACTAGGCTGAGAATCAGCGCTTTTTGAACGTCAAAAAATACATAAGACAGTCCCCCAAAATGCCCCTCCCTTCGCCTCTCCTAGTGTTTTTTGCTGGGAAGAAGAAGTGGCGGAACAAACTCCTCAGTAACACAATCTGTCTGATTGGTTAGAAAAACTTGAATCAAATGCTCAATAAATAGCATAGGTTTGTAAACATAAAAGATTTTTATCTGTTTTAGTAAGCCCTTTATAATTGGTGATAAGTTGTTTTATTGAGACACTACTACGAAAAATTTCATACAGGAGTGGATATTCATACTACTAAGTTATAGTAACGAACCCCATGGGGCTGGCCGTAGACCAGCGAGGGGTTTTTTTTGATGATTGAACGCAAGCGACGGGTACAAGGCTGAAAATTAAATTTCAAAGAATATAAGAAACAATAGTAAAAGCTGTCGAAAATTATGTCAATGTCACTTCTACCCCCTGTATAACAAAAATCTACAACCTGCACACGTCCCAAACTAAGCAGAGCTTGTGCTATGAGAAGAAAGCTTGTGTTTGAAATGTTATATAAAGCGTGAAGAAAAAACTTTGGATCCCGTTTTAAATAGCTTAAGAATGTAATAGTCTTGTAAAAAAAATGTTGAATTTTGTATTCTTCTTTACACTAGTAACTATTTAAAATAACACAACCAAGGCTATGGAGTGGGTTACTTTTTATGTACGCAAGTGTAAAGTAAATACAATGTGAGGCAATAATGATTGAATTGTTGATGACTTATGTGTTTCAAAGTACGCAGAATAGAATAGAATGTAATGAATTTTGTGGAAAAAGGCTACACGTAAATGTAAGGCTTAAATACTTTTATAGGTAGATTTTTTCTACTTCCTAACAAGAGAAACTTACTACTACTTAGCTTACTTTACTTGAATTTGCAATGATTTTGTGACATGACTTAGCATGATATGATATGTATTAACGTGTTGTTTATGAAAAAATAATTTTCAGTAATGTGGTTAAGTTCAATACAAACCTTTCATCCATAAAATTAATTAACCAGAAATATAACACAACGAATGCGTTTGTAGAATATGCATTAAGTGACATATGCATTACAATTAATAAGTAAGGTGTGAAATTTAACAACGCTGGTCATTGAAAATAACGTTAATTAAAATGAAATATTTGAATGCACGGGATAATTATGAGCGTCTGTATTGTTGAAATAATTAAATTTGTAACAACTTGAACTTGAACTTTGATGGATTAAGGCGCTGTCGGGGACGTTTGAATTTGTTTATCGCTTGCTCGCAGTGCTAATGTCGTCACATGGGTCGGCGCACACCGACTCTCTGCGTCAAATGGATATAATTAGTGGCGTTTGCCATTGTTTTGACATTTCACCTATTTATAAATAGTCTAGCTGCCCCTGTAAACCTTAGAATCAATTTATTTGTTATCGTCCACTATTCTTAGACTTAGTGCAATACATACAAAAATTCATAAGAATCGGTGATGCCATTTCGGAGGAGTTATGTAACAAACACTGTGTCACGCGAATTGTTTACAGGGTGTAAAAAGACCATTAACGTAAACGAAAACTACATATTCTATTCATCACTGGGCTTTTTTTTTCTTCTAAAACATACCTGGGAATTCACTGGTTTTGGAGATATTGAAGTTCAAGTGCAATATTTTTTTTCGTTTTTTTTTCAAAATTGTATTCCAAGTATTATTAGTAAACTTTCTTCCGAACAAACATTATCAAAATTATCGTTGTTTCAAAACAAATTACGCATTTGAAGTTAAAAAAATGCAATGGGTACTTAACAAGCGGGCCGGTCAGGTCAACGACCAAGCGGGAGTGGCCATACGCTCTGCTGAGCAAAAGTTGAGTTGCGTTGTCGCGTTATGCAATGCGCGTAATAAAAAGCATCTCTTTTTAAAGATGAAAAAAAAAGTATTTGTATTTTTTATATGTACAGAATGTGTGGTTATCGGCTATGTGATCGGTCTTTTAACACTCTGTATATTGCTAGCTGACTAGCTGCCCGGCAAACTTCATTCCCCGCTAGAATTAATTTATTCGTTTTTATTAGTTTACGTCCTATTCTCAGACCAACAGGTCTAGCCATATTACAAATTCTATTTCTATTATCGTAATCGACGTCGACGATCGTTTGTCAACTGTCAAGTGTATTTCATTTTCAGCCACAAATTCTACTCGTTATACTTGACAGTTGACAAACAGCTGATTCCATTTAGGTACGCCATTTTCTTTCTATTCGATTATGATAATAGAAATAGAATTAGTAATATGACTAGGCCTGCTGCTTAATAGCCACACAAATTTTCAAAAGAATCGGTCAAGCCGTTTCGGAGGAGTTTCTGTAATAAACACTGCAACTCTCCTTAATACTTAAAATATTCGGAATATTTTACCTAAAAAGTTAATGTAACATAATCTACTTCTAGAAACTACCTATCGTTATTCAAAAACATCCCACCCGATAAATCCCACAAAAGTGTTCACAAAACCTGCACACATCACATCTCGATACGTCTATCTGGCTAACTTCGTAACGTTTTTCTAAAAGGTGCACGGCGCCGTCGGCTCTGTTAAAGGTGCACTCAGATAAGCTCGCTCGGCTTAGCTCCGCTCATAAATCAGTCTCCGTCGGTTTAGCTAATTGTTGTGACAAGCGCGCAGTACGCCCAATACGGCCAGATACATGAGAAAATATCGCCGGATTTTTCGCTCGCCAGGTGAATTTATCAATCGGACTTTTATCTTTCACGTTCTAGTTTTCGTGGGAGACTGTGGGAACTGAAAAATGTTTGCTGACCGTACACGTAGCTTTATTAACCCTCTCCACTTTTCTATTAGTGTTATAAATGTGAAAGTTTGTTAAGAAATTTAGATATTTGGTTGGATGTTTCAATCACGCGTAACGTAAGTCGTTGCACAGATTTGGATGAAAATTGACACATGAATTGACCTTTTCTTGGATTAACATATAGGATACTTTTATACTAGTAATGGGGGATAATAGTGCAACTTTAACGTTATTTTCAATGTTGTTCAGGCTTTGTTTCCAATATAGTTTGGAGATCGGTGTTTTTTGTGTTTTACCTATAAATGACTCTAATATTATAAGAAAATTCGTGCATGATTTTACTTAATCATTATTTTATTGTGATACAGTAAATAAAGTTATGTAATTGATATTACTTCTGTGAGGTTTTTAATGCTAAACAAAAAAATATTATACTTCATCAATCACTTTTCACACACACACTTCAATTAATCACTTTTAGATTTGGTTAATATTAATTCCATCTTGTGAAAGTTAGAAGGTAAGTAAATCATATTTAAAAATATTGGTATTGGTTTAGGTAACCAAAACCAATAGTTGTAAATGAATAGAATTATTAGATACTCTTGTTTGGCTAAAGACTAAGTATTGCCATACGACGTTGTCACGTTACAAGTCATTTGAGATCGTTTTTAAGTGGAAAGCGAGGCGGATGAATTTTTCACCGCCATATTAAAATCTACTTTAGTTGGTTACAATTATTATAAATTCCATTTTTGTTGACATGTGTAGGTAGGTACTAGCTGCCTCGGCAAAATTAAATCGCCTTTCTAAAAAAAATAGTAGCTGATTCTCAGACCTACTGAATATGCACATAAAATTTCAATACAAATCGGTCAAGCCGTTTCGGAGAAGTATGGTAACTAACATTGTGACACGAAATTTCATATATAAGATTAGCATTTAGGTACGAGTACCTCCTTGTATATTTTGGTATCAATATAGAATACTTACTGAAAGAAAGATAACATGAAATGGTTTGGATTTTGTTGTCTAAAAACCGGAGCAAATAAGTTGTTTTTATGAGATCCCGACGGAAAATTATTTACTTACAGAATTTTGTATTTCATTTTTGCTGATGGTGTGTTTATTTAAAATTGTAGATACTTTTAATTGGGAGGTGCCTAAAAAGCCCATTTACCGGACGACATTATCGTTGTTGTTGTTGTGTCATTGTTGTAGAATGAAAATTAATTTAAAACATTGGTGTTTCATATTGATTATGCTTCCACACATAGAAGAGCACAGGGAGAGATTCTGATGACGACATACATCGTCAAATATCTGTACTCATATCACCTACATCAAAGGCGTAGTAGGAAGGGGAGGATCTCGGATGCAATTCTTAGAAAGGGTTGAAATACCTGCTCTGTAGCTAAATGACACCCGGCTGTAACATAGTAAGTGTGGGGCATGTATTTTAATTAATACTCAAAGCACTTGTAACGTAAGTGTATTTCAGTTTCAGTTCAAAAACATTCTTGTAATTCTTCACGGGGTCACAGAACATATGAGGGTTACATTTATTACAAACAGTGATTGATAGCTTAGTGGTGTGACTGTTAGACTGCTAAGTCAAGGCAAAACCTCTGAATTTTCGGATTCATATGCGTGTTTTATAATTATCATATCACATATACAGGGTGAAGGGACAGCCCTCCTCAGAATGGGGTGAATTCAGTATACTATACTTAGATGACCGGTACAAGAAATTATTTCAGGAACGTTATGGGAATCCAATAAACTTGATTTGTTTTATTTCCTCATACGTAATGTATTATAACCGTAGCAAAACGCACGCAGCGAGCCTTCGGGCGCCCGCCCCGTCAAGTCGTTCATTAGAGTATTTCAACATCCATTGTTGGTTTATTTTTATTTTATCCGTATTATTTACAAAAATGGAGTGCTACTTTCAGAAAATGTTATTATACATTAAAATGAAACTGATAAACCTGAAAAAACGTTAAAAATAATGAAAACTTTCCTGAGAAAAATTTCGGTGGATTATGATTTAAAATCTGGAGCTAAATGCACCCTATCAGTTTGAGGAGGGCTGTCCCTTGCACCCTGTATAAAAACATGCATAAGCTCACGCCTTTTTCCCATTGGGGTAGGCAGAAACTACAGAGCGCAATCTGCTACCATTCTAGCATACTTCTTTTGCTTCGTTTACATGCATACATGTTGTCATGTGACACACACGCCGGTTGCGAATAGGTACTAGGCAACTGACCTATTTAAAGAACCTCACCAATAAGGTCTATGGATGTTATGTTCTACTAGGGCGTCTCCTCCCGGCGTTTCCACTTACAATTGCCTTATAAAATACCTTTCGTTGGACTTCTTTCATAGATCATTTACATCATTTCAACGTGACCAAACCATCGAAGTATACTCTTTTATAATTGTCACTTGTTTAAAAAACGGTGAAGGAAAACAGCGTGAGGAAACCGGCATGCCTGAGGGATATTTCTCGAGGGCATGTGATGCCAAGTCAGAGGCCCATGAGCGGCATAACTTACCAACGCTGCGACATGGTATGTAGATATCCCAACCATACGTACTAAACGCTATGGAAACACATTCATTGTGCGAACAGCTAAAGCGTGGAATTCCCTGCCGGAGTCGGTGTTTCCTGATAGCTACAACCTAGGGGTCTTCAAGTCAAGAGCAAACAGGTTGCTTCTATGCAAGCGTGCTTCATCGTCGACCACATCATCGCTTACCATCAGGTGAGTTAGTGGTCAAACGCGTGCCTATCAGAAAAAAAAAAATAGAATAAAAATAGAATTTTTGAATCTTTTCTTGTTTTTTTTTATTATCTGTGTTGTTGTTCTTTTGTTCTATGTTCTGTGTGTAGAAATAAATTATTTTCTTTCTTTCTCTTTGTATAAACTCTGAGACCAGGTTAGTCACTCACCGCACGATATGAAGAAGATCTATTATAACATTTAAAATATTAACTTTGCCTCGTGTTGAATGCCTGGTTTATTTTCGTACTGGGCACCTCAGGGGCATTCTAGGGTACCGAACGGTCTGCTTTAATTTTTCATTAAACCCCAAGAGGACAAGAGGTGTCCGCGCTGTCATTGTCTTTCTATTGTGTCTCTAATAGACACGATTGAAAGGTTAACTTAGTTACTGGATCAATAGTGGTACCTATTTATAAGCTTTCGCTGTGACTTGTTTCGATGTTTATTTTAGTGAGCGTGACAATCATCTGCGCAAGCGTCGGTTTCAACACATGGTGGCCGATATCTTAAATACAGGGTGGAAGAGGCATCGTCGCACTTCCAGACACTATGAGGTTCGTAAATGATTCTGAACCGAGCGCAGAAATTTTTCTTCAGTTTTATTATTATTTTTACTTTTTGGTGATGAAGCTATGCAGAAAAAGTTATGAAAAAGTCATAATTTCTAATGTCATGAGATGTGTCCCTTAAAGTATTCAGACCACTTCTTTAATTTAAAATCGTTATTGGGTTAGATCTAAGAAAGCGTGATTTTATAATACAGCTCAAAGTAAAAAGAGTTACCAGAAGATACTTGGAAATCAGGAAAAACCAAAGATTTTTTTTACACTGGGGGGTCTAGAGGTCTCTTTGTTCTCTTTGTTGAATAATCAAAAATATAAGTGAAAAGGCAACTAGGTAAAGAAAATACTTATACCAACAATACTTTACAATATTTACTTTTCGATATTTTAACGAGTAGGTATTTTAACATAGATATTATGAACTTAGTTATATTAAATGTTGATATTGTCATTCGATATTTTGAATCATTCAAAATTTTAATCACTCGGCATTTCAATTTTCGATGTTTTAAGCGTAGGTATAACAATTTTCGACATTTTTATATAATAGATAGGTACCTATTAAAATTTTCGATGTTTTGAACATTGGTACTTTAAGCGTAGGTATCTTAATCTTCGATATTCAAATACGTACCCGTCTAGAGCCTTATCCTGTACGTCCCTTCAGCCCAGTATACCAATAAATAAAACAATTGTTTATTGCATTAACCTTTTTTAGAGTTACGTAGTCAACTAGGAACCCTTATAGTTTCGCCATGTCTGTCTGTCCGTCCGTCCGTCCTCGCTTAATCTCTGTGACCGTTAGCACTAGAAAGCTGGGTGCCAATATGTGTATCAATCACGCCAACAAAGTGGTAAAATAAAAATTGTGTTAATAAACTAGTGCGCTTCACCATCACTGATTGCATCACTGCTTACCATCAGGTGGGATTGCAGTCAAGCACTGGTTTATACTATTAAAAAAAAAACAAAAGGTGCGGTGGAACTGACATTATTTAGATGATGATGACAAGAATTACAATCATTGTTAACCAGTTTTCGTCACTGATAGGTTGTATAACTTTCTATCTATAAGCGCCCCTTGAAATACCAATTTATAAGGAACATTTGCAGCTATCTACCTACCATTAAGCGTCCAAAGAGATAGTAGAACCAGTAATTCGGAGTGTCTCGTCTATGTTAATAATTTTCTCAAAGGCATTCCTGCCGTACCCTTCAGTAACGCTTTGATAACTCTTTAAGATGCTTCGAATTTTCTATGTCATCTCTTCAGGGTATTTTACGGCATTTTTGCTTTAATTTATTTGGTATTTAAAATGTAGGAGACGGATTTTTTAAGAAATTATGACGCTTTATTATTTTAGTATGATAATAATTTAGTGTACCTATTTCTTTCCGAAGAATATGCTTCCTCAGACTTATAATACCTGGAAGTCTAGGTTTCTCATGATAGTTCCCTTTAGCGATGTCAATTATGTCTAGAATAAACATAGAAAGTTGTGGTTAATTATTTGGACAAATTTTAATCTTAATTTCAGTTGCATATATTTATCTATTCTTATTTAATAATTGATAGTCATAGTTTTGTGTGATATATGTTTTGTGTGATTTAATATGTTTGTGTTTTAGTTAAATTTAATTTAATTGTAATTTATTGAGTTTTTAATTGTAATTTATAACTTTTTATCAATGGGTGTACTTACCTGAAATAAATGAATTTATTTATTTATTATTTAATTAAGTATTTCACGTTTACGGACCCAAATATACTAGGAAAATGGACTATGAGGTAAGCTTTTCATGTTTGGCCATGCGCAACATAACTTTTTTCTGTAAATCGAGTTTTGATGTTTTAAATCCATTATTTAACTACATTAAAACAATTACATAATATGGCATTGGTAGGTTAACTTGTTTTTAGAAATGTGGTCAATTCGTTAGTTTTTTTTGGCTTAGAGTAATCAAATTTATCGGTTTTGTTCATTTTGCTATCACGGCCAAATTATGGCTTTCGTACTTTGGGCATTATATTGTGCATATCGTTTGATTCCTGAAGCATATAAAACCATGCTAAGATGAAACAATATGTGTGTAAAATGAGTTACAACGCTAAACCGTCTAAACTGAGGTCTATAAGATTTGTTTTGTAGTAAGTGGAAAACCAATAATAAATTATACAGAGCACATAAAAACAATAGTCCAACACTAAAATGAATAGCTGAAATCATCCACCGTACAATTTTGCCTAGACAAATAAATTTTAAATTCGTATCGAAGGTAACAAATTACTTGATAAAGTATCCTTAACGACGATACTTCAGGGTGTTCCCGCCCACCTGTCACGGGTTTTTCGAGCAGACGGGGCGGATCGGCGGGTGGGCGGGGCGTTCTTCGGTGGGTGGAGGACACGCCTACCCGCGTGCCCCGCCCACCCGCTGACACCTCAGTCGCCAGCGAAGCGTCGGCCGCGATGATACTGTTGACAAGTCTGACCTGATGCACAAACATCTAAAGCGACTATGCATCTGCCCGTGAACAATTTGTGTCCTGGTACAACTAGTAAATACTATAATTACTTATTAAAGGAGTTATAACATCACACCTCTGTAATAATGAAGAGGTAGGCAGAGATGTGCCTATTACACTTACATTACATTTTGATGTCATAGACACCGGTTTTAATCTACCTCACCCACTACATGCATAATTAGTACAATATAATTATGAGTGACATACTTTACTAGTGTCCTAAAAAAGTACCTAATCTTATAATATCATGATAAGCGTATTGGTATAGATGCATACTTAGGTACCCCGTAGTCAAATACGTAGAAGGTATAAGGTGGCTACGTTGCTACGTAGGCGTAGCGCCGTAGCTTCGTAGCACATTGTCTTGATTGAACGTGTAGCAACTTGTGTACCTAATCTAGTTACAGTATTGAGTTCACACATGATTTACATTGGCGAGTTTAGTTTGTGAAAGGACGTCTGAAAAAAGTTTTGCCAAAATCGTTTGTAATGGTATGAACGTGTGATGCAGAGGAACAAGGATATATGATCATGTGAGAAGAGGAAATTTATAGGAAAGCTGGATTGATTGTGTGAAAGATATCAAGGCTGATGACGGCACAAAAAGACCCCAACTAAATTAGTATAAAAAGAAAAAAAATCTACACTTAAATTGGATAAATAATTATGAAGTTTTGTGCTTTTGAATAGCACAAAATAGTATCTAACTGTTAGTTATAAAAATAACGAGAGAACACGGTATAAATGGGATACTTTTAGATCATTAAACTATTTATATGTATCACTTCAGTAGTTACTTCATTAAACTCGTTAAACAAATTTATGTAACTTTTACCAAACTGGGAGAACTTTCTAAAAGCAGACTAAGGAGAAGAGGCAGAAAGATGTCGTCCAAAGAGTAGTGGCCTCTTTTTAAACAAATAACTGTCATATAATACAAACAACTTTTACCTGCACCTTTGTTGCGAGGAATTCGATCTTTTTATTTTTTTGAGTGAGAAACAGAAAGGAGATGTTTCATTTTCAGCCATCAGATGTATATTTATCAAAAAAGAGGAAAAAATAACACAAATTGGGGAAAAATACTATCTGGGTTATTTGAGTTTGATTTGTTGTGTACCAAAAATAATAGTATTTCAATTATTGCCGTGTTTTATTCAATACGGTGTCTCGTTTGCTTGCATAGGTCCTTCATTCGTTCTGAAATCATGTCGCACCAAATCAATGTTACTTAGAAAATAATTAAAAAAGGTGTGTATTCTTGTGGTGTTAAAAATAAATCACTATTGTGTGAGTGGCAATTTCATCATTACAATAAAATTCTAAAATCTTTAGTCTCCATTTTTGAAGTGTGTTTCTGAACGAATTCAAAATAACCTAATTCTTGGTTAAGTAAACGTCATTTCTACAATGTATTGTGGCTGTCATAACTCTTAGGACAATTGTCAAAACATTTGAAATTTTATTTTTTACTTAAAAACCATTTGATGTTATGAAAAAAATGTTACTTTATTCTATTCAGGGGTAAGTTTCGCAGCTTTGCTAAAAGGTACAGGTTATGGCCGGAGCCCTATATAAAAATGAAACATCTCCTTTTCATAATTATCTAACGGCTTCAGAAAGAGGATAATAAAAGAAATATACTTACATACATACATATGTGTGTATTCAAAACGGTTGATGGACTTTGACAAAACTTTGAGCTTACCTAGTATAATTCGTCACTACATCCTACATGCTAAAAATCTGAAATACTGAAATAGAATACACCCAGAAATAATAAGATGTATATACGAGTAGGTCAAAAGACCGAAGTTGTAAAAAAATATGTGCAAAATATTGAAAACATCAAAAAATTCCCAACAAATTTATTTTTGAAGCAGTTTAATGCAGTTGGTGGCATTATGTCTCAGATTCAACTACAATTACTGTAACCTTTATATCTGTTTCCAAAACTTTTTCGTTCTTTTAATTTATCTTTTCATTATTACTACGGCGATTGATTCCTATTTTATTACGGTACAAGAAGAAAAAAAGATATTTTGACTTGTTTGACATGAAATAGGTAATGTTTGTCAACACCAATTTATGGTGTTTACAAACATTACCTACTGCACGAAGCGCTTTGCCTGTTCCTTCATTAAACGCACAGCCAAGGAGTGGAATTCCCTGCCTGCATCAGTGTTTCCGAGTTCATATGACCCCAATCTGTTTAAGTCGCGAGTTAATAGGCTTTTTTGGGTAAGCTCGTTCCATCGTCGACCTCATCTCAGACCGCTGGACAAGATTGAGGTCAAGAGTAGACCCATTAGATATATAAAAAAAAACATGTCAAATTAGGGGGATATAGATATCATTTATAACCATTTCCCTACTCTGTGAGCAAATAACTAAGAGGCCACTGTTTCTTTTAAAATCCTTCTTGGTTTGAAAACCATGCAGATTAGTCTCTGGGATGGCCTTTTAAGGAAAGACCTATACTGCCCTTTACAGAAGTCGTAAGCCAACTCGAATAGGTATGTATGACACAATCTTTGTACCTATACTCCATCCGAGTAGGTAGTTAACTAAAGGTAAACAATCTTGTCAAGTCTTTTTACATAAACGCTTATTAATTAAATACAACTACGGTTAAAACAAATTGTTTAATTGATCATGTAATCGTTTTTGTTGTATCTAAATTTGTTTTCAGCTGCATTTTAGTTTTAAACTGTGTTATTAACTAAATATTACATGTCAAAATTGTTTACCTTTTGTTAACTACCTAATCGGATGAAGTATAAGTATTTTCTGATATTCTTTCAATAACTTTAAATTAAAAATCTAAATGTAATCTATTTATAGTAAAAAAAAACATTGTTTCATGACTGAAAAATCTAATTAATAAAGTAGACTTACAAAAGATGGATGACTCCGTATTAATGCAGTTGATTGCATTTTCTTTGGAGTTGTTATCTTGCTCGTATTTCACCTTAATCTGCAATGATTAATTAAAATGTCAGCGGAGGGCACGCCAGCCCAGTATACATCATAATATTGTCTTAGTAGATTCTTTATAAAAACGCAGGGACGCATTTATGTTTTTTTTTTCTATTTGCAACAATATTCACTGACAGAGCAAGTAGCTTGCTTATTTTTGACTGGCCTGTTGATCTAGTAGTTAGTGACCCTGACTGCTATGCCGGAGGTCGTGGGTTCGATTCCCACCCAGGACAAATGTTTGTGTGATGAGCACGATCATTTGTTCTGTGTCTGGGTGTAATTTATCTATAATATGTATGTATTTAGAAATATATAAGTATGTTTATCAGCTGTTTAGTACCCATAACACAAGCTCTTAGCTTAGCTTGGGACTAGATGGCGTTGTGTGAAAAAGTTGTGGAATATTTGTGGAATATTTTATTTTGTATTTCTCCTTTTTATTTGTTGTTCAATTTAGGTGATTAAACTATTTATTCATAGGTAGGACATTTTATTATAAGCAATGTTTGTGTGTGTTTCATTAAAAACTTTATAACATTAGCTATGGCTAAACATGAAGGTCATTGTCCACATACATCATAATAATATGCTTCAAACCTAAATTTGTATACTCATGTTATATAATTAAATTACATTTTCTTTTATTTCAAAGTCTAACAATTAATTTGAATAAGACTAGAATCGAACTAACACGTTTAAGAAAATATAAAAATGATTCTAGTTCTCCTTTCCATATTTGGTTGGATGGAAAATAATGGTCAAGAAACTTCATATTTAGGTACTCCATATTTATTATGTGAAGACAATGCACCTAGAACAAAAACTACTGTACTAAGACAGCTTCAAGGTTTTGCAAAATAAGCTACGTTACATATTCACAAACATTTTGAGTTTGTAAATGTGCATTTAGTTAAGTTTTTTTTTAAATAACACAAAACAAAAACAAACAAACAATACAGATACTGAAATAAGGTTTCTAATGTAGTTTTTTAATAAGTGGCTCGGTTGGGTATAGGTTGCTTATTCAAAATGGTATAATATTGTACTTATCTTGAGTGTCGTGATAGCTCAGTGAAACACATTCGAACCAGTATCGGATGTATCTCTTTCAATTGATATGTACTTTCTAGTTATAATGTAGATCAAGTTAAAGAATACTACAAGTATTCAATAAATAGTAATGCAAGAGCAACCACTTTTACAAAGGATTAGGTGTACTCCACTGTGATCAAGAGAGATGTACTCTAAGGCAGGAGCTCAGCCTTTGCTTCTTTAGACCCAAAACGAGGAAAAACCAACGTAATTTCTTTTATATAACTTTCCAAGTGCGGCCCCTTCTGAGAAATTAGCAAAAGTAATTCATTAACCGCCCGCAAAGATTGCGCTAAGTCCTTTATTTCAGTACGGGCTTGGCAGCCAAGTATTTTTTAATTCCGCGGCATTACCATTGTGCCATGTTGATTTATGTGAGCCAAGTCCGCGCCTTCCTGTACGCAAATAAGCCGAGATAATGGCGCTTTTTTAACACCTTCATTAAAATGTACTACAGTTAATTGATGGTGTAATTACGTGGCTGTGGATTATTAAGAGAGGTAAGATGTGATTAATGTAACATAACATCACGCTTTCATTTCTAGAGGGTTGGGCAGTGGTGTATCTATAATGTACCTATATTTTTCCAGTTTTGTTTAAGGTCCTTTTAATAGAATGCGAAAAAATCCATTATTGCTGATCCCGAGAATCGAACTCAATACCTCGTGTTCAACAGTAGTCCTACTGTATACCAACGAAGCTCATGTAAAATAAAGTTTCAGAGAAATATACCGTACTTACGAGTTTCAATCATAAAAACGTGTTTACTTGCAGCCTAACCTATACACAATAAATACTTCGTATTTTTGTTAACTTTTTAGATACAAAGAATTACATTACAATGACGATATGAAATATTGATTTATTTATCTAATACTAAAGGCACACAAATGTACAGATTTGATGATGAAGTTGCTATTGGAAATCAACCTTTTAACCTTCAGTAAATCGCAAACAATTAAATTCTCACCAGTTTTCATAACATACACAATGTTACGCCCCAAAGAATTAGGCAAGGAAGTGTAGGTAGTAGGGCATGTAATATCGGATGATTTTCGATTCCGGAACTGAGTTACGATATTACTGGTTCGATTCCGGAATTCCGGAACCGGTTCCGGAATTAGACACAAGTATTGGAAATAAAAAAAACAACAAATAGACATTTAAGTGTTTTGTGAAATCAAATCTTTATTAAAAAACTAAATAAATCGACAAAACTCTTAACTGAGATTAATTAAACAGCCTTCTATTGGGTTTTTCTTAATAAATATAACAAAAAATAATCAACTTTTCAATAATATACATTATAGCAAAATCAACGTGTGCTAGCTATTTGCAGATGCAATGTAGCTTATTAAATAACTATCGAATAAAATTGTGATGCAAGTTTATACGATTCAACATCTCACAATAAACAAAATCAACAAGTTCTCCTCTTCTAATATCATGAAAATAGGTTTATTCTTTAAACCTATTTTCATGATCGAACGAAACGCAAGCGTCGATGGCGGCGATTGGAATTTAAACTTCGCGCGCGGTACAAGAGAATACAAATATGCAAATTTTATTATTGTGGTAACTTATCTTACAAATAATTATATGAGTTTCGGATTGCGATATTTACTTCAGTTCCGGAATTGTAATATTGTAAAAAATCATCCGAAATTCCGGTGTTACGAAATCTCGGAATTCCGGGATCCATGCCCTAGTAGGTAGGTACCTATAGTCCACACTTTGCTTCTTAGTTTTAAGTGTCATGTAAAAGGGGGCTATTGCCAACAATCGGGCTCCGGCAGACTCGGGGCTGTCATTGAGAAATCCTATATGGGAAAACAAATGAATACGAGTTCTTTGCCCGATTTGAGAATAGACGACCGGCTTTAGACCAACTAGATCATCCTAATGTCTGCCTCGTTAGCCTGATAGTCGCAAGCAACATACACTGGTGCTGCTAGTTGCCACCTAGCAGCTTTGGACTCAGTGGAGAGCCGTGCTAAGAGGCTTATTGGTGACCCTGATTTTGTTAAAACCAATCTGCAAAGCCTTGAGCACAGGCGTTGAGTAGCTAGCCTTTCGGTATTCTATAGGGAGACATTTTGGCGATTGTTCACCCTTACATCGTTGGCACCCCAACGATCCGGACAAAGCGTTTTGCCTCGTCGTTTATACCACGTACGTCGATGGATTGGAACAACCTGCCTGCTGCGGTCTTCCCGTCCGAGTATAATTTAGGTGTCTTCAAGGCTAGAGTAAATAGGCTCTTAATAAACTAGTGCGCTTCACCATCATTGATTGCATCATTGCTTACCATCAGGTGGAATTGCACTCAAGGACTAGTTCATAATATTTAATAAAAAAGGGCTTTATTATTCGGGTTTGATTCCCGGTTAGGGTAAAGCGTTAGGTATTGAATTTTTCCATCTGCACACGTAGCACGACCACCATAGAATCACACTTTTTCGTTTCTTCTGTCGACATATATCTGTGTCTACGATGATCATGCTACGTGTGCTAAAATTTCTTAGTATCAGCTAGCTTTTTTATTTTTTTTACTTATTGTTCATCTTTTTTTTTTTTAGTTTAATTCTTTACTTTGTTTTTTTTTCTTTATTTACGATCGAGTGCCAGTGTTTGGGTCAAATGAATGCCTTTTCTTTCTTTCTAGTCTGGATTAGTGCCCGATTGATAAAAATAGCCTCGCCCCCTAAAGATTAAAGATTAAAGATACCGGGCTGGTATCCGCAACTCCACGTCAAAGCGCGTATTTTGCGCGTATAGGCTATAATCTACCACGCGGGCCCAGTGCGAATTGGTAGATGCCACATGTATTCGAACTTTTTGACATGCCGGTTTCCTCACGATGTTTTCCTTCACCGTTTTTGAGAGCAGTGGTGATGAAATAAATTACACAAAGTAATGCGCCTGCCTGGGTTAGAACCCACGACTTACTTCGGAGGTCAATACTACCAAAGTAGGGATTGCAATTCGTTTTGTGGTCGAAACTCTTTGCTACGAAACCATTAACTAAAATGACTATCGGCACTATCAATGTGGTCATGTGGAAATATAAAAAGCTGATTATTAAATGTCAAGAATTCGAGCTAGGGCTTTTTCTTCTCAGAGTAGTCAGATAGCGAAACACCGAGTTTACCTACTAGTTAAGTTTAGTTACCGATTCGTAAGTCGGGTCCGCCACCAGTGGGCCACCGCTGCTCTCGGCTCGTCCCCTAACTGGCGAAATGTAGGTGTAGCACAGGTACACCTCTGTCTAACCCTTCGGGGATAATAGGCGTGATGTTACGTAATGTAGGTAAATAAAATATTCCACACAATATATTCCATAACTTATTTTACACAACGCCATTTAGTCCCAAGTTAAGCTTGAGAGCCTGTGTTATGGGTACTAAACAGCTGATAAACATACTTATATATTTCTAAATACATACATATCTATATATATAAAAGAAAGTCGTGTTAGTTACTTCGCTTATAACTCAAGAACGGCTGAACCGATTTAGCTGAAAATTGGCAGGGAGGTAGTTTAGAGCCAGGAGAAGGACATAGGATACTTTTTATCCCGTTCGACATCATAAAAATAAATATCAAGAATATCGGTTGTCTCAAACATTTTTCAAACGCAGCGCCATCTTGGATGACATGACAGGAGTCAAACTTCCCAGTTCATTATCAGGTGACAATTTGAAATTGACAAGTCTTAAGCTAAACCCAAGAAGGTAAGGTTGTCAATTTATAATACGCACCTACGTTCTGAAATTTATTTTGTTACTAAACTTAGAGGTTTTATGTAGCATAAAAAAGTCTTATATTTCAGAAATCAATTTACGTAACTAGCAATGATGACAGAGACGAAATTTAATAATTCTTTGCAAATAGAACTTATTTTACTGTTAGGACTTTAATTAAAGTAGACCGGGAAAACTATAGGCATAAATTATTGTATGTAACATAGAGGCAATAGTTCAGATTAAAATTATGAATTTAGTATTTTTTAGTAAGGTAGATAGGTTAGATAGTTGGGTTAGCTATAGGATAGGTATGGTCAGTTAGGTTAGGGTATAAATACATGTTGTAATTTAAAAGTAGTAGTAGTTATTATTGGTTTGGATTTATTTGTTGTCGTCTTATTCAACGTATGTATATCTAATATAAAAAAAAAAATAAGAGCAATGAATTGACTCTAAGGCACAACGAAGTTTGCCGGGATAGCTAGTTATAGATAAATTACACCCAGACACAGAACAAATGATCGTGCTCATCACACAAACATTTGTCCTGGGTGGGAATCGAACCCACGACCTCCGGCGTAGCAGTCAGGGTCACTAACTACTAGACCAACAGGCCAGTCAAAGGTAATCCTAATGTTTATAAAAAAACGTGAAGCTATTACTTAAACTTAGTTGAAGCAGCAAGATAGCCTGTGCCAATAAATTACAGTAGGTATTGGGTAGTTCCGGTGAGTTAATGGTGCCGATATAAGGTCGGTCAGGACCCCTCTCGTTCATTCTTATCGGAGGTAGGTGTCTTGTTCGTGTGGTCGTAGCTTAAACAGCTCTTATTGTTGGTTAGTGTACCGCTTAGGGTAAAACCAGGAGAGATGGACCTGCGGGTGAGACGGACCATTGTAATTTCTACCAAACTATTAAATTTATTTAGTCTGACAACACTTACAATCGATTGTCAACCTGTTTGCTCCGTGTAGAAAGCGAGATTATTCGATTTTCGTTTGTAAAATTAATAAAAAAACGTATGAAAAGGTTTCGGAAGCGTGTTTTTTTTTGTGTGGGTGTTTAAAAAACGAAGGTATGTATAAGATATTGTATTTTTAAAATAAGAATTGACGTTTCTGTTTTAGTATGTTCATAAAATGATAAAATAACCTAAAATTTTTCGTTTGTTTATTTTGCTTTTAATATAAGAAAGTGGTCCGTCTCTCCACTCAATTTAGGAGAGATGGACCATGTTATGTGTGAGTGAGATGGACCAATAGTCCACCGTATTTTTTTTTAATTTCAAGTGGTTTTTAATTAACATGGCTACTTATTTTTAAATCCGTACATTTTTAATGTGTTAATATTTTCTTTTGTAGATAATATGCCATTAACATATAAGAGGAAAAGTGAAGTATGTAGAGGAGAATGGACGGAAAGTGCATTAATTGATGCTTTTAAGGCGGTTTCTAATGGAATGGGTATCAATGAAGCTGCAAAAACATTTGGGATACCAAAAACTACATTTAAACGAAGACTTGCAAAAAATAACTTGACTAAGAGTGATGTTCTCGGTCCGAGTGGTATACTGCTGCCTGAAAACTGAGAAGAAGATCGTCATACAAAAGCTGCACTAATTATCCCGATATGTGCGACCGATGCGGAAATACGATGACAAACTGAAGATTTTACTTTTATTTAATTGCTAATGTTACTTGTTGATTTTGTTTTGAGTGTTTATTTTTTTGTTTGGAAGTGTTAATGATTAGTTTTGTTAGGACCATCTCTCCTTACTGGGTGGTCCAACTCACCCGTATAGTTTGGGAGAGATGGACCGAGGGTACTTTTTTAAATATTTCAATTATTTCCATAAAGATGCTATTATCGTGCCATATTAAAATAAAAAAATGTTGACTATTAATAGTTAGTTAGTTTATCACTAAATTGTTTAACAGTTATTAAGCAATAAAAAAGATATTAAAGTTGAACAAAATGTGGTCCATCTCTCCTGGTTTTACCCTACTATTGAATTTTGTTAGCATCGAAGGACTGGAACAACTTGCCTGCTGCGGTCTTCCCGTCCGATTATAATTTAGGTGTCTTCAAGGCTAGAGTGAGTAGGCTCTTAATAAACTAGTGCGCTTCACCATCACTGATTGCATCACTGCTTACCATCAGGTGGGATTGCAGTCAAGCACTGGTTTATAATATTTAAAAAAAAAGTATCGCTTACCTGTAGAATTTCTGGAAAAGTATTGAAAAATAAAATATGCTGTAACAACCAACAAGTTCAGTCGCGTTGCGCTTGTTATGTTTAAATTCCATGTAATAGGGCGAGGAGCGAACTTATTGCCATCAATAAAGTACCGATCCAGACCGAGCTCTAAGGATACTCGATGGAAAAGCTCAATAACGTCTTTCTAGGCTCAGAGATCGATCCCTGGACAAGCGCTGAGAGTGAGGACTCTCAGCATTAGCGCTAGTGACCACTAAACTTGCAATGTAGTCGAAATCGATTTAACCATACGTTTGTCATCTGTGAGAACTTATTAAGCAGATTAAAATCCTTTAAATGCTTTGTTAAAAAAAAAGTCGCAAAATTAATTTAAAATTTTGACTTCAATGTATCTACAACGTGTTTTTTTTTATTTCCCATAACTCTAGGGTATGATTGAGACCATATCAAAGAATCAACGGGCATATGAATTATGTTTCAATCATCCTTTTTTTTTACTATCATACAAAATATTTCGACAAAGTCACGATGATTAATGTAAAACACCCTTACGTGAAAGAAAAGTGACCTTAGAAAGAAGATTCGTCATACTGGTGACAATTTTTGAACTAAATAATAAAAATAATACCTATTAATAATACTTAATAATTTTATTCCACGACTATTCACACAACGCCAGCTAGTCCCAAGCTAAGCAGAGCTTGTGTTACGGGTACTAAACAACTGATAATTTAATTATGATTGATGATATCTCCGAAACTATGCATTTTTGGACCATATATTCTAGGAGTTTTAGTATTATTTTTACCTACAGAATGTAACCCTAGAGTTATGGGATATAAAAAAAACACCTTGTATAATAAGATCAGTGTGTTCCGACTACAAATTCATGAATGTTAATAACCTAACACCTTTAATGACGAAACATTAATTAAACAGAAGCAGGCAACAACCGTAAACCACTGAGGTCAGTCAGCACCGCGCTATGTAATCATGATGGTGGAAAACCACGGGAAATCGCTAATTTAGCATCATTTAATTAGCAAATAAACACCGCCCGTCTGAATCTGCATCGAGGTAGTTATCGAAACACAATACGTCAATATGATAGTGCTCCGTGTGACTAGTTGGAATTATAAAACTGGAAATATCGCTTTAAAATATTATGTATTCGAAACGAGATGTGTGAAGAAGACGGTGATTTTTTATTTTAATCTACTGTGTATTAGAATGTAACATGTGGTATAGACGCCAGCATATCAAGTTAACAAAGAAATTTGACACATTGGAGTAACTTGACGTGCTGGCGTCTGTAGATTGGAATTTTTTATTTTTCATGTTTAAATATATATCAAAGAAGATACTACAAATATTTACATTAAAATGTACATAATATAAAAAGAAAAGAAAATAATTAAAGGGGTTTAAAAATTCGTCCTCATCGCTGGCAACAGGAGCGGAGTCCAAAAGACTTTTTTTTTTCTCTCTTATTGATTTACTTTATTTTGACTACTTAATTCTTAGTTCCATAAAGTTTTTGACAGATCTAACTACTTCATCTAACAAAAAATAGGAACATCATCATCTTTAGCCTTTCACCTTACATTAACTATGTAGGGTTTGGTTTAATCCAACCGAGTACCTACTAGACAAAATCTCTTAAAAAAATTCAATTCCGCATAATCATGATACAAACACAACCAGTTACATCGTCTGTCTTAGCCCAGCTAATTATGACGAAATCTCAAACATACACTACAAAGACAGCGGCCATATTTCCCCCTTAAACCTGAACTTTCGTCATCAATTCATAGTCGCATACAGCACGAGTTTCATTTATATCCCTACGAATTAATTGCCAGCAAGGGCTTTCAGCTCCAGCCCCATCAACATACAGTTTAGCAAACACACGAGCACTTGAGAACTGTGTGCTCTAAAACTGCATCGTAATTATGGCGCATTCAAAGTGGGCCGCCAATTTGCCGCCGGTTGCGTCGAGCACTCGCAAAAAGTCTAATTAAGGTAAATAATGTTTATAATTAAAATAACACTCGGCTGTGAGCGAATCAAAGCGAGGTTTCAAGCAGACGACGCATGTAATGCGGCCACTTTGCCTTGTGAGCGATTTTTTGTGCTCGCTCGGGTGTCTTCTTTGCTTTGGATCGGAAATGGCTGGTAAATACGGTTTGAAGGTTCTTTTTTTGTCGGTTTGGGGTAAGGACAAGATGGCTGGTTTTTTTTTAATCATGCTTTTGAATGTGTTTGTTGATTACCTACTGTTAATCCTAGAATAACTTAAAGATAAGTTCGGCCAATAGATTGGTTTTCAGGGAGGTAGTTGAGAAGATTGATTTGATACTTCACTTTACGTTACTGACATAATAATAAATTATAATACAAAAATTAATATCCCGTAATCTGTCTGATTTAATATCCAGTGTTTTACATAACAGCAAATAAATAAATAAATAAAATAAAATATCGGCTGAAATCATAGACATCCGTGAAATTAACAGTAATAACAATTTTATCTTTATGACGAAATACCTGGTTGCTGATTGCTCTAGATGTCAGAAGCCCGAGTCAAAATTACACGAAACAATTTTAGAATTTTCGGGGCTAATATTTTTAAGTCGTGTGAATAACATCTACCTATATCTTCATTTATAAATCAGAATTGGTTCACAAGTTCACTTGAAGTTACAATAAACTCCTAAGTACAGGACTATTTTTATTTCCATGAAAAAGTGAACGCCGATGCAAGTGTGATTGGCACCACCAAAACTAATTACGGGGACACAGTATTCATTAAAATTTATCATATTATGAGTATAAAGTGTTGAGAATGAATTTAAAAAGTTGTCAATAGTAACGATATATGGATTATGTGTACGCTGATATGGCTAGCAAGGCACTAACTATTGAGATAACGGCCAATAGACATGTATGATATAATAAAACATGCTGCGTCGACCCCAAATAAATTGGGATAACAGCAGGAAGACAATAATAATGAGTATTCAACAAAAATGTATACTTTGACTTTAAACCGGACTTTGTCCCTCTGATAATAGACATATTGGAGCTAGGACAAAGTGCAGTAACCTATTTTTACTTCATAAATCAAAGTCCAATTCAGCACAACACTCGGAACCAATTACAAATACCACCAGTTTCCCCAAACTTTCATCAACAAACGTTTATGTACCTCCCTCACGCGTTAAGTCCACCACAATCCGAATTCAATCTCGTCTGACCATTCACTAGCACTAATCAAAGTGCAACAGGACTGTAAGTCACATTCGTGGAAACGATCCTTCACAAATGTGAACAGACAAAGCTTTGAATAAGGTGGAAGGCCTGTCGGATCGACTGGGTTCCGTACACCAGTAATGTAGTAGGAATGCTAATTAACAGCCACCGGCCGCACGCCAGTCTAATGCCCGATCTAATCAATGTTGCCATGTTATCTAGACCACTGTATTCTGAAAATTGTTGGCGTTGCCTTGTGTAGTACTAAAGTGGCAAGGTTCATTGTCAAAAATAGATTTGTTTATAACAGTTTTGTCCTATTTTTCTTGTTGTGTTATTCAACTTTTTCGATTGGATTATTTAACGTGGTGTGTCGTGGCTTATGTGTACTGATCCTACTAATGTCTTAAAGGTCACAGTTTATGAGGATGGATGTGTGTGAGTGTGTGTAGATGTTCGTTACTCTTGAAAAATCTAAAGTATGGAATTCATTAAAACTAAACTGTTACGTAGCTTAGAAATCAGAATAACTTAAATGCTATAATTTAAATGGGTATCGTGTAAATCGTTCACAATATAATAATGTCAAATAAGTCCAATAAAATTCAGTTACCAGCTAGATATTTTGGAATGCGCTGTGAAAACCGTAAGGATAACACAAATATGCGGATAGAACCGCTAGGCGCAGCTTGTGTTTTCATAAAAGAAAAATTGTAAAATACTACTTATGCAAATTCAACTCTACACTTGCCAATTTATACTTTCTGTAAAAAAATAGAAGCCCTTTTTACTTCGCGGCTTGCCATAAATTTAGAATCTACGGCCAGTGGTGAATTTTAAAGTATACATGTACGAAATAAAGTAACCGACTCCAAGTAAATGTATTCAGTAAGTCTGAAATCACTTAACTAGCAATAATTAACTTTATTTACATTTCGCGTCCTGGCAATTGCGGAACCCTTCCTAAGGGTCAGGACACACTTAGACATACAAAGGTAAATTATTTTTCAAAAAATGCAACTAACGGGCCAGTGTGTAATGGGTACGACATATAGGAAGCTAATGTTTAAACATTTTAACAGTACAATAAGATGTAATTGCTGATCTTAATATATGATGCGACTGGAATATAAACATATATTTTGATCAAATTGATTTTCTCACTGTTTCAAGGGATTAGAAACTTTAGTATTTAATATAAATTTCAACCAATACCTGATTTTAACCTTAATACCTTCGTTCTTGAGAAAAAAAAAACAGACAAGCAGATAATGTAGTACCTAATCCTACATGAAGTTTCCATATTGAAAATAATGTTCAACATTAATCGTTCAAAATAAGTCAGTTATTACTAAAACAAGCGGTCTTCATTCGAAGTATTTATATGAAATCCGTAGTTATAAAATAACCTCTGCAAAGATCTCTATTCCTATTTCATCACATCGCAGACGTCTCATTGTGTTCAAACCTTAACTTCCAGTGGTTCCACCGGACGTGTAATTAAAACCATCCTTTACTGATTTATCGCGTCCACAATTTATTCCTTTATCTTTGTTCAGACCACTAATATATCTTTATTTTACTCTCCAGATAAAATTAGCGAATTTGTTCGCCACTCCGCTCCTCGGTTTCCCTCTTTCGTGTTCCCTGTAAAGGGTTTCCAGATAATATTTTTAAGTCTGATTTATTAGGAAGACTGTACTTACTGCAGAGTTACAATTTAGACGCTGGTTTTACAGTTTTTGAAAGAAAGAAAGGAAAAATAAGGAAAGAAAAATAACTTTCTGATGGATATAATACTTATAACAGACGTGCTTTCGTGTTCACTGTAAAGGGTTTCCAGATAATATTTTTAACTCTGATTTATTAGGAAGACTGTACTTACTGAGTTACAATTTAGACGTTGGTTTTACAGTTTTTGAAAGAAAGAAAGGAAAAATAAGGAAAGAAAAATAACTTTCTGATGATGATTTAAGATATAATACTCATAACAGACGTGTGAACGTAATCAAAGCACAGGGGTATTATGTACAAATCATAGTAAGTTTCTGCACACCCCCATAGGGAAGGAGGCTTAAGATTATGTATGTATAAAACTTTCAAAAACTTATTTGACTTTACAAAATTTGAATAATATGAGCAGTCGTAATCATGATTTATTTTATTTATTTGATAACATTTTTTAGGAAAGAAAAGATTATGATTATTTCCACAGGGTATACGTGTATGTATAAGTAAAAGACAAACTTCATACTTACTTAAAAAAAATGTTTGCTCAAGACGGTTATATTATTTAACCAAACAGAAACTAAAAAAAAATACCTCCAAAACATTCAGCACCATTATCATATCAAACACCGATAAAAAACCCGAAAAAGAAAGTAAAACCCGAAATTATTCACAAAATTCCGCCTCCGTTTATCAACCGTTGAAATAAAGCCAAGCACTCGCATTTGAGCTTTATCAACATTAGCTCGTAACTGGGCAGCATGAACCACGTCGCAATAAATCTAAAGGGCGATTTATTAAATTTTTCATGAGTCTGCCCATGTTTAGTACTCGATAAGATTAATAATTCACAAGTTTACGGTGTTTAGCGGCTTTGTTGCATGGCGGCGCGTTATCGCGGCGATCGCGCTACGAAATGGCACCGTGGAAAATGCATCTAAAGTTTGGTTTTCAAAATACTGGATAAGATTGTGAATAAATATTAATAATAATAATTTATTAATGAAAAAACATTTACAAATAGTGTATATTTAGCTAAGAATAGCATATTATCCTATACAATTCATATAGTGTCTAATTATAAACTAAAACTAAAATATTTTTACTAAAAGGTTCAAATTATATTATGTTAATTAGCGACAAATCAGGTATGAATATGTTTCTTTTTTATTGGTATGGTACTTCTCAAAAGTCAGGTGCGTGGCACTGGCAACCTCCGTTTGTGTATGATATGTATGAATGACAACGAAGCAAAAGAAGTATGTGAGAATTGTAGTAGATGGCGCTCTGTAGTTTCTGCTCACCCCCATGGGATAAATGCGTAAGCTTATGTATGTATGTATGTAAATCAGGTATAAATATTTTTCGACTTTACATTATTTTTAGGACTGCCTCGTTGGTCTAGTGGTCGCTAGCGCTACTGCTGAACATGAGGTCACATTTATCACCTTTCGCTAAGTCACGTGGTCAAAACAAAGGGATTTGAGGCGTTCTCGATTGTAGAAAGAGAATAGATACGAATCGTTTGTAACTTGGCTAGGGGGGCTGGGTTTCTTCTCAGGGTCGGACAAAGTGTTATTGAGTTTTTCCATCCGCAATTTCTCAGTAGGCCGCAGTTTCAACTTGTGCGATCGAAGGCAATATATACGTTTGCCTCCTGTTACATGGGTCTTAAAACATTACTCGCAAAATGTGCGTGTATTACTAACTAGTTACACCTCTGTCTAACCTTTCGGGGATCACGGGCGTGATGTTATGATTAACGTTTGTTTAATCATGCCAAAAATAAATAATAAAAAAAAAACAACCGACTTCTTAAAAAAAACTAACAGGTGAAAAATAACTCCAGTTTCGGAAGTCTGTGGCTTTGGTGGTTTTGTTTTGTTCATTATTGGCCACCGACTTCCGAAACTGGAGTTATTTTTCACCTGTTAGTTTTTTTTAAGAAGTCGGTTGTTTTTTTTGTAAAAAAGTTTTTATTTTGTAATTTTTAGTGTCTTTGTGTGTAAAGAAAGTCTTTCAAAACTTGAAAGAATCATTGAAATTGGATAACAATTGCTAAAGAAGTTCTATCTAAACATTAATCTATACATCTCTGCCGGCCCGTTTTAAAATAGAATGGCGTAATGTTATGTTGTGGGAATACAAAAGCTCAGCATAGACATCTGACTATAGCAATCGCGAATAATTTGCTGTTATGCGTTGAAGAGTTCCGTTGCCTGTCTTCTACATCAGTTTTTCTTCACCAAATGATACTGTCTGAATGAAAATGCTTGATTTGTTACTAAAAATGTTAAAATCGGTGCGTGTGTGCCTATATTTTTTGACGAGTTCCCTCAATTCCTCGAAGATCCCTCATCAGATATGAGTTTTGATACAAATGGGACCAATCTGCTGCTATACCCTATCAAACAAAAAAAGAATTTTGAAAATCGGTCCATAAATGACGGAGTACTGAGGTAACAAACCCTAAAAAAAAAAAAAAAAAAAAAAAAAAAAAAAAAAAAAAAAAAATACAACCGAATTGAGAACCTCCTCCTTTTTTTGAAGTCGGTTAAAAAAAATATCGTTCTACATAAAGTTCTTTTATAATCATTGACTTACCTATAAAAATAAAAAACTTTTTTACAAAAAAAAAAACAACCGACTTCTTAAAAAAAACTAACAGGGGAAAAATAACTCCAGTTTCGGAAGTCTGTGGCTTTGGTGGTTTTGTTTTGTTCATTATTGGCCACCGACTTCCGAAACTGGAGTTATTTTTCACCTGTTAGTTTTTTTTAAGAAGTCGGTTGTTTTTTTTGTAAAAAAGTTTTTATTTTGTAATTTTTAGTTTCTTTGTGTGTAAAGAAAGTCTTTCAAAACTTGAAAGAATCATTGAAATTGGATAACAATTGCTAAAGAAGTTCTATCTAAACATTAATGTATACATCTCTGCCGGCCCCTTTTAAAATAGAATGGCGTAATGATAAGTTGTGAGAATACAAAAGCTCAGCATAGACATCTGACTATAGCAATCGCGAATAAGTTGCTGTTATGCGTTGAAGAGTTCCGTTGCCTGTCTTCTACATCAGTTTTTCTTCACCAAATGATACTTTCTAACTGAAAATGCTTGATTTGTTACTAAAAATGTTAAAATCGGTGCGTGTGTGCCTATATTTTTTGAGGAGTTCCCACAATTCCTCGAAGATCCCTCATCAGATATGAGTTTTGATATAAATGGGACCAATCTGCTACTATACCCTATCAAACAAAAAAAGAATTTTAAAAATCGGTCCATAAATGACGGAGTACTGAGGTAACAAACCCTAAAAAAAAAAAAAAAAAAAAAAAAAAAAAAAATACAACCGAATTGAGAACCTCCTCCTTTTTTGAAGTCGGTTAAAAATACATACCTTTAAAAGAATACAAAATCAAGATAGAGAGAGAAAAACTAATCTGACTAACAATCAACTCTGTGATGAATCTACCAACACGAAATGTTCTTCTCCTACACAACTAAAATACCTTATTAGCCCAATCCACGTTTCTCGAATCCAAGCGTAAGGTTGAAGGTTGCAACCGACTGCAATGTTATGACACCTAATATACGCGGAACACGCGATTCCGTGCGGTTTACTTTGCCACTGTTTAATGGTCTGCTGAAACGGTCGAGCGTGTTGAATGGCCGATTTGCGATTGATGCTATTAATCCAGGGAAAAAAGCACTCACACTATTAAAAACGCTGTTCTTTTTATTTTAATTGTTGTGGTTTACATGTGTGGCTTGCAATCTGAGTAATGAATACTGTGCTTTGTTTAATTAGGTATCGATTTTGATGTGTTGAAGCAATGATATTTTAAGTAAAAAGGTGTAGATAGGTTACCTAAACAACATTCGATCTTCAAAAACGTCACACTAACGCACGCACGTGTCCGAAGACGGCGCGACGCAACACTGAGGTCAAGTGTGGCTAGTTAGCCACATTTTAACGTGTCGCATGCTGACCGCTTATAACTATCTACACCTTTTTGCTTATAATATCATTTTGTTGAAGTCAGACTTTTCGAAACTTTGTTGGGTCTGGTTTCCAGTGTTTACTGGATGCAGTGAATATTGTCATTTGTCTGATTACGTATGGATTTCGATGGGGTGGATTCATCATCTGCCTAGTCTTGTAATGTTGGCTTCTTGTGTAACTTAATGGAGCTGAATACAAGTAGGTACTTTATATGGAGTGATTGCTTATGTGACCTCCACAAGCCATTCATTTTGTAAGTGGATATTGTTATTAATATTTATTTTTCTTTTGTGTATTGTGAAGTGCGAGATATCACTTTTTTTATGGAGCAATCAGAGCATAATATGTCGTTGATATTATACATATTGTATGGTTGCATCATTTATGTAGGTTTACTTGTGTAAAATGTATTTGTTCCTTTGTGTCGTTGTATTAACAACACAAGGTTGACGAACATACAAAATACATTTTTGCTGAACAATAACTTAAGTGAAAAGCGATTAAATTCAACGCGAAAGTGAAGTATTATAGCTGTGAAATTAAAATTTCACCGCAATCTGTATCCACAAGCGATAAATGTAGCAAGTGTTAATTAGTTTACAGTTGGTGACAATTCAAAAGTTGTTAATTTCATACCGTCCAGTAGCCATGAGCCACGAGCCACGCTGCCGTAGGGCACGAATATAACAAACAATTAATTAAAAGCCGACTGTAATTACGAGAATACTCTCGCAACATATGTTTGTGGCAAATAAAGGCATTACTGGACATTTCGACATGCAAACGTGACTTTTTTAATTGGCCTTTTTATGGATACCGCTGTTACAGGATGTAGCCTGTTCTTTTCTGCAAGTGTACTAACACAAAACCCTGATTTAGAGTAAACAGATAGAGGTGTTTATGGACTTTTCTTAACTAATCCGGTCAAAGCGTTCCGCTTCGGCGTTTATTCACAATGTACACGATTGAAGGACTGGAACAACTGTCTTGAAGGCTAGGGTGGATATGCTTTTAATAAACTAGTGCGCTTCACCATTATTGATTGCTTTACCATCAGGTGAGCTGAGCTAAGTGATAACTTTAAAAGAAAACAATCCAACACTTTCCGTCCATCTTATTTTTTTCTGTTATAATAATAATAAAATTGTAGAGTTTGTTTTTTTTTGAACGCGCTTTGAACGAACGAATTTTTGAAACAAACAGTCGGAATAAATAAAAAATGCATTTTTTTGCATTACCTTAGGGACGAATGAAACCGTAAGGCTGAGCTAGTTCTTTTATGTAATTACAGTGTATTACTGAAAATATCGAATTGATCATTACCACGACGGAAGATCTTTAATCGTATCGTACAAGAAAGAAAGAAAGAAAAAGAGAAAGAAAGAAATAAAGAAAGAAAGAAAAAAAAAATAAAGAAAGAAAGAAAGAAAATATATTTGCCAAAGAGGGTGTGCCTATGAACGAACTTGAAAACGGTCATTCTAAAGACAGTGGTAGTACATAGGTATTTTGCTTTAACATAAAAATATTGTGACGCTCTACGTAGCTTTCAAATTATTATTTTTAAGTTTTTATGGTGTACAATAAAGAGTTTTATATATTTAACTCTATCCTAAAAGAAAGATAAGGTGTAACGGAAAAACGTCGTCAGTGTATTCACTAACAAAAACAAGCTAGAAAAAACCTACCAATACTTTGATAGAAAATTAGTACCTACCTATGTTTATTTAAAAGCGCATAACTCAAACAAGGTAACAGGACGACCAACAATGACCGAACGTTCACTTATTGAGTACATATTTACCCAGCAATGGTCCATTAATCAATTTTTGCATTTTTAATTCGCCCCTCATTATTTGCCCGTGAATTTCATTTCCACTGTTGTTCCACCATTTTAAAATTTAAGCTCCGGCTGGCCTCCATAACGCACATTTACAAGTAATTTACAATTTATCATGTTCGCAATAAATGAGCAAATATTTTTCATTTGTTAAGCCAGTCGTAATTAATACATGTAAAAAATTATTAAACTGCGGTCTGTTTAATAATGGTAAAAGCTTTGGCTTTATAATTTTAATTGATGAGTGTTGCGTTACCTCTGCGTAAGTATATCGATGATTGGTAATTAAATTGTTTCCTAGAAACATTACCCGCCATGCTCAATCAGTTCTTGTGAATGTATTTAATTGGATTCGGAGTCGAATTTATTTGTATTTTTATTATACCTAAATTAATTCCTGTCGACATTTAGTAGCACAAATTTGTAAAACACCGTTTAGTAAGATGTTTTAATCACAGTGATTGAATATTAAGTCTGACAACCACTCCAACCAAGACGTTTCGTGTAACCCAATATGGATTTTGGAGGTCAGACAGGCAGACGCACCTTGATAAACACTGGTATTCAACTGCACCCGGTTAGACAAGAAGCCGACCCAAAAAGAGTTGAAAAAGATTTCACGGAATGGAAGTAAAATAAGCCAGGATTCAAATAGACATAATGGATTTGTCAGCATACATTAAATTAGCAGATGACAGTCAGGTAGCTATTCCAAGATGGCGTCGCGTGAAGATGAATTATATTAATTATTAATTTATATTTAAGAACTTTTGAATTTATACAACATTATGTTCTAATATAATATTATCTATACTAATATTTTATAGAGGTAAAATTTGTAAGTTTGTAAGTTTGTATGTAGGGGGTAATCTTCGGAACTGATGATCCAATTTTAAAAATTATTCTACTGGTGGAAAGCTACACTATTCCCGGTGGACATAGGCTACTTTTTTATCCCCGTATTCCCAGGGGAACGGAAACTACGCGGGTAAAACTGCGTGACGTCTGCTAGTGTTCTAATAAAGTTAGATAGTAATGATAAATCAATTATCCAATACTTTGCACACGTGAAATAAAGAGCAGTAACAAAAAAAAACACCTTAAAAGTGAATAGATTCCACAAAACTAAACGAAATAAGATTTTAAAGTATTACCCGTATTCATTTTTGAATCGCTAGGGACGTAGAGTACAACGTGAAAAACTGAACATGGCAGCAGCACTGCCTGAAATAAAATGAAACATTTAATAAAATGTTCCACTACACTGTTTTGTCCACTTGTGAACATTGGGGCTCAAGTGTCGTTGAGTATTTCGAAATGCTATGAAGTATTTTTGTCGACTGTTTCAAGTCTTTTGTAATTGACACGACAATGTGCGTTCGTTTATTGATATCGGTAAAAACATTAAAGGTTTTGGTAGTAATATTTTGTGCTGACGGCTTCTTATTAAATAAATATTTCCACAACTTTCACACAACGCCGTCTAGTCCTAACTAAGCAGGGCTTATGCTATGTGTGCTAGACAACTGATAACCATACTGATATGTTTCTAAATACAGACTAATTACAGACACAGAACAAATGATCGTGCTCCTTGCACAAACATTTGTCGTGGGTGGGAATCGAAACCACGACCTCCGGACATAGCAGTCAGGACCTCTAAGCACTAGACCAACATGCCAATCAAATAAATAGTTACATATCTATAGGTTTTATTAAGCTCTTCCCACACAAACCTTGGTTCAAATCCATGAGTTTTAACACATTTAAACTAACAGCCAGACCCAGAACACTTACTACAAAAAAAAATTTTTTTTCAGAAATCGAACAACGGCAACGTGTAGCGCAGAAGCCATTCTCTCAGCCACTATCAGATATCAATGGTGCCGTCAAAACATTCACTAATTTAGTTCAAAGTCATAAAACCAGCACAAAGCTCGCCAAACCAATGACAAAACCCAGCGAGACATACTCTATGAATGACCGACTACCTACCTCCTTCATAGTACTCCATGCTTCACTAAATATTAAACGCTCGTCCGTGTAACGCATTTCACTTCACATTTTTTTTAAACGGCTCTCTTTGTAATTGATAAAGGCAGGCGGCCACCGCCCATGACATGTTGTATTTATGCGAATTTAAAAGCTTCCGACTCGCGAAGCTTAAATCTGAATTAATCCCGCGTTTTTTGATCACCCCTGTCGAAAATTTAATGGTCGTTATTTAATAATCAATCTGGAATACATTTTAGAGTGTAAGCTTTTGACGTACTTTTTTGTTGATGAGTGCTCCATGTTGGCTGCAAGTTGGGTATTTGTTTTTTTTTACAGTTATTAATTATAAGTCATAGTAGACAAACATAGAATAGAATGGAATACTCTTAATTGTACTCCATTAAAACTTAAAAATTATAACTTTAAGGGCTACATAGGGTGTTACAATGGGCAGCCTTATTTATCTTATAATATTAACTTGATGATTTAAAATTATACGAGCACCATTCATAGTTACGTTTAAACTAGTTTACTCATAAGTAATGTATAAATATATATAAGTAATGCTTTATTTACATATTTGTATATTTAGTTTTTTTTTTGTATAGTAGTTTTTATTGTTTGCATTCCGTCATTACTTTTAATTATTTATTGAATGTTTACAAAATATTCTTAATAAGCTATTTTTCTTATTTAAAAACTACATTTTGGAATGGGCAATAGTGAGAATCAAATATTTTTCGTTTCATGAAAAGAATATTATAGTTTTGGCCTTTAAAAGTGCACTAAAATAATATGTTGTGACTGTTATTTTGGCCTACTTATCTGACGTTTAAATGTATAAAATGTGCTGCAAGTTTTTGTCTTTTCAAGTTAGGAAACGAAAATGCACATGAATGTGTCTTACCCCATATAAAACTTACTTGAATCAACGCCGTCTTAAAATACATGTCAACGGAGGTAGGGAGTACATACATGTATATATTAAGTTTGTGGTACTACCTTGTTACTTAAACTTAAACGTCTGCTTAACTTTTGAGTTCAAAATTACGCGTGCATGGTTTGAACAGATAAGTTCACAAAGTAATCATGCACCAACTCTAACTTAGCGCTAAACACCTTAATAATCATGACAACTTGTTTCAACGTGGGCACAATGCTAACTAGTCAGACGCAACTTTAACCAACACACAATCATACATGCACTCACTACTCCAATAGTACCACGCAAAATTAAACCTTACGGTCATTATTCTAAGGATGATAGACATTTAAGTAGGTTGTAGAACAAAGTTTGCACACGTGTACCCAAACTTAGGCTAACTTGGAGCTGTCAAATTTGTTTAGCGGTAAGGGAGGGCCGCTTAAGTTGCGAGGCAGGGCGCCGCTGGCGTATAACTAAGTGCTTACTTGCCTACTACTAAATTGTTACATTTGAGTTGTAAAATTAATGCTACGATTTATGCGAAGCATAAAGTTATTATTGGTTAGGTACATAACACAAATGTTTCCCCGGCTCCGGAGCTAAGGTTAATAAACTATTCAGCGATTTGTTTGTTCTAGGAAACCTCTCATAAATAGTTAGTCGAGTTGTTTACGAGAAATAGGCAAGTCGAGCCGATCGCATTACACAATAGACATTCCTTGGGATTCCCTGGTCAGAGTTCGAGAGAAGCCTCGCAGGTGTGGCCGAGGGCTAATTACAGCAACTTGAAAAAAAAAACAAACGGTAATTCAATACGGTCTATTCTTTTAATACAAATGGTGAAGTTATAAGGAAGTTGGTAAAAAATATTGAGCAGTCGGTTCGGTAGGCGATTTGTTAACATACATCCGTGAAATAAAAGAAACCATACATTGATTGGTGGACACAGAAAACATTGTTTTTTCATAAAAATATGATACTGTAGGTACGAGTACATTGTTTGAAAATGATATAACATTACCAGGCAACGGTAGACTGTATTTATTAACATCTCAATAGTGTCTATTAGAGACACAATATAAAGACAATGACAGCGCGGACGCCGGCGTCTGCTTGGGGTTTAATGAATAAAACTAGGGCTAGTCTGTATTTTAAAGATATTTACTTATTTACAATAAGCACACCAACAGCACAGTCACCAACAATATTCAGATAAAAATTACATAGCAAAAGGGAATTACAGTAACCATACAAATAACAGGTATGCATGACATTGACACAATGAAAAATAATAAAGACAAAAAGGCAAAAGAATAAAAGTAAAAAATGTGAACAGAAGGCTTTATTAAACTACGATAACAAAACAATTTGAGCTACACAGCCGTACGTTGTTCGCACTGCTTATGAAGGGAACTTCTATATGACATGAAACTCATAGAGAAAACCTCGATAGGACCCAATCCGTCAAAGGTAGACCTTTCATTATATACTTAACCTTGCCTTTCGAGTTATATGGCTTTAGGCTAGGCAGATGGTGATGAAATTACAATCGTTTTAATACTTCAGAGTTTTTATTACCTTAGCAAAAACTCATGCCATACCTACCCATGTAGGTGAAAAAAGTTGAAAACATGGTGCATGGTATCGCGCACTAAATCTAACGTAACTGGGGTGTAAACCATTACGTTGTTTGTCGATGGTTATAGCCTCACTTTTTGTCGAACCCTTTTCTAATAAAAATCTTTGATATGCTGTTTGGCAACACCTGTGTCTGTCCATTAACTTGTAAGAAAAATGATTTTAATACTGTAAAGGCTGAGTGCAGACTTTGATTACAAACGAAACAAACCAAAGACTTAATACAAAAAAAATACAAACGGCCTCTTAAAGAAATAGTATCTAACAGGTGAAAAATAACTCTAGGTTTGGAAGTCTGTGGCTTTTATGAACCGACTTTCAAAAACGAGGAGGTTCATAATTCGGGTTATATTGAAAAAAGTGTGTGTACAGGCGTAAGAAGTGATAATAGAAAAAAACTAAAATGTTGACTGTAGCTAACTTCAGGGTGTCGGTATTTCGTGACGTTGAGCGCGCGCATCGTATCAAATTCCTTTCATCATTTTTTCCTAACGCGCCAAAAGAAGTATACTTTAAAAAAAACAAAAGAATTGAGAACTTCCTGCTTTTCAGTCAACTTACAAAAAAGGAAGAGGTTCTCAATTCGGCTTTAATTTTTTGTTTGGCAGGGTGTAGTTCATGTGTGTCCCATTTGAATTTCATTGACATCGGTTCAGTGGTTTGGCTTTGTAATAGAAAACTAACAGGTGTAAAATAGCTTGTTTCGGAAATCTGTGACCATTATTGAATAACTAACTAAACCTCCAAAGCCACATACTTGCTAAGCAAATGTTATTGCTTGTTAGTGTTTTTTGTATGTTGGTTAATTAAATGATTAAATTCGATAGTTGATAGATCATTTTTGTATTACAATTTTTCATTAGTAACTTTTTTCTTCTTCAATCCAAACTCACTTTTTCTCGTTTTTGCGCCAAAGTCCGCGATAGAACATAAAACATAATCAGCAAGGCGATAAGGGTCGTCTCGCACTGCGTCATATTTCACAAAGTGCCCTAAGTTCGGCAGTTAACTCACACGGTTATGGCGCTGTTAACACGTGTTCGCGCTCTATATTGTTTGTGCTTCACGTAAACTAAATCATTGGATATAAAAAAATGGGTGCGAAACTTGAAGTTAAAGTGGTGATTTATTTGGAAAGACGTATGCCGGTTCTTTTTTATACTGATAATCGAATCGCGTTTCTTCGATTACTCGACAGGATTACATTGTTGTAGTGTTCTGAAAGAATCAGTACTTACCTACTACCTCGTTAAAATAAAAAGCCTCGTAATATGTAGCACGACTGACTACACAAAGTCACATCTAACGAAAACGAGGTTCGATAAACCCTAAATATTATCATCTGCCTAGACTACCACGCATTTTTATAACTTTTGGATATAGAATAGAATAGAATAGCATTTATTTGCAAATAGATCAGAGAGTCCTGCCATATTTCACCATTCGGCATGCAAACATTTTCATTATATAAAATTGTTAAAATTTAAATTCATAATGAAACATTAAATTAATTATGTCATTCTCATTAAATAAAATTGTTAAAACTCAAATTTTCACTAAAGATATCAACTTAATTATTACAGACCTATGTTAATTAAAAGCGTTAAAATAAAAAAAATTAAAAAAAAATGTCAGTAACAGTATATAACTACCTACAAGAGAAAAAAAACAACAAAAAAAAACACCAATCGACCTCAACGGTAGATCTGCGCTTGGGTCTCGATATTCCTAACTTGCTACACTTGCTCCTAACACTACCCTAATCAAGACAGAGAAAAAAAAACCAGTTGCACACACCTATACAGCATGTCACTTATTAGATATTTATGACACCGTCTTCACGGCTTTAGGATTAAGACGATAACAAGATTAAATAAAATGATGGGAAAAAAGGAAACCGTACAATCTGGACGCAGTAATTAAAAAAATAAAAAATCCGCCAATATTTCCCGGTAAGCTCGGAAACGAGCCAAAACGTATTTACACGATGAAGAAGGAAAAAAGTTTGTGGATCACGATCGTTGGTTCCGTATAAAATATTAGGAGTTTTCATTAATAATTGTGTTGTCCACTCTATAACTTTGAAGTGTTGGTCGTGTGATGCGAGACATCTTTAGAATAGATTCTATAATCTAGATTCTGGGCGACAAGAATTGTTTAAAATTATATCTTTTAAAAATAATACGAGCTTGTGACTGTTCCATACATACATACATACATACATACATAAACTCGCGCCTTTTTCCCATGGGGGTAGGCAGAAACTACAGAGCGCCATATGCTACGATTCTTACATACTTCTTTGGTTGTTACTGTTCCATTGCAGAGCAAAAACATCTTCTCATACCCAGAAGGCACGGTTGCAAAGCGACTTCCAACCTGACCTACACAACACATGGGCTGGGTACGAACAGCTTAACGTGCTTACCGAGACACGGAGGGCTCTTGATATGCAATGAACAGTCACGCCCATTCACGGACTGACTTCGGCAGGCATAGTTTAACACTCGATCGACCTATGCGACTATTATGATTTAGCCACAAGCCCCTTATTTAGCCATACGGCCTTCGTAAGTGCCTCACGGATCTCTAAAAATAATAGCAGGAAGTTTTATCAGCTGACTGCATAGTTATAAATGGTGCACGTGGTACGGAAGGTTTGAACAAATGGAGCCGTGCGTTCATTCCTACAAACGTTTAATTAATGTCTATTTGTTAGCATATTTACCTGCAGGTAATATTTTACTTTTACTTTGTTTCGTTGCAACTTTAATTACCAACGCGTAGATATTGCATTTTGTGCAAACGATTTATAGCATTAAGTTTTCTGCCAACTCCCGAAATAAAAAATACGTTAAAAACCTAATCACGATCTTGTGTCAACGATAATCGTATTTTTAGATTGAAACTGAGATTCAGATAAACAGTATAAAGTCAGTAAGATAGAGAAAAAAGTTGATGGTAAAGTGCATTAGAGTTTTGCTTTGCGAAGTTCCAGATAGAAAAAGCCAAGAACATTTGCCCGACCTGGTAATCGAAACCAGGGTCGCATATCACCAACGAGACAGTAAAAGTATTATATTATCACAAAAAACTCCAATGTTTTACAAGCATCATACGGTCTCCTCTTTTTCAATTACCAGGCACGCAGGATATCAAAAGAGGTTTCAAGTCGGTTGGCTAGTGCGTTCTTGACAAAATTTTCATAAGGTAAAGCGTCGCTCGGGGCGACGGTGGACTCGCTTCAGATCACTTTGTAGTATTAAACGAGCCTTTATCGAAACAGTAGACCCACTGTGCGCCGGACAAGGGTATGAGTGTAGGATGTAACTGTTTGATGGTCGATTAAATACTTTGCTTTGCTGTTAGTACGAGTAGACCACCCACCACAGACTTTGGTGTATAGGAAGCAATATATATTGTTAGGAGGTTTCTCACACTAAATTCCTTATCAACACTTGCTGCGAGTAGAAAATTATTTTATACATATTTAAAAACAATTCTTGTCATTTATGTTTTTTCTATACATTAGCGACTCGCCCGGCTTTGCACAGATGCACTGAAAATATTATAAACCTTTCTCTTGAATCACTCTAAACTTCATTCAAATCTTTGCGTGGGTTCTAAGATCTAAGTGTACAGACGGTGGGTTTCAACCTTATTTGAAACTATGTATAGATATACCTAGGTTAGATGTGTGTGTAACTTCAAAAGCCTTTTAGCACTATGTATGTACTTAGACGTACTTATAACACTATATATTTTGTCCAGTTGGCATTAATCTCTATTACACAACAGACACAGTAATTAATAATCAACAACGAAACCATTTTTATTCTCTTCACTTTTAAAAACTCGAAATACTAACTTAATACAAAATACCTTCGACGAAACAATTTACGTCCAAAGTCTCAACAGACTTCGAGTATCGGTAAAGACGTCACGTCGCCGTCTCCATGAATAAGTGTAGTGGAGCGTGAAAGACTTGACAGTATCATATCTGAAGGTTCCGAGTCCGTTCGGCGCCGAGTGGACGCACAATCAAATTATATTGGGCACTTTTCATTTACGTCGAATTCGGAGGAATGTACCAGTAGGTAATAAATTTTGTTTTGTTCTTGGAAATGATAAATGATATTTATTTCTGTAAATAGGTTTTCACAAACACTTTTACACGTCTTTTTTTTTTAACTAGTAGATAAGATTGGTGTTTCACTACCTGACTACTCTGAGAAGAAACACCGAAAGAAACTCAGAGGTCATAGTCTCTTTTAAAGTCCAGACATTATCTTGGTCAAATCATGGAAGATCCATGCCGATTAGTGTCTGAAATGGTCTTTTTAGGAAAGAACCACACAGAATGAGGGGACCAGATCAGTCAGTGCAAGCATTTGTCAGTAATCGTGAGCTCAACTCGGAACTTCTTGGAATTCGGTTTCATTGAATGTTTTTCGTTTCTGAAAGGAATACGCCCATTTGTAGCCATGTTTTTCCCAATAAAATACATATTGTTAAAAACTAGAAGCGTACCTACTTGAAAATTTAGTAACTTAAATATTTTTAAAGACACTCAATCAATAGTTGCATTGTTTAACATTTCGGCTCGGTGGTCAGTCCTGTTAAAGTAAAGATTGCTATTCTTTACAAAAAGTCCCATCGGAGTCTATGTAAAAAACAGCGATTGTTTCTTTATGAACTCGAGTATTAATTCATCAATACCACCATTCTGAATTAAATCCAATTGCCTTTGAATTCGGAATACACTGACATCATTAGCTTGGTACGTTGTTGTGTAAAAAAACAATATCTCTTGTACATCAACTACAATACATAATCAGCCTACATTCTTCCAATTGTTAGGCCATAGGGTTCTTCTCTGCGAAAAGAAGTGGAACCGTTATTTACCACGTGAGCCCAGTGCGGATGCTCTCGATATTGTCCTTCACCGAGTACAGTGGTGATAAAATAATTTACACAAAGTAAAGTGTATATCTTTTAAGAATGAGAAATCATCCTCCCGCTCTGGGTGAAGCAGAAGGGAATGTCAGACTCTTATAATATTAATAATAATTACTTTTGACAAGCGGAGACGAGAAGAGACGTGGCGTACAACCAATCAGCTTGCGTTATTTTAACAGCTTAGCTTCAGCGCAACACATCCTATAGGTTAATTACGACAAACCTCCTCTTGTCTCCGCTTTTGTGGAGTCTTGCCCTTACTGGCTAAAACACATCTGTGTTCCTCCTAATGCCCTTTGCGTTCCAGGGCTTCTGGGTTTAAACCTACGATCTAGAACTCGTAGGACGCTATTACCACTTCACCACTACTGCTTTCGAACAAACAAATGCAGACAAGCCATAACTCCTTCCTTGCATACATTTATACAACATTCTTAAAATATTTACTACAAAGGAAAATACAAGATTCCTGGAAATAAAACGAGTAAAACGTGGACGATTTCCTCATGCGGACGAACTCGTATGAGGACGATTTCCGAAATGTGTTTACAATGAGGACCGGCCGGTGGACGCGACATATTTCATTATTGCTAAGCAATGCGTCCGACTCCATAAAAATGGAATGACGCAAAACTGTACAGATGGGTACAGATGTTTTTACAGCATTTTGTAAACTAAGTTCCGATTTTTCAACAACTGTTACCTAAAGAATAAACTTCGCGGTTTCACATAATATTCATAGAAAACCTTGCAAACCGATATTTTTTAGTCCTAGTGATGTCATGTTTGAGTTTTTTTTTGTTGATTGGCAGTTAATAAATTTGTTGTTTACCTAACATCAAATTGTCAAATCAACTGAGTTAATTTATTCATCTAGAGAATTTACAATTATTATGACGTAAATATTCTGTGTTATACAAAGTTTGTGTTTTGTATTTAAAGAAATTATTTAAGCAAATTTTATTCACTATTTGTCTTTCCATAATATGTATACGTCTTTTGTGGCAAATAAATAATGTTTTTTTTTAATATTTTTTTCTATGATCAACTTAGCAAATATGCAAATACTGATAAGAAATTGAATAGTTAAATAAAATTCGTATTATTCAATGCCCTAGTCTTAATAATATAAAAGAATATAGGTACAGAGGCCAGCATATTAAGCTACTACGATGTGACAAATTTCTTTGATAGCTTTTTACTTTATTGCAAATAGAATAAGGTTCATGTTCAATTGGTAAAAAATGACAATTTGGGATAGCTTGATGTGGTGGTCTGTACATAAAAATATCAATATTTATACTAAACTTGTAACTCACTCCTACTCTTTTTGACAAGCAAAAGTGTTAAATCATTTGATTTACTCGTATATTTTTTTCTAATAAAAAAAAAACAACAAATAATTATAAAATATATAATAATAATAACAATAAGGTGACGGCCAATGGTCTTATTGCCAAAGGTCTCGACGACCATCTGACGAGACTTACGATACGCGGTCGGATCAAAGGCCTGATACAGAAGGCAGTACTCCTCGATACAGCTCGCATTGTGAGGAGGTTCCTATCTCTGAGACCCTAACCACCGGTAGCTTGGACCCTGCTCCCGCGATCGGTGGCCTACTATTTTTTATATAAAAAAAATATATTTTAAAATTAATATTTAAAATGTAATTTATAAGTAATGTCAATGAATAACTTTTATTTCTTGTTATTTTTTTGCCATTTTATTGTAGCAAATATCAAACGACAAGTAACACTTGCGTGCTCGAGCGTCCAGTTGCGTCTGGCGGGTGAACGTCCACCCTCTACTTCCGGTCACTATATAATAAAGTTATTCTCGTTCTTTCGATAAACTTCAGTTTGTCCGCCGATAAATTACCGGGTCACATTCGCGGAAGTTGTCCCGGCCTCGCCAAATATTGGCTTAACTTGAAGAATGGACCCAAAGCCCGTCCCGGGATTTGAAACGAATTATGTTTTATTTGTGACTTCAAACAAACGAGATAAGGATAATGTTGTGTTTTGTGTGATTTATAAATTGTCAAACACAGATATGGCCTATATTTTTTTGAAGTAGATTTTTTATGAAAACACTTTTACCGCGGATTTTGAATGTAGATGTACCTACCTATAATGTTATTTTCCACATCTTTTAAACTGTAATGATTGCAATCTAAATAAAAATTAAGCTTTTGTTTTTAACCCTTTAAAAGATATGAGATGCAAAATTAATTATTTTGCGACAACGTAAGAATACACATAATGCAAGATGTTACATAAAGTTCGGTTAAATCACTGTCAAAATAATAAAATGTACAAAAAATAACTGAGTAAGAATAAATGTTCTAAAACTATTTACTCAACATACAATAAGTAACGGGCAACATTTTGAATTGCATAACGTCAAAGTATATTAATTTTGTTTGTAAATAGTTAGAACGGAAATATTTCCTATGTAAAGCAGTAGTAAATCCACAAAACATTTGCAACATAAGACTAATAAATAGAGCATAACTCACACAGTAGTCTTTATACACAGTACGTTCTTGTCCAAACAGTTCAAAGCTGTTATTTTCGTTCTCAATCCATCGTTTTTCTCTGTGGTGTGCTACGCTAAATTGGTCGGCGCGTGTAGGCCGCGTAGCGGTTTGGCGTAGATGCCGCTACGCCATCCACAGCGGTTACGCGGAGCTACGAAGAAATATTTGTTGCTACGTATAATTTTAATTCAGTTTTTTACTTACAATTTCTCCATTTGTACATAAATACTTTGAATAAAAATCTAAATTATACTTTTTTATCTGCCACGTTGGTCTGAAGACAAGGTCCTGTGTCGGACAAAGTGTTATTGAGTTTTTCCACCTGGAATTTCTAAGCAGCATCCTGAAGTTTAAATTTGTGCCCGACTGTTGGCAATTGGCTTGCCTCTATTACATGGGACTTAAACATAACCGGCGAAATGGGGGTCTATAAGGTAAATCTTTGCCTGTCCCTTCAGGGATTACAGGTGTGACGTTGTTTTATATTTTTTTATTACACGCTCAAATGTTACGTGTAGGTAATGTCGATTAGTACAGACTATATTTTGGAGTATATCTTCTTAATTTCTTCTCAATAATCCTACTAATATTATAAACGCGAAAGTTTGTGAGGATGGATGGATGGATGTTTGTTACTCTTTCACGTAAAAACTACTAAATGGATTTTAATAAAATTTGGCTTGGAGTTAGCTGACATCCTGGATTAATACTTAGGCTACTTTTTATCCCTATATTCCCCCGGGAACGGGACCTACGCGGGTGAAACCGCGGGACAGGCAGAATATTTGTTCCAATACATTGTTTCATAACTAGGTACTGTTACCTCCTCCACAGCTTCATAGCCGCATTGTTTGTGGGAGATATCCCTGGATCTGATGGTGCGGCACTAATGCCGTATGAATGAAATTTACTGTCAATATCTGAGGCCCGCATGCGGCTTTGTGACGCAAACTGTCCTCTTTTATACCCTCCATTATTCCTCTTTTTATTTTTCTCTTTGCATTTTTCAGTGTATTTATTTATGAGTCGCCGGTCTTTTATTTTATGGATCCGGTTTCATTGGCTATTTGGATTCTATATCTGTGAGCGGAATGAGCGTGGTTTCTGTTTTTTTGTGCGTCTGGCTATGCACGGTTGGTTTGTGGTCTTGCAATTGAAATTAATCAATGGTTTTATTAATTAGCTGAATCGTAAATTAGTTAGCTGTTAAAATTGCAATGTTTACTTAACTGTCCATTCCACTGTTTAATGCAAAATATTTCAGTCAAGTTATCATGCCTGCGGGAATATTTTTTCCGTGTGTGTGTGTGTGCGTTTTTCTGATGAAAAAGTAGGCTCAAACAGAACAGTCATTTATTTATATTTCTATAAACACAGCGTTTATCTTATACACGAACGTTGGGACTTACCCAAACTGACTGTTAAATAATGATCACGAAACCCCACGTAGTAATAAGCGCCCCTATAATTTGTCCGGGATTATCGTGAGACGGCGCGAGGTGAATCCCAGCGATTAGTCACAAGTATCGCGGGATTCAGGCGACGGGATCCCGGGCTTATCTTCCCGGTAAGAACGCACAAGCGACGAATACTGATCGGCTGACACCTCAATTAGGTATTCAGGTAAAGGTGTAGAATTATCCAGATTGTGTATTAATATCGACGTGAATGGATTACGGTTAAAGATAACAGAGGTGCTCGTTAAGAAAATGGGTGCGTGCTTCCAGACCATTTGTATATGCGTTTGGTACCTATATCTTCATTTGTACAAATGTTGGCGTGTATATCACCGTCCACAGTAATCTCTAAATGTAGTGTGAATCATCTTTATGTGTTGTGTTGCTTCAGTTCAGGTATTAACCTAAACAAGGTATTGGTAAATTGTCCTGTAGGATAATTGATATGAGACCAAGCCTAAAATGTAAAACCACGTACTTTTTCAAAGTCTGTTAAACATACTACATTCTCATTTTGGTGCATATTGAATTTCAGACATTTAAAAAATTAACTGATCGCATTTTTTCGATGTTTATGTTTTATTCCAATCCTTGGTCTTAAGTATTGTTCATAAAAACGTCTAAATCCACTCCCGAAAAGTATTAAGTGAATTATCAATTATTCAAAAAGAAACGAGGGAATTAATAATATTACTAAAATCTAATTAAAAGGTAAACTTAATTCAGAACAATTCGAAATACCTATAGTATGCAAGAGAATTCATAACCTGTTACCTGCTAATTAAGGAGTAAACTTAATTCAAAACAATTCGAAATATCTATGTATAATTTAAAACATGATACAAGATTGGCCAATTACATTACAAATATATAAAATAAATAAATAAAACATGATCCCCCCCAGTACTTAAAAATCCTACACAAAATTCGCTTAAATTTAACCTTAATTACAATATCAACAGTGAAATTTTCTCCAAGGAAATTCGAGGTGAGCGGAGTGCGACCGTGGGTTGAGCAATTAATTCAGTCGGCGTCGAGCGCAGGTCGGTTGCGGTTCGATGCCCGCGACAAGCCATGCGACCCCTGTCTTTACCGCGTCGCGCTTCCTTATGCCCCAGCGCATCTCGTTGCTAATATCTACGTTCCAAGTTTGAAATTAATTGTATGTTATGCCAGTATACGAGTTATAGTTTTACTACCTATTGAAACAAAACTAAAAATTGAGTAACAAAATATTGCTTTTTGATTAAACTTATTAGCAAAATATGGGTTGAACATTACTTACCCCTCCAACTAAGCCTTGGGTCTTGTTAACTCCTTGAACTAATCTAAATATGCTTGTCTGGAGTGGGCTGTTGACGTCAATAGATGGGTGGGGATCAAACTCACGACACCTTAAGCATTGGGCTTCTGCCGTTTTTTGTTTTTGTTTATAAATACCATTGTCGAAAAAATGAACAAAAACAAGTGAAGTAGGTAAATAGGTCACTCTATACCAAACAACAAAACTGTATGAAAACAGTACCAGTAGGTACAGTACAAAGCATAACCAAAACATTTGCTTTCCTAAAAAATATAACAAGCACAATTTGTATCGAACCGCGCTTTGTTTTTCCACGCAGTGTTGATTTGAAGCGTTCCTTACGGTCTTTAAAAAAATAAAACATTTATAAAAATAATTAGGTACTGCAAAACATTTTTTTTATTCTACCGCAGTAGGTACTTACTGTAGATTTTCTCCCATAACGTTCTTCTATCAAATCGGCTTGAAAACAAAAAAAGTCATCATCGTTATGTGTCTTATTACCAATTACTTGGCAGTCGAATTTCAATATAAAAAGAACAGCTGAAAACAAATAGCTAAAATGCATGGAGCAACTACTTGTCTAACTTCCACAACCTTACTGAGTTACATCATTACTCTTGGATTTCTAACTGTGAAAAATTTTCGAAAGATAGCCGGGACCAAAGGATTTACATATGCACAGATCTCAAAATATAACAGATGATCACTCATCCACTGAATGATCTCAGATACCGTTACATGACCTTAGATCGACCTGCCGATCATTATAGGCACATATATATTACTAGCACTTCGCCCGCGACTTTCCGCACTGTTCCCTTCAAACTTTTGAAAATAAATTAATGCTCATGTAAAATAAAATAAAAATACTATAATAAAAACAAAACATTAAACTATGCTAACTATACTATACTATCTATACTTATTTCTACATATTCTTCATGTTATCATTTAACATTAGTTACCAGGTCAGGCTGTCTTGCGACATAGCCCTCCTCAATTTCCCTTAACATTTGCCTGTCTATTGCTGTCGTTCTCCAACTCTTAGGCAGATCGAGAAAGCTCATGTTAAGTACTACCTAATAATTTACCTTAATGTTAGGGAAACCATTGTTAAAATCGGTCCAATAGTGTCGGAGCTTATTCGGTACAAACAACAATAACCCAAAAACAAGACACAACATATTTTCACCGACGGAGCGTATACCTGTTGCCGATAAATGTTTTTTCTTTCCTTTTTAGTATTGATTTAACCACAAGCCCCTTAGAAATAACAAAACACCGCAATTACAAAATATTTCTAAGCCGACCGCAGCCGCGTATTGGCTGCACGTCCACAGGCACGATAATTACGGGACACCTCAGATGCCGCAATTAATTCCTGTCCGCACTCCCGCGGCTCTTCTGCTGCGGTGTGCGCTGTCCCCAGCACGGTCGGAATCCGACCGGATCCGGCGTCAGGACAACCCTACCGAAATACCTATAAGCTTATTGCCTGTATCATATTTGTAAGTATAAACGATACGGTGTCGGCGAACCTTAATGCAATGCTTGAGTGGATTTTTTAATTTTGCCAAAGTTTTAAATGGGAATTGAATGAAACTTAAAATGAAGGGAAGAGCTACACACCCAAAATAATAAAATCAGTATCCTAAATGAATCATTACTAAATAATATGTAATCACACGTCGCCGTCGCGGCGTCGGTATATACCTACCTATCATATATGTTGTGTAATGTTAAAAGAAGTAAGTAAGTACTTCACTCTACTTAACGTTGATAACTTATATTATGCTAGTTTACATTTAGAATAAGATCTTCATATTTACTTGAGTTTTTTCTGTTATTATTAAGACCTTTAAAAACAATCAAATCAATGACTACATTTTAAATCAACAAGATTTTCACGAATCCATTCAAAAGATCGGCGACTCTTTAGAAAATTAATTACCGAACCAATTATTACGGCAACGAACTACATGTGTGCCCAAAATATCAATTAGCCGCGTCCCAACGCCACGAACAAAAGATATAGCGTCCCTAATGAATTCGTAATCTCCGTAATCTGTTCAATGAGAAATAGCCTATTCGAAATAGCGGCGGCTGCAAACAAATTAAACCTTCCCAAAAATGAATTTATCACGTAGGACGGGTTACCTAACTATTCATTTGTAGCGTTGTTTGGACAACGTTGGCAGGGCGTGCTTGTGGCGCCTTTTATTGTGATCGCCTCTTGTTTGTTTCAATATATCATCGATTTATTTGGCAGGTTTATGTGTTTGTAATCGAACTTACCTTCGTACCTGCTGAGTTTAACTACGAGGGACGCAAAAGCGTTTGTCATGCTGTAAACACAGAAGTAGTAGTAGTAGCAAGTGTAAGAAGTAGGTATCTAAGTATCTAAAATTGTAAAATATATGAGTTGCATCTTTGCATCACAGTCTACAGTTTTTAAGAAGTATTATTATTTTGATATTTGGGAGGTCATTTCGAATAAAAGCATGTTTTTTTCTTACAACAGTCTCTATTTCAAAAAAAGATATTGAACGTCAAAGTTACAAAGACAATTTTCGAAACCCTTTACCACTTATTACTGTATAGTGTTTTTTTACACATTTATGTTGTTTTTGAAAAGGAATATGTAATATTCCAAGCATCTATAGTAAAATAATCACAACACATGCCCTTTACGTATATGACGTATACAAATTATACCCGAAAATGAGACGCAACCCAAGAATCCTCCACGACGATTAGCACCAAATGTCGCATGATGTTTGTCGTAGCGAAATACAGAATATTTTAATTTAAGCGAGGTCCGGTAAGAGCGGTGACCGCCGGCAGATGGCGCCGTCCTGTGATTAATATGCAGGATGGACACTGTCGAACCACGCCGAATCTAACTCCACGGTTGTTTTCCTTCGTTTTGATAACAATTTGTCCAGGCGCACCGGACTCGGATGGTATTAGGAACACGGTGGCTGATATCCACGGTTTCGAAATCTTTGGGGTTCAGAAATGGGAATCGAATTAGTATGATATTCTGTTTTGTTGGTTGGTTTAAAAGGATTGGATTAAAAGTGGTTCATTTAACTACATGACTCTAATATCCATAGATATTCTATGAAGTACAAGCTTATATCTCGCAAGTAGCTTGTTCAAGACTTCCGAATTGTCTATCGACAAAATAATTGAAGAATAAAAATAGTGCTTTGACAGATATTGTATTGATAATAATAGGATCGGTAATAGTCTGGCACTGCCCAGGTAGACACATCAGTGGATGCCCGTGAGTATTTTCCACTTCAGCCTAATAAAAAAAAAACCTAACTTTAGCGAACCTAACTTGAGCGATGTAAAACCGCCATACCTATTTCTTCTTTACACAAATGTTAACTGACTATTACTAACTTCCGAAAACTCAGAATATAAGATAAGAAAATCCTTTATTTGGAATCAATTATATGCACATTTATATCTTAGACGTTAGCGTTCGGAAGTCTAAAAATAGAACTTTTTTTTTTGTTTGCATACCGGGACATGATGAAAACATAAAGTTAATGTTAATGTTGTTGTTGTTTGTTGTGTTGTGTTGTTGTTAATGTTAATGTTGTTTCATGATATTTTCTATTTCCAAGAGCAAATTTTTATTAAAGAGATCCTTAACAATAATCATATCGATTAGTAGAATAAAACAGTAAGTTTTAATTTTATATTTTTTTGCTGGTAAATGATAAATAATATTATTTCTGTAAATAGGTTTCGCAAACACTTTTACCCGTCATTTTTTAGATTCTCGGTTTAGGCGTGCTTTTCGAGAAATCAGTGAATGCTGTTGATTTTTTTTTAAATAAAGGAATGTTTCCTATACGTTAAAAATGTACCTAGAAAATTTAAATCAAACCATATTTATTTCTGTAAATGACGTCCTACCAATCCTTTTTACATGTAAATTTTCAACTAAAAGGTGAGGTCAAAGGTGCAAAGTAAAAAGAAGTTTATCTATGTAAAAAGTAGTTTATCTTCAGGGCTCATTGATATTTTTCACCGTATGTAAACACCTAACTGTAAGTTTTAAATAATTAGAAGGATGTCTCAATAAATAAACGACACAGTCGCAAATAACTTTTTTCATTTAAAAATATCAAAACAAACCAACAATAATTATAAGTAAAGAAAACACAAGACAATTTAGTTACAAAGTAACAAATTGTAGCTATTTCAGTGTAACGATATTGTTCCGTCCACCCGGTTATCTGATGATGCATTATGGAATAAAATGTGAGTTAAGGCTCAAGTTTGCACAATAAATAATTGTTTCCACAGACGTAATTGCCGTAATTTCATGAATAATTACCGCCACAGAGCAATTAAATAAATTACAGAAGGAATAACGACCTCCTTCGGGCTTTAGTTTAAAGTTGGGGAGCAGGATGTTGCACTTAACGTTTGGAACTCTTTAAAACGCTCAGCTTGTCAGATGATACTAGAACAGTTATATGTCTGTCGTTGATGACATGCGGAACTGACATGGTTCAAAACCTCGAATGTACAAAAATAGCTAAAACTGGCATTTTGTCATTGGCCCCGTACCCCGTACCCCGTACCCGTACGCCAATTTACTTACTCGACTTCGGTGAAGCAAAAAGGAGGGTTACAATTGTAACCGCGTTGTTTATGAATGTACGTATGCTCATCTGTTTCCTCATAACTTTTAAACTACTAATCATAATTTCACAAATGAGGTATCGTGGGTAACCTCTTGTTGGTCCGCTGGTTATAGGCTGTCCTCTTGCCCTAACAAAACAATACATTCTACCAGTTAAGTAAATGATCATAAACTTTAGGGTAAATAGCCATACCTACTGCTGCTATCCCCTAAAAGAAAATTCTCACTTGATTTTTAGTAGTCGGGTTTTAGTTTTCAAACCTATTATTTTATCCATATCCACCTAATATTTTAGAATACTCGAGTTCATTTAAAATCCGGCCGAAAATTATCTTTAGAAACATACATTTTCTGGCCATCATGTAAATATTCGCGGTATTTAACTATTGTAGTTACGCGGAATTGAGGACTAAGTTAAAGTTTTTTGATAAGAGTAAGTATGGAATCTCTTTCCCAGTCTTCTCTGTACAAAACTACCTCTTGGAACCAACTAGTATCATTTTCTTATTTCTATTAACTTTTAACTCAGAATTTCAAAAATGCCTTTGACTTACTGACTATACGCACAGTGAGCAAATTTTGCTAAATTATAGGTAAAAATACAGGTTTTTTTATGCATGGTATTTACTCAGCTTCGCTTCAAAATAAGTACTATTAATTTTTATAAAGCAACAATCCGTTTGAACTTACATTTTATCAAATAACAACGTCTCGACAAATAAACTATTGGTTGAACATATGAGTGTGAAGGAAAAATCGCATCACATTTACCGTACGACAATATTTTGACGTTGCAATCTAAGCACGAACCGCAAATTGTAGCGCCAAACGCGGCCGGCCTGAAAATTTAAAAAAGAGAATCGCTGCTGTCATAGTCGCGATATGGCTCGCTTCCAAATACCAGGGAAACCAGCAGGGGAAGGCTCGCGGGGGACGGGGGCGTCCCCACATGGCCAGTTAGTTACGCCGCGAATTATAGGGGCCATTACGATTCATTAAGGCCAGTTAGGCTTAAACCGGTGTTTACCCACGCACACAAACGCACCCGCACACACGAGCCTTCGTTCGCAACAGTTGGTATTGTTTTAAGCGTATCGGAGAGGGACAGAGGACACGAGAGGGTTGCAATTTGAAATTTTAAGCTACAGAAATGTGGGTGTAATTAGTGGCCAACGTAACGAGCTTAGGGTCTTGCCAACTGAAGTGTGAATTTTTGATTTTGGTCAACCCGTTTTTTTGCCCCAGGGAAATAGTGTACCGTCTACAAACTTAGACAGATCATTAAAAAATACTCATCTTGCGTTGATCTACTAGTCGTTAGCGCAATAGCTGAGCTTGAGGTTTTGGGTTCGATTACCGGGTCCGAGATACGGTATTGTAAGTTTTCATCTGGATTTTCTCTATAACATCAAGCAATCTGAGCCTCGATTTGAGCTCGATTGATGGCAATAGGCCTACCACCGATTACTTGAGATTTAAACATAACTGGCATAATGTGGGTGTCCTAGAACCTCTGCCTTATTTTCTCTTCGGGGTATACAGGCGTAATGTTATGAGTATGTAAATGTACATAACATTTTAAGCAAAAATCCTTAGGATACGAGTAGTATTTACGTGTACTTGGTCACTTAGTAGACCTTGTAGCTTATAAATAGTCATCATACTTACTGGATTATTTAAAACTAGCTGTGCTCTGCGATTTCACCCGTATCATACGGTTTTCACAGTTCACAATGCACTTGCACATTTTACAGAAGATGGCTGAATGGCTGAGACTTATTTGACATTTTTTTGTTATATATTTTGGCCAATTCACAAAGCATAATATGTTATTCTTGTGTATAAGCTACATAACTGATAAGTTTGATTCGAAATCGTGTACTTAGTACTTTTTGCGTGATAGTGCAACAAACATCCATCCACACAAACTTTGATATATTTATAATATTACAAGGATTTTCAACCGCTACTAATAGTAGTTCAATATTTTATTCATGGTGGCTCGCTATCGCTTGAGTTGATATGTAAATAGCCGTATACCCAGCAGTTCATAGCTGGAGGCTTGCCAGTATTGACACTATCGGCTATCGGGCTCAAAACGCCGATGCCTCCACCCTGTATGTAGGAAAACCGACGTTAAACGATATTTTATGTATCACTTTAACAGTATTGATAGTGTATTAATATCAATTTATTGTAAAATGGGAATGTTATGTATTTACTGAACGTGCTTTTGCATTGAAATTAACTATGATTCATTCAGTCATTTTAGTTTTAACATACATCTATACAAAAAATAAAATCAAAGTGTATGCTTAAATGTCCGAATAAAACCTTTTTCTCAATGCGTATATTATTAAATTGATGTATAAATGATAATTATACCAAAAAACATTTTTCTGTGTCCGTCTATGTGTGTTTGGGTTAATCTCAAAATCGGCTAAATCGATAATAATGATTTTATTATCAGATAGCTGAGTTAAATAGATAGTAGTTATAATGTTGGTTCATGTTTAGGTACTTCGTTGAAAGTTTTACTTACATTAATTAACTTAAGTTTCATCCAAGTACAGTACAAACTTAAAGAATGGCTTAGCACGAATGCTTGACGTCAAAGTGTTCAAAATTGTTACAAATTTTTAATTTACAATACTCTACGTCTACGTCATAAGTCTTTATTTTGAAGACTTTATTTACATCTGCTAGTGATTCATGATTCCTCAGAAAGCTGAGCCACAAATCATTAATGATTTGTATTGCTAATCGTGGATAGTTTTTATATCGTTTAAATTTTCGTTATGTTTAGTTGCAGTATTCCACATAAATTACAGAACAACATTTTACTAATCTTATTGAAAAAATAAAATTCGTAATAAACACTTGAAACTCATATTTAGAGATCCGCAAAATGCCATAAAACACCGTGTAAACAACTGTTATAACTCGATCATGTCGGACGCAAATCGAGCGTTTAACCTGATCCAGGGTAGCCAAGCTAAATTGTACCTTATTGTATGGGGATAGAGGAGAATTGTTAGTGAAAAAAAAAGGCTAGCAATAGTAGCATCTGCCAATTTGTAGCTGCCTGCACGTCGTAGGTAAATAACCGACGCATCGTTTGCCGATGCTTTTGACAGCCAGAAGTATTGAGCAAACATCCACTATTTGAATGTGAACCTTTTTGCGCCGGCTTTTTTTTATTTTGCCCACTGTGCGTGATGCATTGCGATCATTATTGATAATTAATCTTTTCACGTGAATACGTTCGCGTTATTATGATGATTCATTTGTTTTCAAGGATTGTTCTGGCGTCATTATTGTTGGATTGTAAATGACAGGAGTTTAAAGCCGTCTGAGGAACGTGATTAACTTAATGGGCGTAAAAAACTTGTCGCACTCTATGCTAAAGCTACGCTTTCACTAGTCTTATAAATATTTTATAAAACTTATTTTAAGCCAACTATGTTCTCATGAGAAATATTTTTTTGACCTTATATCCAATGCTAAATGGTGGATAGCTATAGTAAAATGTCCCCATTAGAAATGTAGATGAAATGAAGGCGAAGTGAACTGTCATTCGAAATGTACAGACGCTGGCACATCAAGCCACCCCAAACTGTCAAACTTTCGCAATTGAATATGAACCTTATTCTGTTTGCAATAAAGTTGAAAAATTATCAAAGAAATTTAACACATTGGTGTAGCTTAATGTACTGGCCTCTGCTAACGATACCTAATATAATGCTAGGAATTAACAGTTCAGTTTACGATCATTAAATTCCTTACATTTTTTCGTGGTGATTGTAACAGGATATCAATGCTATGCTATGCTATGTAGTAAGCTAAATCTGTTTTAAAAAGTTAATCAGTCCAAACACAAGTAGAAATTAAGTCCCCTTATTAAAATCCCACACCTAACGAACCCGCTCAAAATTGTCGGGAGCAATTTATTTTCAAACCCAGACACATTAACAAAAACCGGTGAACGAAAGAAGTACGAAAAAAAACGCACATAATCCGAGCCCAACTAAGCCCAGGGGCTATCTAATAACATTTATTACTCGGCTTCCGGTCCCTAGTGTCCACTTCCGTTGGCTGATAAACGTGCGCCGTTTTTGCCGCCATATTTATTTATAGGTGTTGGTGGGCGATAATGTCGATGCTGGCAACACTATGTTTCGGCCCCACGTTGGGCGCCAGTAACCGGAACGCTACGGACTATTGGTCAGCATGATGTGGCTGTCGTTAAGTTAACTATGCGTTTAAGTTATTGGTATTACTTGGCTCTAAGTATCGTACGTAACAATGGTAGGTAAGTTGTGTGACCTCTATATAGGGTGACCGGTAATTAGTGACCGATACTTAAACACGTAATGGTATTCATGATTTCATTAAACTTTCCCAAAGAAACTTTTTTTATACACAATAACTTTTGTTTGAAATTCCCGCGTGCGCCTGTGATCGATCACATTAGGCACGAATCTGCACGATCTATCAGCTGATAGTCTGACCTCGGGAAGGGCAAAATCTACGAGTAGTAGCGTCACACGCTCCCCCGCCACCTCCACCGCTCCCGTTATGCAGTACTGTCGTAATTGAATTAATTTTGATGTTAGTGAGTATAAAAAAAAGTTTCTTTGGGAAAATTATTCGTATTCATGAGTACAATCACATGTTTAAGTATCGGTCACTAATTACCAGTCACCCTATACATTAACAAGACTAAGAATTAATCCCCAACTACAGGGGAAAGTCCTCTACTAAACAAGCATTAATGTACAGATTTACTTAAGGCTGGTAGGCATTTTCAGACTGTCTATTCTTACACGAATATTTTATATTTCGTAATCCAATCGGAACTAAGGTAGGATTTAAAGATTATTCCGGTGCTAATAATATCTTAAACATTTACGAATTAAATATATTTCTAGCACACAAATACTTACACAAACATTCAAGAAGCTGAAAGAACGTCGCCCCATACTAGGTCTATAACGTGGATGCGTTTACAAACATTTAAACTCACATACAGCCAGTTTAGCCAGCTCCAGAAAATCTACCTGTAAGCGATTAAAGTATTATTTTATCGCGGTAATCTAATTTGTGACGCGCAACGCAGAATACTACGAACTGTTTTTCTCGACTCGATATAACACTAAGAACTTAGGAAACAAACATACTTATTACCTACTTAAAGTAAACTAATTAATAAATAACTACTTAACCAGAGTCTAAGCTTTGCCATTCAACGTGGCCGCCAGTCTTTTGGGCACTTTACCAGCTAGCAGCGATGCAGATGCAGAATATTTTTTTGCCGCAATTTAGTTATTTATTATTAGGTTTAGTTATTTATTTATTTTAAGTTTTTTTATATATAGTAATTTCATCATAAGTAAATTATAAATAAATTTTCTTTAGTCCAAATAAACTATTATTATTATGTATTACATTTTTTAAATAATGTAATGTATTTTGAACAATTTTGTTATTTGCAATATATTTAAACTGTATAAGACTTTTATGAATCCCTTACCAATAAACTTAAAATAAATAAATATTCCACAACTTTCCCTAGTTCCAAACTAAGGAGAGCTTGTGCTATGATATTCGTAGCTAGTACTAGATGAGTAATAAATATACTTACATATTTCTAAATACATACTTAAAGATAAATAACACCCAGACACAGAACAAATGATCGTGATCATCACACAAACATTTATTTAAGGTTGAAATCGAACCCACAAGCTCCGGCATAGCAGTCAGGGCCACTAACTACTAGACTAACAGGCCAGTCACTTATTTTCTGCAATAATAACTATTTCCTTTCGTTACAGACACCAATAACATCTTAATTCATGAGGGTAAACAGACAGTTCACGAGCGCCTATTAATCATATCGATGGGAAGTCGCAAGTGTTGGTGCGATTTATTTGTTCGTAAGTTTGGTGCCGCGCGCGCACTGTGCGAGTAATGACGAACATCACGATATAAATGACCGTGTCCCTAAGAATTATTGTGTTTGTACATTTCTTAGAGTCATTGGTAAAGATTTATTGGTGTATTTATTTTTTGAAGTCAATAATTTTATTATCTACCTATTAAAATCTGTTTGCTAGTTTGTATTTAAGGGGTTATCTCTGACACTAAGAGCTAAACTACTGAGTGCCGTAGAATAAGTTATGTTCAAAACGCGCGAAAGAAGTCACGAACAGAAGCTAGTGTAGAATATAGCTAAACTAATCGGATATTTGACAAACTTTTAGTTTTTAGACCCTCATCTAGATAACAAGAAAATATTCGAAACAATTTTTTTACTTTTTCACATTGATGGAAAACTGCTTAGATTAAGCGCATTACAGTTGAGGAGCGGTGGCTTGTAACGTCATTAGCTAGCATAATCTGTACTGGCTAGTGACGTCATGCGACATTTTAACTCGATGTATCGTCTTTATTTTTTGATTACGAGAAAAAAGAAAAAATAAGTGTCGAATATTTTCTTGTAATCTAGATGAGGGGCTAAAACAAAAAAAAAATGTCAAATAACCCATTGCCCCGGCAAACTTTGATCCCCCTTAGAATCAGTTTATTAGTTTTTTTGGTTTACGTCTTATTCTCAGACTTACTGAATATGCAAACAAATTAAGCCATTTAGCGGAAATACTTAAAAAAAAAATCTACTGCTGGTTACGATATCAGAATCCATTTCTATTTATCCCTCATAACATACGCAAACACTATCATGTTAGCTGAAAATTCCTTTTGACGTCCCGCAAATTCTTGTTTACCTCATATTACAATTTAACTGCTTGTTTGTTTGAAGTGGACAGCGAAATCCGGGGTATAAATTGCAAGGATCCTTCCCGGTGCGAGCTCAGAGTGCCCGAGGGACCGCGGCATACATAGATCATGGCTTCCACTTGACAAAACGCTACTCTGGGATGACAACCTGAAACTTAAGTACCAAGGAATGTTGGCTTTGATTTTGGTTAGCTTTGTGTGTGGTCTCTGACATATGAGACGCTCTACTGTGATGTTTCTGCTTAGATTTGGATATACGCTGGTAATCATTTTAAGTATAAACCTTAAAAGCATTTTTGTTTATCTTAATCTTTTATTGTATACAATTCTAGTGCCACAGTGTTTGTAACAAAACTCCTCCGAAACGGCTTGACCGATTCTAATGATTTTTTGTGTGTTTTTCAGCAGGTCTTTGAATTGGACGTTAACTAATAAAAACTAATAAATTGATTCTATAGCCGAAAGTAGTACATGTATAAAAAACTGGCGTCCCGATTTATGACCTCGACAAACTCCAGTACAAATAGTACTCACCCATTTTTGTTTCCATTATTTATTTTATTTATTTATATCCATTATCAACGCTAATATTTTTTTAATTGTTATATTTTCTTGTTTTCCTTTGGCCAGCTAGCTTTATGTAAGAGTCAACATTTACGAGACACATGGTAGATCGTACTTTCTTTAACATTAATATAACATTGATGTAAGTAATGTTTCTTCTTTCTTATGAAACTGAAAGTTAATAATTATTTACTATTGGTGATGTTGTTGAGAAAGGTTGGGTAGTAAGTCATATATGAACGTAAACGAAGCAAAAGACGAGTGTAAGAATCGTAGCAGTTGGCACTCTGTAGTATCTGCCTACCCTCATGGGAAAAAGGCGTGAGTTTATGTAGGTACAGACGCCAGCACATCAAGTTACCCCAAAGTGTAAAATTTTCCCAATTGAACATGAACCTTATTCTGTTTAACATAAAGTTGAAAAACGATCAAAGAAATTTGACACATTGGGGTAACTTGACGTGCTGGCGTCTGTACATAAAAGTCCCACATGATTTTATTAATATTGAAACGGTGTTTTAACACACGCAAATTCTAAACAACATAATTTTCCCTAATATTCACCACAGCAATTACCCACACCTCTAATTACGGCCGGTTACCTGAAGATTTACTGCGCTCAGCCAGGTGTGCAGGTCTCGGAGGGCTATCCCATCCATCCACTGGCCACAGAGGACGAGGCAATCTATCCTCCGCCCACCAACTGGCCCTTGGCGGACATTAGCCGGCCCTTGTCTTTGCCGCTTTGATTTACGTGCCCAGAAAGAGATCAATCGCTTGAGGGCAGCTTAAGAGATGTTTGGGTATTGATTTGTAGTACCAGGGGGATGATAATATATCATTTGTTTGCATGAAGGTAAATGGTGTTAAATGTAAAAAGAATAGATTAGGTGACAGTATTGTGGAGGAATTTTGAGGTCTAAGGTTTTCCTGGTTTTTGTTTTATAAAGGTATAATTTGGTCTAGCAGTTAGTGAACCTGACTGCTATGCTGGAGGTCGTGCGTTCGATTCCCACCCAGGACAAATGTTTGTGCGATGAGCTCGATCATTTGTTCTGTGTCTGGGTGTAATTTATCTATAATATTTAGAAGTATATAAATATGTTTATCAGCTGTTTAGTACCCATAACACAAGCTGTTAGCTTAGCTTGGGACTAGATGGCGTTGTGTGAAAAGTTGTGGTATATTTATTTATTTGTTTAGGACAAACTAAGAAGTAAGATTTGACTTTTCTGTCTTTTTGTGTCGCGATAACTTTGTTCGTGCGTCTACGTAAGAAATTGAAAGATCAAATTAACAATCCTAATAACATTCTCTTAATTATTTTAAATCGAAATAACTCAAGACTTTTTTTCTTCTCACTACTCAAAGAATGTTGACAGGTGTTAAATCGTACTTCTTAGATTGTCATTGTTTCACCCGCGTAGTTCCTGTACCCGTGGTATTACAGGGATAAAAAAATAGCCTATGTCATCCGGGAATAGTGTAGCTTTCCACCAGTGCAATAATTTTTAAAATTAGATCTTTAGTTCCGAAGATTACCCCCTACATACAAACTTACAAACAAACAAACAAATGTTACCTCTTTATAGATTTCGTACATTTGTAGTTAGTTGTATACTGCAGTTTGTTTAATAGTGTAAAGTTAATTAGGTAGCTTTAATGTGTGTATACGTAGTTTCTCTTTAATGATAATATATGACAAAAACAAGGCAAATAGGCAGTTGCAGAGTTTAGTAACATATTTCTTTTTATGTTTTTAATATTATCAGACTAACCGATAGAGACAGACGTGCTGCCAGGGAGTTAGTTCTGCCATTTCTTCTTACCAGCAAAAACACTTGGAAGTGTTTATGTACTGTATTTTTTATCAAACAATGCTATTAGAAAACATTCAGTCAGTAAAAAACATACATACATAATCTCACACCTCTTCCCCATAGTGGTCGGCAGAAACTAAGGAACGCCGCCTCATACGATCCTTACACGCCTTTTGCTTTGTTAACGATCTTAAGATAATTATTTTCTAAAATAATAGCAAGGAAACTTTCATGTTGTTGTTTTTTAACCGACTTCAAAAAAAGGAGGAGGTTCTATGTTCGTGTGTATGTATTATTTTTTTTTTTTATGTATGTTACCTGATTTCTCCGCCATTTGTGGACCGATTCTCGAAATTCTTTTTTTGTTTACTAGAGTAGATTTCTGAGGTGGTCCCATTTTAATTTGGTGAAGATCTGGTGCTGATCTTCGGAGATATACAACGGAATTCTTCAAAAATAGACGGCAAATCTATCGTGATTGCTGGAATCACTTGGATGTTTATTGTTTATACAACATCATGACGTATCATCAAGCCTGTATGCTCAGAGGGGTAGGCAGAAGTGTTACCTAGATTTCGACAGTTAGGTAGGTATATTAAGTTTCATTTATTTGGGTTAGGTGGATAACCCTATTATAATGACATGTATTGTTAACAATTAACAATATAAAATGAATTCATGGCAAATGTTTGTATGGGAACAACTAAAAATGGAAAAATAAAAAACTTTTTCACAAAAAATAAAACCGACTTCAAAAATAACACTAAACGGTGTAAAATAACTGTAAATTCGGAAGTCGGTGGCCCATCAAGAATAAGACAAAAGTACCAAAGCCACAGACTTCCTAATTTACAGTTATTTTACACCGTTTAGTGTTATTTTTGAAGTCGGTTTTATTTTTTGTGAAAAAGTTTTTTTTATTACATGGTACCTAATAACAAAGTAATTAAACGAACGAGTAAACAAACATCCACAATGAACTGTTATCTATTCATAAACCAAAATTAAAATAGCATCCTGTCTCTTGACGACCAAAAGTTGTCTCGTACAATTTATAAACGTCAGAGCGCTGACTGTGAATACTCCTGATTCATAATTAATGATAATATCCGGCAGATGCGGACTTTTCATCCGTTGAGAAAAAAACGCCGGTCGGTGAAAAATAATCGCGAAAGGCCTTAGTCATATATATAATACTGGATTTACAGCAAACTCAGTAACTTGGAAGCGATTTATTTCTATACAATGTGAAAACACAATGTGGATTATAGTCTTGCAAAACGTGTTGAATCATTTTAGAGTACCTACTGCTATTCTAAGTAGAATTGACAAGTCCACTTACTTACTGGTCACCTGATCTGACGGTCGGTTCACCTATTGAAAACTTGACTGTGTGCTGTCAATGTGTATGTGTGTGTGTGTGTCAAATAATACGGAATGATGGGTCGATTAGCCTTTACTCCACCTATATGTTTTTCACAGAATCGCACTGCTGTATTGTTCTCTAATACAAAGTGCGTTTAAATCTAAAAATCACAAAAAGTTACGTCCGAGTCATGTCCAATCCGGCGTGACATCGGCTTCTGTGCCAAAACGGAAATACAACCTTTAAAAAAAGAAGTGCTCACAACCGGAAGCGACGGGCAGGAAGACGGCGACGACAGCGCCGCGTCGCCTGCCGACCGAATTAAAAATTAAACGAGGATCCGTTTCCGGACACCGTGACGTTTGTTCAGCTTATTTTTTTTACTTTTTGAGGATTATGACAAGCGGATGTTTGTTTAGATTTCGATATTTGGAAAAAGGCTTGTTCGTGACAAAGGAAACGACTATGCAGAACAATAGTAGGTACGTACACTTTCATCTTCTTCACGTTCACTTATTAAGCAGTGTGAGCTTAATAGTAGATATGACCGGCGGCGTATTACGAAGTCACAGGTCTCGAGATCGAACCCAAAGCACGCACCTCTGGCTTTTCGGATTCATGTGCGTATTGTATAATGATCACGTGCTTAAAAACGGTGAAGGAATACATCGTGAGGAAACCGGCATGTCTGAGAGATATTTCTCTACAGCATGCGGCATGAGCAAAGTCAGAGGCCCATGGGAGGCATAAACTATGACCTGTCGTGTGATATGTGTCGAATATTTTCTTGTCATCTAGATGAGGGACTAAAAACTAAAGTTTTGTCAAATAACCCGTTTAATTGAGAAATGGGAATTAATTCTATTTACTAGTTTAAAACCAGCGTTTTAGACATTACAAAAATAATAAGTAGCAACACAAGAACAAAGAATTAAAAGGTAAGTGCAGCATTTTATAATCTTATAATCGCAGAGTTAAGTTACGCTAATAACGTATGGTAGATTGGTAGACTTTAATAAAAGAATAAGTGTTTTAGAGATTTTACATCTATGTCTAAAAAAACGAAGCGAGAGACACAACTATTTTACGAATATGCATAAAGATGAAATGAGCCGTAATACCTACATTTAGACTGAATTCTATATCGCCTTGCAGCTAAGTGGTGCGAAGAATTAATAGTCATAATATTCCACAACTTTCACACAACGCAGTCTGGTCCCAAGCTAAGCAGAGCTTGTGTTATGGGTTCCAAACAACTCGTTTGTGCATCTATCATTTTCGATTCCCTAATTGCTAAGTAAGTATTAAAGTAGGTACCAGATTGAATGCTTATTAATGCTTAGTAAGATTTATTAGTGAAATACTTTTACATGTATTTCTTATGCGTCTCATCATTATTTTAAAACGCTAAAAGAAGCTTTCTAGCTGCACTGGTTTTAGTACAAAGTAAATCAATGTCATATTCGTGAGATATTACATTAAAACAATGACCTCATCTCTTGAAGTAAGCATTACGCTTATACGTATTTAGTGTCGGCAGAAGACACTTAGAATAGGCCTCCATCGAAACCCAATAGGAATGATGATGATGGGAAAATGTATAGTCCGTAAATATGAAGACTAAACAAATACGTATGTTCAACTAAATGTTGGAGTTAGGTACACATATCTGTTACACAAAAACACATCTCTGTGGAGGTCACATTTATTGATCGTCAGCCTCATTTTCCTCCCTCCCTCGCTATCTCTAATTTAGTTCTACACGTACATAGCCCAGTAAATGAGCCGCTACAAAAGTGTGTGTTCAGCAAATACATGAACATTATCACACTCAAAAGTTTCTAAATATAATCTTAGTGTGTATCTGTGTAAATGTATGTGTGTGTATATTAAGTGCCCGCACACAGAGGTATCGGCCGGTATACATAGCGCGCTCACAGCTTCATTTATATTATACTGAAACTGAAGAAATGTCTCACTCTGCTCCTTTCTAGAGAGAATCTCTGTGGGCGTGCCGCAGCGTGGGCGGAGCTTAAGACGGACACTCCTTGAAATCCTCTTTTTTCATAGCTTCGCCGTATCTAGGCAAGCAGCGACCACGCTACCAAGACCTCCGACACTTCATCTAATTTCGTTTTTCTTCGAGGAATTTTGAACATAGTGCAGACATTGGCAGGTCTTGGTTTTCTGGTCGTGTTTATGTAAGCGGAGAAACAAAGCTCGGAACAACTTTAGTCGTTATCGCGTTTATAAAGTTCTCGAGACATTCACTTTTATGGGGTGTTTTGCTTGAGATAAATTTTTATTTCTTTTGTCTAGGTACTTTTTGTTTGCTGATGATAAAGATTATGGAGATATTAAATATTCAATACAATTTATTAGACTATATTTTCGACACTGAAATTGGTATTCGTGTCCCCGTACACTTAGCACGATACACTATCTTGTATAAAAATATGCCTATGGAGCCCTAAATTGGAATAATTCATTCATTCATGGTTATCAACGTACAACCAGTTGCCAGTTGGTAGAATTTTAATTCACTGTCACTAGTAGGTACGTAGGTAGTACACGATATCATAAATCAAATGGCTTGTTTAACTAACAAGCTGTTAAAAAAGACGTATTAGTTATTTTAGGATGTGATTTTGTAATCACTATTACGTTAAACAAACTAAACTAAAACAATAATAATGAGATTGAGCAGTTTGCGAATAAAACACCATGGTGTCCGAATCCTCATCGATATTTTTGGGCCATCGCTGAGCAATACGAAGCTGGGCATTGAAAGAGTTGGTTGGTCTATATTTCGGCCTAAGAATCAGCGTTGCCATCCATCGTGACAATCCTGCCAGCCTTTTGTGCACTTATTGATATGCAGACTAATTTGTTAATCCCCAGCAAGCTCGATTTAGAGTTCCTCACCCCAAGGGTACAAACGGAACCGCATTAATAAATTAAATGTTAGAACAACATTAAGAGAATCTTATATTTTCATCCACATACAAATGTTTACACGCGAGAAGTGTGTTTAAGTAACTACGACACAAACTTGAGCCAGTTTTTCCTTAGATATGAACTTCTTTATTTTTATTATTTGATTACCTTAAGCTTTATAATTTGTGATCACATCACATTACAACACCGTTATATATGCAGTAGAGCAAAACATTGCCCATCCAATCATGAATGATGATATCTTTTCACAAAAGTGGCGTCAAAAAGATTGATTGTGGAACATTTATACGGCACGAAGCTTATCTCAGTGAAAGGCCCGCAGAAATAATAGCCACGATGAAGGAAAGCAGTAATGGGTGATGGATGGAATCCCTCTACAGATTTGTGGGAAAAATATATACATATATTCTGGACATTGTTCCGTGGTAAGATTACTCGATAATATCAAAAACATAATCCCCCTTGGTAATGTTATGTCAAACGAAATTCTAAAATAAAATGTGGTTTATCTGGATACTAACCGCCCGGCAAACTTCGTTGTGCCTTAGAGTCAATTTATTGCTCTTATCATTTTTTTTTTATATTAGATATACATGCGTATAATAAGACGACAACAAATAAATCCAAACCAATAATAACTACTTTATTATTGGTTTGGATTTATTTGTTGTCGTCTACTACTTTTTACGTAGCGAGTCTCTACTGTGATCATAATTAAACATTTTGTGTTCGATAGAATTAAAATTACAACATGTATATATATAACCTAACCTAACTGACCATACCTATCCTATAGCTAACCTAACTACCTAACCTAACTACCTTACTAAAATGCATTGTTTTAAAAAATACTAAATTCATAATTTTAATCTGAACTATTGCCTCTATGTTACATACAATTTATACTTATAGTTTTCCCGGTCTACTTTAATTAAAGTCCTAACAGTAAAATAAGTTCTATTTGCAAAGAATTATCAAAGTTCGTCTCTGTCGTCATTGTTAATTACGTAAACTGATTTCTGAAATATAAGACTTGGCTTAGCTAGTTAGCTATAAGACTTAGCTTAGGCTTAATATAAGCTACATAAAACCTCTAAGTTTAGTAACAAAATAAATTTCAGAAAGTAGGTACGTATAAATTGACAACCTTACCTTCTTAGGTTTAGCTTTAGACTTTTGATGTCAAATTGTCACCTGATAATGAACTGGGAAGTTTGACTCCTGTCATGTCATCCAAGATGGCGCTGCGTTTGAAAAATGTTTGAGACAACGAATATTCTAGATATTTATTTTTTCGAGGACTTTTCATGTTTTTTATTAATTATTATGCTATTCCTGACAAAGATAAATCCAAAAAGACCAAAATCATTCAAATTGATCCAGCCGTTCTTGAGTTATAAATGGTGTTAGTAACACGACTTTCTTTTATATATGTAGATTATAATAGTTGTCATTTTATTAAGAGGGATGTTCAGTGTTGCTATAGCGATAAATCAATTTTTTTTGAGTTAATCTATAGAGTAATTTAATTATTCCGCCGGCAATAACAAAATATCTAAGAGTAATTTTGTTATTGCCGGCCACCCATGAGAAAGCCTGGTGCGATACGCTCGCACCTTCTCTGTGTAAGCAGAGGTCTTAGCTCTACAGTGGGATAGCAATAGGCTGGTATTCTTGTTATAATGATAAAATGTATTTTACCGACCCGTAATTAGGGAACGTATGAGTGCTAATTAGTAATTACACAAATGCAGAGACATGAAGGGTTACAATACAATACAATACACAACGCCGTAGTGTATTGCGTAGTAACTACGTAGCCCACGCAATAAGGACACGGCTACGCTGTAGCAGGCAGATAATGCGCTACGCAGCGATCCATTGACTCTAAACTTTATTATAATTTGAATGAAGGTAAACATAATGTAAATCTTTTCAATAACAACGGTAATTTTACTCGGTCCAACGCTACATAAAACGTTAGATTACCTACCTGTAAAATAATTTAACTTACCCTTAAGTGCGGTAAAGTGGGCCACATGTGTACACGAGTGGAAAACAATGTGGGAGCCATTGGAAGCCAGTGGGCGTTATCTCCCGCCACTTCCTTTGGCGCTCAATTGTGCGAACAGGAAAATGTTTGAAGCTACCCTACTCGCCTTGAATGAAGACATCACTTGCGAACTGTGTCTAAATGTGTTAGATGATATCCGGGCCTTATGATATACGTAGTGATACAAATGTATACAATAAACGTATTTAACTTACAAACTGGTCTTAATTGCCTATGGCATTAAGTCCGCCTCTGTACATTAGTACAAGTATACGCAAGTAATGTCAATAACTTTTAAAAAATGTTTTGTCATCATTCAAATAATTATTATCATACTTTAAGAGAATGTCTAACAAAAATGTAACCTTAGAAAAGTCACAGTTGTGATGCTCGTTCCATGCGAACCACTATTAATTACCTACATTGTTCACAAGTGTTTCTCATAAAAGTAATGTAATGTTCTGTTTAGAGAAATAAATGTCTTAAAGCCTTATTACACTTTTGAGAAAAGATTTTTAATATCACCAGCCACATGCATACATCGGGGTAGACAGAAACTATATAGCGCCAACTGTTACGACTCTTGTATACTTCTTTTGTTTCCTCTACACACACGCCGGTTGCGAGTAACTACTACGCCTTGACCTTTCTGAAGAACCTCACCAATAAGGTTTATGTATGTCCTTCTATGGCATCCAACATGCGAATGGAAAATTACCTCCTTTGGTTACATGATGGTTTGGTAACGTTGAAAGGATGAATGAAAAGCGACTTACGAAATATATTTACAAGGTAGATGGGAACACCGGGAGGGGACGCCCTAGAAGGACATATAAATAGACCTTATTGGTGAGGTTCTTCAGAAAGGTCAGGTGCGTAGTACTCGCAACCGGCGTGTGTGTATGACAACATGTATGAATGTAAACGAAGCAAAGAAGGATAAAAGAATCGTAGCATATGGCGCTCTGTAGTTTCTGCCTACCCCATGGGAAAAAAGCGTGAGTTTATGTATGAATGTACAACATCCATTAATGAACATCTAACTAACTTTTAGGTCACGTCATTACAAATAAATTCATATCTCACATGAGCATTCAATTTAGCACTTACACCCCATTATTCCAAATTATCGATGTCACCTACATTACATTGTGTGAACTCAACCCTATATGAGCTGTGTATGAGAGTGTGTATGTGTGTGGGTGGGTGTAATTGTGTGCGTTATCTGAAAGATTCCACTTCATTTCCCTCGACCCATGCATGACGTCACATGTTAGATATTTACTTACATGGCGTATATTATAAAGTCTATGAACAAACATATCTCTTTGACGCAGTTCAGAGGTGATTTTTTGCATTTTCACCGCTATTTATAGAGTCAATCATTTGAATTTTATGACTGAAATAAGAATAACGTAGGGGAGGTAGGGGCTGCAAGTGCCGATTTTCCAATAACATCGAATTTCATTATGAAAATGATAGGATGAATTTTTGGTATGTGGCAATATCAAAGAGTTGTCTATCGGTTTTTGTATTATTATAGTAATTTGGGCCAATATCTCAGTAGTTATTTTTTTACAGATTTTTTTTTGACAAATTTCGGAGAGGAACTTTCAGCCCCGCTTTGGGGTGAGTTGTTCCACCCGTGAGGCAAATTGTTCCCCTTAGATTATGTATATATAATGTGAGAATAAAATGGGTTTTTGTTAATTAAACAATCATTATATAGGTTTAAAATATGTTTCATATCATAATTTCTCTCAGATGCATATCTGAACTTTAAAAATAACAAAAAAACGCGGAAACCTCCAAATAACCGTTTATTTTAAATTTTAAGTCATATTTGCCACTCATCAAGTCAGAAATCTTATAAGATACAAAACTAATTAAAAAAAAATACTTAATTGGTGATATGCAGATATTTTTTTTATCATATTAACTAACAATTGAGATCTATCAACTTACAAATAGGTATAATCGACTTATGAAGATCAATCATCAGTCTTCTATTCTTATTGGTTTTTAATCAGTCATTGGTAATAATTATAATTAAAATGTAGTCCACTAGCGGTTTCTCCTGTTCCACAGTAAATACTGTCCTGCATTTATATCCTGGAAAGGATCTTTACCGGCTTTCAATTTATTAATAAATCGACGTAGCGTCATGTGTCAAATTTCCAGTTCTCTGGCAACTATTTTACTTTTTTCCCCACATGTCAGCATTTGCAGCTTGACGCAGATATGTTTCGGAGGTTTTCCCTCTATCTGACTTCCGTTTGTAGGTACGCATCCTAAAAAAAAATAAGTCTTAAAAACACTGAAGGTTCGTTAGGGTAAGTTGTTCCGCGGAACAAGCAGCCCCTCCGGGAGGGAACATCCAACCCCAAATTTCATTTTTTACAAATACTGCCAAACCACCAATTCAATAGAATAAATTCATAAAAACATTTGAATTACAAGACATCTTACTAATGTCACTACAAAATAGGAAAATTACATGTAAATCGAGCCATAATTGACAAAAATAGACCAAAAAGTTTAAACACCAAAATATTTACTCACATGGTGTTTTACGAGCACCGTGCACACCGCCACTCAGCCGCCGGCGCTGGAGTAACTAAGATAGCCGCCGGCGCAGCGCGTCACCTGATGCTCAAATGGCACACTTCACACATATTGCTATCTCTTTTCTTTAGAAAGTTATTGCCATCGGAACAACTTACCCCGGGAACTTGCAGCCCCGTCCTCCCCTACCCTCAGTTTTTTTAATCAAGTAGAGAAAGAAAAGAAATTAAGCATAACACATTTATTGGCAACAGATTAGTCAATGGACCAGCCAGTTAAGATTTTACAAGTGGAAATAGTTTTAGTTATCAGTTGAACTGATATTTCTGTGTCGATAGAAAAGTTACAAAATAAAAAACCACCTGTCAGAACTTGACCGACATTCCATGAAAAACAAGAGAATAATTTTATAACGGTAAAATATTTTTTTTTAATTTTAACACATTAAAATAAAAACAATCGTTGAGAACTTCTTCCTTTTTTTGAAGTCGGTTAAAAATACACATTTTTTTCCACATATTTCACTTTTTTTTACAAAAAGTAATGCGTTGTAACCTTTATAAGTAGGGACATTAGCATTTACGCGCCGTCGGCTGTCGTTTAGGAAATGAGAGTCAGCTGTTTTATCTAAATGGGAGTATGGGGACGTAAAAATGACGTAAAACTCGCGTTTAACAATAAATAATGAAATAAAACGTTATGTTCCATGTACAGTACCGTATTAATACGAATACTGCGTCGTCAAATTGATCAGTTTATTAAAAGTTGGGTGTTGCTGTAAAAAAATAATGCAAACATATTTTGTTACGACTGTGTTGCAGTTATATTTAGTGCTTTATTTTAAATTCAAATCCACATACCTCTGATTTTCTTTCAATATTTCTTTTCAGAGTAGTCAGATAGCGAAACACTGACCTCAAAAACTTGTTTGACCTTTTAATAAACCAATTTACAGAAATAAATATTCAAAGGTATTGCAAGAAAATTTCTTCAAATTTAATGCACAACATCTATACGGCTTTCCTCACCAAAAAATACAATAACCAAACCATAAGTACACACCAAACAAAACACGAACAATGAAAAACAAGTGCATAAAAACAAAAATACAGTACAGCCGGGTACAATAGGTTCGCGGCACCAAAAGCACCGAAAATACCGCAACCTTCTCGGTAATGAAGCCGTATCTTTAATAGCCGCGATAAGGGCGCTAAATGTTTGCGCACACGCCAAATAATAAGCGGTTCGATCATTTGCGAGGGGAGACTGACGGGAAAAAAGAATTGGTGCCTTTGATGGTGCTCTTATCGATGGTCGAGATGGAATGTGGGAATTGAATAAGGTTGCGTATTTGCACGGATTTCATGCTCATGATCGGGGTGTTGTGTGTGGTTGTGTTTTATATGTCTTCATTGTTTTTGGTGTCTGTTTTTAATTAACTTTTAGTGATACATTGTGTGATGTGGAGGAGTGTTGCATGACACTCCTAGTCCGTTAGTATTTTTTTAATGTAGCGTAGGGTCTTGACCATTTTCTCCTTATTATTAAATGTGGAGTAAAGTTAGAATAAAAGTAAGAATAAAAATTTATTGGCAACAGATTAAAACATGCACTGTAATAATGTGTTAAAATGACAATAAACAAAAATTTGGAATGTCTCACGGCTGCGCCAAAAGGTTTATTTCAGCGTTCCGCGGCAGTTATGTTTTTAGTGTTGCATGAACCTTAAGAAATTTAAGTTTTAGAGTTTCGTAGTATCTTACAAAAAGCATCAAGTCACCACAATTTGTACCTATATTATTACAGGAAACAAAAACTTCGGATCCCTTTTTAAGCATATTGAATAGTTTACATGGAGAAGTACTGTAAAAAGCTTAAACCGTCTAATTTCGACCACTTTCTGACTAGATAGATATACAAAAAAGCCGAGACAGTAATGCCTACTCACAACTTATTACTATTGACTTACATAGCAACAATCAAAACTTTCAACAACTAACTATCAACTAACCTACAATATCCAGAGCATTTTAAACTCGTTTGTTTGCTATTCTGGTTTGGCGCGCGGCTGACCAACATTTTCGCGCTTACCCGGCGTGCAACGGAGCACGAACCGCCTGATTGGCAGTTAAACCCCGCAGATAAACGCAGATGGGTAACGTTCGACAGATATCGCCTATCGTTCGGCAAACTTCGCTCTTTACGGTTATACCCCCATAAAGGGAACTTTAAGTAAAAACAACTTTACAACCATCGTTTTACGATATCTTTTTATGTCGCGCGGTTATTTTTACCGCTATTATGGCTGTTACTGATCATCATGAGTCACGTAATTGTTTTATCGGACGTCTTTTAGTTTATTAATAATAAAATGGGTTAATTTTGTTCGTCGTCTATCTCAAAAGTAGAATCATGGTTTTCATGATAAACCTTTTAAAGCTATACTTGGTGAAGGTATTAACCGATCGATAAGAATTTAAAACTGATCTTTGCTTTTACGATGATAATATATAAATTATTAAGCAGACCGGTTAAAATTATTGATCCATTGTATAGATAAAGTTAAATACAAACTGTATTATTTTGGGTTTGTTATACGTAAATTACAACAGCTGTGCCTAAATTTCACACACGAATAAGTAAAAGATAAAACGAAAACTAATTTAGAGGCTCCATCGATTGTTAGGACAACGCCACTTACGGTGGTGGGTGTCATCAAAACTAAATTTGGGCAACGAGTCGCAATCCCACATCAAATAATGGGAGGATGACGAACAGAACAAACTTCACACATCCCCATAGACGATAGTACACACGGCTGTCTTGTGTAACGAGCATGCGTGCTTCGAGCAGTGAGAGACCAACATCGTTCCAAATAATATTCTGCTATAATGTAAGGCTGTGTGAATTTATTTTAACAATCCAATATTGTTTTGACGCTAACGTCGAAAGCTGCTGCTAATTCAGCGGTAGATTGTGTATCATCAGCTTCCACAATCGCCTTTAATTCGTCATTGTCGACCAAAGTCTTCGGACGACCGCGAGGTTCATTTTTCAGGTCGAAATTTCCAGAACGGAAGCGAGCAAACCAATAACAGGTGGTGCGTTGGTTTGTAGTGTTAGCTCCGTAAACGTCGTTGATGTTGCGTGCCGCTTGTGCCGCGTTGCTGCCACGACGGTACTCATATTCCATGATTACTCGAATTTTGAACGTATCCATGATGACGAAAAAGATTGAAAGGCGATGAAAATGTAACACTAATCAATAAACAAATGACTACTTTTGAAAAAAAAATATGTTTTTAAAATAAAACTAATTTGAAATTAGAATTCATAGCCAAACAAAAATTATTTTGATTTGAAATGACCCAGTACTGCAGAACGGCAATTTCATAGGTAAGGACCTAATATTTTCTCTTCACAATAGATATTTTTTAATTGAGTTAACTTATGAGATTACAGGTTACACCGCATGGCTATTGACTTGAATTATTTATTATTTATATCAGCTGTCGATATATACGGCGGTAAATGTATAGACAACAGCTCAGTAAGCTACTCCAAACTGACAAATTGAACATGATCCTTATTCGCTTTGTTATAAAGCTGAACTATCAAAGAAATTTGACATACTGGGGTAGCTTGATGTGCTGGCGTCGGCACATCAAGCTGTCTCTGATGCATAAAAATATGTTTGATACCATTTAATTTAAGTAACGGAACTAGAAACTTATTTATCCCATTCCTCAAGACTTCATTCTATTTTTCCCTTACCTTGAATCTATTAAAGAATACCCACTTACAATTAACAAATTATATTCGGTCAAAAATCTTTTGCCACAGTCAAGTTCAAAATCCTTAGATATTTTGGAAACTAAAGTCATGTGTTTATTGTACCTAAGTGTTTAATATTGATTTCAGTCTGTAAATAAACTAAGCAGCTATCATCAAAGCGTGATTGGTGACTGAACGAGCAAGCAGTGTGTCAGTAGCGTAAATCGCCAGATGAATATTGTTTCAAACGGAATTAAGCACGCGCGCGAGGGGCGGGGATCACTTATAATTGTTATTTTATTCATAGAAACAACAGTCCTTCGGGACGGTGGATAGGTGAACAAATATTTTAGCTCGTCGAGTACCTTTTAGCGAGCAGTGGATGACGGGGTGGATGATGTTACGCCACAATTAGTGTCGAGTGTAGACAGTTTAATTTACGAAAACAATCATATGAAAGTATACATGAAACCCTTGCATCACGTGAAAAATGTTGTTGCTAAATTGCCGGGAGGTGGTCATTTTTAAAAGTTTCCGGAACCCTGAAGCCCAGACCTTTGGAAGGCGTACGAAGGGCCGCAGCTCACGGTAGCCCACTGTCGCCTTTAATAAAATGAGGTACCAACCGCGGATTTTTCCTGTATGCCCTGTGCAAGTGCACAAATTGCCAGAACATGATTACTGTTATGCTTTATTTAAAACAAAACTCCCTATATGTTGACAATCAATGCCCAAAGAAACCGTCAGAAAAACAAATCACGAAGGTGGTGATAATGATTTAGTTTAGCGGCATTTATTATTTATTTAGATCTGCCTTGTAACTATCCCCACAGGTGTTTTTTTTTCATGCAATAGTGCGGTCCTTTTATCATTCTCAAAATAAAATAAAAAAATCTCAGACATTCATACACAGATTTAAGTTATTATCAGTATATAGACACGTACTCATTAGACACATAAAGTGTCTATCTAAGGTACATTTTTCGATTATTAATTTTGTCGTAACTTCATTCCACGTTTACTACTAAGAGGTAGATTAGATAGATAGTACATTTATTGTGTAAACACAAAAGACACAGACAAACACACAATACAAAATCAAAAGTGATGAAACAATGAGCGATAAATGATACAGTGTGCGGTGTGCGTCTCAAGGCTGCACCAAGTTGGGTTGCTATTTAAGAAATCAACGTGACACTAAAAGGATATCGTTTTAAAGCTTATTCAAGAAACAACGGACGCTGTTGAGCTGCTTACTCAAGTAAAACCAGACCGGGTGACTCAGTGTAATCCCAGCTCATCTGTACCAAAAAGATAAGCGGTAAGCTAACCCGTGTCTGTCTTTAGCGCGCAATCATCCCGCAAATCCCGTATCATTAAGTATCGCTAAGAAAGCGATCCACAGACTATTACCATGTTAATAACATGGGGGAAATGGTGATTAATCAACTTGACGTTTTGCTACATCCCCACGTTACTAACCTCAGTGGTATTCGCAATTTATGCATTGGTTTGCGGAAGGTTTACACTCTACAGCAGATCTTGGGTTTAAAGCTGTTTCCATTAAAATGTTGATTTGACACAGAAATGGCTTAAAGGGTTGTCATTTCTGTGGGTATAATTTACTGTTAAGATGTTTTTACCTACCTTTTCAGAGTCAAAAATTCAAGTAATTGAATTGAAGTAAACTTTTTACTTAATGCATATGAATATATACTGCAGTAATAGGTACCAAAACATAATTGTTTCGTCTCTCTGCTTGCTTACGATAATCTCCAAACGGCTAGACCCATTTACATGTAGCTTTTACTGACTTATAGTTGGAGTTATAAGGAGTAACTTAGGTTATTTTATAAAGAAAAAATAGGACTCCGAAAAAAAAATATTTTTGTAGTGTGTGTGACGTGTGGTCGAAGTTGCAGGCAACAGCTAGCTGTTGTACACGTACACGTATTATAATCATAAAATCAAGATTACGTATAAACATACTAACATAAGTAGGTAAAATTACGTGTTAACGGTGCTTAAAAAATATCAATTAGTTTTTACTTTCTCGCTGCACGCTAACAATTAATTCTTTTCAGCCTTATAATGCAGTTTACAATCCAAACGCTTGTTGACGCAACTATTTTATTGCCACCATATATAACACAGCTAGCTTTACCATTTCCTGGAATAGCTTGAAGCTCGGCAGTATTAAAAATAAATTCACTTGTAAAGCAATATCAAACAATCAAAATGTTCCAGGAATTTAAGCACCCCTGTCGCTCATTTAAATTATAAAACCTGGAATACATATAAATGCAACATAACATAATGTGGATAACCCCGCAAAGGCTCGCGGCGACGGTCAAAAGCTGATATTTCTTGTTTTAATCCCTGTCAGATTATTTAAATTCCCACCTGCGGGTCCTACTCACCATTTGCCGCCGCTTTTTTATTTTAAACAAAAATAAAATATAAAATGATTCTCGTATTTGTTTTGGACGGACGGAATCCTTTAATTTTCGGCACGGCTGCGTGACGGACCGCCCAGTGTCCGCTGGCACTGTTTCGGTAGCTTTGAGAAAAAATGTTTTTATATTCCATGCTTATACAATGAAATGTTTACCGGATTTTAATATTTTATTTTATTGTCAAAACAATGTTTGCGAAACATTTGTTTGAAACAGCTCGGTCCTCCGTTTATACAGTTGAAACGTAAAGGGAAATGCCATTTCATTTTTCGAATTAAAACCCTCTTGGTGGACAATAGTGTAATATATTAGCGTCATAACAATTGTACAAAGCTTAGTTTTTTGTCGAGATTGCTCTAGAGGCAACTGAACTCGTTTAACAAAAGAAAAACTAGGAGTTAGTTGTCCAAAGCTTTGCCAGCTGGCTGTTCTATAGTGTACCAAGAATTAATACGAGTAACACACATTGCTAGTTACATTGAATAGCCTACTTTTCTATAGTTGACGAATTGTAATTGTCATTACTAATCATTATTAATTAGCTAATTTCATGCAAAACGGGTTAGATAGAAAACAGGGTTGAAACAAAATGAAACTTTGAAAGAGATATTCACGTTACCCATTTAAACTTATACAATTTCAGGACAATTTATCAAAATTATTATAAAAAATCACTAAACTTGTGCCGATCGACTCTTGCGCCGAGCCTTTTTTCCTAGAAGAGAGAGATTTGGTCCCGTTCAGTAGACGCTTCCCATAACCCAAGAACTGACGTCTATTTTGCCTATAGCTATCTAAACATGGTGGTGGCGCCCGACTGGGATCTTTAATAGTGGGCAGTGATTCTTGCGGAGGAATTTAGTGACGTCATATTATAGTTGGCTGTTAGGTTCAGGTAGGATTTTATATTTTTTTTTGTTAACGCAATATTTCTAAAACATTCAGATATAATTATGAATCTGATTAAATCAAAGCAAATTAAAAGTCATTTACTAAAAATTAGGCTGAGGGTCAGCACTTTTTGAACGTCAAACAAAAGTCATTGGCCCAACAAGTTATTGGGTGGCGGAACAAACTCCCGAACAACACGTCTGCTTGATAAGTTAAAAGAACTTGAATTTATAAAGTATAATAAATTATCATTATAAATCAGTCAAATTAAATTTAATTTTTGATTGCGCAAAATGCGACCATTGTAGCAGCTCCACTAAGTGCAGGACAGAGCCTGGAACCGTTCCGAGGTTGGAATGTAGCAATTGTTGCCGCTGGCTTTATCCACCACTGTCGCTTCCTGTTTTATTTGCTTTACTATACTTTAAATTCTTTCCCTCACTCGTGATGCTTTATGCGAATGTTCGCGCACGCTCGCCACTCTGCCGCGAGAGTCGCCTAATGAAAACTTTTTGAATTAACGCAACATCATACGATGCGAGTTTTTTCCCCACTCTGCTTTCTATTGAAAATAACTCGTTTAAAGTTGAATTTCATATTCATTTCTCGCATTGAATGTGTTTTTGTTTTGTTACATATTGTAACTTGTCGAAGAGTTCAAATTGAACAGTTTTTAATATACATTCTGTTCAAAATGAACAGGAACCTTTGTTAAAAATGTTTTATAACGTGGACATGAGGAGCTAATGAACATTTGTGTTCTGTTTCTTTTTTTTTGAAATCACATCTAATTATTTATTTGCTTAATACATGGGCATGGACATTTATTACAAAATAATAAAAAGAACATTGTATCATTACCTAATTAAGTGTGCAAATATTGTATTTATCTAGGTGGATCATTACATTATTCTGATATTTAATCAAAATTAAGACACAATACAGAAAAATAAGTAAGTTAAATTATAAAATTAAAAATACAAATGTCAAAGGTTTTTAATTAAATAAAACAAAAATGTTGTCAGATGAGCCATATATCATGTTCTTAACTTAAGAGTCATAGAGAGAGAAAATAATAACTTAAGAGTTACTTCAATTAAACTATAATTATGTAGGTATAATATTATAGGGATGTCAAATTAAATTATAATTGAATGTCACACTATTAACATTTCAATATAAATATAAACAACTTTGAACAATTTTCATGTTCAATATTGCGTAAAATAAATTTAACTTAATATAAAACGTCAAACCGCAGCCAATCCATCGATTCTTAAACAGAAGCGCGGATTGTAGCGGACACACCTCCATTGAACGCGGCGCTCAAAAGCGAGACCGCAACAAGGCAACCGATAAATCACACGCCAACTTCAAATAGAAATGTCATATTATTTCCACAAAAGATTTAACTCCAAAATAAATTATATTTTCCCCCTTTTTCGTGCCATTGTTCACCGACGTGTGGAAGCCGCACAGTGCTCGGCGATATTTAAAAAACCATTAACTGCACGCTTTTGTATAGAAAACAGTACAATAGTAGCAACCGATATGCTCAGATGTTCTGTTGTTTGAATAGCTAATTGTATTAGCATAACGTAACAACACGTTTAAAGAATGATTGACATTTTGTTATATTTATTTTCTCATTACTTTCACTACCTATTTAGGGGCAAACGTTCTTTAAATTGGTAAGAGTAGTGTTGTATAGCATTAAACGAAGTAAGCGAGTACCGAAATCAAGGGTGCTACACACTGACCTACAAACGACTGGATATTTGAAGAACCATTCGCAAAAGTGAAGTGAGTGTGTTTGTGTCACACTCCTTTGCAAAATTATTTACACATGAACGAAAGAAGTGTAAAACTTAAACAAAAAAAAATTATATTGTAAGTGCCTAAATTAAATAAATAAATAAATATTTCACAACTTTTCAGACAACGTCATCTAGCCCCAAGCTAAGCTAAGAGCTTGTGTTATGGATACTAAACAGCTGATAAACATACTTATTTACTTTTAAATACAAACATAATAAAGATAAATTACACCCAGACACAGAACAAATGATCGTGCTCATCACACAAACATTTGTCCTGGGTGGGAATCGAACCCACGACCTCCGGCATAGCAGTCAGGGTCACTCACTAGTAGACCAACAGGCCAGTCAAATTAAAAGAGATCGTCACTTTTATTACTAACCTGTATAATTCTGTAGAATTCTGGGCGAAGGCCCTACAGTGGAACTACTTTCCTTACAATTCTCACCGTCTAGAACTTTTTGGGACGAATCTTTATAGATCTAAAGAATATTAATTTCTAAGTAAACAAGCCACCTACTCGTATAGTTTTTAACAGAATTTAGCAGTACATATTTATGAATCGTAGCAGGAGGTTTATGTATATGATCATCGCCTGCCTAACCTTTTCCCAACTATGTTCCCAACCCTATTTGACCTATGACCCCAACTTAATTGACCGGAAAGTGACATGCTGAGATAAAGCTGAGATGCTGCTGAATAGCAATATTTTACATGGAGCGAATGCCTAGCTGACTTTCACAACCCAGTAAATTAGTTAAACTGGCTGACAGACTTTTTTTTCATATATAATGGGTCTACTTTTGACCTCAATCTTGTCCTGCAGTCAGATATGAGGTCGGCGACGGTACGAGCTTACCCAAAAGAAGCCTATTAACTCGCGACTTAAACAGATTGGGGTCATATGAACTCGGAAACACCGATGCAGGCAGGGAATTCGACTCCTTGGCTGTGCGCATAATGAGGGAACAGGCAAAGCACTTCGGGCGAATGTGTGGAATATCTAGAATGGGTGATATCCTTCAGTGCGTCTGGATTCCCGATGGAAGAAAGGAGATGTGGAATGAGTTGGTGGAGCTCCAGAGCACACTCACCAAAATACAGTCTGTAAAAGATCGACAGACATGCAACTTTGCGGCGGTGGGCCAGGGTATGAAGCTTGGTGAGCTTGGTGGTGGAAGACTTTTAGCATACTGACTACTTTATAGAAACAATCAAAGATCTTGGCGTGCTTACAGAGGCACGAAGGGGTCTTGATATGAAATAAATGGTCACCCATCTACTGACCGACCTAACTTATCTAAATCTTCGATAGACCCCTACGGCTGTTAATAGTATTCCAAATATAAAACAAAAAAATATTAACATAGTCGAAACTTTAACGTCCTTCACTATTTTAACGAGTTCAAATTCGTGTAAAGGCAGCTATCGCTGATTACGGCAGCTTATCACAATATGTTTGCGCGGTATTTTCCGGAGGCACGTGCTTAGCACAGAGCTGGGACCTTCGCCATAAATCCATTCTATTCTGATTTACAGCCGCCGACTAAATGTTTGATTTGTGCTCGTAAATCGAGATGAGCGCTGTCATACGCACAGCTGATACTTTTTTTTTGTTTTTTATTTTTAAGGGTAGATATAGGAATTATGCCAAGGGGTGAAATTGTACGTGAGATAAGTACAGTTTTGTTTTACGTTGAACCAGATTTTTTTCGGTAATAATGGTCCTGATACTTATTTCGGAAAGTTTTTGTAAATGAATGAACAACAAATTAAATAGTTTTGAAACTGAATCTACCTACGACTTCTGGTTTAATAGTCTTTAACTTTAATAGTTTTTCAACTTTATCTTTTCATACTATCCTACTAATATTATAAACGCGAAAGTTTGTGAGTATGGATAGATGGATGGATGTTTGTTACTCTTTCACGTAAAAACTACTGAATGGATTTTAATAAAATTTGGTATGGAGTTAGCTGACACTCTGGATTTACACATTTATTTATTTATTTATTTATTTATTTATTTATTGGATCTCCAACAGAAACTACACAATTACATTAAAGTATACAGAAAGATCAGGGACAAGTACAAGTGTGCGCTTCCAATTATAGGAGACCACATCATTCACTTATAATCTAGGTAGGTACATACAGTAAATTTGATAATTTGATAATTTGATTAACACAATCTAACTAAACAAATCAAAATACATTACACAAAGATATACAAAGGAAACAAGGCGAATTACAAAAAAGATGATTAATAACAACGGAAGTAAACAATAATAAAAAAAAAGAAATATTGATAACGATCATACAAGTACAGAAATATATTACGACTTGAGTACTGTGACATATAAGTATTTTTTAAACCTAGCAAGTTTGCATGTAATATCCACTTCATTACGCTTGGATACTTCGTTATAACGCCTACAGAGCCTTGGCAAAACGGCAAAGTGTCCGAGGTTTGTTTTGGATCCCGGCACATAGAAAAGGTTATAGTTACATTTGCGCGGTAAGCGAGATGGTGCACTTATCTGCAGCTTTCCAAGAAGCTCGCTACAGTCAACAACCCCATTAAACAGTTTGTGAAGAAATGTGAGATCTAGAACTTGTCTTCTATCTGATAACGAGGACATTTTATAATGTTGTAGTCTTAGGTTGTAGCTCTTGATGTTTTTTGCTAAACGGTCTTTATAGCACAGATGGTACAGAAAACGTCTTTGCACACTTTCCAAGCGTGTAGTGTAAATGTCATAGTGAGGATTCCATACGGTACTGTTGTACTCAAGGAGTGGGCGAACTAATGCGTTATATAAATGGATCCTAGTTGACGCTTTAGAAAATTCTTTGCTATTGCGCAAGACAAATCCTAGCACTTTGAACCCTTTTGAGGTAATAGATAGTATATGCCTATCAAATTTCAGTTTCCTGTCAAACACAATTCCCAGGTCACGCACTTCATCTACCTTTTGTAGTGTTTGCTGGTGCAGTGTGTAATTGTGGGATTGCACTGTTTTATTACGAGAAAACTGCATACAATAACATTTAGAGACATTAAGCGTCATTCTGTTTAATCTACACCAATTCGCCATTCTATCAAGATCAGCCTGTAACAGTGTGGAATTTAGGTCGGTCACTATTGATCTCATAATTTTTACGTCATCAGCAAACAGGTAGAAACTAGAGTGCTTGAAGCATAGCGTGATGTCATTAATAAAAATGTTAAAGAGGACAGGGCCTAAGTGCGAGCCTTGCGGGACTCCTGAAGTTGCAGGAAAGGTGTCAGAATGGTGCCCGTTGATTACCACTTTTGAATTTCTACCAACGAGGTAAGAATGGAACCATTTAAGTAATGATCCACCTATTCCGAATTGGTTTAGTTTTATAAGAAGAATGTTATGGTCAACCTTGTCAAATGCCTTACTAAAATCTGTGTATAAAGTGTCTACAGGGATTCTCTTATCAAGAGACTCTGATATGGCTGAGACATAGCACATTAGGTTTGTCGAGGTTGACCTTGACTTGATGAAACCGTGTTGGTGATTTGTGATACTCGGTTTAACATGGGCATTAAGGCTTTTGGTGACTAACTTTTCAAGTATTTTGCCAAATATGTTTAAAATAGAGATGGGTCGATAGTTGGATACTTGTTGCTTTTCTCCAGATTTGAAAATAGGGACTACCAAAGCTTCCTTTCAGGAAACACGCCGTCCACCATTGACTTATTAAAAATAAGTGTAAGAGGCGTAGTTAGTGCTTTTGCACATCTTTTTATAAATACGGGGGGAATACCGTCACTTCCAGCACCCTTACGTTCATCCAAGTTTTTCAGGGATCGGAATACTTCCCCAGCGCTAAATTCTAGTCTACAGAATCCGGAGGGGGCAAGACAGCTATCAACGTGGTTGGACGCATTAACAGTCGATGGAGTATTGTAGACTAGTGCAAAGATCTCGGCAAACAGATTACAGATGTCGTGTCCACTTGATGCTGTCCTGTTCTCGTGACACATTTCTGCAGGGTAAGTACTCTTGTTTTTGTTCTTATTTTTAATAAATGTCCAAAGCATTTTCGGGTCCTTTGCAAGCGCTTCTTCCATTCTGACCATATAGTTTTTGTAACAAACTTCCATAAGCCTACTACATCTTGCACGCAGTGTGTCAAATAAAACGATGTCTAGCGGATTTTTGTATTTGTTAATTTTAATTCTATATTTATTTTTTTCTTTCAGTAGACGTATAAGTTCTCGAGAATACCACTGTGGATATTTCTTAGTCAATATTGTTTTCATCGAGACATATTGTTTTATGACGTCGTGTAGTACCTTGTAAAATATATCGTTCATTTCGTCAGTTGTGAGTTGGCCTTCAAACTCTTTTTCCCAGTCTACAGAATTTAGTGCCACCGTGATGTTATCGTAGTCGGCTTTAAAGAAGTCAGGTTTTCTTGTTGGCTTAACTTGAAGATGGTTTGAGTTAATGGATAAAAATGCAGAGAATTTAAATGATGGGTGCAAGGGATCTTTTGAAACCAAATGGCAGGTGCAACGGCTAAGATTAAGTAACGTAGTATTACAGAGGGCCAGATCAAGTGTTTTAGATTTAGCATTTGGTAAGTAATTGTATTGTTTTAAAGCATTTACAGAGATAAAATTGAGAAAGCATTTAATTACTTCGCTGTTCCCAGTAGGAAATGGTTGCGCATGACCTATGTTTTGCTCACCGATTTTCCAAAATACGTTACTGAGGTTAAAATCCCCTAGGATAAGAGTGTAATCACCGCGGTCAAGGGCACTCTGAGCAGAATTGCAGAAAATTTGCATTACATCAGCGGTTACTGGCGGCGGTAGGTAGACGCCGCAGATACGGAATTTATGTGCTTTTGAGCCACGCGGGGCTGTTTCAATATTGACCCACAAATCCTCACAAGAACTCTCCAGGTGTGGCAGTCGACACGACTTTAGCTTCCTGGAGATGGCTATCAAGACGCCACCACCATCCTTGCGCGCACTATATCGACTAGACTCACGGTCCCGTCTATAAATATCATACCTGTCGTCAAACAACTCAGCGTCGTAAACACCACCGTTCAGCCAAGTCTCCGTAAGCACAATTATGTCGTAATCTTGTAAAGACAGGTTATGGTAAAAAATATTAAGTTTCGTTTTAAGGCCACGTACATTGTGATAATAAATCCGGAGTGAACTATCGAATGAGGCTAATCAAAGTACAAAAACATTCCAAAGTTGCTTAATTTATCCTAATATGTTTACGTTAATGACTTAAGTTGCTCTTGGTTCGTGATAACAATACGTTCAGCTTGTTCATTCTTCTTCATGAATATTCTTCCGCACACATAGGTTACTTTTTATCTTTGTATTCCCACGGAAACGGAGCCTACGCGGGTGAATCCGCGGGACGTCTGCTAGGAACTGGGAAAATTTGACACATTGGGGTAACTTGATGTGCTGGCTTCTGTACATTACTTTTTTAAATATCATGGCATCTTAATGAGATAAACATTTTAACCTCGCATAGATCATTTGATTATGTGAATTGGCAAATTGTTAGATTTAGATTTAGTTGTTCAAAGTCCTATCAGTGCGTGTCCGAATTAAAAGTATTTTCTTTTTTCTTGCTTCCTTTGCGTTCATTATAAAAGAATGTATTTTCAAACAAGTGAACTTATCCAGCATATCATCCAATTACAGTCAGGCAAAGCTTTCCCTAACTTGGTAAATATTAGTGGTAAATGGTATAATTTTCACGGTGCGACTGAAATAAATCCGGCGAATGGCGCCCCGCGACCGTGTCGCACTGCAATGTCGTTAATTCGCCGATTTAAATCGGAAACACGCGATAAATTCACCGTTTAGCCCTTTTGAATTCAAATTTCCGACGCCAATTGTAAGTACTTACTGTTTGTAGTTTGACTACCAACTTTGTGGCTTTGAAACGAATACTGAGTAACGCTCGTTGTATGCGGCGGTGAACACGTTTACGTGGAAATAGCTTAGCCTTCTATGGTATTAATTGATGTACCTACTTAATCCGTATTTATTTTTAGCATGGAGAACTTTTGCTATAAAATACTGAACAAATAAATACAATCGATGCAAAGCCAATAAGGGTTTTCATAGCGTTAAACAGCCCCTTTGGATTATGTGGGGCCATATTACGTCACAAGGTTTTGTACTAGCTGTCAAACACATTGAATTGTGTGTTCACTGTTCCTTGTGATGTCATTTCAGATGTACATGTGAGGCACGTTAACTGCAAAAATAAATATGTTTTATTTTGTACAGAAATGTAGGACATTGCTCCCCGCTTTTTAACTATGAAATCACTTGAAAAAAGTAATAGAATGCATGAGGATTACAACAGCACAATCATATCTTGAACTCAGTCAAGCAAACCATTAATAAAAAAATTACCTGTTTTTACCTAAACAACATCAACTTAATTCATTTATCATTCATTACATTATTGGCATTTCTATACTTAATTCATACTCAAGTTCGTCCTACACAATGTAAGTAAAACGTATCACATATCACTTCACCAATTGAACTTCATTTCGACACTCGAACCAGAGACAACAATATACGTCTAATATTATATTGATAGGTTTGATTTCGCCCCTCTAGGCCGCTTTTTGTTCGTTATTTATGGCGCTCGCGATACAGATAGAGCTGGCGGCGATATCATGAAATATTAAACGCATTACAAGTGGCATATAGGCAGGAAGATGAGGTAAGAAAAAACTTTCGCTTTCATTTGACTTTGTGTGTTAGGATTATGTGGATTCATAGTGTGATTTGTAAAGAGATTTTTTTACTCAATGAAAATTAGGAAAGAAGTTGTGACTATGTTTTAATAAATAAATTTAAAAAATCATTTTATTTGCGATAACTACAAGATCCATAAATTGTTAGTAACAGGTTTACACTTAAACACTATTGTTAGTAACTTAACCAAACGAATTACTGAGAGGACCACCATCAACTAGAATAAAGAACTCGAGCTAATGATTTACTAGCCGATTCTAGTGACAACTAATTTTGGCATTTTAAGATAATGTGTGATAACGTTTGCATTTTTAATAATAATTCCTAATATACAATAAATTTCTAATCAAACAGTAACTTTGTCCTGAATAGGAAATTTGTAGTATCTTAGTAATAAATGTTATGTACTCATTCGTGATACTAAGTGCTTAAAGCCTGTCGTCAACGAGTTTGTGAGTTCAATTCCGAGGAATTTCAATGTGACTTTGGTAATTCCTATTGTGCATTTTATAAGTTCAACTTAGACATAACAATTGGCAACAGTAGGTAAAGAAATATCGAAAGCAGAAAGCAAACCTACACTTCTAATTTAAATAAGTCTGGAATCGCTAATTCACCTTAAGCAAGAGTGGTGATCCAATCTCGTGCATTTTCTGTACGAGAGGTGGCGTTTGCCCCGCAGTGGGACAGTAACACTGGTAAACTGCTTACTATTTTAAACACAATGAGAATTCTATTAATGTATATTTGAATTCCGAACACGTGAACATTATACCCACCTCTAACGTTCATAAAAAGAACACTCGGTAAATAAAGCCAGTGCCACATTATTCCTTCCCGCGCCGCTTCCCCATAAAGTTTGGCAGCAAAGTTCGCCGCAGTAGTATCACGTTTACGAATCACACACAAGTTTATTCGCTCACTTTTATCGCAACTGAGGCGCGTTAGAGAAAATGATTTATACGATTTATCATAAATAACTTATTCCGACTCCATTTGGAAAACTATTGTTGATGTTACCCTGTTTAGTGTACAAAGGATATTAGATTTCTTGCTTATGTCTTTGATCGTATCTAAAGGCTGACTTATGTAGCTATACTTAGCATTTCATATACCTCTCGGCTCTTTCAGAGACCACCACGTAATAATAATTCATTTAAAGTCAATCCTTAGACAATATTTACTTTATCGTCAATATAAATGCCATTTTACCATGGGCGTAAAGTAGGACCTTCAGACGGTTGATCCAGCCAAAGATACCCCGAGAATATACTTGAGTGAAGTGAACTGTCAATGCCTAGGATAAGAATGGAATGACACTCATTTCGCCGTCACTTCCACTTCACCTAAGTACAGGCGCCAGCACATCAAGTTACCCCAATGTGTCAAAGTTTCCCAATTGAATATGAACCTTATTCTGTTTGACATAAAGGTGAAAAACGATCAAAGGAATTTGACACATTGTAGTAACTTGATGTGCCGGAGTCTGTACATTTTCACGGATTTTTATAGAATAACACTGCAGAACGCCACCTGCTACGCTACATACATACTCCTGCTTCGTCTACGTTCATACATTAACAGGGCTTTACTGTAAAATTCACCCGGTAATAATAAAGGTGAATTGAACTGTCATTCCATAATGCTAGAGGAGAATGCAAGGGAGAATGTGGATTGACAGATTACTTCAGTCAAGTTTTTACAGGGTAACTTTTACCGAATCTACCGGCTTGTCATATATTATTATGTACACCGGTTGCGAGTACTAAGCAACTGTCTGTCATGACGTAGCAGGTCAATCAAGAAGCTGCCATTTCTTTTCCATTCCCAGCCATTTTGTTTTTCACTCAATGGTAAATCACCTCTTAAAAATGTAAGTTAAGTGAAGGCTGATTGAGCTGCCATTCCATACCAATGGTTGGCATTGACACCTTTTGGCGCAGCCGTGAGAAATGCCATTTTTTACTTTTTTTTGTGTTTTTGTGTTTTTACTGTGCGTGTATCCAGCTGTTGCCAATAAATGTATTTCGTTCTTCTTCTTCTTCATTGATAGTTCAGTTCCTCCTCACTGAAGTTTTTACGGGGTGTTATCATACAACATTGAAATGGCTGTGCAGAATAAGGTTTTATTTGTTTTTTTTGTCTGTGAATAATTATAAATTATCTTTTCTCTCTTATCTTTTCATATAAAAAATTATTACTGATTTAATCTCCGGTGTTTATGGTCAATCATAGTACCTACGTGGTATTGGCAAAGTTGTGGTGTCTCGTCCACAAATACCGTTAAAGATAGTCTTTGTTTACAAATTTTCATCAAAACAAACCTAAGTAAAACCCGAAAGAGTTATCGAAGTTGGTGCGTAATAAAGTATCGACAGGTCCCTCGCAATATTTCTAATATCATTGTAATCTACATATTATTCCAATAAGTGGGTTTTCCTCGGCCAATATTGCGCCCGGGAGTGGAGTATCCGACCCTCGCGGTAAGTTTTTACCTTTTATTGTTTTATTTATAACTTTGTGATTGATGACGGCTGAGAAGTTAGCTTCATAAATATTGAGAGAACTCACGCTGCGAAATAGTTTGCGGGAATCTTTTGTTGGATTGTAGTTTTGCTGGAGTCAGATTTGGATATGCTTGTTGTGTATTTTTGGTGTTAAAGTTCCATTAGTCTGAGTAGAGAGTGTATTTAAGATACAAAAGTCTGACTGTCTTGTTGGTCTAGTGTTCATATGTGTGTGATTCCCGTATCGGACACTGTTATTGTATTTTTCATCAAATCAATCAATATTTTTCTCAGTAACAGCCTGGAGTATACAGGGTTATTTTTCGATGACCGGCCAAATTTTCACAGGGTGTTCTACCCACTTTTTATTTAGCGAGTCTCTCTAATGTGATCTTATTTAAACAGTTTGTGTTCAATAGAATTTTAATTACAACATGTATATTGTATATATACCCTAACCTAACTTACCATACCTATCCTATAGCGAACCTAACTACCTAACCTAACTACCTCACTGAAATGCTTTTACTTAAAAATAATAAATTCATCATTTTAAACTGAACTACTGCGCTGCGTGCCTCTATGTTCCATGGGTATAATTTATTTAGTTTTCCCGGTCTACTTTAAAGTCCAAACAGTTTATTAATTATCTTTTTGCAAAGAATTATTGAAGTTCGTCTCTGTCGTCATAATTAATTACTTAAATTATTTAAGACTTGTTTAAGTTCATAAAACCTCTTTCTAAGTTTAATAACAAAGTAAATTTCACAACGTACACGTACCTATAAATTGACAACCAAAAATAATTATGTTTTTATGGTGTTGTGACACTATTTAACTTTTCGTATTTTATTTTATTTAAATATGCAATAACCGCAAAATTTTAAATACGTTCTTTAATTTGAGAGGAGTATACCGCACCGACGCCGACAGAACGAACATCAAATGTTTGAAAAGTAGGAATAATTGCTAAGGGAAAGTGAAATTGTTGTTTTTACTATATTCCAAGGATTTTTTTCATATTGTCTCACTTTTTATACCGTGACTTTAAAAAACATTTTCCGATAAAAAAGATACTGTACTACTGTACTTTTCAGTATTTTTCAGCAGTTTAATTGTTTGTAAAAGTTCTTATTATAAACCACGTATACTCAGCATATTAGCTTAGCTTATTAGCGGCGTATTTTCTGTCTTGACACATTGCTTTCGCAAATAGTTTTATTCTAGCAGCCTTAAAAATGTCAAGTAGGTATAACATAATGCTTGACATTTTAGTAATAGGTATATTTTACATAATAAAACAAAACTAGTCTGAATCAATTATTCAGTCAAAAGAGTAAAGTATATGGTTCGTGCGAAACAGCTAAGCTTTAAAGCTACAAACTAATTTTGTCTATGAGTAAAACTGAATTAAGCAAAATAAGTGTGGTCAGCACTTAAGCAATACAAATAGTAGATAGCCTTTTCTGGGAAAATATGAAAACCAAAAACGTTGAGTATTGTCCACACAATGTTAGCGTTTTATTTTAAAATTCAGCCGAGCACAATAACTGCGACCAGCGGACGGATGCGGCCTTCGAAATGGTTCCGCGATTAGACCACATACTGTATCTGCGTTCGGTATCCGTAAGTTCGTTCGGAAATCATTGGAAATTGACGTGACCGCAGATACGTTGCCTTTGGCAATTTTCAATGGATGTAACCGGACAAATATTAGAAGTTGTTAATGATTCGTACAGTTGTGTGATATTTTTCGTTTATTCTGCATGCGACAACGTGATTGCTGATAACAAGTCCCTCTTCCTCTATCAGTGAATCATTCTGTCCATCGAGTGAACTGTTCTCTTCTTCTAAAAAATCTTTTGAAATGCTAAGTGGTACAAAAACTATCTACCTAAACGTTGCTGAAACTATTATTTACTATGATATATTAGATAAACATAGTAAAGTAAACAACTCTTCAATGCATGGACATAAAGGTACCTTATTCAGTTCTTCAAGTGACATAAAAATGTAGCACCCATTTGTATTGAAGCAGGCTATCACCATAAAGGTGGCATGACAATAGCGTTTGAGAACACGCCAGGGTGGCGGCGTATCTCTCGAATAGCGTCCATAAAGTGGCATTTACAAAGAGACGTCCGCGCGGCCCTGCGGCCGATATCACAATGCGGCAAACGACGCCGGCGCTTCCTGTTCCGGCCGCGGCGCCACCGTCGCACAGATTTATGCCTGTCGCTTCCTCCCGCCATATGCGTGGCCGTACCGACTACCCTCGCGCTCATTTACACAAAACTCGAGTTTTTCAAGCACCTGTGTTTCACGAATGACGTAGCGGATGTCGGCTTTTTGCTGTTTAGCGGTTACGTGAATACTTCACCTCTCATTTATAATGTCTTTTCTTTTTAAACGGTAAGATATTTAGAACTGCAACATTGCATTTTATTTTAAACTGAATAAATGACATGCTTTTGGCAACATTCGCCAAAGATTGATACCTAGTTATTCCCTTACGAAACTCTTTGTTCAGCAAAGGATTTTACAGTGCATTAATGAGCAGAAATACACATATGAATAAGTTGGATAATACTTAAAAATGTACGAAAAATCCGCAAAAACACGGTACGTCCTAATTAAAATTGAATGTTGTTAAAAAGGCTGCCATGCCACGTCTCCTGCGAGGTAATGAAGTTAATTTAACGCGTTTACGTTAATAAAATATTCGTGGACTGGGCGAAAAGGCGCTCGCAAAGTTAACCGGTGTAAGGGTTAAACCGCTATGATGTTACGAGCTCAGATTATGAAGTGGTTAACGAGTTTTGAAGGTGAAATCTGAGGGTGGTATTTAGGAAAAGTAACATGTGGATGTAGGCGTTGAGTCTTATAATTTTATTACATTACTTTATTGGCAAGTTTGTTTATTAAACTCTCTCTCTCACTATGGCGTCCGTTATGAATACGTACCTATTGAAATCCAGTTTTCTAATCGAAATTAACTTGTTACACCCCAAATTTCGTCAGTTATCGTCAAAGCCTATTGATTGCGGACTACTTCTGAGATATTCCTAACTCAATATTATTTCGCCCGACCCGGGAATTGTAACTAGGACCTTATGCTAAGTGCATGATACCACTAGACGGTAGTTATTTCCACTTGAAAAATATCAACAGTATTTCTTCACGAATTAAGTCGATTTCATAATGACAGGCACTTGTAGATATTACCAGATGAATTCATTGTATTTACAGTTGTGGTGCAAACTGATGAGGTTAAACATACATACAGAAACACAAAATATTTATGTTTTTAGAATACAAAGGCTAAATTGCAACTTACTCTCTATGGTACAATCAGCGACAATGCTATCGAAACGAACAGTCTGTTCAAAATGATCCAACCAAAACTATGAAAATTAAATACGAGTATTAAATCAATGACACAAAGAATGTTTTAGAATGAAGACAGTACACGAAAACTGTCATTCTGACAAGAACTTTATCCAATTGAGATAAAGTTCAATTTTAATCACTGTTGAGATAATTTTGAACGATCAGTCCCGATATTTTTATATACGGTTACAAAAAGAAGTATCTTTGCCAGTGTACCTATTATTGTTTAACAAACTTAGCTACCTATCACTCCCTACTCATCTCATCAAACATTAACAATCACTTCGGAAACATTCTAAACTTATCGCTTTCTTTACACGTCTCGTTACATATTAATAATCGTGATAATCACTCGTTGAACACGGTGGGTGTGAGAAAAGGACGAAGGAGCTAAAAGGGAGGCTCGTACATAATGAACCGGTGGCCGCGAACTCGCTGCGTCTCGGAATATCTTAGCAGTTGTATGTTCTGCTATCACGTCAGTTTAGCTAGGTGCGGACTCACAACGACGAACTTTCAGATAATAACTACCGGATAATAGGAACCCGACACGCGTTTTCCTGTCCAAACGCTGGTTTCAAAACCAATCTTAGTGTTGAGGTGAATTTGACATTCGTAGAAATATGGCCTGAGTATTTTAACCTGGTTGATGTTGCTACAACTTCTGCAACTTTATGGCGTACGCATGTTAAGAAATCCTACCTATACCAGACAAACAGTACTTGACGGATTGTGGATTTGTATGATAAAATAAAGACCTAGTTAGAGCCAAGAAAAAGTTGCCTACTATAATTCCGAATCGGAAATAAACATAATTAACTAACAAGAAAGTTTCAATGTTCAAATAAGACTCTCAAAAGGCTTTAAAAAAGTTATCCCAACAAAGCAAGGTATTACGTAAAATATTGAATCATAAAGACTCAAAATCGGCACACTAAACCCGCACACTTCACAGTTCGGAAGCAAAGTTTCATATAAATTTTGTACAGCAAACCTTAGCTGACGTTAACTTCGTATCTTTGTCTGATACTCACGTGGAGGCAGGTGGGCGAGGGGGGTGCGGTAGGGTTACCGGGAAGGGGGAAACTAGTGAAATTCCAACTAGCTTTGTGAATCAATCAGGAATTAATTGCAACCCCTTCGAGTCTAGTGGAGTAGACTGAATCCTGCATATCGAAATATTTTTCTGTTGCGCGATATACAGAATGTTCTTTTTGTAACCGTGTTTGATAAACGTTAAAGAGAAAAACGCTAAAAGAAACCATTTTAAGCTCCAGTTTAAAGAAAAATAAGGATATTGTTACTCTTGTAGATTAGGCACTAAATTATGAATATTGGAATAAAGAACTGCCTCGTTTGTCTAGTAGTCGAAAGCTCTACTGCTGAGCATGAGGTCCCGGGTTCGATCCCCGAGTCGAGCAAAACGTTATAGAGTTTTTCTATATGGAATTTCTCAGTATCAGCCCGGAGTCTGGATTTGTCCTCGATTGATGGCAATAGGCTCGCCTCCTATTACATGGGAGTCAAAAATAACTAGCGAAATGTGAGTGTACTACATGTACACCTCTGCCTAACCCCTTCGGGGATAACAGGCGTGATGTTTTGGAATGAAGAAATTTCGTCAAATATTTAAGTTCCTCCTCAAGCAATTCAATTCAATCATAAAACAACTAACATTGCTAAGAGAATTTTCTCCACCGAAGTTGATAAACATTTGTGGTATATGTAAAACTTTGAAGGAGCATACAGAAGTAATTTTATTAGCAACGTGACGTAGAATTTTCTAGAACTCGGAAAATTACCCGGTTTAAAAGCCAGCTTGAAACACAAACCTGGAATATATTTATCACGTAAGTGAAACCGAACAAGTTGGCTGAAGTTAGAAAGTTGTAACTTTACAAGCTCGATTGTTTAGATTCAGAGTTGCGGAGCCGAGAAGCGACGACGTCAAAGGAAAAGTTTCAAGTGGTTCGCAATACAATCGTTTGTGTCGATGAATGCTGGCGGTAATTGCGGGTAGAAACATTAATTTTACTTTTGAGGTTTGATTTAATAATTTTCAAAAGGAAAATTCAAAAAAAAAACGACTAATAAATGCAAGTTTAAAGGCAAGCGATCACCATAGCTGAGGTTTTATTATATTCATATTTAAAAGTTACTTAAAACGAAATTCAGAATATAAGTAATTAAACAGGAGAATGGGTTGGTACACCACACCATAAAGATAAAGTCGTGCGTGTATGACAACATGTATGAATGTAAACGAAGTAATGTAGTTTCTGCCTACTCCAACGGGAATATGGTGTGAGCTTAATGTATGTATGTCTGTACTTAAATGTAAAAAAGATTACATTTTCTAGTAAGTTTGTTTTCCGCTCCACTGCCGATAACCAAAGACATTCAATACCTATAGACCGGACATCACGATCAAAAGATTCGTCCGAAACCTATGTCCTGCTTGGGCACAAGTCTATGAGTTTTTTTTAGTACGCTCCGCTGCCGCTCCAATATTCATATATTATTCTAGATGGCGTTACTGAGACATGGGATCATAGTTTTCTTATGACATTTCCTTGACATGCCCGGTCTATAGTATTTTAAATCTCTTTGCCGATAACCAATAAGATACAAAAAAACTTGCTGTTCAGTTCAGTACTAAACTGAACCGCCTGTTTTTTTCCCGATTTCAGTATTCGTCTCAGAGTAAAAGTTGTTCATAATAATGATAACAATGACCGTTCCTCAAGAAGTGCGTTATTCTGGTAAGTACATGTTGTTTATTTTTATATAGTCATTGTGATTACCATTTTTAGGGTTCCGTAGTCAACTAGGAACCCTTATAGTTTCGCCATGTCTGTCTGTCCGTCCGTCCTCGCTTAATCTCTGTGACCGTTAGCACTAGAAAGCTGAAATTTGGTACCAATATGTGTATCAATCACGCCGACAAAGTGGTAAAATAAAAATTGGAAAAAAATGTTTTATTAGGGCAGCCCCCCTATTTGTAAAGTGGGAAGTGATTTTTTTTTATTTCAACCCTAACGTGTGATATATTGTTGGAAAGGTATTTAAAAATGAATAGGGGTTTACTACAATCATTTTGATAATGTCAATAATTTCGGAAATAATTGCTACAAAAGTAAAAAACAATGTCTCCCCCCCCCCCTCTCTCTAACTTTTGAACCATAAGTTTAGAAAACATGAAAAAATCTGAAATGTAGAACTTTATAAGGACCTTCTAGGAAAATTATTTTGAACTTGGATGGAAACAACAGTTTTTGTACAAAAAAGACAAAAAGTTGTACAAAATAATTTCTAGACTAAGTTTGTAGTATAATCGTATATGCAAGCATTTTGAACACTTATTATGACAGACGGGAAACTACGGAACCCTACACTAAGCGTGGCCCGACACGCTCTTGGCCGGTTTTTACATTACAATATAAAGACAAAACATAACAAGTGAACGCATTTTCAGCCAAAACATTACCTTCAACTGTATCAGACAAACAGATCGGACAGTTTCTCCGGGAGTCTGTTGCCAGAGCAACGGCATTCCTGTGCTCGAGTGGCTCTTAGAAGGCCTGTCTACCTGTCCCGCCTGCTCGAAGTTTGCTCGAGTTTGCTCGACTGCTGGCTCGAGCACAAAGCGTGCCATACCGCCTGTTTAGCGGATGAAGCGGGTTGCACTTGTGTCATTGTTTCTGCAGACCGCAATGTATTGGGTATTCTTGTCTGGGAAGGTACTGTTTTATAAAGATTCTAAAGGTTTGATTGGTTTCTTGGATGTTTTTCGATACGTTCAATTGTTTATATTTATTACAATTTATCTACGTAGGCACGTAGAACAGAAAAAACACCTCTTATTGGTAAAGTTACTACCAGCATGATCTCCGGCTTTATCTTAAAATTTCGAAGATTATTTTTATTAATACGGAAATCAAATAGTTTTACAGAAGAAGTAGATAGTAAGAGTTCATAAAAACCAACTAACATCAAATCTTCAGTATTAATAGTAGGTAGGTATAGACCAATATTCACCACTTGCAGTTTTCTTAATCTTTTCCCAAATATGTAGTTCTTCTTCCAGTTTAACCGGATTCACCTGAATACCCGTATTTTACATTAAGCAACCGTCGATTTGACATCCATAACTCATTGTAGGAATTATTGTAAAACGATCGGACTTCATCTTGAAAAACTGGGTATAGCTTGACGTGCTTTCCGAAGCACAGAAGGGTCTTGCTATGATGTAGACGATCAATAATTCATGTACAGACGCCAGCACATCAAACTTGATGTGCTGGCGTCTGGGGTAACCACCCCAATGTGTCAAATTTTCCCTATTGAATATGAACCTTATTCTGTTTGATTAAAAGTTGAAAAACGATCAAAAAAATGTGACACATTGGGGTAACTTGATGTGCTGGCGTCTGTACCTCAGCCAGCGTAACTAAACTTTGAACCGACTCCAGTAGCTACAACAGTATAAGCAAATTTTCGCAACTAACTCAGCAATTTCAAATCATTTGTTTCGGGTACGATATATGATACCCCCTGGCAAGACTGTACCTAACAGTCATTGGGGTTGAACAGCTTAATGTCCTTTAAAAGTACAGACAGGTAATACATAATAATTTTAATAATAATATAATAATTTCTTTATTGACATAATAATTTACAGAAACATGTTTGAAGCCTCTGACTCCTGAACTAGGTATACCTGTGTGTCAGGTGCCAGCGCCCTCTCCCATTGAATTGGCTTAGGTAGTAATGTCAACATAGGAATATGTGCATATACAAAAACGTTGTTCTAGAAAATACATTTTTTAAAAGCATACAATTTAGGAAGTTATTTCGTGCTGTGTGTGTGTGTGTGTGTGTGTGTGTGTGTGTGTGTGTGTGTGTGTGTGGGAGAGAGAGAGAGAGTGTGTGTGTGAGTTGGTGTGTGAAAGTATGAAAGAGTTGATCTGTTTACCTTTGTAAAATTTTATCAGTTATTCATTATTTTCTCCACATCCTCATAATCAAGAGAAAAAAGCCAGTTCTTTAATAAATACATAAGTAATACATAATCAATACTCCACGAGCCAAACGTTTAATCGACACGGGCAGCTACAAGTGTTTATAAGCCAATATTCGCAAGTAACTCAGCAGTTTCAAATCATCCGTTCCGACAAGCAGTGCATCACTAGTGCAGAGTGCTGCCCTAGATAATTGCGTAAGTGGGATCACCCCGCCAGCTCAGCCCGGGGCCTGTTGCCCTTTCGCTAAAACTCCTTGTCTACGATAAGGGTAGTTTGTTGTTCACTAAGATCTTCTTTGGCGTAAGATAACAGATGGCAATTAGCATGTTTGGCGTTTAGTGTTGTGCCTTAAGGGTAGGATTAAAGAGATGTGGCAGTATGGCATTGAATAATAGCTGGGATTGAACTGGAGATTTGGAGTGGAAACAACTGATAGGTACTGGATTCTTGTGTTTATTTATTCACAAAATCCACTGATTTTTTACAAAATTTCACCTATTGACAAAATTAATATTATAGTCAATTACGGATTTACAATTTATTAACAGACAATAAAATTATGCATCAGAAACTAATAGAATGACATGCTAGCACCATCTAAGCATGGTAGTAGCACAGTATAAATATTAATACAGTAGGACAACGCCTTTGATCTCTGGAAAAATACCGACAACGTCTACACGCGTTAGCCCTGAATAATACCTCCCGAACTACGAACATCGTTTTGTTCGCAGTTCGGGAGCGGCTTTTCCGCGTCTCGCCCCTCACGCCCCGCACGATTGCCCTGTCTAGACGGCTTCGTCGGACGACTGTAGGTTTTTAAACTGTGGTAGTAGTGTGTGGTGTGGGTATGTTCATTGCTTATTTTGTATTACCTTTTAGGTACCTATAATAAGAAATGATCTACCGTTTTCTTCATTTTTTTTAAACTAAGGAAAAATAAAAGTTATACTAATCAACATTTTTTTACTAACCCCCTCTCTTCAATCTTCTCAGCTTTTAGAATAACATAACGTAACTTGATGAGTAGATTCCATAAATACTTAATGAACTAATTACAGTGATGACGGCTAACACACGAGTAAGAATCACTAATTCTTGGAGTTTCTTACTTCATACAAATTACTAATGACGTCAAATTAACTATTCAACGTATCCTCTATTATACACGTAAGGATTAGAAGCTGCGTAGTAAGTAACAAACATTTTAAAACTTAGTGGAAATAAAAAATATTACGCGAAGACTCGTGGATCTAACATGTTTTTCTTGCCATTACAGATGTCATTAAACCACTAAGTATGGTATAAAAACGCTTTAATAAAAAAAAAATACTGTTTTAAATTACACTCGTAGAGAACAGACGGTCAGTTACAGATTAAAATATCGTCGGTCGTTCAGGGGGTCGAGTCTGCTATTGCAATCGTGTCTGAATGACCGGTCAATGATCGATTTTTGATGTAAGTATAACGTGTGTCAATGACCGGTCAATGACCGATTTTTGACGTAAATATAACGTCAAACTTATGACACATTTCCCATACAAAAACTGTTAAAGTTGTCAAATATTCGATCAATGACCGATCAAGGACCGGAGACACGATTGCAATAGCAGACTCGAACCCCTGGACAGTAGATAAGAAACAAAACCACATTACCAATAATTTAACAGTAAGCATTTTACATTATTCACTGAATACTTAATTAAGCACTGAGCAATAATAATAATTCAAACCAGAAGCATAGAAACGGGTTGCCCCTAGAAGCCAATCCGCAATAATTTTCACTCAAATCTGACAGTAACATGACCGATATTCCACTTCAAATTTGCATGTCCTATCCTTTGAATAAATTAGAACCACCTGCCCCAAGGTACCTCTATGAATATGTAAGACAATGGCTTTCAAATCTTAGCCTCCAATTAGAAGGGGTCATTAAACCCTTAGTTAATTACTTCTGCCCGTTACAGAGACGAATTGCGAATGTATGCGGCCTACAGATTACGTGGGTATCGACTATGAAACTTAATGCTCTTGGCTTCAGACAGACATTTGAGTATTTAGTTTGCGTTAAGGTTAGTGTTATGTGGTTTCTGTATGTTGTAGACGTTTCAGGTATCGGTTATTCGAGCGAATTTAGCCTTAAGAAAATAGGGTTACCTTCTTTATCGTGATAGGGAAAACCTGTCTCTGGTGATGTAGTTGTTGGTGGTAAAACTTTACGTCACCAATATTACTTGAATCGTGTTGTTACAACTACTTTGTCTTTCTTCCATTCAGCTAACCCGAATGGAAGGAATACCCGAATAGAATGTTGTTTTTGAACATAAGAAATATTTTCAGTATACACTGTATTAATTTAAGAAAGAAAGATAACGAAAGAAAAAAAATGATAAATTTAACTTAACTATCCTTATTTACTCTACTATTGTCTAAACAAAACGGGTTGTATAAGTAGAGATTGATCTTTCTTCTTTTAATATATCTTTACAACGATGGTCTGATGGTAAGTTACGAACACTTCATATTCAATGTTAGTCTGACGTCTTCGTCCCAATGTTCAAAGTAAGGGCCGCCTATGGTAGTCTAGGTAAGCCGATCTTTCTCAAATATGTCCATTGTCCAGTCCTCACTTTTCCTAACTTAATTCACGCTAGCGAAAACTTCTATCACACTTCCGAAGTTGTACCAGAGAAAAGTGGAGAACTCCGCAATATGTACCAAACTGGGTGAATAGGAACGCAGGGGTGAGTAGAAACAAACGCTTTGAAGAAGATTTTCTCGTGAGTTCATTGTCATTAAAATCAGAAACAGACTCCTCGTATGTAACAAACAATGCTTAAACGCTCGTGAAAATTCTCTACAAAGCTTTGTTTCTATTTACTCCTGCGTTACTGTACTGTACTGACCTGACTGTACCTTCCAAGTCGCCAATATCATATATGCAATAGATTAACGAGTGTCCAGTTTAGTGGCAGGTCGGGTGGCACTTAGCCGGCGGTCAGCTTAATCCGTTTGTAACGTTTAATCGACTCGGCTCGCCGCCACGTCGATACGGCTACCACTTTAACCGATAGCTACATAAACTGTATATATGTATAGTATATCTGTTACCAAATAACACTGTGACGAGATAAAGTGTGCTCCTATTAATTTGCAGCCGCTAACGAACATCGGGTTAGGTAAATTGGCAGGCATGAAAATAGAGGATAGGATAATGTATTTTTTGCCAGCTATGTCGAAACATATCGACGCTGTAGCGCCTAAAAATAATTGTTTGGTGAGATTTTTTATAGTAAAAAAACTGGGAATGAAAACTCGTAACTTTAAATAAAATATAAATACAATTCTGTTTGTTTTTCAACATGTTATTTCATCTCATAGTGAAAACAAAATAGATAAAGGGAATGAAGAATCGTGTCTATGTGCACTGGCCTGCAAAACTAAGTGTCACACTTTTAAAATTGGCATAACTTTTGGCTCCAACATTGGCTCCAAAACTCGTGTTTAGTATGCCAAGGTGTAGTCAGAGCCCGAGGAGGAAATACCAGTTATTAAAAATTAAATAACATGTAAAAAATATTTATAAATGTTAATTGAGTTTTTTTTTACACTAGGCTAATTTAATTATATTATCTTTTTTTAAGTTAAAAATAATGCATAGTTAACTATTTGCAAAGAAAGCTGATAAAATTTTCTAACGTTTTCATTTTAAATCTCTAACTTCTAAGTTCTATAGTTTATAGTTTAGAAGTGTAGTACTTAGTTTTGCAGGCCAGCGTTGTTTTTACGGAACTAGCAATTTCAACACGTACAGTCGCATTCAAAAGCGCGTGCTAAACAAGATAACTTAGCGTCGTGCATTTTATAACGAGCTAATTATTCCGGCGTGTGAGCACGTCGAGTGCTGCCATAAATATCCAACGCAAACACGGTATTAGCACCGGTCACGCTGCACCTTGTTTGACTACGGCCTAAAACAACATGCGTTTGCGACCGCCGACTAAATTTGTTACTGCCGGTCATTCGCTGACTCAGTGACCGCGCTGTACAAGCACTGCGAACGGCCTTACCTTGCTATTAACGTTATCCAAAGTTACTGCTCTTAAATAATGTTTGAAAACTGATTGGTAATCTAAATTTTTTAGCACTATTACATTGGGAGACTTCCATAAACTACAATATAACAATATTAATACCAGCGCGGTACTTCTCCACTGCAGGGCAAAGGCTTCTTCTCATACAGTGAAGGCACGAACATTGATCACCGCGCTTACTCGAGGCGGATAAACGGTTTCAGATTTGAAACTATATTTCCAATAAGACAAATTGAATACAAAGTAAAATAAAAAAACAACTAAACACATTTAATAGTTCAGTATTCAACAGTTTTTTTATATCAACATTTTAATTCTTGCCAAAGACTTTTATCGCCGACTGTACGGATACGTGACTAAGCTTAAACAGAACGAAAAGTTGAAATACTTTGTATTTAAAATAATATTTTATTTGACAATTAAAAACAACATAATAATTTTATTCGTATAAAGATATTATTTTAGGAGATGTTAATCTGACGTTGTTCTATGTTTATTTTCGTATACATTTTATTAATTATATTTATCTATGCATATTAAACACGAATAAATGTAAATTATTTATATTGAAGCGGTTTTACTGTTGGTATGCGGTTTTTGGTTTCCGTTCAGCGATTTATTCATCAGTTCGGCCTACGATGTTGGTAAATAAATTATAAGATTTATGAAAATTTTATCAATAACCTATTTACATGCCCCTCTGAATATTTATAGCTGTGGGTGTTTTAACTATTCACCAATCATGTTAAAAGCAAAACTACATGAATAAAATCCCTGAACAATTTTCCGATAAATCACAATTTAACGTCTCTAATTAGCTACCCAAATCGCGCATCCCCATTCCCCGTACACTTGCGTATTTAGGCACGTTACCAAACACGCATTTACACGCAAACCACGCAAAACTTGGAATTCATAGCGTCCGTCCGATTTTAGCCTAATGTGCGTCATGTCAACATATTGTTTGTTAGAAGCGCGCCCGTGGACACGGCCTAAGCAAACAGCCATTACTCTCGGCGCCGAACGCACATGATCGCAGCCCCCGACAATTATATCGGACCGGATCGTATCACGTCAGGCGTGGTCTATCACTGTTTGGACATTAGCAGTCATTTGTAATAATCGTGTTTTGTGACGAATTCACGTTCGATTGTTTGGTTTGTACAATTATTATACGCAGCGGTGTGAAATTAGAACTTTGCTCTGCAAATATTGGTATGTAATCGGGTTTGTTTAACAGCTGGTCAATCAATGCTGTGATCTGATAAACCCCGTGGGTGGCTATTTTTAGTCAATTCCTGAAACAGGAATGTTCTCTCAACCAACTTGTGAGAATATTACGAATTTAAACTACAAATATATCCAAGCTTGTTAGTTTCAAGCCAACAAACTCAATATTGCACCCTGACAAGCTAAAACCGTAATGTCGATAACGCGTGATATCAGAAAACAATAAGGTGGTTGCACACTCATTTAGGATGCAGGGAGGTGCCGTGCCGTCGGCATCGTCGGCGACCGGTCGCAGTCGCAGCGGTCCGCAGCGACACGCGACGCGCACCGAATGACTGATTGTCGGCACGTGCTGCTCAGATGCACCAGTGTTTACAGTTCCAGGCGGAAAATATTCCAGTACTGTAGTTAACATGTGTTTGCGAATGGGTATGCACTTACAGACGTGATTTAGAAATGGACCCGTTGTTTTTGAAGTTAGATTTGTTGACAATGTAAAATGATGGAGTTTACGTTGTTTAGGCGAGAAAAAAAAACATTACAACACACTGCAACATTTTTAAATATTTTAGAATCATTTTTCAAAATTGGTACAGGATATTTATTATTTAAAGAAGTTAAGGCGCCTACCTCTCATGCACGAGATTGTGGTTCAAATCCGGGAAGTACCGACAATTTCTAAAACACATTTTTTTTTTCAATAATTCATGTAGGTAATTTCTAAGTTTATCTTAGACATCATTGACGTCGGTAAAGGAAAACATCGTGAGGAAACCTGGATTTATAGTTAATCCTTCTCTGTATGAGAAGAGGCCTTAGCTCTGCAGTGGGACAGTAACAGGCTGGTATTCAAATTTATTATTTTCTAACGCCTTTCCTGGGTTCACTTGATTAACAAACAGCCCGTATTTATTGTTTTCTAAATAATATTTTTTTCGCCAAACATGTTGAGACGACAAACCTAATAGTCCACTAAATTATAAAGTAAACAAACTAAAAAGTAGTCTGTCAAACACATGCTCGCCCGGTATCCCAAGAGATGGTGTAACTTGTCGGAACTGACCCTAAACTTAACCAGTAAATACCGAAGCCGCACGAACTATCAAAAACTTGAGCACTATTCCCACTTGTGACCGTTTGTTGTTTAAAGTGGACGTAACTCAGCTGAGTACACTTTACTTGTTAGCTTATACATTAATGTCAGCAATAATTAAACGCACTTTACTTGAAACCGTGATTAATGCTCTCGAGTAGAACGAAATGTCGTCGATGAAAGTAAACGTCATTATGAACGCAAGATATTTAAGTATAACTTATTCTTACTTAGTTACTTTTTAAGTATCAGGTACTCTATAATTTCGATACACAATTTAACAACGAATCTACATGTCCAGAAATGTTTGACTGAACAAATCAAAATCGGAATCAAAACATAATTTGTTAAAATTCAACTGATAAATTAAATAAAGATTGGTAAAAATAAAAGAAAGTAATTGAATCACATTAGCTAATTTTTAGTTACTTTGAGGCTTGGCTGACAAAACAACAATGGCGGCATCATGGTCATACCGATATGACGGCCGGCACTCAAATTTCATAATCATCATGTCATCATACTGACTTAAATGGGCCTACCAATTAAACAATTCCAAAATATCAAATTTTCGCAACATCCTAGTGTTATTTTCACAGAATTTTATTTTCATATATAAAATCTTACTTGTCTAAAAGAACTTGAAGAAATTAATACAACATAATACCACAGTATAAAATATTAATACAGTAGGACGACGCCTTTGATCTCTGGAAAAATGCCGACAACGTTTACACGCGTTAGCCCTGAATAATACCTCCCGCACTACGAACATCGTTTTGTTCACAGTGCGGGAGCGACTTTCCCGCGTCTCGCCCCGCACACCCCGCACGATTGCCCTGTCTAGACAGCTTCGTCGGACGACTGTAGGTTTTTAGACTGTGATAATACAGAGCAATTAACAACACTGTGACTATTAAGCTGTCACAGTCATATTCTATCTACACTTACAAACTGCCAAATCAATTTAGAACAAAATAGTTGTAGATACAAATTGAAATTCGACATCAAACCATCCAACCGTCTTCTTACCTGTCAGGTCCGTAACTGCAATACCAACAGATTGGCAAGTTCCACAGAACTGTATCGCAGACTGAAGTAACAGATTCGTCGGTATTGCACGAGCCACGAGCCACTCCTAAATTCAATTAATCATAGTTGGGATTAGTTCCCCTTTGACGACCTGCAGGCCAGACGTGACTGTCTTGTAACCGGCTTTCGATAACTAATTATAATTATTGGAAGTTTGGCTACAGTTATTTTGGGTGAAGTGTCGTAGGATTTTCGGTAGAGTTGTTTGATTGGACATTTTAACAAAATTATTTTCATGAGATGAAAAGAACTAAAGGCATAACAACGAACGGTTCAACTAATTATTTTAAATTCTAAGAATGATATAATAGTTGTTGTACTTTTGATACGTAAGAAAGTCAATAAATCTCTCTTAAAACTATCATAAAAGGTTCCAACTATAAGATTTTTCATGTAAATATAAAACTTACTTGCAATTAGATATAGATAGATAGATAAATAAACATTTATTAAGTGCACACAAAAGACACAGACCAACACACAATACATAAAAAACTTTTTTGCAAAAAATGAAAACCGACTTCAGTTTTTTATTTTTCCATTTTTAGATGTTCCCATACAAATATTTGCCATGAATTTATTTTATATTGTTAATAGTTAACAATACATGTCATGATAATTATTACCTAACCTTATTATAGGGGTATCCACTTATCCCTAATAAATGAAAATTAACATAGCATAGGTACCAAACTGTCGAAATCTAGGTATATTGTACACATCTGCGCACCCCACAGAGCATACAGGCGTGATGATACGTCATGATGTTGTATAAACAATAAACATCCAAGCGATTCCAGCAATCACGACAGATTTGCCATCTATTTTTGAAGAGTGCCGGTGTATATCTCCGAAGATCAGCACCAGATCTTCACCAAATTATAATGGGACCACCTCAGGAGTATATTCTTTAAAAAAAAAAGAATTTTGAGAATCGGTCCACAAATGGGTGAAAAATCAGGTATCATACATAAAAAAAAAATACATACACACGAACATAGAACCTCCTCCTTTTTTGAAGTCGGTTAAAAATCAAAGGGATAAAACAATGAACGATGAATGATATAGTGTGCGGTGTGCGTCTCAAGGCTGCCACCAAATAGGAGTCCAGCTCAGCATATGCCAGGTAAATGTACCAATTAACTATTATCTGTTGAAAACGGTTGCGTTTTTTACATTAACTAAGCATGTTCTTGTGGTAACACATACTTTGGGGTTCGCATTATAGGACAATACTGCAATAGGTAACTAACATTAATTTGTAATTAACTACATTACAAATTAATTTATTCCACCCGCTGTGTATCTACGTTCGCAAACTCAAATCCCTTTACAAAATAATAAAGCCACAACTCCTGTCAAAATATGAGAGGGGTATTCTCAAGATATCAGTAATAAATTCTCGCCAATTACAAAGTTAGTGCAACTTCCGTTGGTCAGTACTCGAAAGGCCAACTAGTTAATTCGCAGCGTGCCCCGTCGGGAATCGAACTCCGGACGTTGGGTAAGTAGCAGATTTATTAAGAGGCTATTCCTAAATGCCGGCGGGGAGAACTTGGGTCTAAAATTAAATCACGCTTTAGTTTCGAACTAAGCCTTCTAAATTCGTGCTTTGTCTGTTGTAGATACGGGCTCTCAATTTAACTGGTGTTTAGATACGTTTTGAATTGTACAGCTTCATTGTTTTTGTTGGTCGATTTTCTAATATTATTTTGACATTGTAGATCTACACTGATTCATATCAGATTTAAGTAGTCATATTTTTCCCTAACAAAACTTATTATACAGGGTGTTAGGGCCATTAAAGCACATCCGTACACCATTTCTCTATAATATGATTTTGGGCCCCGTTCAGGATTGATTTTTGACTTTGAGCTGTACAAATTAATAATATTCTAATGAGATCTTAAACAATATAACCGATTTAATTTAACGATGTTCTTTCCACCCTGTATTTGATACGACTTCCTTTCTGTTGAATCATACGCGTAGACATCCCGTACACGTCGCGTAGACATCGCGTAGACAAACCATTTCCTCTTCTCTTTTCGAATTCGACACGGTCGGCCGAAACAGAAAATTTTATGAAAGTATTTTTAAATGTAACCCTTTATTTGCGGCGGACTTACAACAAATCAAAAGGCTAATAAAGAAACGCGAACAACTCTTGCAAAGTATTTCTTTCATCGGAGGGAAAGTTCGGAGTCGGAGGCAAAAGTTGCGAGTCGAGAATTTCCTGAGGAGAGGGGGAGGGGAGGACGGAAATGCCAACGACTTCCTTTACTACGTGTAACTGCAGTCAGACAAACGGGTTTTGTCATACATTCTTTGTACCTAGACGTAGGTATTATTAGTACGTATGAACATAAATGCACGAAGATAATGATGCATAATGTCCTCTCATGCACAAGGTTGTGGTTCAAATCCGGGCAAGTACCAATGTGACTTTTTCAATTCATATGTAATTTCTGAGTTTATCTTATACATCATTGACATCAGTGAATTAAAACATCGTGAGGAAACCTGGACTTGTAGTTAATATAAGCACAGTCTAAAAACCTACAGTCGTCCGACGAAGCCGTATAGACAAGGCAATCGTGCGGGCCGAGACGTGGGAAAGCCGCTCCTGATCCAAAGGTGTCGTCCTACTGTAGTAATATTTATTTTATACTATGATATAAGTCACCAATCTGAAATCACCAATCCGCCTTAAGAAAGCGTGGTAATCAATGACCGTGCCTTCTCCGTATCAGAAGAGGCTTTTACCCTTCAGTGGGACAGTAACAGGCTGAAAAGGCAACATACGTATTTATTGCCAATAGGGCGCTTTGACATGCCGATGCCGTCGAGAAATATTTCTCTTTTGTTTGCTGTTTTGTTTCTTTATCGTCATCATTTCAGGCTTAAGACGTCCTGCTGGTCATAGGCCTTCTTCAAAGGCTTCTTTTCGCAACGATCGGTCCTGCGCAGCCCACATACATCCACCTCCCGGGACTTTCACTGCCCCTTAAGTTAGTCCTCCTCTTGACTAAATGCCCGTTCTTATATTAAGACTGACTGGACAGGTTCATTAATTTTTGTGTAATTATTTTCTCATAAGACTTTATAAGGCACTTGTCTACATGGTCTCAACACACTCGGACAAGATTGTGCCTGGGCTCTGAGTCACACACAGTCACAGTCTCTTTCTGTATCCTCTAAGATTTATTTCTTTGTTTCTTCTCAAAATAGACAGTAACGCAGCAACTTTGTCTGGTTTTAAAATATGTTCTTTTTGACATGTAAAAGCGTTCGTAAAAAACCAATTTACATAAATAAATGTGAAGATTTATAAATTTAAATAAATGTGACCATGTTTAATTGGAAGTCACCTGAACCAATGATTCATAACAAAACAATCTAAAAGTTACCAACGTGAAACCCAAATTTATGAAGCGAAAAATCTCAATAACATTTTGAATATCAAGCGTATCGCTGCGTTATTAGTTTCCATGGTAGTTAAAACCAGGCGAAACTAAAATACAACAAGTAATAACAGGGGATTATTACATAAACAATCCCGGCTCAATATTGATTTCAGTTTAGCCAACAATATAATCTACCACAATTTGACTAAAGTTCTGAGTTTCTGACAAGGATAACTAAATTGATTATGTATTTATCTTGAATACATAATATCTAAAGCTAACTTGGCTATATTGTTCAGCAGATGTCTCAAAGAACCGCGCGAGTAGAAATTGCGTGCTGCGGGTTATGTATGGCCAATGAGTTTACAATATTGACCGGCCTGTTGGCCTAGTAGTTAGTGACCCTGACTGCAATGCGGAGGTCGTGGGTTCGATTCCCATCCAGAACAAATGTTTGTGTGATGAGCACGATCATTTGTTCTGTGTCTGGGTGTTATTTATCTATAATATGTATGTATTAAGAAATATATGAGTAGGTTATCAGCTGTTTAGTACCCATAACACAAGCTCTGCTTAGCTTGGAACTAGGTAGCGGTGTTTGAAAGTTGTGGAATATTTATTTATTATTATTTATTATTTATTTTCGATCAAATTTAAAAATAATTAATAATGTAATATAATAATGTTATTGGTTCAAAATATGCAATGTTAGATATGACTTTCTCTCTGTTTAAAACTTGTGCTTACACTGTTAGATTTGAAAAATAAGAAAATCGTTTAAATATAATTGTGACATTATTGGACGAGTTTTGATTACAAGATTGGGTAGAAAATGCATAATATGGTCTTAAGTCCACCTCTGTACATTAGTGTGCTTGAAGTAGGTATTAAATAAACAAATAAATACCTATTCCATAAATAGCTTTACAATATTACTAAAGATATTATAAGATATAATAAAACAAACTTTTGAGGTGTTTACAACATTGATTGAATCGAAACAAAATTCCGTAAGCAAGCTATGCTCAAATGAAAACCGAATTTACTTATACCTACCTTAACATACAAAATAGCATACATACTATGTTCTATTATTTTCAGTCTAACTAAAACATTACTTTGTGAAGTCGTCTCGATATTGTGACACAGTAAGACAATGGTATACAGTGACTTGCTATCTCAATATTCATTTCCTGAAACTGAATTTCAATAAGCAAATGTCGTCACTACAGGTTGACGTGGAAACGGATGCGAAGCCTACCAAACTATGTTCTACATTTATGTTTGTTATCTATTAATGTTAATAACAAAAACAAAACATCTCGCTTGTGTTCCCCGGAAGATAGGCAGGAGTGTAACTTTTGTAGGTACGTCCACAATTAAGCCAGTTATATTTAAGTCCCAAGTACTTAATAGGGTGCGAGTCTGTTGCCAGATTATATATTAATTTATTTAAAGGAGAACCAACAGCTGTAATACATGGTTAACAATTAAATAAGCAACACAAAGCCAATTACAGGTTATCACGTGTAAAAACTGAATAGGTAAAATTAAATAATAGGAATATATTATTATTAAAAAGATACTTGTCTAAAAGTCTTTAAATATGAACTTTAGTTTTGGGATAATAAATATAACATTTTTTAATAAAAAAATAAATATAATTGATTTAATTTTTTTTAATTTTTATTTTTATTATATTATAATTTTATTATTTATTTTAATTTCAATTCCATTATTTTTTTAATATAATATAATATTAACATATACACACAGAATCGCACATAAACTTTATGTGCGATTCTGTTAAAATCACTGAAAATTTGGGATGCCGTGATAATTGAGCTGTCATTCATTCCATCCAAGAATGCTAGTCATTGACACTTTACTTAAGTTTTCACATAGTAACTTTTACTGAAACGACGTACTGTACAGACAATTCGTAATCATGTGTATTTCATATTGGTTATACTACATGTATGCAAAACATCAATAAACATCTCGCCAGCTATCTTCGAAGACGTCTTCAAATCCATTGGGTAGGCTATCTCAGGCGTCAGATCTATGCTCTCTAAATGGACTTCAGTTTAGCACGTGGATCAAGTTTCAAACTGATGCGGACTCAGCCCCAACAGACTGTTATTGATTGACTAATAGCTCACGTAGCTTGCTTATAAATTAGTACAATACAGAACGAAATCAATTACTAGATTAGCAGTTTAGCGGGACTGACTACGAACAAAATTTCAGTAAATATTTTGGAGTTTTTTATGCCATTTTAGAAACTCTTCAAATTTTACTTCATGCTTTGATTTAAGTGTTCTTGGTTTAATATGTACCTATACTTCCCGTTTTTATTTAATTTAAATTTTATTTCCTTCATTATTTTGTTCAACACAACCCCAAATGAGGTTGTTGTTATCATCCTTCAGAACAACTATTGAAATAGGACAAACCCTGAAACCGCGAAAAACAAATCAGCAGTTTCACACATTTATGTAACTAAACGAACTGCTGATTTTACTTATAAACATACCTGGTAAGTTTTACTAAGGATAGTTAGTTGTTTAAAGATCTAATGTTTCGTTCTTAAACAAAATCACAATTATACATCATTGACGATGAATTATGAAAAAGAATAAGCCTTTACAGTTAGTAAACCCAGTCTCAAATATTTACAAAGGTAACCATATTAATATCCATATTCCCACTGTCTTCAGAGGTTCACCATCGTGTACTGTACTCAATCACCACTAAGATATACGAATATATTGTGCCATGTGTAACGTACACCTATAAATTGATGTGAGCGGCGTGGAACGTGATTTGCCCTAATGAAAATCAAACTGGAGACGGTCAGACATGCATACATTTAGATACCAGGACAGCCAACTGATTAATTATACCTACTCGCATCAATGTAAATATTTATGTAAAGGAAGGGTGGATAATAGACATACATACGGAAATGTGTCCACGAAAATTGTTTGCTTTATATTATAAAAACTTTTCTTCATAAAAATACATTAAAGTTCATAAAAAAAAAACACTAGTAGGTGTAAAATATCTTTGGCGTTGGAAGTCTGTGGCTGAGGTAGTTTTTTTTTTATATTAACTATTGGCCACAAGTTTCTTTGTATGTAGACGGTTGAATATTTTTCCATTTGTTTTGATATTACAAACAAACTACTAAACCGACTTTGATGGGACCACACTGGACGCCTCTCAAACAAAAAACAATTTTTAAATCGGTCCACAAAAGACATAAATGACATGACATGTTCGATTCCCACCCTGGACAAATGTTTGTGTGATGAGCATGATCATTTGTTCTGTGTCTGGGTGTAATTTATCTATAATATGTATGTATTTAGAAATATATAAGTATGTTTATCAGCTGTTTAGTACCCATAACACAAGCTCTCAAGCTTAACTTGGGACTAAATGGCGTTGTGTGAAAAGTTGTGGAATATTTATTTATTTATTTATAAAAAACCATCTACTTTTAGTAAGTCGGTTGAAAATTAACTCAGCATATAAAAAAATGGGATGCAATCCGAACTTTATCCCCTATGATAGTTACATTTTAACAAACTCAGTTACGTCGTACCGTCCGTGGCTCGCGTAGTTTTAATCCAAAAGTTAATATTTCAATATAGCATGTAGATGGAATCGTAAAATTCCCCAATATCGTTCACTTTATAACACTGTAAAAGGGAATACACACTCGAAGTATAATCAAATACGCCCAACGTCAGATCGTCGAGTTGAAATAGAATTTTTTCGCTCTTAAAAATTGCGATCACGTTTCTAATATAGTGAAAACAATATTCTAGTGACCGGGTGATTTCTGCACAGATGCTTGCCCTACCAATATTATGTAGGTGGGGCAAACTTTTTCATAGCTTTGATATATGAGTGCCCCATAAAATATGGGGAAATAATTTTAGAAACGTGCAAACTAATACTGGTTTATTTTAATCTAACTTCTCATGACGTCTCTTCACGATTGATAGAAACTTTTGTACTATATTCTGATTTAATATAACCTAATGTACTTGGAATTTGTTCGCTCATGTTTGATTTCTTCCGAGCGCGATAACGTTGCGATATCGTAATTTGAAATCGCATACATCGGTTGCTCTCGCGGTTTTAATGCGTAAAGGGGTCGTTTCAAACGCCATGTCGATCGAACGATATAAAAAAACCACATTAATCTGCACTTATCTCGGCGATATTATTTAATGACGCGTCATTTCGCGGTTATTTGTAACTTTTATGGAGGGAATAGATCGTGTTCGGAGATGCATTTTTAGATAGCACTCTTTATGTCGAGTATTATATTATGCGTAAGTGAAATTTCATTATATGAAGCATGATCGTTCTTGCTCACCGTTTTATGGTAGGTACTTTTTACTACCCTTACACCCACAAAACAGCATTTACCAAGAGTAAGTATTTAGTTATTAGAAGTAGTGTGTTAGTCTGTAAATATTTTTTTTCGTTGTTACAGATAATTTATATTATTTTTTTAATTATCTTATCCATCCTTGAGGGTTTTCGTGGTTGTGTCCCTCGCATCTCAGCGGGCCGTATCAGAATAACAGCGTTGCGGTATTTGTCTTTTTTAAATATCTAAACAAAAGCTGAGATTTTTGGCCTCGCACAGGTTTTTTTTTTTAGATAACAATTTTCTTTTTTTTTCATACATATTTCTTGTATTTTTTAAATTTTGTTTTAATTTTTAATTTCCTGTGAGTCCAAATGAAAGCTTTTTTTTGTTTATTTTCTTTCAATACTGTGGAAATACTTACTCAGTAAATAGCGACAACATGCCTATTAAATATCTTCGAGTGGAATAATGGTCTAGCTAGCATAAACTATTTTCCTTGAAGACCGCAAAGTAAGCAACAAATATCGTTTATCACGCAATACGATTATTCCACAAAGAGTCGCCGGCAGCGGGTCGATTTGCATGAAATATAAAGGTGACCGCACACATAGTTTCCCGTTGTTTATAGCGGTCAGTGAACGTGGTCCTTTTGTACCTCGCCCCTTTTGCATTCCTGTCTTCGTACCTTTATTGTCTTACTTTCCGCTCATGACATTGGAATAATATATTTATGAAATAGATAAACAAAGGGAGGACAGCGACATTGTAAATTAAATTGTCGAGTAATGCGACAGTGCGCTCAAATGCTTGGAAGGAGTTTTTTGTTCGGGAATTTAATGCAAAGGGAAGTTTATGAATGTTTGTTGTTAAATGAGTCGTACTTTGGAAAGTAGGTATTTTGCTTCCATTGTCTGGGTTAGAGCGCAATATAATTATATTTGACATACATGTAGGAACGGAATGTTATGATAGATGAGTGGAATGAATCGTAAAGATGAATGACAGTTGTGAAGCATGTTGAATGAGAGAGATGAAAGTATGAAATAGTCTAGGAGTGAGAGAGAAAGGAAGTGAGTGTTAAAGAAGGTGAAAATGAGGAAAACGGAATACGAGGAGAAATAAGAGGAAGACGTAAGGGACAAAGACGATACAAAATAAAATTCAAGATTACTAAAGAAATCAGCGCTTTTATTTGGCCCACATCGAAGTAATCCCACATATTTTTGGGGGCTCGTCCGGGATTGTTCGATATTTCGAGTTTGCTGGGCCAAAGCACGGAAAAGACGGGAGCAGAAAAGACCGACGCCACGACGTGGAGCGGCCGGGGACTTTTGCTCTAGCCAAACGACGGAAAAGACGATAGAAGACGGTAACAGTAGTTACAACAGACGAGGCAAAGACGAAATATGGGTGGAAACGGAAGGGATCGCCGACAAAGCCGTCAAGCGGACTATGACGAAGACGACCGTGCGGCAGCTGCATCGACGAGACAACCGTTCTGCCGAGATCAGGGTATATTCCAGACCGAGAACTTGGTGGCAAAATTCAGCGGGCAAGATAAATCGTATTCGGTGGCAAAATGGGCAACTGACATTGACGATAACGCTGAAATATTTCAATGGACGCCTCTACAGACTCTGATAGTCGCTAGAAGATCTCTGACGGGAACTGCAGCCCTGTGGCTAAAATCTGAAAAACCATTCAAAAGTTGGGACGAGCTGAAGGCAGGTTTGCTGAAAGAATTTCCCGATTCGATAGATAGCAAAACCATACATGAAATGATGGCCGCTAGAAAGAAGAAGAAAGACGAACGTTGTTTAGACTACTTGTTAGTTATGAAGGAAATGGGAAAGCGCGGCAAAATGGCTGATTATGTCGCCATAAAGTACATTATAGACGGCATAATTGACTCAGAAGTGAATAAAATGGTGTTATATGGTGCTACTACGTACACGGAGCTCAAGGAAAAAATCAAAATATACGAGACAATTAAAGAAAAGATGGGCGCAAGTTACGTCCGAAATAAGAAGCCTGAGAGTAGTGAGAGTAGTGCTGGTACGAGTAACAAGAGGTGCTACAGTTGTGGAGAAAGAAATCACCAATCATCGCAGTGTCCTTTTAAAGAGAAAGGTCTGAAATGTTTCAAGTGCAACGAATTTGGGCATATCTCGACGCAATGTAAACAAAGCGGAAACATTCGGTCAAGAACGAGTGAAAAGAACGAGGAACGAGAATGGCGTAGTGAAAAAGTAAAACCGAACTCTTCCGAAGATAGACGAGCGATGTGTGTGGCTGACTTCACTCCGAGCGTTTACGAGGTTGGCAACGACGATTACGGCAGCCATGACAGCTCATTTGAGAGACGTACCAACATTAGCGACAAGATGGCGAATGCAGTGGGAACTGACGCTAACTTCACGGATGTTTACGACGAAATAAAGACGCCGGCGCAGATACGTTTTGAAAATGCCTGCAAGACGATATTTATCAACAAGTGCGAAGTGACCGCGTTAATTGACTCGGGAAGTGAACTGAACTTAATGTGTACCGAGCTTTACGTACATTTAGGATCTCCGGAGTGTGCGGAAACCGCTACGAATCTAGTAGGCTTGGGAGGCAGTATAGTGTCGACGAAAAAGTTAACTGCTTCTGTATTATTAGACGGATACGATTACAATGCTACATTTTATGTTGTTCCAAGGCATGCTATGCCGTGTAGTGTTATATTGGGTCAAGACTTCCTTAAGGACGTATTTACTATAATGTCGAAGGGTTCAATACTGATTGCACCAAACATAAACAATTGGTTGTCAAAAGTTTGTTGCGTAGTTAGTCAAGATCATCCGTTTGTTTTAGGTAACATTAAGAATAAGCAGGTGCAGCAAGATGTCATTAACTGTGTGATGAATTATAACCCTAAGCAGGTAAAGGAGGCACCAATAGAGTTGCGAATTGTGCTTAAGGATGACATACCAGTGGCACAGCGACCAAGACGTATATCTTTAGCTGAACAGCAGATGGTGGAGAAGCAAGTAGCAGAGTGGCTCAAGGAAGGTATCATTCGCGTAAGTTTTTCTGAATATTCCTCTCCTCTGGTGTTAATAAAGAAAAAAGATGGTAGTACAAGGATTTGTGTAGACTATAGGCCAATCAATAAAAAGATTTTTAAAGATGAATTTCCTCTGCCCATTATAGACGATTTAATAGATAAACTTAGAGATGCTCGTGTATTTAGTGTCTTAGATTTAAAGAATGGCTTCTTCCACTTGAAGGTTAATAAAGACAGCATTAAGTATACTGCCTTTGTTACACACAATGGTCAGTATGAATTTTTGAGGGCACCTTTTGGGTTGTCAGTTTGTCCAAAGTATTTCATGAGATTTGTAACCATGGTGTTTCAGGATCTTATAGCAAAAGGAATCATAGTCATATTCATAGATGATCTGTTAATACCTGCTGTTGACGAATGCCAGGCTTTGCAGCGATTGAGAGATGTGTTGGATGTTGCATCGCAGTACGGTCTGCAGATAAATTGGAAGAAAGCACAACTATTATGCCGACGAATAGAGTACCTAGGACATATTATAGAAGACGGGAAAGTACAACCTTCACAAGAGAAGACAGATGCCGTAACCAGGTACCCTGAACCAAAGACTATAAAACAACTTCACAGTTTCATAGGATTAACATCATATTTTAGAAAATATATCAAAGATTTTGCACAAATAGCTAAGCCGTTAACTGATTTGTTAAGAAAAGATGTACCTTTTGAGTTTAATGATGTGCAGAGAAGTGCGTTTAACGTTTTGAAGAATGCACTAGCTAGTAGCCCGGTGCTAAGAATTTATGATCATCAGCTGGAAACGGAGTTGCATACAGATGCCTCCGCAATAGCATACAGTGCCATTTTGTTACAGAGAGACCACACAGGGGAGCTACACCCTGTACACTACTACAGTAGGAAAACTAGTGAAGCCGAGAAGAAATATAGTAGTTATGAGTTGGAAGCATTAGCAATTATTGAAGGAGTAAAGAAATTCAGACACTACTTGTTTGGTAAGCAGTTTAAAATTGTAACTGACTGTCAGGCCTTCCAAAAGACATTGAATAAAAAAGATTTATCAACAAGAGTAGCCAGATGGGTGTTGTTACTGGAGGAATATGATTATGTTATTGAACATAGACCAGGAGGTAAGATGCAACATGCAGATGCCTTAAGTAGAAACCCATTCATTGGAGTTATTGAACTAAGCTTGCATGAGCGTATCAAGCAAGCACAAATGTTGGATGATGGTGTAAAGGCGATTATAGACATTCTAAAACTGCAGCCATATGATGACTATTCCTTTAGTGATGGTTTATTGTACAAGGGAATAGAAAGAAGATTGGTGATACCGAAAAGTTTGGAATTTGAGGTTTTGAAAAGGATTCATCAAAAGGGTCATTTTGGAAAAAGAAAAATGTTAGAATCGTTAGAACAAGATTATTACATAAAAAATGTAAGTAAGAAAATTGAAGAACTTTTGTTGTCATGTGTACCTTGCTTGCTAGCAACAAAAAAAGAAGGAAAGCAAGAAGGATTTTTGAACTGTATTGACAAAGAAGACATTCCTTTGCACACTCTACATTGTGATCACATTGGACCTCTTTCAGAGACGAGGAAAATGTATAATTACATTTTAACCGTTGTGGATGCATTTACGAAGTTTGTGTGGCTGTTTCCGGTGAAGGGAACTACCAGTAAGGAGACAATAGATAAACTAATGATTCATCAGCAAACATTTGGTAATCCTACGCGAATAATTTCAGATCGTGGAACTGCATTTACCAGTAACGAGTTCAAGGAGTATTGTGAAAAGGAAAGTATCCAACACATAACCATAACTACAGGAGTACCCAGGGGAAATGGTCAGGTGGAGCGCATACACAGAATTCTCATAGCAGTGTTAGCTAAGCGGTGTATTGAAGAACCATCTCTATGGTACAAGCAGGTCAGCCGAGTGCAGAGAGCACTGAATAGCACGTACCAAAGAAGCATTGACACCACCCCTTTCGACCTCATGCTGGGTACTAAGATGAAAACTAAAGAAGATATACAGATTTATGACTTGCTCCAGCAAGAGCATAGAAGTAATTTTGTGCAAGACAGGGAAGACTTAAAGATGAAAGCGAAAGAACAAATAAGAAAAATTCAAGAGGAAAATTGTAGGACATACAATAGAAAAAGAAAGGAAAGTCGAAAATATGTTGTAGGAGATATTGTAGCCATCAAACGGACGCAGTTTGGCAGCAGTCTAAAACTCAAGCCTAAGTATTTGGGCCCATACAGGGTCACCAAAGTCAAAAGGAATGATCGGTACGATCTTGAGAAGATAGATCATATGGCGGATGGTTCACGGGTGACATCTTCCTCCGCCGATAATATGAAGCCATGGCCGGTGTTTGGCAATAGCGTTGAGTTAGGTGAGTAGGTCAGATCCTCTCAGAGATTGCTTTAGGTTAGGAAATACATGGTGGTTGTTCTTGACTTAATGTTCCATTATGATGGTGTAGGTTATGTCACGTAAATGATGTAAAATAAGATGTAAGCATTGTAAAGATGTACCAGTTACCAATGTACTCTCTGTTAGTTTTTTTTTAAATTTCCATTTGATGTACAAGTTGAAGATGTGAAGATCGACTTGTTATTTCTAGTTAAAAAAACAAGTAAGCATACTGTTGTTGTGTAAAACTTAGTTTTACAAGTTCTGTTGAATGTTGTTTATGGGTTCTTGTATAGTGCACCCTATAGTTTGTTGTACACTCATAGTAAATAATGTAATTCCATATAAGTAGTAAATAAGTTTATTGTTAGAAGTAACTGAAAGTAAATAAGTTTTGAGTTTGTTATTCTGTTATGTACCTAGTAGTAATGTGGTTAAATGAAGAAAGGCATGACAAGGTGTGTAAAATTTCACTAAAATTAAGTTGTTGTAATATAAAGTTCAAGTGGTGAATGGTGTTGTTCTGTTTGTTCAGTTTAGATCTGACTGGGGACAGTCAGATATCAGAATGGCCGAGTTGTAGGAACGGAATGTTATGATAGATGAGTGGAATGAATCGTAAAGATGAATGACAGTTGTGAAGCATGTTGAATGAGAGAGATGAAAGTATGAAATAGTCTAGGAGTGAGAGAGAAAGGAAGTGAGTGTTAAAGAAGGTGAAAATGAGGAAAACGGAATACGAGGAGAAATAAGAGGAAGACGTAAGGGACAAAGACGATACAAAATAAAATTCAAGATTACTAAAGAAATCAGCGCTTTTATTTGGCCCACATCGAAGTAATCCCACATACATAAACTCACGCTTTTTTCCCATGGGGGTAAGCAGAAACTACAGAGCGCCATCCTACGATTCTTACATACTTCTTTTGCTTCGTTTACATTCATACATGTTAGAGTAGCGGTGGCCCAGTGGTGGCGACCCCGACTTACGTACAGTAAGTCGTGGGTTTGAACCCAGGCAGGCGCATTACTTTGTGTAATTTATTTCATCATTCTAATGCTCTCAAAAACGGTGAAGGAAAACATCTTGAGGAAACCGGCATGTCCTAGAACCAAAAATTCGAAGACTTGTGACATCTACCAATTCGCACTGGGCCCGCGTGGCAGATTATGGCCCATATACACAAAATACGCGCTATGACGTGGAGTGGCGGATACGAGCCCGGTATCTTTATCTTTTTATTCATACATGTTGTCATACCCACACGCCGGTTGCGAGTACTACGCACCTGACCAATTATATTTGAATGTATATAATACTAGCAATTCGCTCGTGACTTCCACGAATTTCTTACTATTCCCTTAAAACTTGAACATTATACTTTAACCACCCCAAAGTTTTGTAAATAAAATATAGCCAATGTTATTGATTCTGTACTTTTTGAGTTGAATCGCTACAAACAAACAATAAATCAAATGCTTTCTCTTTATAATATTATTATTAATTATGATAATAGACATATATAATCTCACGCTTTTTTGCTATGCAGGTAGAAACTATAAGAAACAGCCTACTACGATCCTTCCATACTCCTTATAGTATTGCGAGTACCTGACTGCTATAGAAACTTCATCAATAAGGCCAATGTCCTTTTATATGCCTTTACTTCGACTTTTTCACACACAATAAATATAATAATCGTATATATTTTTTAATTTTTTTACCGTCTGGCACATCACAAAGGCAAGTGCTCACGAATCCAAACGAATAATTCACACATTGTTCAATATTCTATCTGTATTCTTCATTTCACATTTCACACCTAAATGACACCTTTTGTCTGCACCGTCTCGCACTCATTATTCGATTATCATTGAGAACTGTCAATTGACTGTCATATTGCGAACAATCGGCACTCGATCACACCCCTCTTTCTAATGAGGGACGACACATTGAAGTCCGAAGTGGAATTATTAAAAAACCATTAGATGTGGAAGCAAAGACCGTGATGGATGGACTCTTGAATCCGATCCATTTCAATTTAAGCGTCCCGATGTCTGAATAAAGGGTGAGAATCCCCAGAGTATGGTAATGTGTTTTAAGTCATGGTCCGGTTCATTCAGCTCTGTTCTCTTCGTTCAACGTTCTCGTATAGAGATACGTCGTAACGTTTATAATGTTGCAATAACGGTTGAAACATTACTCACACCTAACTAGAAGTGATGAGCTGATAAATCATATCTAGTCGCCGATTTATATCGCAATAAACGAGGAGGGATTGCGGCAGTAAATAAAAAGCACCACCAACTCTTTATGATGTTTTATATTTATAGACTATTTAACATTTATTTCGTGTACTCCTTTATAAAGGAAGCTACAAAAATAGCTTGGACTATATAATGTGGGAAGGTAAATGTACATTTGGCAAATACTTTCATACCTTCATTTACACAGGATGGTACTACGACGTAGTAAGCTTACCGCGTAGGCTCTACGGCGTAGCGCGTCTACGGCGGAGCTACGAATACTAAAAACCCAGGCCGTTAACTCGACTTCACTGTATAAAATAACCATCTGGGGAAACCACCGCTTATCCCTTAGAAAAACTCTCTTTGTGAGGATAACTCGCTCTACATCCCCTCTTATGATATGTTTATGTACTTTGAGATTTTATGTGGACGTTCCGACGCCGAGCACGAATTTTATTGGGTTTATAGAATTTTATGGCGCCATATTCCATGCAGTGGCCGCTGTTTTTCATTGTCTATTGATTTTGATGCGTATAGTGTGGCGCTACGGTTAAACTGTTGTCGTTATAGGGTAGTATAGAAAATAATGAAATGTGCGGATAATAAATATGTTAGGAATGTAAACAAAAACCTGTCAAACAAACGTAAACCTAGCCGAAGCTGAGGTAATCTCTGTGCAAAACTATGTTTGAAGCGAGCTTTAACAGTTTGACGGCGCACTTAATGTATTTATACCGGGCACCGGGCAGCGGCATCTGTGGCTAATGATATCGCTGGACCTGCACCCAGCCACCCCGTCCCCCGGTCCCCCTTCCCCCGAAGCTCCCGATAGGCCCCCATGACTCGGTCATTAGTTAAACACGCACAGCCGCCCGCATGTCGCAAGTTTATCTTTGGCTAAACTGTAGGTATGTGGACTCGATTAGCCCTTTGATCAAATAATCCGGCGATAAAATAGGGCTTCAGGAAATTAAATTACATTAAATGCCATTGTTCGGGTGCTGTGGCTGTGAAATGGTTTTATGTGGGGCAAACCGGACGGTGTGGAGTGTTTGTAGAGATAACTTAATGTAAGGAGTTCTTGGGTAATTAATGATTAGTATTATTTGCCTGGATTTTTTTACTGCAGTGTAAAAGCTCTGTCGTCTACTTTTTATTGAAGAAGTCCAGCTTATCCCGCCATCTTAGCCTGAGCCTTCCACGATATCACGTGCTATGCAAAAGAACTTATTGACAAATTGAAATATGAATTGTGAATAAATATTTTTCCATACTACTTACCACTTAACATTGTGCCTGTAAACCTATATGTTAGGTATATGTACAATTTACCAATAAATTGTAATGTTTAAGTCTCATATGAAAGGCTATTGCCATAAACCAGACTTAGAGCTGCCACTGAAAAAAATACAGATGAAACATACCAATAACACTTACACGGCCTGGAAATCGAACCCTCATGTTTTACGGTCGGGCTTGCATTTTGGCGCCACCGCGCACCGTGAGACATGCCATTTTTGTATTTTAATTTTTATTTGTTCAACATGTTTTACCGTGCGTGTTTCAATCTGTTGCCAACATTTTTGTTAATCTTTCTTGCAACCAATGTTTGACAAATGGATCGTCCAAAAGTAAGTAACAAATCCTTTTCACTTTAAGGCTCGCTTCCTATGTAACTTTAATACAACGGGTTAAATGTGGGTGCACTATGTTGGTGCACCTCTGTCTAACTATTCAACGAATAATGGCGTGATGTTTCATGTACAAATAAAATGAAATATTTGTGTTAATTAGACAAATACCAGCACTGAATGCAGTCACTATATTTGCAGCACAGACGCAAGTTCATTCGGACGGCGCTAGAGGGTTTGAAGACACGCTCGTTACTTGCATGCGGCGTGCAAGATAAACCGCCCGCTAGTTTAATTGGTGGTCACCTACACGCTACGTCTCATTCCTAGGGGCTTCCAACAAATCATTAAGACCACACCGGTTCTGTAACTTGAGTTTCGACGAAATTGTTAGACTTCGGTTGTAAGGCAGAGTTTGGGTGTTGATATTTTGATGTAGGTACTGTTGTTACAATATTGATATTAGGAGTTTTGTTTACGAACTGGTTGTTTGAGTGGTTTTAGACGTTGACAATTTTCGTAGTTTCGTATGTCAATATAACATTTTTAAACAATAATATTTTGTGATGTTATTGGAAGAATAGTGCGTGAAATGAAGCACTAAAACAGCCATTAGTTACTTGAAACTAAAACACGTAAAGTACCTACTACTTATTAGGTGGAAGGGATTTCGATCTTCACACGTGCAGATACTTTTTCTTCTGTTGATACTTATATATGTTTGCGTGACTATGAAAAGTTACAAAGTTTCAGCGTTGAAATTTTTCGTCGGTTTCTTTAACTTTAATCTGTAAAATACCTTGAGATAAACATCATTTCTCTCAAGAAAAGAAAAAACTTACATAAATTAGGAAAAACCGATCACCTACCTCGATGTACAGAGGCCAGCACATCACGCTTCCCCGATGTGTAAAATTTCTTTGATAGGTTTTCAATTTACTTATAAACAGAATAAGGTTCATGTTCAATTGGGAAAATTTAACAGTCTAGGGTAGCTTGATGTTCTGGCGTCTGTACCTTCCACCCTCCATATTCCACATTCACATTTAATTAACACTGCAAATCTAATCTGTCCCTACATTTATTTATAAAACAAAAGACAGTAAAAAGCCGCAGAGGGTTGAACCAGTAAACGTTCTTGCGTCCGGAAGAGGGCGGGAGTGCGGCGGTCACTCGATTAATACCAACATTAATCTCAGCTGCCCCGTGGCGGGGGCTTTAATTTATGCCCTCATTTTGACAATTGATGAGGAAGGACATCGTGTAGATATTTTAAACAACAGACGCAGGTGAAGCGGAATTAAACTGCGATTACGGGCCGGGTCGCGTTGTACAGTCATCCTCAAAATATCAGGAGGAATTGAGTGTTCGATATGCCATATATTAAGCTATGATATATATGCTTTGTGTGTTTGTTATTGAGGTAATTAAATATTACCTAAGTATTATTATATTTTAATAGTTGTTTAGATCAAAATCAAAAGTCATTTATTGAAATTAAACTGAGTATCAGCACTTTTTGATCGTCATAATTACACACTACAGTCCCCCAAAAAGCACGCTTTCGCCACTTCCCAGTGTTTTTGCTGGAAAGAAGAAGTTACGGAACAAACTCCCCTGTAACACGCCTGTCTAATGAGTTAGAAGAGCTTGAATATATACTGTATAATTAGTTAATATTAATAAGTAATCGATCAATTTTAATTAAATTGTTTGCTACATGTTAGCTAGCACACTACAATATAAATCATACTAGTAATACATAGCTACCGACATTGACAACTAACCTCAAACAAAAGATCATTTGATTTGAGTATTTTAAATTGATAATCTCTGATTTGGAAGAAAGATTCTTAACCTAAACCACTTTTATTCTAGTGGAATAACGACACGTTGGAATATGAGCATTAGGAGCATATGCTAAAAGGCCCAGAGAATATAGGATTCACGCTGAATCAAAGTGCGCATAGAACTAAATAAAGGCAGGCTGACTTTGGATTAGAATCAGATGGGTGTTGGTTGGGTAATGTGTAACTCTCATTGATAGGTCCAGACCACTAAAATAAATAAATATTCCACAACTTTTCACACAACGCCATTTAGTCCCAAGTTAAGCTTGAGAGCTTGTGTTATGGGTACTAAACAGCTGATAAACATACTTATATATTTCTAAATACATACATATTATAAATAAATTACACCCAGACAACAGAACACAAGAACACAAGAACAGTGTCATTTGTTCTGTACAAATGACACTGTTAGTAGTCCAACAAGTCTGTGTCTAACACAAACATCATCCCTTGCATCACCTAAGCCTACATTGTGGAATGCAATAAAGAATTGAGTATTGAGTATTGAGTACTAAGATTTACTTGTAGTTCGATAACGTGACATATTGTTAAAACCCAAATTTGTTAAATATTGCTATAGACGCGACTTCTACATCGACATTCTATTGGACACAAGTCGATAAGTCTAGTTTAGTACGCTCCGCTGCCGCTCCAATATTCCTATATTATGTTAGATGGCGTTACGGAGACACGTGACCACAGTTTTCCTTTGCATATCCTCTCTATAGTTTCTTAAATCTTTTTGTTAAAACCCGTTTCTGACGTAAGGTACCTTTTTAAATTAAACATATACGGTGACACTCACATTAATTTTCAACTCGCTTTTGATCAAGACGCATTTGCAATCAATTTTTATTTAAGTTTTTATGTCCTCACCATCGTGCACCGCGACTACAAATCCACACAAATTCCATTAAACTTCCAAATATTTGGAGGCAAATCGCCGGGTATACCCTAATGAGTGTTGGTGAACGGTCGGTCTGGAACCAAGGCATGCGTGAACCCGCGGCCGCTGCTCGTGACGTCAGCGTCCGCGCGACCGAAGAGAATATTAATTCACTGCCGCGTCTAGCAACATCATTCACACTCACTGCACTCACTCACTGCGCTAATTACATGGAAAGTTAGGTTGAAATTGTCATGTCAAACCCATGCGGCATTTCAGTAACAAATAAAGCAAAGAAATCCCTACTATTTTACACGTGATTACGTATTAAAATACTCATAACTAATTAAATTAATACCAAATGGAATTATTAATCATTCGTTACCGCAACCGGAATATTTGTGCAATTTTATACATGTTTAGCAATTGTTTGAACTGCACTAGTAATAGCTGCGGGCAAGCAATTATCATCAAAAACTAATTAAATCCTCAACTATATTAATTTTGCGTCCGAAATTATAAATTCCTCGCTGACACAGAGGGTTCCGACTAAACTGATACGGAATAAATTTTCAACTTAATTTAACTAGACAAACACAAAGGACCGAATAAAGGGACCGACTTAATTTCAGTATTGAGGTGGAAACTAATGATAAGCTAGTTTGTTCACTACACACACAAAACTATGAATATAATTCGTGGTAAGTAGGTATATGGAGTGCTATCGTCGCAGGTGACTTTTAGTAGTTTCTAGATAGGTAGATCCAGTGCGTACGCGGCTAAAGTTGTTTGGCAATGATAGATAATGGGTATGGAATTTCGTACCCTTACCTACGATCTTTAACATTCCCTCCACCACCTGTTGGTTTTGAAAATAAAATATAGCCTGTGTTACTTGGTGATAACAAAGTTTTTAATGGTGAATAACTTTTTACAATCGGTTCAGTAACTCATTTTGAGCTAACTCTTTACAAACAAACGAATCAACAATCAAATGGTCCCTATTTATTACATTAAATTAAATTAAAATCTTTTATTTCGAACACAATAGTCCATTTGGTTAGTATACACACGACTTACAAATTAGTGTTAATACTTATACATCTACCAGAAACACAACACAATCTATTAATGACTACGCAACAGTGGCATGTAGGCGTATCCAATGCCCCAGTTCTACTATATTAGCATAGATATCCAAAGTTGAAAATTTCTCGTCTATTCTGTTATTTAAACTGCATCGCAAACTGCCGCATCCACATCTCCGTAGCATCGTACATCGAGTGGGGCGCGCGCCGAGTGCGTCCCAAACTCCCGACTCGTCCGATTTCGCGCTCGACTATACTCGCCCAGCTGCTGTCGTAGCTCGCTCTTCTAACAATCAAAACAAAACATTTTAAAATAAATTCTTTGATGCATACAATGTGATACAAATAACAGAATAAACGAATAGAACGAATGAGGAGGGACTTGTTACTAACACCAGCCACAAACGTCTTGCCGAGGTTGAGCCGAGTGGCTGACTTTTTATTATATATCGAGACCACTCCTTGCCACGGAAAGCACGTTAAGCCGTGGTACTACTCGTCATTGGTAAATCTTTAACACCAACAAGCAAAATGCTTAGTAAGTGAGTTGTAAAAGTCTAATTGGCAGTCACTGCATGTAAAACACTGGTAAACAGCAGCATCTAGCTAAATGTAGTAGTTAGGGAAAAACTATGATGAGTTCCATTGTCCCCTATCAAATACAAGATCTCAAAGTTTATAGTAAATCGGAAAAATCGGTGGAAACTCTACAATAACATTGCCCACTTTTACTAAGCTAACATAATAACAAGCTTATACAATCGATGTTAAAATGAGAGTACCTATGTATCAAGTAATTTTGTTTCCATTAAAAATTCTAAAGTATTTCTATCTCACCCACCTGCAAGTGGACATAGAGAATGAACAATCGCTCCAAAACCAATATTCCCAGCAAAGCTTTGACGAATTCCTCTCGTCCCCTTGACATCTACGTCACAACCATTTCAGTAAGCCAGACGTTATTAATTCCCGAAACTACAGCGTACCTATCAACTTCATCCTTTCATCTATTAAAAACGTTCGGTATTGGTAAATCAAACAGGTGCTCCGCAGTCAAAGGTTATAATTTAATCAACGTGCGGGGCAGTGGTCCGTCTGTGCATCTGATAGTCGCAGTTATTAAACCGCAGACTGCCATGTTCAATTTACAACGTAACCCCATGGAAAATGTTGTGATTGTACACGTAGGTACTGTGAATTTGTCGGCCATCATGATTTCTGCGGTTGTAACGTTAATAATAGACCGATTAGCCGTATGGGGAACCGCTACACTCGATATGGGAGATCTCGAAATTGATAATATCAGAGCGTTGCAGCTATTATTTAATGCATATAGAGTTAGATAGTTAGTAAAACAACAAGCTGTATCGAATTTGGCTGAGCTTAGAGGTATTCTAAAAGAACCTTTCTATGTTACACAAGATAGTAACATTGACACTCAGTCTCGGATGGGACAATCGCACGCACGCTTGTTATTAATGTTATACCCATGTACGTTGAATGAATCATTAACAGCTAATATCAGCCTCACGGCTAGACCTAAGGCTAAGCTACCCTTGCCGAGGTTGGTCCGTGGATGGGTTACCATTCAAAACATCAAGACTCCTCCGTGCCTCGGAAAGCACGTAAAGCCGTTGGTCCTTGCTGTCATTTGTAACTCTTTGACAGTCTTTACAAGTAATCAGAAGACCGAAAGTCTGACAACCAGTTTAACCAAGGGGTATCATGTTTGGGTATTCCTCGAAGCGCAACCTTTTCTTAGCGCAACCATCGAAGCGCAACTATCTTATTCCGCGAAGCGCAACCGTTAGTTGCACACACAAAATCAATATAAAAATGTTATGTTTTTATTCCGCGAAGCGCAACCATGGTTAAAATTAGAGAGCGAGAGGTATGATGGATTAATCAAATATATCGATAGACAGTTTTATATCGACTGTTTAATTTTTTTACAAGGCAAACATAAATTGACTGGAACTAAGTGTTAAGCATCTTTTGGTTGCGCTTATAGGTTGTGCTTTAGGTTGTGCTTCGAGGAATACGCCATCTTGTTTCCCCGATAAGCAGATGATGACTTGTTGTGATTAATTTGTGACGCGTGGATAATTCTAAGATACCAGCCGGCTAAGCAGGCCAGTTATGCAAAAAACATCCGTGAAATGTTAGTGAAGGTAATCCTCTAAAAGTGAAGAATGCGTGATTAGAATTCAGAGTCATTCCATACCTACTGATAGTCGGGATTGTCAAGTTCACTTCCCATTTACTTCACCAAACATTTCAATGATTTTACAGGATAGGACTGCAGGTTTTCCAGGTGTAAGTATCGGTCACTCTTCGTAGATTTATTTATTAATTAACATTCAACAAATACAATTAACATTGCAATCAATTAACAGTATGAGTAATGAAGAACAACCATAATACAAGCTGTTTCGCAGAAGCCGGTTCAAATGAATGTTCCAAGTATAAATGAATATTCCACGGATTTCCACTTTATTGGGTTCTACCGGGAATTCATTGAGTTTAGTTTTACCGTACATTTTCATTCGGCAGTATTCCGCCCGGGGTTGTAATTAATATAGCTAATATGATTAGTAGTTGTTCTACTGCAACTTGTGTCTGGCTGAGAGCTATGTGTTGCAGTATTTGCTTTGAACATTTTCTTGGAAATAATAGAGCTAAATGATTATTACAAATACATTCGACTACAATTCTTCAAAGGACACAATCAAAAGTAATTTATTCAATTTTGACTGACGATCAGATTTTTTTTTAACTTCAATATTACATAAGACAGTCCCCCAAAAAGCCCGCCCTACACCACTTTCTAGAGTGCTCGTTCTAACAGAATAACTAATTTTAAAATCGAGACACATGTATTTCACCGTCAACCGAAATTATAAGGGTACTTTTTTTGCTATTTGACTATTCAACACTAATTAACCGCTGTTAAACATAGCTCATTTATGTATAAGTAAATAAAAGGTCTGACTACATATAAAAATTCACTTTTTTATTTCAAAATGAATGTCGCCTGTAGCCCGCGGCAGGCGGTGGCCGGGCAATTATTGCGTGCATATTACTCCCGCCCCGGGCGTAATCGTCGGACACATGACTGATATCTGTTTTTTAGTCAATTATAAGTACTCAGAATGACATATATTACTTACATCAGATTTTACACTGGATATTCATTTTTATTGACTGCCTCGTTTGTCTAGTGGTCGCAAGCGCTACTGCTGAGCATGAGGTCCCGGGTTCGAACCCCTGGTCGGGTAGAGTGTTATTGAGTTTTTTTATCTGGAATTTCTCAGTAGCAGCCCGGAGTCTGCATTTGTGCCCGATTGATGGCAATAGGCTCGCCCCCTATTACATGGGACTTAACATAACTGGCGAAATGTGGGTGTACTACCAGGTACACTGCCTAGCCCTTCGGGGATTACAGGCGTGACGTTATGTTGTTGTTATGTTTATGTTATTCATTTTTATTTTTAAGGTATTTAAAATAAAAGGTCGTTGCGTGAATTACTTTACTGGGCTACTAAATTGAATTAGCACTAAACTAAAATGTTGCCACGTTCAAACAGTTTAACCATAATTATCTTATTACTGCAGCTCGTTCTCGAAAAGCCTAATTTATAAAATTTACTTCTAGATTAGAATTAGGATTGTAAATACGTTAACTTAGAACGTTAACATTTTCGCATATTATGTTGTACACATTTAAAGTAAATTACTTAATTTTAAAGAGATAATTAGTTTGTTTAATTTTTATTTTTTATAAAAGTATACATTTGGTCTATTGGAGAACTTAAATAGGCAAATTTTATTTTAAGATTTGTAATAGTATAGTTAGTGGTTAATTAAAGGTCTCTTAGAGAATAATAAAGGTAACTTAGACGTAGATTTCCTAACTGCATTCGAGTTAATGCTGACACACTGATTACGAGTACAAACAGATATATTGTTAGAAATTTCCCTCCCTTTTGTCTTGCAGTTGAGTAATAATATCCACAAACGAAAACTTAACTAAATCACGGTTCTACTCCCAAACTATATATCATGAGCTAAGACTAGTTTGGGAATTAAGCTACAATTAAATGGTCGTAAATTCCAAGTTTGGTCGGGGGTCACTTCGGGGACTGCGGCGGCAATTTATCAATTATTTACGCCACTTGGGCCCTGCGCACCGTCTGCCGTCACCTACCCAAGTCACCGATCTGTTGATTGACACTGTTTGTAATATTGAAAATAGACGCTATAAGGTTTAATTTAATAAAAAATTGTAACTAGAGAGAGGCTGAAACAGAAGTTGCTTTAGTAATAAAACTTGTGGTCTCCTAGTTGTCGATATTTAACCGTTTTGACTTTATATCAAGTTAAACCAAAATTTATCAATATTGATTTTAGGTTAAGTCTTGAAGCCGTTATAAATCAATTTGTTACTGTACTACCAAAAATGTGCATTAGAAATAAATTATCAATTTTAATTGTATTTATGGATTACTGTTTTGGCGATTATGGCTTACACAAAACAAATAGATATAAGCTGTCGCGGGCTTTTTTGTAGGACTATTTAAGGTAATCATTACCAATACAACAATAAATACGTGTTTGATTACAAATACATTTAATGTCTAAGCTAACAACGCTTCTTGGTCAATGAAACAAATATTGATAAAACAAAATGCGCTCGTCTAGGAAATTTGTGGAAAACTTATCCCTACTATTTCTAAAACTCTTCACCTAACGTCCAAACAAGTGAATAAACAAAACGTTACAGTAAGTACATGTGAGCTAGGGTGGTGCAATCAGTCACTTAGTGTTGTCCCGACTCCCGGTCCAGGGACGACGGTAGTCCGCGGTCGCACATCGATCTACGTCAACCACAGTTTCTCGGAGTCGCGGACTTGAGTCAAGAGTCCTAAGACGGAGCACAGATGCTCCCGGGAAATATTCGGGACATTATTTGTTTATGTACTAAGAATACAAGATAAATGTCGACATCATTTTGCTTGTGAAGGAGGTTAAGTGACGAATCGCTCCTTGAACATGCACCATGTTTTTGGGGAAAATGAACAGAACTTAAATAAGATTATTACTCGTACTCTGTGCTATGAACTATATTATATATAGTCTGCGCAGGTAGTACTTCCTACTTATTAAAGATAAAAATAGTTTATTTGTCAAAACATGAGTAAGCAGTACAAAAACTAGGTTGCAAAGCATGGTGTTGTTATAGATAAAAGAAACATCCTAACTTGTTTTGCCTAAAATAGGCGTATTTTTTTTTTAATTGTGACTCATTTCATTTGAGATATAGTTACATTAGATATAGTTACATAGTTTAATTCATGAAATGTCAAAATTTAAGATTTCAAGTTCTTCGAGTAGTTTATTTTCTTGCCCAAGGTCATAATATATCTTAATAAACTATAGCCTATGTTTTATTCTTATGTATAATCTATATTATTGTAGAGTTTCATTAAAATCTATTCAGTAGTTTTTGCCTGAAAGAGTAACAAACATATATACAAAGTTTCGCATTTATAATACTGAGTAGGAAGTAGGATTGGTAGGATTTAGGATTGTTGTCAGCTAATTGTATGATCCCGTTACTGTTACTTTACTTTCATTTTTTAGAGGCTTCAACCGAACAAAAAATCTTAGATCAGTCATGATTTATACTTTCAGCACAGTTTCTGTTTTTCCACTGGCTGAATAACTCCGCCATTTATTGTTTTATTTGCACCGCCTTTTATTATAAATACGAAGAGGTTATTGGAATCCGAATATTTGTACTACAACTATATGTATGTAGGTACGTAAACAAATATGAAAAATATAAATGAACGCAATTATTTTTCTGGCGTCCCCTTCCGATTTAATAAAGTCGAGCTTCGGAGTAGCGATGAATGTTTACTTTACTTTTATAACTGCCAACACTGCTCATTACATTGCCAATATTCCACAACTTTTTTCACACAACACCATTTAGTCCCAAGTTAAGCTTGAAAGCTTGTGTTATGGGTACTAAACAGCTGATAAACATACTTATATATTTCTGAATACATACATATTATAGATTAATTTCACCCAGACACAGAACAAATGATCGTGCTCATCACACAAACATTTGCCCTGGGTGGGAATCGAACCCACGACCTCCGGCATAGAAGTCAGGGTCACTAACTACTGGACCAACAGGCCAGTCAAAAATCAGCAATCAGTCAAATATATTCATAATTAAATCAGCTACTGCGAGGTTACAAAATTATGTTTAACTTTAAAATTAGTATTCACTTACACATACTCACTATTAGCACTAATTAGTTTTAGGTATTGTATTTTACAGTATGGAGTGACAGATCAAATAAGATGTATTTACTTATTCATTTTTAAGTTATTTAACTTATTTATTTCATTATTGACATTAATAACAATAGTGAAAGATTAAAAGAAATATTAAAACATTTAAAATTAACAACACTTCCATGCATCTAAAGCGGACAAGAATAACAATTTAATAATTTCATTGTATTTTTGTTTATTTTTTTATCATGATTTTGACTTGTATTTTTTGTGTGATTAAATTTTTTATTGTTAATGTTTAGTTATGAACTTATGACTAATGAATGTGTTATTTATACTTATGCTATTATTATTATTTTTTATTATTATTATTATTTTTGTGATTTCAAATACAATGTAAATTGTTTGTGAATAAAATTGAAATTGAATTGAAATTGATATCTCTGTCGCAGACTCGCAGTAGGTACTTCTAACATGCCAATAAGATCCCCGTTTATTTATCCGCAAATAGCTGGTCGATTCAGTAAAAATTCACTCCACGAAAACTTGAGTGAAGTGAACTGTCAATGACTAGGATTAGTATGGAATGACAACTCAATTCGCCTTCAGTTCACCTACATTTCGACGGGGAGGTTATTAGAGAATAGCACTGCAGATCAGCCGTTGAATTTCGAATACAATAAACCTTTCAATCGTGTCAATGAGAGAAGCAATAGAAGCGAAAAATGACAGCTCGGACGCCGGCGTCCTCTTGGGGTTTAATGAATTAAGAGACTTATCACGTGCGACGGTGTGACCTAGTAAATAGAATAGAATACTCTTTATTGTACACCATAAAAACTTACTAATAATAACTTTAAGTGATACACACGGCTACACATCAAGCTATACATTTCCAGTTTACACTGACCTCGCATTGTACGGAAATCCTATATTATGCGAGATCAGCTTTTTCTGGAAATGCATAGCTTGATGTGTAGCCGTGTGTACATAAGGTGGCACAGTAAACAACCCGTGCTTTTTGCCACGACAGTAATAATTGAGTAGAACAAAATTAAATGAAATGAAATGAAATTATATTTATTTCTGTAAGTAGATCTTCCCAAATACTTTTACATGACACTTTTTTTAAAATTTAATGGCACTAAATGGCATTTCCAAAGAAACTCAGGAGTCATGGTCTCTTTTAAAGTCCAGACATAAGATTGTATTCATTTATTATGCGAGTCTCACGATGCAGATTGCAGGGCAATATCTGGCAAGGCCATTTGATGAAAGAATCAATTCAGCTTTGAGTTGACTTGTCCCGACAGACGGCATGCAAAGAAGCGTACTAACATTGCATGTAGGTCAGGGGAATCAACAGTGCCACGAAACGTCTTACAGGCTACGGTAAGCTGATTCCTTATACATTCGTGAAATGTACAAACTAAGTTGACGATGTTTAAGCTTAAGCATTTGTGAGGATATAAATCGCATATTACATATACGGGGATCGACTTCCATGGTTTATTCTCTTAAGGGTTTCGAACTCAAAGGGTGCCTCTTACTCAGCTTACACTATTCGTTTTGATCCAGATTCAGTCCGCGTCCATCTGACTGCCTTGCAGCGAGCCATATCTCATGAAACATAAGGAAAGCATTTAGTTAAAATGTAGACATAGACCCCCTCATTAATAAACGTAGCATAAAGTTATTACCAGTATGATCACTGGATTTACCATACATTTATCAAGTACTAAATTTGGCATAACTTTACTCCACGTCTATTAATAAGTAGGAAAGTGTGTATTTATATTGCCGCTGTAACATCAAGGAACTTAAAAATAAAAGTTCAAAATAATGGGGGGGACATACTATTTTTTTATTTTGTTGGCGACTTTTCCTCGTAATTATAATCATACGCTGAGAGTTTGAATCGCACTTGGAAGTTGTTTTATTTATAATACGAACATAATTTTATATTGATTCTTGAAAACATCTGAAATACCTTAGTTATGCAGGTATTGCACATAGTAGCCGCATACAATATTTACGACATAGGTTAATTAAGACGCAGTGAGCTGAATGGGCGATATCTCCTTAACTGCAAGTGTTACCGTGATTTACGCCTACCATTTGTAATCCGTTTTGTTGCACCCATTGTACTGTTAAGGTAATTAAATGGAACTTATGATCTCTCGCACAAAATAATTATTTAAGTCTTTTGTTAATTAAAAACTAAGCTAAAAAAGCGAGACAGATAAAGACGATTCAATCGAGTAAAATTCCAACCAGCACGGAATCGTTTGAATCTTCTAATAATCTCTTTCATACATACCTTTGTAAGAAAAATCTATTCAAAATCGATTTTCAAGATTCATCTTTAGCGGTTCTATCAAACAGAACTTACTAAAACACTGTACTCATACATGCTAGGCTTCCTCTTAGGTTCCGATATTTTTTACAGTGGGCGTCACTTAATATTGTAAAATCAAATCAAATCTTTATTATTTTTTTACACGAATATACCTAGTTACATATTATAAAAATAAATCTTAAAAAGATAAGTATGCTAGTACCCATCAAATAACTACTTAAGTGTATTTAACTTAATTAACAATGAGGACTTATGCAAAATTTATTTTAAACCTAGAATTATATAACATAATTAGCGACTTTCCTGAACTAAGTTAATAAAACCTGTGTTTCAGATCATCACTTAACAAGACTAATATTCCGGGTGCATGTTACATACAGAATATACTCGCATTACATAATTGTATATCTCCTATTTAAGAAATGAGCTTAAAGCTGAATAATAAGCTTATAGCTTATTGAGCTTGAAGCTCAATAATTTCCCAAGCCTTTAAGAGCAGATTTGATCTGTAAACGACGGGCCGTCAGCTGTTGAGCCGAGATCTTTTATACGAATCGTTCAAACAAAGGCGAGGCGTCGGAGCTAACTTAAGCCTTTTGTTCGTTAATACTTTAGATGAACACTGCGCTTTCTTGGGACGTGTACACTGGTGCTTTAAATTGAAAATACTCGCAGCGAATATTCAATTTGACGCGAGTATTTAAAAAATAATTTAAAGTATTTTAATATTTTGATTTTTGCGTAATATTCGATTTAGTAATGAAATGAAATGTAATGTTTATTTCTGTAAGTACCCCTGATACTTTTAAACGTCAATTTTTTTTCAAACTTATCGTTCGGATCGGCATAAACGTTTAAATCAAGCATTAGTACTTAGTAGCAGCTTAATTTCTAAAAATGTTGTAGGAAACCTTAATAGGATATTCGCTTATAAAAGGGTGAATGGGCATTACCAAGATATTATTAAAGACCTAACTAAACTATGAACTTTTATTTAATTATTTCATGCATAGAAAAATAACTATGTATCTTAAAGTATGAATAGTTACAATTACAGATCAAAGTTAAGAGTTATAAATAAAAGATTGACAAAGGAAGGAGATACAAGTAACAAAACAGAACAAAAGCTAAACCAAAGAGTAAAGTGCTGCTAATTTTTTTGATTTATAATTCATTCCTTATATTCATTTTTGTACAAACTAATGGCTTGTTGTGTTTATATTTTAATTATTATTGCATTAAAAAAAAACGAATATATCTTACCTACTTTGTCAACCCATTCAAGTTTCAAACAAAGTTCCCTTCATTAAAATTGTATGCGGTGTACAATCACCATAAGAGCCCCGTATTGTCTTGACGTCATCAGTCAAGAGGAGTGAAAATGTAACAATACAGGATTAACAGTTGACGCCTTTATAAATATTCATTTTCACAGTATTCAATTCGAGAGCCGTTTGGAGTTGCGTTTTGTTTGTGCGACAGATGTGTTTTCAAAAACTTTGGCGAGATAATGCTCGCTGGAATATTCGCAGACTGAAAAATGAATATTGTAAGAGCTTTAGAAGTGTCATATTCTCTAGTGTTACTGTTATTATAGATAAGTACTTCTAGTTCTACCAAGGATCGGTGTTTTCTATTCAAATGTAATGTGACGGTGGCAGGGAACTTAGAACAGTCATATTGAAATGCTTACATGAAGTAACTATAAAAGTTTTAACAAAATGGGTTTCGTTAAAAACTATATTGCCTGTTTTTGGTATTGTCTCATGCCTTACCTAACTATCATCAGTATCTACAAATAGCATTTTTTTTTTGTTAAAAGCGAATGATGTGCTCTCACGTTGAAGAACTTCGGTCGACTGACCAAAAAAAGTTCAGTTTTTGACCGAAAAACGTGTAACATAGTAATTTGTATTTTATTTATTTATGTTATTATATTTAATTTATTTATTTCAAAGAAAGCTTACAGACTAATAACAATATAAATAATTTTAAGGTAGGTGACACTTTTGCTAATTACTCGCTTCCACATATAGGTAACAATGTGGTATTAGGTAACACATAAAAACATAATACACGATAATCATAAATAAGATATAAAGATACCGGGCGTGTATTTCCAGAAACTTGACTTGACTTGATTTTTATCACAAAACCGATGTAACGTTTATTCTTACACTCACTACACCCGCATACATAACACTCATACACACAACACATGCACTCACATTCAACATCTACACTCACTACTCTCACACACACTACATACGCACAAACTATCACTCGCATCCACAAAATCACACACATAGCTTAATAATATTATTGTAACAGCAACTTTGCTGCTTTTATTCGCATAGACTTTATCGCCTAAGTATGAGAGAGGATACTGAATTCTGTAACACAGGTCTTCAAACCTAGCACAGAAATCAGGGACTTTATTTTATTATTAGCTTTAGTTTATTATGGTTAGACATTTTATTTTCAAGTAGGAAATTATTCTAATAAAGACATAATAAAACAGAAAGAAAAGTAAAATAACAATAATTATATAGGTATTATTACTTTATTATTTTTGTTATACTTTATGGGAATAAACATTTTATTATCATCACAATATTCAGATTTTTCATAACTTTTATTTATTTAATAAGGTCTAATTCGCCACTATCCTTACAGGTATATCCCAATACGATAGTGCGGTTCATTTACAAATGTATACCTACTTACTTACTAACTAACTTAGTTACTAACAGAATCGTAAACTCCACTATATTGAAACTATTAGGTACTTAATAAACCGACGGTATAAAGCCAAACCACCCTAGGTATAAGCACATTAGGTTGTATGGAGGTGTCCACAGTGAGGTAGTGGAGTGAACTATCGCGGTATCTTCACACTCGGCCGAGTGGAAGGCTTCTGCTCCATCACACGCGTCGATCGGTTTACGCACTCCAAGCTAGCATGGGATAACTATTTTTTAAGGTTTATTGGTAAAATAGGAAAAGTAACATATTTAAATAAAATACTTTTGCGATATAAATAGCTAATTAAGTAAGAAAACAAAATAATAAATAATAATAATAATAAATATTCCACAACTTTTTCACAAAACGCCATTTAGTCCCAAGTTAAGCTTGAGAGCTTGCGTTATGGGTACTATACAGCTAATAAACATACTTATATATTTCTAAATACATACATATTATAGATAAATTACACCCAGACACAGAACAAATGATCGTGCTCATCACACAAACATTTGTCCTGGGTGGGAATCGAACCCACGACCTCCGGCATAGCAGTCAGGGTCACTAACTACTAGACCAACAGGCCAGTCAAAAAAAAAGTTATTAATTTTAATTCCATTTTGAATGTGTAGGTAATGAATTTTATATGTGATTGTACGTGTAGTTGATCACCACTATTATTTCCAACACAGATTATTTCGTTCCTATATAAATAATTTTACATGACTTAGAACTTAAAACAATGTACTGGAAAATGGGTTTTGTATCAGTTAAGTAAAGCTAAAACTTTGAATCCCTTTTTAAGAATATTCTGCTTAAAAGATTTTGCAGCCTGAGATGTAGTAAACACGTGCTATTAAAACCTAAACTTTTTAAGTGCGTGCCTGACAGAGTATATGATTTAGCATAATAGCATTTAAAATTTTGAACAAAGCAGGGAAGCAAATAGCTAGAACAGTTGAATTTCAGCATTTAATTGGCCATTATTAAGTAGTTAAAAAAACTACATTTTAGTTACTTAATTGGGTTTTAATTTTTTTTTAAATTATCTCAAGTGGTTTTGCAACTATTCTACGTATACATAGTTACTTTTTATCTTTGTTCGCTCTATTGAGAAAGAAGAAATCTCAAAACCCAATAGGTGTAATAATAATAAATTATAGGTATAATACAATATGTATTGTTCTCAATAGGCCTGATCAATGATCCAAACTATTAATGGTAATAAATTAATAGAGTAATTAGGGTCAATTAATATATTATCAGAACGCGTCCTTAATATGATTATATGCTAAATCACATAGCCGCAGTAATGGCAATATTGAAACAAGCATTTATATCAAAAGGAGGCCATTTATGAACGCACACGATCTCCGGTTATTTACAAATAATTAATTGTCGAATGCAACTGTGGCTGTTGATTTTAGCGTAATAAATGCTATGCCATATTCTATCCACATTAATAAATACATCTGTAACAACCATTCACCAATTTAGACTCTGATCCCCTCAAAATAAAGTCCAAAATGTACAGATAGTTTTCTCATACCTGTAACACGTAAACGAACAGTTTCGAACGGTCGTATATACGTAGTTTAAAAAGGAATTAATTTTATTCATTGGGAAATAGAGAATATATTGGCTTGGATTAGTTAAACGATCTTGTACGCGACTGTACGCGTAACTTCATAACGGCGTGCGTTGTAAATTGTGTCGTATCTTGTCGATGTTAAGGTAGATAGTGCACAGTGGAGAAATGTCGATACGTGTGTCATATGTGCGTGTATTGAAGGGGTGATACAGGGTGGTTGGTTCGGTGCAACGCGTGCCCGTGAATAATGCGTCGCTAACGGGCGATTAATGTCCAGCATCGGACGATCGTCCGTTTTTACCGAGCTTACATTCGATTAAACGAATCATGTCCCGATTCGATGTTGGCACTGACGGAAATAACATAAATAATTTTACTGTACATCACACCTCATACTTGCCAAAATCGTGTTTTTGAAGAGAAATATTGGAAGACTTGAATGAGACATATATTTATTTAATTTGTGCGCCGAATTATCTGAAATAATCGCAATTATATAATTAATCGCTTGGTATATTTTTTCTACTACGGTACTGGGTTTTTTCCTAAAATTTCTAAGAAGCTGTCTAGAGTCTGGATTTATGCTCAGTTCGTGACAGTAAACTCGCCACTTAATACATGGGACATAAATATAACTGGTGAATTATGCTTGTAACTTCTACAGGAATACCAGCTCTACTAAACCCTTTCTACATTCACTAACATATTATGTCTCCCTATCAACTTCTGTTCGCCTCGCCCGATCACACGTTTCGTAACGCTCTTGTCACCAGCTTACTCCCCAAGACAAGCGTAAAGAATTTTTACTTTAAAAACATACAGTATAAATATAGGTAGTAATACGCTGTAGGAACCGTGATTCCCTCTGCTAATATACTTATTTATTAACATCAACATATAAATTAGGTGCTCATACCTTACCTAGTTAGCAACTGGATATTGGCCTAGGATTAAAGTAGATGCCAAACTGTAAATCAATGAAGCCTGTCTAGTCAGGTTAATCAAATGTATCCGTTGGAGCTTAGGAATATGCAGGGGTACAGTCGCGGACAAAAGTCCTTGCCTATTCTTACGATATGCTCTACTGTTTGAAATTTATATAACAAAGTGGCAATTCTACTATGATTGGCTGCATAATAGGTACTTAACATTAAAACACGTAAAAGATAAAAGTTATGCTCACTTATTTTCAGATCCGGTATATTTTTAGTTACTCAGTAGTTTAGTAGTAGTTGTAGTTTATATTAGTTCCCTAGAAAATAATTTAGTATTTGACTACGTAAATATGTACAGACGCCAGCACATCAAGCTACCCCAAACTGTCAAATATTCCCAATTGAATATGAACCTTATGATGTTTGGGATAAAATTGAAAACCTATCAAAGAAAAGTGACACATTGGGGTAGGTTGATGTGCTGGCGTGTACATAGTTATAAAATATTGTTTCATTGACAAGTAAATCATATTTTTTTGGCAGGTAAAGCTAAGTTTTCTGAATCGTAAATACTGTGCTAGTGAGCTAATTATGTAGAGACGTTGTCAATAACATCAATAATTATTTTATAGAATACAAAAAAAAAAGTATATGCTGTAACATTTGGCCTGGTTACACCGCTTTAAAATTTAAATTCGCCTATTTCGGCCTCTATCAATAAAAAATAAAAAAAAAACAATAAAAAAAGGTATGTTCTTTTACACTTACTATATTTTCAAGTCGATAGCATTGATAGCTTCTTAAATAAGCAGCTCTTTGAGACCAAGTCGCATCATGCGGTCGCTCTTTTTATAGCGTATTTTGAAACGTAAAATTGAAAACAAAAGATTTAACAAATTCATGTTTTGAAGAACTCGCTTTAGAAGTCACAAAATTCTCAGAATATCTCCTTTCAAACACTTGTGTACGGGCTTGTCCGATGTAACCCTGCACCATGTGCGCAAATTCCTGACATAACTGAGCGCTACAGTGGCGTGGCTTCATTGGAACAAGCTTAATACGCCTCTCGACGGTGCGGCTTACCTTTATAAACTCGAGCTAGATACCACTCTTATTTTCATAGAGTTTTCTTTGTTGTGCTGTTTTACAATAGCTAATCTGGAATAGGATGACTATTTCTGTTTTTAATATCTACGGATAACTTAAACTCTTATTTCGCATCAAATCAGACTCAGCACTTTTAAAAGTCAAACAAAACAAGAAACTCAGACTTTTGAAAGTCAGACGTGGCCTGTTGGTCTAGTAGTTAGTGACCCTGACTGCTATGCCGGAGGTCGTGGGTTCGATTCTTACCCAAATGTTTGTGTGGTGAGCACGATCATTTGTACTGGGTATAATTTATCTATAATTTATGTTTTTATTTAGAAATATATAATTATGTTTATCAGTTGTTTAGTACCCATAACACAAGCTCTTAGCTTAACTTGGGACTAAATGGCGTTGTGTGAAAAAGTTGTGGAATATTTTATATTAATACAACATATATTATAATAATAGGTTCATTCTTTCGTAAATATAAAATGGTCCTATTTACCTTTTCCAGTAGGTGGCTTTTGCATGGAGAAGAATGGGCAACTAATACTTACTTCATAAAAACCGTTAAATTTAATATTTTTTATACGTTATTAGATTAGCAACATGTTTGGCTTGGTCAAGACTATTTATTCTGACATTCACTGACCAATAATAATTCACTGTTACGTTTTATTTATTTGTATGTGTTTAGCTAACGTGAAATGACCCCACGTCATAGGCCCTTTAGCTACATGTCCACAAACTTGTATCGCAATATAATTTAAGAAAGTCTACCAAAATAACAATCTGAAACCTCTTTGTGGGTACCTGTCCTAACAATTGTAAGCACATTCCTGACGTAACTCCGCGCTACATGTTAGCAGAAGCTCAGTGGAACAAACATAATTCTCCCACTAACACGGTGGCTTACCTTAACAAAGTATCATAGATGTGTACGGTAAGAAAGAGGAAGATATGATTTAATTATTGAGGTAATTGATACAATAATATATTTAAAAGACTGTGCAAAGACTTCTTTGGATGTGACTGAAGCCTTTTCTAATTCTCTCCCAGAGTGTGTTACTTACCTATTCTTACTTTCTCTTGCCTGTCTACTTTTCTTTGTGCTACCTTAATATTGTCAGTGAGAACTTTTAATTGGCCTTCTTTCATTATCTGTCGACTATCTGTATCCTAGCTGTAAGTTTTCTTAAGAAATAAAATAAAGCAAAAAAAACAGCATAAAATCATTAAATAAGTCAATAAAGAACAAACGTTAAATGAGACAAAAAAATCCTTATCGCTCCATTGCTCCAAAGGACCAAACAAAACGAAGCCAATGAAATATACGCCATAAAACATTTTCCCCTTATTGATGGCAGGTACGTTTAAAAACAAGATTTTTTATCATGTAGACACAATAGCCCCATAAAGAGACATTCCGTCGACAGTGAAAAATGACACTCATCATTTCAACACCATTTTTATGAGCACAATTTCTTTCGCATAAAAATAAAAATCGGCGCATTTTTATAAAAAATATCTCTTCAATTGTCATTCATGGCAGCGTGGCGCGTATTTGTCACCCGCCATGTCGGTCGCGGATCGCGTTCCAAATATAAAAATGCAATTTTAAACAAAAATCCAGCCGCTGGATTCGAACCCTCACAATAAAAAATAAATGCGTGCAGACGTAGAAACATGCGCCAAACTTTTATACTGCCAGATATTTTTTTAAGTTTAGTCATGACACGCCCTCAAAAGAAATGGGAGTTTTGTAGTCCTATAAGGAAAATATGGTAAGGATGAGGTGTTTTACGCTTGCTATAGTATGACGTCCTCAGTTTAAATACAAATTTAATTTTAGCAAAGATTTTTCATGATATTATTATTTTCGAAAAAACGTCCATCGTTTGAACAACTATAACTTTAAAAAATAAGTTATTTGTTAGAAAGACGCTTTAAAGGGAATCAAACCATCGCAACAACAATAGACTTTTTATGAATCTTTTATACACACACCCTAATCCCCAGTAATTTTGGGGGTATTACTTTTGAACCCCAACAGCAAAACCAAATCATGTTCAACAATTCTTCCTGCAAAATTCCTACATCCTCACAAATGCGGATCTAAGGACCTGTCACAATAAAATAAACTTTACGATGTCATTCAAAAACACCGATATCAAAATACAAATACAATCACCAATAAATTTGATTCGCGAAACAAAATCAAAGAAACGTTGTCTTGGAAGGGTTTCGTACATGAATTTGGTATTCACTGCGTCGTCAAGAAGACATCAGGAGGCAGAGTAGCAAAATATTATAATAGCATAATGGTGTCAGGTGGCGTTGTTCTAGATAGGGGTACGCCTTTACAAACACGGCGGCGGTGGCGGCGGCGGTTAGGGATGGGCGCGCGACATCGATGTTTTACTTACCTTTGACCTTTGACTTAAAGGGAAATGCCCAATTACTTAGGAAACTGTGGCCAAGTGATGCACATTGGAAAAACAAATGATAGGCTAAGGATTCAAATCATTGGCAAAGAAACAAACGCTAACGGAAATATTAGGGTGCAATAAACAATTAAGTGTAAAAAAATCGGCTTTTGATACTTTATACTCATTAAAAATTGTTAATAGCAATATTTATTTAAGTAACTAATTTAGTACATTTTTAGTATTTATTACATAGATGGAAATATATGGTCCGTAATGGGCATTCCTCTTTCTGTGGTCAATCGTCTTGGTATTTTCAGTGCACTTTCTTTATTTACGCATCTTTCAAGTCAACGCGTGAGTTGAAGTCGAGACGATCTGTAATTTTATTAATGCTTTCATATATGAAAACAATCTTACAAGTATAGACTGTATCCCAAATTGTCCTATCAAATTTTCCTAATTGAACATAAACCTTATTCTTTTGTAACTAAGATGAAAAACCAAATTGGGGTAGTTTGATGTGCTACCTTCCTTGGTAAGACTTTGTCTGTTATAAAATATCGATAAGAAACAGCACTTATTCAAAAGCGGTGCCGTGGTGCGTCTCGCCGCTACGTCGACGGAGCGTCTAAGCGGGGTTTAGGCTCGTGATATGAAAGCGAAGTGACGTCACCAGCTCCTCAGCCAACATTCAACATCCATGTAACTTTGTACGATCGTCGAGTTTTATTGCTCGTCGGATTGTCGTGTGCTTAGTTTTATTGCACTCCCGGTGTTTAGATACCGCCTCTGCGGTGTGAATGCCAAACAGCTCAGAATATTCATGTACCCAAAATCAACGCTCTTATACCAACCAAACCCCCAAACAAACGGTTTTTATTACTGTTTCCAAACTATCAACATTCAACCTCACTATCTCCATAATGTATTCAAACCTTTTTACATGTAAACATTGTTAGGTATATGAATTAATTCGAATTCAGTGAAAACCCCAACTTGAATGTTTACTCGGATAACGATGATTAGGTAAAATGCAGGGAAACGGCAATTAAGAATGAAAAATGATCATTATGCTCGTTCATAATTAAAAACCTCCCACATATTCATATGCGTACTAGTCTGTTTCGACTTTGATTAATATTGAACCTGACAGGTTGGAAGGGTATAACGAAATGATCATCCATTTATAAATGCTTTGTTACTTTTAGAATAATTAAATATGACATGCACGAGCTGAAATGTGACTTTACATCTAAATTGAATCACAGAATTAATTAATTTCGGTAACAACCTGTTTATGAACCCAATATTATTTTGCTGCATTCATGGGCATACCTACTCAGCTTTGGCGCCCAACAGGGGCAAATCAGGAATTTTCCTTTTATTGATATTTTATTTTAATCTAAAACCTATTGATAGTTCCGTCTTTCTTAATCCATCAGCTGATTCGTCAGCCGAAATGCTGTAAGGAAAACGTGCAGTTTTGACATTTTCGACCAAGTATTCATCTGATTGGGACTCCACATAATTATGATTAAAGTCTCATTTTTGGAGACGTACAGACGCCAGCACATCAAGTTTACCCCCAATGTGTCAAATTTCTTTGATCGTTTTTCAACTTTGTCAAACAAAATAAGGTTCATATTCAATTGGGAAAATTTGACACATTGGGGTAACTTGATGTGCTGGTGTCTGTACCTATATTGAGCTGTATATGCATTATGGTACTTACCCAACCTACGAGTGAACCACCAACCCCTAACTAAGCAGCGTGCTCATCTGAGTCCTTATCATTGACGAAACTATTGAAATACATAGGCTTTTAGAAACCATTAAATAGTTATAAATTATGAGAATTGTATTTAAATATTTTCTATGAATCTGATCGTCTCCACAATAGCAAATAGTTTTGTAATGAAATTAAGTAAACAAAGTTCTTAATTGCTCCCCCAGTAACCTATTAAACATATTGTGTTAGAAACTAACTTTATACACCAGTCTCCCACAAATCATTTTGAAATTGAGTTGGTAGACTTATTCCTGATAGTGGTAAGAAATAAATCGATTTATCTACCTAATTATGAAAACAAAATTACCTTGTTCAAATGTAACCAAATTGATTCGACTGGAGTACAACGTAGGTAGTAGTTCTCAGTATTTTACAAAACAAACATTTCGAGTGATCCATTCTGCCACTGTTTTATTGCGATAAAAATACAGCTAAACAATAAACACACTAGATTAACCCATCGCAATGGATATGGATAATCCATATCAGTCAAGTTTAAATCGCGGCAAACGAAAATGTCAACTTGTAATCTACGTAATTAAGTGAATGTCAGGGTGGGTTTACAGTAGGGTCACCGCGCGTCGATGATTACGTAACTAAATTATTTTGGTCCTTCAGTCCGCATCTTGTTGGGAAAATATAGAAATATGTTTCGGGCTTTTCGGATCATTTAATTTGAATACTAGCTGCCCCGGAAAACATCATTTTATGTTGTGCACCTGTAAATTTAAGGTTGTATGTATTTTAAAATGCTAATGAAATTCAAAAAAATAAAATACTGTACAAAATATTTAAAAAATAATGGGACCACTCTTATCACTTAAAGGGTATGAAAAATTGTTAATGTCCTATTCTCTGACCAACTACGAATCAGTTAAGCCGTTTCAGACTTATTTTGTTTTAAACACTGTAACACGAGAATTTTATATTTAAGAAATAAAGTGCTGCGACATATTAAATATAACGCTAGTAAAACAGATTAACAGAACAGCATTGCTACATTCAGAGTCACTTACGCATATTTTGCATACACTAGATTCTGTCATAAACAAAAATGTCGGTGAAGTGAAGGCGAATTAAGCTGTCATTTCATAACATTAGTTAGGCATTAACAGTTAAATTCTCTCTCATGTTTTGGCTGTTAATCTGTTGGATGGTCTGGATCAACATTGTATTAGATTTCTTTTCTACGACATTGCTGAGCTACAAGACGCCGTAAACAAATGGCGTTGTTCGTTGTATAAAGGCTGTAAAAACTAAAAAAAAAACACCCTTTCGTATTGAATTCCAACACACAACAAATACATTCAAAACATTGACATTCAAAGGCACAAGACACGTCAGCTACGATTTACCTTTCCACTGCTTATGATAAAAACATCAAATCGTATTTAATAAAAATATATTACCCCAGAGAAAATAAATTCGCCGACAGCCCTAGCTTTCAGGACCGGCAAGCCGAGCGTCTCGTCGCCACCGCCTCGCGCCTCGCCATGAAACACGATTATGATACGAACACAGTATAAGTGCGTGAGACATAATGGCCAAAATTATAATAACAACGCAATAAAATTGTTTACGAAACGAAACACCCATGTTAAAAGGTGAAATGGATTACACACGCTTTTTTGACATAACAATAAATACACATGCTTGTTGTCAAAGTAAATAATCATGAAAAATTGGCGGCAATCTGTTTTTGCGTCATTCAAACCCATTGAATTAGAAAATTCAATGTTCAAACCGATATTATAGAATTATTAAGCGGACATGCGTCCTATGACATGTTTATTTTCAAGTACGACTGCCTCGTTGGTGATGCAGTCGTTACAAGGGCTAGGTACTGCTGAGCTCCTGATCTCCAATTACTAGGTTAAAAAAGTGTTAACTGGTTTGCCCCGTATCACGTAAAGGGTAACTGGACAAACGTACAACTACGTTTAGGCAGTCAACTCTCGTGTAATACGAGTAGGCACACCTCTGCCAAACACTTCGTGAAATACCGGTGTCATAATTATGTATTAATTAATTGTAATCATTACTTACAGGCTACAAAACAAAGTATGTCTATTTTCTTGACCACTACTGATAATACGGTACTACATATTAAAATACCCCTACTGAAGGAAACAATTAATTGCAAGACAGGATTTAATTTACTTCCCGAAAGATTTTGCACTCTGTAAAATTTACTCCGCGCAAATGAAGGTAAGCTTAAGGTAGAATTACAGGGTCACCTTTAAATTACCTATATTTTTACGAAAATAAATTAACAAAATACCACTACAGTGCCTTTTGTCAAATCTGCTGCAATCGCAATAATTCTCTCTACCATATGAACAATCAACATAATATTTAAAGATGTGCGACGCGTCGACTCAGGAGATTCGCGCCGCGAAGTTCGCGAGTTAATTCTTGCTAAATGAATTATTCCTTCCCGCCGAGGTGGCGCCCTCTATTGACGGAGTAAACTCGCTAAATAGTTTCGTTCCCGCCGCTATTATTGTTGAGAAACTGTCGCATAAGTTGGATGTTGAGTATGTCTGCTGACACAATAGTTTCCTAGTTGGTTAAATTGTCCCTGGAGGGAAATCTTTGCTGCTTTGTTGATGTATTTTGAGTTTACCTTCCTATAGAATGCTTACGTTTGTTTTTACAGGTTATATTTGATGACTATTTCCAAAGCCTTATAAATTGTTTTTTACCAGAGCTCCTGCAGATTCAATACGCATAGGTAGGTACTGCGCGTCGCGGGTTCGATTCTCGAACAGGATAAATCCTGCTTCTATATGAGTTTGAGTGTTTGTAAACGTAATGTTTTTAAAATGAAAGAAATAAGATAATAGGAATGTAAATTACAAATGAACTATAGTACCTGCAGTAGTAGACTACAGAGAGTAAATTAAACTAACCTAACCTAACTTACCTTTTTTGTTTTCGTAAATATCGCAATTACAGTGTTACCTACATAAGTAGGTACTCTTGACCGTGACACGAACACTTAAGTCAACATAAATCTCACTAACAAAAGCGAGTCATTAACGTGTTTGATAAAAGTTATTTTCAAAATATAATATGAACAATTCAAATTAGAATTTTTATTCGTGTTATTTGTATTTATACGGCAAAACCTACTACTGTACAATGAAACATTAGCTGTCTAGATACTAAAAGATTTATCTTCATTTGTGGTGAAATCATATAAAGATCGGTAACAATAGTTATCTTCACATACACATTCATAAACTCACGCCTTTTTCCCATGGTGGTAGGCAGAAACTACAGAGCGCCATATGCAACGATTCTTACATACTTCTTGTGCTTCGTCTGTATACATGTTATCAAAGACTCACGCCGTGTGCGTGTACTCCGCACCTGACTTTTCTGATGTTCTTCTTGGGCGTCACTTCCCGGCGTTACCATTATAATAAATAATAATAATAATAAATAATAAATATTCCACAACTTTTTACACAATGCCATTCAGTCCCAAGTTAAGCTTGAGAGCTTGTGTTTGGGGTACTAAACAGCTGATAATCAAACTTATATACTTCTAAATACATACACATATTATAGATAAATTACACCCAGACACTGAACAAATGATCATGCTCATCACACAAACATTTGTCCTGGGTGGGAATCGAACCCACAACCTCCGGCATAGCAGTCAGGTTCACTAACTACTAGACCAACAGGCCAGTCAATATATCTGCCTTATAAAAGGATGAATGAAAGGCGACTAACGAAAGGCCTTTCGTTAGTCGCCTTTCATTCATCCTTTGAACATAACCAAACTATCGAGAATAGTAATCTTGTGTCTCATTAGTCACAGTTGAGCTCCTAAGGGTACTAAATTCAGCTGAAACGTCTGATAAACCTTACCATATATGCATATCTAAGAAATATCCAGGCACACACGATAATCAGCTACGTCAAAGCATTCATTAGAAGTTAGAGAATGATATCCAAACCTCATAGTACGGTGTCGCGGTTGTAAAGCGGCTTTACCCCGACGTTAGGATCCCTGCTACGTTCCTAAAACCAGAATACTCAATTAATATGCTAATAATATGGAGGATTTGACAAGGGTGCGGTGCAAGGTGCAGTAAAACCGAATTCGTGTTGAAATAGCACTGTCTTATCTGTGAACTTACTAATTATTATTGCGACTGCGCCTCAGTGTTATCTTTGTTTTTATTATGAATGGTTTAATCATTTGAATTTGGTAGGTAAGAGTTGTGATGTATTAAATAAATATTCCACAACTTTTCACACAACGCCATTTAGTCCCAAGTTAAGCTTGAGAGCTTGTGTTGTGGGTACTAAACAGCTGATAAACACACGTATATATTTCTAAATATACAAGGTGTTTTTTTTGATATCCCATAACTCTAGGGTTATATTCTGTAGGTAAAAATAATACTAAAACTCCTAGAATAGATGGTTCTAAAATGCATAGTTTCGGAGATATCATCAATAATAATTAAATTATCAGTTGTTTAGGTAGTACCCGTAACACAAGCTCTGCTTAGCTTGGGACTAGATGGCGTTGTGTGAATAGTCGTGGAATATTATTATTAAGTATTATTAATATTATTTTTATTACCTAATTAGTTCAAAAATTGTCACCAGTACGACGAAACTTCTTTCTAACGTCACTTTTCTTTCACGTAAGGGTGTTTTGGATGATTGAAACATAATTCATATGCCCGTTGATTCTTTGATATGGTTTCAATCAATTATACCCTAGAGTTATGGGATATAAAAAAACACGTTGTATATTATAGATAAATTACACCCAGACAGAACAAATGATCGCGCCCATCACACAATAATTTTTCTGGGTGGGAATCGAACCCACGACCTCCGGCATAGCAGTCAGGGTCACTAACTACTAGACCAATAGGCCAATGTATGATTGTTATAAATACTCTCAAGTTTATCATAGGCACTATGAGCATTGGCGAAGGAAAGTATCGCGATGAAACTTGTTAGATGATATTATTGTAATTTGTTTGATAAAATAATATTTTTGCAATCCAAGTTATTAATTTTATCGTGTGAAATTTTCTGTCATTGGCGTAATGTTTATAACTATTATTTTTAACCATATAATATGTAATAATTATGCTTTCCAAAGATATTTTTAACGACACATCTTATTCAGAATTATATTAGGAATAGGTTTAAATATCATAAGAAAAACTATGTTTATTATCGTCAGTCAAAGTAACAGCAAGCCTAATCTGCTCCAGAAATTAATGTCAAGTAGTTAAATCACTCTCTACGTACGTCATACACATGTTCAAACCAGATACGTGACGTGCCAAGGTTATGCGTTGCACACACTTTCGCACGGACTGCGCCCGCACCGAAGTAGAACACCTTTCACCTCCAACGATTACTTAATATGTTACTTAGTAGATAGTTATTTTACGCACATTATCAAGCCTTCGATAGCTCAGTTGGTAGAGCGGTGGACTGTAGATGTAAAGAGACTGGTATCCATAGGTCGCTGGTTCAAATCCGGCTCGAAGGAATCTTTTTTTTTACATAATCCCTTTTTTTTCGATAGTTATAGCTTTATTTGGTAGTAACATCAAGCCTTCGATAGCTCAGTTGGTAGAGCGGTGGACTGTAGATGTGAAGAGACTGGTATCCATAGGTCGCTGGTTCAAATCCGGCTCGAAGGAATATTTTTTTTGACATAAACCCTATTTTCATTTTTATAGTTATAGCTTTATTTGGTAGTAATATCATGCCTTCGATAGCTCAGTTGGTAGAGCGGTGGACTGTAGATGTGAAGTGACTGGTATCCATAGGTCGCTGGTTCAAATCCGGCTCGAAAGAACATTTGATTACACTTTGGGGTTTTTTTAAATATTATAAACTAGTGCTTGACTGCAATCCCACCAGATGGTAAGCAGTGATGCAATCAATGAGTGTGAAGCGCACTAGTTTATTAAGAGCCTATTTGCTATAGTTTTGAAGACACCTAAATTATAATTTTGAGTCCAGTGGAACGGGCTGAATGCGAAAAGCACAGACACCAGTCAATGTGGTGATTCTTAGTAAGGCCTACTTCTAGAATAATAATTATTCAAACGGATACCGGTATGTTACTGTATACCTCTGCAAGACATAAGCCTTTTCTAATTGTTATGAGCACGAGCGTTAATCAACAAGTTTTGTCAATGCAACTTGGCATGCCTTGTATTGTACGTTATCTCTCTGAATGGTAATAATAATAAAATGAAATTAATCGGTTCCCGACTTGATACAGAAGCCGTACTTCTAGACACTGCTCGTATCCAGGCAATTATTTTTACTGATACCCTGACCCGCTTGGACTGTGCTCTTGATACTAGCCTTTTACTAGTCTTTGTACTTAGAAATAGTTTTTTTTTTATTTTTGTACTAAAATATCTATTTGAAAATAAAGTTGAATATGAACATGTAAGTAATAAAGTAAATAACAATAAAGAAGCTCGAAATAATTGTTGTACATACATATTAATATATCCTTGCGTTAACATCATTGGGACCGCAGAGTACTACGCAAATGGAGTATTAATATGCGGGCGGAGTATGTGCCATCACTCTGTACAGTTGACTCAGTCAGGTTAATCTCAGCGCAGTTAGAATGAGATGCAACTATTTTTAACTAACTGATTGTCGCCCGGTAGCGTATTGCCAAACTATATACTGACCCAGACACCCGTAGTCTGAACTGAACTACATCGTGCTCATTAAAATCACAAGTAAATTGGAGCAAAGTGCATACGAGCTCAGAGCAATCTGAGAAGATATGCATTTTGCTCACAACAAATTGGAGCAAAGTACATACGAGCTCAGAGCAATCTGAGAATGTATGCATTTTGCTCGCTTGTATGTGAAGCAAACTGTGTCTTGGTGTTTTTTGTCTCCGATTAATCGTTTGTCGTAAAAATGATGTGGAAGGGATCCATAGGTTAGGTTAGGTTAGAACTGTGGCCTACTACACGAGCGAGCGAAGCGAGCGGTGCCGCGGCAGCGGCCGGCGAGCGCTACCTCGATATTGATCGCGAAATTTTCCTAAGTATTTTTTTTTCATAGTGCCCCCAAGACGACACTCTACTCGCATTTTGCTTTAAATTATCGATGTGACGATGCCATATTACATACTACACCAGACACTGGAAAGTATGAACGTCTGGACTCGTATGTATTTTGCTCTAGTATTTTAAAGCAAAGTGTATATTTATTCAGACACTCTCTGAATAGATATACAGTTTGCTCTTTAACTACAATGGCTAACTGCGATCGAACTCAGAGCAACCCCGGTCTGGGCCAGTATACAGTTAGGCAATACGCCGCCCGGTAAGGCTTATTTCTGACAACTGGCTTTATGGCCATTGTTATTCTAGCAACATTTTACGCGTTGTTAAAGTTGCCGCTACTGAGCGCATTGCGCGCGTGCAGTTTTAAGAAGTTGAATCTATTGTGATTACACGTGGACTTTATTTTGTAAAGATGGCACTCGCAAATGTTTTGTTTTTTTTAAACCAATAATTTATTTTTTCGTACAATACACATAAACTTATATGGAGCACTTTGTTTCCGTATTGGTAATGTCCTTTAGAAAGGTCAGGTGTGTATTACTCACCACCGATGTGCTTAAATGACGTATGAAGTATGTAAGAATCCATGCTGTTGGGGTGTTGTAGTTTGCTGCCGACCTCCATGTATGTTACTCGTGTTATGAGTGAAACACATTTAACTTAAAATCATCCACGCATTGTATGTAAGTGATATTCAGATCCATTTAATAGTAAAATGTTACAAAAATACGTCAGTGATCTAATCCCGTGATTAAAATGACTCGACTATTATTCCGGGATTCCAGAGAAAATTATTTACTCTGCGTTATTTATTTCCTTGAAGTTTAGGTCTCCAATCTCTAATCCTTATAAACAATGTGCTTATGAGCACTCCATTTTTTTACTATTGCGTGATTTGCCGTCACCAAAGTGGAGCACCTTTCACTTAGTAAAGTTGCATAATATGTTTTATTGTACTTACTTAATTCATATGCATTATCAAGCCTTCGATAGCTCAGTTGGTAGAGCGGTGGACTGTAGATGTGAAGAGACTGGTATCCATAGGTCGCTGGTTCAAATCCGGCTCGAAGGAATCTTTTGTTTTGACGTTAACTCTAGTTTTTTTTTCAATAGTTATAGTTTTATTTGCAAGTAATATCAAACCTTCGATAGCTCAGTTGGTAGAGCGGTGGACTGTAGATGTGTAGAGACTGGTATCCATAGGTCGCTGGTTCAAATCCGGCTCGAAGGAATCTTTTTTTTTAAATTAGGTAGGTACTAAGTGTATAAAGTGTGGCGGTGTATTTTAAATTATGGATAGATTAGTATTTTCTACTAATCTAAAGTGTTATAACGAACGACAAGAAATGCGATCAATTAAGTTTGTTGGTAGGTAAAATATTGAGGAGCTTGTGGCTAAATTATAACAGCCGCATGGGTCGATCGAAGGTTAAGCTACGCTTGACGAGGTCGGTCCGTGGATGGGTGACCATTTATTACATACCAAGACTCCTCCGTGCCTCGGAAAGCACGTTAAGCCGTTGGTCCCGGCTGTCATTTGTAGATCTTTGACAGTCGTTACTTGTAGTCAGAAGCCCGAAAGTCTGACAACCAGTTTAACCAAGGGGTATCATGTTACCCAGTTACTGGGTTGTGGAGGTCAGACAGGCAGTCGCTCCATGTAAAACACTGGTATTCAGCTGCATCCGGTTAAACTGGAAGCCGACCCCAACATAGTTGGGAAAAGGCTAGGCAGATGATGATGGTAGGTAAAAATATTCCGAAATAGCGACTCTTTCAATGACGAAAAAAAATACATCGTAGTGTGTGGCCTAATACAGGCAAGTATTAAAATTATAACGACTACTAAAATCATGCATTACACATACATAATTTGATGAAAATAAGTACTTAAAAAACTTTTTTACAAAAAAAAACAACCGACTTCTTAAAAAAACACTAACAGGTAAAAAATAACTCCAGTTTCGGAAGTCTGTGGCTTTGGTGGTTTTGTTTCGTTCATTATTGGCCACCGACTTCCGAAACTGGAGTTTTTTCTCACCTGTTAGTGTTTTTTTTTAAGAAGTCGGTTGTTTTTTTTTTGTAAAAAAGTTTTTATTTTGCAATTTTTAGTTTCTTCGTATGGAAAGAAGGTCTTTTAAAACTTAAAAGAATCATTGAAATTGGTTAACAATTGCTAAAGAAGTTCTTTCTAAACATTAATCTGTACATCTCATCATACACGTTGACACGTTGTACGGATAACTACTGTTTGTAATTGCTCCTCAAAGTATTTTATTATTTACGTGCCAAAACTGTGTATAAGTGCCGTTAAAGTGCAGACTGTGTAAATAATACAAACATTGTCAAACCTACTGTGGAAAATCAATGTTATCTTTGTTGTTTATTGAACTTAAACCAAATTTAATTCGTATAAAATATTGAGTCTACCGCCAGCAACAACATACCAGTGAACAACGATAAAACGCGTAAGCGCCCCGAGTCGCACGGCGCTTACGACATTCTTACCGTGAGTTTTATAGGTGGGCCTTTGTTCGCGTGCGCTTTGTTGGAGGGGACTTTAATAGTGTGCCGTTTTTTAAAGAAACTTTAAATCAAACTCATATTGTATTGGATTGGACTGTATTGGAGGGAGACTGGGTGAGTTTGTGTTGCAGCCTGGTTTACTAAACATGACTTCGTCAACGCTAATGTGGGGTTGCTGTGCTGATGTTGATACCGAAGATAATGGTCCATTTATTAATTGCATTAATTGCAATAAAATGTACCATTTCATGTGTCTGTCTATACCGGAAATTGCCACCGATTCGGAGGCCTATCGCAAATGGAAATGTTCGGTCTGTATAAGTCTTATTATTAAGTCTTCTGAAAAAGAGAAGACACCTAGTCGGAATATCTCCAATACAAGAGGAAATAAGAGACCAGCCCTAAACTCGCCTCCTCAAGCAACTGCTGTGACTACCGAGGATGTGCGTTCTATTGTCCAAAACGTAATAAAAGCAGAATTAGCAGCAATGATGAAACAACTTAACAGCACCCTGCTGAGCGTCGTGAACAAAGAGCTGGAACCGATAAGACAGGATATCAGAGAACTGACTGCGTCTTTAAACTTCCACACTAAAGCGTTCGAAGATTATCAGTCTGAGCACAAATCATTAAAAGCCTCAGTTTATGATTTGCAGAAAGAAAATTCTGAACTCAAGGACTCATTAGCGGGCTTTGGCCTTCGACTGAACTATTTTGAGCAACAAGCTCGTTCGAGCAATGTTGAACTCCAATCCTTACCCGAAAACAAGCATGAGAACCTGTATACAGTAGTTAAGCAGCTTGGATCAGTTGTAGGGTGCGTGCTGGCCGACAACGACATTCATCACTGCACCCGTGTGGCTAAATTACAGGCCACTAGTCCCCGCCCGCGCTCAGTTGTAGTACAGCTGGCAACGCCGAGGATTCGCGATCAGCTCTTGGCCTCAGTGATTAATTATAATAAGGACAAGAATAACAACGAGAAGCTGAACAGTGCTGACCTCGGGCTGGCTGGCGAAAGAAGGCCAGTATTTATATTGGAACACTTATCCCCTTCTAATAAGGCACTTCATGCCGCTACAAGACTAAAAGCCAAGGACAAGGGGTACAAATTCGTCTGGGTAAGAAATGGGAGAATTTTCGTCAGGAAGTCTGAAATTACCGATCATATTCTAATTAAAAATTTGGACTCTTTAAATAAATTAATATAACTTTTTACTGTAATATACAATTAGGCACATGTTTTTTTAACCAAAATATTTATTCAAAATTCGAAGAATTGCAAATATTCTATCAAAATTGTAGAGGCTTAAGAACAAAAACTCATATGGTCTATCGTAATATATGTTGTAAGAACTACGATGTTATAATCTTTACAGAGACCTGGCTTAATAGCACCGTGTTTAGCAGTGAGCTGTTCGATGACAGATACGTAGTCCATAGGAGGGACAGAGAAAGTTCTCAATCGCAAAAAGGCAAAGAAGGTGGAGGGGTTTTAATAGCGATAAAAAAATCCATAAATTCTAAACGTGCTATAAAATTTGAAAGTAACTGTGAAGACCTATGGGTAATTGTAGATCTACCCGCGGCTCGTTCTGTCAGTCGAATTGCTCTCTGTGCAGTATACCTCCCTCCACCTGTACATATTTCCTACCTGAATCATTTTCTGGACAAATGTAATGCAACTTTAGAACAGCTAAAAGATTCAGACGTATGCATCATTGGTGATTTTAATTTAGGTAATATCAATTGGGATATTGTAAATAATTCCAATAATAGTCAAAAGCTACCTAATTCTAGCGAAGTGTTGTTAGATTTCACATATGTTAATAGACTTTATCAATTCAACAGCACAAGTAACTGTTCGGGTAGAATACTGGATCTTGTGCTGTGCAACCGCTCAAGGTGTAATGTGAGCCAGAGTATTGATCCAGTTAGTAACATTGACCATCATCATCCGCCTCTTGATATTGTAATTTCTTTGAAAAAAGTGGCTAAACTTCCGTACAATATTGTCAATGAAAAGCCAGATTTTCGCAACACAAGTTATTTACCATTTCGAAAATACTTAGGTGAACTGGACTGGCAGGAATTATTTGAGGAACAGCATGACGTCAATAAGATGTTAGAGGTTTTTTATAACGCTATCAATACGGGCATTAAGAAATGCGTAACTACTCGGATACCGAAAAACAACAAATATCCTACTTGGTTCAATCGGAATCTGATTAAAATGTTGAATAACAAAAATAAGGTCAGAAAACGCTACAGTATTTACAAGAATCCGTTAGATAAAATTGAACTTAAAATAATTAGTAAACGTTGTAGTGGCTTGGCAATGTCCTGTTATAACAATTATTTAAAGCACTTGGAAGAAGAACTCAAAAACAACCCTAGGTTATTTTGGACTTACATTAAGACTAAACGGGGTGGCACTAATTCCTATCCTATTACAATGACAAATGGTATTACCACATCATCAGATGGCACAACAATTTGTAAGATGTTTGCATCTTACTTTTCCTCTATGTATAGCCCTATTGAGGACGATAGTCATTTACATAATACTCAGTTCTTAAATGCCCTTGCAAATAATAGCCTAACGTTGTCTAATCTAGTTCTGAGTCATGAAGTCCTGTATAAGAAATTAAAAAGTCTAGACTGCAATAAAGGCGCTGGGCCAGATGAGATACCACCAATTTTGATTTGTGAGTGTGCAGCCGAATTGGTAACTCCACTTTTACTTATTTTTAACAAATCGTTAACGTCTGGTATTTTTCCATCAATATGGAAGGTAGCCAAAGTTGTACCTATATATAAATCAAACAATGACGAATTTGTTTCCAACTACAGGCCCATTTCCATTCTGTCTACTTTTGCGAAAGTCTTCGAGTCCCTTATCTGTCCTTTTATCCAAAATCAACTAAAATTTTATTTAAGTAACGAGCAGCATGGTTTTATTCAGTCCAGATCGACTAATACGAATCTTATATTGTTTACTGAACTTATAACGCAAGCTATAGATTCAGGCTACCAAGCCAATGTCATCTACACGGATTTTAGTAAGGCCTTTGATAAAGTCTCACACAAAATACTGATTCATAAATTGAGAGCGTACGGTATCACTGGGTCTATGCTTTTGTGGTTGAGCTCATATCTTGTAAATAGGTCTTTTTTTGTGGTGATCAATGGATTTCAATCTAGTTCGCGTGCTATCTCCTCTGGCGTACCACAAGGATCTCATTTGGGTCCTGTCTTATTTAATTTTTTTATTAATGATATCCCAAGTTGTTTCTGGCACTCAAATGTTTTCATGTATGCTGACGACTTAAAATTTGTCAAAATTGTTAAATCCCAAGAAGATGCCTCCAGTTTACAGAGTGATCTGAATAGACTCGTGCAATGGTGTGAATTTAATGCAATGCACCTAAACGCTACTAAATGTTACCATGCAAAATTTACTAGAAAACATAAAATAATAGAAAGAGATTACGTCATAGAAGGTGCTACAATTAATGAAGTAGAAGTTATAAAAGACCTTGGTGTTACTTTTGACAGAAAACTAACGTTTATTCCGCATATGGATACTATAATTAAAAAGTCTTCTAAAATGCTAGGATTTGTCATGAGAAACTCCAGACAGTTTGGGACCAAGACCAAAATTATGCTTTATAACAGCTTGATTCGGAGCTCATTGGAATATTGCAGCGTAATCTGGCGACCTCACTATGCTATACACTCATTGCGTATAGAGCGTATTCAAAAACGCTTTTTATGGCACCTGGCATTCTCCAGCGGAGTTGCTAAAAATAGGCGTTCTTACAATGACAGGCTGAGCTACTTTGATATGATAACGCTGGATAAACGCCGTCGACTGTTAGACGCAATGTTTGTATGCAAAGTGATGGCTCGCAAAATTGACTGCCCCCAGATCCTGAGCCTTTTTCACATCCGTGCCCCCTCAAGAATTCCTCGTAGGCCAATTACACCACTCTGCCCACCACAGAGAAGAACTATTTTAGGCACCAATTCACCTGTAGCGAGATTATGTAAGGTTGTAAACGATTGCAGCGACCAAATTGATCTGCACTTTGACTCCTTAACCAAATTGAAGACCAGTTTCCTTAATTTTCTTGCGTAGTATAAGTAATTTACTTTGTATTAAACATTTAGTTAAGTAATTTATTTTGGATACTTTTCTTTTTCTGTTAGTTAGGTTGGTACTTGTTTGTTTTACTTAGTCAGCCCTGTACAACTCTTATGCATGCAGAGTTTACCTCTAAGTGATTGTTGCACTATTATAAGACTTTTTGTACATGTTACCTTTATGATGTTATTAGTGTAAACAATCGTTGGTGAACCTATTGATAAATAAATAAATAAATAAATAAATCTCTGCCAGGCCCTTTTAAATAGAAGGGCGTAATGTTATGTTATGGAAATACAAGAACTCTGCATAGACATCTGACTATAGCAATCGCGAATAATTTGCTGTTATGCGTTGAAGAGTTCCGTCGCAAGTCTTCTTCATCAGGTCTTCTTCACAAAATGATACTTTCTGAATGAAAATGCTTGATTTGTTACTAAAAATGTAAAAATCAGTACGTGTGTACCTATATTTTTTGAGGAGTTCCCTCAATTCCTCAAAGATCCCTCATCAGATATGAGTTTTGATACAAATGGGACCAATCTGCTAGCATACCCTATCAAATAAAAAAAAAATTGAAAATCGGTCCAAAAATGGCGGAGTAATGGCGTAACAAACACACACAAAAAAAACATACCGTCGAATTGAGAACCTCCTCCTTTTTTTGAAGTCGGTTATTAAGATTCCTTCGATACAGGTTTGAACCAGTGACATAATTGATGACAGCCAAATAACATCTACACCGGTTTACCAACTGAGCTATCGAAAAACAATTAACTGAACTCTTGTTACAACATCACTTTTACTCAATTACCTACTTTCAAATAATCAAGAATCAAAAACGCAAAAAGATTCCTTCGAGCCGGATTTGAACCAGCGACCTATGGATAACAGTCTTAGCTTTACATCTACAGTCCACCGCTCTACCAACTGAGCTATCGAAGGTGCATGAGAATGGTTGAAATTTTATATCAGTTTAGTATACAGTGTTTTTTTAAAAGTAAGTGATGTAAGAACAACAAATAATTATGATTTTACATAACACTGTTGATTAGATATATGCTATCTTTTCTAAAGAAATAGGATATTCTTACTTAGGATATACTAACAATATACTTGGGAGCAAATAAATCATTATAAGACGCATCGATTCGATTGGCACAAAAGCTTTTTTAATAGCCTTTACCATCAGGCTAACCTTGTTGTCAAGGCTATTCAAACAAACATTAAGGCCATATAATGTTCAAGTTGATACGCTCCATATTACTGAAAAGTTTAATAGGTAGGTACGTGTAAAGAGGAACTGGCTCGATTTATTGGCCCCCAAGTGTAGTTATCACATAACATCACGCCTCTATACAGCGAAGGGTTAGGCAGTGATGTACTTCATAGAAAAGTCAGCACAGATATCGAAAAATCATATTTCGCCAGTTATGTTTAAGTCCTATGTAATAGTCGGCGAGTCTATTGCCACAAATATGCACAAATCCACAGTCCGGTCTGTAACTGAGCCATTCCAGGTGGAAAACCCTAACAGCACTTTGTCTGACTCGGAAATCGATCCCAAGAACAACTAGTAACTCATGTTTAGCGCTTGCAATCATTAGACCAAAGAGGCAGTAAAATTAGTCAATAATCACAATTTAAAACAATAAATTATGACATAATGTTACACTGAATACTGACTGAAAACAGGTAAATCAAAACAGTAATATTGATAGTGAAAGAAAACAAATATTTACTTATCTCCGCGTTCGACACACTTGTGACCTATCTATGAAGTGAAAATAAACAAAATGAACGATTGCCATGACCTGTGTATATTTAGATAAAATGTACCTATATTACGGTTGTACTAAATAACCATCTCTACTGAATATCATCAAGTGCCATTTTTGAATTAAAGGTATTATGAGAAAAAGTAAATTCATCCATTACAATAAATTGCTAAAGCGTCGTAACCTGGACATGACTCTACCCATTTCAAAATACTAAAACATTTTATCCACCGCAAAATAACTGAGTAATTTATTAATCTTGAGTGTGAATTTGTCTTTATTTTTTTTCCCTACTTTAATTTTGTTTATTATATATACCTAGTTATGTGTGCATTGTGCATGCTGTGGTCTCCTATAATAGTCTACTTGACAAAATTTTAGTTTTTAGTCCGTCATCTTGATTTCAAGAAAATATTCGACACTTTGACTGCCTCGTTGGTCTAGTGGTCGCAAGCGCTACTGCTGGTTTTTCCATTTGGGATTTCTCAGTAGCAGCCCGGAGTCTGGATTTGTGCCCGATTGATGGCAATAGGCTCGCCCCCTATTACGTGGGACTTAAACATAACTGGCGAAATGTGGGTGTACTAACAGGTACACCTCTGCCTAGCCCTTCGGGGATTACAGGCGTGACGCTATGTGTATGTATTCGACACTTATTTTTTCTCCTGGAAAGTTGTAGATTATTTTACATTCTCGTACGATGCCGTACTGATAATTAATTTATACATTTTTCGTGCAATATTTAATAAATACACGGCATTAACATAAAGTCCGGTTGTCATGCGTAGGTACTGTTTACAAGATGTTTCACGTCAGACCACAGATAATGGGCAATTTGACAAAAAAAATGTTTTTAGTCCGTCATCTACGATTACAAGAAAATATTCGAAACATATATTTTTTTTTGGCGTAATCAAAAAATAACGGCGATACATCGAGTCAAAATGTCGCATGACGTCACACCCAGTACAGTTAATACTAGATAATGACGTTACAAGCCCCCTTTCCTCAACTTTAATGCGCTTAATCTAAGCAGTATTCCATCAATAAAAAAAAAAATTGTGTATTATTTTTTATAATCTAACTAATGGACTAATTATACTTTGATGTTCATATTCTGTCAAACACCCTATTGAAGAAGCCCTCGTAAAATATTGTTTTGTATCAAAGTAAATAGTTTCGTATATCCTTTGTTGGAGTTCCCCGGCGAGGACCATTGGCAAGCTGAATGAAAACCTATTTCCCCTTCGTTTAATTGACTCTAAGTCTTATGTCTTCTTCTTTTTCTTTTCATGTGATTAATGACTGGATCAGAGTTTTTATTCCACCCATGGACCTCTAACTTGGCTTCACATGCCATTAAGAAATATCTCTCAGGTTTGAGACTTAGGGCGCCTTCAAATTAGCCGCAAAGAGAGTGTGGCAGCGCGGCTACAGCGCTGCCGCCGCGCTGCAACCGCTAGGTTCGAACATCATAGTGTTGTAGATTTAGTTTAAACCTCATCGATAATTTGATCAAGCTAAATTTCGTTCATGTCTGAATAAAAACACGTATGCATCATCACTAGTCGATTGATGCGCGGCGGCAGCGCGGCTGCAGCGCTGTAGTCGCGCGTTTTTTATTAACATGGATTAACAAAGTAGCGCGACGGCAGCGCTGCAGCCGCGCTGCCGATGTTTTTCTTTCACGATGTTTTTTTACCGTTTTTAAGCAAGTGATATCTAATTAAAAACACAGAGGTGGCGAGCCTTGGGTTTAAACTTCAGACCTACGACTAGACTATGGCCGGCCACAGAACTAAGACTATCACTGAAATCTTACGTCACTAGTCTTACGTAATTTCACAACAAGCAGCCTAATTTATGTCTGCCTAAAACAACAATGGTTAAAGCGTAACGATACAATATCTACTGAATAGTTAAACAAAGTTAGCACGCATTTTGAACGACACGCCGCGACGCCCGGAAGCAGTGACGTTAGCGTCTAGAACTCAGACAACCGTACAATACAACCCTTAGCCATTAAGACTAAAATGCTAGATTTACTATCCATTGACACATTACTCTCTTGTGTCTGTATTTATGTTGTAGCATAAACAGCATTGGACGCTAAACAAGGGGGAACTAAAGAAGTTAATTTCACCGCAAGGCGAGGTTGAATCGTGGCTAATTTGAATAGAAACTGTCGCGGCGGCCGGCGATAGTCGCGTCGTTTCCGACCCGTCCCGTATCGGACGAAAGAAACGGCCCCTAACGAGTTCCCGAAGAATTCGGCCTGTGAGTTACATCACTTGAGCACGTAAATGACTCCTTCGTACGAACTACGAACCCTAGTTGTTACAATTGTTACCACGCAATTTGATGACTTGTAATCTGTGTTTTGATATGCCTTGGATTTACAAAATAAATAAATAAATATTCCACAACTTTTTCACACAACGCCACTTAGTCCCATGTTAAGCTTGAGAGCTTTGTGTTATGGTTACTAAACAACTGATAAACCTACTTATATATTTCTAAATACATACATAAATTATATATAAATTACACCCAGACACAGAACAAATGTTCGTGCTCATCACACAAACATTTGTCCTGGGTGGTAATCGAACCCACGACCCGCGGCATAGCAGTCAGGGTCAATAACTACTAGACCAACAGGCCAGTCCCATTTCATTGTTGCATTCATTAAATAAGTTTAGTTTACTTTCTATCCAAGTTATAACTCTACCAAAAGCTTTATTTAGAAACTCGCAGCTAGAAGACGTGAATAAAAAAACCACAAACTTTAATATCTTGTTTTTAAAGTTTATTTTTAATTAGTAGCTCTCTGATCGAAATTCGTTTATTTTCGGTCACATCATACAAATTTTACCATGCCAAATAATATAATAAAAAAGAAAAAAAAATCTTTGGTGATGCACGATAAAAATTATAACTTAAAGAGTTATAACTAAGTGTGTTACTATGGGGGTCCTCTTCGCTAAAAGCAATCTCATAGAGAACCTTTGGATGTCGAATCTAACACTCCTCAGTATGGTGCACATGCACTATTCCTAAAAGGGTCCCGAAGTTTTAACTTCACGTATATAATATGTAGATAATTAACCTACAATATGAAACATTTTTGCTATGTTTTTACCAGCATTTTTCCCCAACAGGCAATTACAGTCGCAATTTTATCCCGAAAAACTCTGAAGTAACAGGTAAGCACATTAAGAACACCTGCGAGCTAATCATTCTCCCTTCTTTAGAATAACTTATCTGCGTAAATATGTAAATGTACTGGAACAGCAAATGGGCAGAGTTACTAAATTTAGCTAAAAATAATCAACATAAAATATTTTGTTGAAATCTTGATGCTTATATAATTCGTTTTACATGAGTAAGTTCTCGCTATAGGTAGGCTGTTAATTCCAAATCCAATTCCGCATCAGGACAGTCTTCTATTCTATTCTATTTTTATGCCAAATAGAGCCGATGTCGACTATTCTGCCAATGTCTAAAGTGAATTGGACAGCAAGTGCGCAGAAGAAAAATAATAAAAAAAATACTTCAGTTGATACAGTTGAATTTAATGTAGATCTAGGACAGTCTTTATTATCCAGTACCTACATAGTGACTGACACCTGACATTAAGCGTCTCGAAGTGTACCTAAATGCTAGACACCTGTCATCCAGAACAACCTCAAAGGCCAAATTGTACATGCCACTTTATTAATAATGTAAATATAAAGGCAGCCGTCAGATATCACAAATTCACGGTAAATTGACAGCAATCATATGAAAGGGCAGTCCATAAAGATCAAACAGGCACTTGTCAATTTAAGGGCGGCCCATCGGCCCACCGGCCCGCCACTTAACATAAGGTCAAACTGACATTTGGAACAACATTTACGTCGCCACCGATTCATAACATCGCAAGGTACGTCACGCAACACAGATTGTAGTGATGGGCATTTTGATGTTTCATTATTTATTTATAATTCTCATAAGCTTTAGTTTCATGCGATGGTCATTATTGTGTCAAGATATCAAGGCTCAAACTAAACGGTTTGTTATAGGAATCGGAAAGAGTATTAATTTTAACGTGGTATGGCAGTATTGTTTCATATTTCGAGGGTGAATTAGAATTTTTCCTTATTAGTTAATATTAATTCGTATCGTGTTTCCCAGTTACTGGCCATGCAATAGGTGCATTGGTACTCATCTGCATCTTGTTAGACTTGAAAAAGACCTCACTTTGGAAAAAAACTACGCAAATGATCACGAGTATAAAGTATTTATTGATAATATGTATGACTATCTTAACGGTATACCAAAACGACTACCCGCTTTGCCTCAGTCACAACCCTATTCGCCCACCTTTTAGCATAAACAGAAGGGTAGCAAGTAGGTAAGTACTTGAGACGGAATTGCCCTGTCAAAGCCTTTAGTAAATTATTAATACGTAACTTTGGAAAGAATGCTTGATTTAATTACAAAAGTAATTTCTAACTACTGTTTAACACGAAACGTGTAGAAGAACGTGCTAACTATTGCGTTCGGTGAGGTCAACACTTTATATTTTTATCATTAATTTCTAGAATTACATCGACGTCAGATTTATGTTCCAGTTATAACTCATTTTAAATAGGTGTATTACGCTTTTGTACTATTGTAACTTGGTTAAGTAACAACTGGGGCAACATGCTTTCAGAAATGTATCAAAAAAATTTCGTTACGTGTTACAAAGTCGTTTAAAGAAACACAATGTGTACGGAAATACTTCTTTTTGTGCAAGAGTTCAAACAACTCCTTCGAATTTTAAATTGAAATGGAACTTCTTAAAACAACGGCCTTTTTCTACGATCCAAAAAGTTTCTGATTCCTTAAAAGATACTTAGAAGGTAAGTGGCCTAATCTACCGTAAACTTACAAATCCGTTAAAGTCGTATCAATCAAAAATACTTCCGCTAATTTACGACGGTACCTAATTAAGTCAATCTCCCATTAAATCCCCTTTTCTTAGCGACTCGTCTTGTCTGGAGGCGCATAAAACGCGCGAAAACCTAATGCCATTTCACGCCGGAGTAAACCTTTCTCTTGGAGTTAACGTCTCTTTAAACTCGGCTTAAGTTAATCGATCGCGAAGGCCCTTAATTATGGCTTTATCTCGGCGGCAATGAAGATCGAAGCGGGCGGATCTGAATTGACTTGAATTGGCTGAGTGAGTACACAGCATGTACCTGCGACACATGCTATGATTAAGAATGAATAGTCATGTTCAACTAAAATTAATGTTTACCATAAAATATGTAATAGTACCTACTTTTTATTAAACCATCACCATTTTTTTTTGTGACTAATGTTTTTAAAACCCTATCACAGTGTTGTATGCCTAATCTAAGGTTCGTTTGAGAGCGTGTATTCTTAAAGTTGGTAACGTCGCAATTAGCTGTCAAATATTTTGCTGCTTTGACTAATATAACAACACTTAATTCTAAATGAAATTATTAAGTTTTGCTCTTTAGCGCACTAAATTATTGTTTATGAAATCAATAACACACCTCTCAATGTTTCGATTTAAGATGTCTGAAATGTACAGACGCCATCACGTCGAGTTACCCCAATGTGTCAAATTTCTTTGATCGTTTTTCAACTTTACGTCAAACAGAATAAGGTTCATATTGAATTGGGAAAATTTGACATATTGGGGTAACTTGATGTGGTGGCGCCTGTACCTATTTGAAACTTTCCGAATGCTTTTCTGACATCTTAAATAAAACATTAAGTTGTAATAATGATCATGCTCTTAAGGATCATCGTCATGAATGATCAAACTATTTTATCATGCATCTATCTACTTTCAATGCAAAAACAAAACTAAGTATTGTTTTCTATACTAGAAACGCTTTTCAGGAGGCTCCGGAAAAGTTACTTCTATTCCTGTTAATTACTGACTCAATACTTCATTTTCAAATTATCACTAGACAGCACTTTGTTAAGATTCCCATCAACCAAAATATCGATTACAGTTTATAAGTACAGGGTTATTTTACAGAAAACCTTGAGAACCCTTCAGAGGATTGAAAGTACTCATAATTATAAACAACTTTTAAAATATAAAATGCCCAGAAATTTAAATTAATGTCAGCTGGTAGCACAAAGCGACAACTATTTACCAGATAAAAAATGTGTGAAACAACTGTTTTATTTTTAGTTTAGTTTAGTGTATTCCAATTTACCCTGTACAAAGGCAAGTCTACAAGTTCTCGGTACATGTCAACGTTAACTGTCGGGAGAGGTTTGTCTATCCGAATTAGCGTTGAAGTTTGAACCGCTAACCGGGAGTGTCGCCGCCATATTAATATTCATAATCGACGTTCCTTGCCGTTACGTTCAAACGTGGAGATAAATGCGTTAATTTAATACGACTTTCTTAAGTGATATTGATGGTATACGTGTGTCGGTACGGATTATCTAGTATGTACAGAGAATCTAGTTTTCATTTACGATAAACTTTGACGCTTATAAATACTAGAAGCATACACTTTAAAAACTTATAACACCCCTCGCGTTTGCGTCCGGAGTTAAAAATAGACAACATTTTTTATCTAATGCGCTATGGAGCTTTTCCATGTGGAACTTCATAGTAGCAGCTCGAAGTCTGGATTGTTGCCTGATTGAAGGCTTGGCTCTGATAGCATGGGACTCAAAAATATGTGGCCTATCCCTTCGGGTATTACTATAGCGTGATTATTTTTATACAAGGTTTATTTACAGTCTTTGAGGAGTTTGTAGCTAAAAAGGGATTTGTGACTAAACAATAACTACCACACAGGTCGAACTATGGTTAAGCTACGCTTGCAAGGCCGGTCGGTGGATGGGTGACTATCCAACTAGTTTAACCAAGCGGTATGTATGTACGTGTGGAGATCAGACAGGCAATGGCTTCGTTTAAAACACCGGTAATCAGCCGCATTCTTAGAATAGAAGCCGACCTCAGCATTATGTAGTTCAGAAAAGACTAAGCACATAAAGATAAGCAGTTCAGTTACACACAGGGGAAGACATCATGACGTTCAAAAGCTTTAAAATAAACTTATTTTTTATATCAAATGCATTATGTTGTTGCGATTCTCGGCTAAAACCCTTACTTGAAGGGTCTTTCACATTTTTCCTCAAAATGTATTTGTTGTCTCGGCTAATACACCTTTGTCAATTATCTTGCTTAAGAAAAAATGTATCTGCAGAACGCCATATTCCTACCGCAAGTCTCTATGACTTGCATTTCGGCGGGCGCGCGATACCCGCTGGGACCACAAACCCTAATTATGTCTGAAACAATACTCCACCTCATTTTTACCCATTTTGTGCTCAATCATAATTACCTGGGCCTTCCTAAGGGATACATTGTTACGGGAAATCATCGTGGAACCTTCCAGCCGTTTTATTATGATGAGAAAAAATATTTACCTTCGAGATTTCCTTAGAATTAATCTCACATTTGCATATTTACTCGTCCTTTTAAAATATAGAACGGTTACCCTAGCACAAACTCTTGACATAGGTAGCGCCAACACGAACATATGTTTTTTAAATATAAATAAATGTCATTCATATTATGTACCTATATTCGAAATAAGTATTTCCAATTTTATAATCGTACATTTCGACTTTACGCTTGCGCCAAGTATTCGTGCTAGAAGTATACTGGAAGCCTAGACTCATTCAGATTCTCATTAGAGATAACGAAGTATGATAAATAGAATTTTATGGAATTCGCATATGCTTTTAAAATGCGGAATTTTATACAATTCGGATGTATCGAACTTTAAATTGTTACCGTTAATGGAAATGTGACTTTGTCTAGGCCCCGAAATGGCTAAACAATTGTAATTCTAGATTCATCGTGAGGTCAGATACATCGTGAGGCCAGATTCATTGTGATTAGACTACAATTACTAACTTGGTCAAAAACAAAAACAAAGTATTTTCAATAAATGTAAGATCACCCCTGTAGTGGGCACATCCAAATTTTGCAAGTTATAATCAAGTGTTACGTTATAGAAGGCATGCCAATCAGACGCAAATAAAAATTTCGATCTTCTACTAATGAGAAATTTCTTTTGGAAAATCTAGAATCAGGCCCAGGACCTCATGGTCAGCAGTAGCGCTTCCAACTACTAGACGAACGAAGCATTCAATCCAATAAACGTGTTCATTAAAAAGTTCGATTGTTAAGTCAATACATACACGATATAAACGTTGCTCGCAATAAAAAGCCTTCGAAATCAAACAACAGCTCAATAAAAGCGAACGTAATTACCTGCGTCTCGCATATTTATCTTTTTCCGCGGTATAAATGCTTTGTGCCCCCCCAACAATGGCTGCGGGGCTCCAACCACGGGAAGCTTTATAATTTTTTAATTAATACCGTCGAAAATATCAAAGTCATTGGCCGTTCTGCCTACTAGTGGGGAATGTTATTAAAATTTGATAAAGTTTTTTTCATAAAGCATAAAGCGTTCCATTCTTTTGGGGTGCACTTTGGTCACCCTATTGTCAAATAAATACGTTTACATTGTACCCTTTAGTTTAATGAAAATTAAGCCTTTTTCAATGCAGATTAAAAAGCACTGTTATTGATTTCGTTTCGTGCTTATGAATGAGCAAGCTTAACCTTTCAATCGTGTCAATTAGAGACACAATAGAAAGAAAATGACAGCGCGGACATGCACCGGTGTCCTCTTGGGGTTTAATGAATTAAGCACATTTATAAATTAGGAGAGTAACAAGTGATTCCTCTGTCTTAAACACCTAAAGAAATGTTATATTTCTTAAAATACAAAAACACATGTAAAAAAAGCTCTACAAAAGCGGACATAATGCCATCGGCGTTTTCTTCCAGTTTACCTTAATATGATGCACATAAAAGGCGTAACTAAGGAAACAATAACTTGAAAGTAAATAGATAACATATGTAAGTAACATGTGTGTGTTTTACACGGATACAGATATAGTGCATTAACAAACGTGTGTATTAAAAATAAATAGAATAGTGCATATTAAACTGAGTAAAAATCCATACGTTGAAGACCATATCTGCTAAATGTTACCATTCTGCTAAATATGTACGCTTTAACTAACTTTAAATAAAATTCAGTATATAATTTATTTATTGATTTTGTAAATTCCATTTAGTCCCCATGAATAAGCAAGCTTGTACAAGTAGCACTGCGCTCGCGACTTTATCCGCTCGCATTTTATACTTTAACCTCTTTTGAAAAAAAATATACACTCACAAATAATGTAACTTTCTAAAAGATTTTTTTATTATTATTGATAGGCACGCGTTTGACTACTGTCTCACCTGATGGTAAGCGATTCACTCTTGACTTAAAGACCCCTAGGTTGTAGCTATCAGGAAACACCGACCCCGGCAGGGAATTCCACTCCTTAGCTGTTCGCACAATGAAGGTATGAAGGTATTTTCATAATCGGTCCAGGAGATCCAATGACACCCCCTACAAGGTCACAAAATTTACCTCTTTATACTAGTTAGTTAGTTTTTTTTTTTTTGATCGATGACTTAAATCTTAAACAATTAATTGATACTACAAATTTTGGAAACATACATACCAAAAAATAAGCAAACAAAAGAACAGGAAACCAATTATAGGGCATCATAAAACTCATCCGCATCGCTATCAACGGGAAAAGTGCCCAGAAGACTGGCCGCATTGCCACGTTGTATGGCAATGCTGATTCTCTGACCGAAATAAAGGCCAGCCCTCTGGTCACGTGAAGAGTTGACACGCTTGGCGATGTCCCGAAAAACCAGATGGGAGTGTTTCAACCCCAAACGGTTCAAATATATAACTTCCAATAAGGTTGTTATATTTTCGCCGTTTGAGGTTTTCAGCTCCTGCGGCAGCCGCACCAGCACAACCCGCCGTACTAGTTTTTATTAGTTTAGATGGTATAGATTAAATCGGGAGCGTTACAAGTGATTTGTCTGTGTTGAAAACCCAACCACTTACCTAAAGAAAATTCTCTTAATTTACTCATTACAACATTTGTCTTTTATCTGAAACCCTTTCACCCTTAAACAATTATCCTTCATCAGTAACACTCAAATATTTTAACGACTCGCTGTCAAAATGATGCCGATCTTCACCCAAAAACAAAGTTAACTCAATCGAAAAATGTGTTACAATTAAGAGGAGATATGGAGGGGGGACCGTTATCCTGTGGGTTTTCCTAATGAGTGATTTTCACGGTGACGACACGACAAAGCCGGTACAAACTGACATGAACTTCCAAAACATTAACTTCATTAAACACGAAAGAACGGAATCGATTTGTTATTGTTTTAAGGTAACAATCAAGCACTGTCCAGATACAAGAATATAATAGAATACTCTTTATTTTACACCATAAAAACTTACAAATAATCACTTTAAGGGTAGGCTTATAGGGTGTTAAAATGGGTGGCGTTATCGCCTTTGGATGGACAAGCTGCAATTTGACCTACTGGGACTTTGAAGTCTATTGTAAAAGCTGCTTATCTCTTCGTGGAATACAACTGTATTGTTACGTTAAGTTCATATAATTCTACTGTTTTTAATTCTGCCTCATTTCTAAGAGTTAGGGAATCCGTGCATACTTGTAAAATTTTAATCTCAGCAAGATTCGACCGCTGACCTACTCAATTATTGTGACACTAGTTTGTTCGCACGTCTTCGCTTCCGTGACCTTTCCCGAACCAGCCGTACATAGAATTGGACTGCTAGGCCTAGGCCTGAGGTCCCAGGTTTGATCCCCGTGACAGGAACAGTGTTATTGAGTTTTTCCAGCCGGAATTTCTAAGTAGCAGCCTTGAGTCTAGATCTGTGCCCGATTGATGGTATTAAACATAATTAGTGAAACGTGGACCTCTGCCTCACCAATCAGGGGTTACAGGCGTGAAGATGTTATGGTATCATTAGTTTCGCAGATTACCCTCTACCATACTATCAAACAAACTTTTACCGATTTAATTTATAATATTAGTACGAGTATACACGTCATTTTACTTACGACTAGCAGACATCGCGCGGTTTCACCCGCGTAGGTCCCGATCCCGTGGGGAAAAAGATAATAATAAAAAAGTAACCTATGTCATCCGGGGATAGTGTAGCTTCCCAACGGTGAAATAATTTTTCAAATCGGTCCAGTAGTTTCGGAGCCTATTCAATGCAAACAAACAATCAAACATTTCCTCTTTATAATATTAGTAGGTATAGATTAATATTTGAAAAGTCGTCCACAATAAATCTTCCCAAGAATGTAGTTCCCACCCTTTCAGATCGACCAATTCCACTCACATTTGTGGTCAAAAGTAAATCGATGTCCGAATGCCTGATAACATTTTATTACACCCGATGACCACCGAAATTAGCGTCATTGGGCAACGCTCATGCAAATTGTCTCCCTCTCCCCGTCCCTATAGAAATTTATTGTAGGTAATTGATTTAATAGTCTTCTTTGTTCACGACTAATGGACGAACACGTTTTGATTCGAACGGCGAGCCTCCTATTGAATACATTTTCATTAAAATTAGAATTGGCTTGTTTTATTGTTGGCTGGAGTTGAATTTTGGAGGGAGATTTAGACACTGTCCGTAGAATTTTCTCTGAATTTATATTTATAAGGTAACAGATTAATAATCAAAGAGATTTAAAATACTATAGAGCGGGCATGTCAAGGAAATGTCATAGAAAAACTTTGATCCCATGTCACAGTAACGCCATCTAGAATAATATATGAATATTGGAGCGGCAGCGGAGCGTACTACAAAAAACTCATAGACTTGTATCCAGCAGGACACACTTTTTCGGACGAAAATTTTGTTGGTGATGTCCGGTCTATAGGTACTTATTGAATGTCTTTGTTAATAATATATTCTTTCAAGATTCGATAAAGCAGAAGCGATTATTTAGTAAACTGTGAGGTTTCTATTAGTTGGACTGGCCTGTTGGTTTAGTAGTTAGTGGTCCTGACTGCTATGCCGGAAGCCGTGGGATTCGATTCCCACCCAAAACAATTTTTTGCGTCTGGATGTAATTTATTTATCTTTATGTACCTAATAATACCAGCCTGTTACTGTCCCACTGCAGGGCAAAGGCCTCTTCTCTTACAGAGAAGGCTCGAACATTGATCACCACGCTTGCTCAAGGCGGGTTGGCGATTTCAAACTTATATTAACTATAAGTCCAGGGTTCCTCACGATGTTTTCCTTCACCGATGTCAATGGTATCTAAGATAAACTTAGAAAGTACATATGAATTGAAAAAGTCACATCGTCGCTTAAGTTCTAACACCGCGGAAGTCAAAAATGGCAACTTTTCAGGAGAGCAATAAAACCATGCACTATTATTTAAAGCGATATTAATATATAAATTTTTATGTGAAAAAAAAAACGCTCTAATTGGTTGAAATCCCTGATTCTGATTGGTCTAGAGATGCGTCTTTCGATCGTCTATCGAATGACATGCAAAAGTCAAATTGGCATATGGTACTTGCTCGGATTAAAACCACAACCTCGTACATGAGAGGTAGGCACCGCTGGGCCATCACGACATTATGTACCTATGTATTAAGAAATATGTATAGGTACATATATTTTTATCAGTTATCTAATTGTGGGATATTTATGTTTACTAAAAAAATTGTTTCGGCTCTATAAAGTTGTTTAAGATCATTTTCTCAAAAACCAACAATACTTACACTCTAGCTGCATAAATTCGCAATCAGAAACACAATTTCCGCTACGTTCAAAAAACATTTCAGTGTTGCAAGGTTTATAATTATGGTGGGTACGATTATGCTGGCAGGCAACACAGTCTTGCGAATGACGTGCCACGAAAACTTTAAAAATAATGGTTAAACAGCACACTACCAATCAAAGCTTTCGTGTGTTCCGCTGTTAAACGTATTTAAATAGCTTGTGTACCATTTTAAAATTCGTTTAGGTAAAGTGGGTAAGGGTAGATGGTAGTACTTAATATTACTCGTATGAGCAGAATAGATTTGTGATCGCAGTGTCCTTTACACTGGGCTGTCAGCTAGTATTAGAATAAATTTAAATAGCTATTATGTAGTGTCATTTTTCCTAAACATCTGTCTTCACGCATCGATTTTTATCTTGACTAGATTTACAGAAGTTCAACAAAAATTACTGCAAACTCACCTCTTAATATTTCTATAAAAAACGTACCTATATTTGTACACGTGCTTTATGATTTCTAACGTGACCTCTTCTGTTAGTGGAGTCACGTTTCAATCACATATCAAACTTAGTTTATCCAGGCGAGGTTCAGAGGAGGAAGTGCGTGTTCCACAAAACAAACTAAATTATTCAAAATACGAATACGTGTTTATGATAGGAGTTTTCTTTTGGTAGATTTTGGACCACAAGTAGTTTTGTTCAGTGTTACGCTTTTGAAAATTCCAACGGAACAGAAAGTAGACGTAAAAAAAATAAGTCGTGGCCAAGTCAAGTCGATCTCTCACGCAATAGGTTCCGCAAAATCGTATAAAATTATAAATACAGTAATGGTTCAGGTCGACCAAAAGTGGCCGAAAAAATCATGTATGTATTCTCTTTTATTAGTAAGTAAGTAAGTACATTTATTTGCTCAAACAATGTGTATCATACAGAACGGTGATGTCAAGCATGCAAGATATTATTATAAATTATGTTCGACATGTTTGCCACTTAAGCGACGTGCAAATATGTTAATGTTGTTTTATTTTTAATGCACACTTTGTACATAGACTCATTAGAAAAAATAATCAAATTAAAGAAATATTAACAAAAATAAATTTAAAAAAAAATACAAATTTACAATAAAAAAATGAAAATGTCAATAAAATAAGAATACTATAACAATGTCAAAATGTCAAAAATGTCATGTTAAGAATGTAATAAGTTGTCAAAAATTACAATAAAATTATGTCAATTAAATAAGATCTCAAGTACAATACATAATAACCAAATTTTAACTTGCTGGAAATGACTCGGCCATAAAATCATCAATTTTATAATAAGCTTTGGTCGTCAAAAATAGTTTTAATTTCGCCTTCAAGTCTATGTTAGTAAGCTCCCTCCAACTTTTTGGTAATTTATTATAAATAGTTGGAGCCATGCAAAGAACACTCCCGCGCATAAATGCTGTCCGACTTACCTGAAGGCAGATCTGACTTTGATCACGGCGATTTCTTGGAAATTGATCTGACATGCGGGGAAATAACTCTGGATTGTTTCTAATAAATATAATAATGTTATATTGGCAAAAGGCACACAAAATATTGTCAACTGTCTACCAGTTACGGTTTATGTAATACAGCCCGCTGACTGACAGACTGGCGGACGGACAGCGGAGGCTTAGAAATCGGGTTGCATTGGCAACCTTTGGATATGGTCTTCTTAAAACTTAAAAACCTGCGTTAGATACCGTATTAAGTAAACAAGGTTTTAAAATTTCACTCCTGAGTAGGTCAAACGGGATGTTGAAGTTACTACGAATTGATCGAAATAAAACAGAAAGGTTAAGACTTCCTCGTTGGTCTAGTTATTGCAAGCGCTTCTGCTGAGCATGTGATTCTGGATTGATTTCCTTCACCTCACAGTAGTAAAAGCCAGAGTTAAATAATTTATGTCAGTTAGCCCCATAAAGGGCACTTTTGCACGTCAGGCAAATTAAATAAATTAAGACAATGATTCTAGGTGCACATGTTTTTTTTCTATAATTTGGTTTTACCCTGTCAACTGTACTACTGGTAAGAAGAAAATTGCATCGTCCGATCATCGGACTGTACCACAGGCAAGGAACGCTTTGCCTCGCTCTGCTCTGCCCTTAAAGAATTAAAGGCGTGAAATAACACAAAAATATGACACAAAATATCCGTTTGAACATTAGAGTAAACTATATGTTTTCTTATCCACAAAGCGTAGTTCACACAAGCGACAAAATCACGATATGAACAGCACAAAACAAAAGGGCTGTTACGTTTTATTGCGTGCAATCGGCGCCAGTAAACTCGAGATAGTACTCCTGCCAACAATTAAAGGGAGGAGATAAAGCCGACGGATTTTCACGACTCCTTTACCTAATAATATAAAGATATCTGTGTTAAGTACGACGTTTCATGGCGTTATAATCTTACTTTCCACGGTATTCTACTGAGTAAGTTACTTTGACTGTGAGCTGTATTTTACGTTATATCTAACTAGCAGACGTCCCGCGGTTTCACCTGCGTAGGTCCCGTTCCCGTGGGAATACAGGGATAAAAAGTAGCCTATGTGTTAATCCAGGGTGTCAGCTAACTCCAAACCAAATTTTATTAAAATCTATTCAGTAGTTTTTACGTGAAAGAGTAACAAACATTCATCCATCCATCCATCCATCCACCCATCCATACAAACTTTCGCGTTTATAATATTAGTAGGATAGGTCTAGCAGACGTCAGCCGGTTTCACCCGCGTAGTTATTGTTCCCGTGGGAATACAGGGATAAAAAGTAGCCTATGTCGCCCTGTGGATAGTGTAGCTTCCCAACGGTGAAACAATTTTTCAAATCGGTCCAGTAGTTTCGAAGCCCATTCAATGCATACAAACAAACAATCAAATCTTTTCTCTTTATAATATCAGTATAGAAGAGACGTCAACATTTTGTACTACATAACACCCATATTTGTCCAGAAGTGTTTTTTTTTTGGTACAAGAGCTTGTCTGCGGCCCCACTAGGTGGTAAGCAGTGATGCAATCAAATGTGGTGGAGCGTACAATTTTATAAAGAGCCTATGCACTATAGCCTAGTTGGCTCGGGAATCGAATCTAGGTCCTCATTCTCTATTGCGACCACTCTCACTTGCGACCTCAAGATCTACTAGGCAGTACGGGTGTATTTAGTTCACGATTATGGAATAACTGATTACACATTTATAAGACTTGCTACGGTTGCCTACGGTCTATGCGGGTCTACGTTGCCTACAAACATGGGAAGTAGGTAATTGTAATATCTGAAAATATCATATAGGGTATTCATAATTTATCTGTCGAGTTATCATCATTTGCCTGCCCTTGTCCCGTGTTATGTGAGGCCCAGCTGCTTATTTTTTCGTTATTTCAGGTTTTGAACCAATAGCATTATTTTTATAATATTATTACAGTAAAAGTTGTACATCAGTAAAATTACCCCCTAACATAGCCATTTTAGTTATTTTAATATTGGCTTAGTAGAGAATGAAATCTAGACGAGATTGACAACTACTTTGTGTTTTTCTAATGCAACAATAAGGATGAAAACTACGCCTACTTTGGGTATTGCTGTAAAAATACCAATGAATAAGATACCATTACACAGTTGAATCTTGAAGGAACTGATCGAGATTAGATCCTAAGATTATAGTCACATGCCATACACCATATACATACTATACTTGTAATGTAAATAAGAATATTTTAAGATACAGTCTGTCGATCTACAAAAGGTCAAAAGTGCTAAGATAAGTATTTACCTTCAACTACACACATCAAAAGTGTCTAGGGATCAAGCATTTTTATGCGGATTTCTTGAGATTGAGATGTGGCTTTGTAATAAATTTATGATTTTATAAATTTATATGGATCCTTTTTGGTGCATTTCATAATTTGAATCAGGAACTGTGAATCAAATTCGAGTAAAAGATGAAAATCAGCTGTCAATATTTTCCCTATAAAAACATACAACGCATTGAAGACATTATTAGTGCTACTGTTTCCCTACTACTGATTAAAACCAACGTTATTATGGAGCGGCGACGTCATTTAAGCAGGGAAGAAATGCTCAGAGCCGTGGGAATGATAGAAGCTGGTTCCCGGCAACGTACTGTGGCTTTGAATACAAGCTCTGAATACAAGTCAGAGTGTTATCAGTCGACTTTGGACACGTTACCGAAGCACTGGTACCGTAGCTGAGCGCCATGGAGGACGGTATCGCTGCACCACACGGAGACAAGACCGATACATTCAAATCTTAACTCGAAGAGCTCCAACAATAACCGCCATGATGTTAGCCGTGAGGCTTCATCACTCTTCAGGGAACTTAATTAGCGACCAAACAGTCAGAAACCGCTTGCATGAAGTGAACCTTCATTCCCGAAGACCGCTACGGGTACCACCTATAGCAATGCACAATCTTAGGATTCGATATCAATGGGCTCTTGAACACAGAAATTGGGCAGAAGAACAATGGCGTTTCGTGTGCTTTTCTGATGAGTCTCGTTTTGGTATGAGACCGGATACAAGACGTATACGACACTGGAGAACCCCTGGATGCCAACAGCGATTAAAATCCTGCCAGGAAGTCCATCCTTATAGTGGTGGAACCATCATGGTATGGGCGGGTATTTGGATCGGCGGAAGAACCGAGTTGATTTGGATCAGAGGCAACCTCAACGCTCAAATTTATGCTGAGACGATTGTATCAGACGTCATCGTTCCTCTACAAGTGCAAATCGGTCTCTTATTTCAGTTAATGCATGATAATGCACGACCGCACACCGCAAGAGTTGTAAGACAGACTCTCGCCGCAGCTAACATCAATGTCCTGCCCTGGCCTGCTCAGTCGCCAGACTTGAACCCGATTGAGTATGCATGGGATATGCTACAGAGAAGAGCTCTGCCGAATATGGAGGGTATCCAGTCGCAAGAAGACCTTTTTTTGTTGTTGCAACGAACATGGGCGGCCATTCCACAGCGTGATTTGGATGAACTCATTTTGAGTATGCCAAACCGATGTTCTTGTGTTGTTAGTGTTCGCGGTAGAAACACGGATTATTAATTGTTTAAGTTACCCAATAAAATTTTAAATAAAACTGTTATTTCAGTCTTTTTTTCGAACTTTAATGTTAGTGGTTCAAATGTCAAAAATCCCTTTATTAGGAAAATGGCAAATTTCTTTATTAATGCAAAGGTGACTTGGTTTATCGTTACTGTGACAAACGAAAACACTTTATTTGATGAATCCTTAAAGAAAATTTTAATTAATATCAATCAGGAGAAAAGTTATTGCAAAAATATATGTTGATCCCTAGACACTTTTGATGTGTGTATATACATAAACAATAAAAAATATATATTCCATAACTTTCACACAATGCCATCTAGCCCCGAGCCTAGCAGAGCTTGTGTTATAGGTACTAACTAACTACTTATATATTTCTAAATAGATAAATATCTATGTATACTAATATTATAAAGCAGAAGAGTTTGTTTGTTTGTTTGGTTGAACGCGCTAATCTCAGGAACTACCTGCTCAAATTGAAAAATTTTGCGTTGGATAGTCCATTTATCAACATTTACAAACATTTATTCTCTGAACTTTATAAATTATAAGATAATCCTCAAGGATGCTCTCCAAAGTATTACCTATGACGAGACGGAGAATTTGCTTACAGTGTTAAAGTAAATACACAGTCATATGGAATCATTGGCGGGCAGTTGAAATTAACATACAGTGTATGTGATTTAAGATAATAAGAGCCAGTATGTTTACCTCACGTTTTAAAGTTCCACTCTTACTGATAAAAGCGTGATGTAGACACCTAAAATAGCTTTTTAACGTATGTATTATTTAAGAATAATTTCACCTTCACGTAAACGAAGTCGCGGGTTAAAGTTAGCGTTAGCCCAAAGCAACTATTCCACGTAGGGCAGAAGCCAGTTATAGATAAATTACACCCAGATGCAGAACAAATGATCGTGGTCTTCACACAAACATTTGTCCTGGGTGGGAATCGAACCCACGACATCCGGCCGAGTCAGGGCCACTTAGGGAATGCAATCTCGTACGAGATTTCCGCCTAGCGAGATCTCGCGAGACTCAAAACCCAGTCTCGCGAGATCTCGCAAATTACGGGATCTCGCGAGATTGGTAGAATCGCAATTAAAACATGCAAATGCTTGTTTTAAGAACTAGTAATTGACATGATATGTAATTAAATAGAAACTGCGTTGCTTAGTTATAAAAATAATGTAAGTTTTATTTTAAAAATCAACAGAGTACTTATTATTTTGTCTCTAACTCTAATGACATTTGTTTATGTCTATAATTATATTATACCTACTGTAGCTAATCAGTTCAAATTCTTACAATATTGGTAACAAAACAATAATTATCTATATTTAGGCAACGGCCAGGATTCAGTCCGCGCGCAGCCGCGCTATGACCTTGTCCAGAAGGAACGAAGTAGCTGCGAAATGACACGCGATTTTAAGTTCATTGATATGGATGTTGCACACCTTACTTACTGAGGTTCGTACTAAAGAGCAATGTATTACAGAACGCGTCAGGCTCGCGCGCGTATCTGGATAGGGCCTTAGAAATACACGTCGTCACGCTGCATTTGTCGATCTCGTTATCTCGCGAGATCTCGTACGAAATTTGACGAGATACAATCTCGTAAAATATGGCCGAGATCTCGCGAGATCGGGATCTCGGCGAGACGAGATTGCATTCCCTAGGGCCACTAACTACTAGACCAACAGGGCAGTCAAACCTAGTTTCTCCATAGTATCTAACCTTATTGCAAGATCACGCTCCTATTCTGCTGCCTCAAATAATATAGTGTATAGAATATTCTTTTTTAAATTCATGCTTCGTTACAAATAGGCAAAAACTCAAGCGTATAGGTGTCGATATGATAGGGCTTTGTGAAAAAATCTTCGCTCTATATGCGGAACGCACCGCAATCTGATATGGCGCGTGCTCGACTCGCGGGCGCGATAGTGATGATTTATATTTCGACAATACATCGACGCATTTAAATTACAATTGTATAAAAAAGGCAATTTCATTGCATTCTCGAAACAATATTTAATCATTGCGTAACCAGTCTCTTTACAACATTCATTCATTCACAGGAATTTTCAAAGTGAATTCATAACGAATTAAGCAAAATTAATATCGCAATAATTTCCGAATTTCGTGCATGCTGTGATACTTACAACTATTCAGGTCAACACTATCGTTGGACATCGATACAATTGTACAGTAAAACATCACTAGAGCGAATAAAATCGAATAGAATCCGTCAATAGCGCGGATTGGTATTTGCGCTGGAACAGGATTGCTTCTGCCTGAGCAGTCGCGTCCGCAATCGCGTCCCGCTGTCAACACGCGCCCATTGTGTTTAATATTTTCAGCTCTTTTTTTATAAATCCTTTGATTTCGATATGCGGGTTACGTTCAATTAAACGAAACCCTATTTTTGTTTAAGTAATTAAAATAAGCTTTAGTGTTCTGTACTGTTATTAATACAGTAAACCAGTAGATATAACCTTTTTGACCCAAAGTTTAAACATATTATTATATTCTCCGCGCCCTGTTTTTTATTTCACTTCCTGTGATAATAAAATAAAAGGTATGGCCCGTAATTGGCTAATATAAAATCTCTATACCACTTAAGAAACGCTGCAGTAAATCTTTACTTATTCGTTGTCATCTGTAACTTTTAGTTTTAGTTCAAATAGTGCAGGTATTTTTAATTGGTTGAGCATATTAATAGGAATTAATAATTAAATATTACCATTCCAGTAAGGTGTTGAAAGGGATCTTGACCGTACTTCTGGGATTGTCCTGATAGCCGTGGAATGCCGCTCCACTCCTTTAGCACCTCAGGACATGTTTCCCTCTTGTCGCTACGTCACTATGTGCTAGCGGCCGTTTTAGAGGGCCCATTATTGAGTGGGCAAGTCACCCCCTGTCATTTAATCTGTGTATATGTAACATTGAAAAGGCAGAGGCCATAGTCTTTCATAGTTCTAGGTATCCAGTCCATTTTAGCTACCCTAACCTATAGTCCAGTACTTTTGTTACCATATTCTGCAATAGTCTTACTCCAGTCGTAGGTTTTCTTTGGGTGCACTTGTCTAGTGCATATAGGGAAAATCTGCGATTGGTGCCTCATTTTATTAAAGACGACAATGGGCCTCTGCGTGTTGTTTTCACCCCCTCGTACGCCTTCCAAAGGTCTGGAACCCAAGGGTTCCGAGAAATTAAAGCGTAAATTAAATAATAATAATAAGTTTATTCGTACATAAAAGCAAACACATAATATGGCATAGAGAATAAGTAGGTTGTATATTGCTCGCAGAAGCAACGGCTGTTAACTCGAATAGGTTTTCGTGTAACGACTGAATAATGGAAGACGCAGTGTGGGTCCACCGTTCACAAGTTGGACTAACAATCTGATGAGGAACGTGGAAAGTCGATGCATGTCCCTCATGCTGCATGCAGCTCAGGATTGATCGATGTGGATATCTTTGGGGAGACCTTTGTCCTAGACGTCTTTTTGCTGAAATGATGATGATGTTTACAAGTTATCAGAAAACAATAGTCCGGACTCTCTATTCATAATGTAACGTACTCAATCAAGAAAAACATCTCAGCGTAAAGACTTACCTTAGCAAAAGAAAACGCTTTACTTATGAAAGATTTTCGCTCCCCAGCATGTATCTATTGTACGGTGTGGGCAATTACATTGCACATTAGTCTTAGCCCGCAAAACACACGAACAATTCAACAAAAACAAACGTGAGGATTGCCTCTGAGAGGCGATAATTTGTCAGGTGCTACGCGCTCAATGAATAATGGTGAAGATACGACATTGCTAAGAAAACAAGATTTCAAGTTTAGTTGAATCATAGCAAAGTAAGGAAATCATTTACTCTTAAATTAAATAATTATAGTCGATTCCTGTTGCGCAATTCTTCACTATTGCTACGGGCTGGTACCTACGCGCTACGCAGACCTACGACATATAGTAGGACTTAGGCCTACGCGCCTACGCAAGCGGACGGGATATCTAGGAACTTTACAGATTGGCTATAGAATAACAATACACAATGGCATTATTTTAATGTTTTTAGAAATTAGTAAATATTTAGTTGTTGTTTTGCCAGAGATCTACTAAACAAACAAGATCATTAAAAAAAACATATAATAATAATTACAGCCGCAAGGACTCGTCGGTGCCTTGGAAAGCACGTTAAACACGTTATTACTCGCACTGAGGAGTGTGAGATTTGGCGTAAGTAGTGAACACTCTTAGGAAGCTAAAACTGTCGAGGTATTCCTCGAAGCGCTACTATTTTGAGGAGCTCCTAATAAGGCGCTCCTATTTTATTCCTCGGAGCGTCTCATTAGGAGCGCCTCAAAATAGCAGCGCTTTGAGGAATACCTAAACTGTCGACCGAAAACAAAAACAGTAAAGAATGCATGCATGCATGCTTGCATGTAGGCAAGAAACAATGACTACACCGAATACAACTTTTCTTTGTCTGGTTGCGTGGGAACACTCCACACCGGCGCACGGCGGCCCCGCTAACGTCTTCTTCAAGGGGGATGAAATATCTAAACGCGAGTCTCTTAATGACTTTCATTTATTTCTCTCCCGAATCTCGTACTGAACGCTGGTAATTATTGCGTTTCCAGTAGGGTTATTAAGTTTTGCTCCGGTTAGAATGAGAAATGGCCACATTTATTCGATGTTCAACTTGATACCTTTGAGCGGCGAAGGGCTGAAAATTTAATTTTAGATGATGATATTATGACGTAATTATTTTAATTGTGGTGCGCCGTGGTGGTATTAAAATTGTGCGATGAATTGGGATCTTATCTTTCGGCGTGATTTTTGTTTTAATGGTGCGGGAATAGAATGTAGGGACGCATGGCTAAATACTAACATAAACAGGTGAAGTAATGCTTGCCGATATAGACCGTCGACCAACAGACTTTACATCCATTACGTACCAAGACTTCATCTGTAAGTCATTGACGTATTTGTAGGTACCGTTACCCAGTAACTGGGTGTGGAGATAATAGATTATGATGAAATTGAGAAAATAAAATAAAATAGGTACAGATAAAATGTCATGTGACAAAAACAAACTCTACAAACAATTAGCAACTTTTTATTTTTATTTTTTAAATAAAAGTTTTGATTTGAATTTGTCCTGCGTTGTAGGTGCATTTATAAAACATTTAAAGTCGCATACACAATCCAGTAGACCATATAAATATATGTTCCGTGCGGGAATCAACCCCACGATACATAGCACAGCTGCCAATGACATAACCACTGCGTCAAACGTCTCTACAAATATCTAATCCACAATCAAACAAATGAACTAAACAAATCTTATCCGATCTACATAAATAAATCTTCTCAATAGGTAATCGAGTCATCTGAAACAAATGGCAAACTTAGTACAGATTAGATCGGACGAGCGACGCATCTAATTGTCCGTCCCTAATCCCGGACGGCGGCAATCTATCAGTTTCTTTTGCCGGTTGTCCCCCAATTCAGTTGTGAAGACTTACCTACTCAACAACTTTGTTTGGGAGTCTATAAGAAAGGGCCTTTTCATAGTCTGTCGCTACTTTATTTGTAAATAAACTGTTGGTACCTTGTCGTTTGGTCGTAAATAAGTTTTATCTTTAGCTCTACTCTGACATTAAAAAATATTAGATAGTAAATTACCTAAAGCAATAAGGGCAATGAATACGGCCCTATTTAAGAAAAGTCTAAAAAAATTCTGATTAATAAATACTACTACAACTTGAATGACTTCCTCAGTGATAATTTTGCCAAACTAAAGACCTCACAGTGACATCAAGTAAAATCAATTATTCAATGAATTATGCATATGTATCTCTTAATAACTAATTTTGACATTGACATTGAAATAACCTAAATATTTTTATTATTTAATTTATAATTTATTGTCCACTATGACTTTAACTTATTATAACTATATCATGCTTATTTCATCTAATTTTATTTATTCCAATGTTCTATTTGGATAAATTGATGAATAACTATGACTGTATAAATCTTTGCATGCCTTACGGTAGAATCACTTGAAACATGTAATTCTTATAACACCATTGTAACAGTGTATTCAGCAAAAATAAATGATTTGATTTGATTTGATAGCTTTGTTAGTTTCAAGCGAGTATGACGTCCCAGGGCAAGCATAGTGTTATTGAGTTTTTGCATCTGGTATTTCTTAGTAACAGCTCGGAGTCTGGATCTGTCTCCGATTGACGGCAATAGGCTCGCCCTTATTACATGGGGCTTTAACATAACTGGCGAAATGTGAGTGTACTACCAGGTACACCTCTACCTTACCCCTTGAGGATTACAAGCGGGATTTAATGTTATGTTAAGTGCTTCTACGAACAATTGAGTACTTGTTCTTTTTTTAAGGAGTACCGAAAACGTCCCAATAGAAACCTATTCCTAAGCCTCTACTGTCCGTCCGTCCGTCCGCCTAGCTATTTAATAGCGGCCCAAATCTCATAAACGGTGGTAATTTTTGCAGAGCTTGTAATTCTATTTCATTAATTTAATTTCTATGCGAGTTTAACTTGCAATTGGTCGATTTTTTAGGGTTCCGTACCTCCAAAGCAGAAAGCGGAATCTTTATAGGATCACTTTGTTGTCCGTCTGTCTGTCTGTCAGACGGACAAGATCTTTTATTAAAAGAATGCGTGAAGGTATCAACTTGAAAATATCAATGCTTTTAATTGTTGGAAATCTAATCCAAAAAAAGCATAAGAAATACGATCTGATCTTATTTATACCCAATAAATCGGTGAATGCGCATAATATGTAGATTAAATTTCTAAATACCTTGACTGACGAAAAGAGTATGACAAAACTGGTTTTCAGTTTGTAGCGACATCTATCATGCCACATATGAACTAACGAATAAAATTCTACATCGCGATGTTAAAGTTATCCGCTCGATTGACAGTACCTAGATATACAAGATCCCGACAAAACCACCGAGCAATAGTAGCACACCAGACTCAACGCACGTCTGGTCGTCGGATCCTCCATTTTCTATGGAAAATGAGAAACTTTTCACTCCGTTCCTCATACCTAGATACCCCTAAAAGTTGATTCTAAGCTAATCCAAAAAGAAGGCAAAAGGAAAGACTGTATATTATCACATTTATACGCAGTAAATCCCATGTGTGGTATGATAATGACATCAATATTTCATTGTCAAGCGACGATACAAAGTTTCGTAGCGTTCTCATATTTTGCGCAAAGCTCGGGGCGCTTGCAAATTCTGAACTTTGTCGAGATAACACGCCTCGGCTAAGCCTACCGTAATAAGCTCCTCCTTCCAGCCTTAAGTGTTTACTTTTGGGCGTGTTGTTGTTTAACATCCTTCAATATTTATTATATTTAACCGTGTTTATGCTTTAAATGCAGATTACTTTGTTTACTGTCAGCCTACCATGACTATCTGTTCTTGTTGCAATTTGCTACATTTAGAATAATATTTCAACCCTCCAACTGCTACAGTCAATTATTATATAGATGACAAATTAAAATGTATGAGTACCATGTATCTTATATATACACATAATTATAATATGTTCTACTACAATGCTAAATTTGAAATACTTTGAATCTATCTTAGTATAGTATGTTATTTTTTATTTTATTTTTTTATTCTGGTACATACCTACAACGTAGATTTAATGTATTTTTTATTGTATAAAAAATATTGTAAAAACTATTTTAAAAGAGTATGTATGGAGTTTCTTGCCCATTCTTCTCCAACCTTTTGGAAGGGGCAACTAGAATCATTATTTTTTAATTAACTTGTAAGTTAAACGTTCAAAAGTATATTTTAAATGGCCTTAATTAAAATAAATGATTTGACTTTAACTTTGACTTACCTAGCACTATAGGATTACCTTTACCTTACCTTTTTGACGTGACGGTCAAGTGTTTAATATAAAGGTTTTTTTAACCAGGCCATTGTGTCTTGAAGCACTTTGTGCCTTTATTTGTTTATATTGACGTCATGGTTTCCGGAATGGCTGAATTTCTTGCTGCGCTGCGGATCTGATTCCCGCTCGGAACATATATTTGTCTGGCTTACAATACAACAGTTACGTCAACGTTTGACTGTTTCTGTATGTTTGTTAAAAAGTTTGTTGTCTCACCCACCACGACACAGGTGAAATTCCAAAGAACGGTGTGTTTTTTTTTTGTGAGAAAATTTTCATAAACACTTCGTTTTTATCAGGGCAAGAAACCCAGTATATTTAAGTTTTAAAGTTTCATAATATGTAGCGTTCCAATAGTACATAGCTACCAACTTATAAAGTACCTATAAGCATGTGGTTGTTTATAGTGTGTACTCACGTCACGCCAGTCATCCGAAGCAGGCGGGCGATTTACGCCTGCCTTCAGCTATGCGTCGCGCGCGCCTTACACGTTGCTACCAAATTTCTTAGTAACACGACTGAGTAGATGCTCTACTTGAATATTATTATTTCTTTTATTTATTTTCAGAACTATTCGATTTTTACTCACAATTCTGTAGACGGTTGCGTCGTACAGACGGCCGGGCGCCAATGACGTCTTTTTGATTTTTCTAAAAAGTACTTTCTCATTTATAGTCCTTTTGTGAGATGAAGTATTAAGTTAGTTGATTTTTTAGCTCTTGCAGCATTCATTATTCTACACATTGGTCGCCTCTTGGCTTACCTAACATAGTACTTATATCCTTATATGTATATTTAACCTAAGAAATAATTTCATTATTTTTTCTACACACACACACAATCAGATAATCTAAAATAGGGGCATCCTTTCAAGAATATTTCATGGTTAAAGTCCTTACCACATTATTTTCATGATCCATGTTTCGTCATTTTAATTTCTATAGCGACGTAACGTGGATCAATAAAATACCCATAACAATTTAAAGCACACATTCCATGCTCACACTCTCCACCTATAGTGGTCTCAACTCCAAATACCCGGAGACCGCCTCGAGGCACGAATGCCAAGACAAACCGAAATCTTATCAAACGACCGCCATGTTGGTTTCGTTAATAAGCAAAACTGCACACAGGGGCCGCCATAACTCACCTGAAGGCTGTTTGTGGAACATTGCAAACACTAGCGAACCTGTAACTTATCAAGCATGAACGCTGCTGACGTTTACGGTATAGAACTACTCACTCTATGCTGACGTTATTTATTGGTCAGTTGAATTGCTTGCTTCGCTTCGTAGCCTAACAATCACGCTGGTAATATTTTCTGGTTTTTTTTATTCCTCTTTTTGTCTAGATGTTCGACATCAGAAAATTTAAATCTGAACACAATAAGAAACCACAAGAGCGTACCTAGCGAAGCCCCTAAATGTCTTTAAAAATCCTTTTGTGAGTTGCTTTGTCAATATTTCCTCGTAATACTTTTCTGAAGTTTAAAATGGTGTTCTTAATATCGTAAATTATGTTTAACAAAGCGTAACGTTTAATTGGATGTTGAGAATTGTGACAATTCATCCCGCAGCCGACACTTTGCGCAGAAAATTTCGATTAAAACAAAATCGGGGCGGCGACTCTCATGGGAGCGGTTCATTTTATACCAATTAGTTAGCTACAGGCAGTGGATTCGTCACGAGTGAATGAATACCCCTTTGAATTGTAGCTCATTTACACTAGACGACTTTTGAAGTCAAATTTGAAGATTAATAAAAAAAAAACTGGAGAGGTGTCAAGGGACACCCGGATGAAACGAAGTTGTTTTTTTTTCTCTCTCTCTCCCTCTCATTAAATCTCTACTTACCTAACTCCATCAGCAATATCCGGAACTTGTGCAGAAACACTGTCAGGATTCATTCCCCCTCTTCGTCTCCCTCTCCCCCTCCCCTCCCTCCCGCTTACCTCCCCTCTCCCTCCCCTTTCCCCCTCCTTCCCCCCTCCCTCCCCCTTGAAAAAACGGGCTTTTTACTCAAGTACTTTAGAAACGGAACATCAATCCGAAAGACACGTTACATTTTTCAAGTTTCTAAAATCCCAGCTCGCAGCAATCGCATAACCCAATTCATATTGGATTATGAGGTACAGTCGCCAACACATCAAGTTACCCCAATGTGTCAAATTTTCCCAACCTTATTCTGTTTGACATAAAGTTGAAAAGCGATCAAAGAAATTTGACACATTGGGGTAACTTGATGTGCTGGCGTCTGTACAATTGTATCCAATAAAGACGCAATAGCTGCCAAGTGAAACGCGAAGATAAGCCCATTTTTAAAAATCGGATCGTGATCAAATCGTGTCGTATAAACAGTCCCGCGTTACTCTAACTTGCTCATCTAAACCGAGTTGTCGGGGAATCGGCAACAAAACGGCCATCCAGCCAAGTTCAGACAATAAACAGTCGCAGATAACGGAGAGTTGCGTTTGCGCCCATTGTTGAGCAACTTTGTGGGCGACGAGCTGACTGCTTAGAAAATAAGCTCCTGATAGCGCGATTTGTGGACGTACTGGGCTGTGGTAGAATAATTGTACGGTAGAAATTTGTATTTAGGGCAACCTTTACGAAACTAACCTCTGCTAGAGCTATAGGTAGGTAGGTATACTGTCTTTCGGCACCCAATCACGTTAAATTGTAATAAATAAAGGAAAATCGTAGTGAACTCTGTAATATACCAAATTGCTGAAGACATCAAGAGTTAACTTCTTATTGTTATCGTTATTTCGCCACAGGAATCGCGTAACTTATTAACAAACAACAGCCCCATGTTTTGTGGAACGTAGAAGAAAATATTTCTAAACCGTTCTAAAGCTTTTGCGTTGTCGTCTTATTTTACCTCAGAAGTCGACTAGTGTTAAAGAGCTTCTTCAATGTGGAAATTATCCACTAATACAAACAACTGGGGCATGTGCGAAAGATTCCATTTCCCCAAATTTTTTTTATATCTTCCAAAATGTTTACGAAAAAGTTTTAAATTAACTGCAACATGAGTGCCTCAACGTCTTTCTCTGTCCAAACACAATTTGTATGCAATTATACAAAGCTAAGCTCTATCAGATGGAAACTAACAAGAAAATTCCGAACCCCATCCCGTTGTGGACCATCGAAAGTTCGTTAAAGTAATGTCACTCTATCTCGTCCCCTCACGAGACAAATGAGACAACATTACTTTTATTAACGAGACAGAAAGAGAAAGGAAAGCCTAGATAATACCCTATAATCACAGTTTTGTTTTCCAATCGTTGCTAACGATTATTGGCGTGTTATTCGGGTGCCATTTTGAAATTGCTTCAGTGCTAAGACAAGTCGTTAGTAAGTACAATAAAAAGTGAGGGCACGGTGATTAGTTTGAAGGTGATTATTTACCCTTGTTACTTTAAGAGCAGTTCTTCTTGACACTGGCTTTATTGTTTACATTGGAGAGAAAAGATTTAAAGAACTTTCTTGAAAGGCTGGTATCACAAATAGAATGCCCAGTTTTTTGACATGATTCCGGCTTTTTAATGTCCCACTGCGGGCTAATGCCTCTGGAAAGAGTAGTAAGTAAGCATTGCTTACTACGATTTCTCAATCATTAACTCTAATTCTATGTTTTTCACCGAAGTCTACGATAAACTTAAAAATCAATTTTAAAAAGTAACATTGATACTTGCCCATTCAATTCCAGAGGCAAGGCATTAACCACTAAGCCATCACGGTATTATCGCTATTCTTAAAACATCAAAATTATCAAAAGACGAAACGACACTCAAAATGAAGAGGTGACTCTTAATTTTTTAAACTTGTGTTTAAGGGGTTGACTGTGAGTAAGTATATCAATTTGTTTTCGTATTCATTTTCATCAATAAATAAACAGTACCGATCTACAATTAGTACTTTAATATTCAAGTGTCTACAATACTTGTGCCTAGACCTCTTTTGCATTCTTCACCAACCCAGTCCTGGGCCGATCGTATTCAGATCCTTGAATAACCAAACAAAATTATTACCCTGCAATTGAAACTACCAAAACTCACTGCAGTTACCAAAAACAAAGGATTATTTGAGCCGAGCACTCTTAATTAATTCAACAAGGCGAGATAAACTAAATACAGCGCGACTATTCATTGCTGTCCTCACAAAGCGATGGTGAGGTTTGTTATTTTTTAAATTGCAAATTGGCTGCTAATATGCATATCTCTTTTAGATCCAAATATCATTGACCTACGCACTTACGTCTATCCAACCATAGACTGATGATAATCACAGAAATGTAATATTGAACCCGGATAAGGCAGTAGGTAATATAATATAAAACTAGAATACATTTTGAAATCTCTACTAGCTTAGAACATTGTAAAGCCAATACAATGTGTAATAGTATAGTTACCAACTATGCTGAAGAATTAAATAGACAGTTTTAAGAATATTTCAGACAAAAGTATACCTAAATACAATACTACAATCCAAAATCGCCTATCATCCAAAATACATATAGTATTATAGCTACGTAAATGTTAGTTAAGCACACACACATAAAATTACGACTCACATGATATAAATAAACCCAGCTTAGCTATTCAAAATAAATTACCCCCATTCTGAAAACAACTGAATTATCCAGAGGAGAAAATATAAAAACAGGCGACTCTTTATTTCGGGTGCACGCTGGTCTAATCCAATTTTAAAATGTTGCCCAGACCATACATATTATAAAACGAGACTTTGTCCGGAGCTTAACGTTTAAATTAGTTTATCCCCCTAAAGCGGAACCACAGCTAAGGGTTGCAAAATTTAAATTACAAATAAAAGCACTGAAAAATATCTACGAGTGGGTAGTGGCTCAATAACGATGTCTTTTAATTAAAGCGGAAGGGGTAATAAAACGACTCAATAATACAGAATTATGGTTGAAATTAACGTGAATGACACCCAAGAGTCTTGTGAATTGCAAGATGCAGACGCGAGACTTCAAGAAGGTATTAAAACATTCATCAATTGAAAGCTTAGAGCTTGGCATTTATAAACACCGAGCTTGGTACAACTTCCTACATTCTCGATAAAATACAACGATGTTTAGTAGGTAACTATAAACTTAGTTCCTTTTGTGTAATTAACGTAACATCACGCCTGTAATCCCCGAAAGACTAGGCAGAGGTGTATGTACCTGGAAGTATACCCATATTTCGCCAGTTATGTTTAAGTCCGTAAACTGCCGTAACGTAAACTGTGTACCTTTAAATTATAATGTATTGTGTAAACAATTGTTGGCTAGCCTATTAAATAAATAAATAAATAATAAATAAATAAAGTCCCATGTAATAGGGAGTAAGAGTAGGTATTACTAGATATCAATCGGGCACTGATAAATTCCAGATGGAAAAACTCAATAACACTTCGCAATCCGGTGCCAAACCCGGGACCTCATGCTAAGCAGTACCTATAGTGCTTGTGACTACTAAACCATCGAAGCATTTGTTTAGGTAATTAATTGGATTAAATACTCCATTCACCATGTGATTATCCACAAACCGATATAACCGATTATCATAAAGTTATAGGCACACAGTTTAGCCCCGGACCAGTGACACCGATTTAACACGCTCCCGGTACCGATGCCGTCATGGTCGAAAGCCCGGTCCGCTCAACCGTGCCACATGTAGCATATTGAAATACGCCGCCGCCACCCGATTGACCGTCCGTCCGTCACGTAGCAACTGCCCCGAGGAATCCCTTCAAAGTGATACCTATTTGACTTCCACGCTTCACTGGAAATCTGTCAATACTCATATTTAATATCCACATTTCCCGAATATCTTGAACCTAAAGGTAGAATTTAGAAATAAAAAAATGCCGAAGGTTCTACGAAACGTATATTTTTTTCTGTAGTAACATTGAAACTCTTTCTAAATATATTTTTATATATACCAAATGTCCAGAACGTGGTAACGGTTCTGAAAAAATGCTACTTACAAGTATCTACTTACTGAATAATTTAGAAAATAAATAATACCTTCATTTACCCACCACCTATTCCCATTCAAAGTTGTTTCTCAAAACTAAGAAAACAATGATCCGACAACCCCTAGAAATTACTACAATATTCTGTATAGCTTAAAGTGTAGAAACATTTATTAGGTATATTACTAATCAACGTCAATTTCATTGCACGCATCGATAGTGATCTACTAACATATATTAGAATCATGCTAGCGTTAGAAATTCTACAAGTTATTTAATGAGTATCTGTAGAAAGCATATTGTTATTATTCCTGTGACGATCATTGTCTTTTGTAATTGTAAACTAATCTATTAATTTTGCTAGCTTCCATGGCGCCCTCTCGGTTTACTGGAACGTTATAGTAGGTATCGTCGTAGCTAGCGTATCGATGACTGCTTGGCTTGAAATCCAGTTGTAAGTAATCCCCCTCCTCCTTCCTTAGTTGTCCTGTATCCTTTCCATTATATCTCGGATCTTCATAGATAGTTATAGTCTGCTTCCTATGTGCAACTACGGGCGCATTTTTCGGGATTTCGGCTACAGGTGTCGCTCGAGACTCATCGTAACCGTAGCCATACCCATGGTTGGGACCGTAACCATAACCACCCTCATGACGGAAACCCCTATCATCATAATACCCAGGGCCTCCGTAATCCTTTTCCCACCCGGGATCTCTTTGCCAACCGGGATCCCTCTCCCAGCCCTGGTCTCTGTCCCAGCCCTGGTCCCTCTGCCAGCCAGGATCTCTGTCCCAACCTTGGTCTCTTCGCCATCCGGGTCGATCCCAGCCTCCTCCTCCTCTCTTATCTTCCCACCGCTGCCAATCCCACCCAGGATCATGATGATGAACTTCAGGGGCTCGAAACTCATGACGATCTTGAATGTGATCTCTGGCGTGATTGTTATGAGTATTGCGATACTTATTGTGATTCAAATTGTCATCTAAGTAATACTTCTTGCCATAATCTTGATGACCATGTTGTTTTACCCCGGTGTCACCGTATCTGTTATAGCCGCCACCGTTATAATTGTCTCTTATATATTCCTGGCCGTTATTGTGGGATCCATGGTAGCTCCTTCCTCCCTGGTTGTCGTGAGAATTCAGTCTGCTGTTATAACCACTTCGGTCACCTTCATCATTAGAATCATCGAAAAACGTGCTTTTATTGGATGACTCATCTTTATGATATGAATTTTGAAATCCTTGCTTATGATGTCCTTTCTTGTGGCCTCTCTTGAAACCTGCCGCTTCACTGTCCTCAGCTTTATCTTGTTTGCTGTTATAACCTTTATAAGCATCACTATCTGACGCAGATTTAGTATCGTGTTCCTTCTTCAAATATTTTGCTTCATCATTAGCTTTTGAATATTGATTCTTGTGGTTGTCGTTTAGCTGGCTTTCTTCTTGGTGAATCTTTTCACCTTTCTGTTTATCATGCTTGATCGACTCCGCTCCTTCATCGTGAGCAATATCTTTCAAATGTTCTTCTAGAGCGTCTTTAATAGCTGATCCAGTGACAGTAGAAACTAATAGTAGCACACAAACTAACAAACTAAACCAATATTTGTACCGGGACACCATTTCATCTCTCTGTTAAAGTTAGATGTTGTCAGTAAAACGGTATAGCTTACAATAGGCGGGATTTCAATGGTATAAAGAGTTTTATATCGATGAAAATCGTGTTGGACTTCACGGTGGATCAGGTCACAATGACAGGAACCACAGAAGTTGTTGTGGGAACAATGCGTCGAACTACTGCTGGCTGGCGCGTCCATGACATGACATTATGGAACTAGAAGCACGCGGCCGTTCTGTAGGACAAGCCGATCGAGGTCAATGGAGTCCAAACGGGACATTGACTAGAAGGTCATTGAATGTTCATCGGTACTTTTTACTTTATTTTTATTTGTATTTTTCTCGCGTGGTTAGTAGATGCACGATATAGAAACAGCAACGCTCTGCAAAAACCTTCTCATGAAATTTTGCTAAAGTAAAGGCGAAGTGAGCTATCATCCCATACCTGATACTAGAGGTTGTTATTCACCTCACCTAACTTTTCACGGGAGATGTTTAAACACATTTATGTGCATTCGGTACAAGTGTAACGAAAATCTTACAAAATCGTTGGTACCCAGTACAGGTAAGAAAGAAAGAAAGAAAAGAAAAAAAATATTGGCATTACAGCATAATAAAACACCTACACATAAGACAAAGATTGTAATGCCAAAAGAGCCTCAGTTCAGCATAATGTCGGATGAGAACACAGGGTGTACTATCTGACGCTGATTTTCAGGTATGTACTGCATTAGGCCGAAATGAGAGTCCAACGCCTTGACCTACCTAATCAGCAGTCGATGGGTTTAACTGGCTGAAGTCTGGTCCGAAATTCCTTATTTATAAAATTCAAGAAATCGTCTCCTTCAGGTTTGTTATGTATAGCATTTCTTTTCAAGATCTGCCTCTTTGTTTTTTCTCTTTACCTTTACCTACATAAGCTTCTTTGCAAATATAATTTTACCTCATTCTGTCTGACGCTGTATTTAGGCTAGTTTTTCTTTTATAGGTAATATGTCTTCAGTCGTTAAGAATTGTAAGTAACTAACTAACCGAAAGGCTAAGTGTAACCGAGGGGTATTTTGTTACCCTGTTTCAGGGATGTAAGATCAGACGGACAGTCGATCCATGTAAAATATTAAACTGCATTTAATTAGACTGGAAGTCAACACGGTTGGAAAAATGCTAGGCTATATTGATGGACACATTCATTACATCATCACGCTCATCTTTGATGATGAGGTAGTGGTAAAGCAGTGGTGGTGGCACCGGCGGATTACCAAGTCATAATGGGCTATTGGACAAAATTTTAGTTTTTAGTCCCTCATCTAGATTACAAGAAAATATTCGACACACATTTTTTTCTTTTTCACTTATGTAATCAAAAAATAACGGCGATACATCGAATCAAAATGTCGCATGACGTCACTAGCCAGTACAGTTTATACTAGGTAATGATGTTACAATCCCCCTCTCCTCAACTTTAATGCGCTTAATCTAAGCAGTTTACCATGAATTTGAAAAAGGAAAAAATACGTGTCGAATATTTTCTTGTAATCTAGATGACGGACTAAAAACTCATATTTAGTCAAATACCCCTAATCCGGTTTACGTGCTTATTGTATAATTATCACTTTCTTCAAAAGCGGTTTAGGAAAACATCGTGATAAAGCTGGCATGCCTGGGATATATTTTTCGACGGCATATTGTGAAGCCAAGTCAGAAGCTCATGTGCGGCATAAAAACTCTAACACTAGGTTAGTAACTACAAAAAGAGGTAGATACAGAGGCCAGCACATCAACCTATCCCAATGTGTCAAATATCTTTGACAGTTTTTCAGCTTTATTACAAACAGAATTAGGTTCATGTTCAATTGGGAAAAGTGCTGGCCTCTGTACTTAATGAATGTCTGCAACGAAATTTCATGCAAGTGCCTTTTCTTAAAAGACTTGCATGCTCGCATGTGGTGTCTTGTCAGATTATTGAAACGTAGGAAAGTTGTTGAACCGTCATTTGAGGAAAAAGAGCTTACGTTTAGGATTGCTCAGATTCTTTTTACACTTTCAAAATTAAAACTCAATTTATTTCTAATAAAATTTATTTTCTCACACATATACAAAAAGAACAGTAATCCCTATTTATTATTGTTGTTAATAAGATTTTATAAATCTACAATAAATTACTATTGAAGAAAGTTGTATTTAAAACATAGCTAAGAGCTAATTATAAATTAACATCACTAAATAAATAGTTAATACCATCAGAATTTAGGGAAACCAAATACTCTATGATAGGTAGCTGTATAAAGGAAAACTTTGTTATAAAATATTGTTTCAAAAGAAAAATGCTCGCTGGAATACAATAACGTATCTTATGATGGATACAAACATATGTAACTAAATGTTTTGGTGTTAAAATTTTAATTATAAAAAACTTAAATGACAAGTTTTCGTCTTTGAAGGTTATTTTAATCACACTAGTAATCGCTCAGTGGTCAAAATTTTACCATTTTAGGTTTCTACACTCCTTCATATAAACTTCAATTAAGTCAAGTATCACACTCCTGTACGCAACGCAATAGGGATGCGAAATTTTCGCTTGAGTAGTGACAAACCAGAATCTTAAATGCATACGAGAATAATAATTTATGGACTTTGAAGTAGCAGAGTACATCGGTCATATTTTAAACCATAATTTATTAATTAAGGGACGATAAACATAGCAAACTGGCAAAATAATGAAATGCATAAAACATCTATAATTATATTTCAGTTAGTCTGCCTGGAATTCAGTTTGCTTATATTTAGATTTGAAATTTAAACCACAGTTATATAAATTTAATTTGTAAACTTATACGATGCAGGTCATTTGTCTTTATTATTAAAATACAAAACTGGGACAGGTGTTAAGGTGTCTACACACTAAGCTGACGCCACGGCACGGCTAATTTTCCGAAGTTATCAGTACTTTAGCAGCAGTGATAGCCTACCTAGTGGTGTGACCGGCGGATTGTCAAATAGTAGGTTTCGAGTTCGAACCTAAGGCACCCACCTCTTACTTTTCGTAGTCATGTGCGTATTGTTTAATAATCACTTGCTTCACAAACGGTAAAAGAAAACATGGGGCGGAAACCGATGAAAATATCTGAGCGATATTTCTCTACGGCATGCGATGCCAAGTCTGAGGCCCATGGGCGGCATTAAAACTTGGTGTCAGAGTAAGTTAATAACCACACGATAAGCAGAAGAAGTACTATTTTGTACCTTGGCTATTAAAAACAAAGTGCCCAAGAACAGACGCAGACGCCAACACATCAAGTTAACCCAATGTGTCAAATTTCTTTGATCGTAAGGTTCTTTAAAAAGGTCAGGTGCGTAGTACTCGCCACCGGCGTGTGTGTATGACAACATGTATGAATGTAAACGAAGCAAAAGAAGTATGTAAGAAACGTAGCAAATGGCGCTCTGTAGTTTCTGCCTAGCCCCATGGGGAAAAGGCGTGAGTTTATGTATGTATGTATGTTTTTCAACTTTATGCCAAACAGAATAAGGTTCATATTCAATGAGGAAAATTTGACACATTGGGGTAAATTGATGTGCTGGCATCTGTACATGCCGCCAACTCGTGTGTATACACCTTTAAGGAATCATATTATAATATTAATCTGTAATATATGACGTCAGCATTACGCTGTGCCATTAACTTCTTTAACACTCAACGCTGCAATCCTAGTCTTGAGTTCTTCTACGAGGCTGTCTCTTGCCACTTCATCTTCTTGTCTCGTGGTGATGTTCCTCACTTTCACCACTCCACGCTTGAGTTCTGACTCGCCTAATACCACTGCGAGAGGGATACCGTTTTCTTCGCAATGCTGTAGTTGATTTAGCATTTTAGGGTTTTTCTTGTAAGACTGCTCGGTCTGGAAAGTATCAAAAAAATAATTAAAATCGTATACTCTCATCTTTTACCTTACTCTTTTTTAACAGATGAGCCATGTGAATCTAAGAATCTCAGTCTGATGTAACCGAACTAACATTCTAAGAGGTTGCGTAATAAATTCAAATTCCATCCATTCGATTTTTGACTTCAATCTTGTCCTGAAGACAGAAATGTGGTCGGCGATGGAACGAGCTTACCCAGAAGAAGCCTATTAATTCGCGACTTTAACAGATTAAGTTAAAACATTTATAATTCGGATAGAACTCAGATCTTGAATACGGATTCAGTTCAGATACAGTGCGCAAACGATAGAACTATTCTTTACTTTTAGAGACTTTAATACACAGTGCTGTGTATTGTGCTTAGAAAATGTCGGATGGGTCCAAAACCTCCATTAAGATACTGAATTCCATCAAGATCATACTTTATGATTTTTTAATGATAATTACTTTAATTCCAGCATTCCACAGTTCAGCGCAGATCTTCATGCGCTCTTCGAGGAAGTTTTTCTGCGCAGACGCAACGTACACATCGACGTCACTGGTCCGCACGCTAATGTCACCTGCGGCCAACTTCGCTTCAAGCACGGAGAATATACGCTCCACGCCGATACTGACTCCTACGCATGGCACCTGAAATAGTATTCATAGGTTAAAAACAGGGATTCATTTGGGCAGCGCTAGTGGACTGGCTTTCCATTATATTTTGGTAGATGTCTATGCTTGGAAAATATTCTGGCCACTGCTTACATACTGTTATATTATTCTGTGGCTTTAGTATGCTAAAGCCTACATCCTATGTGGACCTGTATAGACCCCTATTTTTGATTCTGGTAATACCTACACATCACATTCCATCACGTCTGTAATTCCCAAAGAATTAGACAACGGTGTACCTGTTAATACATCGACATTTCGCCAGTTACGTTTCTACGCCCATGTAATAGAGGGCAATCCTATTGCCATTAATCAGGCACGAATCCAATCACCGAGCTACTACGGAGTACTAGATTGAAACGCTTTTTTCCAATCCTGGGAGGGATCGAACTCGGTGTTCAGAATATTACGCGCACGTAAGATTTGGCATTGTTAAAGATCGCATGGAGAAGATAACAGGGTCGACTTTCGAACAAAGGACGACCACTACTACATATTATTATTACGATAGATAAAATCTTCTAAAGGGATCACTAATGCAAAAGAATAATCATCAACTGCCTATATGACTTACCTCTTGTTAATATAATTATCTTAATAAATAGCGAGTTATACCTTTAGCCAAACGTAAGCAGCGATTTAAAGATCCCGCTCTCTGCAGTCGCTCACTAGGTTTTGCTTCTAAATTAAATCGTCTACTTACAGATAACTTTTTAAACATGGCCTACATAACGAGGTGCATATATATAGCGCCTAAACGGTGTCGCGCCTCAGTAACTATGCAATCAATTAGTAATTACACTGGTATTTGCGGTTGTTACTAAATCTTGTTGCCACAGGCAAATAAAACATCAGATATAAGTGTTCAACAAGTGTCAAAATTAAACTCAAGTTAAGTCATCTGATCGGCTGATAATAGAGCTATACCATGGGTATCCCAATAACCACAATGTTTCTTTTGTTGTTGATGTGTTGATCCTGATTCTGGGAATCTGGTATAAGTCTCATAACAAGAAATTGTAGTGTATACTAATATTATAAAGAATAAAGGTTTTTTTTTAGTTTGTTCAAATTAACTCAGAAACTACTCAACAGATTTTAGAAATATTTTCACCAAGTAATATCCTACTAATATTATAATCGCGAAAGTTTGTGAGTATGGATAGATGAATGGATGGATGGATGTTTGTTACTCTTTCACGTAAAAACAACTGGATTTTAATAAAATTTGGTATGGAGTTAGCTGACACCCTGGATTAACACATAGGCTACCTTTATACCTGTATTCCCACGGGAACGGGACCTACGCGGGTGAAACCGCGGGACGTCTGCTAGTATGGATATAATATCATATTATCATGAACATTACCTGTTTATTCTTTGAGTCGAACATGCCAACAAGATTATCGTATCTTCCGCCGCCTGCAATCGATCCGACAGTTTGGTCTTCATTGCCGATTTTAATTGGCTCTGAAAGGAAACGCACAATCTGCTCTCAGTAACAAGTCAACAATCATCGTAATTGACCCAACCAATGTGTGTTGATTAAATCAATTACATACAAGCAATTAATCAATTAAAATGATTATCTGGCTAAAATAATGAGACATAAACAAGAACTAATTTCTAAAACAGAGGTGATTTCAAAAACAGTGTCGATATTCGAAGGATCTCCTGCTGAGTTACGTTAATCCACCTTGTTGTATGAATGAAGGTTAAAATACGCACAGAAATTCGTTATGAAAATATTGCATAGTTTTTTTATTTATTTAAACTAATGTATCATAAAAGTTAAGTTAAGTTAATGTATCATAAGGCATTGTCTACCAGTCAACTAAGGGTGAACAAGAGATAATAAACTTTGCGGCATATTTATCTTAAATGAAATAGGTACTTACTAAATTACATAGGTATTTAGGATACAACTAAACTAAAATATATTATGTTTAAATAAGAAGTAAAAGGTTTTTGAGATGATTCGGCCATTTGTTGTGCAATCTACTTATTCGCAATATACATTTACTTCACCTTTTACTTTTACCTTATGCTAAGGGACTTGCAAACTCTCAACTAACAAAAGCTAACAGCGCAACATCAATTTATTCTACTTACGTGTCAACACAGCTTCATAAATAACTCCAGTATAATAATCCAAGCCTCTTGCAAGACTGAGATCAAATAGTATCTTATCCTGAATACCAAAGAGTTCACAATACTCCAGCAGCAGTTTGATTCCTTGTAGGCCTTCGACAGCTGCCTTGGTTTTAGACAGTTTCTCGTCTTTGAGGAGTTTGTCGGCCAGTTCTACACCACCATTCAAACGGACGTACTCTCCGATACGGTCAGCCGCGTCAGGAGATATACCTTTCTCGTTTATCATTTCTGTTCTCACTTCCTCCCACGGCGACTGGCGGAATAGAAAATAAATTGGTTAAATATTAATTATGTTTAATAACATTGAACACACACGGAAATCACCCAGTTTTGTAAATAGGTAGTTACCTACTTCGCAATGGAGATGCGGACGCAAGCTGACTACCGAATTGAAGTACTTTTATTGATTCTTATTTCAGTAGTACTAGAGGCCGTTTTCGTTCTAAGTCAAAGTCAAATCATTTATTTCAATTAGACCCATATAAGGCACTTTTTAAGTCAGACTTGCAAGTTGAATAAATTTTACTAGTTGCACATTCCAAAAGGTAGTTTCATATGGAGAAGAATGGGCAAGAAACTCCCCTACTCTTTTAAAATGCTATTATGCTATAGTCCAAGTTTACTCCTAATACTTACTACTGGCATACAGTATGCAAAGTATGTACTGAGAATCTGAGACATGCAGTTGCTGAGACCACCCCATAATACAATAACACTGGCATGTCATTGAAAATAGTTACATAGTGGGTTTAAAAGCAAAATAACATGTCTTCTTTGCTTACCTTGTCTAACTTATCAACGGTAGAACAAGTCGCTCTGAAATTCTCAGCGGGAACGCCGCAAGCTTCAAACATGCCGTCTAGAAGCCGCCGATGGTTGACCTTCAACACGTAAGTGCCAATCTCGAGGGCATCCAGTATCTCAGTGACTACCTTTAGACATTCTGCGTCCGGTACCATCGGGTCGTATTGGCCTGCTATGTCAAAATCCTGAAAAAATATTTTGAATATTAGGGAAAATCTTTCAAAGCGAGTATTGGGCGTTTTCCAATAATATAGTCAAGAGACTTAATATTGAGAAATAATTCAAGGAAATCTTAAGTAATTATTTCATTCGAACCCTCAGGCATGTCGATTTTTGTCATAATACAGCAAGTAATAATTCTACTATAAATAAATAAATAAAATAAATATTCCACAACTTTTCACACAATGCCATTTAGTCCCAAGTTAAGCTTGAGAGCTTGTGTTTTGGGTACTAAACAGCTGATAAGTATAGTTATATATTTCTAAATACATACATATTACAGATAAATTACACCCAGACACAGAACAAATGATCTTGCTCATCACACAAACATTTGTCCTGGGTGGGAATCGAACCCACAACCTTTGGAATAGCAGTCAGGGTCACTAACTACTAGACCAACAGGCCAGTCAAAATATGTGTATGAATCCGAAAAGTCAGATGTGCATGCCTCGGGTTCCAACTTGACTTGGCAATCCACGAGTCACACTATTATGCAATAGCTGCTCGTCAACTAAATTAATAATAACTAATTATAAAGAACTTGATAATGAATACTTACACATTGATAGAACTCCCGGTACCTGCCCCTAGTCATAGCTGGGTTATCGCGACGGTATACCTTAGCTATGTGGTATCTCTTCAGGGTATTTATCTTATTCATTGCTAAGTATCTTGCCAATGGGACAGTCAGATCATACCTCAGAGAAAGAATCTCACCCCCTTGGTCCTTCAAGTCATAGATCAGTTTGGAGTCTTCTCCATATTTGCCAGTTAGTACTTCCTTGAAGAGTAATAGAGAAGGAAGGTTTAGAATTTTGCTTTTGAAAGCACACTACAATTATATGTTCTACAACATTAAAATGAAGAAGATCATTAAATGCCATTTAGGTATTATAGTATTGCAATAAGACTGCACAATATTTTTTCTATAATAATAAGAAAGGTATTCGTTAATGCTGACAGGAAATGATATAGTATTTAGCATCATATAGTATTTTGCTATTTGTTTAATTATTTGAGCTATTACCATCAAACAATTCCAACTTGAGTATAATTATTATCATTTAGCTATTAAACAACTTTAGTATTAAACAATTTCTATTATTTATAATTATTATGTAGCTATTATTTATCTTTGAACAAATCTAGTTGTTTAATGGTTATTACCATTTATTTATTTTTTAATTTATTTAATTCGTTCGCTAAAACATTGGAACTAAATAAATTTATAATAAATATTAATTAACCTTCAATTCAAAGACAGGTGTGTCAATGCACTCAGCTCCGTGTCTCTTGAACACAGCAATAATCTTCTGTAGAACACCATTCCTTATGCTCATCTGTTGTGGGTTGTAGTCCCTTGTTCCTTTCGGAGTTTTGAGGGTGAACTTCTGAGGGGCAGCATCTTCAGGAGTCAGCTGTGCTTTCAATGCCAATAACTTCGCTACTTCCTGTTTAATCTAGAAAAGCAAAGAAATGATGTAATATGATTATAAATGTATAAGCCAGGAGTGAATGAAGTGAAAGTAAGTGAATAAAACCTGATTATATCAATGTAACATATTTTCTGATTACAGATTTTAATTTAAATATAGTAAAATTCTTTTGTCACAGTGTTTGTAACAAAACACCTCTGAAACAGCTTGACTGGTTGTTATGAAATATGGGTGTATATTTTGTAGGTCTAGGCCATAATGTGAAATAGAAGTTTGTTGGGGTAGTTAGTTTTAATAAAATATTAGGAGGAGTTCATTCATTGCTTGATCATCAACCTAATTTGACTATAAAGCAAAAAAAAATATCCTAAGAGGAAAAGATTCAATTACAATAAAACAATAAGATACTAATTGCTCAAATAAAATAAGAAAGCTTTAAGTAGGCCACCAATACCTTGCACAGAGATGATGTTGCAATACATTTCGTGAAATTAGTACTCAGTATCGAGTTGTGCAATCGCATCACTGTTGCATGGTTCTTTAAGAACCTCAACGCTTTGTAAGACATGCTTCACTAGTTTTATCTCCTCACAATTTCAATTACAATACGATATCTCGTCACCACAGCATTACTTTGTAACCACCGGAAAAAGAAAACAGTTTTTGTCATACATTATGAATGGTTTAGTTAATCAAGATTGCTAATATTATAGTAAAAGTAATTAAATTTGAGGTTGTGGTGACAAAAATATCATATGTGGAGATTCAACAACAATTCTACATAATCAAGGAGGGGTGTAACAACAAAGGAATTAATAAAAAAAACAGCTTATGTACAAACAAAGCATCAAAGTCTACAGCATGAGAACTCATCAACACACCTGCTGATCAAATGGTGTGATGCCATCTTTCACTTTTTGCAACACTTTGGGAGGATTCAATTTAGGTAACAATGATACTTCAGAGTCGCTGAAACTCCGCATATGGTACCACCACCTCTTGATATTTAAGTATTTATTAAAATCTATGTTCTTTCCTAAGTCATTCTTCAATTCTATATCACAATAAGTAGGATTATATCCACAAACATAACTGTAGTAACACAAGTGTTTATCAATTTCTGGCAAATCGTATCGTAATTTATTCTTCTTATTCTACAATTCAAACAAATTCGCATTTACTTGACAGTATGATGCAATGTTAAAACAATTCATCAAGTACAACTTATTATGGAATAAAACTTACCTTTTCACTTGATTCTTTCGCAGCTTTTAAGTTTCTCACAAGATCACCTTGTTCTTTAATTTTTAAAAGTATAGATTCCTGGGAGTCTGCCATAGTTTAAACTTGAACTTAAATTTATTCCAAAGGTCTATGTGCTCAAGGCTTTCAAGTACAGAAGTAGTACTTCTGCAAGTAAAAGTGCTTCTTGCTAAGAAATAATTACGGGTTCTCGGCTCTGGATTTCATGCCTTTCATTTTACAATCAGCAAATAGCAAGCAAGCAAATCGCTTTACACACTGCCAATTGGAGGTTATACAACATGACAGACTGAGATCAGCTTGTTGCAGAAGTTGCAAAATACTGTGTCTCTTTTACTCTCAAACAATTTCAATATCCGATCACCTTAGTGTCACTGATCGAGAATTATTTTTATGATTTGAATGCTGTGTTTTCTAAAGAACGGAACACAGCACTGACAACACAACGTTGACAGACTCTGAGTTGTCTGTCTGGTGTCTTTGACACTTTGACACATTGTTTGATGACACAAGTACTTTAGAAAGGAAAAAAAAAAGACAAATTGGAAGATGGATGAATTTTTCATTATGCTATAATAAATCCTAAAAGCATAATAATTTTAGATAATGATTTTATTTCAGCGTAATGGACTTTGCTTAAAGGTTTATTGAAAAAAACTTATGTGATTCTAGCCGATGTTCAACTGGTTCGTTCTATTTTTCTAAAGCGACATGATGCCTGATTTTCTTGGGTTTTTAAAGCGTATTTAATTATTATTAATTGAACGCAAGAAATCATTTCTGTGAAGTAACATTTCATACTAAAATACAGTACAATTAGGCTTTGTACATAACACTCAAGTTTTTACGGGGTGACGGCCTGTCACTTTGCGGCCCTCTCTTAGGTGCCCTTAGCGTGTATTCGCTCAGTTTTAGGTGTATTTTACCATGGCTAGAGGTCTCAATTTAATAAGTCACACAGAATCGCTCAGGTTCATTTTTTTTAAGGACTTCTAGGAAAAGAAAGAAGCTCCTCAAAAAAATGTTGGATTGATTCAACTGTGGCATCCCTTCCTTATTCAATCAAAAAAAGTAACAAACTGTCTGTAAAGTGCAGTGCTGCCAATCGCGGGGAAAATCCCCGATTTGCGGGGAATGGAGGGTTGGCGCGGGTAAAGCCCGGGGAATGACATAAATCGGGGAATTTCGGGGAATCCAGACCGATTTGGCTAAAACTATTTTATGTTGGGTAATATCTACAACTAAACAATCACGTCTGGACTTGGCAGATACAGCTCCGCACTAACAACATTTTGAATGCCAACTCAACTCAAATGCCTGCTCAACATCAACAGTCAACTGTCATTTGATTACGATTTTGTATTTCTGAACGCATCCATTTCTACATTATTTATTTTTTAAATTGTGCATTCGGTTTTTATTGTTCAATAAAATTATGGAAAAGTGGTTAAAACATGCAGCTGTATAGCTATAGTGGGGAATCTTCTAAAATTCGAACTTAGTCGAAATATGATTACTACGAAAATATGGCGAAAATAGTATGTAGGATATTATTTTTGCCATATTTTCGCAGTAATCATATTTCGACTAAGTTATATTATATTCCAACTAAAATAAAGGCCACACGTCTGTAAGCCAATTTTGTTATTTATGTTTTTGTATTTTACAAAACTATTTGTAGTAAGTAGGTACATAGGTATACACACAAATTTTGAAACAAACAAAACCATATTATCACACAAATTTTGAATAAAACTGTGTTTTTATTCCGAAAATATCAATTCGGAGAATTAAATAAATAATAAATAAATAAATAAATATTCCACAACTTTTCACACAACGCCATTTAGTCCCAAGTTAAGCTTGAGAGCTTGTGTTATGGGTACTAAATAGCTGATATACATACTTATATATGTCTAAATACATACATATTATAGATAAATTACACCCAGACACAGAACAAATGATCGTGCTCATCACACAAACATTTGTCCTGGGTGGGAATCGAACCCACGACCTCCAGCATAGCAGTCAGGGTCACTAACTACTAGACCAACAGGCCAGTTTGCCAATTTGTGGTTATTAAATCAAAAACAAGCGGGGAATTTCGGGGAATTGACAACACTCACGCGGGGAATTGAGAATTTTTTATTGGCAGCACTGGTCAAGTGTCAAATTAGTCAACTGTCTGTCAAGTGTCAAATTAGTCAATTGTGTCAAAGTCGAAATATTGTTCATCGTCAAAAATAAGCACAACAATATAATTTTATTGTGTAGGTCTTATAAAAAAGTATTCTAAATGAAATTGCACGATGGATAGATTTGAATATATCGAAGCTCGCCTATTTGATGGTGAAAATTACCTCAAACGTGATAAAAGTGTGAAGATATACGATGGTGATGATAAGGTTGTTTAGTGGGTTTTATTAGGTTTTATTCCTTTTTTATTTGTAATATCCTGGTAGTTTTTACTTGTATTTTACTGCCGTTCCGCCTCTAACAATGAACTTAGTGATCAATATTTTTATAGCCTCTAAATCTAAATATTAATGAAGTTACCTAAAAACTTCCCAATCCACTAATATATACAAGCAAAATCTAGGCATAAGTAGAGTAACAATCTAGGTACTTCTGTTTTATTTGGATATCTTTTGGACTGCTCTATCTAGACCACTCACTCCCAACACACACCTGATTGTAAGTGGTAATATTTCATGCATTCACATGACTCCTTATGTTTTAGACCCAGTTTATTGATGGAGAAGTAGTGTTAACCACGCACAGAATCTTGTGGGGCAAGCCGGGAGACATACCTAAAGGACTTGTATGCCTCTCATTACATTTATATTATGTTTTCTGTATTGAAGAAGAAAGTGGTGGAGTATTTGGTCTGGGCGGGCCTAAAAGAATTTTATTGCATCTGGGTCCAGCATTACCAGGTAACCATCCTATTTTCAAAAAATGTTTATTTTTATTTTTAAAAATTGTATCCTTACCAATGACAGCGGACACTGGTCTCCTCTTGGGGTTTAATGAATCAATATCACTTTTATTAATGGTAGTCTATATAGTCATATTGAATGTATTTCTTCTCTAAGTTGGGGCTGCATAGCAGTATGTACCCTGTAGTACCTGCAGTAGTACACCTAATTAGAATCCTCAATGTTTTATCACTTAGTGATAAAATAACCTTGGATGACTATTATATCAACTCATAAGTAAATGATGACCTATTGCAATTTAGGAAGTGACAAAAAACACTTTGTGCAACAAATAAACCTTCCACTCAGTATCTTACTGCCATGTCTGCATGAAAGAACACAATATGAGTCTGTTCAGTGGGTGAAACATCTAAGTAATTATGAGCCGTGAGACCCATGAAGAAAGTTTATTGTTGTGGACACTTAAAGCATATTAGGCCAAGTACAGGTGGGTAGAAATGGTGAATTGATGGATGACCAAGGATGGAAAGTTTTTTATAAGGCCCTAACTGATGCTGTTACTGCAAAAGCCTGGAAAAGATCATCTCCTATTGCTTCACCAATAAGTGCAACCAGCCCAAATGGGCCAGGTACAAGACAGGTAGAATGTTGAATTGATATTCAAAACTTGTATGCTCCATTAAAAAACCCAGGTTTGCCTTGTTTTCCACACAGCCAATAAGAACTAAATATATGTGCAAGTATTTGCACAAAAACAAATTTTAATTTTAAAGAAAAACTGTGAAGTAAGGTAAAGAAGTAAAAAAGTCACTTCTAATCTGTAGTTTTAACCTAAGATAACCCGTGTCTTGAAAATTATAGACTAGACTTTAATAAAACAATCTACATACTTGCAATACCTCTCTGTATTCACACAAGACAGTACTCAATTCTTGATCATATCATTTCAGGTAAAAGACCAGGACCTGCAGTAGCAAGTCCGTTCCATTTTGTTAAGTTCTCATTCAAGGATGGAATTGACCAAGTTTTTTATAAGGCCCTAACTGATGCTGTAACTGCAAAAGCATGGGAAAGATCAACTCCTATTGCTTCACCGATAAGTGCAACCAGCCCAAATGCATCACCAAAACCATCAGTCACACCTGTCAACTCTAAAATTCGTTCTGGAATAGTTGGTATAGAACGAAGCATAGAAGAACAACATAGAGCGACTGATCAAAGCATTTCTGTTGCCTTTCAAGATTTAAGAAAACTAATGGAGAAAGCCAAAGATATGGTTGCCATTTCAAAAAACATTTCTAATAAGATCAGGGTATGTATGTGTTTAAAATCTGTTTTGTTTATTACTAGAGTATGTGAAACCCCGTAGGCCTGGCCACTAAAACAGCGGGCAGCGGGGCGCCAGCGGAGCGGACAGCGCTTGACTAACGCGCAACGTTTGAACAGCGTTTCCCGCTCCGCTTCCACCTCGCCGCCATAGAGGCCAGTTTCATTTAAAATGCATTGGACACACCTGGCCCGCTCCGCCTTGTAGCACCACTACTGGCGCCCCGCTGCCCGTTAAGTTCGTGTCCGTGGCTTCAGGGGTAAACCTTCGAACGACAAATGAGTGAGCGGAAAGATTTATCATTTCGTTGGCATTTTCATTCCGCGGCGTACGGACGCGCTTTTTGATGCCGTAGACGTCGGCCGGTAGGCACGGGTCACGTCCGTCGACGTCCGCAGATAAGGATTTATTTTGTTCATGTATAACTTCCAATTTTACTCTGTTGTAGGATAAACAAGGAGATATTTCCGAAGATGATACAGTAAGATTCAAAGCATACCTCATGAGTTTAGGTATTGATGATCCAGTAACCAGAGATGCATTCAGATCCGATTCAGACTATTATTTGGGACTTGCTCAGCAGATTTCTGATATGATGATTGCTGTACTCATGGTAAGTTTTTTATCTTTTAATTCTCTAGTATGGTTACATAGGATACTGGCTTTTTTCTCTTGATTATGAGGATGTGGAGAAAATGATCAACTCTTTCATACACCTACTCACCCACACAAACACACACACAGCACAAAATAACTTCCTAAAGGATGACGAGCGGAATGTACCCACCGACCAATAACGACCAGACGTATGGCGTTAGAAAGCTCTTTTCATGACTATCATTTGTTATTATCGGGGCTAGTCTTAATTCGCTGTGGGGAAAATTTTATAGTTACTTAAATGATATCCATTATAATAAAAGTTGTTAATTCTAGATATTAAAAAAAACTGTGTGTGGATTCAACACGTTTTTTGTTGACACCTTACACACAGGTATACCTAGTTCTGGAGTCAGAGGCTTCAAACATGTTTCAGTAAATTATTATGGCAATAAAGTAATTATTATTATTAGAGGACAAACAAGTTATCTTACTCAATTCGCATTATATTATGTTGAAGGCCCGTGTAACAGGGGGCGGGCCTATTGCCATTAATCCGGTAAAAATCCAGACTTCTATTTGAAAAAACTCAATAATTCTTTGCCCGACCTGGGACTTCATGCTCAACAGTAGAGCCTGCGACCACCACGCCAACGATGGTGTCTTTATATTCATAATATTTTATAATAATATAGTCTAATGTTTTGCTTGCTCTTTAAAAGATTTTTTTTGCCATTTCTTCCTAAGTCAGTCATCTAGGTGTAGTTTATGTACACATGGCTACACATCAAGCTATACCTATACTTCTGGTTTACACTGACCTCGCATTGTACGGAAATCCTATATCATGCGAGTTCAGCTTATACTGGAATTGCATAGCTTGATGAGTAGCCGCGTGTACGAGTCAGTAAGACCTACTTCTGAATTTTACACACCATTTTCTTATTTTGTGTACTATCTACTACTTAAATTGAACTATTGTTTGCTTTCAGGATTGTGGAGGAATTATGTCATTGGCTGATGTGTGGTGCAGAGTAAACAGAGCCAGAGGTTTAGAGCTTATATCCCCTGAAGATCTCTTGAATGCATGCAAGTGGGTACCCATACCTAGCCTCACCTTTTTATTATGGGGCAATCCTCATTACCTTTTTGTAGAAAGAAGTGTCAGGCCTAACTACCCTACCGGCAAGACCTCATGAAGTTGTTCTGCTATAATTTTATTGTACCTATACTAACACTTCATTCGCAACTTTTTCCGCGTGCATTTTGTACAGACGGCCAGCACATCCTGTTACCCCAAGCAATATGTCAAATTTCATCGATAGTTTCTCAACTTTATTGCAAACACAATAAGGTTCATATTCAATTGGGAAAATTTTAAATAAATAATTAAATATTCCACAATTTTTCACACAATGCCATTTAGTCCCAAGCTAAGCAGAGCTTGTGTTATGGGTACTAAACAGCTGATAAACATACTTATATATTTCTAAATACATACATATTAGGTATAGATAAATTACACCCAGACACAGAACAAATGATCATGCTCATCACAAAAACATTTGTCCTGGGTGGGAATCGAACCCACGACTAACACACTACTAGTAGTAGTAGGCACTAACTACTAGACCAACAGGCCAGACAAACAAGAGATGACCTGCCATTATGACGTTTATAAATATTTATACTTTTCAGATTGCTGCAAACTATTGGTGCTCCAATGTCTCTCAGAAAGTTTCCAAGTGGAGCATGTGTACTGCAACTAAATAGTCACCAAGACGATGAAATAGCTAAGACTACTAGTGGATTGGTAATTGAATGCCTAGTACAAACTATTTTTTATTTATGCTTAAGATGGGTTTCAGGGGGTTACATTAAAACTTTCAATCTGAGACAATCATCAATCATGGAGTCTAATGGTCAGCGCAGATAAAGAGGATATAAGTAAACCATTGCATTGTATTTTAATCATTTTAAAGTTGATTTTCGAGTGCCTTAATAAAATCCTCTTTGCTGGGTTCCTCTCTGTCTGTGCTGACTCTTAGAAAAGCTGCCTGCACCCTTTAGTGTTAACCTAAACTTTACTTTGCGTTAGGTAGTAAATTAACCTTTTCCTTTATTATTCCAGCTTGAAGAAAATGGTTATCTAACCCCTGTTACGTTGTCACGAATCGCAAATGTGTCCGTCCTACTAGCACGCGAGCGCTTATTCACGACTGAACGACTTGGAATGGCGTGCCGAGACGAATCCATCGAAGGCTTGACATTTTATCCTAACCTCTTTTTAAGTAAAGCTTAGATAGAAATACTACTAATAATGCTGTTATAAATATGTTAAGAGTTTATTACAATTATTTGCAATAAAAGGTGTTTTATTACATGGGCTAACTAAATAATAATACAACGGTTTTCAAGCACATACAGGTTTTATTTAAATTGAAAAGCATGGCTTTAACTTCACAAAAGCTAGCTTCATTATGAAAGTGACAATCTACTTAAGTCCATACATAAACCATACCTTATTAATTCCATCTATAAACCTTCTCTCAAAATATTCTTAATCTTACATCAAAGATAAATACATAGTTCCAAATTCTATTTTACTTTCTAGCTCAAGATATGATCAAAACATTATATTAGACCTTACATAAAAATAGAAAGTAGTTATAGAACCACAATTTATTTATCAGGATTTACAAACAAATGCATCAAATCCTTTAACATTACTTTCCCGTAAATACAAAAATAAACCTAATCTATGACAATTTTAATCACACTTGCGTTGGGTGATCACAGACACGGTAAACACTGAAGCAGTTATATTTATACACCACTCATTTTTAATTAGTACAAATACTTAAAGGGCTTATTCTAGAAGGTCTTCGCATTATATTTGTAAAGTACCAATAAATAATATTCATAAACAGCAAAGTTATTAGTGTTTGTTTATATCCCATAATGTCACCCAATTTATGGAAATATTGTACAGGCTATTCATGACATAGTAGTATTCATTAATCGTCATCTCTCGCTCACGTTCGCGTGATCTCGCTGAAGCATGCCCCGACTCCAACAGCTGTTTTCGTTATTTAAGTTTAACTAATTATTAGGATATTTTAAAAAAGGGAATTTCGTTTTTTTTTTTACTTTTGATTATGCAAACATCAGTACCAGGTACGGATACCTACAGCCCATTTTTTTTTGTACTAATTAAAAAATGCTCTTTAAAACTTAGTAAGTACATCTAATTTTAAATCTCTACAACACGATTTTAATACTGTATTATAAGGGACTAGTCTAAAGCCAAACTTCAGCATTAAACCAAAATGTGCCAGAAAAGAAAAAAAAAACTAATCCTACAATTTATTTGTGTTATCTTCGGAATGTGTCAAAGACAGAACTTAATATTCAATTGCACTCTTGAAATCCTTTGGTAATTGATTTTGCATACCACAACGTTCCCAGGCCTTAAAGTCATCCAGTGACCGTATGTTTTCTACAAAACATTCAACGCCCCTCACAAATGGCAGTAACATTTCATCATTTATTGTTTCTGATAGACGGTGCAGGAATGCTACATTTTTAGCAAGGCTGTCTTTTATCTTGGCAGCTAATGGACGTTCGGTGCACTCCAGCACTCCAAGCTGTAATTATTCAAAAGTATTAATTATGCTGGATCACGATGACAGATTGATGTTGTCTATATTTGAGACAATCTAAGAAATATGATTAATTGATGTTTCTTTCTTTATGTGTCACAATAATGTTGTATTTACATCTACATAAGAAATTGCAAAACCAAATACATAATCCAAATTTAATATAAAGTAATCAATTTTTTTTCTTTTCACTACACAAAGTATTTTTGTGGCTATTAAATCACACTACTTAGATTGTCACAATTTCAATAACAGATTTCTATTAGAAATTGGTGTGTGTGTTATTTTTTTCCATGATATATACTAAGAGAAAAGCTTATATAAACAAAGCTAGCTAGCTTTGTTTATTAGGTACTGCCAAAAAGAACTCGACTGTGGCTCGGCTGCTACGCAACACACAAAATTGGTAGCTAGTTAACCTTCAATTGGATAAACTCCTATCAAATCTTATAAAATTAAGTTAGTAACAAAAGAAATGTAATATTCTTACTTTTTCATCAACTACAGATTGTTGTAAACCAAGATAAAGGTTTAAACACTCTGACAAACTCTTCACTTTATCAGGGAGACGGCCAGTTTTGTTCCGTGTAATGAGTAAATCCCCAACCTAGAATAAAAATCTAAGAATAAGTACAAATAATATAATCTAGTGCTTTTTTTGTGAAAGTAAGTGTTTTACCTGAGTATCAAATACTGAATTCAACTTCACATTGTGCTTGTGATACAGACAATCTGAAATATTCCTTGAGTCATGGATTATCTTTTTAGCTGTCTCGCTTTGCAAGAGTTTCTTTAACCCAGCATCAAATGCATGATACTCCATAACTTTTATGTCAAAAATATATATCTGTTGAGGAGTAGATAAGACCAAAAATGGCATTTTACATTTCCTCCCCATGCTTGCACCATCAGTACTCAAGCCAATATAACTGTACTGGCTCAAGTCTTCCACTGCTTCATGGAAACTCTTATCCACTTGGTTAATGTAAATGTACTTTTTAGATGTCTTTATGATTTCTTCACATTCCTTTTCTGATATTTTTAAATGCTTTTGTTCATTTGGCTCCTTTAGTTTCACAATATCTCTTATATCAGAGTCGTAATAGTGAAGAATACCATCACTTGAGTCCCCTTTGGGTGAGTCCTTTACATTGTAAAGAGAAATTTTAGACTTATCGTTAGTAATTCCATAAAAGCGGCCTTCGTATATTTCACTGTTTTTAGTATGAACTTGTAATAGTTCACCCTTCATGTATAGGTTGTCCATTTTGTGATGAGGATTGAAAACAGTGGGTAGAACTAAAAGATTTTAGTCTTTCTTGACGGGTTTTTCAGCTTTCTCCGACTCTGTGTAGGCTTTGAAAATGTAAAGTCCTAGTGTAACATGTAGCACAACTACCGCAACTACAGCGGAATACACACTGCTCGTAATGGGCTCAAGTCGTAAAATTCCATCGAATAAGACAATCTTAGCAGTAAAGAACGAGAGCACAGGTACCACAATAATGATCAGGCAATATTTTATCACCGTCTGAAACACTTGGAAATCGGGTAGATCCTGAAAGCAAATTGTCATTTTGTAAATCATAAAAATACTTAATAATTTGTCAGACCATCTATTTTTGATCGGGAATTTATAAACTTACATTTGCACGTCCTTCAATCATCATAAAATAAAAGAAATTATTAAATTAAAAGGAAAAAACGAATGCCGACAGTCACAAGCTGCATGGGTCACACAAAGAATGAACAGAATGAACTAATGAACGAATAAGAAATTAAGAACAACCGAATGAAGTAATTGATTTTCATCCATTTCATCTCTACAGGTAACAAATTTTTCTTTTCGTTAAATTTAATAAATTATGAAAATAATTATGTGATTAATTTTCGTCTTCTTAAGCTAACATACTTGTAATTCATAATAATAGTAGTATTAATTATTATTTCTTATAAGAGAAGTAAAGAAGTCAATGGCGATAAATGCCAAAATGCCGACAGCATTGGCATTTTTGGTGGTTTCCGCTTTCTCTAAAAAATGCATGAGCGACACCTGCACAGCCCGCCATATCGGAAAGATGGTTTAACCCAAAGTTCGGGCACATGTCATCATAGCCCACACCAAAGACTACCTATCTTCCAAAGCATTAAAACCGCACTATCTGTATTTTGCCCATCAGTACCTACTTGCCAAGCTATTGGGTTTTAAAACAACTGACGCCCATAACGGCTGCGGCTGAGGCAACAGAATACGGTTGATTTCTTTATCACTGGTGTGACGTTCTATACGACATGCGCTCTTACTACAGGATAAACCATGGTTTCCAAGGCAGTGACAGCTTCACCACATTGGCAGCGTTGTGGTTCTTCTTTCCAAACGGTGTCACCTTCCTTAAAGCAGTAAAGCGTACTTAACATCTTACGCTCCGTCATGACGGCACCTGCATCGTGAACAAAACTCGCTGACGACGGACCCAGGGATGAAGGGACCGTAAACTGTTCCTTAAACACGTCGGCAATCGTTTTGTGATCATTTACGCCGCCGTCACCGGGAGGCTTGTTTTCACATTCAAAAGGTTAATTCTAGCCAAAATAAATAAATAACAGTATGAAATTAAGTTTAGTGTAGGTATTTTGAATGGTACTCACGGCTACACATCTAAGCCATGCATTTCCAGTATAAGCTGATCTCGCATGAGGTTCGGAGTTCCGTACAATGCGAGGTCAGTGCAAACTGGAAATGCATAGCTTGATGTGTAGCCGTGTGTAGGTACTTTATTTTGATGATTTGATGCAGCTGGTACGAATAGGTAGGTAGTATTTAAACAGAGATTAAATTTTGAACCCGTGCCATCAGACACCGCAGAAATAATAGGCCCTGTATTAGCTTTCATCCTTGATAAATCAATGTTAAAACTTGATGCGGTAACACCAAAGAGATAGTTTATTGAATGTCTTTGGTTAACACCGATAATCATGATAATCAAGTAGAAGAGTAGGAGAACAGTTACGTTGTTATGCCAGGATTGTTTTAAATTGTAATAGTTTATTTTGTATGCCACACCGCTGGTCACCAGTCCGCGAACAATTGAATTTATATTTCGTCTGGTAGTTTGGCAGTTAATGTGTTAAAACTAATAAAACCTTTTTTTTATGGTCTTCACCATAAATGGCCTTGCACTTTTTATTAGGAAATAAAGCTGTCTTAATCCTTAAATGTAATAACTCTATGTTATGAGGACCGACGGGACTATTAATATCGTGGATACCCTCCATCTGGAGAAATAATTGCTAGTGTACCTACATAACGCTGATACTACAAGCTTTCTTAATAACTTCTGAATTGACAACCGAAATGTATGCATGCGTGTTCAAATAAAATATTCACAATTTATCACATGGATATGATCTTTGTGATGTTTAACACTTTCGCTGCTTCACGGTTCTTGCACATGAAAGGATGACGAAAATTTATAGCGGGTCATAATGGTTTTAATAACCCGTAAAGTATATAAATATTAGTGCACAGGTTAAAATCGTGCCATAAAAATTTTGAACACGCCATGAATATTATTGAGTGATTTTTTCTTTTCTATCTAAGTACCTACCCATAAGAGTCATATAAAACTATGTTCAGAATACAATTTGGTATTCTGTTGATGTGTTTTGTAAGTACGTTTTCGTCTTCAGGCATTTATTATCCGCTGGGCGGCCAACCCGATATAATAAAATTATAAAACTATGTTCAGAATACAATTTGGTATTCTGTTGATGTGTTTTGTAAGTACGTTTTCGTCTTCAGGCATTTATTATCCGCTGGGCGGCCAACCCGATATAATAAAATAATTTTGTAATTACTTATATACTTAACATTTTTATGACTTGCATTCGTCCCACAGATGGGGTCAAATAGCACTTTAATTGATTTGAATGAAGTCCATAAAAATATTTTACAGTGGAAGAACCAGAATTTCCTCAATCTTAGCGAGGTTAGAGTACATATTTCTCGAAAATGTTAATTTTAAGGCATTACTCAAATAAAGGTTTAGAGCTTGACTGTGTTTAACAGATTGGAGTAACTTCAACTAACGTAGGATTTGACTTTAGTGATGTGAAAAACAAAATTCTACAATGGAAAACGCAAAAGCTCGCCGCTCTATGCCCTTCAAACGGGTAAGTTAACTTTACCTACAGTTCATTTACTTGATGGGTGAATATCCGAGCGTTTCAACCACAGTCAATACCTTCTCCTAAATGTTAGTGAAATATTTCAGTAATTCTCAGAATCTGCTAAAGTACCAGAATCTGACAATTAATATTTCAACTAATATTTCATTAAATACATTCTCTTCCCTTAACATTTAGGGTAAGGTTCAGATTCACCCTGATATGACTTACTACCATTACCTACAGCAGTCATTTTAATTTCTTCACTGATTACATAATTCATTCATAATTCATTTATTTATTGTTTGTCACAGGTAAACATAAGATCTTACAATTAGTGTTAGTTAAAAAGTAGGCCAAGAATACTTCCTTGAGGCACCCCATACTAAACTGTTTTAGGCTTAGACTGAAACGTTTGTTCCTATTTTGTTCTATTTGATAGTCTAGTAATTTGAGTTATTTGAACCCTTATAAAGAGGTATGATTTTATAAGATTGAAGGCATTCCTAACTCCGTATTGTTCTAATTTATTTAAGAGGATATTATGGTCTACGTAATCAAATGCTTTTGACATTTCCATAAATATTGCACTTACATGCCGTTTATAATCTAGTCCAGTCATTACCTTCTTCAAAAAATTATTAAGTGCATCTCCCGTTGTTACAGGCAGCAGTTGCAAAATTTACTTAATATCGTATGTAGCACGGCACAACCTACTAATGTTACTCTCAGAGACGCTTGCATCACATGCTTTTCTCAAGTGACATCGATGACTGAGGTTTGTATAATTATGTTGCTTTTTAATAAGTTGCATTTCCAAAGAAGTCATAAATTGAGTCGTTAAAGTCTAAATTTTCGTTTACAGGGACCAACAGAGTTAAATGCGCTAAGTGTTTGCGCAGTGCAGTATTTTACAGGCGCCTACGCAACATGTGCTACAGCTCTTATGGTAAAAATACTTCAAAAGTCTTAAAATATTGTTTAAATCCAATAGTATCGTTTGAGGAATGATTAGGTATAAACACTCGGTTTACGGGTTAGGTATTACTCTCTAGCTCTCTCATACCCCTTTCTCAACTATGTTGAGGTTTGCTTCCAGTTTAGTTGAGTTGCTAAAAAGGTACCAAACCAGTACTATAAAAAATTAACTACCTATCATTAACTGTACGGCTGTTATTATATAGACAAATACCCGAAATACCCTTAAAAAACCAAAACTTAGACATTCATACTTTTCAAAGACGAAATAAAAAAAAATACATTGGGTGAATCCTAAATAATTCGTATTATTTATTTTACAGGCTCTGTCTACATCGGCGTTAAATGTACAACCTTCAGGGTGTTTCATGGGATACTGTGATTTTGTTCGTTGTCTTAGAAGAGCTAATTCTATTAATTTGGTACGTAACGAAAGTAATAATGACTTAGCTCAAAATAACATTTCTGTACCTAAAAATAATAATATTTGCTAACATGCCATGTACCTACCTAACATGATTATATTCGAAATACCTATTAATAAGGTGTAATTTTTTTATCTTTTAATTGAGATAAAAATTGTAGTACCTATTCATTATTTTCAGATAACGCAATGTACACGAGAAGCCAGAACGGGTGTTAACATAACCGTAGATGCAGATAACGTTAGATTTTATACAAATGTTACTTCTTGTATATTAGCTAAGGCTCGATGTGGCACATTTAATCCAATTACTGGGGAACCCCAACTTCCTGGCTATACTTCATCAGGAGCAAGAGTTAGTAACGCTCTTCAGCTTTCAAATGCAGGAGAGCTTAGAATTATAGCCTTTTCTGCTAATACCCCTGTCACTAATTCTTTTTGTACAGTATCTTCGAACTTGACACAGTCAAATTGGCTAACAAATATTTGTTAATCGGCTTTTAAGTACCTATTTACATTTTCTTGTTGCTTGTGATTTATTTATTAGGAATACTAATAATACTATGAAAATTATGAATAAAAATGTCAAACGATTTTCAAAACGTTTTTTGATCAAGATTCTGGATTTATGATTTCTTGTCGTTGCCGTAAAACTTAACGAAAAGTAACGACGCAAATGTCATTATGTCAATGTCAATGCAATAACTGAACTGAATGAATGAATGACCAAAATATCTGTCAATGTCAAATGATCAACTGGTATTTGGCGAAGTTTAAAAATTAGAAACATTGTTAATTTGGAAGTTATAACACTTTTTAGGTAGATAGAAACTTAAACTGTGACTCAAATCTTATTTGCTGTGAAAGTATATGCAGGTCTGTAAGTATCCATTTTTTAACTTTATTATCTCTTTCAATTTTCCAAAGTTTCTGTTGTACTCTGGCCTGAACTCAAAATTTTGTTATCTATAATGAGTGTTACAAGTTCATTTATATTGCTATACTGTTAACAAATAGCGATTGAAGTTAATTATTCTAGGCGCCTTCTGTAACGGTCAAGCCCTTGATGTTTTTGAAAAAAAAAACTGGTTTGTTTTCACTGCCACAGCTGGTTTACATCTATTTTTATTCTTAACAATCCAGCAATCATACTTGTGATAACCATTTTTTCAGTTCATCTTAATAAATTGACAGTGGAGATGGTGAATTTGAACTCAGGTTATAAGAAACAAAATATTTAAAATAAAATTGACCAGAACTAGGTACTTCAACAATTACCTCTTTAAAACTATGTTTTTGAATCATATTATCCACTGTTTCCAAAGTTAAACACGTCCTAGTATAAATATTTTAATTACTGATCTGTACTTTTACAGTTTGGAATTGTTAGTCTTTTGCGTATAACCGTTTATTGCTAATTAGACTAGTACAAAGTACATGATCTGTATATTTTAACAGTATCTATCATCAATGATGGTGTGATAAGAAATTTATCTTAAGCAAATTGTCTTAAGGTCAAAAGATAAGATAAGGTACAGAAGCCAGCACATCAAGCTACCCCAATGTGTCAAATTTCATGAAAAAAAATGCAACTTTATTCCAACAGAATTATGGTCATGTTCCATTGGAAAAATTGAAGAGTTAGAGGTAGCTTGATATGCCGCTGGCATCTGTACTTGCGTTTTATCTAAATCAATAATGTTTTATTGATTTAGATAAAACGCAAGTACTTTGTAAAACACAAGAAATTTGTCTTTCATCTTATGTTGATCAAATTTCAATCAAGGCTGAGTATAAATTACGTTAATAGTGAGTAGTTTTGATATTGTTCACTGTTTGAATATAATCCTGTCTTCGTAACTATTTCTAGAAACTTTAAATAAATAGGGAAAAATCAAAGTTAAACAGTGAATCATCTCTACAAATGTAAGATTTCAAATAGACATATTATTATCAAATAACCATGTGACATGTCATTCTCATCATGCTTGAATTTATTTATCATATTATGCGAACTGAAGACAACGGGAAAGTTAAACAAATAAAATCAATTCTTAGATTTATTTTCTGAAATAGCTTTACAAAACTTGGCTTTTGCTGTTTTAGTTTTCTTTTTTATTTTCTTCGATAACTGTATAGAATCAGAGTCTGAGTTGTCTGAAATAATATTAGCTTTGGCAATTTGTTTTTTGGACTGCACAGCAGTTGTTACAATAGCACCTTTCTTGAAACGGGACTTGGCTTGTCTGTTTTCTGTAGTGGCCGCCTTTTGCGCTTGTTGGGTATTCCGTGGTATGTCCGTAAAACTAGTATTATTTTGGTAAGAAGAACCGTCAGACTTCATTTTTAATCTGGAATATGAAACAATTAATTGGTCCTTATGATAGTTTGCATCAGTGGCGAAGTGTCCATAACAGCTCAATTCCCATTGGCTTCCCTTTTGAATTTGAATAATGATATAGAATAGTGGTGGGGGTAAATTAGCGCGTATGCATTTACTACTAAAATTAATCATTGCGCAACTCAATATCAGCACTCAAGATCTGTGCCGCTAACTGTACATGATGATAAAACTAGTAGGTATTATCAAATATAATATTAAAGGTTTCTTATTTACACCAAAGGCACAAAGGGTAGTAGGAAGACCGGTACTGACTTACTTATTCTGAGAGAAATATAGACTAGTGATATGATTATTGTATTTTTTTTGTGTCAACTTCCCTCTTAAGAAAATTTACCCCTCACCACTGGTTTGCATTGATATAATATTTTTAATGTTTCTTTGATGAACAGTATTCCTATAAAATTAGAATGGTCAAATTTTGAAGTAAATAATATCTAAAGTAGGTACTTTGAATGGAAACTGCTATGTTACCATGATTACGCCAAGTATTGGTCAATATGAGTAATACTCACTTTCCCTTTTTCTTCCAAGGCTTAGGTAATTTGTTCATAGGTTCTAAGATATCATTCATAGAATTTGGCACTTTAAGTGTAAGCTTTTTGGTCTTAGATTTTTTCTTCTTTTTGTCATCCTTAATTTTCTGTTGTTCTCCTTCAAGTTCCTCTAGTTTCTTGGAGCAGGAGCTATTTAAAGTAATAAAAGAAATTTAATAATTTTATTCTAACAAAACTTCCTTAATAATAAAGAAGTAACTTGAGTATAGTACCGTAATAAAGCTTCACTGTCAGTAAAATATGAATTCATGGCAAAACTTGAGATACCCCAAGACAGTGGGCCTTTCTCTTCACTTTGGACACCGGTCCAAACATTTCTCTTTAGTGTAGTCAACTTAACCTGTAGTTCAGATGGTTGAGTGCTTCTTGTTTTTACATCAGATAAGCATCTAGAAATGATTAGGTGTGAGATTAGAGTTTATTATTTCTTTCGAAAAACAAGGGTCTTGAAAGACAAGTGGACAACTAAGTGACCCTATTAGAGTGGCCGCACACGGGCCACTAAATTAACATTTTTTGAGAACCCGCCGCACGCGGTTGACGTTGCTAGTGGTCGCCGCCGGGCCCAGGGTCGATGCTCCCCGGCTTACATAATATACAACGTGTTTTTTTTGATATCCCATAACTCTAGGGTATGATTGAGACCATGTCAAAGAATCAACTGGCATATGAATTATGTTTCAATCAAATGTAAAACACCCATACGTGAAAGAAAAGTGACGTTAGAAAGAAGATTCGTCGGACTGGTGACAATTTTTGAACTAATTAAAATAATATTAATAATTCTTGCTTAATAATAATATTCCACGACTATTCACATAACGCCATCTAGTCCCAAGCTAAGCAGAGCATGTGTTACGGGTACTAAACAACTGATAATTTAATTATGATTGATGATATCTCCGAAACTATGCATTTTTGGACCATCTATTCTAGGAGTTTTAGTATTATTTTTACCTACAGAATATAACCCTAGAGTTATGGGATATAAAAAAAAACACCTTGCATATATTGGCTTTTCCCCTTGTTCTTCCAACTTCGACCTTGCCAGAGTCCCAAGGGCGCAATTTCAACAGATTGGTGACATCTTGGGAACATGGGAATCATCAAGGATTATTGTGACAGCACAACAATCCTTGATGATTACGACACCTCGGGGTGGTCACTAAAGCATGGCGACAATCTCATTGAGCTGAGGTAGCGACAATTGTGGCTGTCGCGTGTGGCCCATATGCTTCAAAGGTGGCCCTATTAGAGTCCCTTATTTTAAATTTGAAGTTTGGCGTAACGTACAAGTATGTATGTTAAAATAACTAGTCCTGTGCTGAACAACTAGTCTAGAGATTGTGCTGAAGATATGAGCTCTCAGCGAGTAACATAACAAAGAGAGCTCTTACTCACGATCTTTCACAACTTTACCTTAGCTAAAGTAAAGGCTTAGTCAATATAAAGGCTCTCTGGGTACGAGTAGGTACCTATTTTAATTGCAAGTTTTGAAATTAACTTTAGAACACTACTTTGAAAATGCTACTACTAAGATATGTACTCTAATTTTAATATATATTTAGTAGTCATACTTTGCTGGTGGTAAACACCTGAATTGATGCCATGATGCGGGATTCAGTCTCGATTTCTCTGTTGTTTCATTAAACATAGAAACGCTTCTTGGTCTTCTACATTTTAAGGTCTTCTCGGGATCTGAGTGGTATGGAGAATCACTTGTCTAAAATATAAGAAAATAAATAAACATCAACCTAGGAAGAGAAAAACTTTTTCATTACCAAAAGTAATAATCACTTCAAATTCTGACCCTTTGTTAAGGAGCTACGATGCCTCTGAAAAACACACATACACATGCCGAACTTAGCACTTGTCTTTTTGCATCGGGGGTTCAAAAATGCACTCTTTTATCTAGTTCTACGAGTTTCAAAGTTAAGAAAAGAAACTATAATGCATTCCACTGATGATCACGAAGTTCCTCAGCGCATCTACGAAAACAACGCCAAGAAAATATGGCGTGATGTTCAAGTTCGGGCACGAAATGTCTTCCCCAATGTAATGTAAATCACGTAAGCTGCGATAAAATTGAAGGTTACCGGAGCTTTTACGATCTTCAGTTCTGGTGGCATCTTTTTCTTTCGTCTTGGTTTTACTTTGACCGACGAATATATCAATTTTTGAACCCTCCTCATCGGACTTTGGTTTCCGTCGTAAGATTCAGCATCCGAAGACATATCAGTCATTGCGTCTGACGTTAAATCTATTGTAGCTCGTGACACCTGGAATTTAAAATGGTTTATTAATAAAACGTGAAACTTTTACACATTCTTCATTTTCACAAACAAAAAAATACTAAAGTGTAGTATAACAACCTGTAAAGTTTCTCGTTTAGTTTTCTTCCTTTCGATTCGTTTCATCTTTTCTAACCTTGGAGGTTGCTTTCTAGGCTTCTGTAAAATCAAAAGTTACAAACACATGTAACGAATGTTCTAGTTTATACTGTTAAAATTACTGTTAAATTATATATTACCTCGTTTGCATTTTTGTTGATATCGGGGAAAATTGGCGAGGGTGGTGGTGCAGGCTGTTTAGTTGAATCTTTTCTGTGTCCACCTTCTGAACTGCTACTCGAAGTATCCCCTTCATCACTACAATCATTAAAATTTTGAAAAAATTGCTACTTAGTCATAATTATTTGGTTTTAAACAAAAGTTACCTCGAATAATCAGATAAATCAATATTCGTTGGTTCATCTGCATTTGATCCTTCTTTTAATAGTCTAGTAACAATTTTCGTTCTTAATCGCTCCTTGCTTGGATCTTCATCGCAAAAATCTAGCAAAGTCTCGCAGAATGTTCTCCCCAGACTTTCATAGTCTTGGACCGAAAAATGTGTAGACATCCTGCTGCCCAACTCTGAACCACCAAAAGATGCTTCCATTGTATAGCTGTTAGATACCCCTAACATCCATACTACAACTCGGCCAGTGCCTTCTTTACTACGTTGTATTCTAAACTTGCAATTTTCAAATGAGAACTGTAAAACAGAAGTTATTAAAATCTCCATTAGTACAAATACATAGCTAGATTAAATTCAAATGTCGTGTACCTTATCAGCAGCGTTTTTGTGAAGCATCAAAGGAAATACTTGCTCTTGTAAACGTTTGTCGGAAGTTTTTCTGCTTTCACATCCATAAATGAAAATATTGTGTTTTCGGGAATGTGCGTGGAGATCTACATACATTGCTACGCCACATTCCTCCTGTAGTCTGACACACAATAATTGGTTAAAAAATAACAGCGCATTTTCTTCCTGAGAATACGTTGGACAAGTTTTACCCTCCTTACTAACCTTCGTATCATCACTTTCGTATGCCAGACTGGTGGGTATGTTTCCCTTATGACCGTTCGATATTGTCTATTCAAGTCCTTTCCGGTCAGTGAACATCGATTGTTTCCAACGATTACCTGTAATAATAGAAAATTTATGTATGATACAACAACGTCCGACACATTTTAGAATGTATTGTTAGGAATATATTTGTCACTCACACCATCTGGATTCAGCATTGGTACTAATTTAAATATAAATTTTTCCCTCAATTCGCGAGCTTGGTTCGAGTCTCCGGTTAAATAGTCCATGAAACCTTTCATCATCCACGATGAAGGAGTTTCTCCAGGATGAACTCTGGCAGTTATAACAACCGCTTTCTTTTTCTGCGAAGCCAATTACCGGCATTAATCATACGTTACTCTTATTTTACCAATTGGTAAAGTAAATTAATCGTTACCTTTTGCTCTACTTCACAAGAACTTGGTGGGGCTGTTACAGTTAGATAATACACATTATTCCCAGCTAATGTTCTGCATAGAAGCCTTAGTTTTGCGTAAGTTGATTTGACTGGGTGGGATTGTAATTTAGATAGATATTCTTGAAGATCAGAATATGTGTAGGGGTAACAATGTGCAATGTACACAGCGTCGTCAGTGTGCGGGAACTCGATGTTAAATGTCAATGTGTAACTTGGAAATTGTTCTTCTTCTTCAGATCTATAAATAAATAGATTACACCATAGTCTTTACATATACAACGTTAATTTCAATTCAAATAGTAAGTTACTTACGTAGAATCATTTTTATAGTACGCGATATTATCGCCGCATCGTCTCCACCCGATCGAATGCAACTGCGCGTCCTTGGTTGAGTATAAAAGAGGTCGCATGCCCTCGTTGTATAAGCTTTCGGCTTTTGATAAGTTCACTATGGAAAATCTGTAACATTTTGCGTGTGTATAATTTTTTTAGGAAAGAACACGTAACGTTTGGTTATCATGCAATCGTAATACCTGTACGTCATATGCTTTTTTGTGTTCGTGACTCTGAAATAGAACCATTGCATATGTCTATTTGTGTAGAGGTCAGTGCGAAGATGCAGTTCGTAATAAGCCGACGTTATTCGTATTGCTTTGGCTAAGTTTCCACTTTCGAAACGAGATTCAAATCGTAGCTCATCTTCACTGCCTTCGACCTCGACACTTGCACACGTTGTTAGAAACAAGCGAGACCCTCCTACTGTAGAACGACTAAACTGCAACACAATCAAATAATCAGGCACTTGTACTTGGTAAAAGATATAAGTGTGTTCTTACTTACATAATTTACGGCACTCATGGGATAATATTGGAATATAACTGTCCCTGCATCTTCACCGACAGGCTGTGGTTGCAGCTCTTTTCCAGAAGAAATATAATATGGTTCTGGAGACGCGGCACTCCAAACTAAGTGTTGTATTCTTTCTTCGACCACCTATTAACAATTTTATATTATTAGTATACATGGTATGTGTTTAATTAGCTATATTTAGCCTAATGTAAATTACCACTCTGACTACCCGTAACGTTTTCAAAGTTCACAAAATAACAGCTGAGACGTTGGTCTCTGCTTTCATTTGTAGATCTTTGCAAGCACATTAATAGTTGGGCTCAAGCTGCTTACCAATATCTACAAATCTATATCTACTACTGCTTAACGAAGCACGGAAGAATCTTCTAGGGTCAAATCAATTTAACAAATACATCGAAGGCACATTCAGATATTTTTAAATCAAATACCACTAACAGGCACTTTCTACGTCTGGTCTGATTTAAAAGAGCCACTTACTTGACATTCAGTTGGCCACCGAGGCGCTTGTTGCGGACAATCAAGCTCCTTTGGAAGCGCAAACAAATCTCTTGGTTCTTTTAGTTTAGCTGTCGTCCGAAATGTTCTTATGTCTGTATTTATTTCCAACTGATTTGTTTTGATATTGTTTTGTAAAAAGTTTGATATGAACGTCCCTGCACCAAAGAATCCAATTAGTTGATGATATTTATCATCTTAGCCTTATCCTGATTCATTTGGATCCCTGCAGCATGTCTTTTATCTTCGTCTCTCATGGTTTCTTTAGTTTTAATCTTATGACCATTTAATGCAACATAATACAAAATTCAAATATTATTCTTTATGGTGTGATTTGAAAAGAATTATAACCGCTAATATTACAATCGCTCAAGTTTAATGTAATTGCAAGCAAATACAAATATTGTGTAGCGCATGGTACCCACACGCAGACCTACGATATTTCATCGGTAATGACAAATACACTGCAATTGAAACCATTTGTTAATCATGATAATGTGTTTTATGGTGATGACCTAGTTTAGGTTAAAATTGGCCCATAGCATTCATGGCAAGTTGCGTATTTGAGGGCATTTCATGGTTTACAAATAACATCAATAAGCACGCGAGACCCGACGACGAATTAGTTACCGGAAGTGATGTAAGGGTATCCAAATAAAGAGCACATTAAAAGCACGCGACAACTATTGAATAAGTGTTATTATTTTTTAATGTCGGTTAATGTATATCAACCAGCGAAACATAGGCATTGGTTGATAATGGACGTGATGTTAGTTCAAATATTTTGCTTTGCCAATTGTAAAGATTTGCAAAAAGTAGGTTTTGTGAATTTTCTGAAGTAGCGGAAAATGTAAAAGTTAGTAAAGTTTCAGTAAACAAGTCCAGTTTAGTGGCCAAAAAGTATGAACTAATTTTAAACTTTTCCTTTCTTGTAATTAGAAAGGAAAAGTTTAAAATTAGTTCATACTTTTTGGCCACTAAACCTACCATAAATGTTCAGAATTTACCTTTACTGCATATTGGGAATAATGAAGACTGCAGCGATTTAACTTGTTCTATGTTGGCTATGAACAAATCATCTTGCATTACAGGATTTATCGAAGGAAGTGTGAGCGTTACCGTCGTGTTCTCAATGAACTCCTTCCTTTGTTCTTCTCCTTCAATCATCATTATGTTTTCTTGGGCGCTTTCGAGTTGTTTCCACCATAACATGTTAAAAAAGTTTACGAACAGCTACATTCGCTCTTCGCTAGCACTCATTAATCTTTGTCATGTGTATTTCTGTAATCGGCGATGTCGAACGTTTCGTCACCATGGCTACACAATTGTTTGAATGTTAGTCGTCAAGTTTAAGTTTTTGGCGTGTAACCGGCGGGTTGCACGGCGCCCCGAACTGAACTGACGACATCAAAAACAGGGGAACTCGCTTTCGGTTATTGGAAGACGATTGCCCCAGTAATGTCATGCTTCGACCGTATAAAGCTTATCAGGTGATTGGTGACGTCAAATGGTTATTCATGCGAAATTCGGTATTATGGAAATTTTGATGTCGGAAACCTTTGATAGAGGTCAAATGTTGATTTGATTTATAGATGCTTTACAAGGGTAATCAAGTGAAAGTTCATGAAAATCATGACTCACAGCGATATAGGGATTTTATTGCTCAGATTAGCCAGAAATTACATTTAGTACTTAAACGTTTTCAAGGTTTTATAATTTGCATGAGATCTAGCTCAGATAATAGAACCTTCTATCTGGGATCTTATGTTTTAATTGGAAGTAATTTCGCGTTTCGATTTAAAATACTTACAACACATATCTATAAAAAATACTTACCTTGATCATTGTCATTAGGAACTTTTCCTTTATCTGCAACAGCATCCAACTCTTCATTATTTTCCTCCATGGTGATGTGATTACAAATTGAGTCACTTAGCGGAAAACAGAAGTTGCCATTACCACAAAATGAACATTGTTATCGTATTACGTAGGCGTTTGCCTGTCTGGGGTGCTTAACTGTTATAAATTCCAGTCGGCACCTCTGTCTAGACTAGTCTGTCTGTGGTTAGATAGAGGTATGGTGTCAGCTGTTTATACAGTGCATGACTCTATTACATACCTACGTACAATTATGAACTTCCACCAAAGTGGGTGATTCAATTGAATGCTTCAAGGGTGTTTAAAAGCTCTAATATCTGATCGTGCATTTGTATTCCGGTAAACTGAGTTGGTTTATCAGGTAGATTATTCACCGTGACTGTAATAACGTTTCTCCTGAAAGCTTAAAAGGTGACTGCACTTCTACGAAGCAGGTGGTAACTTGTGGCAGTCGGCGTACGTGTGGAAAACTCCGTAACTGGCTTCAATCATGGCCGTAAACTTTAATGTTTTCGTAGACTTCGGAAAACATAGATTATCCTTCGACGTTTCGTCAGCCATTAAAGCTTGAATTGTTATGCAACTAAACTGTTAGTTACATTTTTCGTCTCTTCCTCTCTTTATTAATGAAACAAGTTAATTCATTAAACCCCGAGAGGACACCCGTGTCCGCCTGTCATTGTCTTTCTATTGTGTCTCTAATTACCTCAGTTGAAAGATTAACGTGATGACTTCGCGAGTGTGCTAGTAACGAAAACTTTCGTGTGCTTTTCATACAATGAAGTTTTAAGTATGTAATGTTAATGAGCAAAACTTATTTATCAACGTTTAGACCCTTTATGAACAATCGTGAATTTGGGCGTTCAACCAGCATGACCTCTTCATTTACCAAACATATTTTTAGAGGATTTCGTTTAACACAACTTTACTCCTTGATAAGGAGACAAAGCTTTAACCATGGGGTATCGTGTGACCCAGTCACTGGACTGTTGAGGTCATATAGACAGTCGCTCCATGTAAAACACTGGTAATCAACTGCATTCAGTTAGACTAGAAGTCGGCTCCAATACAGCTGGGAAAGAGCTACGCAGATGTTGATTAACCTCTGATCAGTGACTAGAATAGATTTTCAATAATTTAATGCAGCCTTTCGGTAATGCAGTTTCTACATAATCAAATTCTTAGTAAAATCTTCAATCGTAACCATAGAAATGACTTCTGATTGGATTCTCTATTCTCTTTCGTTTCTGTAGCTGGTGTATTAAGCTACAAGCAATAACATATAGCTATTCTTTTGCAATAAAATGATTATACAGTCGATAGCGTAACATGATAACGTAACGTGATACGCCGCCGCATCGCTGACTTTTTATAATTTGTTAACCTATAGTAAACAATGCGGTATTCGGAGCTTCTTAGATACATATTCTAATAATATATCTATATGATGTTCATTTTAAAAGGCGTGAAACTACATTTTGTTACTGTTAGGCAGAGGTGTACCTATAGCAAACCCAAATTCCGGTCTTTAAAGGGCAAACCATCAACCCGGCACAAATCTCAATTCCGGCAAGTTTAAATGTGGGCCATGTGTTGAGTGTAATGGCAATAGGATCGATTGTATACGTTGAACTGAGTAATTCAGATTGAATAACCGTAGAAAAACACGACCTAAGAATCGTATCTAGAGCCTCATGCTCCGCAGTATCTTTTGCAGCCATTAGGCTAACGAGGCAGTTTGCTATTCTACTAAAAAATATAATAGCATCGAATTAAAGCAAAAAATATACTATATTTTTTGGTACCTACTATCATTGTGAATAATTGCATTGGCCCTAGGAGGCTTGCGTGGTCGTCAATATTAGGAAAAAATATTTATTGCTGCTCTATTGTCTGGGTTCCATATTCTTTTTTCTTTTTCAAAGAAAAGCAATGTTCGAGAAGTCAATGGCCCCACTCATAAAAATATTTTTGCTGCGTATTTTTATATCTGTCATGGCGTCCAATATGGTTTTTCGAACATTGGAAACTAATAAAGTAAGACATTTACATCAATCACCGATTACAGAAATTGGTTTTCAGGTAACTCTTTATTTTTATAGTAAGAAATCAGGGAAGCGAAATAACTGGTTAAGTGTTGAAAGGAATTTTCAACTCAAAACCTTTTTATCGAAATTATGGAACATTAGTTCATGACTGCTAGGAACTAATCACTGTAGTGATCTTAACTAACCATTAAAGCAAAAGCAGCAAAATTTTCGTTTTATTTTAATAACAGTTGCAATATAATACAACAACAAATGTATAGTCGTAGCCAAAGTCAGAAGCGCTTGTACGCTTTTGACAGAACCACTCAGTAAATTTATTCTATTAAACATTCATAAAACACTTGGAACAAACTATTCAATAGAATGTACGCATAAGTATGTACTCTATAAAGTTGTATACTGTATGTTACCATGGCAACTTGCAAAGTTAAATCGATTTCATACTACCCGAAGACTGTATTCGCAGTTTTTTTGCTGGTAAGATTTATTTGTTTCTATATATATTCTTTGAATAGTTAAACGCTAGATTTATGTTATCTCATTACAAAATCCCTATAATTTGTGCTTTTGTATCAAATAGTTCAGTGAACTTTTACTTAGTCGTAGTAGAAATTGTTTGTCTGTGTAGTAGGCTGTTTATGCATAATAAATCATGAATATGAACTTACTTTAGGTATTAGATTAATAAGCACGTATCAACTTTTGCAAAACATAAGTTAGCACGGTTGTAGGATTGCGGCTTTTGCTATTATTAAAGGTTAGTCTTTTGCGGCTTTGAAAGCGGTTTCCTCAATATATCTCTGAACAGCGCATGCGCTGGCCAGGGCAGAAAACTAAATTAAAAAGCAAATGACCAAGGATTTTTTTTGTAAATTCTAATAACAACTACCATGTCAGTCGTATAAAAATAATTATTAGACTGAATTGAAAAAGTGCGTCAATCTGCTTTTTCAATTAGCCGTTGTTACTATCGGCCCTTTTGGGCGCCAAATTTATCTAGTCTCAACTTTTTAGTATTGACCATGAAATAAAGAGAGGTTGAGCCTTAAATATCTCAACGTAATACACACATAAAAAAAGTCTAAGCAACATGTACTAATTTAAATTTTAGGATGGTTCTTCACATTATAACGTTGTATTTTAATTTAAAATTATTACAAAATGAAATTTCTAAAGAAAATTTATTTATTGTGAAAGAATAGGACAATTTAATACGTATATAAGTATGGCCTCCTCTTCTATTCAGAACTTGTCGGCAACGATTATTCATTGAATTAATGAGACTATTTATGTTATCTTGTGGTATTAGCTCCCAATAGAATAGTAGCAAATCCTTCAGCTGTTGGGTTGTTGTCACTCCTTCCAAGTCCTTCAAAACAATTCTCTGGAGCATGTCCCATGCGTGCTCGATGGGGTTGAGATCTGGCGATTGTGCAGGCCAGGGACCCGGATGTTCTCCGTTGCCAAGTAGGTATTCATTAGTTCGCCGAGCTGTATCTGAATGAGCATTGTCATGCGTTAACGTAAAAGCGGAGCCAAAGGTTTGTGCAAATGGAGGGACATAAGGTCTGAGAATATCGTCAACGTAATTTTCAGCGTTCATGTTTCCATTTACAAAAACGAGCTCAGTTTGCCTGTTCTTCATAATACCCGCCCATACCATAACCACAGTAACTGTTGAGCCGCTGTATGGATGAACTTCCTGAACGCACCTGAGCCTTTCAGTATTTCCGAGCCGACGGTACACTCGCACCCTTCTTGTATCAGGCCTAAACCCGAATCGCGACTCATCGGAAAACATAATATTATCCCATTGTTCCTGTTTCCATGTTATGCTTTCTCTACACCATTCATTTCGACGAGCGCGATTCCCGTGACGTATCGGTAGGCACCTGATTGGGCGTCGAGCTTGTAGGCCGTACTCATGCAGGCGATTTCGCACTGTTTGGGGACTTACATAATTTTATAGCTTATTTTATAATTTATCTCTCGAGCGGTTAACATCGGCTGGCGTCTTGCAGTCAGTTCTATGTACCGGTCTTGCCGAGTGGTTGTACTCCTTTTACGGCCTGGATGCTGTTCAGCGGGTTCCCCTGTATTATTGTAGCGCTGCCAATGACGACAAATAACACTTCTATGAATGCCAAAATGTCGAGATACTTGAGATTGATTACTTCCCGCTTGCAGCATCCCTACAGCTCTGCATTTCATCTGCCGTCAAATGACGTCTCTCCATAACGTAAAGAATATCTAACAATTCAATTTTGTCGCTAACTTTATTTAAATGGTTGGTAAAATTATAAAATCAAGACTAAACGTAGCAATTAAAACGCACTTAAATTCAAACAAATTCGCAGTCATTTGAATTTTATGAAAACCAAAACATAATCGATTTTTTTTTACATCCAGCCAGTATGTCATCAATAACAAAAAAGTTTACTTACCTACCTACGCACTTTGAGTGGGTAATTACTTCGAAATTAAATAATATAAATGGTAAATTTGTAATATCATGCATGTTGCTTAGACTTTTTTGATGTGTGTTTATATAATTTCGAAAATAGACTCTTAAATCGAAAAAAAATCAACGTGCAAATGCTTTGCCCGTAAGTAAGCAACTTTCATGTCGACATGAAACTGGCTCGCAAAAAGTAAAATTGGCACAAAAACTGTTTCATATGGCTAAACTTTTTTTTTGTGCTAGCTTTAATTTTTTAATTGAACGTCTTACACGTGACCAAATATTTGATTATTGCAAAATAGTTTTCACTTTCCAGTTTCCCTGTATTGACTCGGTTAAAAAACAGCAGTGAATGTATGATTAGATAACTAGCCATCCAGGCGGCGCACTAAAAAGAAAGCTGAACTAGATTTTAAGTTAGACCTACAATAATATAACTGTAAAATCCGCATCATATTTCGTGCAGTAGTTTTTGCGTAATGCGCGTACAAACATAAGGGCCGACAAAAAACAGACAAATCTAAAAGTATATTGTTGTTTTGCTTCTATTGCTGTAATAAAGACCTCGCATATAAAGTTTTTTCAAATATATATCTTGTGTAAATGCATAGGATAGAATAGAATGTAAAATAGATTGCAGTCATAAGCACACATCGAGCTCCATTCGGTACGACTTTTAGGACACTAATAAAAAATTCCATAATAAAATTCGGCAAGAAATTCCTACAGCGAAATACAATTCTCTTACCTCTCCTCTCCTCTTTCTCTCTTCTTTGGGGCGCAGGCTCCGGACCACCTCCAACACTATCCTGAGCGTGTTTGCGAACAGGTTTGATTGTCGTTACATTAATCATTGCTTTATGATTAATGTAATGACAAACAAACAAATGACTCAGAGGCCGGTGCATTAGTTTATTTATTATTATTATTGTTATTGCATTTGTTAATTTACCTAATTCAAAATTTTAATTCAATTTGGTACAATTCAATTCAATTTAATTTAATCCTATGCAAGTCAATTTAATTTATTCCTTCCATTGTATTCCATTTCAATTTAATAGTTGTTGTATTTGTAATTATGTATCTACTAATATTAGATATTAAGTGAATTGTTACTAACACTATGGACTTTGTCTGAAATTAAAAATTTTCTATTCTATTCTATTCTTACCTACGACTCTGTTCAGTTATTATTCTGAAGTAAGTACCAAAAATATGAAACATTTTATGGTACAGTCAGACGCCATAAAGCTTTTATTTCTGCTTCGATATTTCTTGAGTAAGGTTCCCACAGTGCTTCGAAATATTCAATACACGGTAGTTCAGTATCAACTAACGGTCTTCCGTTTAATTTTATTAAGACTAGGTCTGAGGAAGTTGCATGGTGCGGGAGGGGGCTGACAGCCGTCAACAAACGAAGACAGCTATAGTGACACGTGACCACAACCCTGCCGTACCACGTAGCCACCTACCTGCCCTACGGAGGACAAGCTCTTAGGAAAAATACGTCGAAGTTTAGAAATAGATACGGTACTTAAGGGGCATTGCCTGAAATCGACTGATTTTGATCAACTGTACTTAATCATTATTTTTGAGAAAGAGAAGATGAATTTATACAATCCTATTTATGATTGGAAAAGACGAGTTCCTTGCTTTGCATGTTGAGGAATTAATTTTTGGAAATAAATTACGTATTCATGGAAAATCACTAAAATTCACCCACATGTTTTCCAAAAAATGACGCGAGACTGACGTTTGATCATTTAGTTACAAGAAACTACAATAGATTTTGAAAATTAAAAAATCTTACCAACACCAGTATATAGTCTACTTGCTCGTGAGGGAACCACTTTTTTAATTTTTACTACAACATACGGAAAAAAAAAAATCAATGTCGTTACTTTCCGGAAATATCAGGACTAATCAGTATTTTTTTTTCTATTGTTTGAATCACTTTTAAGAAATTTTAAAAGTAGCATATTAATCTTCAGTTTATTATATATTCGTACTATTTTTTTAACTTGTGTACTTTAACATGTGTACCAACATAGTAAACAAATATGTATACACAAAAATTCCGGAGATTTATTTCTCAACCGTCTTAATTTACTTAGAAACTCAAAATATGATATAAAATATTAAAACAGTTTAAGCGATCACTACGCTCGAGCTTTACGCGTGTGTTCGTGAACCGTACACACAAATATTGCATCGCAATGATGTTACCTAAACTCCAGCGTGCGAATTTTATGCATGGCCCCTTAAAAAGGAACTTTAAACTCCTAAGTAAAATTGCTTGAATAATAATCAGACTTTCTTGTAGGGGTTGTTAATTGTGTAATGAAGCTATGTGTGTGAAGCTATCCGTAATGTTTTTCAATTACACGCATGCTCGCCTGTCTATGGGAATGTGTGAACTACCTATGTGTCTAAGGGTTGTGGGGTGATTGGCCGGGCCGTGGCACGGCCTGGTGCCGATCGATTGGCTGCTAAACGAGCCATCTTATAGTCTTTTGTCATTCATCAATCGCCCGACGGCATTGTTCTTTATGTTTCGTGAATATTCATCGTATTTGTAACTACTATTTATAGTTCAGGTTTAATAGGTCTAGTTGTAATGTAAATTGCAAGTAAGTACCTAATCGCGGATGTTAGCAGAAAACATGTAAGTACGTAAAAAATGTTAGGCACAGGTTCGTCACCTGTCTGAAAATGTTATCTACTTTACGATTTGCTTTCAGTTTATTGATACCTTAGGCCTGGGATTAATTTTATCACAGATAACTCCAACGTGCTGTGAGTTAGGTAATTAGGTACTTTTTTATAAATCTGAGCTTTCAAGCTTGGCATTTGTTATTAACTTATTGCAATAAATAATGACTTTGGCGTTCCCGGGTTCCGATACCTTCATTTCATTAGTACCTTCGTATGCCAAAAGTTTCGCCTAGTAGGTACATGGGAATTTAACATAACTGTCGAAATGTGGGTGCACTTTAGGTTCACCTCTGTCTTAAAAAATACAGGCGGGTTGTTCGTAATGAAAATAATATATTTCGAAGAAAGTTAGCGTACGTAAAACGGCTGCAAAGAGATATCTTAAACCTTTCATCTACAGGGTGTCTCATTCAAATCGGTCAGTATGGGAAAGTCTGAAATTATAAGACATACGAAGATCTGTTCTGAGGAACTATGTCATCGATTTTAATAACAAGAAAAACTGCATTTTAACGCAAGACAATTTTAACGCAAATGCACCTCATGAAGATACAAAGTGCAATTTTAAGATAGTTACCTAAACGTGTGGAATATTGTATTGAAAAACTTTTTTGCAAAAAATAAAACCGACTTCAAAAAAAACACTAAACGGTATAAAATAACTCTAAATTTGGAAGTCTGTGGCTTTGGTGGGTTTGTCTTACTCATGATGGGCCACCGACTTCCGAATTTAAAGTTATTTTACACCGTTTAGTGTTTTTTTTAACCGACTTCAAAAAAAGGAGGAGGTTCTATGTTCGTGAGTATGTATTTTTTTTTTTTTTTTTTTATGTATGTTACCTGATTTCGCCGCCATTTGTGGACCGATTCTCGAAATTCTTTTTTTGTTTGAAAGAGTAGACTCCTGAGGTGGTCCCATTTTAATTTGGTGAAGATCTGGTGCTGATCTTCGGAGATATACAACGGAACTCTTCAAAAATAGACGGCAAATCTATCGTGATTGCTGGAATCTCTAGATGTTTATTGTTTATACAACATCATGACGTATCATCAAGCCTGTATGCTCAGAGGGTAGGCAGATGTGTTCAATATACCTAGATTTCGACAGTTAGGTATGTTAAGTTTCATTTATTAGGGTTAGGTGGATAATCCTATTATAATGACATGTATTGTTAACAATTATCAATATAAAATGAATTCATGGCAAATGTTTGTATGGGAACAACTAAAAATGGAAAAATAAAAAACTTTTTTACAAAAAATAAAACCGACTCAAATGGGGAACAAATCAGGTAACATACATAAAAAAAAAAAAATACATACACACGAACATAGAACCTCCTCCTTTTTTGAAAGTCGGTTAAAAAGGCGGTGGTCACTTCGAGCACCTACTAAAATAAATTAAAGTATGTGGAAACAATGCATTTTATTCATTTTAGACATCATGTTTCATACATACATTTACTGCTTAAGACCTACACAATCGATATCTAATTAGAAATAGTGTAGGTTTTTTATTTCAAAATAACGGGGTTCGATTCCCGAACGGAGTACAGATGTTTTTTAAAATGTATGAATGCAGTTTTTCTTATTATTAAAATCGATGACATGGTTCCTCAGAACAGATCTTCGTATGTCTTATAGTTTCAGACTTTCCCATACTGACCGATTTGAATGAGACACCCTGTATACTAATATTATAAAGAGGTAAAATTTGTTTTGTAAGTTTGTATGTAGGGGTAATCTTGGCAACTAATGATCCAAGTTTAAAAATTATTGCACTGGTGGAAAGCTACATTATTCCCGGATGACATAGGCTACTTTTTATCCCTGTATTCCCACGGGAACAGGAACTACGCGGGTGAAACCGCGTGACGTCTGCTAGTACTAAATATTGTAATGGCATGTTAATGAAATGTGCTTACAAAAAGTTTTCCACATAAAAACACTAGTTTGGAGAATTTCAGGCCTATTTATGTAGTCAAAAAAGTTTCAACCATTCCGTGCGCCTACGGTTTTGAGATTGATGTAAGTTAAACAACAATGGAAATTAGAATAGTTACAGGTTTACTTTATAATACTAGAAAAGTTTAAGGACCATTATGAAATGATAATGTTATGGCAGCTCAGTTGGTACTAAATAGCTAACTTTTGCTTCTGAAAAGTGTAATTGCTGTGCACAGGTTCAGCGCTAAAAATGCACCTGGCTAATCTGGCACTAAATACACGTATAGGCCAACGTCGACAGTTTTGCGACGTTAAAGCGTAAGCGTTGTACCTCGACATTAACTCGCATGCGTGCTAGTTCCAACAGCATCTTGAACGTATTAACGGACCGGTGGGACTCTCCGATGCTTGAACGCTGGATACGACTGCATGCAGTAAAGTAGCAGATATTTCTGGTGTCGGAGTGTCCCAAAATTTAATTTAGTTTTATTTATGTTTTATATTTGAGTGTTTTGTTGACTAACATTTGCTCTGAAGTATTTTTGTATTAGGTACTAACAAAATTATGGATTTGAAATCTGAATTAAATTATTATTATTATTATATTGGTAGGATTACATCCTACCAAAATATAATAATAAATAAAAATAAATAAAATAAAAATTAAATATTTTACACTCAGGAGGTAAGGCTAGATAAAGTTACCTTTATCTAGCCTTACCTCCTGAGTGTAAAGTTACCTTTATCTAGCCTTACCTCCTGAGTGTAAAATATTTATTGGTTTCAGAGTCCAGACACAATAAGCAACAGTAATGGGTCGGAAAGTGACAGTGGCGGTGACCACGCTGAACCAATGGGCGCTCGACTTCGAAGGCAATATGAACAGGATCCTGCAATCCATACAGGAAGCCAAAGAAATGGGTGCACTTTACCGCACCGGGCCGGAGTTGGAGATATGGTATTTATACTTTTTTATTTATTAGGGCTCCACTCCACACGCAAAGGGTAGAAACGGGACCCTATTACTAAGACTCCAGTGTCCGTATGTCTGTCACCGGGCTGTAAGTATCTCAGGAATCGTAAATCTAGTTGAAATTTTCACAGATGATTTTTTTATTATCTCTGTTGCCGCTATAAACAGAATGTAATTAATATTTCAGTATCCCATACTTACATCAAACGTGATTTTTTTGTCGTTTTTTGCTACGGACGGTACGGAACCATTCGCGCGCGAGTCCGAGTTGCACTTTCTTTTATTTGATATAAATTAATGCTTGACCATGATCAAGTAGGATCGCCATCCTAAATGATGATGCGCATTAGTTTAAGAAGAGTATTATTATTTTGTTAAACTGTTACTGTAAGAAATAAATTCATTTTGCAGTGGCTACAGCTGTGAGGACCACTTCTACGAGCCAGACACATACCTCCACAGCTGGCAAGTCCTCGCCGAGCTCCTCAAATCACCGACATGTAAGGACATGTTGATAGACGTCGGCATGCCTGTCCAACACAGAAACGTATTGTACAACTGCCGAGTGGCGTTCCTGAACAAAAAGATACTGCTCATCAGACCGAAGATGTTGTTGTGTGAAGACGGGAATTATAGGGAGACTAGATGGTTTTCGCGTTGGACCAAAGTAAGTGATTTTTAACTTATATTTCGTAATGTAAATGACTTGGAATACTAATAATGCATAGAGACCTAGTACGAGTGCAACAAAAGTGAGGCAACTAAAACTTGCTTCTCTGCTCGGCGAGCCGTGTCTGTAGGTACTAAAAGTCACGTTCCGTCTAACACAGCTCGCGAGTAAACACACTCAGCTCACCCACACAAAGAAAGATAATAAAGTGGACACACGATTTCGCCCGGGTTTTGTACTAAACGCGGCTTCTATGCGTTATTTTTCTAATTTTATGTTGTTTCGAATAAATTATAGGTCTGACCCATCGAGCTTGGCACCCATTTAGATCTCTTCTGACAACCAAGGCATATATTGAACATGACTCTCATTTTACAATTATGTTTTTGACGGTATAGTCTCCTTACACATTTCAATATGAAGTAAAACATCAGGGTTCCTTTCGATATTTTTTTAGTTACGTAGTCATGTGTGTAATTTGTGTTTCTAATTATTCACAAAGGAACGACAGACTGAAGAATACTATTTGCCTAGGATGATATCAGCGATAACGAACCAGTCCACGGTGCCTATTGGAGACGCAGTCATTGCTACTAAAGATACGTGCATAGGTTTTGAAATATGCGAAGAATTGTGGAATCCACAGAGGTAGGAACCTAAACTGTCACGTTTTATAATTATGTGTCGACTAATTTTAGAGGCGAACTTTTTAAGTAATTAAGATGGTGGATTGGACATTTAGTACATTATGACAGATAGTATAGTAGTAGTAGTAGTAGTGGTAGTAGTAGTATAGTAGTAGTAGTATAGTAGTAGTAGTATAGTAGTAGTAGTATAGTAGTAGTAGTAGTATTATAGTAGTAGTAGTATAGTAGTAGTAGTAGTAGTAGTATAGTAGTAGTAGTAGTAGTAGTAGTAGTATAGTAGTAGTAGTATTTGATCCCTAGGCAGGGGTGTTTCGGAATAAAAGAAGAATAGTCCGTTCTTGCAATCCCCGGGCCCGTGTAAGATGCACACCGTAACATCGTGTTGGTTTTTAGTCCGTATGTGTCTGATAGACTCCTCCGTTCTCCCCAGGGCGGAGAGCATCCATTCCGAATTTTCGCCCCAAATAGAAAAAAAATGATTTCGGCCTTCAATTAGAGTAGTATTAACTGAAAGGGCTACTTAGAGTGTTGCAATGGATGGCCTTATTGCTAAAAGCGAAATCTTGTAGTCAACCTTTGGATGGATGCCTATGCTTAATCCTTTGGGGCTAATAGACATAATGTTATGATGTTATATGCTATAGAAAATTGCAAATTTGTAAATGATGAAATGAAATGATATTTATTTCCGTAAGTAGATCTTCCCAGATACTTTTACATGTAATTTTATTTTAACTAAATGGCATTTCCAAAGTGACTGATCTGTGAGAAGAAATGCCGAAAGAAACTCAGGGGTCGTGGTCTTTTTTAAAGTCCAGACATAAGATTGTACTTATTCATTTATTATACGAGTCTCACGATGCAAGGCAAAGTCTAGAAAGGCCTTTAGAAGAAATAATCAATTCAGCTTTGAGTTGACCTGTCCCAACAGACGGCATGCATGCTTCAGTCATCGTGTAGCTCAAACCTATTTCAGGGAGCTTGACGACCCACCACACGACGCTATCTGCTAGTCATTTGCGTAGGCCACGTAAAAGTACTCAAAACCGCCAGACAGTTACGGACTCATGTATTTTATCTAGTCTGCATGGCTAGATAAAATACAAAGTGAAGCCACTCATATTTCTGTTCACATTTCAGTCGCCACATCCCGCTAAGTTTAGACGGAGTAGAAATCATTTCAAACGGCTCCGGAAGCTACATGGAACTACGCAAGGCATACGTCACAGTGGACCTCGTGAAGAGTGCGACCTTCAAGAGTGGGGGCGCTTACTTGTTCAGCAACCTGAGGGGGTGTGACGGTCAGAGGATCTACTTCAATGGTTGCTCCTGTGTGGCTGTTAATGGGGACATCGTTAGTAGAGGGTTGCAGTTTGCCCTCCATGATGTGGTTAGTATTTAGGCTATAATTACTTTTAAAGGTCCAGTTATGGGTGGGTGACCTTTTATAGAACGTTACACAGACTCCTCCGGAAAGCACATAAAGCTGTTGGTCTTGGCTGCCATATGTAGATTTTTGACAGTCGTAACGAATAGTCAAGACCCCAAAAGTCTCATGTCCCATTGAAACATTACCAGTGTTTTACATGTAGCGACTGCTTCATGTTTTATTTTATTTATTCAGGGACAATAAAGAGCTACAATATGTGTTTAAATAGAGTACAGATAATACAGAATATTACCAATATTACAGCCCACTACATTATCCGTATATTATCAGTTAAGAATATAATAATGAGTGCCACTAGATAAAAAAATAAATAAACAAGAATAATAATAATTACCTACATCACATTCATAATACACAAGTAAAAAAAAATACAGGACTTAAAAAAAAACACAAAATATTTGTCACATCATCACCAGGGAACTTGTAAAATAGCGCTAATGCATATTTTTGTACAAATAAATACATTTTTATTTTATTTTTATTTTTAACATGCAAATTAAAAGTTCAGCTGTATTTTCATGTTAAACACTGGTATTCAGCTGCATCAGGCTAGACTGGAACCCGACTCGAACATAGTTGGGGAAAGGAAAGATGAGTATAATTATGTAATACGGCAACGCATCGCATGGTAGAGTGTTCTTCTGATAAGAAACATTTCGTCGTGACGTCACGAACATGTGAGTTTACCGATGCTACCGCAACCGGATGGACTGCACGTGTCTCTGTTCTAAAGGTTGTCTGCTATTCTAATCGCGCGTTGCCTAAAGCCTATTTAAAACTAGAGTTGGATATTAAATTACCTCTGACGTCAGCAACGTGAGAACAGAGATTAAAAACCGAGAGACAAAAAATTAAATATACTTTCAAGACCATTTTTTTAAAGCACTGAATTTTATTATATTCCTGTAAAAATCCTTCTTTCTTTTTCAGGTTTAATTTCGGAATTTCTGATAGTTAATCAAATTTAAAAAAGTGGCATAAAACCGTATCCAATATCCCAGTATGAGACTCTCACTTGTAAGTTAAAGTGTGACACGCCAATGCTTCATACAAATCCAAAAGCTGTATATTTTCAGGAAGTTGTGACTGCAACAATCGATCTGGAAGACATTCGTTCGTACCGAACTCAAATCCGTTCCCGATCTCACTTGGCGGCTTCAAACCCACCGTTTCCTCGCATCACAGTTGACTTCGCACTTTCAGACGATGATGACGTATACCTAACCACTAGTCCACCAATAGAGTGGCAGTATTTGACGCCGCAGGAGGAAATTGAATTAGGTAGGTTTATATATCAGACAAAGGTATTGTTAATTTATTATTTATATTTTGTTATGGTGTACGATAAAGAGTATTCTATTCTCTTCAATTCCATACTAAAGTTCCACTTTATATCCAGGTCCTGCTTGCTGGCTATGGGACTACCTGCGCAGGTCAGGCCAGGGAGGATTCTTCCTACCTTTGAGTGGTGGCGTGGACTCCACAAGCACAGCTTGCATCGTGTTCTCCATGTGTACTCAAATTTGTGACGCTATTCAGAAAGGCGGTGCGTATCACTAGATATACCTAATAAAAAAATGGAACGGCCAATCGCATAATAGCCAAGAGCTCCAATCAACACTATAGGAGACTCGCGTTAGGCAGTTGGACCAAGGGCTTGATCCTGAAAGCTGTACCTACTCCTGGACATGTCCTGGTCTCATGAGAGAGGAAAATTCAAGTTGGCTGGCCACCTCCAGTTTGGACCCTGTACCCGATACCGGTGGGCTGCTATTTTTGAAGTGAAAGCTTCTTTAGGCGCACTGCACAGTTTATTTTGTGGGAGATTTTGCCGTCGTATTCGGTTAGGTAACGCACGTGCGGGAAAAGTCTTCAAGGCTAGAGTAAATAGGCTCTTAATAAACTAGTGCGCTTCACCATCACTGATTGCATCACTGCTTACCATCAGGTGGGATTGCAGTCAAGCACTGGTTTATAATATTAAAAAAAAAAAAAAGTCAGCTCTAGTCGGCTAGGGGACAAAGAGAGATATATCTATTAATTATTCTCATTAAATATTAGTACACATATTTACGAAAATAAGTGTGTGCAAAAAAATAAGAAAATAATAAATAGTACCATCGGCTGGCGACCGATGATTTACCTTTTTTTAATCTGATATTATTAAATTAAGTATCTTAAATTGTGTTGAGTCAATTTTAAAGTGGTTGACCTGGACTTTCCACTATTCAATAAGGTTAAGTAATGTTTGCAGAAAGTCAAGTTCTATACGATGTCCGTAAGATCCTATGTCAGTCTGACTACACGCCTTCTGACCCGATGGAACTCTGCAACAGGTTACTAGTAACGTGTTACATGGCTACGGAGAATTCAAGCCAGGAGACCAAACAGCGCGCTTCGCAGGTACAAAGTCAAAGTTATTTTATTTATATAACATAAGTAAAAAGTTACAAACTTGGTGAAAATATACACATTATGTTCTACAGTGAAAGGTAAACAAATGTTTGTTAAGTATCATACAAATTAAATTGTTTGAACGTGTGTCACTGCTGTTTACATTTATTTTATTTATCTTTATTTACAAATGGTAATTTTAACTTATAAATTAATCACCACAAAACCGTAGCAGTGGTTTGACTGTGAGGTCCGGGAGTATGTAAACACTGTACTCTCAATATACTTTGTACTTAAAATTAATTACTATTTGTACTTACAGTTTAACATATTTCTAAATACACATAATTTATAACATAATTATCATGACATCACGAATAATACGCCTGTCATGTATAAGTCCCATGTAACTAACCAAAACTGTTCTGCTGAAACTGAGTAAGAGTTTTGCTTTTATTCCTTACCTACTCTGAAGTTTTTAGTATACAGGGTGTCTCATTCAAATCGGTCAGTATGGGAAAGTCTGAAACTATAAGACATACGAAGATCTGTTCTGAGGAACCATGTCATCGATTTTAATAACAAGAAAAACTGCATTCATACAGTACATTTTAAAAACATCTGTACTCCGTTCGGGAATCAAACCGGTTATTTTGAAAAAAAAAAACCTACACTATTTCTATTTAGATATCGATTGTGTAGGTCTTAAGCAGTAAATGTCTGTATGAAACATGATGTCTAAAATGAATAAAATGCATTGTTTCCACATACTTTAATTTATTTTAGTAGGTGCTCGAAGTGACCACTGCCTTCGTATGTCTTATAGTTTCAGACTTTCCCATACTGACCGATTTGAATGAGACACCCTGTATACAATTGCTTATTAGGTTATAATATATTAAGCTTTGTTTCAGCTGGCTAGTGAGATTGGCAGTTATCACTTCCCGATAGTGATCGACGCGGCCGTGAGCGCAGTCATCGGTATATTTACCGCGGCTACTGGCTTCGTACCAAAGTTTAGGGCCAAGGGCGGCTGTCCAAGACAGAATTTAGCTTTACAAAATATACAGGTCAGTGAGATACAATTTTGATTTTGATTTTGGTTGAAAAACAGATGTCAAATAGTACAAGATGTTAAACCAATAAAAGAAACAAATGAATAGCAGTCAAATCAGTATTACATTCAACAAATTTTTAACCGACTTCAAAAAAAGGAGGAGGTTCTCAATTCGGTTGTTGTTTTTTTTTTTTTTTTTTTTTTTTTTTTAGGGTTTGTTACCTTAGTACTCCGTCATTTATGGACCGATTTTCAAAATATTTTTTTTGTTTGATAGGGTATACTAACAGATTGGTCATTGTATCAAAACTCATACCTGATGAGGGATCTTCGAGGCATTGAGGGAACTCCTCAAAAAATATAGGCACACATGCACCGATTTCAACATTTTTAGTAACAAATCAAGCATTTTCATTTAGAAAGTATCATTTGGTGAAGAAAAACTGATGAAGAAGACAGGCAACGGAACTCTTCAACGCATAACAGCAAATTATTCGCGATTGCTATAGTCAGATGTCTATGCTGAGCTTTTGTATTTCCACAACATAACATTACGCCATTCTATTTTAAAAGGGGCCGGCAGAGATGTACAGATTAATGTTTAGAGATAGAACTTCTTTAGCAATTGTTATCCAATTTCAATGATTCTTTCAAGTTTTGAAAGACTTTCTTTACATACAAAGAAACTAAAAATTATAAAATAAAAACTTTTTTACAAAAAAAACAACCGACTTCTTAAAAAAAACTAACAGGTGAAAAATAACTCCAGTTTCGGAAGTCGGTGGCCAATAATGAACAAAACAAAACCACCAAAGCCACAGACTTCCGAAACTGGAGTTATTTTTCACCTGTTAGTTTTTTTTAAGAAGTCGGTTGTTTTTTTTTAATAGTACATTATGATATCAGTGCGGTATGTTGAAAATTACAGCCGAGGCGATATTGCTACAAGAAAGCAGAGGCTGTAATTATCAAAGCGCTTGATAAAGCAGTTAGAAAAAATTGAAAAATTTGTAAAATTGATTATTACATTGCCAGTTGGCATTTTGAATGTTGCGAAGTTATTATTATTACTTACAATTTCACCAGTCTCTCTCTCACACTCTTCAATAAAGTAAGTATTTTTTTTTTGTCTCAAATTGTTGTTATTTATTGTCAAAATTAATTAAATGAAAGAATTAAAATGTTTATTTTTATATGTTAATTCTCAAAGTTAATTTTATTCATAAAAAGTTTCCATTTTTCTGACATAAAACCTCTGCTAAGATTTTAAAAAGTACCGTTCGTTTTAGACGGAGCATCTTGATAAACCGTGCGTTTTACATTACAATAACGCACAAGTACGTAATGAGATACATCACGATTTTGAAATTGGTGAAACAAGAGACCCTTTTGGAGCAATTGTGTTATACACATACATTACATTGTTATGCAAATGTCAAATAGTAAAAGATGTCAAACGTGTTGTCATGTGTAATGCAATGTGTATTAGTATAGATAAGTTTCTAACGGTGTACAATAAATAGCATTCTATTCTATTCTTCTGTGTCCAGGCCCGTCTCCGCATGGTCCTCTCCTACCTATTCGCACAGCTGATGCTCTGGGTGCGCGGCCGGCCTGGTGGTCTACTCGTACTGGGTTCTTCCAACGTGGACGAAGCGTTGCGCGGCTACATGACGAAGTACGACTGTTCCAGTGCTGACGTCAACCCTATAGGCGGTATATCGAAGACTGATCTGAAATCATTCCTGCAGTATGCTAAGAATAGGTGATGAAAATATAACTAAAATTGATAAGCCCGTGGTTATGATTCGATGGTGCAGTTGCCTCTGTTGTCAGTAGCGTGCCTCTTATGTGTGAGAGTACTAAGTCGTTTTTGTTCCTCTTCTACAATATTAGCCCTGTCACGTTTTGAGTCACAGATTATATAAAATTGTTCAATTTTAATTGACTGCCTTGCTGGTCTAGTGGTCACAAGCGTTACTGCAAAGCCTGAGGTCCCGGCTTCGATCCCCGGGTTGAGTAAAGTGTTATTGAGTTTTTCCATCTGTAATTTCTCAGTAAATGCCTCAGCCCAGCTGGATACACTTGATTGATGGCAATAGGCTTGCCCCCTATTACATGGGACTTAAACATAACTACTATATACAGGGTGTAAAAAGACCCATAACGTAAACGAAAACTACATTTTCTACCCATCACTGGGAAAGTTTTTTTCTTCTAGAACATACTGGGAATTCACTGGTTTTGGAGATATGTGAAAGTGAAGGTGAAGGTCAAAGTGCAATTTTTTTTTCGTAATTTTTTCAAAATCGTATTCAATGTATGCTTAGTAAAGTTTCTTCCGAAAAAACATTATCAAAATTATCGATTTATCAAAACAAATTACGTATTTGAAATTACAAAAAATGCAATAGACACTTAACACAAGCGGGCCGGTCGGGTCAACGACAAATCGCGAGTGGCCGCGGCCGGCCGTACGCTCAGCTGATTGAAAGTTGCGTTGCGTGTCGCGCTTTCATTGCGCGCAATAAAAAGCATCACTTTTTTAAAGATGGAAAAAAAAGTATTTTCCCAGCAATATTTTTTGGTTAAAGTTACTTAATTATATGTACAGAATGTATAGTTATCGGCTATGTGATCGGTCTTTTTACACCCTGTATACTACAAATACACCTCTGCGGAATCCTTCGAGGATATCAGGCGTGATGTGATATTTTTTTACAGATTCTTTCTTCCATCACTCTCGGAGATCTTACAAGCGCCTCCGACCGCGGAGCTGGAGCCGCTAACTGACGGACAGATCACGCAAACAGATGAACAAGACATGGGCATGACGTACGCCGAGCTATCAGAGTTCGGACGACTGAGGAAGACGCAGCACTGTGGACCGTTCAGCATGTTCCATAAGCTGGTCCACACGTGGAGCGACAAGTGTACGCCGCAAGAGGTGAGAGTTTCACTAACAAATATATAACTAGCAGACGTCCCGCAGTCTCACCCGCGTAGGTCCCATTCCCGTGGGAATACAGGGATAAAAAGCCTATGTGTTAATCCAGGGTGTCAGCTAACACCATACCAAATTTTATTAAAATCCATTCAGTAGTTTTTACGTGAAAGAGTAACATCCATCCATCTATCCATACTCACAACTTTTGCGATTATAATATTTGTAGGATGTAGGATTGTAGGATAATAAGAAAAAGAAAAAGTAATTAATTATTATTATTATTATATTATATTATTATATTATATAATAATTATATATATATTATTATATTAATAATTATTGTATAATTACTAGTCTGGCATAGGACAAAACAAAAAAAGATGGACAAAGTTACATAAAAAGAAAATAAAGCCTGTATTTCACAAAGGGTTTAATAGAAGTGTACCTGTAACTCCCACATTTCGCCATTTTTATTTAAGTGCGATGTAATAGTAGGCGAGCCTTTTGTTATCAAGTGGGTACAAATCCAGATTCCTGGGTGCTTCTAAGAAATTCTAGATGGAAAACCCCATGACGAATGGAGTGAATATGTGTGATGCCCAGTACAGCAAAATAAATATGGTCCTGTGGAAGATTTAAGAGATCAATTGAGGATGGTTAGATACAACCATATTTTCTCGAGCGATTATCAAAATGGTTTCATAAATCTTTGCATTTGAATTGGTTGGGAAATAAATTACAAATATATTTGGTGGCCTGATTGATATCCACACAATGATAACTCATGAGCAAAGTCGCATCTTCGCATTCTATATTGGATACTAAATCAAATACGATGGACGGATTGATAAGGCACCAATAATGACAGCCCAAGACGACATATTAGACTTTTAATAGTTCGAAATGTTATCCCGACTAGGCAACAACAGTTCTATCCGGACATTTGTTTTCTCTACATATCTTGTAGCCTTCACTTAAAATTGAGCTACTGGCATAGTCAAAGTCAAAGTCAAAGATTTATTTGCCGAAAAATATGGTTACATAAGTTCTTAAAATAATACTACAAGTTGCTTAACATATTCAATCATAATGACAAATTTTAGAATATAATTAATTAATTAATTGATAGAATTATAGAATTTGTAGTCAAGGAATTCTTTTATGTCATAGAACGGATTCTCAAACAACCATCCGTGCAAAGCCCTTCTGAATTGTCATTGGGACTTCTTTAATCTGGTTAGTGATCTTCTGGCTTCAACCCTGCCCCTTTTCCTAATTCTAAGTTTAAAAATTCACGCTCAATGTTATTTTACAGGTGGCAGAGAAAGTGAAGCACTTCTTCCGATGTTACGCTATCAATCGCCATAAGATGACTGTTCTCACTCCTTCCTATCACGCAGAGACCTACAGTCCCGATGACAATCGCTTCGACCACAGACCTTTCCTGTACCGAGTGCATTGGAACTGGCAATTCAAAGCCATTGACGACGCTGTAAGTAAATCTCAGGGTAATAACTGTCATAGAGATCGACTTCTCATCAATAGTGACCATATTGGACACTGGCAGACTGTACTATTGAAGCTACAACCATCTGGCTGCATACAAACTAACGACTGACATTAGGACATTGCGATGTTAAAGTTATCCGTGCGGTTGAACCTATACAATGAGCCGAGAACAACCGTCGGGCACGACCCACAAGACACAACTTCCGTCTGATCCTTTTTTTATGGAGGATGAGAAACTTAACTCTCTGTTCCTCATGCTTCTAAACTGGTGAACCCGACGTGATGTAGGATTTCAGTCGCTACACTAAGACTATCTAAAATAAGACGAATTGTTCGTCAATTCGGACATTTTCAAAATACAACCACGTTCTTTTTTTACATTCAATGAATTATTCTTGTATCGTGGGTGCATTTTTTGAAAGTCACATGCTTAAACAGCCATACCTGGAACAACTAAATGCAATGCTTTAGCACTGCTAAAAACCCTCTCTAAATATACGCGAAGTCAAGGCGAATCGAGCTGCCATCCCATACTAATGCTAGGCATTGACAGTTCACTTCATTCAAGTTTTGATGTGGTGACTTTCACTTAATCGGCCGGCTGTATGCGATACAAATATTAGTTCCGTGCGCGAATTAACCCACATAAGCAGCGCAGTAGCCAATTGTTCAGCCAGTGCGCCAATCAACCCTCTAGTTCGTTTAGGTTTAAGTTTGCGAGGGAAGCACAATTTGAATCACAATATATTTGATATTTGAATAGTTTTCGAAACAAAGATTTTAAAATAGTTAGAATCGACGTCACGTTTACTTCATGCGTTTATCATTGTTCCGTGCCTCAATATGAGGTGACCAAGTCTCGAGGACTAGAAAAGCTACATCGTACCCTTTCTAACCAATACGAAATCTTGTAAGAAAAAAAGAGACTTAATTTATTTGTGTTAATCTAATTTATCACTGTCTGTAAGTTAATTATTTCCCTGAAGTGTGAATACATTATGAGGCCAATCAACCACATTGATTGTTGTCTCTCTATTGTTATAACTATATTCATATGCAAATGGCGGCTCGTGATGAATTCTAACACGTGTAATAAGTCTGTTTATTGTCAGTAACAAGTACTTTCCGGAAAAACAAGCGATGGGTTTCAAATGTTGAGTTGTTATTTCGAATTGTATTATTTTTTTCAGTGCCGTGGCCGTGAGTGTTCTAAATAAATAAATACCTTTTTCTTAGTTGAGATCAAAACTAAGTAAATTCAAAATTCCTTTATTATTTAAGAGAATATCACACCTGTATTCCCCAAGGTTTTAGAGAAACAGACACCTCTTCGGGGCGGAGTACATTCATCTGAGGATTTTCGGCTCCGCATAGTGGATTGTCCCCATACAAGAGGTTCGACATAAAATCAAAAATTGAAAAAGTATTTAATAACAACTTAAAAAATCACAATTGCGTTCCTCTATTTAAAGACCCACAAAAATTGTTACTACGTTTTTTTTATTTGACCAGAACTTTAGGAGCGATTCGATGAAAACTGTAGGTGTCCAACCTCTTGTACCCCCATACTACAGGTTGGACCTAGTGGTGCGGGGTCGAAAATTCTCAGATGGATGTACTACGCCCCGAAGAGGTGTCTGTGATATTCTCTTTAATATTAAAGGAATTTTGACTTTACTTACAAAAATAATAGTTAGGAACGCAACTGTATTTTTATTTATTTTTTAACAAGTACTTTTTCAATTTTTGATTCTATGTCCAACCTCTTGTATGGGCAGTCGCTCCATGCAAAACACTGGTATTCAGCTGCTTTCGGTTAAACTGGAAGCCGACCCCAACATAGTTGGGAAAAGTCTAGGCAGATGATGATGATTAGATACTAGCTATTTTAGTGCGAGAGCCGGCTGCAGAAATACCTACCTCATAAGATACCCCAATAAGCTGTATTTAGATCGTTAACCGACACTGAAACATGTAAAAAAAATCAGGTCTGCCAGAGCCAATCCTGCCGGGTCATAGAAATAATTGATATTTTTTGACGTAATTTTTTAGTAAAAATTACCTCATAAGATACCCGAATGAAAGTGCTGGCAGCAGTTAACCATTGATTAGTTATGTAAAAAAAAGTTGGTCTGCCATTGCGCAGCCTGCCGAAAGTACTTGGCAGACCTCTTTAAAATGCCCTTCTGACACACTAAACCTACCTCATCGAGTACCCGGATGGGACCAACGCTAAATCTTCGATGCCGGAGATCACAATACACATGAAAGAGGTTCGTAGAGTACTTTGTAGCCTGGACGTGAATAAGGCTAGTGGTCCTGACGGCATACCAGCAGAGAGTCTTGAGGAACTGTGCGCCTGAGTTGTCCTCTGTGTTGACACGCTTGTACCGCCTCTCTCTTAAAACGAAAACGGTGCCGAGCTCATGGAAGGTTGCCAATGTACAGCCCGTGCCCAAGAAGGGTAGTCGTGCCGACCCCGGTAACTATCGTCCAATCGCTATCACCTCCATACTTTGTAAAGTAATGGAAAGGGTTCTTAATGGGAAGCTGCTGGCGTACCTAGAAGCAAACGACTTACTAAGCGACCGTCAGTATGGTTTTCGCCGGGGACGGTCAACTGGTGATCTTCTAGTGTATGCTACGCACTGCTGGGGCCAGGCCATCGAGAAACACGGCGAAGCTCTTGCCGTGTCGTTGGATATCTCGAAGGCCTTCGACAGGGTATGGCATGCTAGTCTGCTGGGCAAACTTCCTGCATACGGCATTCCCATTGACTTTTGCTGCTGGATATCTGATTTCCTGAGAGAACGGTCGATCCGAGTTGTCATAGATGGCTGCTCCTCTGACCTTTTTGGTATTGACGCCGGAGTTCCTCAGGGGTCTGTTCTCTCCGCGACACTTTTCCTGCTACACATCAATGACCTCCTTGTTCCTGGTATTGTTGGGTATGCAGACGACAGCACTGTCATGGAGAGTTACACATGTAGCGCAAGAGCCAGTGGTGATGAATTTCGGTCTTTGAGAGAGGCCATGGTAGAGCGAACGAATTCAACCTTAAGTCTTGTCTCCAAGTGGGGTGACGAAAATCTGGTTGTTTTCAACGCCACTAAAACACAAGTGTGCCTGTTCACCGCCAAAAGGAGCCCCTTCAATCTGGCTCCTACTTTCCGAGGTGCATCTGTACCAGTTACCGACGGCCTCGAGCTTCTTGGCACGAAGTTAAGTGCAAATCTTAACTTTGGTGCCTACATTGAGTCGAAAGCTCAAACTGCGGCAAAAAAGCTGGGCATCCTAAATAAAGTTAAGCGGTACTTCAAAGCTGACCAGCTTTTAGTTCTTTATAAAGCTCAAGTCCGGTCCAGCATGGAGTATTGCTGTCACCTTTGGGATGGCTCAGCCAAATACCAACTAGCCACACTCGACTCAGTAGAGCGCAGAGCCAAGAGGCTCATTGGTGACGAAAAGCTGGTGGGTACCAAGCTTCATACCCTGGCCCACCGCCGCAAAGTTGCATGTCTGTCGGTCTTTTACAGACTGTATTTCGGTGAGTGTGCTCTAGAGCTCCACGAGCTCATTCCACCATCTCCTTTCTTCCATCGGAAATCCAGACGTACTGCAGGTTATCACCCATTCCTTGTAGATGTTCCACACATTCGCACGAAGCGCTTTGCCTGTTCCTTCATTATGCGCACAGCCAAGGAGTGGAATTCCCTGCCTGCATCAGTGTTCCCGAGTTCATATGACCCCAATCTGTTTAAGTCGCGAGTTAATAGGCTTCTTATGGGTAAGCTCGTTCCATCGTCGACCTCATCTCTGACCGCAGGACAAGATTGAGGTCAAGAGTAGACCCATTATATATATAAAAAAATAATAATAATAATAATAATAACCAATATGCCCCTGATAATGGATCAAAAGGTCTGCCAGGTCTAAGCTTGCCGAAACTTAGTGTTTAAAGCGTTTGAAGTTGATATGGAGCATAATTTCACCTGTAGTCAAAATAACATTATTTTGTTTCTAAATTTATACAAATTTATGAATATTAAATATTTTTTATCAAAACATTGAATAAAACAACAAGTGTAGAGATAATAGATGTATATTCAAAATTTAGCACAATCACTACGAGTTCAATAACATGCTTACAATTTATATACAACTATCAAAACTTAGTTTAAGTTGGCATTACAGTTACCTGAATTCTGTATTTATATGTGGGTTTAGGGAACTAAGTAGACTTTTGAGTGTAGAACCTGTTATTGCGTAAATCATCGAAGGAACAGCTAACGCCTAACCAAACTGACCACCCCCAGGATCTCTCAAAATCCAAGTTTAAACAATAATGGTTAGGTTGACTAGCCATTTACTGTCAATACCTGAGTAGGTACGATAACTATCTTAATTCAAAAATTACAAGCCATTAAATAACTAGCTACAATGATGGTGAAATGACAGCAAGAACTATTATTAAAAATATAAAGATGCAAAAAAAATGAAAATCAGTCAGATTGAACTGTACTAATGTAAATCAGTAAAAGTTTGTACAAAAATAAAATTATAACTTAACGTAGAATCTCAAATTAATAAAAATCCCTTCATCACTTGAACTGTCATATGACTTATCAATATCGTCGTCCTCTGAATCATTAATTATAATAGACTCTACACTGAGTGGTGTTGGCTCACCTTCATACCATAGAGGTTCTAGGCGATTGTTATTCAAATCCCACCCGTATTTTTTGGTATTTAATTTTATCCATTTATTTGAACATGCGTTTTGCCACATAGCGTTTACGAAAACCGTTCGCAATATTTTTAACCGACTTCAAAAAAAGGAGGAGGTTCTCAATTCGACGGTATGTTTTTTTTTTTTTTTTTTTTTTTTTTTTTTTTTTTTTTTTTTTTTTTTTTTTTTTTTTTTTTTTTTTGTGTGTTTGTTACGCGATTTCTCCCTCATTTGTGGACCGATTTTCAAAATTCTTTTTTTATTTGAAAGAGTATACTCCCGAGGTGGTCCCATTTTAATTTGGTGAAGATCTGGTGCTGATCTTCGGAGATATACAATGGAACTCTTCAAAAATAGACGGCAAATCTGTCGTGATTGCTGGAATCGCTTGAATATTTATTGTTTATACAACATTATGACGTATCATCACGCCTGTATGCTCTGAGGGGTACGCAGATGTGTACAACATACCTAGATTTCGACAGTTAGGTATGTTAAGTTTCATTTATTAGGGATAAGTGGATAACCCTATTACTATGACATATGTATTGTTAACAAATAACAATATAAAAATAAATTCATGGCAAATATTTGTATGGGAACAACTAAAAACGGAAAAATAAAAATCTTTTTTGCAAAAAATAAAACCGACTTAAAAAAAACATTAACCAGCGTAAAATAACTCTAAATTCGGAAGTCGGTGGCCCATCATGAATAAGACAAAACCACCAAAGCCACAGACTTCCTAATTTAGAGTTATTTTACGCTGGTTAGTGTTTTTTTTAAGTCGGTTTTATTTTTTGCAAAAAAGATTTTTTTGTTTTATAACCTTTTTACATGGCGGCATTCTACATGAACTATAATTCCTATTTTTTTCAACAAGGGACCTTTTAATTTTTTGCTTGCGTTGTTTTATTAAAGACTAGCTTCTGTCCGCGACTTCGTACGCGAATCCTGTTGCTTATGCCAGCAACAACGGGGTCGTCAAAATCGAAGATCTGAAACGTCTTGTGTCGAATTCTAAAAGCCCGGGGACGGGAAATCAATGGGATGCGCGAGACGATTCAAGACGTTCCAGATTTTTTATTTTTGTTGGTCAACAGGAAATGCCATCAGACTTAACAAATTTTGCTAAGACGCCATTTCTATTATGTATATGTTATATTGTCTCTGGGCTTTGGAGTTCCCCTACAGGTGCTCCAGATCTTCAAATTTAGTCTCACAGCAGAAAACACTCTTCACGTGGAATAGTTTTTGCAATGGCACCATTTTTATATCTCTTTTAGTTTAGGTGTTCCATTTTCCAAAATAAATTATAGCCTATATTGTGCGTGTTGCGTGACGTTCACAATCAGCGGTCAGTCGCGCATTTCTTTCCCCCACTTATCTCTAGAGTCAATGCGTATATACGCTGAAAACTCAAGCGTCATGCTTTTTCCGTGAACGTCTCCAACTCGCGAGAAACTGCATGATGTTCACGATCAGCGGTCAGTCGCACACATATTCTTCACTGGTGTCTAGAGACCTGAATTTAGATGCGTAAATACGCTGAGAATGCAGGCGTGCTTCGCGATCCCAAGAAGTTTCCACGGAGCGAGTTGCAGCCTCATGTTCTCGAACAGCATCAAGTCTCTCCTAACGTTCTTCGGTAGATTGTTGGGATATTATGGTCTTTAATCATTTAGCACCTTTGGAACATTGGGAAAGATTTGACCTCTTTCTAGGCATGGTTATAGTTTTATTGTGATGATACCTGATCAATTAAAATCTAAGTGGCTGCTCCCCTGCGTTACCAGGTAGGCTACCATGTAACGAAGATAAATGGAAAAGGAAATTAAACACTCAAATAACATAAGCCCGAAAGGCATATTTATACGAAAAAAATGGGAGTTTTAGCCAGTAGAGTCTAATTTTCAACGATATACGATCGTCATCGGAAATCTGTCCTGAACTGTTCCCGCCTTCACCGCGTGGAGGTACTTATGTTATTTTATAATTATGCAATGAAATTAGTGATAGCTTTAATTTCTGTATCAAATGTTTCTGATCTTCGATTTTTATAAGTCAACAGGAAATGCCTATCAGACCGAACAACTTTTGCTAAGACGTCATTCCTATGTGAGTTATGGTGTAGCTGGGCTCTTGGAGTTCCACAACAGGTGCTCTGGATCTTCAAATTTATTCTGTCAGCAGAAAATGCTCATCACGTGAAACAATTTTTGCTATGGTACCATTTTTGTATCTCCTATAGTTTACCTGGTCTGTTGTGGTGCATTTAAATCCGTCCAGTAGTTCCGAAGATGAGCGTGTACAAACAAACAGACATACAGACAGACTTTTTTTTTTATTCGTGCTCTATTACTGTTTCTAAACCCCCCTCAATTATTATTATTTAAATATAGTTAATGTACAGACACAGTTTTTTTACTGTCTTATTATATTTATTATATTATATAGATATCGTATCTGGCAGCGTTAGTATTTGTAAAGTTTTTATTTCCATACATTTCTACTTCTGTATCATTCTCGTTTACAAAATTCTCGTCTTATTAATTGAAAACTTCCTGGTAGATGGGATTCTGTTTTAACACCTGGAAAGGTTTCGATTTACCTTTATTGTGAAAAACATCGGTGTAATCACAACCAGTGTATGCATGAAATGCTGGTAAAGAACGACACAACGTTTCACCTAGTGTTTTTGATAAATGGGTACAATTTAATAGCATTTGGATCTTTGGCTCTTGATAATCCGCCCGAAAGTAACCAAATATTTGGTTTCAGTGGGTAGGCGTGTGCTAAAACACCGACTAAAATATCTGTGTCAGATGCTAAAATGGATACTTTAGTTGCGTCTTTTTCTATATGCATGAAAAAGTATTCGAGTATCTGATTCTTCATGATCGCAACCGTTTTGAGACCATCCTCAATTCCCAGCACATTTAAAAAACTTTCCGAAATGATATTACAATAAATTTGCACCATAGAAGCTGATGAAATTCATTTAATTTTTGACAGATACTTCAGCTGTTTTTCACAATAAAGGTAAATCTAAACCTTTCCAGGTGTTAAAACAGAATCCCATCTACCAGGAAGCTTTCAATAAATAAGACGAGAATATTGTATACGAGAATGATACAGAAGTAGTTGATTTGATTCATAATTTTAGTTGCGAAATGTATGGAAATAAAAACTTTACAAATACTAATGCTGCCAGATACGTTATCTTTAATAAAACATACGCAAGCAAAAAATTAAAAGGTCCCTTGTTGAAAAAAATAGGAATTATAGTTCATGTAGAATGCCGCCATGTAAAAAGGTTATAAAACAAAAAATATTGCGAACGGTTTTCGTAAACGCTATGTGGCAAAACGCATGTTCAAATAAATGGATAAAATTAAATACCAAAAAATACGGGTGGGATTTGAATAACAATCGCCTAGAACCTCTATGGTATGAAGGTGAGCCAACGCCACTCAGTGTAGAGTCTATTATAATTAATGATTCAGAGGACGACGATATTGATAAGTCATATGACAGTTCAAGTGATGAAGGGATTTTTATTAATTTGAGATTCTACGTTAAGTTATAATTTTATTTTTGTACAAACTTTTACTGATTTACATTAGTACAGTTCAATCTGACTGATTTTCATTTTTTTTGCATCTTTATATTTTTAATAATAGTTCTTGCTGTCATTTCACCATCATTGTAGCTAGTTATTTAATGGCTTGTAATTTTTGAATTAAGATAGTTATCGTACCTACTCAGGTATTGACAGTAAATGGCTAGTCAACCTAACCATTATTGTTTAAACTTGGATTTTGAGAGATCCTGGGGGTGGTCAGTTTGGTTAGGCGTTAGCTGTTCCTTCGATGATTTACGCAATAACAGGTTCTACACTCAAAAGTCTACTTAGTTCCCTAAACCCACATATAAATACAGAATTCAGGTAACTGTAATGCCAACTTAAACTAAGTTTTGATAGTTGCATATAAATTGTAAGCATGTTATTGAACTCGTAGTGATTGTGCTAAATTTTGAATATACATCTATTATCTCTACACTTGTTGTTTTATTCAATGTTTTGATAAAAAATATTTAATATTCATAAATTTGTATAAATTTAGAAACAAAATAATGTTATTTTGACTACAGGTGAAATTATGCTCCATATCAACTTCAAACGCTTTAAACACTAAGTTTCGGCAAGCTTAGACCTGGCAGACCTTTTGATCCATTATCAGGGGCATATTGGTTATTATTTAGCGTTGGTCCCATCCGGGTACTCGATGAGGTAGGTTTAGTGTGTCAGAAGGGCATTTTAAGGAGGTCTGCCAAGTACTTTCGGCAGGCTGCGCAATGGCAGACCAACTTTTTTTTACATAACTAATCAATGGTTAACTGCTGCCAGCACTTTCATTCGGGTATCTTATGAGGTAATTTTTACTAAAAAATTACGTCAAAAAATATCAATTATTTCTATGACCCGGCAAGATTGGCTCTGGCAGACCTGATTTTTTTTACGTGTTTCAGTGTCGGTTAACGATCTAAATACAGCTTATTGGGGTATCTTATGAGGTAGGTATTTCTGCAGCCGGCTCTCGCACTATTTGTTGTCATCTTATTAAACTTATGATTTTCTTATACTTATATAAAATTGTCGTGTCACAGTGTTTGTAACAAGACTCCTTCCTCGAAATTTTGTGTGTATATTCAGTAGGTCTGAGAATAGGATGTAAACTAATAAAAACTAAGACTAATAAATTATTTCTAAGGCGGAAAGGTTTTTGCCGGGAAGCTAGTTTATATTAAAACATTGAACCTTTACATTCAACCGATGATGCGTTAGTGCTTCGAGAGACAACGGCGCATACGCTCGATGCATTTTCCGTCAGATATGTACCGACTTTATATGTTTTTTTTTAAAGAAAAAAAAAGTTACACAACATTTTTTTCATCAGGTAACACAGATGTCCAAAGACAAGCGGGGTTCAAGCGACCGGACTCAGGATGTCAAGTTGAGCAGCGCGTCCAGTTCCAACGTAAACACACACTTTATGCGAGGCGATAGGAAGGGTGTCCTCATATAAATATTATGTTAATTATTTAATTTCTCCACCATACAGGGTAGAACGGACATCGTCGATCATACGGATACCGTAAATTCTGTACAGACGCTAGCATATTAAGTCACATTTGTAATAAAGTTGAAAAACAACAAAGAAATTTGACATATTAAGGTAGCTTGATGTGGTGGTTTCTGTACGTGATTTTTGAACACCCCGTTGCCTTTAAATTTCCCATTGGTTTTTCTTTTTTCAAGTTTTCGTATTCTTCTTTTTACTTTAAACTGTATAAAATCGTGACTTTTGCATTATCTAATGAGGTTTCAAATGTAAGAAGTGTAATCTTTCTTTTAAAGGAACAATCTCAATTAATCCTATAGTTTGTTTTTTTCATGGTTCTTTGCAGTTTTAAGTCAAAGTTTTTTACATACATAACCTCACGCCTTTTTCCAATTGGGGTAGGCAGAAACTTTAGAGCGCCATCTGCTACGATTCTAACATACTTACTTATTTTGTTTCGTGTATGCTCATACATGTAGTTATACACACGGCGTGTGTGTATAACTACATGTATGAGCATAAACGAAACGGTTGCGAGTATTACGCACCTAACCTTTCTGAAAAACCTCACCAATGGCCTCTTCTTTTGTTTTGCATACTAACACTAGTAATAGGTTATTTTGTTGTGATTCTAACACGATGGATCATTGATGTAGGAAAAAAAAACATTATTGTTCAGAATGATGTACCGTCTCTTGGTGTCCAAATGTGCGTCGATGTCCATTCCACCCTAATGGACAAACACCATTCATCAGATGCCTTATTATGACGTTTTAATGGCGTCATGATTCCAACGCGAGAGTGAGACGGAGCTACACATAAGCAATAGCACCATCCCTTTTTCGCAACAGAATCATGATGTTTTATATACTTATGATAGAGTACAGCCGCCTCATGCTAAATAAATTTGTGGCTTACATAATTAGTATCGCTTCATTAGCTTGGCTTCTAGTATGGTACGCCCTTCTATCAGTAATGGTATGCCCGATTTAAAAACTACATTTTGCAAGCAGACTTAAAGCCTAACAACTAATTGCTGTAGGTATTGCTTAAAGAATATTATATTTTATTTTTTTATAAATCTAGTGGAATGATCGGCCGCACGTCAGTGGTAGCAAGACCGGCCAGCCTATTAAAAACCTACTAAAAAAGGAAATAAACAAATAATAAATTTTAATATACACGGTTACTTTTACAGCGTTCTGGTGTAGAAACACAATTAATTTATTTGTTTCGACAGGCATTTTTTAAAATTTAAGTTTCAATGTGTTTGAAAGGCGACATTTTTTTATTCTTACTTAATTGGAAAAAAATAGTCCCAATTGTTTTGAGTTCGAAGGTCGAATTAATGGCTTTCATATCCAAAACTATGTGAAAGTAACCGTGTGTATAAACAATCACATGGTGAAAACTTTGGTGAAGTGAGGGCGAAGTGAGCGGCCTCACCTACATTTTAACGATTAGATTTTTCTAGAATCATCATCATCATCGCCTATAGGCCTCTCCATTCAATTTGAATTTCGACAACTGTCATTCAGCTCCAAATCTGCTGGTTTTAAAGAATAACACTGCAGTTTATGCAGACAGCGCATCCTAATAAAACTCCGTGCCACGGTCAGTGTTGCCAGTTTCGTGCCGCCTACTGTTTATTGCATATTACATTAACTACTCCTTCTCAATGTATCACGTAGTTAGATTATAAAAAAAAATGCCTATATAATATTTAAGCGATTGTGATGGTTCCTAAATATTATAATTTTTTATTAATACACATAAGACAATAACGAGGTGAAAAATTGTTAATAATCAAGTAGAGCACTTCCAATTTTCTGGCTTAGCCTCTTTATATATTATTTTAAAATATGAATTACTAATCGGTTGAAATATTCACCTAATTATTTTTCTATTGTATAATTTTAATGGTTTAAGGAAATCGGTTGATATTTTAGAATTGTATTTTCACTATCAATGTAGTAAATAGTATCATGTGCATAGTCAGTATGAACATTTTATGTATCTCTGTATTCATAGGAATATCAAATGCAATGCTTATGTAATTCTTATTTACATGTCTTGTATTTTCACGCTTCAGTGAAGATTATTTATGATTCTTTGATTTTTGCTATGAGCTTATTAAAATAATTATTTTGTAAGAGAAACGAAACGACACAACTTAGTGTAGATAGTTTAGCCATAGAATTAATTAATTAAGTATTGCGTAGGTATTGTTTGCTGACGAATTTACGTACAAATCTTTTTTAAGTAATTTTTTATGTATTTAGCAAAGCTACAATAAATTCCTGTTAAATGACTTAAAACCATTCTTTCATTTACATAAGGACATGGCTGGCTCTTCTCCAAAGCTGTGCGAGGGAGAAAAACAGAGCTTTACATACGTATGTCTCCTTCCACCGAAGCTAAGCGGTATATCAAAGCGATTTCAATGTGCGCGGACGCGGTGCGGTAAGATGACATATCTACTTTTACAACTACGTCACAGAATCAGGACTGTGCCGCGTCGGGGAACGTTTACTGAATTGCCAGGGCAGCAAAAGAGGTCTGTAAAAATTCAGAGGATTACCAATAGATAAATCTGAAATAAAAATATAAATAAATACTAAGTATTGGCCTTTTAAGTTAAATATACATCAAAACGTGGTGATCGAAGCCTCGTCTCGTCACGTCCTAACGTAATAATAATGTTGTTGTAGAAAGAATAAATATAAGAATAAACTACGAGTTGAATATTTAAATAAAAGCATTGTTACATCCGACTCCATTTAAACCACCAACAGCGAAATGCCATTGTCACCATGTGCTTAAAGTTGAATGAGTAAGCTAGCTCGTGTAGTGTCAATCAAAGGTCATCACAAAATAATAAAAAAAATAACAATAACATTTTTTTATTTATTTTCTCACCACAATATACCAAGAAATACAATTACTTAGTAACAAGCCAATGTTACAGCCAGAGTATATTTCTCCCCTGGGGCTAGAACATACTAGGGGGATACCAAAATTCCATTGTTCTTTACCTAGGAGATTTTACTAGAGAGGCGTGTACTGAATTATTTACCATATATTTGCCAATTGAGGCGCCCAGCTGCAGCAGTGCGATTCTGGTCAAATCACCGCTTGAAAATGTAGGCGTAGTGAGCGCGAATTGAGCTGTCATTCCATACTAATGCAAGGCATTGACAGTTCACTTCACTCAAGTTTTCACGGCGTGACTTTTACTGAATCGACTGGCTGTTCACCCTGGAAGGGGTGTGGAAGTTTTAATTTAGTAGTCTCCAAGGATCGCCCCGTCAAGCCGCAGTTCGCCACCCCCTATAAGATAACTGCGAGATATCCCGCAAAAAAATCAAGGAGCGCGGTACACATACATTTTACCTGCTGTGATAGATATATTCATGTGAAACTGTCATCGTTTTGTTACTTATTTCTCAATAATAATCAACAAATATTTTTCTTGAATGACCAAGCTTTAAAAAACACTGTTACAGAATATTTTGTTCCCAAAGAATCACACTTGTAAAGTTGTCCAGTCGAGTAACAGTGTGACTGGTTGGGAGGTCTATTTTTAATTTTTCACAACCGGTCACACTGTAAGGGCCGATTCACACCAGAATGGCCGCGAAACGGCGAGCAGTTTCAGTGTCATATAATTTTAAACTTTATCTTGATCACTATAAAACGTAGTATCGTTTACGTAAATCGAAGAGGTCGCGACTCTTCGACACATTACGGTGTGACTCATTGGGAACGAACTAAAAAAAAGTTGTCCCAACGAGTTACGGACACGGTGTGACTCGTTGGGAACAATCGATTAAATCGGTTAAAAATATAAGGATGTCGCAATAGGAAAACAATCTCATATTAGTACATGTTTATTAATTCAAATCTACATTATACACTTCCAACTCATTAACAAATTAGTTGATAAACTACTTATGCACCTAATTCAAGTAACGTTTAGTAGAAATCATTGTGGGTTCCATCCGTGCCGCCTGAAGGGTGTTATCCGCTCCATTCTGTAATAAGATGGAAACAATTATATTATTTCCGAATTTTTAGAATAAAAAATAAATAATCGAGTTATTGCTTTTGCTGAGATATTAAAACTAAAATTTAATTTAGAGAAGGTCTATATTTTTTTAGTAACAAAGTACTTAATAAAACCCCTATTTTAACCTCTACATTTCCAAAGCTTGATGTAGGTATTGTGTACATTGTGCCTGCTGTAGTCTTCCTCTCCTACAATAATTATTTAAGTGTCTTAAAGGATATTTTTTATTAGTTTTAATTTTGATTTTGAAATTTTAGTATTTTCCAGGAGAATTTTGTTTCGATTTATCCAAAACTATAACTTTTGTTTGTATTTGTGGAATAAATAATGACATATTTTAAATTCAGACAAACACTTCGTACGCCTAATAACATAGACAATTAACAAAAATGTAACATCTGGGTATCTGTACCCAATGTTTACAAATAAATACAAAATAATTACGACGTATAATTTTGGTGTCTTCAAGGCTAGTGTGAATAGTAGGCTCTTAATGAATTAGTGCGCTTCACCATCATTGATTGCATCACTGCTTACCTACCATCAGGTGGGATTGCAGTCAAGCACAAGACTGGCCTGTTGGTCTAGTAGTTAGTGACCCTGACTGCTATGCCGGAGGTCGTGGGTTCGATTCCCACCCAGGACAAATGTTTGTGTGATGAGCACGATCATTTGTTCTGTGTCTGGGTGTAACTTATCTATAATATGTATGTATTTAGAAATATATAAGTATGCTTATCAGCTGTTTAGTACCCATTGGGACCGAATGGCGTTGTGTGAAAAGTTGTGGAATATTTATTTATTTATTTACTAGTTTAAAATATATTTAAAAAAAAACTGAAAGGCTAGAGTGAATATGCTCTTAAATAAACTAGTCCGTTTCGAAATCAACGATTGCATCTTGCATCACTGCTTCCCATCAGGTGGGATCGCATTCCATCACTACTTTATTATCATTAAAAATACAAGTTTTATTTGAATGGCAACTAATAGCTGAACAAAATACTTCCTATGCGATTTGACCATAATAGGCATGTGGACGGTGTTTAAATATCAAAATATTATTAGTGCATCAGCTAGATTTTAAATAAAATTTTATATAATTTTAAATTATTATTATTTTAAATAATATTTTATTTATTAAAAAAATACTTGAAACTGTACAGGATAGTGACGTTATACGACATTTTGACTCGATGTATCGCCGTTACTTTTTGATTAGGTGAATAATTAAAAAATATATATCGAATATTTTCTAGAAATCTAGATGAGAGACTAAAAACTAAAACTTAGTCCAATAGCTTATTCAGTTATATAGGGTGACTGGTAATTAGTGACCGATACCTAAACACTTGATTGTACTCATGAATACGAATAACTTTCCCAAAGAAACTTATTTTTAAACTCATTAACCTTCAATAAATTCAATTAAGTCAGTACTGCACAACGGGAGCGTTGGGGACGCTACTAGGTACCTACTACTAGTAGATTTTGTCCTTCCCGAGGTCAGACCATCAGCTGATAGATCGTGACGATTCGTGTCTACTGTGATCGATCACGGGCCCGCGCGTGGGAATTTCAAACAGCGTTTTTGTAATTTTATTGTGTTATAAGTTATTGTGTACAAACAAAGTTTGTTTGGGAAAGTTTAGTGAAATCACGAATACAATCACGTGTTTAAGTATCGGTCACTAATAGGGTATATGCATGTATTTTTTTTATATTTTTAATTCACTGTTTACAACGTTTTAACATAGTAAAAAATATAAACATATTTAAAAATGCAGTAATGAAGCTTAAAAAAATATTTAAAATACAGAATAAATATGAGCTGTTTAAACGCCACCATTTTCGCGCGCCATTACGATTACGTCATTTACTATGATCCTATTACTATTCCTTAGGGTGTTTTCGTTCTTCTAACCATTTCACCATGAAAAAAGCTCAAAAACCAGTTTACCGGTATTGCTTGTACCCGAATGCAATAAACATTATCAGATTGTGCTTTTACAAAACCACTTACAGACAATTTTCTTAAATGTTTTATAACCTCATTATGAAGCTAAAATTACACTTGAACATTAAATTAGTTCACAACACACACGGCAATAATTATGTTTTCCAATAAAAAGTCCATTCCAATACTGTTTTGTAGGCGTAACTTGTCTTGTTGTCGTAGTATTTGACGTCAAGTTTCGTTGTAACCAATGGTGATGCGTTTCACAAATTTGAATTTCCCGCGCTTAATTCGCACTTTTATTTTTAATTTTAAATAATTATGACGCTATTAAAATGCAAAATAATGATTTAGTTCATATTTTCTGCCATTGAAGATTCGGAAAAAAAATATTTGAACCATATTTAAATTACATGCATATAACCTATTACCAGTCACTCTATATACGGTTAAAATTTACGCTGGCTCTCTCTGTTGGCTGTCTGGTTTTTAAGCCGACGGAAAATTTTATCGCTGGGTTTCCAGAATCAGGTACTGAACGCAAGACATGTTGTGCATTGACGCTCCTTCCCCTTTATAGAGGGGAAGGAGCGTCAATTTTTTTTAATTAAGAAGAGGTAAAGATTTTACGTACGGTCCCAAAAACCTTTGGCCGTTTTCTCGAAGTATGCTGCGGAATCTGCGGCGATCTTCATTCCAAGTTCTATGGGATTGGCTAAAAATAATAATGTTTGATTAATATGTAGTTTCGGACTCTGTAAATGAGTAAACTGGCGTCAGGGTTGTAATGCCACCAATGGGCCTATGATTTGGCATCACATGCCCTTGAGAATTATTTCTCAGGCATGCCGGTTTCCTCACGATGTTTTCCTTCACCGTTTTTTAAATAAGTGATTGAGTGACTCCTGGTACAATATACAGTACAGTACAGTACAGTATACAGTACCTACTTGGATAATGAAATGCAATTAGAATGATTTTGACGTGGAAATTCAACTGTCATGTAGCATTATTTTAGGTTAAAGTTTATGAGACAAGCACAATTAGTATAGGCTATAGATATGAATAGTCAAAAATAAGTATAGGTATACAAGTAAAAAGGTGTAGATATGCAATAAGCGCTCAGCAAGCGACACGTTAAAATATGGCTAACTAGCCACACTTTAACTCAGTGTCGCGTTGCGCCGTCAACGAACGCGTGCGGCATGCGTGCGTTAGTGTGCCGTTTTGAAAAATCGAATGTTGTTTAGGTAACCTGTCTACACTTTTTACTTACGAGTATAATATCATTGGCTAGGCACACATGGTATGCTTGTTACTTTCAGTATTATTTTACGTACTTACAGTGGCGTGGTTTAGGGGCCGCGGGTGTCGGAGGTGCCGCAGGGGTCTCTAAAAAATATCCAAATTAAAGTGTTGAATGTTATTAAGTCAAGGAGTCATATTGTTTATTAAATGGAAGCTATATGTTTATAGACTAAGCGGATTTCAACAGTGTAGCCCGTGAAATTTGTGTTTTACAATTTGCTGCGCTCTGTGTGGCATTCATTTTATCCGTACGTGTTAGGTACTATTTTTGCTGCCAATCGTCGATTTGTAACCGACTTAAAAAAATATGTCTTTTAATTAGATTTTTTTCTATGTTACGCGCAAGCGGTTTCCCTTAACAGCGCATAATTAATCTGCTTAGTACCTAAATGTTAGCTTAGTTGGAGGGGTTAACACCCGACCCCCCCTCCCACCACCCCAGACTACTAGTAATGTGCAACATAGATTGCTAGTAAGATTTATTTAAGAAAAAAAATGCAAGAAATGTTCAGACGTCAGCACATCAAGCTACCTTAAACTGTCAAATTTTCCCAATCGTTTATGAACCTTATTCTTGTTTGACATAAAGTTGAAAATCTGACACATTGGGGTAACTTGATGTCAGCACATCAAGTTACCCCAATGTGTCAAATTTCTTTGATAGATTTCTAGCCTCTGTACTTAAAAAGAATTTCACGGACTCCATTGTAGCCAATGCAGCCTGTTCCAACTGACAAATTCCGCTTAATTTATTGTTTTTTAATACACTCACCTCCTCCTGCTGGTGGGGTTGGACTATTGGCGGGTGTTGCGGTTGTTGTTGATCCTATAAAGAAAATAAATAAATAAATAGGTAGGTAATCATAATGCAACTTATCGCGTCACTATGTACATAGCTAACATATGAACTCTGACATCGTGTCTCTTTTAGTGACAAAACTAACCGCCAAATGAATGTGTTAAAGTGTCTATTTACGAGTAGGTACCTACTTGCGTTTGAGTTTGACGCATCGATAATTTTCATTTCGAAAACCCGCAGTACATAAGTTGTGTGCGTTCCCATTGAGGGATCACATTTCAATTTTGAGTTTTGAATGCGTCAGGTTTTAGTAAAAGTTCTCAAACAATTGTAAATTCAGCCGCTGATTTGTAAAAGTAGCCATTCGAAAGTTACAATCGGTTTAAGGTTGTCCCTCAATTGTATTGACTGACAGGCATCCATCTCAGAACCTACCGTAAAACGGAGTGAATAGAAACTTAAGGGTGAATAGAAACAAAACTTTGAGGAGGATTTTCACGCTAGTTTAATATTGTTGGATATTATCAAGGTGTCGAAACTATTTATCTCAATTATTTAAAAGCATTACAGTCCTCGTTTATAACAAACAACTTTTAACTTACGTGAATAACTTCCTGAAAATGTTGTTTCTATTCACCCTTAAGTATCTATTCACCCCATTTTACCTGTAGTTAATTTTATCAACTGTTATAATTTTAATGAAATTTCTTCCTGTTTAGAGAGTAAAAAGAGTGCGGGAAATGATTTCTCAATCACCATAAGTTCACCTCGAGTGGAGATCACAATTGAAATCAAACTTTACATATTCTTCTAACTTCTTTAATTGTTAAGCTGTACAATCTTGTTAAAGAAAACAACTGGACAACTAGTCAACTATTTGTAGATAAGTATAAATTGTATTTGTACTACATATGGGTCTAGTGTTAGTAAAATTCCAACTAATATAGTAAATACCAATTTTGTGCGAGGATGGAAGTATGTAGGTAAATGTATATGTACATTTACATATTTCCATCCTCTGAGGCGCCTGTATGTTTGTTACTAAGCGCAAACAATAAGGTATTTTGTAAACATAACTACCGGTCGATTCAGTTACTGCCACCCCGTGAAAACTTAAGTGAAGTGAACTGGCAATGTCTAGTATTAGCACAGTATAAATATTAATACAGTAGGACGACGCCTTTGATCTCTTGAAAAATGCCGACAACTTCTACACGCGTTAGACTTGAATAATACCTCCCGCACTACGAACATCTGTTTGTTCGCAGTGCGGGAGCGGCTTTCCCGCGTCTCGCCCCTCACTCCCCGCACGATTGCCCTGTCTAGACAGCTTCGTCGGACGACTGTATGTTTTTAGACTGTGGTATTAGTATGGAATGACAGCTAAAATAACTATCACTTCACCTACCTTTTCACGCCGTTAATTTACAGAATAGCATTGCAGAATGGAATTTGTATAAAAATTTACGTCTTTGTAGCTTTTACCTACATCAGAATAATATACCTACAACAATACATTTTATTAAGGTGATGGTAGGGATGTTAAAAATAAGAAAAACTCGAAAAATATCAAAAATTATAAAGGGTGCGTCGATAGCCCTTCTATATCTTGTATATGTTAAAGTTGGCACATAGGTACAGTACATAACTAATTAAGTTTTAAAGTGTTTCTACGCCTTGTTGCAAGATCCATAGGCTTTGCTATAGAATATTTGATAGCTACTTATTTCACGTGAAGGAACGCATTTAAATTCCTTAACGCGTTTCTTAGTCCCGTTCCTAAAATTGATGCGTTTTGAATTTAAAATAGTTTAGGTATACTTAAATATTAGACTTAGATGGACAAACACGCTGATCAAACAAGACAATCTCGATGAATGCTCGAACGCGAAATCAGAACCACAGACAACCTCTTTATTTTAAATTGTTTTTTCTTACCGGCGTCGGGTGAGCTGGGTGTCGAAATTTCCGTCACTGCCGGGGTAGGCGTTTCGCCTTCGGCTGGCATAGCACTCTAAAGATTGAGAAAGTTCATTAGTAATAATATCGTGCCAAAGATTTTAAGTATGTAAATAAAAATCTTTTTTGCAAAAAATAAAACCGACTTAAAAAAACACTAGCCGGTGTAAAATAACTCTAAATTAGGAAGTCTGTGGCTTTGGTGGTTTTGTCTTATTCATGATGGGCCACCGACTTCCGAATTTAGAGTTATTTTACACCGGCTAGTGTTTTTTTAAGTCGGTTTTATTTTTTGCAAAAAAGATTTTTATTTTTTCATTTTTAGTTGTTCCCATACAAATATTTGCCATGAATTTATGTTTATATTGTTATTTGTTAACAATACATGTCATGGTAATAGGGTTATCCACTTATCCCTAATAAATGAAACTTAACATACCTAACTGTCGAAATCTAGGTATATTGTACACATCTGCATATCCCTCAGAGCATACAGGCGTGATAATACGTCATGATGTTGTATAAACAATAAATATCCAAGCGATTCCAGCAATCACGACAGATTTGCCGTCTATTTTTGAAGAGTTCCATTGTATATCTCCGAAGATCAGCACCAGATCTTCACCAAATTAAAATGGGACCACCTCGGGAGTATATTCTTTCAAATAAAAAAAGAATTTTGAGAATCGGTCCACAAATGGGGGAGAAATCGCGTAACAAACACACAAAAAAAAAAAAAAAAAAACATACCGTCGAATTGAGAACCTCCTCCTTTTTTTGAAGTCGGTTAAAAATAGGTACTCACCACGTATACAAACGCTGCAGCGATAGCAAAAAGAACTATAACACTGTTCATTTTTGCTGTTTTGTTTTTCACTTTACTGATAATTCAACTTTGGCTTCCGATTTGGTACTAATCTGTTCGAAGCATATGCGTGTTATATATGAAATCAGCCTACCGAAGAAATACAATAAACAATTGTTCAAATAGAAATAAACGCCAACTTTAACAATTGTCAGAGTAATTGGTACTCAAGTGTTAAATTGTTTGTCACTCGCCTTCGCATTATCTTTTGTTAAGGAATCACTCTCAGTCGGTTTTTTAATTACAATTTCGGCCATGCTGACGGATTGTGTTCGTCTAGTATAGGTACGTAAGGCTATGTTCACATGGAAATAATCTATTTGATTATAAGGTTGACTGGTACGAAATGCCTAAGGAATTAAGTCCGCCTAAGTACAAGCCATCAATCAGCCAGCCAGCACATCAAGTTACCCCAATGTGTCAAATTTTCCCAATTGAATATGAACCTTATAAAGTTTGACGTAAAGTTTAAAAACGATAAAAGAAATTTAACACATTGGGGAAACTTGATGTGCTGGCGTCTGTACATTTGTGTGCTTGAAGTATTATATAGTTAGTAGAATAGTGTTAGTAGAATATTAGATAAATAAATAAATATTATGATCTGCAGAACTAGAAAATATTCATCAGTATTTAACTCGTTTTCGCGAGAAACAAACGAATCTTACTTATTTGTTACGTAATTCTTCGGTAGATAAGAAAAGGCATAGCATTTATAGTTAAACAACATATTTTTTATTAATTCAAGCTCATGAAATAATGAAATAGGTTTTTATTTTGATTGTCGTTGGTTCACGATACTTAAAAACTGAAAATTGTTATCGCTCAAATTTAGGTAATTGCATTTATGCTTAAAGATACAACGTTTAAATAATAAAGTGTAGTTGATTAAGATTTGGTACCTGTTTTGAATTGTTAGAAGTTCAGTGTTTTTTGTTTTTGTAAGAACGAAGAAAGTTCTAGTATATTTTTGGTGATGTCAGCTGCTGAAATCAAATCAAATCAAATCTAATAACTTTTGGCGCAGTCGTGAGACATGTCATTTTTGTGTTTTATTTTTATTTTATTAGTATTATCATGTTATTACTGCGTTCCGTTTAAATCTGTCGCCAATGTTTTTTCTTTCTTTCTTGCCTTTAGTACCTACTACTCATAACCGACGGCACATCACGAAAAAAATTTTGATCAAAGTCAAAGTCAAAGTCAAATTATTTATTTCAATTAGGCCATTTAAAAGGCACTTTTGAACGTTAAACTTACAAGTTAAATAAAATTTAATGATTCTAGTTGCCCCTTCCAAAAGGTAGTTTTGTATGGAGAAGAATGGGCAAGAAACTCCATACTTACTCTTTTAAAATAGTTTTTACAATATTTGTATACAATAAAAAATACATTATATGTGAATACGATGTACCTAGAATAAACAAAGTAAAATAAAAAAATAAATAAAATATAACATACTATGCTAAGATAGATTAAGCATTTTAGTAGGATAGATACATGGTACTCTCACATTTACAAATATTAAAATCACGGATTAATATAACAAATCAGATATAAATTTGTGTCCTTGTAGACACAAGTCTATTAGTTTAATTTAGTATCTACGCTCCGCCGTCGCTCCAATATTGCTATATTAGCTATTCTAGATGGCGTTACTGAGACATGGGATCACAGTTTTTCTATGACAATTATTCGAATGTCCTATACCCTAAGTGCGAGTTGTTTTTACGTTAACGCTATCGAAACGTTCACCGCGTTTGGCTCTCTGTGCCCTAAGTGTGAGTTGTTTTTACGCTAACGCGATCGAAACGTTCACCGCGTTTGGCTCTCTGATTGGTTAAAAGCTTAGAGCGGGCCAATCGGAGCGCCTAACGTCATTAACGTGTCGATCGCGTTAACGTAAAACAAACTCACACTAGGCACTCTGATTGGTTAAAAGCTTGGAGCGGGCCAATCGAAGCGCCGAACATCATGAACGTGTCGATCGCGTTAACGTAAAACAAACTCGCACATAAAGGCACTCTGTTTATCCTTTTTGATGAAATTAAAAGAAGTGTGTAGGCACCTAATCATGACATCACCATAACATTGCTCCAATGCGAAGTAACCTTTATACTAAGGAAGACAACTTGTTAGTTATGCGACCGTCAATTTAACGCTTTTCAAAAACATTTTGCACACGTCCTCTGAACTTGTATGAACAGAATATTTTATTGTTCCAGTTGTAGGTACTTACTTATGAAAATGGTGGAAAAATAAACATTACGTCGTGTATCTAGAATGTTCGTGTATTAAAAACACACATGATGACGTGCTATATGTACCTGCATAGTTGCAAATAAACCGTTATATAAATTTCTTTTTAAATTGTTTGTTCGACTGCCTCGTTGGTCTAGTGGTCGCAACGATACTGCTTAGCATGAGGTCCTGGGTTCGATGCCGGGTCGGGCAAAGCGTTATTGAATTTTTTCTATCTGAAATTCCTTAGTATCAGCCCGGAGTCTGGATTTTTGCCCGATTGATGGCAATAGGCTATTACATGGGACTTAAACAAAACTGATGAAATGTGCGTGTACCTACTACAGGTACACCTCTGCCTAGCCCTTCGGGGATAACAGGCGTGATGTTATGTTATGTTCTTACATGTCATGTTCAGCCGCATAACGTGGCGTACAAATTGGTAAGAAGTGATGGTGCACAAACCGAGATCATATGTATCAAAATTACTTAATCATTTATTATAATTTGACTTATAATAATTACTTATTAAATTATTTTTATTCACGTGAGACGTATATTGTGTACGTATTCGTAAGTAACTAGAACCTCGCCCGCGACTTCGTCTGCATGGATTTTGTTCTTTTTCTTTTTAACCGACTTCAAAAAAACTTTTTTGCAAAAAAAACAACTGACTTCTCGAAAAATAAATTAACAGGTGAAAAATAACTCCAGTTTCGGAAGTCGGTGGAATAATAAACAAAACAAAACCACCATAGCCACAGCCTTCTGAAACTGGAGTTATTATTTTGAGAAGTCGGTTGTTTTTTTTGCAAAAAAGTTTTTATTTTGTAATTTTTAGTTTCTTTGTATGTAAAGAAAGTCTTTCAAAACTTGAAAGAATCATTGAAATTGGATAATAATTGCTAAAGAAGTTCTATCTAAACATTAATCTGTACATCTCTGCCGGGCCCCTTTTAAAATAGGAGGGCGTAATGTTATGTTATGGAAATACAAAACCTCAGCATAGACATCTGACTATAGCAATCGCGAATAATTTGCTGTTATGCGTTGAAGAGTTCCGTTGCGTCTTCTTCATCAGTTTTTCTGCACCAAATGAGACTCGAAATGAAAATGATTGATTTGTTACTAAAAATGTTAAAATCGGTGCGTGTGTACCTATATATTTTGAGGAGTTCCCTCAATTCCTGAGGATCCCTCATCAGATATGAGTTTTGATACAAATGGGACCAATCTGTTAGTATACCTTATTAAATAAAAAAATATTTTTTAAAATCGGTCCATAAATGACGGAGTACTGAGGTAACAAACCCTACAAAAAAAAATATACAACCGAATTGATAACCTCCTCCTTTTTTTGAAGTCGGTTAAAAAGGAGGAGGGTTCTCAAGTAGGTTGTATTTTTTTTAGGGTTTGTTGATCTTTTATATCCCTCCATAACTTCAGAGTAGCTCGGTAATAGCAGCAGAAATAGCAGATTTAGAAAATAAATATTACAAACATGAAATCAAATCTTTCCTCTTTATAATATACTAGTAGACGTTACACGGTTTCACCCGCGTAGTTCCCGTTCCCGTGGGAATTCTGAGGATAAAAAGTGGCCTATGTTACTTAAGGTGAATGTAGCTTTCCAATGGTAAAAGAATTTTTGAAATCGGCACAGTTGTTTTTAAGTTTATTCATTACAAACATACACACACACAAATTTATACACTTTAAAATATTCAGGGAAGTTTAGATTACGTCTATAGACTTGACACAAAAAAGCTTTGACGATAATAATAGTTAAAAAAACACATCATTTTTTAAGTTCTTTAATGGCATACGGATCTCTTAAGTAAGTGTACCTACAGCTACGTTTCTAATTTGGTTTGCGTAAAGTTATGAATAAGTGCTTTCAAAAGAACCAAAACTCTTTTACCTTAACTGGATCAAAATCAAACTCACTGTGAGATAAAGTGACGTTTTTAACTTTGTGCACTTCTTTCAAGTTAGGGAATGCCAGCTGTAGTTGAACAGTTATGTAAACGAAGGTGGAAGCTGCAATTTTTAGCACCAGACCAGTGTTGAAGGAAAATATACCGTACACGGAAACATAAGCATCCCTGACTTCCAAAGTGTCCAATATATCTTTAGTCAGCCTGAGGATTTTCGCTGAAAAAAGAAGACGCAACCAAGTCAGTACTTGCTATGTTTCGGATCAATTTGGACTTTATGCGCAAGCGATGCTATGAGCTACTTATGCCGTGTTCGCGCCAGCCCCAACGCTATTCTTAGAACATTGGCTGATGGGCTCAGACCAAAGACATTCAATACTTAGTTTTCTATAGACGGAGCATAACGAACGAAAATTTCGTCCGAAACTTGTGTCCTGGGTGGACATAAGTCTATGAGTTTTTTTAAGACGTTTCGCTGCCGCTCCAATATTGATACATTATTCTAGATGGCGTTACTGAGACATGGGATCCAAGTTCACACGGACACATGTATTTAATGAAAATTTTGGTGTTGTGCTCTGCAGCAACGCCACCTTATATTTTTTTTATTTTGATATTACCCATTTTAATGTACCGGTGACGTACATGACGCACATGCATTGTTTGTGAATGTACGACTTTTAATTTTAAAGAAAAAAGCCAATTAATACGGCGTTGCTGCGGAAAATTCTCTCTAGCCACGCCACCTGTAATCAGCATTTGCAGATACAATTTCAGCTATTTCTCTGAAGTTATATAATGTACGAGCGCTCTATATTATGTACACGTGATAAGTATGAAGAAATATGTTAATCCTAAAGTTCAATTCTAAACTCACAAATTGTCCCATATTGACAAAGTTGTAGTTACAAATACAATTTCAGCTTTTCTTTTGAAGTTATATAATGTACAAACGCTGTATATTATGTACACGTGATAAATATGAAAAAATATGTTAATTCTAAAGTTTAATTGTAAAGTCACAAATTGACCCCTATACAGGATATAAAAAGACCGATCATCCTCGAGGATCCCTCATCTGATATGAGTTTTGATACAAATGGGACCAATCTGTTAGTATACCCTATTAAATAAAAAAAAGAATTTACAATTAAACTTTAGAATTAACACATTTTTTCATACTTATCACGTGTACTTAATATACAGCGTTCGTACATTATATACCTTCAGAAGAAAAGCTGAAATTGTATTTGCAGTTATTAACTACAACTTTGTCAATATGGGACAATTTGTGAGTTTAGAATTAAACTTTAGGATTAACATATTTCTTCATACTTATCACGTGTAAATAATATAGAGCGCTCGTACATTATATAACTTCAGAGAAATAGCTGGAATTGTATCTGCAAATGCTGATTACTGGTTACACTGATTACAGGTGGCGTGGCTAGAGAGAATTTTCCGCAGCAACGCCACATTAATTTGCTTTTTTCTTTAAAATTAAAAGTCGTACATTCACAAACAATGCATGTACGTCATGTACGTCACCGGTACATTAAAATGGGTAATATCAAAATAAAAAAATATAAGGTGTCGTTGCTACAGAGCACAACACAAATTTTGTTCGTAATGCTACATACAAATACTGCATAATACCTAAACCTTTCAGAAAAGTGATGTTTACTTTGTTATTATATTACAAGAAGGTTTCTTTTCAACTTCAAAAAAAGGAATAGGTAGGTTTTCAGTTCGTAAAAATCTTATATTTGGTCATGATTAATAATTTAGAGAAGATTATCGTAACTTATCGAAAAACAAACCGGCCACGGTGGATAAGAAGGTATCAAAAAACACAATACCTAAAGGGATAGTGCCTATTTCTTTCTAGGTAGGTAAATACTCAATATTGACATTTTTATTATTCTACTTACCAGAAGTACTCGGCTTTAGTTGTATGTAAGCGCAGATAAGCTTCATTTGTTCTATTTGTCTGAAGAACATATCTGACTGCAAGCTTAATGTGAGTAAGTGAAACCAGCTCGCCACTGACCAGCCTAACATTGCAGTACCCCGTATAATCATTGTCTGAAAAAAAAATTATGTGTCAGTTAAAATGTTTAAAGAAGTAAACATGATCACGTTAATTCTGTAATTAAACTTACTTCAGAGGTTTGAACATACATGATAAATGTTTGAACAGCTACCAAAGAACCCACTGCGACTGTCACAACACCCAACACAAGCTAAAATGCATAACACTATTTATTCAAAGATTGCAAGGGATTTTTAGTGTACATAGAAAACCTTTACCATCTACGAATACTTACAGTAAAACTGTAGCAGTTCTCAATTCGTCTTAACTGATCAAAATACATTTTAAGAACGACACAAAAGTCTTTAGTGTCAGACTTAGTGTGGAAAGTCACTCGCTCATCATACTCATCCTTCCAGAACAAAGTGTGGAATAGCCATTGCTTTGGAATGTATTCCATATTAATCTTTGTCATTTTCATTAGAGCTACGTTCAGGAATCGAACTCTGGTGGTCAGAAATGAATACAAATATACGAAGAAACAAAATTCGTCGTACGCAAAGAATAACCAAAAGAAGTAAATACTTCCCACCACATGGATAGCCATCGAAACGTTAAAAATACAGTACATGTAGACTACTACGAACATTTGAGTAAAACCTATGGTAGTCAATATAATTCTGTACAAGATTATTGACACATTTCGCATGAAGGCAGTTTCTTCAGTTCCGAGCAATGTGTCAATTTCTATACAGTTTAACATTAAATCCAAACCTGCGTATTCGTCACCAAAAGTTATGTCAGAGATAAGTAAATTTGCAAATATCGTAAAATGCAATATTGCAATATACTCGACAATACTGAGGTACTTTTCTTTCGGGTTAGAGAACCACAAGAGGTAAGAAGCACTTGCATTGGCGTAGATTAAAACGAAAATGTTATACAACTTTGTGCCTAGCTTTCTTTCGACAATCTCGCCTTTTGTAATTACAAAGCGACAATATCCAGTGACTTCTAGTATTCGGAAAATATTTACGAATCTTTTAACATAATCTTGCATTAGGTGGTTTCTAATGGCGACGTCCATTTTGTAACAATACGACTTGATGCTTGAAAACTTTAACGATAAATTGTGGTAAGTCGGAATCGAATTATTGATGGTCAACAGTATTAAGATTCATATCGTAACCTCCAGGGTAAAATGAGGGTCGGTCTGCTTTTCCCCAGAGAAAAATTAGACGAAATATTAAATTTGTTATTGATTGATCATTAAATTTGTACTTTTATCGACTAAAATAGTTTACCATTAAGTCATTATTAAGTGCCATAGAAAAATGTAATTTGGAAAATGGGTAATGAAACAACGAAAGTTTTATTGATGATATATTGCTTATCAATACAGAGTAACAAATTGTTTGTTTCTTAAAATACAGTTTGAAATTGTATCGAAATGCTAATAAATGCAACAGACAAGTATGTATAACGAAGGCATTGCGCTATCACAAATGTTACGGACCGCCGTCGACGCGTCGACCAATGATAAGCCAATATAAAAGTTCAGATCTATCCAATCTTACCAATTGTACAAAATACTTTAACAATATCTTTTTAAAAATCTCATAAATGCTAAGTAGGTACTACTAACATAATTAGGTAATATTACTTTCTCAAAATTTTACTACTATTTTCTAAATTTAGACATATTTACAATTCTTTAGTACCTAAATTATCCACAAGCTTCGCTGTGAAAGCGCAAATGTATCAATTGAGCATCATAGTCTTTTATACCCTCTTTTAAAAACTCGGAAGCGCTCCATCAAGGCGAACTTGATGTCTAATTAAAATTATAACAATTGACGCATTAAATAACACATTTACACAATACATAATTCTCACACACACTCACAGCACAAACTGTAACCGATCATATTATAATTTAAATAATATAAATACTTCTAGAAATGCAGTTCAACTTGGTACGACATGTCGTGACGCCGCTACGGGGCGCCACTATCGAATTTAAACAATTTGGACTTTATTAAAGTACAAAACAAAAAACAAACATAACATTTTTCTATAGTTACAATACAAATTAAAATTGTGACATAATTTGTGTTATTAATTTGAGAAATAATTAGGAGCTAGTATCACTAAAACGAGGAAAGAGATTCCTTATCGTGGATTTAATTTATACCAAAGCATAAAAGCTTCGATATAAAATTTACTTATGGGTCGGACAAGAAGTGTCATCCGATCCATAAATCGCTTCATTTCAAGTCAGCAACGTGTACATTAATCTAGCACCATCCACTTTTACTCCGTCGCTGTCATCACAACAATCTCGCCTGTCTGTCCTGGCTGGTTTGAAATGAAACTTACAATCGATTTCTATGAGACAATCGGCCTAAGGCTATTTTAGTCTATCTTAATACTAAACTTAAACGTAATCCCGTACCATCACCAAAGATTGCACATAATACCCGATACTTTGATTTTTTAATTGCAGTCATGCCTAAACATTAGGCCAGTGGATTATTTCACATTGACTGTTAAAAAATTAAGGCATTTTTTCAATGGAACAAAACATGGATACTGTTCCTAATACACAAAATACGTATTCTCTTAAAACACGGAATGTCTACAATAGTAGTTTGGAAGACAAAATCAATTACATAACTAAGAGGAATTTCGAGTGTGCAGGCTCAAATTGAACTAAATTAAGAACTGGGCTTTTTTTGTAAAATATTTTAAACATTTACATAAAACGGACGGAATAAATTCGTAGTGTTAAGAACATTTAATTATGCCATATTCATTTGATTTGATGGACCATGTTGTTGAAAAAATCCGATACCTTAATTGGTACCTGTTGATTGAGACTTGTATTCATTAGAGACAAATTGTTCGTATGCAGTTTGAACGCAGTTAAGTTATGCATTAAAAAGAAGAATGCCCATAGTATTGACCCACAGTACAAAAATGTCCTTAATGATTGCAAGTTCTAATTATAACAGTTATGAAATGATCATTAATGTGTGTTTAGTTGTGTACTGGCATTGGCAGCTGTCCTAGTAGCTGGTTCGCGAACGTCGCGTTAGTGAACTTAAAGTGTCGTTTGTCGTAGAACTTGAGCAGCGCAGGGGAATAAGGGTGCTGTTTCTTTAGATGCATGTAGTGTTCTTCTGGTTCTGATGTTGTGTGTCCACATTCTTCACATACGTACATCTGAAATTGATTGAAAAGATTTTGGTTAGTGATGATCTGGTACAACATTTTCAATTACTTACGTCGGCAGCGTTTTTGGTTGTGTTAAAGGATGAGGAATGTAAGGTAAACAAGTAATAAATTGTTTGTATAGTTTTAATTTAGGACAGGTTAGTACGAAAAAGATGACATGAGGCGATTTTACCATCTCTCATTCTTTAATCATTATTGGTGTAGTATGGATGTCATACTGATACTTTATTCATACCTACTACGAATTAATTTACTAAGTTGAGTTTGGAGGTTCTAAAATGGGAAACAAAGATGTAATAATTACCTTAGTCCTCCTTTCTTTGTACGCGTAAGTGTGTTGAACTCCGTGTACTTTCAGGCAGTGGGATTCCAGAGAGCATCTTTGGGTAAACGATTTCTCGCAAAGGTTGCATTTGTAGGGTCGGACACCAGTGTGCGTTCTTGTATGTCTTTTCAGATCAAACGTGTCGTTGAACCCTTTGCCACAGAAGGTGCATAGATATCGCTTCACATCTGAGTGGCATTTCATATGTCGGTTTAGAAGCCTCTGTAAACTGAAGTTCTTGGAGCAAATCCTGCAAACGAACTTCGTGGGATCGTCTTCGCTAACTAATACTTGTTTGTTCTTCTCCTCTTCTCTTTGTCTCGCATTGGCTTCTGTTGCCAATGGATTTTTGACACCATGTCCACCATTTATGAATTCCAACGGGAGTTCTGCTGGTAGACCCAACTGTAATTAAATAGAGACAATATAAGACTTATGGTCTTATTACATAACACTGTAAAGATAGTGGAAATGTGCTTCGAAAAGGGTATTGTGCCAGAAGAAAAGGTTAATTTTAATATTGAATGAAAAGACTAGACTTCTACTGTGACACGAATACAATTTCAAATGCAGTAAGTTAAAGCATAAGTTGATTTAGGCTTGGCGTAATTAAATGTATTTTTTACAACTTCTATGTCGTATTTATTTTTATACGAAGACATAGAAGAAAGGAAATGCATTAAAGCTTCGCCTTAAAATCAAATAATGCTTACCCTTTGTTGCAAGATATAAGATTTGCCATCGCCGGCAGAGGACTTCTTGAGACTTACAGCAGCAGCAGGACTGAGAGAAGCGGTGTCGATGTGGCTGTTCCCATCCAGTGAGTTGTTCCCGCCGGGCGACGGCAGTGACGTGCCGGTTGGTGAGTCCAAGTCTAGCGATGGATGACTAGTGAAGGGGAACCCGGGAGACAGGATTTGTTGCCTTTGTTGAAGTTGCACGTGAATTTGTAATTGCTGCATTTGTCCTTCACCGTGTTGAAGAAGCGCTGGGTTCAGTTGCATCAATAAATCTGGCCGTTCTTTAGCGAAATTGTAAGAGGAACTCTGGTTTTCTTGACTGGCGAATGCCAAATAGTTGGCCTTTTCATAGTATTGTCTGAAGTTGATTTGATCTTCTAATGATTCAATATCAACAGGATTGTGTACTGAATCAGGGGTGATTGATGATGATTCTCTAATATCGGAATCCGTTATTGATTCTACATGATTGTTTAGTAAACTAGCAAAGTCTTCAGTTGAGTCGGAAAGGTTCCCTAATATTCCTTCATTTGGTCCAGGGAATGTCAAGGTATTAGCAAATTGATAGTTATCTATTACATCTTCACCCATATCTACTACCATTGACTCGTCGAAATTACTTCCATAATTGCCAATTGCGCCTATATTTTCTAATTTGTTTTCGTAATCTATTTCTTCATCTTTCAGTGCTAAACCATAATGAGCATTTTGCATTAAAGAATATTGTTTGCTTTGTTCTGGGAAGTTTGTAGCATTGTCGTTATTTTCACAGTCCATATTAAATCCATTAATAATATTGAATTCATTAGAAAAGTTGCTATTGGCATTGAATGAGTTTTGTCCGCCTTTTGTGGATGGTCCTAAAGTTTCGTAGAAGGGAGGAAGACTGCCAGTAGGTGGACTGTTTGGTCCGTAGTTAGATCGGCCATCACGTCCGTTGCCTCCACTTCCTGAACCACCTCCAATTGCTCCACCACCACCAGATGAGGGTGCGGTACCGCCACCTCCAGAACTAAAACTACCTGAGCCCCCACTACTTTGTGATGTACCACTTGAACCAGTGTTACCAGTTGATCGTCCGTGACCCGCAGCAGCACTAATAATACCAGGGACTTTATTCGCTGGGCAGTTACGAAGGACAAACGATGGCCTAGCCAAAATTCCATTCGCGATTTTGGAACTACTTGTTCTTCTCTGCTCCCTTATTTTCTTTTCCGTTTCTTCATCTACTGATTCACCCCGTTTTTTCGCAATGACGTAGTCAATAGGTTGGTCTTGTTCTGGTTCAGCTGTGGGCAATGTTGGCGGAATACTAACGTCAGATAATTCTTTTTTCCCGTCACGAAATTGTGACTGCGACGGAGTTCGTTGTATAACTGATACTTTTTGGCATGTGACACTGTTGTCAATGCCAGGAGAGGGTGCTGCTTCCGGTGACGGGGTATTTCTGGAAGGCAGCACTACTGGATCACTGTCTAGCGTATCTTTTTCTTCTTTTATTAGAGGTTTGTCTTCCTTTTTCTTATCTTTTGCAAAGACAGGCGTGTATTGTTTACGTTCTGCTTGTGTAAGAACGTGTCCTCTATGACTACCGTAAGGGACATCGCCTCCCAGTATCGATGATACAAATCGGGGTTCTTTTGACCGCTTGTCGCTTGAATTTTTTTCGCCATTGCTTTCGCCGAATACATCTCGTTCTGAAATAAAGAAAAATATATAGTTAATATAAGGTATTGAAATCAAGACAACACAAGTTATAATAAGATAGTATCTATTCGTCCTCGGCTTTTTACTAACGTATTCTTGTAGCGTCGGAGGCATGAGGCCTCGTTGACGTCACTGGTATGTGCCTCCATAACGGTAATACTCGCCTCCACATATACGCTCACGCCGGTTGAATAAGTGTGTGTATTTGTCGCATTATTGTAATTGGCGCGCAAGCACACAGCAGTGTGACAAAATCAATCTCGACCCAAATCTGCCATCCATTGACCGCAGTTTTAGCCATTTATTATGAGCTGAATGTTTCCTGTCTGTCATTATATTATATATGATATTTACTTTCACACTGAATGATCGAGTACCATAAAACAAAATAATCACAATATTTTTGTAACAAAAGTCAATGATATTATAAGTAAAAAGGTATAGATAAGTTATAAGCGCTTATCAAGCGACACGTTAAAATGTAGCTAACTAGCCACACTTGACCTCGGTGTCGCGTCACGCCGTCAACGGAAGCGCGCGTGCGTTAGTGTGCCGTTTTTGAAGATGGAATGTAGTTTAGGTAACCTATCTACACCTTTTTACTTATAATATCATTGACTAAAGTTGCACAAAAAAATAAAAGTTAAGTACTGTTGAATCGTTACTTAAAATAAAATTTACAAACTGTTATTAGATATGGAAAACAATTTGTTACGCAACGTTATTAAATAAGAGTGAATTCCGAAATTAAAGGAAGTCGCAGTTACTATAGCAAAAAATCCCTCTATTAAAGCAAATTATGCGTAGGTAGTCAGTGAAAGTCCCAAGGTTGGGCCAAACGAGTTTCTTTGCCCTTTCTCGGCTTTTGTTAGGGACCCAAGGACGATGCCTGTGCATTGTTGGGGATCTTTTTTGTATGAGCTTGTAATTGTATGCGTCTGCGCAGCCGGGCGTGAAACGTGGACTCTCATTTTAAATCTCATCGTCCATAGGCCACAATTTTGTGTTGCTTTCAGAATGAAGAAGGATATTTTGTGTTCTGTGCATTGACAATTTTTATAGCGGCACTTAAGCCTCGTAAATATTTTATGTTTGCTTTTTGTACGCTACGCTCATTCGCTCGTCGGTTTCTAAGAACTGGTCATAAGCCGTCCCTCGCTATTGGGCAAGCTTTGACCTACAAAGGACATTGAATAATTAGTTATAAAGCAGTCCCTAATGCAATGACTGCATATTACTTACGCGATGCAAGAAGTGAGACTGATACAGGATAATTTAGAATATGAAGATTATTTTATGGTTTGTTAATGAAACGGTCATTTAAATAGCTATTGAATAAAAAAGAAAACAAAAGCTTATTTAAAAGATAAGCGCTGTTGCACATTGTTTCCTTTAAAGGTTGCCTCGACTATAAACTCCACTAATGAAAAAAAAACAAAAGTTCGTAGGTACAAGTAGGTACATATATTTAAAATAGTTAGTCTCTCTTCAGCCGTGCTTATGTGAAGTAAATATTGATGAATGCAACTAAACCTAACATAGCGTTCATAAAAGGTTTTCGACAACGTATACGTTTAATATAATTCACCAAGAATGTAAATACACATCAAAGATATTGCACTGTAAAAAATAACGTCTCGACTTTGAAATAGCTCACGAATTTGGAATAAAATTCGCTGCAGATGGAGAGGAATGCCGTAGTCGGCACACTTTATATGGCGAAGATGGAAATGATAACGTTTTAAATGTGTGACAGAGATATATTAAAGCGGTTTGAGGTATGTCTCAATGTAAATTAGCATCTTTACTTCAATGAAAATAGCAAAAAAATACAAAATGGTAATTTTCGTTGGCTTTCTCGTTATTTTTACCCTTATTTCTTTCACTTAAAATTGTTAAAAATCATTAAAAAACCGTCTACTCACAAAAGATTTTTTAAATAAAAAAATGAAACTTATTTAGGTCTTTCGTACATAATCACATTAAAATAGATAGAAATCGTGGTGTTGAACAGCTTAAAGTAAAATAATACACACAACATGGAAAAAGTCGTTGATAAGTTTCAACGCTGGGGGGTCTAATCACGTTAGGTATGCGTTGATATCCTCTTACCCTATATAGTATTTATTAAACTCTGAATAAATATACAAACTTAAAATCCAAACACAAATAATATTTTTTGATGAAAAAGAAATCGGAGAGTCTTCATTATAGTTGTGAGACACTAATACCTAAACGAATCTAATAAAAAGAAACTATGAAAGTTAAAACAGTACATGCCCTCTAGACAAGGTCGTGTTACAGTTTCAATTAGTACAAAATATCGCTATATACTAGATATATACGCCAGGCTATGTTAATTGGAGATACCTTTAAGAGTTTATCATGGTATAGCCAAAATTATTCAAGTATTTAGCACGAACAAGGTTGTTTTTATGTATTCTCATATATTTCAGTTGCCAAATATCCGGGAAATTATGATGTTAAGTTTCTAAGTATATATCTGTTACAATAAGCCCCCGCTTTGAAAAAGGTAACATTATAAACCTAATTTGTATAAACTGAACTGATTGTTCATTGAATATTCATTAAATGGCAATCTATTGAACTTTAAAATTTGAATAGAATTTAGTTCGTGTTCCTAATTACTTTGACTTTATAAGGTATCAAAAATGCAATAGGTAATCACATTTTCGCGCTATGCATTTGACATTTCGAAACTAGACTGCGTGATTAATATTCCAAGTGTTCCTAGGGGTTGCCTAATTGAAATCGAATGATATTTGATTTGATCGAATAAAAAGTGCTTGAAAACGTTCAACTCTATTTATTGTACGGTAGGGCGCACGTCAGTGTTTAGTAACCAGTATAAGCTGGCCTACTATTATATTGGAATTCTTCAGTACTCTATGCTAGCAAATGTCAAGGTCAAGGTCAATCTGCTACCACTGAAGTGCAGCCTACTCTATCTTCTTGAAATCAGCAAATTATTTATATTAATGCAACTGTTCACCGGCTTGATGCACCAAAATCTCGTGATATTAATGTGTTATCTACTTAATAAATTCGTTCCTTCGTTTTTTTATGAAATCTGGCAGCATAGAGTATTTGTTCAAATTAGCTAATGTAATATTTTATTGTATTGTATATGTACCTATAGGTATGACATTTGAGTCCTAGTAGCGAACTCAAATCTACGAGCTGATTAGCACGAGAGTTGCCTTTAAGCCTTATTTATTTAGACGTGTTTTGGGCACATTTCGAGTAGTATTAAGGCTGTATTTAATTCACTTGTCGGACTTCTTTTAAAGAGAATACATACGTCGCAATCTTTCTTTTCATATTTTTAACCTGTATTGTTCCACTACCGGGCTGAGGCCTCCCTTCCACTCCTCCCTATCCTAAGTGTAAACTAATCCTATCTCTAGGCGTCTAACTCCTTCCGCCATTCATCAAAGTAACATTAAACCTAAAGACATCAAAACTGTTATTGTAATCTTTGTTAATGTTCGCAGCACCAAGATTACTTATTGAGAGGTATGTAATAAAAGCGTCTATGTTATAAATTTATATTGCAAAGGGTCAACATCGGATGTGTATTTAAGTAGCTGAATAATTTGCAAATGATTTCAATGTTTTTCGCGTTACTTTGATATTTCCGTCGGTACATGTGAGTGCCGCATCTGACTCTGTACGTGTTACCGTACATCGCTTCCACTCATGGTCACGGTTATATCAGCACTTATATGATCACCGTTAGCGTTTCGTGCTGACGTCATATTTGCTGATTGATATATTATGTTCTTAGTTTTTAGCTTAATGCGTCATGCGCCATTTTTTTGTACATCTTTCAAGTGTTGAAAACTTGAATCGAGTTGCGCAAATAACATCTTAATTTTTTATCGAGTTTCAACACTATGATGAAATTTTAATATTCACCATCTGTTCAAGTGTTCTATTGTGCCGTTTGACAGGTATTATAAACAAAACTCTTGTTCTCGCAGCGATTAAAACAAACAAAGTCACATGAATCACAATATATGAGTTACACATTTAAATAGCGCGGTTTTTATACTAAAACGGTAAGTCAAGGCCCCGTAATTACCGCGTCCATATCTATTCAGTTACTCTGTATTTCCTGTCGAGGAGCACAGTGGTTCAACCTTGAATGCGAACACTCATTATTTGGTCATTAACGGCAGCCTTCTCCGCACCGCATTTTGGCAATAATTAGCGATTCTTGAACGGCCGACTTGTTCTAAGATAATTTAGAGTTAAATACGCATAAGCCGTTTGTGTCTGTAGGTAATGATTTTGTACGCACAGCAAGCCGTACATCAGGGGTTACCATACCAATGTAAACTGGCCTCGCATTCTATTGGAACTCCGTACTGCACTTGGCAGCTCTAGGTCACAGTGTTACTACAAATGTGCGGTTTACTGTACCTATATGAAGCTCTTTTCCTTGTATAACAGCAGAATTCTAATGCAATAACGTGATTATCATAATAAAGTATCACTCACACGTTCAACGGTTTCCTGGAGATTTTCCTGCAGACATAACTTTTTCTTTTTGTTAACAAACCACAACGTTTCCTATCGCTTCTAATACTATGTTATTAAGTCGGAAACAAAGAAAAGATTTAAAATAATGAGTGCTCATTGCGATTTCACGGTCATTTTATAAGTATTTGGACACAATTATTGAATCATGTTTTTGGTAACGCATACCTGCTTATTAAATTACAATTGTAATAATATCAAGCAATCACGGCGTAACTTTGTAAAGCATTAATAACCTGAACACATTTTGCGGCTTGCACCATTACAACTCGCGTTCCTAGTAATTATTGACACATTAATCATCGACAAAATATTATTCTTAAATGATTAATTATGGGTTGTACCACTGTTACGTTGCACTGTTATATTAAACGTAACAATAACTAAACCTTCTTGGTACTTGTGCATATTTAATTAATGATATTGGAATTGTTTTAGTTTGTCAGCTTTTACACGTTTCCAATATAACTTTCATTGTTTAGCTTAGTTACACTGTTTTACTGTAAGTATCGGTAAGTACAATAAAACCTACAGAAATGTGCAAATTAACGTAGGTATATTACTCCATGATTTCGCAACGCATTATGACTTATGACCAAGCAAAAATAACTTAAGTTGAAAAATCACATCTCAATAATGATTTATAATGTACAGATGATTTTCACATGATCATGGCCTTTGTCCTGTACACGTTATATTTTAAATTTAACATGATAAATTATTAGTAGGCACACAGGCACGTACACACAAAGGCACACATGTAGAGGCGGCAGTAAAACTTGCCTGAGGCATTAATAAAAACTAGCGAGGCAGCGGGGCGGACTAGTATGACCTTGCGGCCGGGGTTATCGGACGCTGTTAGCATTTAACGCATTATTAAACGTAAGACAGCTATGAAGAACCGCTCCGGACGGAGAGCACATAAAATTCCGTTGAAGCCTTTTTTCCATAAGCTTAAGTACCGATAGCACACGGTACATAGCTGCGCCCGCGCCTGCCGCGGTGAAGAATCGGTTAAAAGGTCGGCCCGAAGGACATTTTTTTTTGTTTTGAATTATTTATCGTGGGCTCAACCGCATGTGGACCGTTCGTACCATATGTAAGCGTGTTACACACTCACAGATCTGCAAACGCTCCGACTCCGAATTGATGAATTAGGATCCTTTACAGCTGCGAGCGAGTTCATTTAATATGTAACCGTTTCTCTTAAAAAATAATTCAAATAAACATTCACCTGTTGTCTGACATTGAAGTAAGGAAGAAAAGGCTGTTCAAGTAACGCAATTGTTTCCCGTACAGCCTTTGTTCCGTTCGCACATGCGTTATCTAGCCGTGAATTGGTACAGCAGTCTAATACGAATACCTACCTACCCACGCCTGGTACGCCTACTAAATGTAATTATTTAACCTTCCGTATATTTTTCAATACCACTTTTGATACACAAAAAACCGATTCTAATACGTCTCTCGGAGCAAACGGTCGCAAAAACTGTTCAACGCTTTATTATTATTTTGATCACGGCGTGAATCACAACCAGATTTGGCGAGGGTTAATGACCCAAATATGTTTAGCGAAGTGTTCAAGGCTAGAGCCAACTAATTCGACTAGCTAATAGAAAAAAATCCGGTATCATAGAAGGTGATCTGTTAGCTTGTTTTCGTATGTCCTCTGAATCGGAGGCAACTTCAACTTTATTACTGGTTTATCCGTTAAAACAATTAACCGTTATTCAAATTTTGAAAGGGTCGAAACGTTGAAAAACACTCAGTCTTCAAGATAATACGATGATCATCAAATACCTACATTTCATTATGTTGACTGAAAATGGCAACGTTTCAGAAAGAGCTGCTAACTTTGGGACAGTCAAATAGGTCAAGTGATCCTTGAATTAAAGTGTTTGGCATTATGCGGACACATAATAAGCCAATATGAATTTTGAAGGCGTGTGTTTTTCAATGGCCAATCGTATTGTGAATCTCATCCAAGTGTCCTCTAGTGTTTATTTAGTCTTAGAACATGTTGTAAATGTCACTTTGGTTTCGGTACATATTATATGTGTTCGTGAGTATGTGTTGTATAGTGGGTACTAGGTCGTGGGCGGTCCGCAGCAAATTGCTCCAAAACACACGAAATGATTATCTTTTATTGCGCATGACACAACAATGGAGGAGATGACCTTACGATCGAGATTTAAGCCGCGGTTAACAGCTCGCTATTTATTTTACTTATATTTTTAACGACATATTTTTCCTTCGTCCCATTTATATAGGTACAAGAATGATTTTCTGTTACTCCGAAGGATCGGAGACGTTTCAAAAGATTGTTTAAAGTAACACGATATTTTAAAGTTGTGATAAAGGTGACAGTCTGTTGTTCTAGGTGGTTGTAAGTTCTTGAGAGAAACCGTGGCTTCGATGACGAATATAGTTTTATCAATAATACTATATGGGCTCTTCGTATCTTCCATGAACTTAACGCTACCTCCATTATGCGTATCGGACCTTTTGACAGGAATTGATTTTATGTTACGTAGCCTGTGTAACGTTATTTAAATGCAAATGGAAAAATGTGATATCATCTTTTCAATGCGTGACGTTATTTTCCTCGAGTTAACAGGTGTTTTAGTTTATAGTTGCGTGCAAAACAAGATATTCAGTGCAAAATCATAATCAACTTATCATAATATATTGCTCGACAGTAAATAAATTAACTGTGTCTCCGAAATTTTTAAAAATATGTTCATTAAAATGACTGTTCTAAATTTAAACAAAAGTGAACTTGGACCAAAAATCTAAAGAGCACGTTTGCTTGGAACAGAGGTCCTACCATGCATAGACACATAGGTCGGCGTGTAACCTAAATTGGAACGATTTTTGAATGAAAACTTCAACTAGCCAGTAATGTTTTGGTTTAAATTGAATGCGGCAAGCACAAATAGAATACCTTTAAATATGAAATAAGTAATATTGCGTACAAGAGGAGTATTTCCAATTTAAAAATCGTTCCAATTTACGTTACGTATACCTATTATGCCGCGGTTTTGTGCTAGTTCTTAACATCTCTTCAGAAATAAGTAGGTATCGAAACAGGCCAACTGTTGTTGGGATTCGTCGATCGATGCAAGTAAGATTAATTTTCCACGTGTTCTAAGTTTACTCAAGCTGTGCAACTGCAAGTGGTCGCACGATGCTTGCGCGTGCGCAGACTCGGGACGAGGCAGATCTCGTCACTCGTCTGTATTTGTTGAAATTACCGTTTAACATGCCAATTGTATAATTACAGTACGTATTTTTGCAATGTTGACAGAAGGAGGCTTTGCTAAATTCTTGGATACGATTTCAGTTAGTTTGGTCTCAGATAGGTACTAACTTAAAGTAAAAAGATTAAACTTCTGCCTCCTTGTTAATAAACGCGAAGTTAAGTTATATCAAACTTAAACCTCGTAGAATACTGATTAACCTGAAGGTTCTACTAGTTACAACTTTACCTACTTCGCATTTATTTGATTGAATTAATTCAGATGATGATTGGCCTGTTATTAATTTTAGATCAGCCGATGTAATTTGATCACTAGCATTATGTTTGTCAGAAGATTCAAAATTTTATAATCAAAAATGGTTGGGCATTCATACATCCTGGCTTTGCTTTAAGTTTTAGTACAGTCAATTGATTAGAAATGTATTAATCAAAACGGCAAAGTAAATTCATTCTTTTGAGGTGCCATTAAAAACAAAATGGTTTAAAAAATAATAGCAATTACTATTTTTCTAAGTGTTGCTCCATCATAATTAGATTCCCGTTATCGTCTATAGAGCGCATATAATCGCAGAACTGCTTTGCGGTTTATCTTTGACGGCGATACTCGTAGAATTTTATAATATCAATCACGCGAGCATCGACGCCGAGTTTTATTGTTTCCGCAACATAGGCGATTGGACACAGCCTGCGGTCACCCGCACCCCGCAACCCCACACCAGTTAATGACAGATGCATTTGAAAATGTTTTTGCGGTCAGCTTGACTAGCAATTTTACATAATTATTTACGCGTTTGCCAAATTTTTGCAAATTCTTCCGTAACTTAGGATGGGACAAAAAGGATCCAATCGATTTAGAATAGTACTCAAAATGACTAATGCATTAACAACCCACTAGTTCTAAGATCTATGAATCATGAGTCAGTTACACAAGAAAAGTGGTGACTTGCTCGTGGCGATCTTTTTTATCAAAATTGCAAACAAAGTTTTGCAAACACAGCTTCTCGTGTTCCTATATAAATATTTCGATTCTGCATATGGCAGCGAGACTGCATTTTTCTTGAAGCTGCATGTTTTTCACTAACTACTATGAAAAACATGATGTCTGACAACTAAGTACATAAGAAAAGCAGATGTAGTAAAAAGAAACAGGTTATTTTGCAATTTAAATTGCCGGTAAGTATCCATCACGCATCACCAAGGAGTATTTGTAGGGGCATGTGTGGGACCATTCCTAGAACAACTGGCCACTCACGTGCACAACATCTTTGGAAAAAAAGAAAAAAAAAATATGGCGAGCCCTTGAGTAACCGTCACTTAAGTGCGTCGTCGGATGTTGACTCTTTAAGTCAATTTCCTTGTAGTATGTACTCGGCAGTTCTCGTGGTTTATGTTTCGAAATAAGAAATGCGTTGGAGTATATTTAAAGGAGGCTCAAGCTTAAAGGATACCTTATACGGCTCTGCCTTGACCGACTAACTGATGAGGTCTAGGTTATGATGTTAGTCTGGGTTAAGTTTTCGTATTGTTCAGCCGTATATGTGTATGTATTGTATATAGATAATTTTGTTCAAGCTTGTTGTGTTTAAATATAGATATTTAGATGACCGCTAAGTGCTGATGAATACATAAAATTCATTAACTAAAGGAATGTTGACCCACAACTACACGGGGGCGCCACGCGCAAATTTCACAAAAAGCAATTGAATGTTACAAAAAACCTCCAGTTAAATAAAAATGTTTACAAGTAAACGTTATTTCAGGCGTTTGGAACACCATCATCTGCCTAGCCTTTTCCCAACTATGTTGGGGTCGGCTTCCAGTTTAACCGGATGCAGCTGAATACCAGTGTTTTACATGGAGCGACTGCCTGTCTGACCTCCACAACCCAGTAACTGGGTAACATGATACCCCTTGGTTAAACTGGTTGTCAGACTTTCGGGCTTCTGACTACAAGTAACGACTGTCAAAGATCTACAAATGACAGCCGGGACCAACGGCTTAACGTGCTTTCCGAGGCACGGAGGAGTCTTGGTATGTAATAAATGGTCACCCATCCACGGACCGACCTCGTCAAGCGTAGCTTAACCTTCGATCGACCCATGCGGCTGTTATAATTTAGCCACAAGCTTTGGAACGTTTGGAACACCATTAGTAACAATTATACGAACTAAAGTCGTTCCGAGAACAGATTTTGTGCGCCTATTCTGAATGTAATCGCTTTTTTTATGATCGCCAATCTTTAAAAAGGCAAAACCTTAAAAAGGTAGCTGGAGTACAACAATGGGTAAGGATACAATAGCCACGGCCACATGGCGAAATAAGTTTCTTCTTTTTTTGGTAACTCGTAAAGATGCAGATTTACTGTTCACATTTATTATGGCAACACGCGATAACGTATGCGCTTTTGTTTTTGTTGTTTGTCGCATTTGCGCACGTGATTTGGCAGTGCATGTAATTTGTGCTATTCTCATATTAATTTTGATTCTTTACCAGTTGGAAAAGGTGTCTTTAGATTTATGTGGGTGTAACTAATTGGTAGACAAGACACTATTTTATTTGGAAAAGTCGAGAAACGTCTTTAGGTGAGTTATAAGACTGCTTAGTTATGTAGGTAAACGTCTACTTAACCATTCGAGAAATACAGGTGTGATGTTATGTGCAAAAAAAGGCCTTGTCTCCAAACTCCATCCTCGAAGCGAGGCAGATTACGATGTATTAAAAAACTCGGTACACAAATTAATGTTCGATAGACAATCAATGGAATTTAGTTTTCGTCCAAATACGATTCGTGATCTTCATCACAATGGTTTATTAAGTACAATTTATTTTAAGAGTACAGTTGGGTGCATCTCAACGCGATCCCTTGGCCCTAATGCGAACGTCAACAGCTTATGTTAATTGATGCGCACGATTCTGAAGTTGTTTAATTAAACGTATTATGTTCTGTGTGCTATTGCTTATTATATTATCTTATTACAGTGACCGTGTTAACTTTGAATATCATACGAGTTACTTTTAAAATTACTGTAAAGGATTTTTAGTACAGATTTTATTTGCTTGTTTATTTAAGGCGTTTGTTACGATTTTGTACAGTACAGTTTCACCTTTTTGTAATTGTGTGTTTTTAGCTTCTGATTTTTTGAGTTTTCTTAGAGCATTCTTTAAAACTATTTATCCTCATGACTTCTTGATAGATTGAATACAGAGATATTAGAATATCTTCCTCTTTGAGTACGTAATTGTTCGATTATTTGTTTAGTTTACAGTAGGTACGCGTCAGTCTAGATCTCTTGTATGCGTATGCGCGTAGTGCATTGACGTCTTTCTACTCGGATCGGATTGGCACATGATCGTATAGCGGCAAACCGCAGGGTCATTCCTAATTATTCACGTGACTGCTGTATGAACGTCACACCTTTTTATCGTCTAACATCGATAAATATTACTTAATAATTTTATTGCGTAAAAAATTGCAATGAAATTTCAACATAGTTGGAACAAATTGCTAATATCACGATAATTAAATAGTTTTGTTGTTCTTTAATGTCTCAAGAATGTGGGAATTGCATAATTCATTAAGTTTTTGGTAACGGGTATTGTTAATGACCGCGGAAGGTCGGCAAGTTAACCGTACGGTTCTCACGGCATGCGCTGCGGGGGCCGGGGGGCAGGTAGTGGGGGATTTTTATCTATTAATAACAAGAAATGAAACTAATTATTATAAAGAACCCCTCTAGTTGGTTACTTTGAGATAATAATAAAAGTAGACTTGGGATGGCCGGCGGACAGCTCGTTGAAGTCTTTTGTACTGAACTTTCGTACTGCTACGAAGTAATCCTTTTTATTAATTATTTATTTGATACGAAACAGTAAGTCGCTTTATTTCTATTGTGTAATAAAATTGCATTATACAGGTACCTTTATGGATACATAATAATTATAGTGAGCTAAAGTATATTTTAGTGAGTGAGTTATTTGAATCGATATTTACAATTTTTTTGGCGTACTTAACGTTTTGTCCTACAATATAAAAAAAAAACCGCGAAACTATTGCTACTAACTATCACATAATGATTGTTAAATGCTACACAATACTAAAAAGCGAATGCTGTATTTTAAATATTTAATTCAGTAGCAGTAATTCCCACTTCACTTAATTATCTTGCCAACGTAAAGACAAGCAATGAATAACTGTCAATACTTATCGTTGCCGACCCTCGTGCTCCCCATCTTATTTATAGTGCACATTGCTGCAGGTTGGGGTCGCGCGACCTTCGAGCCAACTCATCCATGCCCTTTTGCCCACAGGTGCCAACACACCTGTAATTACTTTATTCGTACTTACTCTATTTTTTAAAGCATTTTAAAAGTTGAAACTCACACATTTCCCTTCAAATGTACCACATGCGGGCTTAACGGTAAACGTTGACTCACTGTTTTGTGTTTAGATAATAAAATTGTTTTTACGCCTAACATGTTCCATAACCTGCAATGTTAAACATTTATAGTTCTCAGTTGTAGTCAGGTGATTTTCACCATTTTTGGTGTCAAATTTACTGTTGTTGGAAAACAATACAAGTAAAAGTAACCAAGATATTGAAATGTCCAAACACGGAAATTCTACAAATGGCAATACAAACGAAACCGAAATAGAATTTGAAGAAGACAATAGTAATGGTTTGGTAATTGAACTCAGAAGCGAAATTAATGCAAATACGGGACACATACGTCACACAAGTTAATTATATTGAAATGACAGTCGAGATTGCGGTGACTAACCTAAATACAAAGCGAGCGTCGATGGCTGGCGGCCGGAAGTCGCGCCATTGTCCCGCAACCATTGACACCTCGGTACCTATCATCCGGTCAATTCCCGTAGCGTGTAGCTCTCCATTAAATACAAAAAAAATATAAAAGTTGAAATTTTCATCCTTCTAACTTCCTACGATTTAGTTGAATCCGTGATACTAAAAGGCTCTAGGTCTCGTCGCCTCTAAAATAAAATAACAAAAAGTCTCTCTGCTCTTTTAGCTCCTATTATCTTCATTTTATCGAAACAACTTTATCTTTAGCTAAATAAGAGAAGTATATTCTATTTGAAAAGGCAGTAAAAGGGTAAAAAAAGAAATTACCGACAAAGAATAAAGTTGTCTGCGATGACATTAATGGCTTTTAAAAAACCTGTGCCATAAATTAAGTCTAAACGTATAATTATGAGAACAAAAAGGTGTAGAGCACCAAGTCCTGTCTAGCTTGGATTCTCACTTGTCTGGAACGGTTCCAAACACAGTACTGTAATTTGAATAACCGATTCAAGTGCCTTGTGAAGAACATTTGGATTCAAGTCACAGACAAGACGATAAGATCGATAGTAGGCAAAAGGATATATCAAGTATTGTCATTTATCCATTCAGGGTATACTAAGAGGGCAAGATTCAATTTTAAGAAGGAAATATCAAGTTAAAATTTTAGCACATCTATGAGAGTAAACAATTCGAGGAAAAACGCAAAAACACGACAGTTATATCAGTGATTCACGCTTGGTAACTACCTGAGTGAGACCGTTAAAAGTTGCAGTGACGATGGTGGACAGCCGATTACGTTATGTTTATCTTAATCTGTTTAAATACTTAAATACAATTTGACGGTTTGAAAAAAAGAATCAATCTACAGAATATGTAAAAAATATTGTCTTTTACACGAATTGCCTATAAAATAACTACCTAACTAACCCTAAACGGGTTGTGTGGAGTAACTTTCAACAGAATCATTCCCAGAATAACATTTAGCAGAAGAAAAGTATGTCTCTCAATTTGACAAAACCAACGATAGATTAAGATCACGCAAGACACACAAATGATCGCAGGTAGACATTTGTCGGCGAAGCGGAGCCGAAAACTGGATTCTGTTCAAGTGTGAGTATCTTTTTTTTGGCCGAACAAGTGGCCGTTAAGAAGGAAATGATAAATAAAAATAAAAGCTTTGATCAGAACGACAACTTGAATATGAGGCTAATGAAAATAATGTATATGATGCATTTAAAGAAAGAATACTACTAGATGATTCAACTCGGGAAGGATTCCAGATTGGAGCCAAGAATTTTTTTAGATAAAGTAAGATAAATGAGGTTAGGATGACTTAATTAGACAAACTGTTATTAGATTAGGTAAGAACTAAAAAACTATGTGGAACAGGAGATACAAAAAGAGCTAGTGATAAATCCTGGAGACTTACCAATACAATCCTTATCCTTTTTGGAGAGGGGTGTAATGGGGCCGTCATCAAGTGGGGAACCAGGGCAGAGGGTATCGGTCTTGCTAGCAAGCAATTCCAGCCCCTCCTGCAACCCCAGTTGCTGCTCATGGAGCCGCTTCTTGATCAGGAAGATTTTCGGCATCTTCGGGCGCTAATTGTCACTACATACACTTGATCCTTCTGTTCGTCTATGTCACTTGGTCTTTTAAAATTCACAGATCAGCATCGTATCACACTGCACGTTAAGTTTCCTCGCGTTGTTGATGTTTATTTTTGTGCGTACAAGTTAGCGGCACATGTGGTACCGTTGGCCGCTGCGAAAGGACTGAGAGCTAGTGTGCGGTGCCCGCGACACCGTTGCCCGAACAGGTCCGCCCCCGCCCGCGCCGGCGCCGCCCGCCTGGCCCCATGCGTCCGCGCACCGAACCACACCGGCACCTCCGCACAACCACCGCTGTTGCACACAGCCACACGCACCAGTAAAAGTGCTATTTTGTGTATGCCAGTTGTTGCTTGTTCTATCTCACTTTGTTCTAACATTGTGGTATTTTTTTCCTTTGGGCTTTGTTTTTCAGTAACCCGTTTAGATTAAAAAGTGTTCTGCTATTTTCTTAAACCCCACCAAATACTTAAACACTTATAAGTATTATACGGAAGTGCATAAACATTCATAACTCATTCTTTGGCACTTTTGAGAATTAAACATTTGCATTAAAATTTGTGTCAGTTGAATCACCCGAAGAATCCTTCCTCCAATTCTGAATTCTTTGCATTGTTAAGTTCTTCCACCTTTTACAAATTACCAGCAATCTGATATTTAGCTGACTATTTATAATTTAACATAGATATTGCTGGAAAATAATTAAGAAGTCGTACATATTTATGCTCAGAATAAATATAGTAATAATAACTTTTTTTCAGGTAAGGACCTCACAGCGTCTGCTGTCGGCAGCCTTTCAATTAACAGCAAGATTTGCAAAACAATAGAACCCGAACGGGGCAGACAGCAATCATTATAAAGGAACGGGGATTTACAAAATTGTTATGAAATAACGTCAATAAACTTAACAGCTTCAGTTGTTTGAACGGACTTTGGGAAAAAATGTATTGTTATGCTCATCACCGTAGAAGTGTCGGCGCTATTGAGATTCATGTCACATGTTCATGACGCCATCCGGATATTTTATTGCATCGCCTTTAACAGTTATGGATGTACACAATATTCTAGTTTGTAGGATGCCGCTTCCAGATTACTCATGCCGTTTTTATTTTCTTGAACACCTTAATACAATTCATGTACTTCCTTCTTTTTCATCTATATTTCCGGCAGTTTCCATATGAATGGCTTATTAAATAATGGTGTTCATTTAACGCGTTTTGCTTCTAATAAAGATGTTTGCAACAAATAAACTTTAACAAATACTTTCATAGAAATACCCAACTTCGTAGATTATTATCTAGAGGTTTATCCGTGCTGAAGAACAGATTAGGTTCTCCGATATCCTTGTAGTAATCCCAAGAAAACGGGTTTTAGTGTTTTTTGTTAACCAAATTTTAAGTACTGTACAAAGAAAGTGATTATTCATTTAAGACTTTAGAAGAACAGTGAATTTACACGGCTTGATGAATTTACTCAAATGCTGAGACAGGTAAACTTGATCCTTCAAAATATGTTTAAAGTATAAATCTTTCATTTCGTGCTACTCGTTGTTTCAATGACGGCTTTGTAGGTTTATCAGATTTTCTCACGATTTTTTGTACTATTGTAACAGTATAAAAGATTTTCAGGTTTAAAATGAGTGATTTTAGATATAATCACTATTGTTAGAAATTTAACAGCTATCTTGAAAAAAGTACTTTCTTATGTGTTTCTTTTTAAGTATTGTACTAGTAAGGACTGCTTAAAACATGTCCTAATTAACACTAAAAATACATTTTATATGTCGTCCATCATATTTCTTTAACCTAAGCTAAGCTGAATTCTTCTGATAGAATATCATAAAAATTTAAACTTGCAATTGCTGGTTTAGATATATATTATTACCGGCACCATAGCTGATAGACAAGCTAAACTAAAAAACTGTTTTGTCGTTTAGGCGTTTATGAGACTTGTCTTTAGTTGCACTAAGGCTTCCGCACTAATATTAACTTAGTTGACACTTCAAAACGCATCGATAAAAAAATATAAAAAAATTACATACTTTGTCTTACTTCGTTCATATTTGTCACTGTCGTTTTTCGATCAGTTTGTAAGAATGAGATGTTATTTTTTAAATTTTTGGTCAGTTTAAGAACAAAGGCATCAATACTTCCTAAATTAAAGAAAATTTCGTTCAATAATTTAGCTTCAAAATTCAAAGCAACTGGGAAAAAAAACCACCACTAAGTCCAAATGTAGTGATCGTTAGTAATCCAATCAATGCTGTTTTCATGGTTAAAAAGGCTTCGTTTTACGGATCATAAATCATTTTTTTTTTTATTAAAAAATGGACCTAACGACTCCATAAAGTGGCAAGGCGTTGTTTACACAAATAAAATAAGACTGTAATACGCTACCGAATTGGTCCCGTCGGGTTCTTTAGTAAAAAATGGTAGCGATTTTGCGTTTGCGCAGACTAACTGCGTGAGTTTTTTATCGGTCCTTGAACAAGTGATCGTTAAATTGCTGAATTTATTTTTAGAATATACTATTATTATAAATATAGAGGCAGTTGAGTCATAATTAGATTCTTACAGTTTAATAGTTCACCAATGGTAAATTTTACGCTCAAAATGTGAATATTTCCACAATATCCTGTCCTTTTTTCAACTTAAAAGCTTGAACTTATTTAAGTCCGTTTGAACAACATCTCAACATTGATTGTTAAGTGGTTACTGGTTAGCTACAATGTAGGGCAGCTCGAGTTGTTCAATAATCGTGTTGGGCTCAGCAACCATTGCACGTGTTTGGGAGTCGTGCGCCGGCGCAGCTTCGTCGTGCGAGTTCTCTGCCATCGACATCGCCGAGATCACGCCAAAGACGTACTAACTATATTAGCTTATTATGGATGTGATAATTTATAAGTATACAAAAACGCATTAGGTTAAAAATTATTGGTGTTTCTTAAAATTTGTCTGCATTTTAATAATCTTGCAATTGGTGGCTGAAGCTGAAGCAGTTAGTTAAGACTCAAAATAAGAAACAAAAGCATCATCACCAATCAACGCTCTAATTACAATTAGGGCGTTGATTGGTGATGATGCTTTTGTTGGTTAGTTTTTTTCTTTGAACTTTATCACACTTTATGCATTTTCCTCTACGAAAGTAACGGGTAAACCTAACTTGTGTAAGTTTGATTTACGTTACCTTATTGATAGTTTTCCTTCATGTACTTAATCTGAGTAATAATAAATCATTTCCGTCGTCTCATATTTTTCTTCATACATCGCGGCACATCTGAACGACGGGCGCTCGGATGGTGCGTGTGCGTCGATTGCGCAACGATTGGCTGCACGGCGCGCGCGCCGGTTCCACGCCGGTAACCCGCCTCAAGTTCTCGGCAACGATAACCTCTTTCATGACCAAAGAAGAAGTGGTAGCCACTATTGGCTGGAATGTTTTAAAATACATGGACCAACATTTGCTTTTTACACCTTAGATAATGTTTTTGCAACTGTCTGCAACACAATGGGCTATTTCACAAAAAAAAAAAAATTTGTCCGTCATTTAGATTACAAAAAAATATTCGCCACATATTTTTTTCTTTTCGCGTAATCAAAAGATAACTGCAATACATCGAGTCGAAATGTCGCAAAACGTCACTAACCAGTACAGTTTATACTAGATAATGACGTTATAAGCCCTCTCTCCTCAACTTTAATGCGCTTAATATAAGCAGTTTTCCATCAATTTGGAAAAGAAAAAAGAAGTAATTTAGGACCACGAAGAAGGGGCGAGGCCGAGGCCATTGCCTAGGGCGCAGCCATCTGAAATTCTTCAGTAACATGCCAGAATCTGATCTGGCGTGTTACTAAAGAATTTCAGATGGCAAGCTTAGCCGACCACTGCCACTAAATTGAAGAGCTAGTTAAACAAATGAAAATACCAATTATCATTTAAAAATATTATCAATTTTTATATTTAAAAGATATAAAGGTAGTTAAATTTGGTGGTTGATAGATAGATAGATATGCTGTGTGCGCGAATACGTCTTAAGATATTTGCGTGATATTTGTATAAATTATTTATGATCACATCAAGCGGAATTCCAAAAAAGGGTTTAATGAATGAATTAGTGCTTTTATCGTTTTTTTTAACAATAATAACGGTCGAAATTAAACCCGTTATTCTAAGATAATACATTAAAATATATTTACTACAGAATTGGGCAGTTTCGGCATTTATAGGCGTTATAAATCCGCGCAAAGATGTCGAAGGTTAAAGCCTTTATGTAGGATTCGTATTTGACAAAATATTCCTCGTAGATTACAATTACAATTTTCACCTTGAGTTTTAAAACGAAGTCAATGTTCAATCATATCAGATACAACGCCGGCTTGACTTCATTCCACGGTAATCACAATGATATTCCTCGACGTATCTTGACGGAAACTCCGTATACACTTGACAGGCGCTCACGCATAACCACTGAAGGTGAACTTGATCTTCAACGTCCGATTTAGAAAACAATGAGCCTGGTTATTTTAAGTAATTCTTTTGATGAGGTTTACTGCTATTCTGCTGTGTATAAATGAAACTTTACACAAGCTTTTTATTGTACAATCGTACCCCAATGTGCTGATGGCTTTTAATTTGATAGTGGGCTACATAAGGTGTAGTTACGACAACTACATGCATTGCGAACTGTAAGGTAAACAAGCTGTAGCTTAAAGCTCTGGTTCAAAGAAGTTCACGCCGAAGAAATGTCTTAACGACTATTTTATAGAAGTGGATACATCGTTGAACGGAGGATAAGAGGTCTAAAACAAGTTGTGACGTTAAGCAAAAAGTATTGGCACAACATAAGGACTAGAGAACAGTCTAGCTACCTTTTTAGATCAGTAAGCAGCTGCAGCTGTTTTCTAGGCTTCCTGCCAACACCGCTATATTCCAAACCAGACGTTAAGCAAGTAAACAACATCCCGTAGTGGTAAGGCTTCGTCTTCCATCAAGTGTGCCGTGTAAATAGATCGCGGTACAACGGTACCATACCATGTATTCTTGATGATTGCCCTGAAGCACGCGCGTGGCATCACAGGGGAATAAATTGCAATAGTATTAATGTTTTGAACCGGTCCAATGATTACAACTCAAGTGAACACTCGTATTATTCAATTGGTCGCACGAGCCTGCCATTTTGTTACGAAGCGTTGCATTCGTTTATGTAGTTATGACTTGTGTGAGCGATGTTTGAACTTGATTTTCTTTATTTTTAAATTAAGTAGTTAGGTACCTTATGTTATTAAAGGGGCGCTTATTTAAACAACGTTGTTATATGAATTCAGACTAATCAGCTTTTATTTAGAAACTGATTACTGATTGTTATGGGAAAAATGGGAAGGTAAAAGATTAACGGGTACTTGTTTGTTAATTTGCATTTGCATAAATCGTTTAAAGCTAGTATTTATTGGAACCGCGTTGTGGGTATGTAAATTAGTTATTGAAATACGAAATAATTTCTTTAGATATCCACTTAATAAAGAAAACGTCTTCATTTTCACATCATTATGTGAATTACTTACTACCTAGTTATGTTTTAAGTTCAGGTAATAAAACTGTACGATATTGCTTTGAACAGCTGTTTATTATTACTACTTACTCGTGTCTTACTAATTAGATGAAAATGGAATTATTTTATATTTTTAGTATCGTTAAATATCAAAAAGTAAATATTAAAGGAAATTATAATATGGTGTACTGTTCAGCAAGTTTCAGAGATAATAAATATTAATATTAAAAAAAAACTGCCTCGTTGGTCTAGTGGTCGCAAGCGCTACTGCTGAGCATGAGGTCCCGGGTTCGATCCCCGGGTCAGGCAAAGTGTTATTGAGTTTTTTCATCTGGGATTTCTCAGTAGCAGCCCGGAGTCTGGATTTGTGCCCGATTGATGGCAATAGGCTCGCCCCCTATTACATGGGACTTAAACATAACTGGCGAAATGTGGGTGTACTACCAGGTACACCTCTGCCTAGCCCTTCGGGGATTACAGGCGTGACGTTATGTTATGTGTTATTAAAAAAAAATAACCAACTGAAATAACAGTATTATTATATTGCGTGTCAATCGTTTCAGATAGTCTGAAATTACATAATACAGTTTTAATCGTGTATGTTATTATGATACATATTATGTATGACGCATTGTATTTATGAGATTTTCCAGTTTTTCCCAACTTTGTAGGGTCAGCTTTAAGTCTCACCAAATGCTTCTTCTCTTCCATAATCAAGTGACTAGGTAACATAATGTACTACTTGTCAGGCTTATACTACTTGGCAGGCTTTCGGGGTCTGATTACTCGTAAGGACTATCAAAGATATCAAAGTCAAAATCAAAGTCAAAGTCAAATCATTTATTCCAATTGGGCCATTTAAAAGGACCATTTAGAAGGCCACTTTTGAACGTTAAACTTACAAGTTAAATAAAATACAATGATTCTAGTTGCCCCTTCCAAAAGGTAGTTTCGTATAGAGAAGAATGGGAAAGAAACTCCATGCTTACTCGTTTAAAATAGTTGAGATTTAAAAATGGCAAAGGTGCTTTCCGAAGCAAGAAAGAATTATGGAATAGCCATCCATTCACGAACAACCTTCTGTCGATCCGAACCACCACAATTATAATAGCACAGTATAAATATTTATACAGTAGGACCACGCCTTTGATATCTGGAAAAAATCCGACAACATCTACACGCGTTAGCCCTGACTAATACTTCCCGAACTACAAACATCGTTTTGTTCGCAGTTCGGGAGCGACTTTCGCGACTTTCCCTCCTGTCTAGACGGCTTCGTCGGACGACTGTAGGTTTTTAGACTGTCGCAATAGTTTGATAATGTCATTAAATAAAGTATAAAGAAATATTCCACAATTTCACACAAAGCTATCTAGTCCCAAACTAAGCAGAGTTGTCTTATGAGTACTGGACAACTGATAAATATACTTATAAATGTCTGAATACATAGGAACATTATAATTATACACAAACTTCTCTTTGGCGGGAATCGAAACCACGACCTTCGGCTTTGCAGTGAGGACCACGAACCACCAGACCAACAGGCCAGTCAGACCACTCATTGACCCATTAGCAATGATTATATTTACTTCAAACACTGTACTGCGTTAATTATACAAATTATATGTCATAGGAATCATAGAACGCGGACGCAGGTCGCAATATGGCCTACGTGAGTAACTGAGCGTTATCACCCGCACCGAGAGCTAAACAGTGAATTATTTAAAAATACTTACATATACTTGACTTATACGTCATCGTACTTATACTGGTCTAGAACTTGATTGCACGTTGTGTCTGCGGAATTTCCTATGATAGTCATCTGTACCTATATTATACAAAAGAACATCTAAGGTTATTATTTCTGATGTTTTTTTTTTAAAAACCTATTAACTCTATAGGGTATGAATGTGATCTTTTCAAACTGACATGATTGTTTATGATTTTATGTGTATTTGTTTTTATTTTTTAACATCGTTAAATTCTATATATGCGGTAGACGAATTTCGAACTCTGGGTACAAAATACTCTTTGATATAATGAAAACTAAAGAGTTTGTTTTGTTGTTTTAGCGCTTTAATTTCTGGAAGTCAGTCTATAACGGAAATAAGTTTGCACTTGTTTATACTTAAGGAAGGGTATAGGCTATTTATCATCACGCTACGGCCTTTAGGAGCAAGTAAAACCACGGGATACTAGCAGTACATTTCTTAATTTAGTTAATATGTAAAGTGCTTGTATGAGTTTAGTATATTTATAGCCATATAGTCTAAGGTTAGTCAACTCCGCGTAGCCACTATCCCTACACAACTTCTTCTCCAAGCCTAAAAAACTAGATAAGGCGAGGTTGTAACTATCAGGTACAGATAAAACGTCAGAGTTGGTCGCTTATAAGCCAAGGTAATGGTTGGGAAAAGCTCAGAAATAAACCCCAGATGTATGAGTCAATGTTTTATATGAATTGGAAAAAATAAAACTGTTTTTCCTTATAGTTTTATCGACTCAGGAGCAGATCCTCTTATCGTATGGTTAGTCACTCACCTGGTGTCAGAGTTTTAATGCCGCACATGGGCCTCTGTCTTGACATCACATGCCCTCGAGAAATATCTCTCAGGCATCGGGTTTCCTCACGATGTTTTCCTTCACCGTTTTTTAAGCAAGTGATGATTATACAATACGCACATGAATCCGAAAAGTCAGAGGTGAAATAGCAGAGCAGATAGTACAATGTTTGTACAAGACCTTGAATTCGCGATTTACGAAGTTCCAGTTAAGCAAAATCATGCCCAATTAGTAAAAGCCAGAATTACCAATGTATTTTGATGCCGGATGCACTAGGAAGTAATATAGGTACGTACTTTTGTATACTAGAATGATTATTTATTTATTTCTAAAACTCTTAGCCTAATACCACAAAATAAATATTAATACAGTAGGACAACCCTTAATGCCTCCCGAACTACGAACATCGTTTTGTTCGCAGTTAGGGAGCGGCTTTCCCGCGTCTCGCCCCTCACACCCCGCATGATTGCCCTGTCTAGTCGTCGGACGACTGCAGGTTTTTAAGACTGCTAATACACATTTGGTTTTAGCCATACAACGAAAACCTCTGAGGGTTTATCTGTGTACTGGGGACCTGGTTATTTAAAATAGATGTTTCATTTTTATATGTGGGTCTAGCCATAACATGGCAACACCTTTTAGCAAAGCTGGGAAACTTACCCTTGAATAGAATAAAGTAACATTTTTTTTTTATTTATACCAGGACGGTGGCATACAAGCTTACGGCCCGCCTGATGGTAAGCGGTTACCGTAGCCTATGGTCACTTGCAACACCAGGGGCGCAACACGCGCGTGACATAACATTTTCTTCATATCTAATATGAAATGGTTTTTATGTACAAAATAAAAATTAAAAATGTTAGACAATTGTATTGTCCTAAGAGTTATTAAAATACAACTTATGACATCCATGATAGGTTGTAGAGATGACGTTTACTTAACCTAGAATTAGGTTATTTTTAATTCGTTCAAAAACACACTTCAAAAATGACTAAAGTTTTTGGTGGTGATGAAATCGTCACACTTAATTATGTTTACTCAAAATGAGTATATACAAGAGAATAATAGTAATTTATTTGTAACACTACAAGAATACACACATTTTGTAATTATTTAATACGTAACATTGATTTGACGCGACATGATTTCAGAACGAATGAAGTATGGAATCAAATGAGACGCCATGATGAATAAAACATGGCAATAATTGAAAACCTATTATTTTTTGCACAAAATAAATCAGGCTCAAATTCACCAGTCAATATTTTTTCCCAATATGTGTTCCTCTTTTTCGATAAATATGCATCTCACGGCTGAAAGTGAAACATACACAAACACACACAACAACATTAACAAACAACAATTTGATTAATTTGTCAATTCGTGACAATAATTTGAATGTAACTGCCAAACATTTTGGTACCAATATGACATTTTTAAAGAAGCGTCCTATTTATAAAATTGTAAAGAATGTTAAGTCCACACAAATGCATACGCTTAAGTCACATACAATAGCATTGTAAAAAGCAATGTCTTTCTCGAGAAGGCCACGATCTAAAAATACTGAGTAAATTGCGTATTTCCACTATTTATAGAGAGAATATTCAATAAACATACAAGGGCCGTTTTAAATGGTAAAGTGGTTGAGCACATTATTTTGCAAATACTGTTCGGAAAGAAAAGTAAATTGAAAATAAAAGTGAAATCGATTTCAATAGTAATGGAAAGGGCAGCTTGTATTATAAACATGGTAATTGTTTGTAAATTGCAGTATTGATGTGTTCGTGTTCATATAAATTTAATTTAAGTTTAAAATAAAAGGCGTAGCAAAACAAAAAAAGAACAACGCAACGTAAAGCAACGTTGTGGTTTAAAAGAAGATGTAGTAACAAAAATTGAAAAGAGTATGCTTAGATGGTTTGGTCACGTTGAAAGGATGGATGAAAGGCGACTAACGAAAGGTACTTATTAACAAAGCAGATGTAAGTGGGAACGCCGGGAGGGGACGCCCTAGAAGGACGTATATAGACCTTATTGGTGACGTTCTTCAGAAAGGTCAGGTGCGTAGTACTCGCAACCGGCGTGTGTGTATGACAACATGTATGAATGTAAACGAAGCAAAAGAAGTATGTAAGAATCGTAGCATATGGCGCTCTGTAGTTTCTGCCTACCCCCATGGGAAAAAGGCGTGAGTTTATGTAGGTATGCGTGTATGTAAAAGGCGTTGCTCTAGTATTCATTGGAGCGGAGATCAGACAGGCAGTAGCTCCATGTAAAACACTGGTATTCAGCTGCATTCCGTTAATCTGGAAGTCGACCTCAACATTGTTAGGTAAAGACAGGCAGATGATGATGCTTTGCATCAAGACCGAGAGATGCATAGTGATTGATGCGATTTTATAATCACCACTCGTGATAATCAAGTAGGTGATTGTATTGTGATGATAGCATAATGCTATGCCGTTTTGCCCCGGAAGCCTAAAAATGTGATCTTTAACTTTTTATTGCTTTTTTATAACTTTAACTCATTTGAGATTTACTCTCTGCTCCTAATTAAACGTGATTGAATGAGCCGCTTGCGAGTAACGTTTGATTTCTTTTGGCCGGTCAAAGTTGATTAAACGCCGTGTTTTGTCCGGACACGATTGTGGAAGGCCTAAATGTCGGGTAAAGGTGGACTGCCACTGCCAGCAACCCTATAAGCCGTTGCCTTAATCACACTAATGCGCGTCCCGCTTACGCCAATCAGAGGATTTACGATTTGTTTAACGTAAATAATACTAGGTACAGGCCATAATTGCAAAAAAATAACTTCGTGGTCTTCTTAACTTGTCCTTTTAAAAGCCTTTTTTATTGTATAACTAACCGATTCCTGTTATCAAGGTAAGGAAGTAAATACTTATAATTACTTCAGAAATATTTTTTTATTTCGGTTAATTTTATATAATATATTTTGGTATTTTTTGCAACAACTGTAACAAAAAAAGTTAAGTAAGTAATGGTTTCTAGAAATAAGGGGTAAATTCTCAAAACTGCTTACCCAATCTCTTCAAGATTCTTTAATTGTTTTAGTGTCATTTCACTCTATTTGCACATTACTAATTTTGTTATTTTTTTAAAAAACACTGAAATAGGCGTTAAGCCTATTTCAGTGTTTATAAGGAGATTTATAAGGTACATAAGTGCAAATAACCCCAACTATCGCCCTGTTTCGTTTCATCCACGATTTTTGAACCAGTCTGTATAAACTTGTTTAAATTTTATGATCGTATTCTGATTTAATGTTTGAAAAATACATTTTCTAAATCGTATTTGATTAAATTTAGACACATACGTTGCTATTGATACATTGCTCCAATGTTTGTGTTACTTTTGCGCAAATACGGAAGTGGGATATATCGATAATGCATGTTCATGTCCTGCGACCTAAAACACTGAATCTATTGCAACGGTACTTTGCTGATAAATAGCTTTATTTATTCATTAGTTTAGCCAGCGAATACACTATACACACGCTTAGATATTTTGCCGTAGGATTATTAAACGCATCAATTTATTTCCACCTACCGCTTTAACTCTATCCATTAAGAAATAACTATTATGACTATGACTTCTATTGATGGCTAATACCTGTATCGAAATGAAAATTATATTGTTGTTTCCATAAAAACTTAAAAATGTTGTAATCTTCTGAGCTCGTGTTGTGTTATACGACGTTCCATAAGTTCCATTAAAAGTTCAATTGTGAGAACTCTTCGTTACGTGAATTAAACGTCAGAAAATTCTCAAGACATGTTCACGTGTAGCTAACTACCTACCTACGTATACCGGTTGTCAAAAGCCTGCGTGGTGCGCGAGCGCCGGCGGGGCAGGGTGCGGAGCGCGCGGGACGGGCGCCGGGTACAGCGACCGCAATAGCGATGGTTGCCGCGCTACAGCCACCATTGCCAAGATCACGGACCGCGCATGCGCGGCGAATGTCAGCCACGTCACGATCGAGCTTCATGCTATCGCGATTGGATCGTTCGGATTTAGAACTCTGAATACAATCACGATTTAACTATCGAAATTTCTTGTTGGCTGTACTTGAAAAATAACTTGGTGTCATTTACTCCTATAGAATGATAAACTTATAGATGGGTGGCTTAACACACAAGTTACCTTCAGAAGTACTACAAAGAAATCATAAGTTGTTTTCTGGGTCCTTTTTCAACGCGACCACGAGAAAAGTCAGGACATATTTTCGTGACCAAGTCATAAAACCTAGTGCGTATTTTCACTAACACTGAGCGACACATAAATAAATTCCGAAATATTATTGCACCGTTAGATTTTTAACTCGCGGCGCTGAGCCGAGCGTTGAAAATTCGACAGCGCGCTTTTTCTTTGGCTTTTCGCGTCGCCCAGAGTCAGTGTAGACATGAATTCAGTATTATTTTGACTTTTTAAAAATCAATTGTCTGCATTCCCATGCGTCGTTACTCACGCGAACTCACATCAACTTCCTTACAATCGAGCACCAATCACGCCCGGTTCCCGTTCCCCAAACGAGAAGCTATATTATGCAACCGTCTCACATAGGCACGCACGTTTTTTGCCCGCCATCCCCACGGTAAATAGTGTCCCAAGACTCTTGACGAGCTTTAGTTCGCGTCGTCGCCTTGTATGTATAATATAGCCCTTGCCCTATCTGTATATGGGCCGAGCCGTAGCCTCCCGCAATCCTCATTCAGTACACGTAAGGTAGCGGCCCTAAGGACCGGGTTTTTGTAACAGCGCAACAGGTAGAAAGGAAAGGATTGCGAGTGCAGAGCGAGAACACATGACATCATCTTCATGTCTGTCTCGCTCGGCGCGCCGGCGCAGGAATGCCGGACGATTTGTGCTTGCGCATAATACAGACGGTTCGTGCGACCACTGTGTAGTTATAGTTATGTATAGCCGAGCATAACCAACACACACTGCCCTAATGCGTACGGGTCATGTAGCGGGATTCACAGAGTTTAGCCAGTGAAATTTATATCGAAAGGGAGTCTGATGATTTCCGAACATTATCGGCTTTTTTCACTTTGTTTGTTCTATTTTAGAACATTCCAGTTTTGTTAACATTATAAAATAATGTGAGGTTTTTTTTTGCCTCGACCAGGAGCTTTAGTATTTATTTTTTATAATTTGTTCTAGAAAATTGACACATAACGTGACTAGTTGGTTTCATTACCTATAAAAAAAACACAGAAATGGCGATAGGTATATTGGCTGCATAACCTAGTACGTAGGATACTTCTGAGTGCACTTGTCTGTTAACTTATTGCAGGTATCCTATTTCAAAAACAGTATTACCATATCGATTTCCAACTGCATACAAAAAATTAAACTTTGGAAACTTGGTTGGGAAGCCTTCACTTGTTCTGTCAAACACTTCAATTGCTGTTTCTTTTATGTAATTGTTTTATTTTTAAACAAAATCTATACAAAAGTGCACTTTAAAAAAGGATGTCTGATTCTCAAAAAAATTGCATAAAAAAGCCCCTAGAAACGAGACTTCTTATTTATACGTTAAATAAATAAAGCGACGTTGCGTCTAGAATATTAAATAAACAGTAAAACCGGTACCCGAGTGTGTGTAAACATTGTTAAAAAACTTCATTTCGAGGCGATAATTGAGGAGAATCCTGTTGAATCAATTTACAGAGACCGATGTGGCAAAAGTCGTTTGGAAGTCAAACGCTTTGTAAGTCAATATTGAGTAAAAAAAACTATAGTTTGCCAGAAATAAAGTGAAGAAGCTGTTAATTGAATGAATTAAGTGGTATTACAAATTACACAACAAAAATTAAAAAACAGAAATAAATAAAAACAAAGAAGCAATGAAACAATAACTTGAAATAAAACCTCCCGACACCAAGGAAGTCAGAACAAAAAATGTCCCCTATTATTTGATAGGTGAATTGGTGGTGTTTGGTGGTGGGTGGGTTTGGTGGCGATTGGTTTGGTGGTTTTAGTTTGGTGGTGGGTGTTTGGTATTTGTTTGGGTGTATCTTATAAAGTATTTGTGACTGTTAGATTTATATAGAGTTTTACTTACTTTACCTCTCCTCATATAAGACATTTAGGCATTGGTCATATTGTCTTAAAGAGAAGGTTTTGCAAGACAAGGGAAATTATTGGGGACTATACAACGGGGACGGGGACTATACAATTTCTAGCAGGGATTCCCTTGTCTCCTAACTTCCTTTTTACCACTTTAACTTTAGTGATTGTTTTTTTTTCATAATATGTCGTTGCCAACTTAGTAATAATTGTTACAAAAATTTATTGAACTTGATCATTACATGATTAATTTAGATGAGTCGTTGGATTTGAATAATTTAACAATCAAACGTATAACGATCTCAATTGTAAATACTTATGTTAAACGCTGTTATTGATCGGGCTCTATCAATTATTTATTATTATTTTTAAAGAACCTGATTCTTTGTGCACTCGCAGCACCCGTAGGCATGCCAAAACGAAACAACCTCTGTATGGAACGTTCCCCTTATCTTGTTTAATTTGAAGCGCTACGCTTTGAACCACGATTTGATGTATATTGAATAAAGGAGGGTGTTAAATATATCTAAAAATATTATATTTTCAAAAAATCTTACAAGAACGTTCTATTATCGCATTATAGCGTATTTAGAGTAACTTAAGTTTGTTGATAATGCTTTATTTTAATTAATCCTAACAATATTAACAATCCACTGTGCTTACTGATAAAAAATGCCTATGGCATGGCATTAAGTCTGCTTCAGTACATAAGGTGTGCTTGAAGTATTAAATAAATACTATAAAACAAGAAACATGTTCGTATACACTCTGTGGCTGCGTAGAAATTGATGGGCTACGAAGTGTAAACTCAACATATTCTTGCATATTTTTACAACGGTTAGAGAACATACTCGTTACTTATGACTTCATTAAAATATATGACGATAATACACAGATATTATGCGTTCAATTTTAATTAAACTTGACATAGTCGTGTCCGCGGCAATGTCGGCCGTTTCTTGGGTAAATATGTTACCGCTGAGGCGCTGGTCACATAAAAAGTTTCCTCCGAGATCCGGTCCCACTGGTCCGTAAGATCGACGACCTCACGTCGCCGTTTGACTTATGGAAATAAGTTTTCTTGCTACATCTAACTGATAGACTTTGATGATTTTATCAATAGATATTTTTTTAATTTTTGTAATAATTGTGAGAACATTCCTTCGGTGCGACCTATTTCACAGTGTCGTCATTTTTTCGATATGCTGGTTATGGGCATAACAGCATAATATTAATGTCTGTTTTTCGTACTACGTCGTTAGCATACGATTTTCAAACCACGAATACAGTACTGTCTCTACTAATGCTTTTAAAAAAGTTATATGTGACAAAGTCGACCTACATCAAACCCTTAAATGCTTAAGTATTTTAAATATGTGTTTTTTTGTTGGAAGTTTCTAGTTGGTATTTCGCATGCGACTGTATTCTTCGGTCCCTGCGGCTGCGCGCGCGCTTACATCAGTGACGATAACGTTATGAGACTTACGCGACCGGTTACGAGCCGGCAGACACCGCAGTTCCACTTTTGTTATATTCCCCATCATACATTATAACGTTTATATTGCTTTTATTTATTAAACATACAAGCATTATCGCAAGTCAATCGATGTTGAGAAAGTAGCGCGAGACTCTTATTAGAATATTTAATAAATATTCATGATTTTATCAGTATCAATTGGTTATTGATAGAAATAATGTATGTATGATTGATACTGTTTACTAATAGGTTGTACGATTATTTTTATGATGTGTAGCAGGATATCGATGTATAGGACCAGCAGGTGCAATTTCCTTGCTGATGCTAAATTTAGAACATTTCTTCCTTCTCGTTTCTTTTAGTATACATTCCTTATAAGCTTCGCTTGTTGTAGTATGTTTCATATTATTTGAGTATATTTTAGGTCTCAGGTTAAAATTTTGGTAAAGGTTGCTGGAAACCGCTTGATGCAAGAGGCACAAATACGGTAGTCGTGGAGTACCTTAGACGACGTAGACGTTTGTCTAGTGGACGTCTTTCGGCTCATATGATGATGATGATGATGATGATGAAAATAAATAAAAGACAATGCCAAAAATTGTATGAACCTGTGCCCCAGGCTGTACATAAATGAAATCTATGTAATTTAATAGTAAAGATCTTCTACAACAAAAGTATAAAAGGCGCATATTGCTCAGCAGTCGAGGACGAAAGTTATAAAGGTTTAAAGAAACCGTTTTTGTACCTACCGGCTAAAGTATTTTTATGTTTATTGTAAACATTAAGGTATAAACATGTTTAGATATCTGTTCCAGGCATTAAAATACAAATTGAATTCGTTTTAAAGCACTGGGAGAGCATTATTTTTCAAAGTAAATCTATTATGGTTAGCATCATTTGTAGACAGAATATTTTGTGACATAATGACATTTGACGTTTGATCGAAGACTTGAGTGTTGCCAAAATAAAAGTAAAATAATGTTAGATATGAATGCTCAGATTATTTTAAACTATTAATCTAACAATATTACAGTTCGATTTATGGATAAGAAAACATAAAACACTAATAATAATGTACTACGTTTTAAGTTACGCTAACTTACAAATATTTAACATTTTAGGCCAGGTATGTGTTAAGATAGTTTTACCCTGTTTTGCTCTTTGTTAATATTATATGGCAATGTTGGGGGTACTTTCAAGTGAAATAAAAAGAAAGATACTTTTTATTGTGAGTTTTTTCCACGTCTGGTATGGAATGTTAGTTATCTTCTAAAATTCGTATCTCATTTTACTATAAGTATTTGTATTACAATGATCTCTGTACACTTTGGGGCAGAAATTGGCATTCTCCTTTGAAATGAGATATCATTGTTTTCTTGAAAACTGAAACACAATATTATGATTAAGTATATTTATGAGATCAGACGACAAAATTCAAGAAGACTAAATAATTATACTAAATCATAATTATGTGAATTCAATCACAAGTAAGCTTATTATTTAGGGATAAGTATGAGCTGGAATGTTAATAACAAAGATGCGACATAAGCCGGCAACACCTAACTATTACAAAGCAAGCGATGTTGCAATTCAAGAGCCGAGGCTGCTTTAGCGGTCGCGCTCGGCGGTGCAGCACGATCTGGCGTTCCGCTCTGCGCGGGCGCACGCCTCCCCTCCCCACGTCCCCCCATTTCTTGCTGCCCCACGGCCCTGACCAAGACACAGACCCCACAGAGGCGAAATGTTACGAAATTGAGTATCGACCAAACGAGTTTGCGTCTGTAGTGCAGGGCTACAAGACGATGTCGTAAGTGTTCAATGGGAATTGGGAACGGTAGTCTAGTTTACTTGCATATGCCAGGTGCATCGTGTTTCCATTTCGACACTTTTATGACTCGAGTAAATACATCTTAATAAAGATCGGGCTATTCACGTTTTGATATACGACGGTCAAGGATAGAATTTAAACTGTAATTTTAAGAATGGCTGCGTAGACGCCACTTTGAGTTATAAGTTATGATTTACTAATTGTACTGGCTGTTTTGTAGTGGTATGTTTCGCCCCATAATCTTCCCGTAAGACCATCATTATGGGTGTGCAATTTATCTTCTATACTCATTACGTGGATGCAGTAACATGGATGAGCTCGGCCTATGTTTATTATTTATGTGTGGCATCATGTTCGTACGTACGAACGTCTCATGGAAAATAATTGCTGTAGTAAGATGTTTTGTAGAAAAATATAGTGTTTAAATTCCCGGACTAATAAAATACGACAAGGCGTTAAGCAATAAATTATTAAATCGTAAAATTGCAGTACTTAAATTTTACATGTCTGGATGTTTTATTTTGTTAGTAAAGAACAGACACCAAATGCCCATTATAACATATTTATGACTAAGAATAAAGTGAACTTCAACTGGGAAAAAACCAACGACAGTAGTTACCAATTTAACTAAACATTTTACACGGTACACATAAAATTAGTCCTACTTTTATTCACAACAAATAAAATTATTTTAAAAATAATTCCTTAGCACGAAGTACCTATGCCTAATATGAAACAGACGGCGGTTGCTAAACTAGCCAAAAAAAAAGGTAGAATGTCAAAAAGTAGTATGCCAAATTAAAAACATTTCTGTTTAATTCCCAAATTAGCCGAATGCCAGGATACTGCGGGCGCTCTGCAATTACAAATGCCTTCCTAACAAGGCTATTTGTCAGTCGGTACAATTAGCTTTCGTTTCACATAACAAAGGGCTTGTGAATTTAATCGAGTCTGTCATCGAACACTCCACCTGCTGATTTATTTTTTCGCAGCTTTTTGTGTTATCGGATAGGCGGGGACTATAAGCTAAATGCCAACACTTTTGTACTCTCCAGTGAACATAGTTTTATAATTGTTTTAATGAAGGTTTGGTTATTTTTAAATGACTGCCAAAAGTAACACTAAAAGTATAAGGAAAGTTAAAATAAATATCATTAATCAAAATCACCAATACAACCCTCTAAGAGGCTCTTAGAGGGTTGTGATGAAGTAATGCGCCTGCCTGGGTCGTGGGTTCGAACCCAGGCAGGCGCATTACTTTGTATTATTTATTTCATCACCACTGCTCTCAGAAACGGTGAAGGAAAACATCGTGAGGAAACCGGCATGTCCTAGAACCAAAACTTGAAGACATCTACATCTACCAATTCGCACTGGGCCCGCGTGGTAGATTATGGCCCATACGCAAAATGCGCGCTTTGACGTGGAGTTGCGGATACCAGTCCAGTATCTTTATCTTTATCTTTTAAACAACGTACCGTAGATGATAGGTTGTTAACCCATCACCTACGATCACCATGTAGGTGCCATTAAATAACTCGTTTCCTTCACTTGACATTTAAAAATACCGTGGGTGGACATCGTGTACTGTATGTTTTTCTTTCACTGTTGTAATGCAAAGAAAATATACGGTCTGAACATGTCTTAAGTGGAACAAACTGACAGTACATACTTATCTTTGTCATTGCATTATTATGTGTTACTTATTATTATTATTTAAGTCTATGTTGTACTATGGTAGGGTTTGTGCTGGATGCGTCAACTCTTGAAAAAAAAAATGCACTCACAAGCGGATTTTTAAAATTCCCAAAATTATAGCACATTTTTCAGTATATCCTTAAAAGACCTTATTCTCATAGAATAAGGAGTATTATCTTAGAATAAAGAAACGTATTATAATTGAATAAGGAAACTATTTACTTACCTTGTAAGTAATAGGTAGACCTACTTCAAGTACCACCAAAATCCCAGTTCCAATATTCTTCGATAAATACGGCACAATATTGAACTTCTAATTTAGTACATAAATAATAACTTATATGCACTAAGAGACATGGCACACTTACCGACGGTGAGTAATTAGCAAGGATTTGAAAAGAGTATGACGACGGTGAGTATGGAATGCAATCTCGTACGAGATTTCCGCCTAGCGAGATCTCGCGAGACTCAAAACCCAGTCTCGCGAGATCTCACAAATTACGGGATCTCGCGAGATTGGAAGAATCGCAATTAAAACATATGCAAATGCTTGTTTTAAGAACTAGTAATTGACATGATATGTAATTAAATAAAAACTGCGTTGCTTAGTTGTAAAAATAATGTAAGTTTTATTTTAAAAATCAACAGAGTACTTATTATTTTGTCTCTAACTCTAATAACATTTGTTTATGTCTATAATTATTATACCTACTGTAGCTAATCAGTTCAAATTCTTACAATATTGGTAACAAAACAATAATTATCTATATTTAGGCAACGGCCAGGATTCAGTTTGCGCGCAACCGCGCTATGACCTTGTCCAGAAGGAACGAAGTAGCTGCGAAATGACACGCGATTTTAAGTTCATTGATATGGATGTTGCATACCTTACTTACTGAGGTTCGTACTAAAGAGCAATGTATTACAGAACGAGTCAGACTCGCGCGCGTATTTGGATAGGGCCTTAGAAATACACGTCGTCACGCTGCATTTGTCGATCTCGTTATCTCGCGAGATCTCGTACGAAATTTGACGAGATACAATCTCGTAAAATATGGCCGGGATCTCGCGAGATCGAGATCTCGGCGAGACGAGATTGCATTCCCTAACGGTGAGTAATTAGCAAGGATATGAAAAAACAATCGTTACCTTTATGGGTTAAGTAGGATGTGAAAGTAAAAAAAAATCTCATCAGTCACATAATTATCTTGAACACAGGTGAGGTCCAATGCGTTGTTCAGATAATAAAATGTATTAAACCAAATTAGAGCCATCCTTGATACTCCAGTCCTAAACTACAACAATGTGTTACATTCTAAATAAATAAATTTTAAGATTACATCTAAACAAATTGCGAAATAACAAGCAGCTGGTACAGTTTAAGTATTTCCTTTATATTCCGACTAACATGCAAACCACGCGTAATATCAAGGATCCTTAAATCGCTGTGTCAAACCAGAAAAACCCGTGCCTGCTGTCTACTTCACTTGTGTGATTATCATCACATATCTTGTGCAGGTGCTGTGTCGATGAAGAATATGATTTTGTCAAGTTTTTCGACAGCGCGTGCGCGCAGATTGCTTGCATTAATTATTATGGCTTCATATAAATATTGCACCTGCTTTTGGCAATAAACTTTAATGTTAGGCCAGTAAATTGGTTATGTCAGATTATTTTATTTAGGATATAAAAATAACTGACCGCGTGTTCTTAAAGTATTTCGACTCAACGTTGTATAGCAGAAGTTATTACGATTTTATAGTAAAAAAAACTACTAATAAGGCGTTATCAAATCACACTTTTCTATGGGAGACTGTGTAAAATACTAACTACATTACCTACGTGTTCTTCTAGTGATTGCAATGTGTAATGTGAATTTGATAGTCTTAAATTACTCCGTTTCTATCATTAAGGACCACTGTGGAGTGCTGACGGGTTCCTGTTATTATCACCACAATGTACACGCGGCGAGGTGAGGGTTAAATTAATTTCACAGTTTCGAACTATCTTATCTTTTGCGTAAATGAAATGCGGGTAATTTTTCAGTGACAATAATAATTGTGAGTTTGGGAATTAACTTTGCCATTTAAACATTTAATTGTTATTTGGATAGGTTTTTCTTTGAGTGTGTCCGTGGCATCACAACGCAACGGGCCCTATCAGAATAACAGCGCTGCGATATTTATATTTTTAAATGTCGCAGCTAATGCTGAGATAGGTGCCTTTTTGGTCTCGCACAGGTCTTTTTATTATTATTTTATTTATTTTTATTTCTGTCTTTATTTTTTTTAATCTTTTCTTTTTTTTTATCTGTATAAGTTCTGTGCGCCCAAATAAACTATTTTCTTTCTTTCTTTGCAGTAAAGTTACTTTTACTGGCGTGATGACAGCATTGATAGCCTAGTGGTGTGACCGGCGGATTGCCAAATCATAGGTCTCGAGTTCGAACCCAAGGCACGCACCTCTGACTTTTCGGATTCATATGCGTATTGTATAATTATCACTTGCTTAAAAAAAACGGTGAAGGAAAACATTGTGAGGTAACCGGCTTGTCTGAAAGATATTTCCCGAGGTCATGTGATGCAAAGTCAGAGGCCCATGGGCGGCATTAAAACTCTGACACCAGCTGTGCTATTCTGTAAATGGTAAATCACTTCGAAAGTCATTTCGCAAATCATCTCTAAAGTCATACTTACTACGCTTCTCATGTCGCCTGTATAAGTTTCGGTATTCACATGTCGACGTCAAAATACTCACCCGTTTTAGTTCCTCTCACTTTGGTCATCACTTGGTGGCGTCAGTGTAGAAATCACTCCATTCAAGAATACGATATTTTAATTTCACATGATTTCACTGCGGATTCAGAAGTGATTTTGCAAATGAACTTTTCAGAATAGCACTGCTGGTTAGTTACTAACCACACGATGAGCACAAGACTGGCTGACTTGAATTGGTTGAAAATCTTCCAAAGTCTTGTAAAAAATAGCCAGAGAAAAATCTAAGAATCTAATCTAAGTTCAAAATATTCCCTTCTTCTTCGTCATCTAATATTTCTTAAGTATATATTTATTCGGCATTCATTATTAAGAAGCTTTAATGTTTGTCTTCATTAACTCTGACAACTAAATATGCAAAAACATTTACAAACTTGTCTCGAAGATCGAACTGAGTCATTTGAAGTAAACGTCAATTGTACACGCAGAGTTCAAAACAGTTGGCTACAACAAAGAGGTGTCATGCATATTCATGTTTCGCGCCCCCTTTACTAGCGTCCCTACTGAATTGCGCCCGCGCCGACGCTAGCAGTGACACCGATTCTCTACATTCAAGATGCTTCTACTGTACACGTAGATCACTTTTGGACTTTGTCACATTTAACTCGTTATTTGAAAATCGATGAAGCCGTACGTTGGTGACACGTCTTATTTTGCTTCGGTTTGTTTGACACGGTTCTAAGTGTGGTCTATTTTCTTGGGCCGACTGCAACTGAAGGTAAATAAATCCTTTGTTTACTATTTAGGACAGACAGGTGGAACAATTAGTTACAGGTTGATATGTGGAGCAATGTCGTACTGTTTAAAGTTTTCAGGCTAAGAAATCAATTCGATGGATTTGGATGTGTTCTATATACACAGTTATGTCATATTCAATTAAGTAGAATTTTATGTGGTTCGTCAAAGGAAGCCGTTGGTTTTTCTGAAAGGCACAATATACTAAAAGATTTTCTGATAGACCTTTTCATGTCTGTATGATTCAACTCGACCATTAAATATATATACCGTCTCCAATCTATACTTTTCATGTTCATACAAATAAACTATGTAATTTCATAATGGTACAGACGCCAGCACATCAAGTTACTCCCATGTGTCAATTTTTCCCAATTGAAGATGAACCTTATTCTGTTTGACATAAAGTTGAAAAACGATCAAAGAAATTTGACACATAGGGGTAACTTGATGTGCTGGCGTCTGTACAAAAAGCTAGTAGATACAAATTAAATAAGAAGAAGCCAGTCATAGAAACATTACCCGTTTGGTTCAAAAGAGGAATTTATATTGCTCAAACGCCAAGCTATTCATGATGTAAGTATTCATTACAAGCGGTGATACAGCAGACTTAGTGAGTTAGTTTATTTGCTCGTTTAAAGACCGAAGTTTGTTCAAATTGATGAAATACTTACGGATTCTTGATCGAAAACCGATTCGTTCCTTACCATAGCTACTTTTAATTTTGTCTGCGAATCTATAAAATAGCATGCGCACGTTGCACAATACAGATCCAAAAATACAATATACAGCAAGAAATAATGCATTTGAAAAATATCGGAATTTTTCAACCTTTTTATTATATATTTTGATAAATGTATTTTTTTGTAATGTCCTGTTAATTATGTTAAGTGCAAGCATTAATGCTACCGCTACGTTATCGTTTTGCGTAAAAAAGTAAAAGATAACATATGCCTCAAGTCAAGCTAAGATTCTAGAAGCCATCATTGCAATTATTTTCAATGTCGTGTCTGTAAGCAATAAGTATTGTATATCTCCATAAGCTGTATTTATTGCAATACAGCTCGTGACAGGTAATTTGTAATCACTTATCGGTTCCTACATGGACTGAAAAATTTTTTTTAATGGAAAATCAATTTAAGGGTTACTTAAAACAGGCGAAATACCATAATGTAATAATACTTACATTCTTTATTTATTGTAATGTTACGTTATCCAGCAGTTATTTATTTCTGTAAAGAGGTTTTTGCAAACAGTTTTGTACGTCACTTTTTTAAGTATGATAGATAAGTGTTACTATTTGACTACTCTGAGAAGAAACACCAAAAGAAACTTAGGGACCACAGTCCCTTTTAAAGTCGAGACATTCGACTTGGTTCAATCATGTAAGCACCATGCAGATTAGTGTCCGAAATGGTATTTTGAGGAAAGAACCACACAGATATGAGCGGACCAGATCAATACAATAACATAAGGATCTATTTGTTCCAAGAACTAACAGTCGTTTGCAAAGTTATCAGTCGAACGACAAACATAATATTATGTACCTACATACATTTATTTAGCTGCCGATCCTACCAGTTCTAAATGACGCATCCTAAATAAAGACTAACGGCAATTGTATCTGTATTTAATAGTTTCTTGTTTTGAAATCCATTGTAAACATATAATTAGTTTTACAATGTATCGCTGCAATATGACCTGCCGCCTTGACCCGCTCCGTGGTTAACAATTTGAACTAATTTCTCATTTACTTATACCAAAGTACAGACAGAGTATAATTATGTATTTTCTTCATATAATTATGTACTTGGCAACAAATAAATCTAGCTATTTCCTTTTTACGTAGATTACTAAATATTCTATCGAAATTGCCAATTTTTTCAGAGCCATTTACCTAATTAGGTTAGGTTCAGTTTAGGTGGTAATTCAATAATTTTGTTGATGTAAAAGCAGTGTTAGCTAGGTGCAATGTTAAAAAAAAAGCTAAACTATACTAACACATATTTCGAGTATAAATATATAAATGTGTACAGTACACTATATATATTACATAACACACAAATATAAATACAATCAGTTTCCCCTCATTGTAAAGGTTATTCAGTACCTAAACTTTTCTTTATGGTTCGAATTAATTCGTGAAAAAAGGAAGTAGCCAGATTTATTGCGTCACAATAATTAGAATTTGTCCTCGATACACTCCGGAACTAACTAACCAATTTTAATGAAATTTGACTTTCTGTGTGTTATATGGTTAAACTTCAAAGAAGTGATAGATAGGATAGATTTTATGTCGATTATTAACGTTAACCAAACTTCAACCTTGTTTCAACGTATGAAAACTACTAGGTAGTGCTTCGTATACTGGGTGGAAAAATCAGTGAGCCCTGGATAGGAACCACTATAGGTATTTACCATATTATACTACTTCTGATACCAATTTAAATATATCTATTAGGGTTTAGCCTTTTATCACTAGACAATACGCAGTTCATGAATTGAATGCCCAAACAGTTCATATTTTTTTATTTATTTCCATACTCTAGGCAACAAATGATTTCATCACATATTTTTTTGCGAGTTTTGCTAGTTGGTATACAAAGTTTTTTTTATTAAGGCTCAACTCTCGTTGAAGCAGAGCTAATGTAAAGCGACGAGTATACATAACTAGCATTTCGCTCGCGACTTCTCGAGCATTTTTTTAAAACTCGAACTAATAGAACAGATAGAATTACATTCAGGGTTACTTCGTAGGTTGTTTCGTGGGTCTAAATGATGGTTGCTGGGGAATTTGTTCCGCCACTTCTTCGGCCCAGCAAAACACTAGGAAGTGGCGCAGAGCGGGCTTATGTTATTTTGACGTTCAAAAAGTGCTCCTCAGCCTAATTTGAATAAACAACTTTTCATTTATTTTAATTAAAGAAAACATGAGATTTTATTTAGGACCGACTTCCAGAAAATAAACTGAACAACCAATCTTTCAAAAAAGGTTTACGTAATTAAACATGTGTAACGACATAATTTACGTATATAAAATAATATTTCCATCAGCTTACTAAGCTTATAGAGGTAGGTACGCAAGTCCTACGTACGAGAAACCCAAGCCACCAAAACCTGAACAAAAGTTCGCTGGATTCTCCCACAAAATGCTGTCTCTAATAAAAACTACACCGTTTTTACATACATTACAGATAGGTATATTATTTTGTGAAATGCATTGGTCATTGGCCTAGCTGTGGCAACGACCTGTAGGGATCAAGCGCGATGATTGACCGCGGTGACGTCGAATTGTGATGAAGAAATTTTAACTATTGCGTTGTAGTGGTAATTGTCGAAGTCACGCCTTAACATACGCATTTTTATACCAATCTGTGTTTAGAGATTCTTGACCCTTGGACTGGTAAGTTACTTCTTAAACTATGAGTCAGAGGATTAATCTGAAATATACGTCATTATTTTAAGTATTAGTATCTTAAGCAAAGACCATTCTTTACCTTACGCCAGCACATCTTTAAAATCAAATCGGTTGCTGAAGTTTTTGAGTTAAATCCCTTCAAATGAACAAACAAAAATTAAACCTTTACTCTTTTTAATATTAATAAAGATATTAAAATATTATCGAATCTGACTGACACGCGACGGCGGATATATTAAAATACTGCTGGTTCTCTTAATGATTTAGCAACAGTTTTTATTAGGAAGTTTTTATCATATTGTTGTTTACCGCAATCACTATTTCAATTCTATTACGACGCTGTGGATTTATAATTAAAATAAAATAAAAAAAAAACACTACTTACTTTACGGCTTTTGTATAATTATGCTATTAGTAATGTATTATTATTATTTATTTATCAATAAGACGACTTTCGGTCCATACTATTGGAGAAAGAAACAACTGTTCCAAACAAATTGTTAAGTTGCTTGTATAAAAATGTATGAAATAGTACTTTTACGTGTTTCAGGGTCTTTCCATGGCAAAAAGATGTTCATAATGATGAGTACAACCCCTTTTCTTTTGTTAAATTCTATAAGTGTAAAATATGTAAGTGATTTTCGTCTAGCACGTTTTTAGGCTTGAGTACATACAATTACGCGAACGGAGTCGGGGAGAAAGGTTGTGATCTACAGTCTCTCCTGTACCTAAGACACCTTTCGAGAAACTTAGCTCAATTCTGTATAAGTCAGCACGTGAAAAGTTAAGGGAAAGAGATATTATAAACATCGTGGTAACAAAAGTTATCACGCGATGATTTTTACCGGATCGACCAGTTGATCGCCATTTCTATCGCAAGCGTAGTGATCTGGTAATTAAAAAAAGAAAGAAAGAAAAAGCATTTATTTAGCACGACACAGGCAGAGGAACCAGTTAATAAATAAAATTAGGTACAAAAGAAAAGAATTAATAAACCAAATAAAATAAAGAAAAGAAATAATCAAAAAGAATTATGTGCCTTGTGGCTGCGCTAAATAGGTCCATTTCAGCAAAAATGCCAGACAACTAGTGAAAAATGCCAGACAACTAGTGAAAAATGCCAGAAAACTAGTGCCTGATAATGCTGGTTTTGAACTGGACCTGAGGTTGTGAGGTGTCACTGACGAAAAAGCAGAGTGATAAGTATGCATGTGTGTGTAATGATAACCTACTTGACCCCTTGCAGCAAGGGTCTCCGCGAAAATCGGTATTGCCTATTGTACCTTTACTGACGTGTTGTTCGTTCTCCAAAATACTTATATTTATTGTTATGAAGATTATATAACAACGGTATATTTATTTACATTCAAACAAATAACTCAAGCTTTGCACTAATAAGAGCAATAACCGTAACATATTCTTGAGAATTTTTATTGCGTGCAGCCGTAACAAATACTTGAAACTCAAATACATTCTTGTACTGCAAATTAGTTGCCGTATTGAACTGTTTTACCTATATTTGTTAAAGTCACGCTTACATTGTAAATAGGACATGTAAATGAGGGATGCGATAAGTTATGTCACTCCACAGGTGAAATAGAGCGTGAAGATAGCACTTCGCTTTTCAGTATTTTAAATGCAAATAATTGAACGATCCTGTTTATGACTCAGAGTCGTAGTAAATCCATGACTGATTTTACTTAGTGTGTCTTAGCGTTTTATATTGGAACACTTAGTAGGCCCCAAATCAAACTAGAAGGCAGCTTTGACTTTCAAACGCTTAGATCAATTTGCAATTGTCATTAAAACAACGATAAAATATTGCGATATCATTCTCTATCACAGAAAGGAGACAGTTTTTTTTGGGCCCACTATTAAACGGTAACGTTTATTAATCATATTACACATGAAGAAAGTGATCATCTTATTACTATTAACAGACCAAAAATTATATATAAATGTAACCGGAATACTGAAATAATAGCAAAAAAGTGTTACGGCAAAAAATGCTTGTTTAGGAGCGTTTTCACATTAAAATAAACCTATTATTTTAATGTGAAAACAAATATGTTACCCCGGTGCGCAGCGGTAATGACATCGGCGTTTATATGCGTTTAAAGAGATAATTATTAATTGGTACAGTGAAACTTGTTTTTAATTCTTTTACTAACGGAATATCAAGTAACGTACCTACTTTAAAAACACAGTGGAACGAAACGTTTTTAATAGCCCATTGCAAATGCTCTGTGGTCCAATTTCAATCAGTTTGACACTGACAAACAACATTATTATTTCCGATAATATTGTTTCCGATTACTAGATAATTTCATGTTTCTTCTGTTCTTTTCGTATTTTTATTCTAAAGATTTTATGAAAATGGCATCTGTAGATACAGCGCATAATCTACAAAGCCATTGCAAGCAATTGTGCAGCGGAACATTTCAACGGAGATGGGGCTGCTCTTGCTGGATACTGTTGTAATTGTTTAGTGGGCAGAGGCACTGTTGGCTGCTGTGCACATGTGATGTGATGTATATAGTGTGGTTTTTATCTTGGGCGCGGCATCGGCATCAAGTTAAAGTTGAGCCACCTGCGTCTTTTTTAGATGAAATACTGCTTTTAAGAGAAGATTTTGAAAATTATGACGAACAGTAAAAAATACTTCTTGTGACATACTATAATGTGTTTTTTTTTATCTCCTGACACAACCAGCTTATAACACATCACCTTATTATTTTAGATCTCCAGTCCAAGAGATTTAAAATACTAAAGGCTGGTATACTACTTTAGGTATTGAATATCTCAAATTCAAATTCAAAATAGTTTATTGTATATCTTAATCAGTACACAGTACAGTCTATGGCCGGAAAATGTGTGTTTCGAAATGAATACATCTAATCTATTTTCGTGAATATCTCTGTCTATCAAATCGTGTAAATCACATCAAAATCAGTACAGACGTGTCTTTGTTTTATACTTCATATTATTGAACACTGAACAGTGTACTATTTTAACCTAAAATACCAAGGAGACCTATCCACTTATTCAACAATCTCTCTTCTGAGATTTTAGGTTATTATGGGAGTCATGTTTTGACTATCGTATTTCACAGTATTCCGGTTACACACAGTTTTGCTAATATTACCACTGTAATCTACAGATTATAAGGAATAAACTAACGTACATTTCATTGCTAAACGCCACAATTTGTGGTGGGCCTATTCCCCAAACAAAAAAAACTGTCTCCTTTAAATATTAATGTTGAATCTGATTGTCACCTTACGGCGGAAATATTAAAATACTGCTGATTCTCTTAATGGATTAACAACTGTTTTTATTAAGAAATTATTATCATATTGTTATGTTAATATCTTTGACAGTTGTCACGGGTAGTCAGAAGCCCAAGAGTTTGTCAACGAGTTGAACCATGAGGTATTGTGTTACCCACTCAGTGGGTTGATTGCTGCATTTGGTTAGACTGGAAGCCAACTTTAACATAATATGTTGTTAGGAAAAAGGGTAGGCTGATGATGATTGTTATGTACAGACGCCAGCACGTCAAGTTACCCCAATGTGTCAAAAATTCTTTGATCGTTTTTCAACTTTATGTCAAACAGAAAAAGGTTCATATTCAATTGGGAAAATTTGACACATTGGGGTAACTTGGTGTGCTGGCGTCTGTACTTGTACTATTACGGTGTCGATATTGTTAGTTAAAATAAGTACGAAACACGTGAATGAAGATACATGGTAGCAGAATCACCGTTTCATGCAAAAAATTAGACATACGATAATTGATGATGCAAAACTCCGGTTACACTCGTGTTCCGGGCACATACAAGGTAAGATAAACAGATAACTTAGTGACATAGACATAGTAGTTATGTTACAAAAGATATAGGTATTACATTTATTACGGTAATTTTAAAAGAAATTTACAAATGCATGACACTACAGTTTTGACAACTTTAATTGTTTATTTATATGTGCAAATCTGTAACCAATTTATTTTTATATTATTCCGCATTAGTTTAAAACCAATCAAGTCATTCACTATTAAGTCAGTGAACCGAGAAACATAGTTAATTTAGTATGCCTATATACATGTATTTTGCACGAATGTAAATCTTAACTGTGTAACTTTAATTTCACGTAAACTAATATTACTTTGAGTTATTGTTATATTTTAAATAATTCAATTGATTACGAAGTTGACTAGGTTAGTTAAGGGAGTGTTGTAATAAAAGAGTAATATTTTTCTCAGCCCAAAATCAAGCGTTGATAAAAAGCTGAAATAGCAATACATTGGTGCCAATGTTACCTCATATCAATTAAGTTTTTGCAATAAAATAAATTTGGCCTGGTGGGCTATTGTCAGCTCTGTAAAGAGTAAGTTAAAAATGTAACTGGTCACGTCGATGACAAAAAAGAGTAATGGATGCAGGCATTGCACGTTCGCACGACAATGACCGACGGAAGCCGAGCGTCCGGTGTCACCTGCGCCAGAGCACTTCCCTACGCAACCTGAATTATTTCTAATTAATTGTTTGTCTGTATCAGTGGAATAAATTATAACTTTTTGACGTAAATAGAACGACAATCAGAATTTGATAAATGTGTGTTAGAACAAGACATGTGCTGCTTTCATTTTTACTTGACATGTTTGCAGAAAATATTAGCAAGCAGCCCTAAAAATTTAACAAAATAGGATACCTACGTTCCGAGCTAGGTTTTCGATTTCTTATCTCATTTAAATGAATTATTTTAATATAACGGGCTGAAAAATAATGGAAATCTTGATGTTTTTTAATTTCTACTATTAGCATTTAGTTTTTAATGTTGACGTAATCTGAGCTATGATTTGCAATTAAAAAGAAAACGGTCATCTCCATTTTGCTCTTGGCGACAGTCCTTATTGAATATTTCGACACTAATTTTAATAAAATTCATGAACACTGTCGCTGTCCGAATGAAAAACGGAACCCTAATAGGATCACTAGTCAGTCTGCTTTTCCTCCAAAATTTTGTGAACCATTGAGTTCAACTTTTACAAATGTATGCGGTTTTGTGTCCCAACCAAGGACTTGCGCCGTAAACAAATGAATTTTAAATATGTGTAACATTTAAATAGTGCACGAGGTTGTGGTTCGAATCCGGGCAAGTACCAATGTGACTTTTTCAATTCATATGTACTTTCTAAGTTTATCTTAGACATCATTGACATCGGTGAAGGAAACCATCGTGAGGAAACCTGGACTTATATAGTTAATATAAGTTTGAAATCGCCAATCCGCCTTGAGCAAGCGTGGTGATCAATGCTCAAGCCTTCTCTGTATGAGAAGAGGCCTTTGCCCCGCAGTGGGATAGTAACAGGCTGGTATTTTTTTATTTAAATAGTAAATTTGAACAAACAATCAAACTTTTGTAATCGGTACTTACGTGTTGTTGTTGGCGTCCCAAGTGTCCAAACACAGATAATAAGTTTTATGTCGGGCAACATTGATTGTAGTAAGTTGTCTATGACTGTTTTCGTTTATTTTTTTTAGTCCATTTTTTTTAATCCATTTTTTTAGTCCATTTTTTTAGTCCATTTTTTTAGTCCATTTTTTTTAGTAAGAAAGGTAAATAAAAGAAATTAAAGTCTAATCAAGAAGTGTTTCTATCCAAGGAATTCTTCATCCTCAAGTAAACTAGCTTACAGATCCTAAAAGGCACAACAACAACCATCATCATCTGCTTTGCTTTTTAACTATGTTGGGGTTAGCTGCCAGTCTTACCAGCCTGCGTAGCATGAACACCGAAGAAACGGCCTTTGTCGTGTCTCGGAAGAAAAGAAATTAAGTGTTCATGCTACGCAGGCAGGTGTATTGAAAGAAATTTGACAGATTGAGGTTCCTGTCTATATAATCTGTCACTTTGCCGATTCGTCTGTAGACAAAGGCCGTTTCTTCGGTGTTCAATGTGTTGATGCTACGCAGGCAGATGCAGCTGAATAGCAATGTTTTACATGTAGCGATTGCATGTTAAACCTCCACAAGCCAGCTACTGGGTGACTTGTTTAAACTGGTGGACTTTTGAGCTTTTCACTACCCATAAAGACTGTCAAAGATCTACAAATGACAGCCAGGACTTAACGTGCTTTTTGAGGCACGGTCACCCATCAACGGACCAAACTCGTCAGACGTAGCTGTAACATGAGATTTATATTTAAAATGTAAAGGTTTCTTGTAAATAAATGAAAAATAGTTCTTTATTCATCGATACCAGGAAACTCAATAATCATGCATCATAGAAAATCTCTCAATACTCTGCGCACAAACTCTCCTTTAACCTTTTTCATTATTAAATGCACCAACATTTGTTGTTGGTATGGGAGAACCCGTTTTTGAACTACAACGTTAACATTGTTCTTGGGATAAATTATTGGTACTACTTGTTGGACTTCATAAGACTAAAAAACATGGTAGATATGCATCGTATAAAATCCTCTCCACGCGAGTGCAACTGAAATCTGCTTCTTTTAAATGTCATCGGATGAGTTCTGCAGCGACTTTTCAACTTACGTACAAAGTTTTACAGATTTTTTAACTAAGTAAATACACACATCAAAAGTGTCTAGGGATCAACATACCTATATTTTTGCAATAACTTTTCTCCTGATTGATATTAATTAAAATTTTCTTTAAGGATTCATCAAATAAAGTGTTTTCGTTTGTCACAGTAACGATAAACCAAGTCACCTTTGCATTAATAAAGAAATTTGCCATTTTCCTAATAAAGAGATTTTTGACATTTGAACCACTAACATTAAAGTTCGAAAAAAAGACTGAAATAACAGTTTTCTTTAAAATTTTATTGGGTAACTTAAACAATTAATAATCCGTGTTTCTACCGCGAACACTAACAACACAAGAACATCGGTTTGGCATACTCAAAATGAGTTCATCCAAATCACGCTGTGGAATGGCCGCCCATGTTCGTTGCAACAACAAAAAAAGGTCTTCTTGCGACTGGATACCCTCCATATTCGGCAGAGCTCTTCTCTGTAGCATATCCCATGCATGCTCAATCGGGTTCAAGTCTGGCGACTGAGCAGGCCAGGGCACGACATTGATGTTAGCTGCGGCGAGAGTCTGTCTTACAACTCTTGCGGTGTGCGGTCGTGCATTATCATGCATTAACTGAAATAAGGGACCGATTTGCACTTGTAGAGGAACGATGACGTCTGATACAATCGTCTCAGCATAAATTTGAGCGTTGAGGTTGCCTCTGATCCAAATCAACTCAGTTCTTCCGCCGATCCAAATACCCGCCCATACCATGATGGTTCCACCACTATAAGGATGGACTTCCTGCCAGGATTTTAATCGCTGTTGGCGTCCAGGGGTTCTCCAGTGTCGTATACGTCTTGTATCCGGTCTCATACCAAAACGAGACTCATCAGAAAAGCACACGAAACGCCATTGTTCTTCTGCCCAATTTCTGTGTTCAAGAGCCCATTGATATCGAATCCTACGATTGTGCATTGCTATAGGTGGTACCCGTAGCGGTCTTCGGGAATGAAGGTTCACTTCATGCAAGCGGTTTATAATAATCATTTATTTTCTTAAAACATTTTGTAGTACATTTTTACTTAAGTTCTAGTACCTAGAGTGAAATTGACACTAAACTACATATTAATGAATGTCATTCTGTTTTCCTTGCTAGGCTAGAAAATAGCCTGTGTTAAGGAAGCACAGTTGCCATTCCCCAAAAAGGAGTACACAATTAAATTAAGTTCTAAGTACTTAAGACATATACATAATTCTATGATGTATACTACGGCATTAAATGACAGGTAACTGGTTTAAGTGTGGAGATTTGAATGTGTGTGAGTGTGTGTGTGTGTGTGTGTGTATGTGTGTGTGTGTGTGTGTGTGTGTGTGTGTGTGCATGCGTGAGCAGGGGAGGGTGGTAGCCCCACTAGGGCCATGTTTTTAAGTAATTTTCAGTTTCCTCATGTTTTTTCAAGTAAGAAATTACTGATGATCGTTTTACATTTATTATATGGAAGGTCAAAGACATAAACACTTTTGTTAATTTTGTTATAAAGAGATGGGCCTAAATAGTAAAAAAATCTTTTTGTAAATTTAAATTTTGCGGTTTCTGACTGTTTGGTCGCTAATTAAGTTCCCTGAAGAGTGATGAAGCCTCACGGCTAATATCATGGCGGTTATTGTTGGAGCTCTTCGAGTTAAGATTTGAATGTATCGGTCTTGTCTCCGTGTGGTGCAGCGATACCGTCCTCCATGGCGCTCAGCCACGGTACCAGTGCTTCGGTAACGTGTCCAAAGTCGACTGATAACACTCTGACTTGTATTCAGAGCTAAAGCCACAGTACGTTGCCGGGAACCAGCTTCTATCATTCCCACGGCTCTGAGCATTTCTTCCCTGCTTAAATGACGTCGCCGCTCCATAATAACGTTGGTTTTAATCAGTAGTAGGGAAACAGTAGCACTAATAATGTCTTCAATGCGTTGTATGTTTTTATAGGGAAAATATTGACAGCTGATTTTCATCTTTTACTCGAATTTGATTCACAGTTCCTGATTCAAATTATGAAATGCACCAAAAAGGATCCATATAAATTTATCAAATCATAAATTTATTACAAAGCCACATCTCAATCTCAAGAAATCCACATAAAAATGCTTGATCCCTAGACACTTTTGATGTGTGTATTATGATAATCTTCTTAACATCCTACGCATAACAAGTTTATTGTAAGTCTCAAAATAATATTCAATTCATTGCTCGTCTCATTTTATTTTATCATGAATGAGATCGTCATAAGCTTCCATGAGGCAAATTTTTTTCAAGCGCAATGAACAATACTTAAAACATCGAGTTATGATGTTTTTATTAACATCGCTTGCAGATACCGTATTTCGAAAATTAAGACTAAAAACTTAACAATCTTTTATCGAAACAAGGGCCTATATTTTCCGAAGGGTTAGGCAGAGGTGTACCAATATTATTCCTACATTTCACTAGATATGTTTAAACAAAGTGCGAGCCTATTGCCAATTTTTTCCCAAATATTGACTACAGAATAACTCCGTATGAAAAATCTTATTAACATTTGTCTAACCCGGAGATGGGACCCGGGACCTCGCTATTGAATAAACTTTTAGGCCATTTAAAGTTCAAATTAATACGTTTCAGATGGAACAATGGGTAGGCCTTTAGTGTGGGACGCTACTTGTGTCGATACTCTGGCGCCGTCCTATCTTTCTGCTCTTCGTGCTTTGCTGACGCTGCCGGCTGCCGCAGCGGCTACGGAGAATCTTCAGCGGTGGAAATATAAGAACCTTGTTGGAAATTACATTTACGGGCCGTTTGAAACTCTCGGGTTATGGGGTCCGAGTGCTCATAGCGTTTTTAAAGAACTTTCAGTACGCTTAGTTGACATTTCGCGTGACCCAAGGGATGGCTTTTACTTTGGTCAAAGGATTAGCATTGCCATACAACGTGGCCACCAGTCTTTTGGGTACAGTACCAGCGGGCAGCGATGCTGATGATTTTTTGACGCCACATTTTAGCTATGCCTATTAAGTAGTTTTGTTGTGTGTATTGTTACTATTTTTAAAACAGCTGTAATTTCTATGTAAATAAATACAATACGTGTCAGAATATTACCAAACTATTGACCATTTATTTGTGTAAAAAGGCAGTGGGTCGATCAATTTGCTTCCAAGAGTATTTCTTGAAACCATACAATAATGGTGATTTTCTTCTCAGTCTCACGATTCTTGTTCTGAGTCACAGTTCCCAAGTCCGTGTGATGACCACCAGTAATTAAAGTCCAAGGTTTCTCATGGAATCTTATCGTATAAAAGCTCACAGAGATTTTAATCATACGAATTATAACGAGTTCATAATGCCTCTGAATAATAAACTTTTAGAACCAGGAAGTTAATTTATTAGTTGAAAAGCTATTGCTTGAAACAATTAGAAGCGTAATGATCAACTGTTTTAGTTTTTTTTTTATCATTTTTGCTCAGAATCGGAGTTAATTTTTGCATGCTAAGTTCCTAATGTAATAAAAGATTGTTGTGTAAATAACTTAGCATCCAAAGACTTACTTTTGCAAGCATCTAATATTTTATATTGGAAAAATACATACAGTCAATGGTAGAGAAGTTTTGAATATAGTATACATGTCATTATAAAAGTAAATCACACCCGGACGCGTATTGCCAAACTGTATACCCATGCCCAGACACCCGTAGTCTGAACTGAACTACATCGTGCTCATTAAAATCACAAATAAATTGGAGCAAAGTGCATACGAGCTCAGAGCAATCTGAGAAGATATGCATTTTGCTCGCAACAAATTGGACCAAAGTACATACGAGCTCAGAGCAATCTGAGAATGTATGCATTTTGCTCGCTTGTATGTAAAGCAAACTGTGTCTTGGTGTTTTTTGTCTCCGACTAACCGTTTGTCGTAAAAATGATGTGGAAGGGATCCATAGGTTAGGTTAGGTTAGAATTGTGACCTACTACGCGCGAGCCGAGCGAGCGAAGCGAGCGGTGTCGCGGCAGCGGCCGGCGAGCGCTACCTCGAAATTGCTCGGGAAATTTTCCTAAGTATTTTTTTTCATAGTGCCCCCAAGACGACACTCTACCCGCATTTTGTTTTAAATTATCGATGTGACGATGCCATATTACATACTACACCAGACACTGGAAAGTATGGACGTCTGGACTCGTATGTATTTTGCTCTAGTATTTTAAAGCAAAATGTATATTTATTCAGACACTCTCTGAATCTTGGTATACAGTTTGCTCTTTAACTACAAAGGCGAACTGCGATCGAACTTAGAGCAACCCCGGTCTGAGTCAGTATACAGTTTGACAATACGCCACCCGGACAGTACGATTAAAAGATTAAACTAGACTAAATCCTTTTTTCAACTTCCTCCCCTAGCTGAACATGTTTGTGCTTTTCTTATATGCTAAACACCATTTTATACCGTGTTTAACGCAAATAAATAATTTGTTATTTATTTATTTTAAGTTTCAATGGTTGTGTTAAGTGGCAGTGAAATTAATATAACCATTAAAAGGCACTTTTGAAAGTAAAACATACAAAATCAATGAATCACAAAAAACATCCTAGTTGGCCCTTTCAAAAAGTAGTTTTGTATGGGGAAAAATGGGTAAGAAAATCCATACGTCATAGTCTTTTAAAATAGTATTTCACAATGTTTTGTATGTATTACTCACATATGTACATTCAACATCACTTATGTACAAAGTTAATATAAGTCTGAAATCGCCGATCCAACTTGAGCAAGCGAGCGTGGTGATCAATGTTCGTGCCTTCTCTGTATGAGTAGAGCCCTGCAGTGGGGCAGTAACGGGCTGGTATAATGTAGTAGGTAATCACACACATTATACCCTTAGTAGAAAACAACTTTATAAAATAGATACAAGGCATTACAAAAAATAGACAGGTATAAGCGGTAAGTTATTTTAAAAGAGCAGATGTCAAACGTTATTCTTATTTTAAAGCTATCTGGTAGTTAGGCCATCGTCAAAGATTACTACATTAGATACTTACACCCAAATCAGTACATACCACATAATCAATCAATCAAATAGCTCGTTCTAAGTCCATTGCTTGACATGTAAACATGTTTAAGATAGTGATCTCCTACGTATTATATTTTCTTTAATAAGTAGGTTTGTTGTTGATGCAAAAAGTCAGTATATCTATTAGAAAATAATCGTTATACGCTAAGCGAAAACTTTGGATCCGTTTTTAGGAATATTGAGCTCGTGGAGGATCGTAAGATGGAGTGCATAAAGCTAGAATTGTTCTAGCTTTGTGCATTTCTTCTCGACATTTCACATTTCGGCCACAAAGTGATCACAGATGATAATGTCACTTTAGTCAGAAAAATCTAAATATTGAGCTTTTAATAATCTTTGCCATCTATGCTCACTAATATAATATAAAGTGGAGAAAGAAGTCGAGTTTCCACCATTAAGCGACCACCAGTACCTAGTAACAAATTACTTTGGAGTTTGTGGTATTAATTAAATAATAATTATGTACTAGTTTCAAGATACTGCGAACAATATTCCATTTGCCAAATGTGTCTGACGTGATTTAAAAACCTGCATCGCAGTTAAAATAACAATTATTATAACATAATTAAAACAGCACAAGATCGACATCTGTAGGTACTTATCAGACAGAGGTGGACATTTTGCCAGTAAATTTATTATCAGCTTTGTTTGCCATAACAAAAAAAAAATAGAATAGAAAATATTTCTTCTTCTTCTTTATCCTAGCCCTTTCCCATTATTTGGGATCGCTCTCCTTATTCTGCGATGCCAGGAAAGTCTGTGCTGTGTTGTTCAAATATTGGTTTGGGCAAGCTTTAAATTAAAGAATACATTTATGTGTATACTTACTGTTGTAAGACGTTTTCCAATGTAGGTTAGATGCCTGAAGTAATTGCTTTTTTTATTTAATTTAATTTTAAAACTCCATGTGAAAGAAGGTTGGCCTGTTGTCATCAAGCGGGCACAACTCCAGATTCTGACCTGCTATTAGAAAAAGTCCTGACAAAAAACCAATAACACTGCCTGACTCTGAATTTTACCGAGGACCTGATTGCGACTTGATCATAAATAAAATATAATTAACTTCTTAAATACTAAATGCAACGGCTTTCATTAGTCCAACTTACGCCTTGACAACCTCGAATTATGAGTAATTGCTAACTGAGTGAGTGAGTACTTTGGTGTGGGAATTTAACATGGAAATTTTCCTGCAATACGTTTTGCATGTTATCATTAAGTCGTAAAGCATAGCTATAAGGACATAAGCAAACAATCGTAAAAATAGTATCAAGAGTGAAAATGTTAGATGCGGGCACCCACACGACTCGACGGAAGTAATGTAAATGCAGATATTAAACTACCTACATTGAACTAAATAAGTTCGTGCTACGCATTATAATTAACTGCTTTGTCTTTGTAAGTGCTTTGTTTTGTTTTAACAATGTATTTTGAGAATTTGGTATTGTTTAAAAGAAATGTTTGAGACGTCTGTGTCTTGCTCGGCAGTGTGATTCTATTCAAATCACACCGTGAAAACTTAGTGAAGTGAACTGTCAATGACATATTAAAGTATAGTGTTATAAGTATGGAATGGACGCTGGCAAAATAGTCGACATCGGCTCAGTTGCCAAAGAGGAAAAAAAAAAATAGTATGGAATGACAGCTCAATTCGTTTTCACTTCACCTTCATTTTAACGGGATGATTTTACAGAATAGCACTACAGTTTCCTTTATCATACTAAGTAATAGAGTTACGACTTATATTATGTGTCAGTAAAAAAGTGCGGTTGTGCGCGTGTTTTTGTAGCTTTATCAACTCATAGTTGAAAAACGTTCCTTAATAATCCCCTTGTATTACTATATCGGCCGGTCGGTTCAGTAAAGCTATTACAAAATTATTCTCGTGAAAACAATGACGGAAAAGCAAGCTTCCTGAAGTAATACTTAGGATTGATAGTTCATTTCACAGTTGTTTAACAAGTTTTCACGGGTAGGCTTTAATAAAATCAACTTGCTATGCTTTTAGAATCCACCAGACTTTCGCAGCCATCACTTGGTTATCTGTCCTTCGTAGCGTAGCGAGCGATCCCTTGGAGTACCAATTCAAACGGGCTGCGAGTTTCTTTCATAGTACTTTTATAACGTCATCTGTCAGATCATAAGATAGTAAGTTAATTTTGAAAGTAAAGTAGCTTCAGAGGACACATGGTTTACATTAGAGATCATATTACTTATCGAAGAGTTTTACACCTCAATCAATAACAACTGCTTCTTGAGTTTTATAGTGTAAAATGCAAAGTCCACCTTAAATTTTCAAAGTGTGATAATCATTGAAAAATACCAAAAATACTTTCGTAAGCAAGATCCAAGTACGTAACTGGCAGATCATGGATAAAGAGTTTATTTATCTGAAATGTACAGTTAATCCGAATATATTTTAATACAATTCAAAGACAGTCCCAAGTTATTGGTAATAATTTAAGGGTTAAAGTTGAGTTAACTTAACGGTACATAGACTTACGATTGTGAACGTTCAACCACGAGCATTTTCTTCAATAAGGATAATTAATCATGTCAATTATACAAAGCCAATCATTGTAATTGATTATTCCCTTTAGTATTTATTTATATATGCAAAAGTGTTAATTGTGTACTAGCTTATTTTAAGATCCTTGATTGATTGCATTTAATTATCTCTTATAAAGGCACAATTCCGGGCTTATAGCTCACCATAACTTGGTAACAAGCCTCGAAGTTAACTGTAAACTTGACTTAGCCGGAGGATTGTAAAAACTTAATCGGTAACAACTGGAGCGAATCAGGTGAGCGCACTAATTGTGGAACGCCAATTAAAAACAATATTGTGCAATATTCGATAGGCGATGGAGTCACGGAAGATGATGAAGTCACTTATCCTACATCGTTCATGACAGATGTTATTCACCGGAACAATAATTGTTGTGAATAGAGATGTGCCCACGCATGCCCCAAGAGTCTAATGACCACGGAACGAACTCGAACTGTGTGAGCATGTCGACGTACTAGTGAATATTTTTATCTCTTAAAATAATATTTCAAGTTCGTTAAAATAAAATGTGTTTTTGGAACGAATTTCCTCATCGCGCGTATTGAAAGGGGGCTAGACGGAAAAAAATCTTACGAAAAGTTGTCACGACACTTTTTGCTATAGTAAGATATTGTAAGCTGTGCGGCGTCGCATGTTCGCAGGGAGAGGGAGAGGGAGAGGGGGAGGGGGAGGGGGAGGGGGAGGGAGAGGGGCAGGGGATATGGGGAGGGTTGGAGGAGGGTGGGAGAGGGGGAGGAAGATGGCGGGGGAGGGGGAGAGAGAGAAGATTGAATAGTTCACTAATCAATCGAAGGGAACTTCGTTCCATCCGGGTGTCCCTTGACACCTCTCAAGTTTTTTATTTATCCAGGATCGGAAGAACGGGAAGTCATATGGCATGTAATGGTACAGTAAGACACTTCTGAAACTGAAGTTGAAATCCAGTGCTTGACAACCCTCGACATGACCTGAGCATAATGCTCAGGCTCATAATGACATGTGCCTTTTGTTTCCGATATTATAGTTATCTGTATACATATACAGATACATGCACTTGCACATCAAGCAACCCCAAACTGCCAAATCCCAATTGAACATGAACCTTATTCCGTTTGAAATAAAGTTGAAAAACTCTGCTCTCCTCTCTACTACTTCTAGCTGTAATACTTGAGACAATAAACCTTAACTCTGTTCTATTTTTCTGTCCATTCAATCGCTTATTGTACCGGGTACAAAGGGGTGAAAAGAAACTCAAGAGTGAGTAGAAACAAAACTTTGAGTAGGATTTTCACGTATATGTTAAAAGTTGTTCGTTACATACTTACGAGGACTCTAATGCTTTTAAATAATTTAGATAAATAGTTTTGACATTTTGCAGGAACTTGAGATCGAAGGTTAAGTTACGCTTGACAATGTTGGTTTGTGGACGGGTGATCACTAATTACATATCAAGACTCCTTCGTTCCTCTGAATGCACGTTAAGCCGCTGGTCCTGACCGTCATTTCTAGAGGACAATCGTTACAGATAGTCAGAAGCCAGAAAATCTGACAAGCAGTTTAACCAAGGGGTATCGTGGTACCCAGTTACCAGTTACTCCATATAAAACAATGGTATTCAGCTGCGGTTAAACTGGAAGCCGACTCTAACATAGTTCGGAAAAGGCTAGCCAGATGATGATGATGATAAATAGTTTTGACACGTTGTTATTATTAATTAATAATAGTAAACTAAAGTGAAAGGGTCAAAGTTTTGTTTCTTTTCACCCTTAAGTGCCCTTTTTGCTATTGGTAAGGTACCAAAGATTACCAATAGCAAACACAGCATGCATACTTCTTCAGTATTCAAATTAAGAGTAGTGATCGTTCATGATTCAGAAATTCCATTAGGTGAATGATCAGCACCTTTCTCCGGGCATTGACGCACTTCACTAAAACTTAATTTGTTTTCCCAAAATATTTCGGAGGTAAAAGGTAATCATGAAGGGGAAAACCAGAAATCGCATATCATAAGCGTGGTCGTGTCCTAGTTAATGAACAGGTTTCTTTCGAGTGAGTTGGAGTCTGAAAATAAGATGGAAGATTACTAGAATAGTGGAGTGGGCTAAGAAAGATTTAGGAAAATTGAGAAGATTTTTTTTCTTGGTTTTAAAACAACGCTCCTGCTCTAGAATTTTCTACGTTCTAATCGTTATTGAGGTTACAAATATAAAAAAATAAAAACAAAAAGTACAATTGTCAGGCAATCTTGACTTTTCATTTCTTTTTTAATGTTTGAAATTGACTTTTGAAAATTATTACGACTGAGATAATTGTAACATCGAAGTTTGTCCCGCCCAATTTAATAACAAATCTTAAATAATAACAGTGTACAAGTAAAATAAATTCAAACACAAAATTCAATTTGTTTTTTTTTACAGTGATGAAGAAGAAAATTTAATCTAACTGACAGTAATTTTGCCCTATAACTGATAAGTGGAATCACATAATAATGTAGTTTACCAAACATCTTGTTGTGTAAATGCCAAAAATGGTATGTAATTTAGTGGCCATTACATGCTTCGATTTGCTTCGCTCAACTAAATTTGGAATAGAGCGAACGCCACACATTCTCTCGCGCTCATGTTAGATAAAGCTACCATTGTGAGATGTAGTTGGTTTGTATGGTCATTGTTGGTGGCAGCGCGCGTTATAAAGTCGTTGGATTGTGGCGAAAAGAGGTCGCGGGGGCGCGGGAGCGGGCGGCCGTTGACCGACGACAACCTTATTGCGTTGAGCCATGAGCCAATGTCTAGGGTAAGGTCCTTAGACCCGAAGTGGAGTGCTGTTTTCAATGGTACGTTTCCGTGGGCGGCTCGACACGGTTCGGTTTTTTCATCGTTTGCAAAAAGAGGTTGCATAATTTCAGACCATAAACGATGCGAGCTCGTTTACTTTACTAAATATTTGACACAAACATATTTTTCTTGTGTTGAAAATTGAGTATGGATGTATTAGTTTACTTTTCTTTGCTAATAAGTATTCATTTGCTAATGATATTCTTAAATATGTAGGTACTGTTTGGTAATGCTTTCAGACATACACCTACATTATTTTTATGAAGACTTTTAATTTGTTTGTCACTTTTAATTTTTTGAAGTCGATTAAGTATTAGGTTTGTATTTGAAGATAATCGGCTACGTTGTTGCGTGCGCGGGATATGATTTTATTTCTATTACTTAAGTAATTGCTTTTGCGTCTTTCTTCTCAGAATTACGAATCAAAGTAAGAAAGCTCGCGAAGCTTTTTGTATGACGGCGATAGTTTGGCCATTCGCCTCAAGGCTAGATGTTCCATTGGAGAGTGTAAGAGAGGGTAATGCCCTCCGAAGTTGTTTGTGGCAAAAAATGGGGACACCGAGACCGGCTCACTTATTTTGTTTAAGTTATGAATCAGCGTGAGAAATAATACTAAATTAACAATTCGTTTTTGTTATTTCCATTGCCAACTCTTATGCAAACGAGTGGAAGAAAGTTTAGTTTCAAAATATTGGATTTAGGTTGAATTGATATTTGTACATTAGTTATCAGAGTTAGAGTTAGATACATAATAGCCCACATACCTACATATCTTAGAAATAAAGATACTAATACTAACCCAATTAACTTATTAATTATAAACTCTGTGTGCCTAACACACATACTACTTGACTTTATAGCAAAATTTTATTAGACTTAAGTTCTATGGATGATATTAAAAAAATTGTTCTTGCCTCATAAGTCGGAACCTAAATGTTAAAAGATGTTTGTTATTATTTTCAATTTTACAATCGTTTGCATCAAGAATTATTTCTAGGCATACTAAGCACTACGCATTTATGCACAAATAAATTTAAAACTTAGCATTAGAGAATTTAAGATTAGACAATGAAGTAACAGGGCAACCCCAACAGAGGTATTTCGTATAGCCCCACTAGACCCTCAACATGTTGTGCAGTTTAATGCATGAGATACAGTGTTTTTTATTGAAATTTAGGTACTACATACGTCTTTGCATCTTGTTGACATCCATCAGAACAAAAGGGTGTGAATTTATTAAATTAATTCAATTTTATCCACGACTTCGCAGTAAGCCAACAAAGTACTTCGGAGACTTGCCCATGCAAACCAAAACCGAATTTCAACACCATTTGGAATTTCAAAATTTGCCCCATTTTGTGGCGGGATTCAAATTCTTTAAAATATACGTTTTTCTATAGGTACAATGTTTACACTGTTTCAGGGTACAGTAGAGCTTGTAAGTTATAGAGTTGGCGTATTGTTTGCTTTCAAATTATAAAGTAAAATTAACCAACTATTGAAATTGTCGTCGTACAAAAACATTGATTTCTTGACAAAAAACACTTCGTCGAAGGTAATAATTGATTTTTCACACCAAACTCTGTTGAGATAAAGCGCTTTGCACCGCGTGCTTTGATCGCAGTACTTCTATACGATTACGAAGCCATCTGAACACCCCATTACAAATTCTTACTGCGACCTAACTTCGTTGAAGAGTACGACAACGACCTCAAAATTGTATTCAACATGGGAAACGTCCCGAGATTGTTGTAAACAAGAACGTGCCAAAAACCTTGATTTTGTTTTGGGAAGTCAGGGGCGAGTGACACGCTACAACTTGTACTTGTTTTTCCTTCTTCTATGGAAAATGTCTTTCGCAACTATTTATAATTATAATCGATGTGGTATAGAAATATACATAATACGAAGGAATTAGCACCATTGTAGGTACATTCCCTTTTAGCCCTTGCTATACAGAAGGCCACAAGTCTTTTGTAACACTCGTAAAATCTGGACTCTATAACAGTATTAATAAGACCTACTTCAGGCTAACGAAAAGTTGTTCATAGCTCTATACCTACGTCGTTCAGGATGATATTTTATGTGTACATCGTTGATTGCAATCAAATGATCCCTGTGAACTGAATCTTGAGACTCTAAGTACAGTGTGAAGTAGGTAGTTAGCTTAAATTGAATGGAGTTTTTGTTGTAGTAAGATTATCTAAAGTATCAAAATGTTAATATGATACTAAACAAACTTTGTTTAGTATCATATTAACATTTTGATACTCGTGTCTGTCTCGTTTGCCCAGTAGTCGCAAGCGCAACATTAAGCGTGGGGTACCCGCCAGCGTGGGTTCGATATCCAGGTCAAGCAATGTGTTGTTGAGTGTTTTTATTGGGATTTTTGGTATTCATAGAAAAAACCGCGTCACTGTTGTCAAGGTTGAGGGCGAGTGACAACAGCATTTTAAAAACTTTGACGGAGGGTATTAACTCTCCGATCATTAAAAGTTTTGTGAGAAGGACAATCACTGAACATTAGCTAGGGATGTCCTTTTCACAATACTATTTTATTTTATTCTTTTTTTCTTGTTAATTATTTTGTAACTACTAACACTAGCAATAAGTTATTTAATGTTTACCAATACACTGGATAATTGTTGTCCGAAAATAAATTAAATAATAATAATAATAGCCTGGAGGTTTTAAGGCAATTCGCTCATACCTACATCTAGATATAGGTACATGGGTTTTTAACATAGATGGCGAAATATGGGTCTTACAGTTGAAGGAAAACTCTCCGAAATTCAAAAGGGGCTTATACAGCTGCAGAGGACGATCGTAAGTTAAGCCAAGCTTTCCGAGTCCATGGCTCCTTCGTGGTTTTGTCAGTTGTTACGGGTAGGTACTCAGAAGCTCGAAAGTCTGTCAACCAGGCTTATCAAAATGGCATCCATTCTGACCCAGTAACTGGGTTGTGAAGTCCAGATACCTAATGTTATTCTTCGTGTGCAATACATAGTACTACTTAGCTACATCCAGTTAAACTGGAATCCGACATCAATATGGTTGGAAAAAGGCGCATGATAATGATATTTCCAAAATTCGCACATTCATTTAAATAAAATAAAAATATTCCACAACTTTCACACAGCGCCATATAGTATAGTTCCAAGCTAAGCAGAGCTTATGTTATGGGTACTAAACAGCTGATAAACATACTTATATATTCCTAAATACATACATATTATATATAAATTTATAATAATTAATTATTATAATTAATGTTAATTCACATCTTGACGTCGTCGTCAAAGCCCAAAAGTACGACGTATGAAAAAACAAACCTAAGTGACGATATACATAAACTTACATATGGATCCAATTATTATTCCATGCAAGCATTAACATCTGTAATTTATTGATTGAACACCCACTCTTTGTCAACATTCATTCACTATATTCTTTTCATGAATCTCACCAAACTTTTGTATCTCCATATATTAATCGTAAATGCAGTCCATAGAAGTATAGACTGCATTTACGATGATGAATAAAACATTCAATCAATCTTAAGAAAATTCGGCTTCGGCTGCTCTAATGACGTTGGCACACTGAAAAAGTGCATAAAACCTAATGATTCCCTTTGATATTTCAGAATTTAATTTGTCTGCAATGACACCTACACAGGAGTTAACTTTTTTGCAAAAAATAAAACCGACTTATTTTTACTTTTTATTTTTCCATTTTTAGTTGTTCCCATACAAATATTTGCCATAATTTTTTTTTCATATTGTTAATTGTGAACAATACATGTAATGATAATAGGGTTACCACTTAGCCCTAATAAATGAAACTTTACATACCTAACTGTCGAAATCTAGGTGTATTGTACACATCTGCGTACCCTTCAAAGCATACAGGCGTGATGATACGTCATGATGTTGTTTAAACAATAAACATCCAAGCGATTCCAGCAATCACGACAGATTTGCCGTCTATTTTTGAAGAGTTCCATTGTATATCTCCGAAGATCAGCACCAGATCTTCACCAAATTAAAATGGGACCACCTCAGAAGTATACTCTTTCAAATAAAAAAAGAATTTTGAGAATCGGTCCACAAATGGGGGAGAAAGGGGGAGAAATCAGGTAACATACATAAAAAAAATAATAATACACACACAAGAACATAGAACCTCCTCTTTTTTTGAAGTCGGTTTAAAATGGAGGACTTTATTAACACTATAGTTGTACACAAAGCATGAGGTCCCGGATTCAATCCCCGGGTCGTCGGGCTAAGTGATATTGAGTTTTTCTATCTGGAATATCTCAGTAGGAGCCCGGAGTATCATAACTGGCGAAATGTGTGTGCTAAAGGTACACCTCTGTTCAACCCTTTGGAGATTACAGGCGTGATTTTATGTATGTTATGTTATTACAATTCGTATTTTTTCTTTTAAATATACATATGACCTACAAATCAGCAATGAAAGAGTGATTACGTCGTGTCGTCTCTTAGCTTTACATATTCCTGGTTTTACGACAGATAATTTCTTATACACGTTTAACCGACCATTGCCACCATCATTTTCATGCATACTTTAGCCAGGCCCCGAACATTGGACGATGACGCGCCAGGCGCGTCATGGGCCTACATACAGGATGACGTACCTTGGGCGTCATTGGCACCCTATGATGTTTTATGCGTATTTCGCCGTTATCTTGCGTCGATTTGCTAAGAAAAAAAGTTCTGTGTGTGCTCCAATTTTTATTCAATTTGTGTTCAAAGGAAATATGGCCTCCCAAGGTAGGATTTATTTATTTTAGTTAAATGTTACGGGGGTAGTCAACATTTGTGTAAAATTATTTGTATTAGGTCAATTGTTTGTGAAAACGTATTAGGTATTTGTAGATAATCAAGCATTATTTACTAATAAGCATGAAGATAACTAACAAGATAACGATAAAGAAAATAATGTTTTTCCTGTTTTTTTCGTGTTCGTTCCACCCTGTATAAGTTTGTAAACTGTTACCAAAGGTTTGCTATCCCTGACGTCTTATAAAATATGTATTCTAAATTAATGGCCAAGGGTATTGTCAACTTCAATGTTTAATTTAGGATAAAAAGTGGTAGTTCTCTTAGTCTCAGTTTTTTTAATCTGTTTTTAAGTAAGTTCGATATGACGCGCCAGGTGCGTCAAGGGCCTCCCGCGATATTTGCTTATGACGCCCCTGGGGCGTCATTGGCCATGAATCGGTTAAAACACTTTGCAAAACATTTGTCTTTATAGAGTAGGTATGGAGTTTCTTGCCCATTTTTTCCTTACGGAACTATCTTTGGGGCTGGTAGCTATCCCAATTTTTCTCTAGTTTTCACTTTCAAATGTGTTTTTTGATCATGTTATTAAAACATCTTAGACTTTAACTCATCTATCAATATTTCAAGCCCAAACTTTTAAGTTTCTGTTAAAGGAAAAACAGAAAACAAACTGATCTTCAAAAGAATTGCTTACGTGACCAATAGAAGATATCAACGAGAGCACCAACGTCAACGTGTACAGTCAACTACATGTCAGTGATAATACTTTGACTTTCAGTTGGCCCAATCTGCGTACAGAGTTTCAATAGCATGCAAGACCTGCAGGCCTAGCCAAGAAAGTGGTGTAACATGGAATCAGCTGTTTGACAACTGTCAAGTGTATTTCATTTTCAAATTCTACTCGTTAACACTTGACAGTTGACAAACAGCTGATTCCATATTACGCCATTTTCTTTCTAATGTCGCCTTATCGATTACGATAATAGAAATAGAATTTGTAATATGACTAGGCCTGCAGCTTATATTCGTAATATCATAACTGTCATGCAGCCCACAATACCTAACGATAATGAGGAAAACCTCGATAATACTGTTGTATTCAAGACACAGGCTTTACTGGCGTCACAGACAGAGCCTTTTACAGTAACATATACTAATTTTATCGAGGTTATAACACCAGAATTGGAATATATAACATTTTTTCATATATTCCGATATAATAATATATATTTTATGATGTAAGAAACCCGAAAAGCGGTTGGAGTGTAAACACCTTTTACTACGGGCTTCAACGTCGTGAGGAACACAGCCATCCAATGATACTTAGTAAAAATTTATAATAAAGATGATTACAGCTTCTCCTTCTCAGGTTTTGTAAGTACCTACTAAAAATAATGTGGCATTTGAAAAAAATAACTCAGTACAGAGAGAATGAATTGCAGTTACTTTTTACGTAAGGATTGAAACGCATGTTCAAAAATCTCATCAAAAAATATCATACACAATAATTGAGACTTTATTAGGCGCTGATGTGTTTATAGCAGTACTAATAAGGCCCGTGTTGGTCCCGCTTGAAATTATACTAACGATACACTCATAACGAGCAAATTATTCGATCATTATTTTCACAAAAAATATGTATTCGATAATCGGTTTTCCACACACTACGAAAAATAATTGAATTACGCATAAAACAAGATCTATAAATCGATAATTGCCATAGTAATGACACGACGAAAGGCTTATTATTATTGAATCAGTTAATGAGGTAAAGGAACTTTTTTAAATTGAAAATAACTTTGAATTGCGTGTACTATCATTTTTCCTAATTAGTTACTAATGTTCCTGTGTACACGACGTGTTAACTGCAATTTTATCTTTATCTAATAAAATATTACAGTAAGTTAATAAAACTAGGTAATCTATAGTCTGTATACTTTGATATTTTGTAAAGGAAAAATTTGATTTTTGTTGGTTTGTAAGGATTTGACTCAAAAATACTCAACGGATTTTAAAAAAAATCTTTCATCATCGTGAAGATACCATAGGTACCATATCATCACCGTGTAACGCAAAAAATAATTAAACCGGTCTGTTACTGTCCCACTGCAGAGCAAAGGCCTCTTCTCATACAGAGAAGGCATTGATCACCACGCGTTCTCAAGACGAATTCAGACTTACATTTAGTATTTACTACTTCTCTTCACCTATGTCAATGATGTCTAAGATAAACTTAGAAAGTACAAAATTATGAATTGAAAAAGTTACATTGATCACCGACTAACATAGACTAAGTACATTATATTTTCGAAATGACGACGACCTTAAGGGCGATGTATCTACTAGTTTATTATATTAAAAAAACTTAATAGATGTTGATCAAGTTGCCACTATAATAACTTTAAATAGTGTTTTGAAGAGATTAGGTAATCATTTTAAGTGATCAATAAACGTGAATATAAAACCTGTCTACTATTCAAGAAACTGTAACAATAACTACAGTTTCTCCTTTAGAGACATTCGGTTAATATTTACATAATCGTATAACCTTGTAGTGTTTTCCTCGAAGATTACGTACGTACCTACCTTCCGAATACGTATTCAGACAATTTCCAGTTGGCACTGGTTTTGAACTTGAGTTTAAAAATACAATTAAAACATAATTTATTGTTTAAATACAGATATCGGCCAAGGACATTTTTTATTGACATAGGTCACAGAACTATGAAACATTTTACACTTTTATTTTTCTTTTTCACTTATTTTTTTAAAAAGGGTGTTTTAAAGTGGGAATGTAAACGAGAAGGTGTGCCTATAAGTAGCATATTGTAAATAAAAAAGGTTACCCCGAATTTTACCTCTTCAATTACACCGCGGTAAGCAAAACACGTTGTTTGTATTTTCTGAGATTCCACGATTTAACGATTTTACGAAACATTCTTAAGGGGTAATGTGAAGCCATTCAGCAATAATGAGATGTTGAGATACAAGTGCTGAGTGTCCAGAGGCTACTGGAACACTGCATTTGAGTTGTAGCTTATGTCCACATCAGGATAGGTCATCATCCAGCATCAAGCTAGCTAGCAATGTGGGTTACACATACTTATCTAACCAGTAAATTTAAATTCATTTTTTGATTGTTACTGGTGGTTAGATCTTATAGTTAATATGTATCGGTGTAACATACCCATGAGGTGTATAATACTTATGTTTAAAAAATTAATAATATCTTTATATTCAGACCACAGATCCATATTAAAACAAATAATAATATAATCAAAAACAAAATAATAAAAAATAAAATAAAAACAAACTGACACTTAAAATTAAAACATACTTGACACTTAGTAACTAAAACACATATCTGAATGATGGTCTGTGTGCCGCCACCCAGCGACACATTATTTGGCCACCAACCCTGCCGGCTACAGTAGCTACGAGGCTGTTGGGGCTGTCGCGTACCCGACGCATCAGTGATGCGATACGCGGATAAACATTTTAGACAACTGTTCTTTTTTTATTAGAAAACTTTCAGTTAAACGGGTAAGTACCTATAGTAAGTAAAAGGTTAGGTATATAAAATGTGGCTCATTACAATATAACATCACGCCTGTAATCCCTAAAGGGTAAGGTAGAGGTCCACCTAGTAGTACACCCGAATTCCGCCAGTTATGTTAAGTCCCATGTACCTAATAGGTGGCGAGCATATTACCATCAATCGGGCACAAATCCAGCCTCCGGGCTGCTACTGAAAGATTCCAGTACAAACCATTACAAGTTATCATATAAAGTTTTTCTTGATATATTATAGACTGTTAAACGTTTGTTACTTGACGTGTGTACTCGTAACTAGTGCATGTTATCTTTAGTTCCATAAAATCTTCACGAAATTGGGTCAGTCTAGCTCAGGAGATAAGCTACCTGTCGCTGTCTGAAATGCACTTTGAATACCAAAACAGTATCTAAGTTGTTATGCGCAGCCCCGGAGAGCGTCACTTAAATCTCTGCTCACCTCATTACAGTAAGACGGGAGATACATAGATACAACACTAATGGCCTTCGGGTTAAAACCCGAGATTGTCCTAATAACACATTTTTTCTTTTATCTGTCCGTAACTTTTAAAATTGTTTGCCGTTTCTTGGGTTGATTTTTCCTGTTTTTTGAACGGTAAATACTTATTTATTGTGGAGTGTCTTTATAAAATAAAAATGACGTATAGCTTCATTTCCACCTAGAACATTAGAGTCAAGCTAGGTGTAAAACTGATTAATTTAAGTAAAGTGGCTTGAATCTAGGTACAGACGCCAGCACATCAAGTTACCCCAATCTGTCAAATTTTCCCAATTGAATATGAACCTTATCCTATTTGACATAATGTTGAAAAAAGATCAAAGAAATTTGACACATTGGGGTAACTTGATGTGCTGGCGTCTGTACAATCGTCTTCACATAATTATACTTAATATTGATTATTGAAGTTTTGTAACAGTAAGAGTAAGTCAATTATAATTATTTTATTCAATTTAACTCAAGTTTGATGTTCAAAAGTCGTTTTGACTTTGACCTCATTGTAACAATTTAAAACAGTATTATCAAAAAAAGAAAAAATAACTATCTATTTAAACAAATTAAATTAGTATCAATTTGTTTAATTAGGAGACTAAAATTCATACATTTCTTAATACCATTGTAAAGGATAAAATATTAATTTGTAAGTATTTAATTATTTTGACATGAGCTTATGAATCGTAAAAAACAAAGTCGATACTATAAGTACCTACTTTATCCTGTCGCCAAAATAAAAATTAATTAAACCCGTCTTTTAACTACATAAAATAAATACAGCTCAATATAAAAGCAATAATAAATACGTATAATTTATTCGGCTCAGACTACACGTATTGCACTACTTATTATTTCAAAGAAATATTTTTGGTACTTCAAAATCTCGGTCGCGTCAGGACATAAACAACTTAGTTTATATGTTAGCGAATAAAAACTTTATGCGATACAACTCACACATACATAAGTATCAAGAACATCAAGATAGTGTGATTTTAAGCTTTGTCTGTAAAGACATAACGTTGGAAATTAGTAATTGAATTGAATAACCGCGGGAAATGTAGGGTTGGCAAAGTAATAACGGATGTATTTTTCTGGAAAATTCTAGAAGACTTTTTTTGTAAGGGTATATTGTTTAAATTGTAACTTTATTTTCCTAATTTATTGCATAAGACGCGAAAGCATATACTACCATATCGGCGGGAAGGCCTACAGTTTTTTTCATTTTACTTAAAAAAATGTAAGTTCAAAACAATTAAGAAATAGCAAGCAAAGAGAATAAAAAACAAAACCGCGAATTTCCTTCATAAAAGGTAAGCTTTTAATAACTGCATAATTTCCCACAATAGAAAATCATAATAGTATCGAACGACGAATTGATCCGATAAACTACGACATTAAGGCATCAACTCATAACCACGAAGAATTTAATATGCTAACGCTACTATTTCACAGATTTTCCTTTCCATGTGTTTGAGGCCCTGGCGTGTGCAGGCTAACGGTATCGCTCACGTGTCTCCGCGAAGCCATCGACCCTCAGCGGCCTCCGCGCAATACACCCTTACACCACACAAAAAGACCTATAACACACACTTCAACCAATGAAAATTGAACCTTACATCAATAAGTCAACGTGCATTTTTGTTCAAACCGACGCTGCTAAATAAGACATCAATACTATTCAAAATACAAGTCGCTTCAATTGATCGCTCGAACATAAATTCTTACATAACTGATTATAAAGCATATTGCTCACACTATACAGTCTAAATTCCTTTGAATTTATAGTTACAGCCTCAAGAGTAAGGATCAGTTAATCTAATTATTCATACATGTATGTACTTTATGTATTATTTATACCATATTACAATCAAATGAAAACAATAAGAAGGTATTTCCACTGTTTTATTTATCATGGCGCAAGAGAAAACTCTAGACTTAGGTAATAGATATCTATTTATTTATTTTATTATTTTGAAGAGGTACTTTGAGACACAGTAATCTCTTGCGTGTGCAAGAGAGTAGTATTTGACACTGTTAAAGTTTGCATAGACAAGAAGCAACCACCAAGAATATTTTTTATGAAAACTAACGACAAAATTAAACCTTGATTTATTTAATGAACTTTAATTACATATACAATAACACTGTATGATAACTAAGAAATAAAACATTCAGAACATAAATTGTCAAAAATTACCTTTATCAAAAAACTTAGGCTTTAGGTTATAGCCTGAATTTTGAATCCAAAACTCTCCTTTAGGTACTATGGAGAACTTAAAAAAATATATTTATCACTTAGAACATAACAATTCAATCTTATCAATAATAAATGTAACACTGTATATTTCGTAATTCACGTAAAAAAAAAACAAAGACCTTTTAAACCTATACTATGTTAATCCTTTCTTGTTTAAATGTTCGCGATAAGAAATAAAAGTTCCAGAATGGATTTGTGTAAGTCATAACCATAAGTCCACCAGTAAGTTTTAGTGTACCATTAAATTTACTATTATCTTCTAGCAAGGAAGTCCCTTTCCTACTTGCCTTATGGGGAAACCTTTATTTCGTAGCTATGGTAACTTATACCGAATACGTCTTCGTTACGTAGTTTCATAGTGACAAGTAACTTAATTGATGATTTTTTTATAAAAGGCGTGGTCCATAATTGTTTAGACAGTTTTCAAATAAGGAAATGTTTACAAGGCACGTCTGGTAGAAGTGAACATGTTTATTTTTAACCGACTTCAGAAAGAGGTTCTCAAATCGATTGTTTTTTTATTTATACAAATGTAAGTATGTACACCGATTACGCTGAGATTTATAATCCAATTTGCGTGATTCTTTTTTAGATTGATGCGAAATTGTTGGCATTTGGTCCAATCAAAATTTGACTTAATTTGGCCTAGTAGTTTTTATTTATGAATATTTTTATTTTTGTTTTTTTTTTGTATTTCATCGCATCCACAAAAAAAAAATAGCGAAGTGCTAGTTTATTTAAAGACACAATACCTGATTTTTTTGCCTCAATACCCAACTCATTTGCCCATAGTCGTTTCCCTTGCCTAATGCAAAAAGCTTTACTTAACGGATAAGTAAATCGATGTCATATCAATATCTGCTATTAATGTTTCCTATACAAACGTGTTAGTCATCACACAGGAAAAAACTAACTTTAATCCAGCTGCGTTTTTCCCTTTTATATAAGCAAAGTTGACCTTAAAAAGATAAATAGAATGCATTACAGACGTTATTTTATTACCCGCATTTCCACAGCAATATCCGTACCGTAAGCAAGAAAGTCTAAACGGATATTAAAAAAAACCTGTGGCATCACATCGTGCTAATTATCCATGATATTATTATTACACGATATGGATATAAAACAATGATATTATAGGTAAAAAGGTGTAGATAGGTTACCTAAACAACATTTGATCTTCAAAAACGGCACACTAACGCACTCACGCGTCTGTTGACAGCGCGACGCGACTCTGAGGTGAAGTGTGGCTAGTTAGCCTCATTTGAACCTATCTACACCTTTTTACTTATAATATCATTGTAAAAAAAGTTTGAAATTACACTGTGATTGTGATGAAGGACTCATTTTTAACGCGTTACATTTTTTGAATTTTCAAAATGAGAACACAACCTTATTAAAACACGTGAGAAACAACGTACAGAGAAACGTGACATTAGAAAAACATTTGCAATACGTCGAGAGTCCAGAATGGTTAATTTAACATTTATTAAGAATAGAAAATTATCATAGAGCCACGTGAAGTGACGGTGAAGGATAGAAAACAAAACGGCATGTTAACAAACCGTAGACATAAGTGAATGTTAACCCGTGTCCTCACTGATGGAACGTGATTATATTGGTTTTTTACCCGACCGTTATAGACAAATCAAAAAGTCAAGATCATTATGGTTGTTAAAATCCATCAAACTGGGGGTCGAGTCTGCTATTGCAATCGTGTCTCAATGACCGGTCATTGATCGAATATTTGACAACTTTGACAGTTTTTGTATGGGAAATGTGTCATAAGTTTGACGTTACACGTCAAAAATCGATCATTGACCGGTCATTGAGACACGATTGCAATAGCAGACTCGACCCCCTGGTTAGCTTAAGGGTGTACCAAAGACAATTTCATGGGTTCATAAATACACTCGAAAAACGTTACCCTATACTAGTCCTATGGCTAAAAATATATTTGACCGTCGATGTAGCCCAACACCTAATATGTCCATCTATAAATAAATCAAAACAGCGACAGCGACATTGGCTAGTTGAAACTAAATTAAATCTCACCTCATTGGTAAAACCATAAATATTTGGGGGAAAAGCAAAATTTAAAAATTAAAATATTTTAAATTTAGAATTTCTTATCTGATAAATAAATCGGCAATACTTTCGACTCACGTGTTTCACGTGATGCAGGCAGTGGTCTCTAGGGTTCCCCCAACTTTCAGTTTTTATACATTTCCTCAGCAAGATAAAATTAACGTGACCTAAATGTGCTTCTATCTAATCCCACGCGCAACTTTTACAGGTGAAGCAGTCCAGTTGTTCTGAAAATGTGATAATTTGATTGTGTTTTTGTGTGCTATTTTTGGTGGTTCTACGTAAGATCAAAAAATGAATGTGCGATTAACGTTCGGATGTACGTAAAAACTTTACCTACTGTGATTCAAGATGATTTTTTCGAATGTACTCTTGTGCGACTCATCAAAGTTCGATCGAATGTAAGCTTTTGCGACAACTGAAGCTCATCACGCGACATCGAGGTCATCAGACATGGTAGATACAAATGTTGAGTCCAGATTTCGCAGTTCGATCTTCTGACCGTCACACATTTATGACTCGAACTAAAGGATCCCTCGGACAAGCGTGCATTTGAGTCAAATGACACAAGAGGGTGCATTCGACATAATTAAATGAGTCATAGAACAGTTTTTCGCATTATTGCAAAATGCACACCTATTTGGTGACTATATTTTGATTTAATTATGTAACTAATAGTTAAATTACTGGCAAATGCAATAAGACACGTAATTTTGATTATTTGTTTTACTTTGCTACTAACACAGTCATATTGAATACGTTAAACATTGAAATACGTTTTTATGTGTCGAAGCCCACACATAAATAACGCAGAACGAGAAAGTAAAATTTTACACTGGCGCCGCAGCCCTATTAAGTCACGTTTATCAATGTCCATTATGACTTCCTGAAACTACTTAACTTTGTTCCCAGAATATAAACTACCAACTAAAACATTGATTTAAATCTTGATCTTTCAAGACGCTTAGTTGAAACTTCGCGTGATCCAAGCACTGGCTTTGACCTTGGTCAAAGGATTGATAAACATTGCCACGTTGTTTGGCAATGTTTATCCTCTGACCAAGGTAAAAACTAAGATCAAGATTGCCATACAACGTGGCAATACCACTAGTCTTTTGGGTACATTTCCAGTGGACAGCGCTGCGGATGAAAGTTAGTGTTTATTTTCATTTGTAGTGTAGGTACCTATAGTGTTTAGTATATATATTGTAATAAAATTTTCTTTATTAAGAAAGAAAGCAAAACTAAAAATGTTTGCTTAAAATTCGGCCCTTAACCTTGTTGAATAAACTTCTTCAAACGGCGCATGAAGCAAAGATAGTTAACTTAATTCAAGTTTACGTTACACGTGATAAAAACAAAAGAAAATCTTCTATGTCTACGAAATTTTCCATCGACTCTCACGTTTTGTTTACCGTAATTGCCTTGTTATTTTTCGTGAGTGTCCTTCGCACAAACTTAAGTCGGATTGCATAATGACGTATCTTAGAACATGTAAATAAAGTAGGTACCATATTTCTGAAAGAGGCCGTTTGTATTGATTTTGATTTTGAATATCTACTTATGTAATGGATTCTATCAACAGGAAAATGGATTACCAGGCCAAACGAGTGACTGAAATATTGTGTGCTAACCTGTTAATGCTTGGTATGGACAACTTTCTACATGTGTTTTCAATGACATTCGGAATACCCGTCTCTTACTGACTAATGGTGAATAATAACACGGCAAAAGGCACCAATAAAAATTATAATAGTCTAAATGCTTAGATAATATGTGTACAAGCAACAGACACATTTAGCCAGAAGGCATGCAAAAGTACAAAAAACACAGTACCTACATAATACTGTGATTACATTTATTATTAAAATATGAAAACAAATGACCAACATCATTTTTTATCACTCATTTCGTATTAAAATGTGATGAAATAAACATTATATTGTCATATTTACCGCAAAAATTATCTTTAAAAAAATTGTCAAGAAATCCCCTCCTCCATGAAAACTTCGTCATACAAAAATAAGCCAATTTGAAGTCATCTACAATAATAATTAGTCTATACAAAACAATAAGTAATATCTACCACTACCTACTTACTACTACTACTTTTTTAGTAAGCAAGTATCTAATGTGCTTTTATCTAAGCCTACTGTGTTCGATAGATTAAAATGACAATATATATAACCTAACCTAACTCGTCATACCTATCCTATAGCGAACCTAACTCCTAACCTAACTACCTTACTGTAATACATTGTTTTTGACAGATAAGATAAGATAAGATTGTAATTTTAAAGTGACCAACTGTGCTGTGTGCCTCTATGGTGCTTACAATATTAAAGTATGTAGTAGTATTTAAAATAGTAGTAGTAGGAGTTAATTATATAACCCGAATGTACATATATGATCCATACATAAAGAGTACTACTTACTAATAGATTCGTATCTTTTGGTTGCATGCAAGTTTGGCGGGCGGGATAGACTACCTACTGCGTGGTTATAGACAAAAGAAAATCATCGATTTGAGAACCTCCTCCTATTTTTCGTCGATTAAAAATAGTCTTTACCGTACCAATAGTAAGTAGTCTTTTGGCTACCTTCCACTACATCAGAATTAAAACAGCCTGTAATTCATTATTGACAATTTTATTTCTCCGTATATTATAATATTCATAAATTCTGTTTGTATGCATATTATTTATATTCTCATATTTCACGTCATATATAGGTATGTAAAAAGCCTGTCGTTTCGCAAGAACCTGTTTGTTAAGAAATTGCCAATTTACTAACTAGGTAACTGCTTTTTTCTCTATAACATAAACCATCCTTATTTATTGCAAATAAATAATGGTTAATGTAATTTTTAATTTGAAAATATCATTATTTTTGCTTTGACATTTTTAGAAGCGGTATCGCAGTAATGGAAACCGCTGATGTGATGAAGCAGTTGGTTGTCTATTTTAATACCATATATTGTGAAACTGACTCAGACAAGGGCCATGCTGTAAACCGTGATAAATCCATCACAGTTCCAATGTGAAACAGAGACGGAGTAACACCGAGGCCGAACAGCCCTAACCCTTTGAACACAAAACGGCGACAGTGCAAAACTTAGCAGAGAGTGGAACAATGCCGGCAATGACAATGATGAGGCAGTAAGACTGCCTTTCAAAAGATTTCGAAGTAACCACGCAACAAAAGTTAGTATTATAGTGAGGTTCACTCACCGAAGTCAATTGCTGGCTATTTCAGTCATTCCTGCATCGGTGTGAGGCTAATACCATGCTTGCGGTTTTTGTCCGCAAGGGTGCAAATGATCGGGTTATAAGGAAGCGATGACACGAGGCTGCCGGGCGTTCTACTTAGTTGGCCATGAGAACTGAAATAGAAGAGAAAGAAGAAATGGTAATTTGCTTGGAAGCACATACCATAATTATTAAACAGAGTAAAAAAAATGTGTGAGTATTTATGTGCACGCGTTAGAAGTTATACTTCATTGGTGTAAAAATAGAAAAATAAACTAAAATGTTGACTATAGCTAACTCAGGGTCTCGGTTTTTCGTGACGGTGTGCGCTCGCATCGTGTAAAATTACTCTCATCATTTATCCCTAACGCGCCAAAGGAAGAGCAAAACGTACAAAAATAACATTAAAAACAACATTAAAAAAATGGAAATGGTACATATTTTAAAGAAACACAAAGAATATACATACAAAATTCGAAGTAACAAAGGAAGGATACCAGAATAGAATAGAATAAAATAACATTTATTTGCATAAAAACACGGTATAAAAGATGGTACAAAGAAGAAGTTTGCTTAGCATTATGCTGTGCAGTAAGCACAGTACTGGGTTTTACTGTGTTCACTTGAACTGTGACGTACGAAAATTAAGTGCATAATGCAGGATGCAGAAAAAAGAAATGCATCAACAGCGAGTAGAAGAAATTGTAGGTACTATTTGTAAATGAGGAGGAATAGATTACTAGATATTGGGTTTTTGATAGAGACTGGTGTTCATAAAGCAAGCCTGTAGTCGCTTACTAATGGATAGGTGATGCAGAAGACCCTGTTGTACTGCACAGCTACCATTTTTTGACAGAAAAGTGATGCACAATTTTTTTTATTTAATAATGGTTTTGTGATATTTTAAATTATCTCGCGTCGCCGACGACATACTTACTCGTACATACTCCACTTAATATTAAAGTAAAATTTAACTCCGAATTGAAATATTCACGAGCATTCTCCTTCATCGATTTAGCCATGCGATGTTTTAAGTTTGTATGGACTTGCACGTGATTCATGTAAGTGACATGTGACGAAGGAGTGTCATTACATCACAGATACATTTGTTACCCAAATTCATGTATCATAATACGATTTATGTTGATTTCACTTTTCATCTGTGGAAATAACCCAAGGGATTGTTGCGTAACTCCTTTAGCTGTTACTTAAGAGATTATTGTGTGTTTTTGACTACTTTTTTTTAAGGTTTTGGATTGGAAATATTTGTATACTTCGCTGCATCATACGGAGAAGTTTTTACTCTTCAACATATTTTTATGCGATCATCTTTTGCTAGCTTTTTTCTAACTATATTGGAGTCAGCACCTTTTTTTTTGGATGTCCCCCGCCTCAGGGAGGGCGAAGGGGTCTGTCAGACTCTTACTGACTCAAAACCACCCTGAGTACCACACGTGCACCGGGGGTCACGGGGACAGAAGATACTTCCGTGACCCCCGTCTGGTGCCCCAAGGGCCTCGCCAAGTCAGCGAGGGGAGTGAGGTGTTCGACTCCCCTCGCGACGTCTAAGATGGGCGCGCGTGAACACGACGCGCCACCACCTCGAGTACATGTACGTGGGGGGTGGCGGTCGTCCCCAAGTCCGTCGCCCCTGAACCCATTCAGGGGGGCTGTAAGAGGGCGTTGTCCGCCCTCCGCCTGCGCCTGGTGCGCCTGGTGCGTCTGCTGTGGGCCGGGTGAGTAGAGGTAATCTCCCTCTCCCTTACCGCAGCCTCCTTCTGCGAGACGACCGTTTCGCAGAAGAACACCACCGCGTCCCAAGACTCGACGCTGCCGACCATCCTCCATGCCGACTGACTACTCAAGAGACCAAGGCACGGCGCGGTTCCTCCCAAGCGGCACACTCTGCAAGCGTGTGCCGCGCAGAGTCAGCATCCAGTCTAACCAGAAGCAACTGAATTTACAGTCAGGACTCAGTTACTGGGCTGCATGGTACCCCTTTGTCAAGACTTGTTGTCATACTTTCGGGGCTATGTACAGTCCGGACCAACGGCTCAAAGCGCTTTCCACGGTACGATTTTCTCGGTATGTTGCTCTACACAGGATCGAATTCAGCAATATTGGTCCGTGGTCTTTCTCACCCTCTATTTGTACGTCATTCTATATTAATAGAAGTAAGTGTTATACATGCCAATTTGAATGTAGGAACCTACCTGCAAATATTTCTTGCTTTGGTAACTGTCAAGTACGGTTTACAGGGGCATATTATGTTGACTAGTGTGGTCGTCAGTACATTGACATGTGAGACTTTTTTGCATTACTTGCATAAAGAGAGCTTTTGAGAACTACAAACTTCTGGAAAATGTAGACATTGTTAATCACTATTTACGATACGCAACTGATTTAATGAACCTTGATTGCTGGAAAAGTGCTTTTTTGAATATTCATTCATTAAACCCCAAGAGGACACCGGCGTCCGCGCTATCATTGGCTTTCTATTGTGTCTCTAATTAACACGATTGAAAGGTTAAATGTGATCTCGCAATGTTGTAAAGATTTTAAAGGACGATATTCAGGAGAAAAACCATTAAAATCCTACCAAAGTAACCGTAGGGGCCCTCTTAATTTTAAACAAGAAATATACCAGTTTCAATTTTTATTACTTTACTAATTAAGAACGGGTTTCTTAATGATCAAGATCAACGTTAAACTATTACCTATAATAAACTAGCACCTGTAATAACTTTTTGATCAGTTTACAGTATTAACTAACTTGCTTAGTGAATGAGCAAAATAACTTTTTAAACAAACCGCATTGTTCATATTCAGATTTTACACAATCGATAGCGAGTATTGTCGGTTGTTCACTGTGGGTGCGCGATTTTTTTGCGTGGTGATTAATGGTTATATGTAGGTACACTATGTACCGTGTGGATTTCAAAAAGGAAAAGACGTCGATCCTGGACCTCCCAATTTTGGAATATTCCTATAAAACACGAGGAAAACCTGTAATATTTTTTCTGAAGTTTTTTAAAACTGTTAACTTTAAACAAAATATGTCTACGAGTATGTAACATTGTGAGATTTTAAATGAACAAAATGAAATATAATCTTTTCTTTTAAAAATCTCATTGATATAGAAATAATCTATCAATGATATAAATAAATAAATAATATATAATAATATCTCTATTAAAGAAAGAAACCATTATTATGATTTTTCGATTTTTGAAATATTAGAAGTAATCCGAATTTCAACACTGAAGAGTTTAGAGTTATGTAGGTACCTACTGAACTTAAGATATCAATTTGTACGTCGTTTTCCATTCTAAAATAAAATCTATAAGTATATAAGATTTTATTTCATTCCAACAATCTATTTCTTATAGGTACTAAAGCACGTAAGGAACTTTTACAAAAACAAAAAAGGTAATACCGTTATATAATAAAGAAGAATACGTAACTGGAAGTTGACAGTTCACATTGTAATTCCGAATTCACCTCAACACGTGTGTCCTTCAGTATTCGAAATGTCCTAAGCCGTTACGATTCATTTGAAAACGTTCGGCTAATTCAAATAAGACTGTATCTTAGATTGACTTTCAAATTGCACACAGTGCAACTGAAAATATATAAAAAACTACTGATAAACACGCTATGTAATAGTCATAGCAATGAGATGTTTATAATATCGTTGTGACATAACCTTTTTTTTAATTCCAGGCTCGGAATGTTTCTCCAATTCAGAAGGTAGGTACATAGGTCGACAACACTTATTTCTAAATCTATCTACATAATGCGCTATATGAAAAAAAAAAGTTTTTAGTCCCTCATCTAGATTACAAAAAAATACTCGACCCATATTTTTTACTTTTTCAAATTCATGGAAAACTGCTTAGACTAAGCGCATTAAAGTTGAGGAGAAGGGGCTATTAGGGGCTGGCTCATTATCTATATAGTCTAGTATAAACTGTACTGGCTAGTGACGTCATGTGACATTTTGACTGTGTATCGTGGTTGTTTTTTGATTGCGTGAAAAAAAGGAACATATGTGTCGAATACCTATTTTCTTGTAGTCTAGTATATACAGGGTGTCTCATTCAAATCGGTCAGTATGGGAAAGTCTGAAACTATGAGACATACAAAGATCTGTTCTGAGGAACCATGTCATCGATTTTAATAACGAGGTAGAGTTAGTAAAAATATCGTGGATCGAGTCCTTATCCAGGTTTCTAATCCAGGCAAGTAACAATGTGATTATTTGTCAGCGTCTATTTTTTTATGTTTATGTTAATGTTGACTGACTTCTTCGTTGAAGGAAACCTTGTTGACTTACCCCACTAATTCTACTAATATTATAAATGCGAAAGTTTGTATGTTACTCTTTCACGCAAAAACAACTGAATAGATTTAAATAAAACTTTAAAAGAATATAGCTTATAAAAACATACCTACATTAAAATAACACATAGGCTATATTTTTTATAGATATTCTGTGTACTGCCCAGTGTCAAGTAAGTAGTCGAAGTACTAATACTGCACCAGCACGGATCCAGCACGGCACCAGCACCAGCTAGTAACTGATATAAGTCTGAAATCTTTAACCACCTTCGAACAAACGTGGCGGTTATGCGACGTATATATTATTATATTATTATTATTATTATATTATTATTAACGTACGACAAATGGTCGCGAGGCTTTTGCCTTGACTGTTGAAGTCATCGTTTGGTTTATTTACATTAAAACAATTTATAAGAGTAAAAGTATATTGTACAGAATTATGACAGGGAAAACAGGACTTTAGTTGAAGCTGCACGCAGTTTGATGCATTCTCATGAAGAACTACCAGTAAGTTGCTGGTCTGAATTAGTAAACACAGCTGCATATGTCCTCAACAGGACAGGACCCTCAAGCGTAGATGGAAAGTCACCTCATGAACTTTGGTTTAATAGAAAACCATCTATAAAACATTTGAGAGTTATTGGATGCGAATGTTACGCCCATGTCCCCAAACAAAAGCGAACTAAGTTGTCGAAAAAGGCTCAAAAATGTGTATTGATAGGTTACGAAGGTGATGACGGATACCGCTTGTTAAGTTTTAACACAAATGATAAACCTACTCTTGTAAGATCCAGAGACGTTATATTTAATGAGTCAGCATTAAACCCAATTGGTCTCGATGATCCTGAAGATAATCAAGAAAATCCTTCAGTTGAAGTTCAATATCCACTTACTACACCTTCGATGTGTGATGCAAGGGAGGATACACGCATTGTAGACCGCTGTGACAATAGTCCAAGCTTAACTTTGCCTCCTACATCTGAAGGTATTGCTGAACCATTACAAGAGTTTCCAGAAGCTTCACCACAAAGTTCACCTCGCTACGAAGATGCTTCAGTTGGCGAAGATGATGATGGTCAAATTGGCACACCAGGAAACATTGAGGACTTAGCAAATGAAAGTACTAGAATGATCTTACGAGATAGAAGTCAGTTGAAACAACCGCAAAGATACCATGACTATGCAATGACAGCGTATGATGATATAAATACAATAATTGAACCTAAATCCTATAAAGAAGCAATTAATAGTGCTCAAAAGGATAAATGGTCGGATGCTATGGATAGTGAGATTGAATCACTGGCTGAAAACAAAACTTGGATTTTGGTAGACCTACCCAAGGGTCGTAAGCCAGTTTCGTGCAAATGGATATTCAAAGTAAAAACAAATGCCGATGGAAGTCTTGATAAGTTCAAAGCTCGACTAGTGGCTCGTGGCTATACACAAAAGAAGGGCATTGATTATGACGAAACTTTTAGTCCTGTCGCAAAAATGACAACGGTTAGAACTTTATTAAGCATTGCTGCAAATGAAGGTATGACACTCGCCCAGTTTGATGTCTCGACCGCATTTCTTTATGGTTCGTTAAACGAAGAAATTTATATGAATCAACCTGACGGTTATAATGATGGATCTGAGAAGGTGTGTAGATTAAAAAGAAGCTTATATGGTCTGAAACAAGCACCTCGATGCTGGAATAAATGTATGGTTGATTATTTGAAAAACATTGGATTTAAGCAATGTGATACCGATACATGCCTATTTATTAGAAATCGATCAAACGATAAGATTATCTTAGCGTTATATGTTGATGACGGTCTAATAGCTGCATCAAATCCAAAAGACTGTGATAGATTCATGTCTGAATTAAAAGAAAGATTCAAAATAACAACAAAAGAGTCGCCATATTTCTTGGGTTTGGAAATTATTAATGTGAATGGTGATATTACAGTTACACAAAAGCATTACGCACACAAAGTGTTGGATCGCTTTGGGATGGCTGATTGTAAACCTGTAACTACTCCTATTCAAAAAGATGGGCAGGATGAACTTCTTAATCTGGTGAAGGATTCAGAAGAACCTGTGACATTTCCATATAGAGAAGCTGTTGGTGCCCTGGCATATCTAACAGTCGGAACGAGACCTGACCTGGCATATGCTATGAGTGTAGTGTCCAGATCACTAGAAAACCCAAGCAAACATGATATCCAAAAATTAAAACGTATACTAAGATACATCAAGGGAACTTTGGATTATGGTATCACTTATCAGAGAAACTACAATAGTGGTATACTGGACTGTTACAGTGATTCTGACCACGGAGGTGATAAAACTACTGGGAGGTCAACGTCAGGCATATTATGTCTATACTCAGGAGGAGCAATATCCTGGTCAAGTCGAAGACAAACATGTGTTGCTATTTCGAGCACGGAAGCTGAATTAGTTGCAGCAAGTGAAGCAGCTCGAGAAATAGTTTGGATCAAAAGGCTATTTGCAGAGATATCAAACTTAAAGGAGATTCCTATACTCAAAGTGGATAATGACGCAGCCATAAAGATCTCACACAATCCCGAGTTACACCGGAGAACTAAACATATTGCTATTCGTCATTTCTATGTCAGAGAATTGGTGACCGCTGGTGAACTATTAGTACAATATGTACCAACTGAGTTTCAGTTAGCGGACTTACTTACAAAACCCTTACACCAGCCTAAAATTGCTTCAATGGCAAAGCATATGGGATTATTTAGATAAAGAGACATTCAAAAAGGGAGGATGTTAGAGCCTCTATGCTCTAAGAACTTTTTTGAAAGCTTATTTATTTATTTACTGTACTATCCTATTGGTTGCCTAGTTACATACTTGTTATTTTTCTCTGTCATAATTCTGTACAATATACTTTTACTCTTATAAATTGTTTTTTTATTATTTGTTTTATTTTAAACACTGTTTAAACCACTAACCACGCTCTGCTACCATGTTGAAGTCATCGTTTGGTTTATTTATATTAAAACAATTTATAAGAGTAAAAGTATATTGTACAGAATTATGACAGAGAAAAATAACAAGTATGTAACTAGGCAACCAATAGGATAGTACAGTAAATAAATAAATAAGCTTTCAAAAAAGTTCTTAGAGCATAGAGGCTCTAACATTGACGACCATTTGTCGTACGTTACGCGGTCGGATTAAAGTCCTGACCCAGAAGGCACTACTCCTCGATACGGCTCGCATTGTGAGGAAGTTCCTGCCTCTAAGACCCTAACCACCGGTAGCTTGGAACCTACTCCCGCCACCGGTGGTCCACTATATTTAATATTTTAAATGTTTTTATTTCAATATTTAAAAATTTAATACATATTTGTACAAGAAATAAATGGAAATAAAATAATAGTAAAACGTTTATTCAGAACTAAACATAAAGTACGTATATTACACCCACCAAACTGTTTAACAATTTGTCGGTGGGGGCTATGTCATCGCCATCTCTGTGTCAAAAGTGGCCTTTGCCCTTCAGGTGGACAGTATAGGCAGGTTTTATTATTACCTAGTTGGGGAGTTTCTTTTCATAAACCCCTTTGTAAAAGATGCTATAACAAATTAATTTAACAAGTACAACCAACGTTAGAGCCATCAAACAGCCTATTAAGGCTTTACAAGTTCACACGGAGGCACAGGTGCTATGCTTCCATTCATCTCGTTCGTTCCCACGACCGAGTTATATTCATCCATTGTTCGCCCCCGCAATTCATACACCCCATTCAAAAGGTTGGGGGTGAATCTCGTACAGGTAGTCTGCACAAGGTGTTATAAGAAATACGTTATGACCGTTGACTGTACTACGTTACAGGCACAATACAGTAGTCAATGCGGATAATAAAATGTGTATTGGAGTATGTTTGATGGCTTTGTCGTCCATTTTAAGGATGGGCAGTAGCTAACGGTTTTTAATTTTATGTCCTTTATTTTGTAAGCGTCCTGAGAAATTGCAGACCTTAGTAATATTTTTTATAGTGGGTTTTAATTACAGAGATAAGACATCGTTAAGTTTATATAAGTTAATTACGGGTTAGTCAAGTGATTAAAAGGTATAAAACTGTTTATACGGCTTGCCACTTTTAGGCATTCAATAGCACATTAAATACATCATATAAAATCTACGGCTCAAACTAAAAGCCACGTGCTTCAAGTGTGAGAACCGGTAAATTTCCGAATTACAATATCATAAATGCAGTATTTAATGAATATTCATGTAATTATCTATTAAGATTTACTATAATTGTATAAATTTAAAAGTTCTATAGCCCCAACTTTCCAGAGCATTATGAGTTGCATGAAAACTGTTTTATAAAGCACAAGGAAGTTGGTAACAATGGCTTGTCGAAACGGAAGTGTATCGAAGCTAACGGCGGCGGCCATTATACAGCCATTTTAGAAAATATACGCACCTTATATTTTATACGTAAATAAATTGACCTCGAATGTTTCATTTGACTGTCATGGTGGCCGTAGGCCATGGACAAACTATCACTTTTGCAATATTCTAAAGTAATTATTGGCTACACTGTCTGTCTCGTATCTGTCTAGCAATGTATTTTATGCTTTGTTTACGCCTGCATTACTGTGTAAATATTCAGTGTAAATAAGTAATTAAAAACTTCTTTTTTAGGTTGTTTTACATGTTTTTTTTATACATATAATGGGTCATCTCTTGACCTCAATCTTGTCCTGCGGTCAGAGATGAGGTCGACGATGGAACGAGCTTACCCAAGAAAAGCCTATTAACTCCCGACTTAAACAGATTGGGGGATGTTTGTTGAATAGAACAGAATACTCTTTATTGTACACCATAAAAACTTTAAGGGCTACATTGAGTGATTTAATTAGTTTGTAAAGCTCCTACAGCCATTTGATTTAGTATAAATCACCCCGTATCAAACTGAAAATCAGTCTTTAGTATTAGTATAAATATTAATACAGTAGGACGACGCCTTTGATCTCTGGAAAAATGCCGACAACGTCTACACGCGTTAGCCCTGAACAATGCCTCCCGAACTACGAACATCGTTTTGTTCGCAGTTCGGGAGCGGCTTTCCCGCGTCTCGCCCTTCACACCCCGCAGGATTGCCCTGTCTAGACGGCTTCGTCGGACGACTGTAGGTTTTTAGACTGTGGTATCACTGCACCTACATTTGAACGAGGTGATTTTACTGTTGAACTAAAATGTTGTGATAGCAGGTTTAACCTACAACATAACGAAATAAAACAAATTTAGTAAGCCGTGAAGATTAGCGTTTAACAAAAACAAATCCCTGTTGGCATTTAAAGCGTAGGCAATAAATTAAATATCACCCTAAAAAATGCAAAAATAAACTCTCCAACAGAGTTAAGCCGCGACACAAAGTGGATGCACGACGTCCAGTAAATATGATCCAACAATTATTGTTTACGCACTATAAATCTCCCAGTATTCATGTTGTTATGCGGCCGAAACGCCATAAATCCTTCTGCATCGTAAACTTTAATTTAATAATTATAAACGTCATGACGCGGAAATCATGAAGCCGGTCGTGATACCTAGGGTATATAAAATCCGAATGATTCGCGTGGAACAATGGTTCGGGTTATCGAACTGCAATAACATTTTGGTGAAGGTCCCTGGTCTGCGAGGTCATTGCTAGATGCTGGTTTGCCGCGTGATTTCATTCTAATTCGCTTCGTGAAATCGTTTTAGTCTTAAATATTTAACTGTTCGTTGATTAATTAGACGTTGACTTCTAAAGGCGATATTGCAAAGCATAATGAGTATCTTAATATACCTATACCTAATGAATGATATTTACGTATAATTTATTTATTTTATAGGTACTTTTAGTATATAAATTAACAGAGGCGGACTTAATGCCATAGGCATTTTCTATTAGTCAACCTTTAGCGATGCAGCGAAAACAGTGGCAAGTGCAATTTTGTAAGAAATCGGAAAACATTTTTTTTTTATAATAAATGATAGGTACGAGTAATGACGGCACTGACTACGAGATTTGCTTCTGCGCTGCGTGTAGCAAGTTCGATTCCCGCACGGCACAAACATTTGTATGGCCTGGAGATAGATGTTCCTGGCCTGGCTGCTTATGTATGTTATTTTAAATGTGTGTAAACCCACACACGATACAAGAGAAATTCCATATATGGGTGATTTTCAAAATTTTTGTACAGTTACAAAAATGAAACAAAAATGAATATCGTTACAAAAGTGATCAATGTTACAAAAAAGAAACAAAAAGGAAATATTAGGGCTATTTCACAACACTATTAAAACAACGAAATTAGAGCTTAATCATTTATTGATAACATAAGCAGTATCTTTAATTATAAAATCAGTCTCAGAATAAATTGTGCATTCCGTTTGGTCATTAAGTATTTAGTAAAATGTTTAGCTTACAGAAAATAAACCATTGGTGATAGAACTTACGGTTAAAAATGATTAATTACTTTTAATACGTAATTGCAAAAATAATAGTAAAGTTATTATTTATCAGCATTTTTTATTAAGAATGAACTAGTAATAAACCAAATAAAAAATACTCATAAGTGACGTAACGCAACGCAAATGACGTAACGCAAATTTCAATATGTTAAACATGATAAAATAAAATAATAAAAAAGTTATTCGTGGAAATATGTTCTACTGCTGATACTGAAATACAGAAAAAAATTGCGCATTAGTTAAAACATTACCGTGTATGTAGGTACGCATAATTAACAAAAAATAAAACCGACTTCAAAAAAAACACTAAACGGTGTAAAATAACTCTAAATTCGGAATTCTGTGGCTTTGGTGAGTTTGTCTTACTCATGATGGGCCACCGACTTCCGAATTTAGAGTTATTTTACACCGTTTAGTGTTTTTTTTGAAGTCGGTTTTATTTTTTGCAAAAAAGTTTTTTATTTTTCCATTTTTAGTTGTTGCCATAAAAATATTTGCCGTGAATTTATTTTATATTATTAATTATATATTCTTAATTGTTAACAATACATGTCATGATAATAGGGTTTTCCACTAATCCCTAATAAATTAAAATTAACATACCTAACTGACGAAATCTAGGTATATTGTACCCACCTGCGTACCCCTTAGAGCATACAGGCGTGATGATACGTCATGATGTTGTATAAACAATAAACATCCAAGCGATTCCAGCAATCACGACAGATTTGCCGTCTATTTTTGAAGAGTTCCGTTGTATATCTCCGAAGATCAGCACCAGATCTTCACCAAATTAAAATGGGACCACCTCTTTCAAACAAAAAAAGAATTTTGAGAAACGGTCCACAAATGGGGGAGAAATCAGGTAACATACATAAAAAAAAAAAAAAAAAAAAAAAAAAAAATACATACACACGAACATAGAACCTCCTCCTTTTTTGAAAGTCGGTTAAAAAAGTAATTCCATTATGAAATCGGCTTTGCTACATATTTGTTACATCCTTTTTGTTACGTAACAAAAATATGAAACAAATCGTTACGAAAATGAAAATCAACGGTTTGTTAAATAACGACCTTCAACATTTGAAGGTTCAAAATAATGTTGTTGGACTTGTCTATCACCTTAATCAAATTGAATCAATATTATTCTTTAAATTTATGCAAAAATAATAAGACAGAGACTTACCGTTGTTTTTATAGCTGATCAACTAAAATGAAAACTTTATTGTGGAAAAAACACTTCACCGCAAGAAACACACTTTTCACAACAATGACACCTGCAGACAAAATGGCGGAGTTATATTTTGTTGTCATCTGATTGGACGTCTTTGACAAGAATGTGTTGCCAATAAAAAACCTCAAATATCTACTAATATTTGTGTTACAATAATGATCAACAAAATTGAATGAAATAGAAGACACATTTTGAAAGGCTTTTATTATAATTATTACATAAAGTCTTTTTTTCAATTTTGTATACTTTACATAATAAATACCCATTAAGGTATTGCGCAAAGAGAACTTAAAATAAAATGAGTGGTTTAATCTTTATGATGGTTTTTGTAACGCGCTCTCGCTTAGGGACACGAGGTAGATGTATGGAAATATTATGACACTAAGAACATAAATGTCATATATTTCAGACTACTTTTTTTTTTCAAACTGAAATGTTGAAATCCTTCTCAATAAACTTTTATTCAATAATAATAACAATAATTTGATCGTTTATTATGTTATGCCTGGACAATATTCCGGCGGACGTTTTCACGACCCACAATGTACATAAATTTTGAAAATCACCCATATCCCTACAACTTCATAAGGAAAAATCATCGTGATCAATATATTTTACTGTTAGTGGAACGATCAACGCCGCGCTCTTTCAAAAGGCTCTAGGTAGTTAAAAAATTACTCTCTAATATTTCCGATATGGCCGACAAACTGTAAAGCAGTTTGGCAGAAGATTGTGAAAAAATAATCATGTTACTTTTCTTGAATAAATAAATTTAAATAAAAATTCAATCGTAGTTCTTAAATAAAAGTTAAAAACTGACAAAAAATATTACATGTTAGTCATTTCATACTTTTTTGTCAATCCACCCATTAAGACTATAAGATTATTGACACTTTAATGACACACGATATTCATTTAATTTGGACTGGAATGCCGATAAATAATGTATGCCAATTTATTTAGAGTATATAAATGGTTTGCCTATAGATCAAAGGTGAACGGGTTCGGTTCCTTATAAACCATCTTGCGTTTCATGGAAATCGAAATTTATTGCCGTAGGAGTGCGTATGATCAGGCTTTGGTATTATATTGCGGTGTTTGTTCCTTTTCTTCCATTATTTAAATGAAGTATGTGGTCTGGAGCAGTTTGTTAGCTTGCTTATTTATTTGACTTTAAGTACATACAAATTTAACTATAACGCGGTACCTATGGGATGGTTGACTAAATTTATTTATTTATTTATTAAAAATGTTAACATATTTTAAAAGCTACTATATAATTGACTGGCCTTTTGGTCTAGTAGTTAGTGACCCTGACTGCTATGCCGGAGGTCGTGGGTACGATTCTCACCCAGGACAAATGTTTGTATGATGAGCACGATCATTTGTTCTGTGTCTGGGTGTAATTTATGTATAATGTGTATGTATTTAGAAATATATATGTATGTTTATCAGCTGTTTAGTACCCATAACACAAGCTCTCAAGCTTAACTTGGGACTAAATGGCGTTGTGTGAAAAGTTGTGGAATATTTATTTATTTATTTTATTAATTTATAAAGAGCATTTCATTGAAAGTAAAGTCTCTTTTTTAACCGACTTACAAAAATGGAAGAGGTTCCCAATTCACTTGTATGTTCTTTTTTTCTTATGTGTTACCTCATAACTTCGTCATAATATGTACCGATTAAAAAAAAACTTAATTGTCTATTTCAATTTCATCGAAATCGTTCCATACCTAATTAGAGTACCTATAATATTAAAAAAACTGGAAAAAACTTTTGTAGAAAACACGAACAGGTGTAAAATAACTGCAATTTTGGAAGTAGGTGGCCAATAATGAACGAAAGCCACAGACTTCCAAAACTAGAGCTGTTTTACACCTGTCAGTATTTTTTAAAACTATCATTGCTCGGTATCAATAAAGAAACATCTTGCAAAACGGTCTACTAATAAAATTAAAAGGCTAAAAATATAATCATCAAAAGCGGGTAGAGCCGTAAACTTACCTAGTATATTATTAATAAAACGCATGTTAAATAAAGACAGTTGGCTTGCTAACCTAAAGATAATAACGTTATTATATTACGTGACAGCTTTAACCTCCAAAGGTGAACTTAAATATTATGCGGGACGGAGTTAATACATATGTACAGACGCCAGCACATCAAGTTACCCCAATGTGTCAAATTTTCCCAATTGAATATGAACCTTATTTATTTATTTATTAAAACTTTATGTACCAGTAAAAAAAACTGTACAAGGGCGGACTTAATGCCTTAGGCATTTTCTACCAGTCTACCTTAAGGTGGTGCAGAGATGGAACAAGGTAGGTGTAACTGGGCAAAAATTAAGAACAAGGTGATACTAAACAAAAAAGAAATAAAAAAAATACTAAAAAAAAAATACATACATACTGAAACAAAATAAATACACGGTTACATACATACTTAATCAAAATAAATATATAGTCAACAGAGATAAAAATACGTTTATAAAGAACAACCAATCGGAGTGCCAATCAACCCGGCGATGAGCCTGCTTGCTTATTCTGTTTGAGAGAAAAAAGTTGAAAAGAAATTTGACACATTGGGGTAACTTAATGTGCTGGCGTCTGTACCCGACTGTACGCATATAGAGCTTGTCTGTCAAACGTGCACTCCCACTTAACAAAGGTATTTGTTTTTTAAAACATTGCGTCATTTTTCATTGTTTAGTATTTTTGGGTTGCAGAATATTTTCTTGAGGCTGTTCGTGAATAATTTACAACTCATCAGTTCATCACGGAGTCTATAAGGATTGTGTCTTTGCTCTGAATATTTACGAAAATTCCTACCAAAAACCGAGCGTCAAGGATCGAACCTTATTGTGTGTTTTCGTTTCCATATGCTAGTTAAAAAGCAATGGTTATAATGGTCAAATATAAACGGGTTTCTAAAAGCGCATATAAAGTTCACTCTAGAACCCATTAAGCTCTTTCTAAAACTCGGGTTGACTATGACAAAATATGTGATTGTTTAAATAAGAGCCCTTTGAGTTTAATATAAACGCATAAAGATGCGGTTATTTCAAATACAAATTTCTGGGCAAAAGTTACAAAACAGGTAAAAATGTAGATACTTATAGCATACGAAAAAAAATATTTAAAATCGAGCATGTTTTATTGACACTAAGTATTACTTACAGCTCAGCTTATCCAACAAAAAAGACCTAATCACAAGTCAAGTCCTAATGAGATCTGAAAGGAACGTCCTTAAGATTACCAACCTCAGTTAATCTGGATTAGGTCACAAGCAGCTGGAAGCGTCAAGGTTTGCGGTCAATCGTGGGCGTATAATTACTATATTGAATATTAGGTGCTATTGTTCTAATGTGACATTTTGGAATGGCCTCAATTATCTAAACAATACTCTAGCTTTGATTTTGACATGTTTTTTCTATCATAATGTGTGTTATTATTGATACCTAATTGCTATGTACTTGGACTAACACTAATGGAAGGATTTGTTTTGCTAGTCTGTCTGTTTAGAATGTATGGTTTTAGTACATTTTTGTACTTTCGTAACGTGTTTACCAATTTATAACTAAATCTTTATTTATACCACTTTTTAATATCTGCCAGCTTTAGAGATTGATAATGGATTGAGTGTTCCTTATCCAGCTGTGAAGTATACTGGTAAGATAATGTGAGAGAGATAAAGCAAACGTGCGGCTAATAGTTGTCTCTTTCTTTCTTAAACCACAGACCTACAGAAAAGAGACAGGTACTGGCCGCACAGTCCCTCTGTCTTTTTCTAGGGAGTGGTCAATTTTGTGCAGGTACTGCTCAGTCCATTCTCTATGTCTATGCTGTCAGTAAATATTAGAATGTCATTATAAAGAGGAACGAGATTTGACAACTGTCAGTTGAGCGGAGCGTCGCGTCGAGGCGATGGTTTTCGGTCATGTTGAACGTCAACGGCAAGCGCACCACGCATCCGGCAAATCGAATTGCTCATGTTCAAAGTCATCTTTTCTCTTTTTGTTACAAGAAGTAATCAAAACCGATAGACTAAGTGATTTCCTAATTACTAGCACAGTATACATATTAATACAGTAGGACGACGCCTTTGATCTCTGGAAAACTCACATTGGGGTAACTTAATGTGCTGGCGTCTGTACCCGACTGTACGCATATAGAGCTTGTCTGTCAAACGTGCACTCCCACTTAACAAAGGTATTTGTTTTTTAAAACATTGCGTCATTTTTCATTGTTTAGTATTTTTGGGTTGCAGAATATTTTCTTGAGGCTGTTCGTGAATAATTTACAACTCATCAGTTCATCACGGAGTCTATAAGGATTGTGTCTTTGCTCTGAATATTTACGAAAATTCCTACCAAAAACCGAGCGTCAAGGATCGAACCTTATTGTGTGTTTTCGTTTCCATATGCTAGTTAAAAAGCAATGGTTATAATGGTCAAATATAAACGGGTTTCTAAAAGCGCATATAAAGTTCACTCTAGAACCCATTAAGCTCTTTCTAAAACTCGGGTTGACTATGACAAAATATGTGATTGTTTAAATAAGAGCCCTTTGAGTTTAATATAAACGCATAAAGATGCGGTTATTTCAAATACAAATTTCTGGGCAAAAGTTACAAAACAGGTAAAAATGTAGATACTTATAGCATACGAAAAAAAATATTTAAAATCGAGCATGTTTTATTGACACTAAGTATTACTTACAGCTCAGCTTATCCAACAAAAAAGACCTAATCACAAGTCAAGTCCTAATGAGATCTGAAAGGAACGTCCTTAAGATTACCAACCTCAGTTAATCTGGATTAGGTCACAAGCAGCTGGAAGCGTCAAGGTTTGCGGTCAATCGTGGGCGTATAATTACTATATTGAATATTAGGTGCTATTGTTCTAATGTGACATTTTGGAATGGCCTCAATTATCTAAACAATACTCTAGCTTTGATTTTGACATGTTTTTTCTATCATAATGTGTGTTATTATTGATACCTAATTGCTATGTACTTGGACTAACACTAATGGAAGGATTTGTTTTGCTAGTCTGTCTGTTTAGAATGTATGGTTTTAGTACATTTTTGTACTTTCGTAACGTGTTTACCAATTTATAACTAAATCTTTATTTATACCACTTTTTAATATCTGCCAGCTTTAGAGATTGATAATGGATTGAGTGTTCCTTATCCAGCTGTGAAGTATACTGGTAAGATAATGTGAGAGAGATAAAGCAAACGTGCGGCTAATAGTTGTCTCTTTCTTTCTTAAACCACAGACCTACAGAAAAGAGACAGGTACTGGCCGCACAGTCCCTCTGTCTTTTTCTAGGGAGTGGTCAATTTTGTGCAGGTACTGCTCAGTCCATTCTCTATGTCTATGCTGTCAGTAAATATTAGAATGTCATTATAAAGAGGAACGAGATTTGACAACTGTCAGTTGAGCGGAGCGTCGCGTCGAGGCGATGGTTTTCGGTCATGTTGAACGTCAACGGCAAGCGCACCACGCATCCGGCAAATCGAATTGCTCATGTTCAAAGTCATCTTTTCTCTTTTTGTTACAAGAAGTAATCAAAACCGATAGACTAAGTGATTTCCTAATTACTAGCACAGTATACATATTAATACAGTAGGACGACGCCTTTGATCTCTGGAAAAATGCCGACAACTTCTACACGCGTAAGACTTGAGTAGTACCTCCCGCACTACGAACATCGTTTTGTTTGCAGTGCGGGAGCTGCTTTCCCGCGTCTCGCCCCTCACACCCCGCACGATTGCCCTGTCTAGACGGCTTCGTCGGACGACTGTATGTTTTTAGACTATGCTACTAGTGAATAGATTTCAGTAAGATTCTGTAATGAAATTGATTTGTGCGATAAATGACTTTTTATTGTGAAGCGAAGCGATTCTTTTTGGTTCCCCTACCTCACCACCTATTGAAAAAATGGCTGATTCTAATGATTACGGGCAGCCGCCCATATATCTTAATATTTATAACAAACATAGTGTGGTACGCCATCGCATTATTAACTCAATTTACCATAAAAGGTAAATACTGATGGTTTTTAGTACTGCACTCAGTTACCACTGCGTTTGTGGTCATATTAACCGTATTAAATGTGTAGTTTTATTACTATTGCTTGTAATTTAACCTCCATAATCCGTACACTGACTTTTGAAGAGACGCGGGAAAATTGCGCTCACGAATATACTGGATCTCTTGTTTGTATAAATAAATTACTTTAGACGATACAGTTAATTAAGAATTCATTTATTTAATTATCGAATAGTCGTTTTTTTTACGTATGACATGAATTCATTAGTTTTTCACAGCAAATTTATAGTATTTGTTTTAACAACTCCACTACACTATTCCTAAATGACTGCAACTTTTGAATGCCAGATTCAACAGGGGCGCCCACCAGAAAATGTTTGAGTCAGTGAAGCACGAACCTCGAAGAAACGATTCAACTCTCTTGGATCCTGCAGCAAAATTAATCAAAAATGAACAGCGAATACGTCTAAAATAGAAAAATACGTCCTTCCCACTACTCCAGAATCCAAAACCGAAATCTGTAGGCCTGGCATGAATGTTTGACACAAATGTGACTTGCTACGTGCGATTTTAAATTGTGCTCGCCTCATTATATTTCAACCGAAAGGCTGCAGGGTAGTTGTGTTTTCAATTTTAAATTTACACGTACCTATCGAGTTTACGTTTGCGCCAAACATTCATGCTGGGGGTACCCCTGCAGTCTGCTTCGTACAATACGATATTAAATAGAGGCCATTTTACTAGACGAATTTTAAGATCGTGAAGTTTGGTCCCCCAGTCAACCTAACAAAAAGTCTGAAGTGAAAATAAAAACGAAGACACCACTCGCCCAGGACATCTGCGGTCTTCAATTATTGGTACTATCTACACACAAAAAAAACAAAGAGTCGACTAAATGCTTTTATTTGCATACATTCACTTTAAAAAGACTATTCATAATATTGAGCAGATAGCTTTTTATTATGTGTAATTGATTAAGCAATGGTTTGGTATCTTGGCTTTTGCCATAATCATCTAAGCAATTACTTATTTCGGAGTGTTTAATAAGTTATTTAGATTTGCACCTGCATTTGAACGGGAAGATTTACATTAGATTACTAATTCAGTGTTTCTAACGAATTACTTCATTAACATCTCAAAGTCAACAGTCAAAGTCGAATAATTTATTTAAATTAGACAATTTTTATGCTCTCTCTTCTAACATATTCCTCCCCAGAACCGCTTGTGGCGCTGATAATTTTTATCCGTCACAATAATATGAAATTGTGAGCCGTTGCCTAAAATCTCTGCCTGTTTTAACGTGGTTATAACTTTTATTAAATGTACTAACAATACTATCAATTATAATATTTATGGAATATCTGTAATTTTTTTTAATGTTGTTTTTGCGCACTTGCTGTTAATTCACTTTAGATATTGGCAGAATAGTCGATCGGCTTTGATGGCCATAAAAAAAAATACAATAGAATTAGACCATTTAAAAATCACTATGCAACGTTAAATGAACAGTTATATTATAAAGGATAGTTTGTTTGGAGAAGAATCGAACAAAAAAACCTTGTTAACACTGTTAAAATTACATAATAATTAAGATACATATTTTAATTAACAGTTAATATATTGAAATGGGCAAAAAATACGAGTAAGGCTTACTTTCTGAAAAGAAGACTTTCGCAATATTTCTGGGATAAATTGTCGAGCGGGATATTTAAAACCCATCTCGGTATTCAATACTGTGATTGGTTTAGAATTTTAATTTCTAGAAACCGGAATAATCATCTTCCATGATCATCATCATCATTTCAGCCGAAAGGCGTCCACTGCTGGACTTAGGCCTCCCCCAAATGTCGCCACAACGTCCGGTCCTGTGCTTTCTCATCCATGGATTCCCGTGTCTCTCACCAAGTCGTCGGTCCAGCATCTTCCATGCATTTTATTAATGATATTACGTAATTTTCATAACGAGCATTGAAACCGTTGCTAGAGTATATTAGATAAATTTAGACACTGTTAGTAATTTTGGTGTAGAAAAAGGTTTACACCTTTTGCCTACTGTTAAGATATAACAGAATACTAAAAAATACTTAACAAGACGTGCAAAACACTTAACTGGAAATGCAGCGTGTATATTTTTGGAGTGCTATATCATCCATTAACATTAAAAACATAACATTCAGAATATTTTGATGTGTATATAAATGTCGAGCATTCACCCCACAGATTGATATTTAAGACGTTACAGCTCAGACATTCGCGATATTATCGCACCATTAATATTCGATATTAGTTTTTACTTAAAACTTTAAAATGAGCATTAAATACAAACTAATGGTGATTACTTTGTTTAGATTCTAAGAATATCTATTTAAAAATTGATTACCGTGTACTGACTGATGACTATCGAGTGAAAATTTAAAATAGGACTATGAAATTGAAATTAGATAGTATTAGATTTGTCCATGACTGTCACAAAGACTGCATGAATTAAAAAAAGTTGACTTGGTCTTGGCCTTTTAATCACAAGTAAGAGCTGTAACAAAATATTCCAAAAATGTTACGCAATAAATCCAGGAACAAGAAAACTATGAAAATCTTTAAAACCCGGTTGTAAGGACATCTTATAATTAAAAGTTTACCATTAATCCTTTCAAGTGCTCTGTGGTAAGATTTAACTAAAATGCCTCAGACTGCTACAGGCGCAAAGTGATTTCCTTATTTAAGTTTCATCGACCTTTTAAACACGTAATTTTTTTCCAATTTCACTAATACGATTCTAATGTTGCCATCTTTCCTTTTTTCCTTTATTTTTTTTTAATAATATTATAAACTAGTGCTTGACTGCAATCCCACCTGATAATAAGCAGTGATACAATTAATGATGGTGAAGCGCTCAAGTTTATTAGGAGCCTATTCAGTTATTCAATCTACCAGCCTACCAGTTACAGCCAGCCTATTTCCGCCTCACAGGTCAACATTTTATTAAATAAGTAACCGGATGAATTATTAGAGACCGACTATTAATGGGCTGTCGGGTACTTAATGGTATTCGTAAATATTATTATTTCACCAATAAATTAATCATACTCATACCTTTTAAGTTCGTATATGTATATGCCCGTGTTAATAAAATCACATATGTAAATTAAGCAATCGCTTACGGCCATCTCAATCGAAATAACACAGCTGTTACATTATTGTAACCGCTAACAAAACTGAAATAAACAGAAAAAGAACGACACCGTATAGTTCCGCTTTAATTAACAAATTCGATACTATTGATACGGAAAACTGAGGTGCTAAATTGTCACGTGAAAACTCACGTTGCAGGAATTATTCAACAAAACCTTCACTTTGGTTATTCACCTCGCATTGGACAAAAGACACAATCTTTGGTAGGTACAGCTATTTACTATAATTTGTTTATATAAATAGCAATATTAACACTTTTTGTAAGCAAAAATCAAATTAAAAAAACCTCAAGACTCTATTTAGTAACGCCACCTAGAGACTAAAAAGTTAAACATAACCCGACACGCAAGCTTTACAGCACACAACAAAATTACTGTGCGGATGTATGCGTCTACATTCAATTCTAATCACGCACACAGACGTAAAGACATAGAAAAACGAACATTACGTACTCACACAAACACGAATCGTTACAGCCTCTTACGTGAAGAACGTAAGCGACTGCGGAACTCAAGATGGCTGACATTGGCAATGGCAGGTCGTTGACCCAGCGCTCGCGCAGCCTTCAAAGCTTAGATCTAGCATTAGAGTGGTTGTTATTTTCTGTCGTGTTTTTATTTTATTATTGGACTGTTTTGTGCGCCGAATGTTTTTGTTGCGCTAAGGTTTTGAACAATGATTTTAAATTTGTTTTGTAATTACTTATTGATTAGGAGTGTGTCAAGAAGAGTTAAGTTAATTTTCATGTCGTAAATCTGTTCAATATACAGAATCGCACAGGTTATTATAATAATATTAATTTATCAGCGTAGTAAATTGTCGTTATTTATAAGTATGTTATCGTTTCAATTCACGCACGATTTCGTCTAAAACTCTCGATAGCTTTTAGTTACTGCAATCATAAAATAAGTTATAACAGGCGGTACACAAATAATATTGATTTGAGTTTATTTATGGTACAGATGATTCGTACCTACCTACTGAGAGATTTTATTACAAACGTTATATTATAGTAATTTATTGTCTAAGTAATAATCTTACACGATGAAACTGTAAGTGCCAATGTAAGCTAACAACTAATGAAAAAAAAAAGCTCTTAGAAAACCGAGGTCATTTATGAAACACCTACAATGTTATATGAGTAAAAGTTAAACTAAGAAGATAGAATATTTATATTTTACCGAAAAATTGACTTAACCTGCTGTTGGAGCTAGCAAATAATTTTTTTTTTTTTTTGAAAACAATATGAAACCTAAACTACTTTCTATACTGTGCCTAAACTATCAAAACACATAGTTACAAAACCTAGCATCCGCATTTGAAATGTGTACAAAAGTAAGAAATATCAGAATAGATTGTATATTAAAGCAAGGCATGATTCCATGAACATTGATCGTTGCGGTAGTGGCTCCGCGGCGCGGCGGGCCGGCGCAACCGCGGAATGTAGCTCAAACTAACGGTGCGTGCGCGCCGCGAAAAAACTCAAGTTCACTATCACGGAAGATTGCGCGCCGACGACGACGCCATTACCGCTCGGTTACGTTGTCGCGTCGGCTACTAGGTATTATGCCACTATGTAACTATGCATTCATTGCATAATGCGTGCTATATACTTCACCACGCATTTTACTTCGAATCTAGTTTTATAATTAACGCAACTGCACGTATTTTTTACACGTTGACGTCTTAAATTATAATGTGGCTTTAATTTTTACAGAGGTAAGGCAAAGCTTACAATGTTGAGATCTTTTCTAGATTATTTATCGGGTAGTGTTCCGCAATTTTGAATGCCTTTGCGCTACATATCTAACTAAGAAAAGAATTCTTATTCAAGCTGTAAGCTATAGCTGTCTATCGATTGGTATATTTTAGCCGAGCTACGTCTAATTAGTAGCTAGAAAACTTTTTGTTGTACACCGTTATCGGATAGAACAGAGTTGGTAGATAAAAATTCTAATTATGTAGTAATCACAATGAGTATTATACGGTTCACATTGACATTAGATTCGCTCTCGTAACGACCGACTGTTAGTTACTAGAAGCATCCGGTAGGCTCACGATTCATGGAAATTATTTTGAAAAAATAAGAGTTCAGTATGGAATACGTAGAGCTTTACTACTTCGTTAGTTTTTATGGTGTACAATAAAGAGTATTCTATTCTATTCTATTCTATTCTACTTCTAACTATGGTTTCTGACAAATAATAAATGATTATTATTTCTGTAATATTTTACAATTATACATGTCATAAAAGTAAAACAAAATGACCTAAGATAATAGTTTCCTAAATGGCCTCTGAGTCGAAAACAGAGTCCAGGCATTTATATCTTGTTCAGATTATAGGACATCCATGCAGGTTCGTGTCATTTGGGCGACACAGATATGAGTGGACCTGGCCAGTCAGTGCAGCATCTGGCCGTAATTTTGTAGCTCAAATAAGAACTTTTGGCTGACTATAGAATTACAACAATAATAATAATATAAAAAATATAATTACAATAATATTGGCGCATTTTAATAATATGTCTTAAAGTATCATAGTAAGAATAAAATAATAAAGGACTAGACAATGTACATATCCAATACATACGATGGACATATCCAATACATACGATTCATATTAAAAATCTGATATGAAAATAAGTTTTTGTTCACGACTTCATCCATATATTAATTAAGCAGCGTGTTGTCAGATACCGCACAATAGGCTCAAATTAAATAAAGAACAACCATAAAAGCCTCACAAAAAACCACTCAATGTTTTGTTTAAGTTTGAAGTGGGTTGAAAAACTATGTGGAATAAAAAAAACTTGCAAGATTACTTTTGCATTTATTCGTATAACGTTCAACGCAGATGAATAATACCAACCATAATCTCCATTAAATTCAGTGAATGGGCTATTAGACAAAGTTTTAGGTTTGACCTCATCTAGATTACAAGAAAATATTCGACACATATTTTTTTCTTTTTCAAATTGATGGAAAACTGCTTAGATTAAGCGCATTAAAATTGAGGGGAGGGGGCTTGTAACGTCATTATCTAGTATAAACTGTACTGGCTAGTGACGTCATGCGACATTTTGACTCAATGTATCGATGTTATTTTCGATTACGTGGAAAAAAAATATGTGTCGAATATTTTTTTGTAATCTAGATGAGGGACTAAAACCTAAAATTTTGTTAAATAGCCCATTCTACTCATCATCTGTCTAGACTTTTCTTAACTATGGTGGAGTCGGCTTCCAGTCTATTCGGAAGCTCCTAAACACCAGTGTTTTACAATAAGTGGCTACCTATTAAACCTCCACAACCCACTGACTGGGTAACATAATACCCCTGTGACAGACTTTCAGTATTCTGAGTACTTGGAACGACTTTCCAGGATCTACGAATGACAGCCAACATCAACGGTTTGAAGAGCTTTCTATGGCACAGAGAGGTCTTGATATGCAATGAATCGAAGGACTAACCTCGTCCTGCGTAGCTTTTTAACCATTGAACGACCCGTGCGGATAGCCAAAAGCATCTTAGTAATAGCACACGATAAATATTAATACAGTAGGACGATGCCTTTGATGTCTGGAAAAATGCCGACAATGTCTACACGCGTAAGCCCTGAATAATAACTCCCGTACTACGTACGTTGTTCGCAGTGCGGGAGCGGCTTTCCCGCGTCTCGCCCCTCACAACCCGCACGATTGCCTTGTCTAGACAGCTTCGTTGGACGACTGTAGGTTTTTAAACTGTGGTAATAGTGAATAAGTTTTTCTAAAGATAAAATAAAGAATGACCTGTTGAAAATAGTAACCGTGAGTTAGATACTTACATAGGGAACCCCGTACTTACATCAACTCGTTCTTGACTAACAAAATTACCTTACATCTTCTATTACCACTGTTATGACGTGAGAACCACGATTGTTCCGATTGTTGGTACACGAGTGTGGGTAAATCTGCTTACTCTTCAATGCTAATGGCGTCTAAGTACGCGTCTATAATGCCTTCGTCTGCGGCATTGCTTGAAGGCATAATCTTTGGGAATTTAAAGACGATAGACTGACAGATTGATCATAGCCCGCACGAGGTTGTTGAGCAAGGTTTGGTTCGTTGTCCAGTACCAATAACTTTTAAAGAATGTTTGTTTTAACTACCTCGTTAGGCTAGCAGTCGCAAGGGCTAGTGCTGAGCGTGAGGTGTTGGTTTTGATCCCGCTTCGGAAAAGTGCTATTGACTTTTCTATATGGTACTTTTTAGTAGCGTCTCGAAGATATATGTATATCGCTGATTGTATTCATGGCAATAGTCTTACCCACTATAAAATGAGATTATTCATAACTGGAAAAATGTAGTTGTAGGTATACTATAGAGTATACGGTAGACATCTGCCTAATTAACATTTTGTTACATTGTCTTGCAGATCTATGGATTTGATCCAACTCTGCACATGTAAGCCGGCACACCCTTTATACCCGGAGGTTTCTTATTAGTCAGTTGCTTTTGCTTGAGTTAAGTTAGTATTAATGTCGGTAGATATATATTACTGGTATTCTGTATATTGAGTGTGATAGCTAACATGTAGTGATTAACTTATTTTAATTATTTTATAATTATACCTAATTTTACTGTGTAAATTCAAGTTCTTCTAACTTATCAGACAGATGTGTTGCTGGGGAGTTTGTTCCGCCACTTCTTCTTCCCAGCAAAAACACTAGGAAGTGGCGAAGGCCCACCCTTCGCTTTATTTTTGGGAACTGTCGTATGTACTTTCGACGTTCAAAAAGTGCTGACCCTCAGCCTAATTTGATAAAATTACTTTTTAATCTTTCAGGGATTACAGGTGTGGTGTTATGTAAGGTTAGTTTATGTTTTTTCATTAATATAAGTGTTGTTCATAAAGAAACTGAGCGAGGTGATTGTATGAATAAATTAGTTATCAACAGCTAATCACTACACTTGAATTAGGTAAGTACGTTTAGTTCTTCGATAGTCTTGTTTCAGAAACCGGGTGATAATTGCAAATTAATTTAAGTATATAATGCAGCAATGCATGTCTATTTCTTCTCGATTTCTACATACTCCAGTAAAGTGGGTTTGAAGTTAAATAGGTGCTGAATGCATTTCATCTCCACGAGTACTGGCAGATTGCCAGAGTAGTGTCAGTACAGTAATGATTTCCGCGTTGCTCTACTTTGCTCTTAAGTTGAAATAATATGCCGCTCAAGCATTCTTAATAAAGAAAAGATATCTGCGCTTGGTAATGAAATTATAGGTAAAAACGTATAGTGATAAATGTGTCAGAAACTTTTTGCTTTTTAGTGCGATAGTGAGTAAATAACTAGTCATGTGGAAGTCAGGTTCTGTACCATAATACAAGGTTAAGCATTCAGCGATTGTTAAGATAAAGCAAAAACGCCGAATACATCACAATTTTGTATGTATTTGTTGAAAATACAAGATTAAGGAGCCCATCACATTTGATTTTAGTTTTATCTCGCTCTTGTTAAGGACAATAGAAATAGGTACACTTTGTGAAAAATGTTAACTGCCTACCTATCACGGTTCATGTGTTACATACAGCCCGTGGAATCAGAGATGGACCGACAGCGGAGACCCAGTAGATTAGTCTCGTTGACACCTTTCGTATACGAAACCCTAAAAAGAATGGTTTTCACGTAACATTAAAGTGTATAATTATATAATATGTTCCGTGTAAATGTTTTATATCCAATTAAGTATGATATAAGTTTTGAGCCATAGGACTAAAGACTTCAATCGTGTCAATTAGAGACACAATAGAAAAACAATGACAGCACGGACACCGGTGTCCTCTTGGGGTTTAATGAATTCAAAACCTTTATGGCCTATAGTTTGCATGTGTGGTAGTTTACTTTAAGTATAACTTGGTCAATTGAATAACTCTACGTCTACACTATATAATATAATACTACTAATATAATATTCTAAATAGGAAAGATTTGTATTTTTGTATGTAACGAATAAACTTAAAAACTACTGGACCGATTTCAAAAATTCTTTTGCCATTATAAGGTACACTTTACTCTGAGTATTTGGCTATATTTTATTTTCTAAACTACGAGGGGGTTGGAGAATGTCAAAGTTTAAAAGGAAAACCGAAACGAAGCCGCAAGCAAAGTGCTAGTAAATAATGAAACAAGATTTAAGATGTTAAACAGTGTTAGGCAGTTCAAGAAAAAAAAACGATTCATAAAATCGCTAGGGAATTATGAATCATAATGTTTTGACGATTACCATTTTATACGAATTAGTTTCAATACTTTTAGTAAGTATGTCTAGGGCAAAATAAACAATTGTTATAAAATTATGTAACAAGTGTATAACAATGCTTTATTGTTCCAAAAATAGTGTCACCGTTTTTGGTATGTAATATTAATATGTAATGTGTTTACAAGTGAATGAAATTATATACAGTTCGACATATTTATAATATACTGAACTTGATATAGTTATGAATGATTTATTGGTTGATTGTCCCTACTTACATAAATAAATAAACTTACGTCTGTAGAAGTTTTGAGACCGTTAGAAGTTTAAGTTCAATTTTTATTTTGTGTCAATGGCATTCTAGAAATAACTTTTGATCTTTTTTATATCAAAAAACTGCCACACACTAGGAATTTCCCCTGTTATTTCAATGTATTTACAAACTTTTATACTCGCCTAAAGGTACAAACAGCCAGACCCGGAATCAAACCCGCAACGCGCTTTTTTGCGGCAAATCGCTCAGCCGTCGAGTCAGTTTAAAACAATTATTAATTTAAAAGAATCATTTGTTTGAAAATGGGCACAGTACTCTAAGATGACCGTGCCAGAGGACCAGATAACGTCACCAACAAAATTGAAGTTTAATTAACAATGCAAGCAAATAAATAAATTGCCAATACAACCTGCTTTGATTTACTTTCGATAAGGAATATCTATTTCCTTTGAGTGATGATGTTGCACGATGGAATCATTAAAAGAAGATCAAACAAAAAACTTTATATCCAAAAAAAAACACTCTCTTTTCATTGTAAAATAATAACTCAATGCTGAGATCCATTCCAATTCCTTTAAGAAATGACCATATTTCAACCACCTGCTCCTGTCACCAATTTTCGGCCATAAAATAATACAAATCAGGTGTCTTGTTTTAGAAGATTCATTACCTCTGTCCAATTTTTGTCCACCATTTTGGTGATTCGAATGCAAAATTAAATGGACTTTAAATTGAAAGAACAGAAAGTCTGTTATCCCGTAACAGTGTGGGTTCTAATGACCTATATTTGTAACATATGGGTCGACGAGAGGCAGCTGATGGTAGGTCAGGGATGGGTTACTAAGGCAATAATTTCGGCTGCTATTATCGAATATCGGTTTGCTTTATTTTCGAGAATGAAGGGATTGCTGCGGGCGTAGGACGTTAATAAGGTGTTCAGTTTCTCAAACTTTTGCACCTTGTGTTATCAAATGTTGGGCATCTAAAAAGTTTATTGAAAAAAACTGGTTGAACAGGTGGGTGGGAAAGGGTTTTGCTGATTTTAGTTTCTATTTTCTTGGCCGATTTATTGATTTACGATATTATGTAAAGTAGTGTTGCAGTTACTTGAATACGCAAGGTGGTGTTTTACAGCTCAATACTTGCGTGGGTGATTTATTCTGGTTTACAATACATTTTTATTTACTTTGTGTTTTGTTTTGGATTTCTCATATCTTTTTTATATTTTACGTTAAAATCTCTATGATTACTATTACTCTTTGATTACTTTAAAACTCTTTAAAGTATTCAAAGAGTCCGTCCTATGGTGGTCTTGTTCCTGAGTTTAAGTAAAACACTATTCATATTTTATTATTAAGAAACAAAATTAAATGTTGCCACTAAATGATGAAGCGGCTAAACCAATTAACAGCTTCTATTAAATTCTTGTCATTACGACTAGCACATTTTTTTGCACATTAACAGTAATTAGTTTGTTATAGATTAAAACGACAATAATATCGTTATTTATAAGGCAATAACTATTACATTTAACGAACTCGCGTCTAACGTTCTAACTAGCAAAAAACTTATCCTTATTACAGATGATACATAGCCTTATGAGGTACTAGACATGACAAATTAGCGAAGTTTCAGCACTTAAAGATCTTAAATCGATGAGGTGACAATGTTTAAACATTGAATAACTTTAACATTCTAATCAATATTTTTATTTATTAAAATTACTTACTTTTGTGTGTTTTCGAGCTAAGGAGACAAGGAGACCCGTAGCACAGGTTTTTGCCTAGTATGGGCTCCTGTCTCCCGTCTGTAAACTGTGTCGTATAAATTGTATAATTCTAACTAAGTATGGGAGAAAATATATAAAAAATAAATATATTAAAAAATACATTAATATTATGCATAAAAATTTCGACCGGGTTTGTGGAGTAAATAATTATTTAATACAGTTCGTCAGTAATAGTTAAAGTTGTGACTTAATTTGCAAAAGGTGGCACGTGAGACTAAATTATGTCATAAATAAATTTATGACGTTTTACATTTTGACGTATGTGTTTGTCAGTTTTGGCACAGAGTAAAAAAACACTGTTTTCACATTAGTAACACCTTATCTGCCAGGCTGTAGATCTTCGTCGGTGCATGTGCACGGTGCATCGTAGGAAACGCATCGCCCTACGATATTGCACCTGCGGCAGGCTCCCACGCTCGTGCGCTACCTATTACTGTACACGACTGTACATTGTTACTTCTACGTAGGTACTGTTTTATTTTTTACCTTTGTTTGACTAGATGTAAATAGATCCCACGATGATGATTCAATCAGGAAATGAAGAAAGAAAATTTTGAAAAATAAAATGGAAAGTATTTTTTTTTATCTCATTGTCCGACTGTGACTTTCTTTGTTCTGTCTTTGTTTAAGAATAATTAAATATGTTCTTAAATCCAGTGGTGTACTACAATTACTTCTTTAAAAACTTCTTCCTTCAGAATGTTTTCTCTTTTTATCTAACGTGCAGTAAAGATTTGATAAACTTAATCCTCAAAAAATTAGACACTGGTTTATCAATAAGGGGTTTAACTATTCATTTATTTTTGTTTGATCGGAAAACTTACAGCTAGGCACAAAAATAAGATAAAGTGAATACATAATGTCAGGCCAATTAAAAGTTTTCACAGATAGAAAATACATATAAATAGGTTCAAGAGGGTAGAAGACAGCACAAATATTATGATAAAAAAGAATAAATAATAATAAATAGTTAAAAATTATACTATGTAATATTTATGTTCACGAAAAAGAAGTTACACAGGAATCTATTTAATTGAGTCCTACTAGCGTTAAAAATATCGAAGTTGACGTCTCGGCAGGCTGCATGTAGGTATGTACGTATGACGTGCTCTTGAGTTTAGTCTTTAGTTATTTCTAGAAGTAGAGGTATTTAAAAGTAAAAAAAAAATATAAGTGCCTTCTAGTCAGAAACGTATTTATATCAAGGTGTTATTTCCGACCAGGCCTAAAGAAAAGATTACTAAGTTACTTAACGCTTTAATTCTAACAAATTGTCTTTAGGTACAACTTAACGTAAGCGTTCCACTTATGGCCGGCCATACACATGAAACATTCTGAACCTGACAGTCACAGTTAACCTTAATCCGATTTTTAACCGACTTTCAAAAAAGGAGGAGGTTCTATGTTCGTGTGTATGTATTTTTTTTTTTTTTTTTTTTTTTTTTTTTTTTTTTTTATGTATGTTACCTGATTTCTCCCCCATTTGTGGACCGATTCTCGAAATTCTTTTTTTATTCGAAAGAGTATACTCCCGAGGTGGTCCCATTTTAATTTGGTGAAGATCTGGTGCTGATCTTCGGAGATATGCAACGGAACTCTTCAAAAATAGACGGCAAATCTCTCGTGATTGCTGAAATCGCTTGGATGTTTATTGTTTATGCAACATCATGACGTATCATCACGCCTAGTATGCTCTGAGGGGTACGCAGATGTGTACAATATACCTAGATTTCGACAGTTAGGTATGTTAATTTTCATTTATTAGAGATAAGTGGATAACCCTATTATCATGACATGTACTGTTACAATTAACAATATATATAGCAAATATTTGTATGGGAACCACTAAAAATGGAAAAATAAAAAACTTTTTTGCAAAAAAATTAAACCGACTTCAAAAAAAACACTAAACGGTGTAAAATAACTCTAAATTCGGAAGTCGGTGGCCCATCATGAATAAGACAAAACCACCAAAGCCACAGACTTCCTAATTTAGAGTTATTTTACACCGTTTAGTGTTTTTTTTGAAGTCGGTTTAATTTTTTTGCAAAAAAGTTTTTTATATTTATTAGGGACATAAACAGTTACCTACATGTTAGGCTTAAAAATAAAGAGTTGTTACACAGATAAGTAAACATATAACCCACACTAATGTCCACGGTTTAATATAACAAGTAACGAACGGAAATGTAAAATTTGCAATATTATTTTATTACATCTAAATATGTTAAATAATAATTATAGGTTAAGATTGTTATGAAAGAATGTTTATGGCCAGTGTTTTAAATTTTTTACTGGAAAGAGAGAAGATATCTACGTCCATGAAGTGTGTGTTATAGGTTTCCACAAGTTGACGAATAGGCACTCGCGCCCCAGCGTTAGTCCTGCATGAATCCACGTGGAATAACCAGGGCACGCGGGCTGCTCGTCTGATAACAGCTAGGTACTGTAAAGCGTAACTTATTTGTAATATCAATACAGTCAAATTTATTGTTACACAAACCATGTAGCATCATTGCCACTAAAAGTAAACGCCGAGATTCTAAACTTATAACGTTATACTGCTGTAGTAATTGTGTAAGGAATCCTCGAATGAAAACATTTATAGTTTACAGGACCTACGTAAAAACTTCTTCTGTACCAACCAACCAACCATTCCAACTTTATGTTATATTTGAGGTAAATGGGATTCCAAATCGGAATCGCATAAGTATTCTAATTGAGACCTTATCAATGTTTTATATAATAGCAAAAAAGTAGAGAGTCGCACGAAGTCTCTCGAGGATCTCATAACGAAACCATACATTTGAAAGGCTTAATTTATCATACTCTCAATATGCAAGTCAAAGTGTAAACGCGAATCAATTGTCACACCAAGGTCACGTACGGATTCTACTACATTGAGATGATGACTACTCAATGTATACATGATGTATACGTACCTATAATTAAGTTTGTTTTTATTTTTTAACCGACTTTCAAAAAAGGAGGAGGTTATATGTTCGTGTGTATGTATTTTTTTTTTTTTTTTTTTTTTTTTTTATGTATGTTACCTGATTTCTCCCTCATTTGTGGACCGATTCTCAAAATTCTTTTTTTATTTGAAAGAGTATACTCCTGAGGTGGTCCCATTTTAATTTGGTGAAGATCTGGTGCTGATCTTCGGAGATATACAACGGAACTCTTCAAAAATGAACGGCAAATCTGTCGTGATTGCTGGAATCGCTTGGGTGTTTATTGTTCATACAACATAATGACGTATCATCACGCCTGTATGCTCTGAGGGGTACGCAGGTGGGTACAATATACCTAGATTTCGTCAGTTAGGTATGTTAATTTTAATTTATTATGGATTAGTGGAAAACCCTATGTTGATGACATGTATTGTTAATAGTGATGGGCAAAGGATAAATACTCGAAGGATAAATACTCGAGTATTTATCCAAAGTGGATAAATACTCGTTTTTACTCATTTTTATCCGATATTTACCCAAAATGATGGATATTTATTATTTTGCATGTTTTTTTTATATTGATAGGCTAGTTTTACTATTAAGGCTTTCGAAAATACTTAGTACATTATTACTTTTTCAAGTTCTGATTGTAAAGACGAAGCAACGTGTTTCTAACCGCACCGCACTATATCCCGGCCTCCTTTTGTCCCATTCCTTTTGTTTTATTACCTTTTCCCTCACACCACCGCGCCTGCGCTGTGCCCAGGTATGTGTCTTAGAGAGCGCACGCGCGTGTGCGTTTTTAACAACAAAATAATTATTATGAGGTTCTAGTTTTATGAGAAATTTAAGTGATTTTGAAGTTGGATTATAGCGTTTCAAGGTATGTTTTAAAAGCTGAACCTTTCTTTGTTAAAGGTTTAAACACTTAATAAAATCGGCGGATAAGTGAACTACTAAAAATAAATAGAAAAGTGTAGTTTTATTATTGTTGATAACGCTAGAAACCTACAAAAGACTGACGAGTCCCTTGTTTTGAGTGTTTTGAAATCTCAGTGCGTCATGAGCCAGCAAATTAATAGTGTTGTGCGCAGTACTAAACTAACTTAGTAAAAAAAGTTTAACAACATTTTTGCCAACAGTTGTGCCTCTAAACTGCACAGCACACTCTTGCTAGCTCATTACGCACTGAAATGTGAAGTTTTCACCAATTTTATTAAACTCTGCATAGACGTCATCATCTGCCTAGCCTTTTCCCAACTATGTTGGGGTCGGCTTTCAGTTTCACCGGATGCAGCAAGGCAGTGAACTGGGTAACATGATACCCCTTGGTTAAACTGGTTGTCAGACTTTGGACTTCTGACCACAAATAACGGCTGTCAAAGATCTACAAATGACAGCTGGGACCAACGGCTTAACGTGCTTTCCGAGGCACGGATGAGTCTTGGTATATAATAAATGGTCATCCATCCACGGACCGACCACGTCAAGCGTAGTTTAACCTTCGATCAACCCATGCGGATGTTATAATTTAACCACAAGTTCCTCCGACGACTCCTCTGCATAGACGTAATAAAATCTGTGCAAAATTACACGTGCTTGGGCTATACTTTATTTTATGGGCCATATAGTTGGAAGTCCATTTTTTTTTGTAGATAGTACTCATAAACAGAAGGTTTTTACAATTTTTTAAGTTGCGGAGACTCCCAGTTATAATAAAATAATAAAGAGAAACACATTTTTTTAAAGTTTCCATATAAATTGAAAATAACACGCCCGGTATCACCATTTTGTCGAATGTCGGGAGGACACGGCGTGGCATACGCTGGCAAAGTGTGCCACTTGAGAGGAGCCGTGCCGTGCCCTCGTCTCTGGAGTAGGCAGTGACTTGTCGCTGCCGGCCGTGGTCGAGAGGATGGCCGGCAGCGTCGAGTCCTGGGACACGGTGGTGTCCTTCTGCGAAACGGTCGTCTCGGCTGCGGAAAGTGAGAGGGAGAGCAACTCCACTCACCCGGCCCGCAGCAGACGTACCGGGCGCAGGCAGATGGCGGACAACGCCCTCTTCCAGCCCCCCTGAATGGGTTCAGGGGCGACGGACACGGGACGTCCGCCGCCCCCATGTACATGGATCCGAGGTGGCGGCGCGTGGTGTTTACGCGCGCCCCTCTTAGACGTTGCGAGGGTTTTCTAACACCTCACTCCCCTCGCTGACTTGGCGAGGCCCTCGGGTCGCAGTCAGTCGGGAGTCGCGGAAGTATCTTCTGTTCCCGTGACCCCCGGCGCAGGTGTGAGAAGGAACACGGGGTGGTTTTTAGTCAGTAAGTCTGACAGACCTCTCCACCCTCCCCGGGGCGGGGGCCATCCATGAGGATTTTCCACCACTAAAAAAAAGTAAAAGTAGCGGGGTCGTAGTGAGTGAGCAAACACAGACCCCTCTCCACCTCCTTCGTGGTTATTTTTTTAAACCACCCAGAAGTAGGAGCCCCGCCAAGCGGTTCCGGCGACATCTTGGCAGGTAAGGGTATAAGAATAATAATATTCCTTGTGCTTTATTCAACTTATCCGAAAAATACCCGAAACTAATTTCAAAATGTTAACTTTTAAATTTTAAAATACGTATATCTCCGTAACCTTGGGGTTCCGCGGGTTGGAAATGGTACAGGATTTAGGTCCCTGCCACCCTCGCGCTCCCCGGCCCATAAATATATGGAAATTAGAGTGAAAATAATGGAAATTAGTGTTTTAACCAAACCTCAAACTTTAACAATGAATTTCTCCATAACCATGGGGCTTCGCGGTGTGGAAATCCGACAGGGGGGTAGCTCATCTCCCCCTCCCTCTCCCCAGCCCCTCTCCGATCCATAAATCAATGACCCATAAAGGAAAGTATTACCCAATTTTTTTATTATTGTGTGTAATCATAGGTTAGACAGGCTTGTTTATTTTAAAGTTCTTGATAAGTTTTAGAATTTTACTTAATTTCATCCTTTTCTTCGTAGAAATATAAAATTTCCCTTACTAAAATCGTGTATAATATTTATCCGCCGTTTTGGATAAATACTCGAGTAAAAACGGATATTTATGAGTATTTATCCACTTTGAGTATTTATCCGGATAAATTCCCAACACTAATTGTTAACAATTAACAATATAAAATAAATTCATGGCAAAAGTTTTTAAGGTAACAACTAAAAATGGAAAAATAAAAAACTTTTTTGCAAAAAATAAAACCGACTTCAAAAAAACACTAAACGGTGTAAAATAACTCTAAATTCGGAAGTCGGTGGCCCATCATGAGTAAGACAAACCCACCAAAGCCACAGACTTCCGAATTTAGAGTTATTTTACACCGTTTAGTGTTTTTTTGAAGTCGGTTTTATTTTTTGCAAAAAAGTTTTAAAAACAAAGTGTCTTACCAAATGTGCCATTACTTTGTACCGTAAAACGGGGTGGATAGAAACTCAAGGGTGAATAGAAACAAAACTTTGAGGAAGATTTTTACGCTAGTTTAATATTGTTTGATACTAACAACGTGTCGAAACTATTTATCTTAATTATTTAAAAGCATTACAGTCCTCGTATGTAACAAACAACTTTTCACTTACGTGAATATCCTCCTCAATGTTTTGTTTCTATTCACCCTTGAGTTTCTATCCACCCCGTTTTACCCGGTATATCATGAACAAGAATGAAACACACGTGGATGTTTGGCAAGTAAGATAATAATAACGTGATATCGACAATATTGATGGCAGTTTGGTTTACCCACTGTTGAGTTTCCATTCCTTCTTTTGTGCTAAAAAAGCCAGCCTTCTGATCACGTGAGGAGTCAACGTACCGCTATAAAAAATGATAAAATTATATTTATTTCTGTAAATAGGTTCATACCAAAGACATTTAATACCTATAGACCGGACATCACGAACAACATTTTCGTCCGAAAAAGTGTGTCCTGCTGGATACAAGTATAAGAGTTTTTTTTAGTACGCTCCGCTGCCGCTCCAATATTCATATATTATTCTAGATGGCGTTACTGAGACATGAGATCAAAGTTTTTCTATGACATTTCCTTGACATGCCCGCTCTATAGTATTTTAAATCTCTTTGGTTCATACAAACACTTTTCAACACGTCATTTTTTTACCAGGTGAGGTTGACGTTTCACTATCTGAGGTAAGTCTCTTTTAAAGGCCATACATCATCATGGTCAGATCATAATAACCATGCAGATTAGTGTCTGAAATGGTCTTTTGAAGAAAGAACCACACTGATATGAGGGGACCAGATCAGTTAGTGCAAGCATTTGTCAGTTATCGACAACTCGATTAGCGATGTTCCAAAAAACAAGATGCTCCGTAAGGCAACATGCCCAATAGCTATAGTGTTTAATCCCCAAACGTCTAGGATATTCTTCTGTATGTTATCTATTTGCAGGCTGTTAGTTTACAAACTGAAGGGTTGCTAGGGTTGGTAGGGTTGGGTGGTAGAACCCGTTCACCATGGCTCCTGCTTTTCAAAATGTATCCTTGGAGTGCACCGACCGCCTTCAGCTCTTGGGAGTTGAAATCTCCTCAAACCTAAACTTTGGGCGGTTCATTGAGTCCAAAGCCAAGGTTGCTTCTAGAAAACTCGGCGTTCTCGCAAAGGTCCGGCGGTACTTCACACCTGGTCAGCTTCTAATGTTATACAAAGCACAGGTCCGTTCGTGTGTGGAGTACTGCAGCCACATATGGGCTGGTGCTGCCAGATGTCATCTAGCAGCTTTGGACTCAGTGGAGAGGCGTGCGAAGAGGCTTATTGGTGACCCAGATTTGGTTAGAACCAATCTGCAAAGCCTTGAGCATAGGCGTAGCATAGCTAGCCTTTCGGTTTTCTATACGATACATTTTGGAGAGTGTGCACGGGAATTACATGACTTGATTCCGCCATCACCTTTCTACCATCGGACAACCCGGCGTACGGCGAGTATCCACCCATACATCGTTGGAACTCCTACGATTCGGACAAAGCGTTTCGTTTCGTCGTTTATACCGCGTACATCGAAGGACTGGAACAACTTGCCTGCTGCGGTCTTCCCGTCCGATTATAATTTAGGTGTCTTCAAGGCTAGAGTGAATAGGCTCTTAATAAACTAGTGCGCTTCACCATCACTGATTGCATCACTGCTTACCATCAGGTGGGATTGCAGTCAAGCACTGGTTTATAATATAAAAAAAAGAACGTCCCGCAGCAACCATTGAGTTGGACTATTAGTGATAGTCATACCTGTAAATACTCTCATTAGAAAAACTTGCGAGCGAATCGACCAGCTACCTATAACTGACTACGAACCAGCGATACACAAGGTATATACCAAAGATAATTATTGAACGTCACAATAAACGCATCTTAAAGTTATTTGATTTACTATTGAAACCTCATTCAACCAATCGTAGATAAATAATACATATAAAGATGTCACGTTAATCCTGCAATATTTTTTTGTTTAAGCAACTGGATCTGATACATTATAAGGTAGGCAATTACCGACAAAGTAAAGACCACGTGTAAGATGTTACATCATTTCTAATTGATACCTGTTGAGGGTGATATTTAAATGCCATTGTGAGTACAAATTGACATAAATTGAATACTTCCTAGGTCGATATAAATAAGTACTAATTGATAGCCTGTGTGTGTGTCAAATAGGCACAATGGTATCGTGCAAGGTGCGTTTATAAATAGACTGACATTTAGTTTTACGCTTCTGTACTCCACATGTGTTTATAGCTCTTATTTATTTAAATATCAACAGGAAACTAGCCCAAAGTTCAAATAGGAGTGCAGTATTAAAATGTATAATGTTTTAGTAATTGCAAACTATCTTATTGTCACTATACATTTTTGAGTTGGTTCAAAATATTTTATATTGGAGGCTGTAAGTATTGCAAATGAAAAAGTTGCTCGATACATTCAGTAAATTGAGTACCTAAGTTATTTTAAAAAAGTATCTTAGTCAACATCGTAATTATTAATTGTATTGAAAGTAAGTAAGGTATTTAAAGTCCGGATAACAAAATTACATCTTGTCTATAATATCTGATCTGTACTAACATTTGTTTTGTGTGTTTTTTGTGTTGTAGGAATTTAACTCAAAAACTACTGAAATGATTTAAAAAAATCTTCCACCATTAGAAAACTATAGTATCACCAAGTAACATAGGTTATATTTTATTGGCGAGGGGTTGAGGGAATGTCAAAATTTAAAGAAAAAAGTACTAAATTCAATTTATTATAAATATGTGTCCGTTCGATTTTCGACACAAGTCTGAACAATTAATTTTGGGGTTGAAGTTATAAATTAATTTCATGGCGATCACCGTGATCAAAGATTTATATCTCAGAGTGGATTGCCGTGCTTCCATATAATTTTATACTTTACGAGTCTACGGGACCACCTTGCAGCGATAAAAGATGAAAGATAATGTATTAATTGTTTCACTTAAGAGTACAGTCGAAATGTTAAGACTTTACTGCACTTACGAAACCAAATAAATAAAAATTCAATTCAATTAATTTTTGGAAGGAATTGATACGACCAGCACCACTATATTCGGTATCATATTATTATGTAACATCGTACTTATTGTGTTTCACTATAGGACCTTGTGGCTAAATAACAATTGCCACACGGGTTGATCGAAAGTTAAGCAACGCTTGCCACGGTCGGTCCGTGAATGGTGACCATTCATGTCGCATAGCCTCTCCTCCTAGTGCCTCGAAAGCACGTTAAAGCGCAGGCCACACCGCCAGCTGGCGGGCGAGCGAGCGGGGCGACCGAGGCATCGTTTCACCTCTTTTCATACTTTGGTTCACACCGCGAACTATCTGAGGAACCGAATGAGGTATGAAAAGGGCCTCGTTCGCCTCGCTCGCTCGCCCGCCAGCTGGCGGTGTGGCCTGCGCTTAAGCCAAGTCCCGGCGGACATTTTTAGTTCCTTGACAATCTTTACGGGTATTCAGAAGCCCGAAAGTCTGACGACCAGTTCAACTAATGGGGTATCGTCCTAACCTGTAACTGGGTTATAGAAGTCAGATAGGCAGTCACTCCATATTAAATCACGGGTGCTCAGCTGCATAAGGTTAGACTGGAAGGCGACTTCAATATAGTTGGTAAAAGGCTAGGCAGATGATGCATAAAACGAAGAACCTCAAAGTACCTCAAATCTTCAGATAGGCAGGCACTCTATATGAACACATTGGTGCTTAGCTGCATGAGTTTAGACTGGAAGTTAAGGAGGAGTTTAACACCTCGCTCCCCTCGCTGACTTAGCGAAGCCTGCAGAGCCAGCACCAGTCGGGGCTCGCGGAAGTATCTTCTGTTCCCGTGCGCAGGTATGAGACCGTACACTGTGGTTTTTAGTCAGTAAAAGTCCGACAGACCCCTCCACCCTCCCCTGGGCGGAGGACATCCATGAGGATTTTCCACTCTGCAAAAAAAAAAAACCCGAACTCAATATAGTTGGTAAAAGGCTAGGCAGATGATGCATAAAAATAACTACCTTAAATCTCAATATTTCTCACGGTCAGACCATCAAATGCTTTCACTATTTTTTTGAAATCATATCCTCAGAGGTTTTTTGCTTTCAATAACGAACAAAAAATTTATAAAAAAATCCCTTTCGATTTCCGCCCAGGCGCCATCTGCTTTTATTCTTGTCATGTGTTTGTTTAGATTACTTTTTTTCCCCTTGTCCGGATTTCACCGGAAGTTGCCCCTCAATGAATGTGGTTTAACATTTAATTTACTACATTATAGTGGGCTACGGTTAAAGTAATTCATAATCAGTATGAATGGGATGATTGGATCGGTTAACATAAGATATTGTGTGATGCAAAAACCATTAAAGTAAATTATGGTATCTGGGAGGATAACCCTTAATGATTATATTTTTTATTGATGGCTACTACTATAAATATTGTGTTGTTTCCAATCAGGTATATTCAGGGTGTCTCATTTGTTTATGACCACGTTGTCCTTATAAAGAATGGGTAAAACACCAGCGCAAACTGGATACATGAGTTTTGATACTGGAAATTATTCCGGTTTTATTTTCTCGGTTTTTGCTCATTTTTAAGTTATTTATCGTGTTGCTTTGTATTTAAATATGTATACATGGTGATTTTCGAAAATTTATGAAGTGACTTAATTTACTTCTGAAACTGAAAACTGTGTTTTGGAACTGGAAACTGTGTTTTTTTACGATTTGAAGTTTAAAGTAAACAAACTCTACAGAGAGATGTAAAAATCCAGAACCACGTACCTATCTACTAAACTCAAGGTTTTGAGTCGGTTGTTTGTTATTTTTTTTCCATAATTCAATGTGATTTAGTTTAATACCAATTTAACTTAATGTAGCCTATTTCTTCATCAACTGTCAGCATAACGTGTAACTTACATTAGTTGCTCCATTAATTTTGAACAATGTGTTCAATTAGGTATGTATGACATATGTGTTAGGATTAGTTTTAATCAACATTTTACGTTTGTACCATGACATTATGTTCTGTTTAGCCACGTGATGTGATTTTGGAACTAATTACATTTTCACAGTATTGTTTGACTAATATACTAATTACGTGGTTATGGTTGCTAATTGTTCATTAATTATATAATTGTACACATACTTAACGTCACGCCTGTCATCCCTGAAGGGCTAGGCAGCGGTGCACCTGGTAGTACACCCACATTTCGCCAGTTATGTTTAAGTCCCATATAATAGGGGGCGAGCCTACTGCCGTCAATCGGGCACAGACCCAGACTTCAGGCTGCTACTGAGATATTCCAGATGAAAAACTCAATAACACTTTGTCCGACCCGGGGATCGGACCCAGGACTTCATACTCAGCAGTGGCGCTTGTGACCACTAGACCAATGAGGCTGTCAATTGTTATAGTTAGTTTATAATTGTATAGTGTATTAAACGAGTCTGTGAAGGATTAGTTCTTTTATAGCTTAGTTAATTATTTTCAGAAAACTTTATTATCATGTCGTCAGTCGGTAACCGTCGGAACTTCAGAATTATAACAAAAAATCGTGTACGTATTTTACTGTAACAAAATAAAGCTCCATATACTATTATTACTTCAATAAAAATAATACCCGAAGAATAACCGATTCTGTTTTGTGCATTCTGGGCACCCAATACCGACCCATATCTACAAAGCGTTCTATCGCCATTGTGTACTCGCCTGAGGCCAATAATGGGTCCTTCTTCACCCTTCGGTGTAACAGTTTCAAAGAAAGTTGTACGGCTAAAGATAAAAGTAGAACTGAACGTTAGCTTCTTTGCGTAAACAGGTAAATATTTTTATTGCCTCACAAAGAATGTTATCATTAAAAGGACCGCTTCGAACTTTCTTTCGGACAAATTGTGTGATGTGTTAACAATGTTAGAGATAACATTTTTGTGATTTAAATGCTTGTTTTGCTGTTATTTATTTATTTAATACTTCAAGCACACAAATGTACAAAGGCGGACTTAATGCCTTAGGCATTTTCTACCAGTCAACCTTTAGGTAATGCAGAGAGACAAACAGTGGTAGGTGCAATTCCGTAAGAAAATTTGAAGAGAAGGAAACATTAGTTATTTAGTACATGTGATAAAACAATAAATATGATAAATATCATAAAATGTAATATAATAAAAACTGTTACTCAAACAACTGTTAACACAACTGTTAACTGTTATTCAAATTATTTTAATTGTTCGCATTTTTCGTTGATTTTCTGAAATTACTATGATCCGATTTTTATCTTTGGAAGCTTACGCACTAACCGGTACTGCACTGCTGGTATTTAATTAGACCTGAATGGCCTTGGTCATTTGAGTACAAATGCATGTATGACACAATTCAGTACTGAATTATACTGTGAGGTGCCATCTATGAAACCTAACTTGAGCAAACCTTACCTGGTTTTAGGAGCTAAAATTAGAGACCCTTTGATTTTTTCTACCCTGTATTTACAGGCAAGTATGTGTGAATAAACATCATATCAGTTATATCTATATGTATATCATGATTCCTAGAGTATTCGACCTAAAAACTAAAAACGAGAATGTAATAAAGCTTAAAGTCTAAATAAAGGATATACGAGAGTAAAATGACCTTTTTCGACATCCCGGCTGGTAGTACAATGATTTGCAATTTCTTTTTTGCAAACCACTTGGCCTTCATTCTTCACCTTTTTGGTGCGAATTCTGGAATTTGAAAAGTCACACCAATATCACATTCGCCGGATGCCGTATAACCCTTGCATACAAAAACTGAGAAATTACGTTTATATGATAAACTCACAGTTTCCGAAAAAATAAGTAACAAATAGAGAGTTGCTTCCTGCCCTATTGATCAAAGTGATGTGTGTATGGTGACCGTGATTAACGTTGGAAAAAGAGACTTCTAGATTTAGGCACTGTTTGGGTTGAACCGTATAAATAGACAGAAAAGTAAGTACAAGTATTAATTATATTCTCACAAGATAATAATGTATTTAAATCGATAATAATATAAAATTATATTTTTTGTTATAAAAAAAATACACGGTGATTTTATAATCATCTGACAAATTTTCAGAGGTTGTTCTACCCATGATTATGAACAACTTTTACTATGGGACCAACTGGGAAATCACGAAAAAAAAACGGCTGTTGCAAAAAAAATGCAATACCTACTCAACCAAAATGTTTGAAACAGCCAATTTTTTTTTATTTCCGAGTTAGTCCCATAGTAAAAGTTGTTCATATTCATGGGTAGTAAGTACACCCTGTGAAAATTTGGCAGGCGATTAAAAAATCACCGTGTATATATGAAAATGGAAACAAGGCAAAATTGGTACCTAGGTAGTTTAAATAAACTCCTATAGTTACGAGTAATTTTAAATAAAGACATATTAAAGACTGCTTCTTGGTCTACTGGTTGGAAGTGATACTGCTAAGCTTGAGGTCCAGGGTTTAGTTCCCAGGTAGGGCAAGGTGTTATTGGAATTGTCCATCTAGAACTTCTCGATAACAGCCAGGAGTTTGGATTTATGCCCTGTTGATGGGAAAATACTCGCGCACTACTCTTACTCGCTTACTTGGAACTATAATATAACTAGCAAAATTAATGTGGGTTTATGTAATTTTATGTGTTAAGACGTACGTATTTGCGAAGAACCAATAATTACATTGTTTACATTATTTTTAGTAAGTATTGAGCATCGTCATCGTGTAATTTTAATTATTAAAACCGCTTAAAAACTTATTTTATTTTTGAATACTATTGCGTACAAAAAGCGATACAGATAATTCTAAATTAGATTCTTATCGTGAAAAAATATTTACGACATGTGGTTTTATATTTGGGTTAGGAGTTCAGTTGGGTTTTAGTATGCTAATTTATGATTAAGGCACATTTCAATGCTATGAATGCAATTCAAATGATTTTAAAATACATTCCAATTTTAAAATTAAACTAAGCATTTTAAAAATAACAGTTTTTTCTTTACTATTATTTTCGAAATGCTTAGCTTAATTTTCAAATTATTTAATCAATTACAATTTATGAAAAGCAAGATACCTACTAATTTGATTTCTATTTAATAGCACTACGCTGTTGTTTTCATACAACTTTATGGCCACCCTACAAATAAGGTTTCCGAAAAAAAGATTTTTTGTTACTAGGAGCGCATCTGTCAAGGTTCCCACGGAGTGTAGCAAAGGATTGTATCCCTGCCAAGTCTTGGCGATTCAAATGCAATACTCTCAGTTTATTTTACTTGCGTTTCTTGTTGTTCATGACCCATTTCTTTTGTTTATTTGTAAAAAATAATTGTGTTATCATGCGATTATAATTCATTTTGTATTATTTTGTAAACGAAATATGTTTATTAAATACTAATTTAAAAGAACTCTAAGATTACCATAGAGGAAAATCATGAGTTTAAGTCGATTGTTAAAATGTTGTAGCAACGGAGTCATATTGGCCGAGGAAAAGACATCAACGCATAATAGTACCAACGAACAATTTCATTCAAGATAGCTTCCTTATAAGATGGGTAATGTAATCTGACAAATAAATGTATTATTATTTTAACTTTCGGGACGTCCTAGAAATACATAAATAGACCGTATTTGTGAGGTTCTTCAGAAATGTCAGGTGGTGCGTAGTACTCGCAACCGGCGCGTTGTGTGTATGACAACATGTATGTATGAATGTAAACGAAATAAAAGAAGTATGTAAGAATCGTTGCGCTCTGTTGTTTCAGCCTACATCCATGGAAAAAAAGGCGTGAGTTTATGTATGTATGTATTATAATATTTCCAATGATTATAAGAAGAATAAATGGATATTTTAACACATTTATGAATAAGGCTAGCGACGATCTAATGGCGAACGGTCACTGTCATTTAAGAAAAAAAAATATCTCGCGAACCAGTTCACCCAAAATTATTTGCATCTGCTTTTTAAATACCGGATGGCACGAACGAGAACATTAAAATTGCTTTTTATTATACTTAACCACTGTCTTCGTAACCAACATTTTAGAAAATGTCTGCGGTACGTAAAACGATACATTGTTATCTTGCAAACATTAACTAAAAATGCGTCATCACCTGAATTAGCTTGAAACATGCTAGCAAAAATAAACTAATAAATCTTAGTGAGCACTGCAGTCAGTGGCCATAAATAAAACAAAGTAATAAACATAGCTTCTGTCTCATTCATTGTATTATTAAACAAGGGGGTAATAATATCTCTATGAAGTTCATTTTGTAATTACACAACGAAGAGTGTGTTAGTGTGGAAGTGGAATGAAATTAACTTTACTGTTGAGTTATGAACTAATGAATCATGTTCATTTATGGCACATTTCATAGTTTCATAAAATTAATTGCAGTGTTAAGAGCTAAGTATGATAATTTCGAAGTATTAGGTAAGTATATTTATTGTATTAGATACGTACATGGCATAATTAAACTTCTCAACTGTGTATTTCACGAAAGATACCTAAATGGCACAATGAAACTTCTCAACTGTGTATTTCATGAAAGATACCTAAATGGCACATTTAAATTTCTCAAATATGTATTTTACTAAAGATACCTAAATGACTTAATGAAACTCCTCAACTGTGTATTTTACGAAAGATACCTAAATGGCACAATGAAACTTCTCAACTGCGTATTTCATGAAAGATACCTAAATGGCATAATAAAACTTTTCAACTATGTATTTCATGAACGATACCTAAATGGCTAAGTGAAACTTCTCAACTGTGTATTTCATGAAAGATACCTAAATGGTATAATGAAACTACTCAACTGTGTATATCATGATTTTCTTTCTATGTATTGTTACGATTTCAAAAAGACAGCTTTAGTAACTTCTGCCAGAATTCCCATTATTGAAAATGTCCATTATTCTTGATCTTCGCATGTGGTATACTCACATGTGTGCCAATCTCTTGGACTGATTGTCTCGCACAATGGCTAACCCTTTAGCGGTTTGTGCAAGCACGCCACATGACTTGCAATACTCATTATTATCTCCGAACCGCAAGCGCAGATTGCACAGATTGGTCACAAACGCATGTTGCGTTTTTTTTCTGCGTATTATTATAGTACTGCGTTGTGGCCGACAGATGATTTCTGTTCCTGTGTTAAGAGCGGGTATAACCCCAAACTGCTTATGTGTAGTTCAATTTTATTTGAAATAGGGTTTTAGACCAATATGTAAGTAGAAATTATATTGTGTGACTGCATGGTATTATTCAGGTTCTGACAGAGGCATGAAAACATTAAAAAAAAAACCGATTGTAAATCATCGCAAATAAAGCTCTGCTAAAGTTAAATAGAAATCACAATAATTATTTCTTAACAACGACTTAATAAATAAATATTGAGATAGTGCATTTTATTAATACCACATTTTAAAGTGCTCCATTTTTTTTATTTTAAGAAATTTATTAGTTCTATTTGGATTAATCATGATTAAACGCTTTTAACATTTAGTTACCGTTTATGTTCGTTTTACGAAGATAAAGTAGTTTCCATCGCATAATTTGGGCACTAAAAGCGTAATTATTTTTATTTCACAAAACGAGTGTGGGTAAGGCTCGTTAGTAAGATTTTTACGTCATTTTGCGCACTCTTAATGCGTGTTATATATGTCATTATGTGTTTAGGGGTCAGTGGGCTTTAAACCTGACCTGAAAATATATATTTACTTACTAATTATACTAAACAAGTAAATAGGATTGCAATGTACTAGTTCTTATCTATTATGAGTTAACAGTTAAAAAACATTAAGATATTAAAGTCATTTCCGATCTTTTCAACAAAATTAAATTATTTTGAATCATTTAGTTTTAGCTTTATTAATAATTAGACTCCTTGGCTTTAAACTGTTAGAATAGCTCATCTTCAAACTTCAAATATTAACAAAATGAATCAAATCTAATCTAAAGTTGTTTAATCAAAATCAAAAGTTACATAGGACAGTCCCCCAAAACGCCCACCCTTTGTAGTGCTTTTGCTAGGAAGAAGAAGTGGCGTAACGAACTCCACAGCAACACGTATGTCTGTTATGTTACCAAACCATAATATTATCTACTGAACCCCATGGTCCATCCATTTGCACATTTTGCCAATAACATTATTGTGTCAAATCTGTCAATAGCTTCGCAATTGACGGTGGCACATTGCGTGTGTTCCGTGACGTTTGAGTGAAGCGCAAATGTTCACAAGGTGCATATATACGTGAATTGTCACTTTTAAACCATCGATCATTATTTACTTTTATCTTCACAGAGTATTCAAATGTGTGTTTAAGACATCTGTGGATTCGCGTGGAGACTCCAATACTTTGGAAGAATGACGAAGTAAAAAGCGATGTTTAAACTGATTGCCAGATGTGTATTGATCGTTTATCTTTTACTTAAGACGCATTAAACGCAACTGCAAATCGTTTTTGGAAATGAGTCTTAAACGGTACACCTATCTTTGTTTTGTGAACATGATCTTCTGCTTTAGTCTAATCACGTTGGGATCGGCTCCTAACCTCATCACATGCACCTGAACACCAGTGTTTTACATAAAACGACAGCACATCTAATCCCTCGGCTTAACTGGTGGCCATAAAACCGATCTTTTCGATCGACACTTACATTGTGAATAGGATAAAAAATAAAGTAAAAAGTATTTAGTTCTACCCTCGAACAGCAGGGTAGTTGCATATTTCTGTTTTCTTTTATTTGACACATAACCTAAATTACATCTAAACGGATATAACAGAACATATTTGATTTTTGAATTAAAATAATGAAGGCATCTGTGTCTGAACTAGATGAGAAAAATATCTGTATCTCAGACATCAGAGCTCTTCTTTAAGATGACCATTTAGTCCATTGAAATGTTAAATTTTTTAGGCCTTACCTTGCGTTTTTCAGAGGACGCAATTTTTGTGTGTAGGGAGGGTCAGTGTAAAGCTAAAACCAAGTTTGTGGGGTCGCCACCCTTGTCCCACGGCCGCCATCTTGAAAATAGGGGTTGAAATGGTTTTTACGATATATCTCGTAAACTATTTATTTGATAAAAAAATATATATAAAAAAAATTGTTATATTAACAATTTTTTTATGTATATTTTTTTATTGCAAATTAAATTTTCTACAACTTTGGTCCAGTAACTTTTTGTCGTTGAACTATAAATAAAAAAGTTATTTTTACTTATTAGTTTTCTCTTACATATTTTTTTTTTTAGTGGATTTAATATCCAAACCATTATTCATCTTATTACTTATGTGTACAAGTAGGTACGGTCCCAAGAAGCAAAAGTAATTGTTAACATAAGCATGTCTGCAAGAAGGTTGAAATTTCATAGTGATGATAACTGGGAAAAGGGTTCAACGATTATTTTATTTTGGCTATTATCAGTATGTATGGTATGTAGGGTGACGTCATGCACATGCAGAGATGTGACGAAGCGCACAGTACCTACCCCGTCCGGTAGTCACCGTAACTTGAAGTCCACTTAAAGTGCAATACCATTTTTTTGTAAATTCTCAGTTCAAATCAAATTTCAGTGTGCAACTAGATACCTACCAGTTAAACACTGGCATTAAAAATAAAGTCAATAAAACCTGCAGGACAGCCTAAGAGCCAAGCCCAATTTAGTTGTAAATAGGCTAGGCTGGTTGCGACCAATACAAACTATGTCTATGTTTACTCGCCAGCACCACGCCCAGAACAATCTGAATGTGACTTAACTAGGTACTTAAGACGCAACTGTCGAGCCACAATGGTACTCAACCGGTTGGTGTTACCAGCTTCCGCCCATTTCCATACGACTCCGCGACATTTACACACCGGATATCTTAATAAACACATTACTTACTAAAAAAATAACTTGTTTTGTTAAACAAACACGATCATTATTTTTATAATACTTTGTTTTATATTCCCGGTTTTTATTAATTTAAGGGTAGCAGTGATAGCCTAGTGGTGTGACCGGTGGATTGCCAAATCATAGGTCTCGAGTTCGAACCCAAGGCACGCACCTCTGACTTTTCGGATTCATGTGCGGATTGTATAATTATCACTTGCTTCAAAAACGGTGAAGGAAAACATCGTGAGGAAACCGGCATGCCTGAGAGATATTTCTCGAGGACATGTGATGCCAAGTCAGAGGCCCATGGGCGGCATTAAAACTCTGACACCAGGTTAGTTACTAACCACACGATAAGAAGAAGATTAATTTAAGCAGTCCTCTTAACGAAAATGGGATACTTGACAAAATTTTAGTTTTTAGTCGCTCATCTAGATTACAAGAAAATATTCGACTTACTATATGTGTAAAAAGAAAATCACTGACTGCAGGCTTTTACAACAAAACTACGAAGAATCAGAAAAACTACTGACCACTCTGGTGTAAGACGTGTACAAATACGCGCGCATATCCCTCTTACACACAACTCACACCTGCATACATACAACCACACTCTTCTGACAACCACATATACAACCTACACATTCACACTTTCATCTACTAACCCTTAATTTTAATTTAAATTTTACTTACATAATTTTAATTTTACTTATTATAATTAAATTGTTTATTTATCTTACCGCATTGTTATGTATTCAATTATCTAATATGTACATTGAACAATTGTAAAATCTCCGACGAGGTGGAGACCTGGTGTCCTGAAATACAGGCTCACCGCCTAGTTTAGGCACCAGTCTCCCACAATATGTAAATGTTAATTTAGCTACGTAAAACTAAATTGTGCTATGTTGTGGTGAGAAATAAATCCTTTTTATTATTTTTATTATTATTATTACTTGGTAGATTCAGTAAAGTTAACCCCGAGAAAACTTGAGTTTAGTAAACTGTCAATGTCTAGTAGTATGGGAAGACAGCTCAGTTCACCTGCATTTCACCAACATTTTCAAGGTTTTTTTACGGATAGCACTAAAGAATGGATCGTCAGTTTGTGCAACAGTCAGTCAAGTTGATTGTTTTAAATTCTGTTTTAGATCCAAAGAGTTTAGTCAATGTAGTTCTAATTATTATAAGTCATGTGGTTGTTGACTAATCTAGACAGCCTGATTTCGAAATAAATAAATGATATTATCATATTGACTCGTAAAACAAAGGTAAAAATCATGGCCTGGCCAAAGGACTCGGTAAAATAAAAGACATTTTATTTTACAGTTGTCCTATTCTGTGGTAAGAACATTGGTAAATCATTCGTTTTATCTTTATATTATGTCAAATTACACATAAGGATACAATTGACACAAAGCTTTATGACGTAAGCTATAATACGTAATGTAACCTTTCACAATAACGTTAAGTGGCACTAAAGCTTGAGAATGGAAACATTACTACTTATATCTGCATAGTTTATTGCTAGATAGCATAACTAAATGTACCTTCATAAACATAAATATTATTTCCCTTGTGGACTTGAAATATTCGCGTGGAAATTTCTTTATACTTCCCAAAATTAATTACTGACCAATCGGGGACAAATACGTAGGTACTAGTACCGGGCTTACGTCAAGTTGAAAGACCGATTAAGATGTTTATTTAGCCTTAATTACCGAACAAATACTCCATCGGCATGTGTATTGCGATATGTTTGTGGTACATTGTCTGTGGTCCTCTCTTGTGGGCAAACATGTGTCTGGTATTTAGTAGCCTGATGCTAAAGGAACAATGACGGACGTTGTTTAAGCTTTGCTAGGAAAATAGAGACTAATTAGGTGCTTAGCTTAGCTATGTAGTCGAAGATTAGGTACAGCTAATGTTTCTTACAAATAAAACTGTTATCGTATTTTGTGATCTTCCGATGGAAGAAAATTATATCGAGAGACAGAGTACTTATTGTTTTTTTTTAATAGTGAACTGTTATACATATTTGGAGTATTAATACATTATACACAAATAGACAGAAAGATGAGAAAACATTAGCGCTGTGAAGGTACTACTGCAAACATCTTACGAATATGTTCGCAAACTTATCTTAAAGGTTAAACGATTGGTTGCCGTCCTGATCTCTTGGGGGCGAGCGTTCCACAAAGAAATAGACTGCACAAATAAAACAAGAGCTATGAACAAAGTCAGAACAGTGAGTGGGACAAGAAGACGGTCATGCGATGAATGAAGGTTTTCATTGTGGTTAGACTTTCAGTAGAAATTGAGGGGATAGATAACTTGGGGAATTAAGAAAGAAAAGAAATCAAAACAGAGTGGTTATTTATACGATTATGATAAACATTAACGAAAGATAAAGCGCGATCATTTAATCGATGTTGTTTTGACAAGCATAAATAAGCTAAGCTAGCAGACCGAACAGACATGCGTACTTTTTTTTAGTCATCTCTTCCCTAGTATTTTCCGGGGTTGACTTTGAGTCTGAATATGAGTACATGCAACTGAATATGAGTATTTTACTCAGCGCAACTGCTATTTGAGCTCCACAATCCAGTTTATGGGTAACACGATATCCTTTGGTTGGAATTCTGACTATACTCGTAACGACTGCCAATATCAACAAATGCCAGTTGCTGCTTAACATCGTATTCTGATAATGTTCAATGATCCACGGACCGGACACGACAGGGTAGCTCAACCTTCAATCGGGTACTGCGGCTGCTGCTGTATAGCAACAGTCCGTTTAAATTGTCTATAAACTATACCCCTAAAAGGCATTTCGGGTGTTTAGCTATACCTACAACCTATATTTCTATTTATCTTGCCTTAGAATCCCAATGAATGAGCTATCTGGTTTCGATATCTAATAATACTCTTAGATCTATACCCTATCCTAGGTACGTAGTAAGTAGGTACTCAGCGTCCCATTAATTCTAAAAGCCGATCGTTACCGATGCTTCTTCAGTAACATTTGCACTATGAATTTGCATGTTTCAAAGTAGAAATAGCTGTAGTAATTATGCCTTAATGATATTACAATGTAATAAAACATTCAGACTTCGACCTGCTACTAAGTTGTTTACATATAAAATATAATAACAGCTTAGCATACATACATAACATGACGTATTTACTTTCGGAAGGGTTACGCAGAGATGTAACAGAGGTCAGCACATCAGGCTACCCCAAATGTGTCAATTTAATTTTATAGTTGTTCAGCTTTATTACAAACTAGCAAACGTCACTCGATTTCACCCGCATAGGTCCCGTTCTCGTGGGAATACAGGGATAAAAAGCATAGTCTATGTGTTAATCCAGGGTGTCAGCTAACTCCATACCAAATTTTATTAAAATCCATTCAGTAGTGAAAGAAAAACAAACATCCATCCATCTATCCATACCTACTCACAAACTTAGTAGGACTAGCAAACTTCACGCGGTTTTACCCGCATAGTTCCCGTTTCCGTATACAGAGATTAAAAGTATAGCTTATGTCACCTGGGGATAGTGCAGCTTCGCAACGGTGAAAGGTTTTTTTTTCAAATCGGTCCAGTAGTTTAGGAGCCTATACAATGAAAACAAACAAACAAACTAACAATCAAATTTTTCCTCTTTATAATATTAGTAGGTACAGGTAGAAAAAGACTCATGTTAAATTGGGAAAATTTGACAGTTTGGGGTAGTTTGACGTTCGTTTGTACCTACCTACCTACCTATATATTCAGTTGCATGTTACAAGGAGCATGACTGACCAACGGGCTTAGACTAGCCCGTTGGTTTAGTAGTTAGTGACCCTGACTGCTATGCCGTAGGTCGTGGGTTCGATTCCCACCCCGGACAAATGATTGTGTGATGAGCATGATCATTTGTTCTGTGTCTAGGTGTAATTTATCTATAATATGTATGTATTTAGAAATAAATAAGTATGTTTATCAGCTGTTTAGTACCCATAACACAAGCTCTTAGCTTAGCTTGGGACTAGATGGCGTTGTGTGAAAAGTTGTGTAATTTTTATTTATATTATTTATTATTTTACAAATTCTTTGCTTAGTCTCAAAAAAATGTTTTAGTAGGTACAGCGTCAAATTCTAACTTCATAGGTTTGTTCTTCAATAGATGTTAATTCGAAAAGTAGATAATAAAATAGCTTCAAATCGACATCAATTGAGAGCTGTCTAGGAGTTGTTTCAATAGTGTTTTTTTGCTGTACACACAATTTCCGCGACTTGACTTTGTCCTTTGCGGTGAACAGGTGCCTCTAACTAGCGTTGAGAGTAATGTGGATACGACTTGTAAAATTAATTATCTATTTATAAAACCCATATACTTGTGGGATGTTAATTTAGAATGCATGATAATTTGAAGGAATGTAGTAAATATGAACGCAGCGATGGATGAATGAGAGAGTATGAATGTGGGAAGGAGAAAGAGGAATTATTTGAATATTTTGAAAAAGGATCGAAGAAGGAAAGAAGGATGACGAGTGAGTGTCAAGATAAAAAGACGTTTGTTAAATACAAAAAGCTTTATAATATTTTATTAAAGAAGTAAAGAAGATATTTTGATTTTATTACGGTGGTCCATACCCCTACATACATAATGTCGCCATGTGTCTTGTTGGCCCAGAGGTGGAGGTACCTGCCTCTCATCCCCAAAGCGGTGGTTCAAATCTGGGCAAGCACTAATGTGACTTTTAAGTTTATTTTAGACATCACCGACATCGGAGAAGGAAATCATCGTCAGAAAAACCTGGACCAACCTGGACCTGGACTCATAGGTAATCTCATTAAATCACCAATATGCCTTGAGCAAGCGTAATGATGAATGCCTTCTCTGTATTAGAAGATGTCTTTGCTCTGTAGTGAGACGGTAACAGATTGGTATTTTTATAATTCTCAATTCTTTTATCATTGAATTGAACAAGCATGAAACGTTTTGGTAACTTGAATCTGTTCTTGCACTTGTACTTGATTGCAGTTTTGAAAACTCAACAAACGTTAAAATATGTCAGTTACTGAAGATGACAACACAAAATATAATTAATCAAGTTAAACATAAACAAAAGATCCGGTGTTAATAAAACCAGTATTTTTAGCATACTCGTGTACAAACCAGTATTCGCTGGCCAGTTCAAAATTAGTGTTTTTTTCAGTAACGTACGGTCAAAATAGGTGCGTTAGCAACCTTCAATGAACACAAGAATATTTCCGTGGAAATTGCTTAGACATATCCACACTATTTCGTCGTCTATTACAGTGGGGTGAACGGCCTCCCTTGTCCTCTACGAGAGCTCTAACTCTTAGGGGCCTCTCGCAAGTCCACAGTTTACTTTGTTACTTTACTGCCACATTTTGAACCAAGATGATAGTTTCAGACGTCAAACTGCCCATTTCATACCACTAAAGAAGATATAAAAATCCTTAAAAAGATTTAAAAAATGATGCATCTTTGCACAAAAAAAATGAATGAAAACGGTCTAGACCACTTAAAGTAAGCTTCACTAATCTTTTTATTTCTCGAACTCTTTACGACTGCAATTTTCGAAGTCAAAAACCGCATAAAAAGTCACGTAGGAGATGTATTTGGTACATCAGTATAATTTTAGAAGTTCTAGGTCGCATTTAAGATGCAAAGAACTATACAAATCAATAGACCATTAGCATAAATCGATGCGAATCTAAACTCGATAAACAAGATTCTAAATCGATTCTATGGCCATTTTATATGTAACTAAAGAACCGTTGCTAATTTATTTAATAATTTTGCCGAAACTTCTTGTTTGCCTCGAAACAATAATAGAGATTCGTATATTTTTACTGGATGTTAAGTAGATAAACTATTTAACTACACTATCATGTACACACAAACTACGTGAACAAACTTTGACAGTTTAAGAATACTATAAATATGGTGCTAATGTGCAACTATTTTAGTAGATACAACCAAATAAGACAAGACGTTAGGTATCTGATTGGATGATAAATCAGGGCGTTTAACTCACGTTGTAATTTGAAGGAGGTAAAAAAATACTGGCTTGTTTTAATGACAGTCATTTGTCTTAGTGTATCTAATTATGTGCGGGCTAAGCATTCCAAGGAAGTGTCATGGTTTATTTGCCGCAACCAAATAACTTTATTTAATTTAAATTAGGTCTTTCACGAAACACTTGATCGAAACTTTAACTGACAATAGGGTATATGCATGTATTTTTTTTATATTTTTAATTCACTGTTTACAACGTTTTAACATAGTAAAAAAATATAAACATATTTAAAAATGCAGTAATGAAGCTCAAAAAAATATTTAAAATACAGAATAAATTTGAGCTGTTTAAACGCCGCCATTTTCGCGCGCCATTACGATTACGTCATTTACTATGATCTTATTGCTATTACTTAGGGTGTTTTCGTTCTTCTAACCATTTCACCATGAAAAAAGCTCAGAAACCAGTTTACCGGTATTGCTTGTACCCGAATGCAATAAACATTATCAGATTGTGCTTTTACAAAACCACTTTCAGTAATTTTTCTTAAATGTTAAATAACCTCACTATGAAGCTAAAATTATTACACTTGAACATTAAATTAGTTCACAACACACACGGCAATAATTATGTTTTCGAATAAAAAGTCCATTCTATTACTTAATGTCATACTTACACATTGTATGTTTTGTAGACGTTGAGTTGTTGTCGTAGTATTTGACGTCATTTTTCGTTATAACCAATAGTGATGCGTTTCATAAATTTGAATTCCCCGCGCTTAATTCGCACTTTTATTTTTAATTTTAAATAATTATGACGCTATTAAAAAAGTAAAATAATGATTTAGTTCATATTTTCTGCCATTAAAGATTCGGAAAAAAAATATTCGAACCATATTTGAATTACATGCATATTCCCTATTGCATTTTTCTATACCACTTTACCAGATTTTCTTCAACGCGACCTGAAAGATGCTTTTCACTGTTTTTTTATGGAAATCACGGGTAGGTAGGTAGGTAGAAGCTTACTATCTTACCGCTTATTATCCTATTTTTAATATTTCGCAATACATAGTCGGGACGAGCTGTAAGTAAAATTAATGCTTGCATCGTTTGCAATTTAAAGATGAACATATCAGCGGGTCTGACTGCCCTTGGTCTACCCCAGACATTTTATAAATTCATGGATTATACACGCTCACGCATAAAACCGTATTGTAACCCAACATCTTTCTGAGATATTAACACAAAAAAAAAACCATAAGCTAAAGTAATGTTGTCAGAATATGAATAAATTACTTATAATTAAAATCTAATTAGTCCATGAGTTAAATTAAACACAAGATTTTTTTTCTTTTTCAAATTGATGAATGAAATCTACTTATACTAAGCGCATTAAAGTTGAGGGGGCTCGTGTAAACTGTACAGAATAGTGACGTCATGCGATATTTTGTTTCGATGTAAGTACCGTTATTTTTTGATTACGTAAAAAAAGAAAAAACATGTGTCGAATATTTTCTTGTAATCTAGACGTGGGACTAAAAACTACAATTTAGTCAACTAGCCTTGTGGAACTTAAGATTGCGTCTTCTTCTTTCTTCAATAACAGTGACGTCACCTCGATCATCACATCCGGCAATTCAATCGGCTGCCCATAATGTTGGATGTCGGAAAATAAGTTGAGCCTTTGTCGCACCCAGGGACTGGTCTCTGGGCCTCTGAGACTCATTGCTGACCTACTGACGGAGTATTGACCCCCACGACGTTCGCTCACACTATTTTATTTGCCATTCATTCTTATATAGTTTTTTTTTCAACAAAATTGTTGTTTACTTTTACTAATTTGAGGCCTGTTTTTCTCGAAGGCTTTGGCGGTGATGTGGTGTTGTCGTGTGAGGTAAAAGAAAATGGTGCATTCTTCTGAAAGTTATTAAATTTAGAACTTCATGATCATTTAAATCCTTGGTAGTATTTGGTCAGGATGGAAAAACTTCAAGAGACAGGGATGAAACTGCGTCACAAGTATAAGTGAAAAACACGAAATTGTAAATGAGGTTGAGCCTCCTTAGATCATAATTTTCCAAAATGTTTTTCCAGTGTATTTGTTACATACAACAAGCCCGCTTATTATTTAATTTTGTAATAGTGAAAATTTTAATTGCAGACAACTCTGTATTTAACAAACCAAAATATTCATTACATTAGTTTATTAATAAAATTGAACCAATGTTTGTTCTTAACTCGTAATGGGACTTTTCAAATGAAGTTACGCCTACAATTTTCTTATGAAAAAGATTACAGTATTTCAGTTTCTTGTTTTCAAATTTATTTGATAAAATTTTGTTATAAGCTATGTTTTATTTTCAATGCTAAAAAGGGGTAAACGGGTTGGACGAAGTCGCTAGTGAAGTACTAGGACCTTATAAAACCAACAATCACGTTAACTCTTATACTGTTATTTACATTTTATTGCAAGTTTCGCTTTTGTTTTTTTGAACAATTTCTGTTTCTACTTTTTTACCGCATGATTTCACTTACTTAACTTCAGAGATAGCGGTTATCTGGTATTGTATCAGTAAAAGTATCATAACATTATGACCTCATATCGGTTATGTCATGCATTTCGGTCACTAGCACGTGTGGCTTCAGTTCAGGTCAAGCATTGTCATCAATGAACCATTTTGGGAGTAACTTATGTAAAGTAGATGTCAACGAAGCAACCATGTTTTTAAAATGTTATTACAGTAGATTATTAAAACGTTAACCTGTTTTTATGGTGTTTTATGACAGAAAAAATAGACTCAATTTTTACTACATTATTAAAAATAAGTTGTTTTTTAAGTAGGTGTTAAGTTACAGCAAAATCTTTGGATTAATAATACGTTTCTTTTCAAGTTTAAGTTTGGGATAAGTTTTATATACGAATATTAACTAGTAATTAGTGAGTCTTAGTTTCATGTGATTGAAAATGCATTATATATACCTACTGTGCATGTAACTGTGTTACTCACATTAACGTATTTAATGTAGGTAACACAGTTTATTTAGTATTTTCTGCACATGAATCATATCATGCCAGGAAAATCCTTGTGGATCGGAATTCCGCATCTCTGAGTGTCCTCAATTATTTTCCTGTTATTAAATTTCAAAGAATTTCTGTTTTGAGTACCTCTTTGTTTACAAGCAAGAGGCCAGAGGTCAAAAAATAGTTTGAGTTTTTTGCTAGGCTAAGGTCTTTTGTACCGCCGTCTGTCACGCCTCCTAATACAGTCTAAAATGTGGTCGATTAAGCTCCCTGTTCTTATTCCCCTTTTTTCTGTAATATCCTCCATCGTCCCTGATACTAATAGCATATTTTGTTGAGATATAATTGCAAATATAGTTCTTGCTGTCGATAATAGTAAACCGAAATACACTTGGGAGTAAATAAATTGAACTACTTCCTTTTTTAGTCGTATAGGTGTTCAATATTTTTGGTAATTTGGAACGTATCAAATTTAATCTAAGATGGCCTAAAAGCTTATTTTATAGCCTTTGCAAAAAGGTACATTCATTCTTTTAAATAACCTATTAGACGACGTTACAAATCGATGCAATTATAAATATTAAAAATAGTAACCATAACGCGATAAAAAAGCAAGATTTATTGTGTATTACTAGCATATTTTCATTTACTTTAGCATTCAGAGCATATAATGCATATGAAATTAAATACCCTTTTTAACCGACTTTCAAAAAAGGAGGAGGTTCTATGTTCGTGTGTATGTATTTTTTTTTTTTTTTTTTTTTTTTATGTATGTTACCTGATTTCTCCCCCATTTGTGGACCGATTCTCAAAATTCTTTTTTTATTTGAAAGAGTATACTCCTGAGATGGTCCCATTTTAATTTGGTGAAGATCTGGTGCTGATCTTCGGAGATATACAACGGAACTCTTCAAAAATGAACGGCAAATCTGTCGTGATTGCTGGAATCGCTTGGATGTTTATTGTTTATACAACATAATGACGTATCATCACGCCTGTATGCTCTGAGGGGTACGCAGGTGGGTACAATATACCTAGATTTCGTCAGTTAGGTATGTTAAATTTAATTTATTAGGGATTAGTGGAAAACCCTATTATGATGACATGTAGTTAACAATTAACAATATGAAATAAATTCATGGCAAATGTTTTTATGGTAACAACTAAAAATAGAAAAATAAAAAACTTTTTTTCAAAAAATAAAACCGACTTCAAAAAAACACTAAACGGTGTAAAATAACTCTAAATTCGGAAGTCGGTGGCCCATCATGAGTAAGACAAACCCACCAAAGCCACAGACTTCCGAATTTAGAGTTATTTTACACCGTTTAGTGTTTTTTTGAAGTCGGTTTTATTTTTTGAAAAAAAGTTTTAGAAGCCTGGAGTTGATATCGTTCTTTGCAGTAATTGCGGGACTTCATGTATTATCCATTGAATGTGCGTAATGATAGTTTCATTAGATGTAATCTTCGCATTTTTCTCTCTCGCTGGTAATCGAGAGGCCACGGTGCCCACGGCAGGGCCCCATCGGCTGACCCACTTTGGTGCCAGAGTATTGACCTCAGGCAATGTATTAACCAGTCCAGATTTTTTTTAAAAGCACTTTTTAAAAGTTATCCGGTATCTGGAACGAATATTGTTGAAGTACCAAAATTAAACGTAAGTCAAGTGAAGTAAATTGGTGTTGATTTTTTAATTTACAAATGATAACAATTTTTCGCGCTTGGTTTTGCTAGCTGATTTCGTGTAAATTTTAAATGTTGTAAACTTTCTTGTGATTTTCGATTTAGAAATGAAATGATGTGTATTAATGGATTTGACACATTATCTTATATATCAGTTTTTTTCTTAGTTTTTCTTTAAGTCTTTAGCGATTGGAGCTGTATAAAATTTGTTCTAAAATGATAGTAAGTACAAGTTATTTCAAGCCTGATCTATTGTTTTGAACTATTGTAGTTTTATGTGTAAAAGGGACTAACTATAGTTTTAAATTAATATTTTCACGAATGAAATCAATTTTTTACTGAAATTATAATCGATTATGTAAATCTTTTAATAAAATTATTAGCCTTGCGATATTCGACAGTTCACTACTTCTGAGAGATGCAGTTTAAATAATTGGATATGTTGAATTAAAACCTTATACTTATTTATGACGAAAAATCATGAAGCACCACCGTCCGCCATACACTATATATATTGGTGTGTTACTGTTAAAATGAGGTGACTTTGAAAATGTTAGGTGACTTTTATTTAGCTTAAAATGGAAATATTTTACTCACTTTATATTTTAAATATTTTACTTAAATTTGTAGAATACATAGCTTTGTATTACGTAGTTCATTGATCAATATAACCCTATTTTACGATAGTTGATTTAGTAACGTAATAGCCGGTCTTACCGGGACTTGTACCGGGAAGAAAGGACATCAACGCGCATCCGGATATTATAAGTTTTGTGTTTTCTTTCAGGTTGATTCTTTCTTACTTTTTATGTTTCTTTTAAAAAGTAAATAAATCACTTCTTTCATTTTAATCACATAGATTTGCTTATAAATTACGATTTTAAACAGTTTAAAGTGTATAAAAACATAAAGAAAAACTTGAAAATAAGAAATATTTTGAACATTTTGACGTCGCAATATTACGGAATGATGATGAATTACAACATTACTAAGATTTATTTCGACATTCATTCATTTTGTTATATAGGTATTTACGTGTAGTTATTTAGAATAATTTCCCAACCTCGTTCATTATTCTAAAGCACAACATGAGCACTTAATTTACTTGTGGGAACTTCCACAGATCTTTGAAGTGATAAAAAATTTGATTTCCTTTGGTCCAAAATAGGTATAACGAACTTAGACACCGCTGCGTTAAGTTTAGCCTCATCTTATTTGGTCGTCCCAGTTTTTATGATGACATTACACATTTGTGGTGGTAAGTATTGCTGGTGGGTTCTTCGATGTGTCATGTACGAAGTTCAAACAACGAGTTAGTGGTTTGTCACGTCAAGTTTGTCTTGGTTCTCTGAATTTAGCACGTATCTGTGTCGTCGTGACGTCGAGGTCGAAGACATCTGCCGCTTTGCTTTCTCATTAGAGCGTTACATTTCTGTAAGTGTCATAATGTCTGTATTGGCCGACAGTTTTCAAGTATTGTTTTAGCTTTGAGACGAGCATGTTTTAAAAGAATTTTACTATTTACATTTTACACTATATAAGTTAGAGTTAGTGAGTAATCTCGATGCTTTAGAGTTAATATTATAGTGTTTGCACCTAATAAAAGTGAGAAAACATTTCAGTTGTGTCCAAAGAGTTTTTTACCATTAAGTCAGCGGTATCTATGTATTATTGAAAAGTCTTTCATGACCAGTTGCCTGATAATCGTAAATAAGTTTTATGTCTTCAGCATTAAACATTCTTAAGGTCCCTTTCAATCGTGTCAATTAGAGACACAATAGAAAGACAATAACAGCGCGGACACCGGTGTCCTCTTGGGGTTTAATGAATTAAATATCTTTTAAGTTTCTTCAAGAATGTCAGATACGGACTAGACTAGACGTTTATATTTCTTCTCGAAATCGTCTCAATTATCCTAAATCTTATATGTACCTGCAATTTTTATACCTTTACTGCATAAAACGGAATTACGCTATGACATCGCCGTACCTACCGCTTGAAGATTAATTGTTCAGGCTCCCACAGGTGAGTTTATCCTTGGCATTATTTTGTGTGTGCTCCTGGCGCCCGAATTTTATATATTTCTTTTGTTTATTTGGAACACACTACACATTTTTCTTATTTCATATCATAACCCAACAATAACTATTTTTTTTTTATTATTACAATTGGCAATTACGAAGTATAAGGTAGATTGTACACCCACACTTCGCTAGTTATGTTTAAGTCCTATGGTATATGGGGGTAATAGGCTCACTGTTGGCAGCAACCCAGACTACGGGCTGCTACTGAGAAATCCCAGATAAAAAATCTAATAAACGCTTCGCCCGGGATCGACCCCGAACCTTTATGCTCAGCGTTTGTGACTTTTCAACTAACTAGACAGTCACCTTTTTTATTTCCATGAAAAACCTAATGTAAAACATTATAATTAAAAATAAACTTGCGAACGTGTTTACGGCCAGTCCTGTTCTCCTTAATAACGTTCTGAAGTTTTAATGTGCATTACATGTGTTATTAAGGCGAACTCGTTACAGGCAATACATGGGCTGTGTTGGCATTTACAAAGGTACAACAATGTCGTGGGGCTAGTATTTGCGGGACGAGCAGGATACGAACCGGTCCGGCGCAGCCCTCCCGGTAAAAACTAACATCCTACTAGTACTTATGGCTAGCTACTCCTTAAGGCACGATGTCTTGTTCTTTAATAGCACGAAGAGCTGTTTTTTTTGTGAATTTTCCGGGAAATTACTTGAGCTGTTTTGTATTTAGCATTTATAAATAATATATAATACGATTAACACACAAGGAAATAGCATCTATACAAAAAGGAACAAAAAGTAACGCTCGATTATTGGCCTGTTGGTCTAGTAGTTATTGACCCTGACTGCTATGCCGGAGGTCGTGGGTTCGATTCCCACCCAGGACAAATGTTTGTGTGATAAGCACGATCATTTGTTCTGTGTCTGAGTGTAATTTATAGAAAGAAAGAAAGAAAATATTTTATTTGTAAAGTAAGTATTGATACTTTTAAGAATTTTCCTAAAAGAGTTAATGGAAAATTTTCCTCAAAATAGGTACGGTACAATATTGTTGCACAATGTAAACCCATGATTCATTCACACCCAACTCACTACAATAAATAGTTATACTTCTTATATTTACTTTACCTTAGGTACTTCACGTACCGCTTAACACCTTTCTCACTTGACAAGTTTTAAACAAACATGTTTATGTTCATCTTGAAATAGTTCAACACTTAATACGACTTGACTTAGGTATCGACTTTACTTAATACTTAAGTCGGCACATCTAACTGAAGTATTGCAACAATGTTAATATAAACATTTAAAAATTTGTCCGGTTCTGGTTCTTCACAAGAACTTACCTGTAACTTAGCAAATCGGCTAATATCCGTGTAGTAACTTGGATTAAACTTGTTAGCTGTCAAGGATAAGATGGAGATTAAATTAAAGTAAATAGATGACAATAAATTCTATTCGATCATAAAACAATTATGTATCTATATTAGCAGAAAATACTATTTAGTCGCAAAGGTTAAAAAAGGTCTGTCTTTTAATTTCGTTTATAGAAAAAACGACACTAAATAATAGAAAAAAGGTATTTAACACATTGAAAATTTTATTATAACATATTATCTAGTATACAATAAAACTAATTAAAATAAATTAAAAATGTAGACTTAAACTATCTACAAATTAAATAGTAAAGAAAAAAAATAATAATAAAACCTCCTTCTAGGAAGAACAGAATCGGAACACTCTGGCGTCAAAGTACTCCTCCCCGTCGCTGTCATCAGGAAACGTGCCCAAAAGACTGGCAGCATTGCCACGATGGATTGCAATGCTAATTCTTTGGCCAAAGAATAAGCCAGCCCTCTGGTCACGCTGTATATTATGTAATGTATTAATTATGTAATGTATTATGTGTTATATTATATTATACTGTTATGCTGTACTCTATTACAAATTATCTAGTAAAATAAAGTTTGTCTACTTACCTCAAAAAAACTAAAATGTTGAAGGTGTCGGGATTTTCTTGACGATGCACGTGCGTCGTAAAAATTTACTCTCATCATTTTTCCCTAACGTAAGCGCCAAAAGGATTAACTTCGAAAATCAAAATGTGTTGTTTCCAAGATGCAAGAAGGTTCGGTTTGGTATAATTACGTATACCAATGGGAAGCCAGAAATAGGAAACTAGGCATTGGTAGAAATTACAAACTTCCATACAAATTTTCATCCCTTACTTAACACCTTAATGACATTCATTTAAAAAAAAAACCCTGTTTTTGGTGCTCATTTTCGCAGTACATTTTTTACAGCTAAAATAAAATACATCGGAAGATTTTGAAGAAATTCAGAAAAGCCCACGAAAAATTTCAACGTAGGAGGGTCCAGAATCATTTATTGACCTCATAGTTGTGCTTCGATGTCACATCGACCCTGAATATCCATCATAAATGGAGGGGTAGACAGGGCTGTGCGTGCTCTCAGTAATAATTTGCATGCATTAAGAAGTTTTATCAACTTTTATAGTAGCTTTTGGACAACAGTTTTTCTAATCACTGAATAATATTATCTAGTTGCTTAACGGTCCAGATAACCTTTAACAGCTTCTCTATATCCTCTATTAAGTCATGAAATCACTTTATCATAGTTTGGTTATAAACTGATGCTGGAACCATGTGCATATTAACCAGCTGTGTTGATTGCGTAACGTATAAATAGTTAATGTAATGTCAGTTCCCTATCTCTGAGCTAACGAAGGATAGAACGGTCATTTCCTTCACAGGATGTTGTTACGCGAGCCGGAAAATGTATGTAGGGACTCGACGCTTTATGTTCCTGGTGTAAATCTAATATTATAATATTCTCATGTCACAGTATTTGTGCCCAAGCTCCTCCAAAGCGGTGGTATTCAATAGCTCTGAGAATAGATCGTACATCATTTTTTTTTAAAGGTGGAACGACGTTGTGGAGACAGCATGTGTAATGTATAAAATCCCTGTGTCATAGTGTTTGTAACAAAACTCCTCCGAAATAGCTTGACTGATTCTTACGTAATTTTGTTTGTAACTTCGATAGGTCTGTTTAAAAAAAAAATGGGGTACGAAGTGTACGGGGAAGCAATTACATAGATGTCTCTTGACATTACTGTTGGTGTGTTCTTCAGACACATAACACACAATCACGTCTGCAGTATTAGTTGTAGTTAAGCAAGGTGTTCCCAATAATACACCACCATTTTGCCAGTTATGTTGAATTCCCATAATATAGAGACTAACCCTATTGTTAATAATCGGGATATCATAGGTAAATCCAGACTCCGCGCTGCTACTAAGAATTTCCAGATAGAAAAACCCAATAGCGCTTTACCCGACTCTGGAATCAAACCCAAAGACCTCAATAACTCAACCAAAAAAAAAAAGATTAAAGTAGAGAGCAGCGGTGGCCCAGTGGTGGCGGCCCCGACTTATAATCAGTAGCCGTGGGTTCGAACCCAGGCAGGAGCATTACTTTGTGTAATTTATTTCATCACCACTGCTCTCAAAAACGATGAAGGAAAACATCGTGAGGAAACCGGCATGTCCTAGAACCAAAAGTTTGAAGACATGTGACATCTACCAATTCGGACTGGCCCGCGTGGTAGATTATGGCCCATACGCAAAATACGCGCTTTGACGTGGAGTTGCGGATACCAGCCCGGTATCTATATCTATTATCCCTTCAATCGTCGTCAATTATCAAAGTATACTTATATTTTATAGAGGTAAAGTTTATGAAGTTGTAGGTGGTAATCGTTGAATCTACTAAACAGCAGTAGTTTTTCTTCACGGAAATATTTCAGTTATTTTTGCTGAACCTTCCAGTGTTTTCAATCAGAACAGCAGTCATGATGTATATTATGTCATGTCCGAAGACATTGATAAGGGATTCAAAAACGACAGTAGCGATCAGGTGCAGAGAACCTTATCTTTTTAGAATAGCTGGATTGATCTGACTTTTACCGATATGTAGAATTTGTGAAGTTAGAGTCGGTAGTTTAGGCCGTGTAGATTCAGAAGCTTGGGTCTACATGAGATCTGATATTTTTTTCACAGGGCAAACCTTATGTGGTCGTTTTGGCAACCTTTTATATGAAATGTTTTGGTGGGATTCTGTTAAAAAAATCTGCGAAATGTTAGCTGTCAATCTCTAGAATCACTTTACATAAGTTTTGGAGGGGAGATTGTTTATAAACATCACAAATATATGTCTGTTATTTTCTGAACTGGCGTTCCCGTTGTACGGCGATACACTCCACCTATTTCAACAGTAGACCTAAAACTGTCTCCGGTAAACTGTAATAAGTTCAAGACAGCCACCGCCCAACCTTCCGGGGACCACAGGCGTGACGGTAACAACATTACCCATACGAGCAAACACACTACAATTACATAAACTGTACAACGTGAAAAACAAGTGACTACACTACCTATAAGCTACCTTAAACAATTGATGACTGCAATAGAAATGATAAATGGTAGCGTGGGTAATAACACCGGCAACGACATCAAATCACTAAGTTAATATAACATTGCGCTGCATTACACAAGCGACAGTAATTTTGCGACGTAGATCGCGGCCAGGCGCGCCGCTTGCACACTTCCATACATAGAGTAAGGAAACTTGCAGTACCTACTTCAGGTGCTGGTGTAATTACGCTAAGGTAGGTAAGTTTAGACTTCGTGTGCATACGTTAATGCGGTTATGCATGTGTATATTCACTCATTATGTTTAGCATGAGTAAATTAGGCACATGATATAGTGGCAAATGCCTGTTGGTTGTAGGTTAAGCTACTTTTCACGAAGTCAGTCCGTAGATGGGTAAGCATTGATTTATTTTTTATTACCTCTCTCCTAACACGTCATAATATTCAGTCGTTCACTGTTCACAAAATTATTAGCATTTGTTTATAGTTATTTTAATAATTGCACTTATTTTACGTATTTATTGCAGAAGTTAATTTGAGTAAATACTCGAAGTACCTCCACCACAAACTATCTGCATATCTTTTCTTCGTCTCTATCAAGTCCATCCAAAGGTTGTCTGTAAGACATCGCTTTTAGCGATAAGGCTGCCTGTTGTAACACTCTATGCAGCCTTTCAAGTTATAATTTTTAAGGTTTTTATGGTGTCCGTGTACATTTGTACAATAAAGAGTATTCTATTATATTATATTCTACATAATAATATATTATCAAGACCCCTTCGTGCCTCAGAAAGCACGCCGCGTCAAACTGATCAAGCCAAGTCTAACCAAGGGGTATTATGTTACCTAGTTACTAGGGTGCGGTCAGATCGGGAGTCATTTTATGTTAAACACTAATATTCAACTGTATCTTGTACTAGTATTCAGCTGCTGGGAAGTTATGAGTAACTAATCCACTTAGACCTCGACTGTCTGCGCAGTCTTGTCAATAACACTTCTTGCCCTTGTATTTGAAAGCCTATTAATTTTCATCCATTGTCAAATATCGGGTCATGGTATTTGATTGATAGTCGTTGTTGTTTTTGGTCTGTCATTAGCAATCTCTACCAGTTAAATTTGGTAGCTGACTTGCTGATCCAAACCTTGATCCAGTTTTCAGAAGTCATAGGGAGCTAGAACTATTAATTATAGTGACAGTTGATTGTCAACGGGGTTCAAGTTTGTCGATAGCAGTCTGTTGACTTAGCACTAGTGGTGTGCTAGTCAAGAGTTGCGGAAGTATCATTTAGAACCCTGAAGTGGTTTTCGTCAGTAAGAGCCCATGAGTATTTTCAGAATAAAAAGAACCTCTGGCATGCAGACAATCAGAGACGCTTTTCAACCTTTTGACATTTAGGTACCTAAGACTTGCGGTTCTCTGAAAGAAGTCTCTAGGTTTATTTATATTATTAGTCATACATATTTTTCTCAGTAAATCTTACAAAGTTCAGTACAATGCCTACATGTATGTTTTGGGTTTTATTCTTTGGCAGCGGAGGCGCGGCGCGGTGGCGGCGGTGCGGCGGTAGGAGGTGGAAGTTGCGCGGGAGTGGAGCGAACCGCTGCGCTGTCACGGTCAAGGACAGTATTAGCTGCTACGGACACTATTATGATTACACTTGTCGTACTGTTTTATATTACTGTTATGTGCACATGTTACGTACTTAATTTATTACTAAGTTGATTCGTGTTTTATGTAGAAAAGCACCATGTATTACGTCTTGTTCGTATGGTTTATGCTGTTTATGATGCATTATACTGTTGGCACAGAAGTTATGGATTTTAATGAATAATAATATATAAAATAAAGACATATTTTGTTTGTACTGCCCCATTGTTCTGGTGGTCGCAAGTGTAGCTGCTTAGCACGTGGTCCTGGGTTCAATACCCGGATCGGGCAAAGCATTATTACGTTTTTAATCTAGATTTTTTTAGTAGCTGCACAGATTTTGGATCCGCACCCGTGTGATGGCAATAGACTCACCCCTCAATAGGGAGGGATTCGTACGTCAGTTATTTTTGGTATCATATAATATGTATGGTAGGTACTAAAAATAACTGACGAAATATGGGTGCAGTACTGCAGATACTCCTCTGTCTAAGCCTTAGGGGATTACAGGCCTGATGTTATGTAACATTTTTATGTATTTTTTTTATCAAAGGTTGAGTGTAAAACTGTGACTTACGTTTTAGAGAACTGGAACCAATGTGGTTTGAAATCGTCAATGCGCAGGAAACAAGGTTCACGAATTTTGGTCAATGCTCTTCATATTGATTTGTACCTACAAATAATAGGTACAGTTCAATACCTTTTTGTATAAATAGCGGTATCAAGCTGCGGTTTTCCTGTTGATTACAATAACATATTTTTCCTAGAACATAAGAAGGTAAACTGATCAGATGTGACCCTAGTCTTCTTGAGATAGTCTTCTATTAAATTACACCCTACGTTATTTAAGCAGTATTACAGAATTATTTGACAAACGACATCTCGTAGTGCAAACTTTATGGGCATTGACTGCTTCACTTGGCAAACCTGTGCATGTGATGTGCATCCACAAGGCCTCCAGCCAAGGCATTACGTCTTATATTTAAGTGATCACCAACCAAGGGCTCCCCCAGTGGGGTCCGAACTGAGGCTTAGGGCGTCTCTGAGGGGCAGCAAATGGATTGACTGAATCTGTGATATTGGTTAGGGACGAATTTATGAGTAAAGCTAGCGGATCAAAATAGCGGGCCGGCTGAAGTAAGGGTTGGGGAGGGATATCGGCGTTCTTTGACGGCGAGGATGGAAAACATTCGGTCTGCATTTCTATTTTCGTTGAATGGTGCTGGTTTCCCAACGATTCTCTTGTAAAAGGGTTATGGGGTCATCAGGGATGGGCAGGACATACCTCGCTCGGAAAAGCCTATTAGTCTTGGAAGCGGTGTAACTGGCACTTGCAGTCATTAGCAGGTTGGGCAAGAATACAGATCGGGGGGAGTTAGGGAGTCAAACAACGTACTCGTCCCCCGTCCTTCGACCTTTCGACATTTATAAGGAGTTTCTACCCACACTAAAAAATATTACAGATTATTTCGTCAAACATTTTTACAGATAGGCCGTAATAAGCAGTTTAGTCACTAGAAATAGTTCCATGATTGTGTTTCTACGTCAATATTGAGCACAGAAAACTGTAAATGTAGGTAGAAGTGAATCATGTATCATCAAGGAAGTGACGTAAGAGCTCATTAAAAGCCTATTACGCCATAAAGCAATTACAATAATCCCACAACTTTATATGTAGGTACATATATGTTCGTACAAAGCAACCAAGCAACAGAATCGCAAATAGTCTTAACGTTTTTTTGATAAAAGCTCCTAATGAAACAAAAGCTTTTAAGTCTATAACGAACACAATACACTAGAGGACACAATATTACTCGTAACAAGAATTCCCAGGGCATCAATGGTTCTCTTTACTAAGAACATGAATCAGACAACTTTAGAAGGCAAAAATGGTCATCATCAACTTTAAGACAAAATCTAATGAAACGTCCCGATAACGGTATTGTTAGAGACAGAGTAAACTGCAAGAACCTGACCCGATTGCACTTGTTATAGCCAGGTCTGCAGACTCACCCTGAAACGGTAAACCTCCACCACCATAAAATACCAAGTTTTTACAACCGCGGCAAGTACACGCAGTATCCGGCAAGTCTGTAAAAAACTGGCTGCAACACTGTGAGACTGATAGAATTAACATTTGATGGTAATCGTTACGTTCACACTACGGCGTATAGAGATTTAAATTACCACTATTTTCTGACCCTGTATTGTATCAGACTGTTGCATAGTGAGAGGTCAACTTATACAGAAAATGTAAGAATAGCTTGATGTGAAGACGTGTGTACTATGGGAAACTCGCGAGAATGTATTGTTTTTATTATTCATAGGAATCGCGTCAACTGTTCACTAGATTTTTTGTTTGGTTTCTTTAGTAAATTAATTTCGGTGGAAGCATCTGCCGTCTTTGTTTGAAAGATGTTGCGCTTTTGATTAACATATCAAATAAAACTTGCAAACGATCCAGTTTAATTTGGTATTTTATTATGTTTTTTAAAGCAGTTTCAGCTATACGAGTATATATAATTAACCTCTTATTTGTGCGGAGTGGAAAATCTTCATGGAAGTCCTCCGCCGCGGGGAGGGGGGATCCGTCAAACTTTTACTTACTAAAAAATCATCTCGATGTTCCGTCTCACACCTACGCTGTGGGTCACAGGAACAAAAGATACTTCCGCAACCATCGTCTGTTTAGTACCTACTTTTTTTTTTTTTTGAGGGTCGGTAAATCCTTATGGATGTCCCCCGCCCGGGGAGGCGGAGGGGTCTGTCAGACTCTTACTGACTAAAATAAAAACCACCCCGTGTTCCTTCTCGCACCTGCGCCGGGGGTCACGGGAACGGAAGATAGGTACTTCCGCGACCCCCGACTGGTGCCGGCCCCGCGGGCCTCACCAAGTCAGCGAGGGGAGTGAGGTGTTGGACTCCCCTCGCGACGTCTAAGAGGGGCGCGCGTGAACACGACGCGCCGCCACCTCGGGTCCATGTACGTGGGGGCGGCGGACATCCCCGCGTCCGTCGCCCTGGACCCAGACTGTATAGTACTAACCTAACCAAAATACATATTTTGGGCTGAAAGCCAGTGCTTTACAAGGAATGACTGTGTATTTGGTATTTTATTATGACTTCCACAACACAGTTACTGTAAGTAGCTTTTGGTGAAATTGGTCGTCAGACTTTTGAGCTTTTCATTTCTGACAAAGGCTGTCAAAGATTTACAAATTAATGTTAACCGCGATCAATCAATCAGTCTAAAGGGTTTGATATGTACCTAAGCGCTGTACACTTATGAAATATATTGATTATGGAATAATTATAATCAAAATCAAAATCGTTTATTTGTGATACATGGGTTACAATTACGTGCAATTACATTAAATAAAATGATACATACAAATGATTAAATAATATAATACAATACAATAAGAATATGATTCTAAGATTCGAAAGATTTGACATAAATTGCATTTCAGATTAAGTATAAAATTAGACAGACACAATACAAAAAAAAAACAATAGATTTTCGTCATGTATATAAATATAAAACATTTAGTTTAAAAATTTCAAGTCAATAAAAAAATTCAGCAACGGAGTACCTAATAAGTTTTTCCAATAAGAAATTTGAACAATTTATATTTTTAAAAACATTAATTTTGCTACATTCTTTTATGTCATTCATAATATTATGAGAATCACGAAACTCAAGGTATGATAACGCTTCAAATGAAAAGCAGTGTTTGGGCGATTGGTTATTCCCACGAATTTACCACAAATTGTATCAATTTTGAATAAAAGGCCACCACCGGAAATTAACAGTCTTAAATCAAGCTAGTGACAGTTTATTGAAAAAAGGATGGAACGGGGCCTTTCCAATGTCGCGGTGGTTTATCATTCTGTGGTCTTCGAAACATAACTGCATTTCAAAAGATCTGTAACTAATTAACACTCGATACACACCTGTTTCTACAATATTGACTTGTCTTATTTATTGATTATAAAATTGGCAAGAATTTTAAAGTATTTGTAAGTACTTTGCATAAGTCATTCTACTCACACAAGGTCTTATTATAATGAATTTGCTTGAGTTAACTTGGCGGGACTGATTCTTTGGGCGTTTACTAATAAATCCTCGTGAAGTATCGTTCAATCATGAAAGCCACACAATAATTGAAAAAGTTTTTAATTGGAAACAAAGAGACATTTGTAACTGTATTTTCTTATTAGGTAAGATTTGCATTATTCTTTCGAATTTTAAAATAATTTTGTTTCTGTGTATTGTGTTTTTGTTCAATGATGTTAAATGTTTATTTTTGAAAACAGGTTCATACTAATATTTTGGAAAGCAACTATTTCCGTTCTTATAAAACAATCGCCTGATTTTAAAATTAATTGCCATGCCCTAGCGAATCAAAAGTTAATACAATCTACAATCAATTTGGACAAAGACTTTTGTTGTTTTACGACTCAAGCGGAATGGACAATAATAAAATAATGATACCTATAATTTGACTTTGGCGGTTAATGGGTTAATAGCCGAGTTAAAAATGAAATTCCTACACTCATTAAAAGTTATGTAGGATATTAGGATACCACAAACATTAGAGTTATAAAGCGGCACAAAAGTTTATTTTTTACAATGTTTTTCGCAGGAGGCCTTAATTGTGCTGTCCGCATTGACTAATTGACGGGCTTTTCACAGTTCAATTTTAAATGGTTTTTATTTACAAATGACTGGCTTCAGTTAATAAATACGTCGTAATTATGCGAGTGCTGTGACCCCGTTCGAGACGCAGAGAATTGAAGATAAAGGCTGGTCCAGTCGTGGGGCACAAACATACGATCTGTCAGCAATCCATCAGTACGTTTGTGTTGCCATTCAGCACACGTGTGGAGGCGTTGGTACAAACAGCTTTACACAATGGCTGACCTTGGGTTTGAAGTTCATTAATGGCACGGTCGGGCTCTTGATACAATTTAGAACGGACTTTTTTTTATCAAGTACACGAATAACATGGTTATTTAGTGATCAACGGCTATTGTTTGCGGTTTTCATTGTGTGGTGTTTGTACAGTACCGAGAAAATTGATTGGACTACATGTAGCGCCATCTATAGCCTTAACGCGTGAATCTTTTCATGCAATATTGAGAGAGGAACTAGTGGCTATATAGTGATGTTAAACTGCGTTTGTCGAGGTTATTTTCTGGATAGGTTACCATCTCAACGTTTAGACAATAGCAATTCCTTTCCCATCTGTGTCTTGGATATCATGTTCAGCAATAGGCTAGTTGACACTTTTTTTTAAATTGGTCTTAAACTGTTCCCCGACGTTCTATTACACCGTAAAAAATATATTTATATTTTATGTGGCTTAGAAAAATCTGAAATTAAACATTTTAAATATGTTTTTCAACTGACACACGAAAACGCTGTCGGCCATGATGATCTAGGAATTATCTGTGGTATGACGTAAAACATCTTGTATAATATAGTACGCATAAGAATCGGATTTTATGTTAATACCGTGTATTTCATAAATATTGCACTGAAAATGTAGTAATTATCAGTACTGTATCGTCCGAGAATGTAAAATACGTCAATCTAGACAACTGGAAAGTTGTGGATTTAAAAACCTATAATAGTACTACATACAAAGTTCTACAGTTTTTAGATTAAGTGCCTTAACAATGGCCATAGTAATGTTTTATTGGTATCTTTCAATTAGAAAATGACATGGTAAACTATAAAATACTATATTCAGCAGTTCTTTGGAAAATATAACGAAAATATCGAAAGCGACGTGCTTATGACGTTTGACGTTTAGTATTTTAGGTAAGTCTGACATCACAAAAATGGCGGGTTGCGTTTGTGGCGTGTGAAAAATAACTCATTTTGTTAGCCTAATTTATGCTGTAATCTTTTACTTTTATTTAATAAAAATTGTTTATTTTGGACCCATAAATCAAGTACCGTTCGAAATAAACATAATTTATATTAATCTTGAAAGGAGTCAACTAGCCTATTAGTCCCGGCTGTCAATCTTATCAAAGAAAATTGTGTTATCCAGTAATCGGATTGTGCAGGTCAGATGGGCAAACACTCCATATAAATATTTAGCTGCATCTGGTAAGACTGGAGGCCAATACCAACAAAGTTAGCAGATGAAGATGATGTCATATGTATTAACTCAACGACTAAATGTGGTAGCACTAGATCATTGCTGTAACAAAATAGTATAACCTTTAGTACCTCATAACTTGCCTTAAATGAATCACTTACAGTTATACATATAACCACACAAAACAGAAAACATTAAACAACAATATTTTCACACAAAATCTTTAGACATAACATATAACCTAACAAGGTAATAAAAATGGGTATTGACTAAGACTAGTAACATAAACTTGGTGTAAATTGATAGCTGGTACAGTTATACGGCTTAGGTACATCACATCTATTGCTTTATCGTAAAGTATAAAATCAACGTTAATAATCTTCGTCGTTAACTTAAACCGATCCTTAATTAACATCCATGTTGTATAAATAATATCTGTTGCAGCTATATTCACAAAACAGTCAAATTATGAAAGCTCTGGCCAGAACTCCTTACCGTCATTGTCCTGCCCATGATCCGACTGGCCTGTTGGTCTAGTAGTTAGTGACCCTGACTGCTATCCCGGAGGTCATGGGTTCGATTCCCATCCGGGACAAATGTTTGTGTGATGAGCACGATCATTTGTTCTGTGTTTGGGTGTTATTTATCTATAATATGTATGTATTTAGAAATATATAAGTATGTTTATCAGCTGTTTAGTACCCATAACACAAGCTCTTCTTAGCTTGGGTCTAAATGGCGTTGTGTGAAAGTTGTGGAATATTTATTATTATTATTATTTTTTTGGGTCGGCACAGCACGTCTTATTTATTTATTTAATTTAATAAGCCACGTTCTAAATGTTTTTTCCCATATACAGGGTATTTTTTTTTATCACCAGCCAAATTTTCACGGGGTGTTCTAACCATGAATATGAATACATTTCACTAAGGAACCATCTCGGAAATCTCAAAGAAAGATGATTCTTTCTTTGAGATTTCCGAGATGGTTCCTTTGCAATAGCTGATGCTATTGCATACATTTCGGACGAATACCTATTGAACTTTTGTATGCAACAGTAAATATTTTTTTCGAGATAACCGACTTGGTCCCGTAGTGAAAGTTGTTCATATCTATGAGTTGAACCACCTGTGAAAATTTGGCTGGTGATTAAAAAATAACCCTGTATTTGCGGTCATCTAAATAGTCATCTCTTTTCTTACAGTATCATCTTTTATATCTTTTCTTAAACCTTCCTCTGTTGTTGTAACCGTCCACAATCATACTCAAAACTAGCCGGCCGACTCATTAAAAGTCACCCCATGAAAACTTGAGCGAAGTGAACAGTCATTGCCTATCATTATGACAGCTCAATAACCCTTCACTTCACCTTTATTTCCACGGATTGTTTTTTACAGAATAACACTGCTGATCTAAATAAAATTCTGCAGAACAAAAAACATTGCAGTTTCATTTTCAACAAAGATTTCGTTTTGTCAAAATAATCGTAAAAGTTCAAGAATCTTCGACACTGTTTGAGGTATAAAAATACTTTAACGGTATTTCTTTGATCGGAAAAAGCCGTTTAATTTTATTATACTACCTATTTAAACCATAATTATTTACAATTTAGCTGCTACACGGTTTCTTACTATCAAAGTAATTGCTGAACTAAATTTACAGTATTATGGACATTAATAGAAGTGAATTCACGTGGTGGACTTTTACTTTACAGGTGTTTGTACCGTAATTTACATGATTAACGATTTATAAGTCTGTGTATATGTTCACATAGCAACAATGAGCATGAGGTCCCGGGTTCGATCCCCGGGTCGGGCAAAGTGTTATTGAGTTTTTCCATCTGGGATTTCTCAGTAGCAGCCCGGAGTCTGGATTCGTGCCCGATTGATGGCAATAGGCTCGCCCCCTATTACATGGGACTTAAACATAACTGGCGAAATGTGGGTGTAGGTACACCTCTGCCTAGCCCTTCGGGGATTACAGGCGTGACGTTATGTTTATGTATATGTTCACATATAAAAAACTACACGCAGTCATCATAAAATAACAAAATATTGAAGGAAAATCGATCAAGCAATAAATTTGTAAAATAAGAAAATAGTATTGCAGAACAGTTGCCAATAGAACAAACAGGCATTAGGCATTTTTCATTAACTATTATTACCTAATTAAAATTCGATACATCCTAAATTAAAAATACAATAAATATAGTAATTAATTAGAATTAACAATAAATGGAACTGGGCTGGACACATCTGCCGCATGTCAGACGATCAGTGGGCCAAACTCACGACCCAATGGGTTCCTTTACATGGCAAACGAAATCGCGGTAGGCCCAAGCGAAGATGGCGAGACGAGCTGGACTCCTACGATAAGGACTGGTCCCAAGAAGCCCTTGACAGAGAGAGGTGGAAGGGAAGTAGGGAGGCCTTTGCCCTGCAGTGAGAAAACCCAGGCTAGTAATAATAATAACAATAAACAACAAACAATTAACAATAACACTAACATTTTAATTTATGTTACCATTAATTATTAATTTAGTTGTGTTTTCATTTTATAGTAGGTATGTGTTTTGTTGACTATGCTCTTAAGTATTTTTGTGTTACTAACATAAAATATGGGTATGAAACCTAATAGATAAATTATAATTATAAAAAATATAAATCAGTCAAGTTGTTCTGAAGTTATGATCAATCTTAGGCGACAATTGACGTTGATGTTTTAATAGAAGAAAAAAAAGATTATATTATTACGTTATAAATTAGTAGTATCTACTCTCCTCCTTGCCGTGCATATATATTATATAACTGAGCAAAAAAGCAAGTTCTCAAAGGAATATCGTGTCTTCATGCCGACCAAAGATTAGATTCTTTTGCATTTATAAATATTTCATGAGCAACAAACCCATTTTATTACTTAAATCAGACTATACATTAATTGGGTGCGGCGATACTGATGCAAATTCATTGCCAAGGAAAACGCATTGCAAACTTAGGACAGTAGTACAACATAAATATTTATAAATATTTTGTAACACATAACTAAACAAAACAAGTCCTTTTAGATGTAGTTTTGCTATTATGCAGCAGTCTTGGTTTGTTTAAGTTGTCCTTGTTAAGCCATTATTGATCGTTATGATCTATCCTGCAAAAGCACTAAAATAAAAAAATGTAATATGTACGTATTTAAAAATAAATAAGTATGTTTGTCAGCTGTTTAGTACTCATAACACAAGCTCTCAAGCTTAGCTTGGGACTAAATGGCGTTGTGTGAAAAGTTGAGGAATATAGTTTTTTTATTTTTTTTTATTGAATGCTTTTTAAATTAAAAATACTTCGAACCAAACATTCAATACTTACTATAGACGGGACATAACGAACAAAATTCCCATCCGATACTTGTATCCTAGTGGAGTACACTAGTCTATGAGTTTGCTCCGCTGCCGCTCCAATATTGGTATATTATTCTAGATGGCGTTACTGAGACATGAGATCAAAGATTTTCTATAACATTCCTTCTTTGCGTGTCCGTTCTTTAGTATCTTTAATCTCTTAGCTTCGAACCAAACTGTACGTTCCATAAATGCAATTTTTTTTTAAACTCTATCCCTGGCTATAAAATAAACGTGTTTTGTCTTCTTCTTCAAGACGTGACAATGCCGTGTTCGATACATATCTCTAAAAGTGCTGTTCCATTTAGGACTCTTCTTTTTATAGCGTATCAACACCGACACACAACAAAGAGAAGAGTCCTACTAAATACACGTAGGTGGTCATCGGACAGTCTACGAGTTTATGAAGTCGGCACAGAACTTAGCCACTAGTGTGGCTCCATCGGTACCCGATATTTGGTGTCCTAATGTTTGTGGGACATCACCACTCTTACACTCCCTGGTTAGAATCGAGTAAAGTTCTTAACTACAGTCAAATTAAATCAGTAGGTACTTCTATCAATACTAGACGCAAACGTAGTGACCAAATGTACCATTTTAAAATTGAAAAAAAATTGTGTCGTATTTAACACTAAATTAGTTCTAAGAAATTACTCAAATCTATGGGTGATACTTTGTGTTTGCCTCATCAATTTAAACCTAAATGTTCAAATACAACACTAAGTTAGTTTTAAAATTTTATTCATCATTAAGAATAATACTAATTGTGTGCAGAATTTAATAGTATAATCTCTATGGATAATACTTTTAAATGCTACAGCATAGCGGTGTTCAAAACATCCGAATTGTCTTTCCGCTTAAGATAAGAATTCGTGCTAAATAACATAATATATGTGTTATTTCAATTGCTAAACAATTATTCAGATCAAATGTCTGTACAAAGTTGTTCGTTGTATGGTTAAGTGATTTCAATTTAATCTGGTTTTTGGCAGTCTACGATAACATAACAGTAAATAAGCAAATCTGATGCTATTCTGTTTCTTGAAATAATACATATTTTTTGGTATCTTCACTCCGGAATAAACAAGTATGACGCAGTTACACGGTATATTATGCGTGTCACGATATGCGCCTGGTGAAGGGGTTCGCTACTTGGGGTTCAGTTCAGCACCACGCAGATTATGCGTAAGAGCTAAGTAATGATTACGAGTAATAACCGGAGCTTCGTGTATTCTGTTCCGCTGCTGTTTACAAAAAACCTGACCATACCTGCCATAATGATAATTTAGGTAAATAATCATGAAAGAGTCCCTGATAATAATTAAGTAGGTATCTCGGTATTCTGATGAGTGAATCCCCCAACATACTAACTGACTCATTAATATTTTTAGTATAACGACGATAGCTATGAACAATTTATTACAGTTTGTTAGTACGTAATGTTTGTTACATACTTAAGTTACTATCCCTTTGGGGAACACTGGTGTTTACAGGGTGGAAAGGTCAGCAGAAACCATGAGTTCTTTACAGCTTATTTTTTTTCGTCTACTTCCCCGTATTTCCAAGTTTTACCAGACGTTCTCTCTACTTAAAACTGTATAAAACCGTTTCTGCCGAAACTAAAGACATTTTAAAGGAAAGAAGCGACAAATATACTTTTTAAGGAAAAATCTTACAGGGTTTTTTTTTATAGATAATGGGTCTACTCTTTGACCTCAATCTTGTCCTGCGGTCAGAGATGAGGACGACGATGGAACGAGCTTACCCAAAAAAAGCCTATTTACTCATTAGGTTAGACAGAAATGTTTTATTTTCATGGCTGTTTACAGTTTTAAGCAAAAATAACATTGGAACAATCGTAAGAATTAGGAAAAATCGACGAATCATTTTATTGCTGTGTTGTCCACAATCTACCCTGTACATGTACCTACACCGTTCTTCGATTTATTTTAAACCGTTTAATGCTCGTAGTTTGCACAGCTGCAGTAAATTGCTCGAGGCTTCCGAACATAATGTATGCAATGGTAAACGATTGACAACCAACCAGTCGTTTTCATTTACACATGTGCTTTTAATTGGTCCAAAACTATCTCTGTTATGTTAATTTACTTCGATATGTAATTTGTTAGTTTTATTTGTAGGTAATGCTGTTTTGTAACTGATTCTCTAAATAACTTGACTTGTTTTTCTGCCGTCCAATCTTTGAATAGACAGGGCTGGCATGAACATTGTCGCGCAACCCCCGGCGTAGGTGTGAGAGTAACTGGGTGGTTATTAGTCAGTAAACGTCTGACAGCCTGTGAATTTGTCTGTCCTCCTTAATACCCAGGGCGGAGGATATTAAAGAAAAAAAAACAGCCCTATTATAATAGAGTTAAAAATTGTAAAGTCTGTAAAACCTCCACTTACCACTTGTTCAGATGAGAGTGGTATCAAGATTCTTCAATTTGTTTCGATGTGTTTGTGTAAAAAAAAAGACTTCTTCTTCATTTATACGAGTAACTGAAGAAATCCTGAATCCTAATCTTACCTCTTAATTTTCATTAAAATGCACATGTAATTATGTTCAAATTATAATCTTGCGGCATTTACTAAGAGACGAGTTCATTATGATATCTTCATGCATCTCACGCCTATGTCGCAAATAAATGACGGTACATGCAACACCATAATTATGCCAGAAAGATGCATGTAATGTGCAAAATAATAAATTATATTTTATATTTCATACGCTGTAATAATTCAACTGAACATACAAGCAACAATATTATTTTGCATGCATGTAGACTTGTTTACAAAGTAGGTATGCGCAGCAACAAAGATTATTAACATTGTTACCTTTACAAAATCAAAGAATAATTTGATTTTCAGATATTCATGAATTGCGTTTGCTTTATTTGAATGTTACATAAGAGAATATAATTAAATACGTTTTACTGATTCCATGGAACTTGCAAATAATAATTTTATGAGATACTTATGGCGTTACAATGGTCGGCCTTATCGCTAAAAGAGATATTTTCTTTGGATGGAATTGATAGGCGGTGATTGACGGTGGAATCTAGGTAGCTTGTTTATGGTGTACTTATTATTTAAATACATAAACCATGCAATTTGCAGGTCCCATTATAAACATGGCCGATAAACACACACACACACACACACACACACACACACACACAACACACACACGCACGCACGCACACACACACACACACACACACCTCAAGCAGATATTGTATAATTTAAATTTGTTTAAATTTTATTACATAAAATCTGTGTAAATCTACTGGGAGAAGACACTGATTCCTGTAACACAGGTTACAACCTAACGCAGGAGTCAGGGTTTCCATATATTAATGTAACATACTTTTATGTCAATAAACTATTATTATTATTATTATTGTTACATAACTATTTGAATATTAAAATTGCAATGTATTAAATACATATTATTTTGCAAAGCAACGAACTGCTGTATTTTGAAATTTACATAATATACATAAGCCGAAACAAATTTTGTCACTTTGTCTTATCGTGACATGCGTCTTATTGTACTGTAGAAATATTGTTAATATAATGTTTCACAGGACTAAAATTACGTGTTATTTATGATATATTGAACATGATGTGTTAGTGTCGTCTGTCTGGCTAATTGGGTCTTAAATCACGAAATATGTATTTCGTCTATTAGGTTGGCTTTGAAATTGACAGAAAACAAAAATCTTGACTTACCGAGTAAACAGTATTTTTCAAACATTTGATTTTTCAGAAAAATTCTGAGATTGCGCCATAACGCAATCATCCATTTAGTTGTTATATATTTAAAATACGAGTAAAATTAAATGAAAAATACTTCTAGACATATTTTTTCTTAAATAGCACATTATTATCATTCCTTTTGCAAATTGCCCTTGATAAAAAGTTGACCTTGAGCACAGCATAGGAAACAAAACGGCATATCTATTCTGAATGAAGGCGGTCCGTTGGTCGTGGTGTAACGCGAACGCTAGGCCAAGGCCGTGTGACATAACACCTTACGTGTCGCGCCGTTAGCTGTGCGCGCGCACCGCTACGCCGACTTTAACGACGATCCAAGCTTTTTATGCGTATGCACTTACTTGCGGCTGCTTCACACAAAGTTATTTATAAACTTGAATTTTATTTTTATAATTTTTTAATATTGAATGTTGTTGGTGCTGTAATAAGTGTTTTGTGTGTTGTAATATTTGTTTTAATAAAAAAAGATGCGCATACGGTTTCATAAGTTCGTTATTTTATTTACTTAAGTAATTCTTTTGACACATAAGTACGTAGGTACTTGAACTTTATTTTGTATATAAAGTTTTATTTAAAAACAAACTGTACAAGACTAACTATTAATGTGTTTGTAAGATAGATAGATCAGCCATCAAAGCAATCAGTGAACGTCTCTATTTCCAATTCTAATTAGTTCACGAACAAATCTTCTTCCTCATCGATAGTAACAGAATTCAAATCTTATCTTAAGATTAATGAGTTGCTATAAATAATAGACGGGTTTCTAACAGTTTATGAGTCTGTTTCATAAGATTACTCGGAAATTACTCATTTGAATGGTTATTATAATTATGCGTCATCTACAAGTCATTCCGACATTGGTATGCATTATTTTCCGATTTGTAAATCATTTTAATAAAATACAGCCTTCTATCTGTCAAGGCGTACTCCTATACCGTTATTTAGCTCAAGAAGACGAGATATAGGTTAGCCAATCTATATTTTATGACTGGTTTTTCTCACAATACAGCGTTTACACACAATAATTTAAAATCCAGAAATTCATATTTTTAGTATACCATACCTATTGCAGGACATATTATATTATGCTAAATCGATATGTATTGAGATCCTCTAACGCCCTGTTTGTTACTAACGCTTAAACCAAAAATATTTTCTGACAGATCCAAACTCACGAATATGAATATAAAAAATGAAACCATCTAGCACAGTCAATATGCAATCGCACACACCATTCAATATACATACTTCCACATACACACTACACACATACACACTACACACACACACAGGCACCATTCCACACAAGAGCAGCTGCACTAATTACCTTTATAATTTTAATTTTATAGCATAAATTGTTAATGTTCCTCAAATGGGCGAAGACACTGACTCTTGTAACACAGGTACCACCTAGCTCAAAAGTCAGGGCTTCAATTTAATATGTAACAACTTCTACGTCAATATTTTTTTTTTATTTATTATATTATTAATATGGCGGTCTATTCAGTAATACTCACGCCGTGAAAACTTAAGTGAAGTGAACTACATTTTCACGCGGTGATTTGACCAGAATCGCACTGCTATATTTCTCGTTGTGAAGTGTCACTTCAGCACAATCCTACGGGAAGTACAAGCGTGATGTAATGTTATAAGGTTTTAAATTGGGCCACTGTGTCTGTACGCAATGAGCTGGTAACATTATTTGCCTAGATTACCATCTTTAGACATATTATTATATGCGTGAGTCAAGTCACTTACGACACATATTTATTTACTTCGCATTTTACCGCTTAGCCGTGTCTCGTAAAGAGGAAAACTTAGGTACGGAGATAAACACGTGAGAACGGTAAAAAACTCAGCAATTATACAGGGTGTAACGGAAAGGGTATATACATCCGAAGGGAATGGGTTCTCTTGGTGATAAGAAACGACATGGCAACGTTTTTATACATATACATACATAATTGTAAAGTTGAGCCCGCCCGCGCCTCTGCGCCTTCGTCGGTTAGGCAGAGCCCGATAGGTCTGTACTAGGCGCGCAGAACCCGAGATAGATATACTTGAACCTTGCCAGACAGGATTATGATCCTCATAGAGCGGTGACACGTTTGTTATGATTTTGCATTTAATAAACTGTCGATATTAAATAATATCGTGAAGTTTCAAAGTTATTAGTTGGGAGCTGAAATTTTGAGGAAAGACTCGTTATTAAATACTCTATTCACTCTGTTTGTCTGTATATACCCTTTCCGTTACACTCTGTATACTATTTAGATGTATCATCTTAGTTCCAACTGTTAGTTTTGCTGGCCTAACTAAGGTAAGCTTATTTTTTGCTGGAATATGTTACCGTATATTCGCTATACAATCAAAGGGTGAAATTGTTACTAAGTGTCTTGTTTGGTGAAAAACTTTGTCTTACTACTTACGTTGAGTCGTTATATCCGGCTGTCATTTGCAGATCTTTGACCGTCATTACAAGTAATCAGAAGCCTTAAAGTCTGACATCAAGTTTAACCAAGGGATATCGTGTTCCCCAGGAACTGGGGTCAGACAGGCAGTCGCTCCGTGTAAAGCACGGGTATTAAGCTGCAGCCGGTTAAACAGGAAACCGACTCCAACATTTATGTAGATGGGAAAAGGTTAGGTAGCTGATGATGAAGTATGCGTGTAGACCACGACCATGAATTTTAGGCAAAGCATATTTTAGATCCCAGTTGCAGTTCCCAGCCTTTCTTGAGCGTATTGTATAAATAGCACTTTTTTATACGGTTTAGGAAAAGCTCGTGAGGAAACGAGAGCTAAGAGATCCCGACGGCATGTGAAGTCAAATCAAAGACATATAAACTCTGACACTAGATTACTTAATAACCACAAAACTATTAAAAAAAACTAACACATTGGGGTAGCTTGATATGCTGGCGTCTCGCGTCTATAGATACTATTGTTATCGAGACTTGGACATGATTTTGGTACGTGATAGGTCACCTTTTGACAGAACAAAATTGTTAACCCATAAGCGCCTCCAGATTGAAATACAACGTATGATCGATCGCACTAAATATTATGCCACTATAATATGTTTAAACATACATTTCTTTAATCTGGTTTTGCGATACGTACATGAGAAAAATGGTGGGAAATCGCATTAAAGCTTCCCTTATTGCTTCCTAAGGCCTAATAAATCTTGATGATAAAACCGCAAATGCGGCATTACGTTGTCGTTACGTGTCCGTGTCGTACCGCGTCGCACGGCGGGAGGCAGCCAACGGGACCGCCAATCAGAGATTACGTGGAAAATAGCGTGTCTTCACATCACAAATCCTACAGAGGCAAGCCGCATATGTACAGTCGAGTTCATTAATATATTGGCCCTTTCAGGCTTCAAAAATATATGACCGTCAAAAAAAAACATAACATTGTGACAACTAAAGCATCATTAAATTGTGGTCAAGATTTAGATTCATTAATATGTGACTGGTTTTTCTCAGTAACATGTATACTGCCAAAAGCACATTATTATATGAACAACATTAAGATCATATTATCTGAACATTGTAGGATTCACAATTATGTATGCACACATCAAAGACATTCAATAAACTATAAATCTCTTTGGCACACATAAATACAATAATATCTAAACAAGTAAATGTAATTCAAATTCAACATTATTACTTACGTTATAAAGATAATTTTACTCTGAATGATGCATCTTAAAATTGCATGGTCAAGGAGTTTGCTACATCATTTATCACTGGCTAGATTAACTTCAAATGATGTTAAATGTTTTTCTAATAAAATTATAACTGACGCACATGTCATTCAACGATTGAAAGACACTCATTTAAAAAACAAACGCAAACGCGCTTAAAACAATGGAAACTACTGTCATTTCTGTAACAATGTAAACTAGATCTTATTTGTTCGAGCAAATAATTGACTTTCCCATGCATGTAGAGATAATTATGAAGCTTTTCCTGCTCAGATATTATAAAAGCCAATACTATATTTTTGAAAAGGGTGATCACATATTTTTGCCTAATGCACAGCATATATTATTGAACCGTTCATGATCACATATTATTGAACTGTTCATGATCACATATTATTGCACAATGCACAGCATGTATTATTGAACGGTTCACATGAGGACATATTTTTGATCTATAGGTTCTATAGAATTTATTGAGCTTTCCAACGCTCACAATATTTTGAATCCTTGACAGTGCCAATATATTAATGAACTCGACTGTACCACCAGAACATATAACACTAACTATAAAATAATAATGGCGTTGTTTAAAGCTCCAAGTATAACCATCTCACAAATTTTATTTATTTTCCTACGAAATCTGTGCGAAACTGTATCCAAAACACAGGTTGTAGGAATTTGTATACTGTATTGTTTAGTAGAAATAAGCTTTTGTACATATTTTACGTTATCTTAACTAGGATCTCTATTACAATACGTTAGAAGAACGGTTCAAGACAGGCGGTTTTCTTTTGACGTCATTGTATGGGTTTTCTGTTGAAATTAAATTCCATGCATCTACTGACCTAAGAGAAAAAAAATATTCACGAATAAAATTGCAAAAAGATTTCTTAAATTTATATCGTGTAGGTATATTTTTTCATAGCATTTTCGTGCTTACTGAAGTTAGTGATGTGCGTTTTCTTGGAAGCAATCGAAACGGAATCAAACATTCAATTTATCTACACGTTAATGACAAGTGTGCTCTTACTATGTCATGGTTTTGCGATTCAGTACAATAGACACTTACACTAAAAATTAAGAGCCTTTTCATACCTACACGCAAAATTTTAAACGGTGTTTTCTTACAGCAAAACGATTCTAGCTTAGTAATACAGACGCCAGCACATCAACCTACCCCAATGTGTCAAATTTCTTTGATAGGTTTTCAACTTTATTTTTAACACAATAAGGTTCATGTTCTATTGGGAAAATTTGTCAGTTTGGGGTAGGTTGATGTGCTGGCGTCTGTACAATCGATTAAATAATAGGTATGTTTTATTACAGTTAACACAAAAATCGAAAGCGACCTGAAATCATTATATTTCACTTTTATTTTTTACGTCATGTCTAGTTTACTACTGTACGAGTATTGCCCATCAACCTCCCTAAGCTCCTTTTAACTGCAAGAGCAATATTGGCATTAGCATTAATACGCATCTTCGTGGTAGTTACTAAATACTTGTTACCTAAGCAGTAGGCTTAGTTAGAACCCATAAAATAGAAGCGCTGTATTATGACATGACTTAGCGATGATAAATTGCGAATGGCTTTTGAAGTCCCGACGACCTTAACAAAGGCGTTGGTACCTACACGGAATTAATTTACTAGTTTAATTTTCGCACTTTAGCCTTGCAACAATAGTTTATATCATATAATCTTGTAGTTCGTGTGAGGAATGGTTTTATTATGGGCCGTCTATGAAGGCCCATCAAAGTAACCTTGTTTTAACCATTAACGTACAATATCGTAAAAACTGATCTCCACTAAATGTTTATCTTATTCATAGTTCAAGCAATAAAACGAAGTTCAAATAAACTAAGTCTCACCTTTTTGCCGTATTTTTGGCCAGTTATGGGAAATTATGTTTTTAAAGATATAATTTTGTTCTGAGACATGAATTTATTATTGAAACTTAGAGAAAGCAAAAAAAATGTTAAGATTATTTTAGACTACCTATATTTTAAACCGTGTTACTAAAGTTAAAATCACATAACTTTACGAAGAAGGCTGCCTCGTTGCTAAGCAGATCTAGGTCCAGCTCTAACAGCATCTTACAAGCCATGGCTGACAAGCTTGATGCGCCGGTGCTTAGGCATTGGTTGGCGTTGCTTGTGCGGCAAACCTGACTATTTTTAAGTTTTACTAAGCCTTCGTTGTTAAGTTATAGTTGATAAGTTACTAACTAGTGGACCCATGTAGTCTTTCAATAAAATTATATTATTATTATTATTTACTAGGTAGTTACTATAAATAAAAAACTAGTACATACGATAAAAACTGTTTTGGGCATGGAATAAATGTTTTTTTTTACCTTATTTACAACTTGAGTAGTTAGGAAGGTCCCAGATAAGACTGGCCGTCGATATTCTTGGTAGAACCTGTAGGGTCCCCACTTAGAGTACTACGCAACATTGTTGCTGATGTTGTGTTTGCGATATATTCGTTTTTTGTCACGAATCCCAAACCTTTCTGATACCAGGGATAGATTTCATTACTGTGGGAGACAGCGTCACACCCACGTCTCATGTTAAACTGAAATAATTGAAAGAAAGATAAGAGACCGGAATGCATTTCTTATAAACAAATGCGGAAGTTGCTAATGCAACAGTACAAGAGTTGAAATAACCAAATAAAACGCCATAAAGATAACGTAACTTCCTCTCTCAAAATTCAAATTATAATGACTTCGTTCATTCATTTCCTGCGGGAACCTAATAATATTCAAAGACCAATTAATACAAACTTAATAATTGCAGTCGTCATCCGGGTTACATTGCATCTATTAATACCTGACGTCCCGGGTCGTGATAAGCCGGTTCGCTGTCCGGTTAAACCTGTACCGCTGCCCGCTACCCACTACATTCGCTATACCTACATCATTTTCTTTGAAATTTCGTAAGATTAGCATCTGAATGGCTATTCTAGTCTGTATAGTGTTGCGTACAAAAACGGTGAAAAACATAACACTATGCATTTATGCCATTGCCGGCTGCATATTACGAACATTGGGGATTTCGCGATTTTTTTTGTCAGAAATCAAAGTACCTACTAATAGTTGTTTATCATCGTGATATTCGAAAATAAAACTGATATTTTTGAAAAATAACAGTAAACATGCTTTTTTAGGTCGACACCAAAAGCAAACAGTTCGTTTTATTTCATAAACGGTGTTATGCGTTTACGATGAAGCCCAGATTAATAAACTAGAAACTATTTTAACGATGACAGAAAATCAAACATCTAACATTACTATAGACAGGACAGGTCTAAAATACGGTAGGCACGTCCAAAGCCATAAATCCTGTAAGCCAGTGATAGATGCACGCCAGATAAAGACACACGTTAAGATGCCCACAGATTACAGCAACACCATCCATTGGCCCAGCTTTATTGGCTCAACTAACTTAACAGTTAATTTGTGACCGTTTTGCCTAGGTATTATGAATTCGCAACTCAATGTCTGCTCTGCAATGAATATGCAGTTTTTGAGTATATTCTAGATGCTCTTAAGAAAGCTTTATTTGCAGTGGGGATTTTTTATGGATCATACAATGAAACATCAAAACTTACAGACGTCTGTAAAGAGATTTATTATCATTCCATCAACTGGCTACCCTTTTCCCAACTATGTCTGGGCTACCTTCCAGTCTAACTATGTAACGACAGCAGGAACCAATGATTAAACGTGTTTTTCAAGGCATGGAAGGCTTTCGAGATTTTATAGATGGCTACCAATCCATGAAGTGACCTTTTTTCGGCACAAGCCTTGTAACCTGAAAACAAGCTATTGTAGATTATGCATTTACCATTTAAATATTTAAGTGCTATGATAGATACCCCAAAAAAACCATTATAGCTTTATAATCTCGCATAACTTTGCATACATTGCTTTTGAAACCAGTGATCGCTGTATTTTATTATTAGCAGCCAGACCACAGCTGCCCAACGTTTTTGCATATAATGAAAGTAGACAGTTCATTAACACTGATAATAACATTGAAATGAGATAGTGTAAGATTATTCTGAATGTCGATAAAATGATAATCGTCTTGTCAGCTGGAGCCATGGATGAAGAAACGCACAATTCCATCCCCAATACACATAAATAACAAGAATATTAAAGTATTTAGGGAATTTTTGATATCGTTAGCGCTGCACACAAAAAGATCCTTAGATAAACACTATTTGACATGCGAGAGACGAACGTTGAATGTAAACAACAAACTAATAGACTATTAAGACTTACTTAGACACTTGAGGTTTCTGAAGACGGTTTGTCCGAAGGTAAATGTGTAGTCATTAGCCCCGTTTAGTGCCAGAATAAGACTTTGTAAACAGTTCGAGCTACCGCAAGATTGTTTGTTGAGTCTCCTTTCGAAATAGGTTGATGGCATGCAGCATATTCAGGTCTGTGACCTTTGGAATTGAAATCAATTCCATTTTTTGATTGCTGAGTAGGAATAACAATCGCGGGGAGATTTGACTTTCAAATTAGTAACTTTGATGAAAATTTTACAATCCTACTTGTGTAACCCCAACAAGATGGCTTTGTTTTAATAAACCAATTTACCAGCATCTACTACTAGCCATTAAAAATAATTGCTATCGCATTACCCGTAGAAAACCATAACCGCTTCCAGACCCACCTGTCCTCAAAATCCTCGATTGTCCTTGCCCCTCAGTCCCGCTGACGACAACGTAGATATTTGGCGATAAGTACAGTTACTTATCGATTCGGCATTGTCTCGTCCTGGCATTCGAAGGCACCAAGTCGCACGTGCCTCGAATTTCGTTGCATCAGTCGTGAGAACTGACTGTGAAGTAACGCATGTAATGGTAATGAGTCTGCCCGCGAACTTCGATTCTAACCTCTAAAACGTGCCTATGTCATGCAATAAAAACTGTTCTGTTTGAATTGTGTTGTAAATATTTTATGTATAAAATTTGTGGAAACAATTGAAAAGGGCTACTAATATTACTTACACAGCATCAACCATTTTGTGATCAATCCTAGGCGTATTGTAGTTACAGCGGGTAGATATTTTAGTATTCATTCTGTTATTTAAAATTAGTATGATCTACCTCTTGATATACCTTTCCTTAAAAAATATTAGAAGTTTCGATTAATTCAGAACAATTTTACAGTTGTCTAATGAATATTTTATAAATTCTTATCATTGCTTTTACAATTTAAAAGAATTGATAGCTAATTTAAAATTAATTTAAAATTATAGATGTTCCCAGCCTAAAAACATAAATTGTGAATTACATGAACTCTAAAATCTAGTCAAGGTTCGTTGAACATGTGCAGAAACATGCTCATTCTAACACGCTGGCCATTCTGATCACGCGTGATAACTATCATCGCCATAGTCATAGTCTGACCCGATTTTCGTATAAAACTATGATAATTATAATCATTTTAGAATCAGCAGCACACTCTACCAATGAAGCACTCACATAAATCTTCTATGACTTTACAACCACATTAAGTCGTCAATCTTGATGAAGCGTAGCGTAACACACACATTATGGGAGAATTTTGAACGTGATTGGAATTCTGAAGAAAAAATATAAGTTAAACAGTCGATGAGGCGAATAGAATAAAGTTTTTTTTTTGCATTTGTACGTGTAGGTATTGCGAATTTGCCTAGCAATGAGGAACTTCACACACTAGACGCGAAGCGGAAGCTGCGCTCGATCAGATTTAGTACGGACCTTTGTTAGAAGTTTGGAACCCATTGAAATGATTCTATACTTTTTTATATAAGTAAATACAACGTGTGAATGCTATCGTTTTGAAGGTCGGCCAAAATTTTAGCATTTTGTAACAATGGTCAACCACAATAGCACGAACGAATGCCATCATTCATTTGAATTAATTCATTGACATTGGCAATGATACAATCTTATCTAATACAGTAACAGGGTTTGACTAGCATACAAAGGGTTGGAAAATTCATTGTTAAACCCAAGTTCATAAATTTTATTACTCTCTTGTGAAGTTTCGCACATGTTTGTGTGCTCAGCTCTTTATAAAAGCGGTAAACATCAAACACGAACGGCTCATCAAAAAGTATTTTGCTCATTTCAGAATACGGAAAGATATGGCTGCTAAAGTTTTTACTGACCATGTCATGCAATTTTTCTTAGACGAGATTTGACATGAGCAAGTCTTTGAGAAGAAACATAACAATATGACTAGAAGGACCGTTTTGGTGATATTCTTCTGGATGATCAGGTGTGTGGAACTCGCAACTGGTGCGTGGCGTGCGTGTGTATGACCATTCCAAGTAAATTTTCAATTTACTAATCATACTGAATCAGTCAAACTGTTATTATGTTATAACCCCGTGTTGACAGTAGATCAGTTTGTACTACGAGACAATAAAACGCTAGTTTTTGTCTGTCTTCAAAAAATGATTGACATTAAACTGTATCGCTGACTAGCCGATGCAAAATCCCTTACGCAGAAATATGCAAAACTAAACATGAAATTACCGCAATTTGGTCTATTGTTAGTTTTGTAACAAACAGAAGGCCTTTTCGGTTTCGATATATTGTTCAACCAAGTTAAATATTGTTTCCCTTGAAACAAAAGGGTGGAATGAAAAGAAATACTCTTCCTTTAACTTTCTATTTCACTGCACCATATAATTTATTGCGTCTGAACTGTTACAAATATAGACAAAAGTAGTGCATTTGTATTCTCCATTTTACTTATAAATGGCTTTGTAGAGTTGTTAAAAGGATTCGTACCGTTAAAATTGTTTCCAGAAAAGTAAACGCCAATTGGACAATAAAATACGTTTACTTTTATTTATTTCTTTCTCATTTTTTTTGTATATTGTTGTATGTGGTTCCAATGAACCATTCGAAGGCTTGTTTATCTAGAAAGGACGCTACTCTAAAGTCCATATTTCAACTGAATTCCCGACTTTATTAAAACATTCTGCTTGATATACATATCTCCGAGTGTTGCAATCAGTATAATATATGTTCTGCTGATAACCCAACGACAGAGGCTTGTAGTTTATAGATTACAAAAATTAGTAGAGATAAACCTCTCGCGAGCCATGTAAGCTACCCACGCAAGGAATGTTGCTAAACCAAAATAGTATGCGAACATTTTTGAGTTCATATCATTACATAGAAAGATTCAAGTTTTGAGAGGCCCAGTAGGTATAATCACGTACATTCTATACATAAGGGAATATCTCAAAGATAGCCGGCAATCCATCCCTTTCACTCGTATAGCACTCTCTATCGGGTGAAAGGAGATAGCCGATAGAGCCGGCTCTCACGTAAGTTGGCCAAAGTGAAATGACCGCTGTTGACCATTTTGGCAGTTGCGTCATCCATCGAGGCATGAATTCAAAGTTTTTTTTATTACAATACATGACACGAATAAAATAGAGTCAAGATGAAAGCTCATGTATGGGTAGAAAAACATATAAGTTTTCAGCATGCACTTAAATGAGTATTGTTAAGATATACCAAGAACCAAATACACGTGGCCATGTGCAAACTTTTCAAACTAAGTGGCTAAAATGCGTAAGTATGAAAAATTGTTACTAAAACAAATCGGAACCTATGTAATGGTTCCACCAACAATGAAATTGGCAAGTAGGTACTTTCAACAGACATGGTAATAGATACAAAGATGTTTGAATGACAAAAGCATTATGTAGGTAGTGCGAATTAGTCACATCTGAATTCTTTATCTCAAAAACCGTGTTTTTAACTACGAACGCGTTCAAGTTCAGCGACGAACGCGCTCTAGACGCGGTTAAGGAAGGATGAAGCCGACCCACTTGTGGTTCTCTGACCTCCGCCGCAGCCTAGCACTGCGTTCTATCTCACTCATGCATATACAGTGACACAAGTGCTATCTCTGTCACTCCCGGAATATTTTCGCAAACACATTTGGAAAATGGCGCAGCGCAGAAGCGCGGAGGCAAGTTGACGAGCTGCGTGACAATGAGGTTTTATGGGTTAAAGCTATGAGTGACTGTTTTATATTACGAATAGATTTTTGGAATTTCAGTTTATCTAGATAACGAAGAGTCTGCAGGATTAAGAAACGACTGGGACATCAATTATTCAGATTTAAATATTTATGTAGAAGTCGTTACCGATAGGAGCATACAGTCTCTTTTAAAGTCCAAACATTATCTTGGTGACAGAGACAAGGACCACGTAGATTAGGTCTGATATGGTATTTAGAGGAAAAAGTCAAAAAGAAAAGAGTGGACCTGTGCATCACTCATGTTTCGTCCAGTCAGTGGACGCATAAAATTTGTCAGTAATAAGCTCAACTCGGAACTCAAAATTCAGTTAAAGGAGCTCCATCAAGCTTATCATCATCACCTACAAACAATACAGAACGAAGAACAATAAATTTACTACCGGCGTCAGCCGTGTGCAGGCGAGTCCATACAAAATGTATGGAAACTACTGAAAACGTCGGTAGCGATATTTCGTGGCCCATGTGCGGCCTGGCTTACAGCAGTGCTATTCAGTCAATATCATCCCGTAAAAATAAAGGTGAAGTGAATGTGAATTGAGCTGTTATTTCATCCTAATGCTAGGCATTGACAGTTCATTTCACTCAAGTTTTTATGCGGTGACTTTTAAGATTAAAGATACCGGGCTGGTATTATCCGCAACTCCACGTCAAAGCGCGGATTTTGCGTATGGGCCATAATCTACCACGCGGGCCCAGTGCGAATTGGTAGATGTCACATGTCTTCGAATTTTTGGTTCTAGGACATGCCGGTTTCCTCACGATGTTTTCCTTAACCGTTTTTTGAGAGCAGTGGTGATGAAATGAATTACACAAAGTTACGCACCTGTCTGGGTTCGAACCCACGACTTACTGTTTGTAAGTCGGGGCCGCCACCAGTGGGCCACCGCTGCTCTCTGCGGTGACTTTTACTGAATCGTCCGACTGTTATCCAAAGGGGCTCCAGTAAATTGTGCGTTTTTAAGAAATAATCTAGGTACAAAAAAGTAATAAAAATATAGATACAGGCGCCGGCACGTCAAGCTACCCCAATGTGTAATTTTTTTATAGTTTAACTTTATACCAAACAGAATAAGGTTTATGTTCCATTGGAAAAAATATTTTCCAACACAGATTCAGAATTCTATGTGTTAAATTAATTTTAACAAAATTTACGTTAAGGGTGTATGATTGTGTGTGTCTGAATAAACAATAATGTTAATGTATCGTCTTTAATTTATCTATACGAATTAGCTATAGAAAAATAAATACAGAAATATTTTAGGAATTAGGTAAACTTCATAAAAGTTCCTTGCTGAATTATGAAATGGAAATTCTCTCACATTAAACAGTGATGTGTGCAAATTCATAAAATAATGTAAACTGCCTAATACCTATCCCTGTTTGAACCTTGAGCCCAATCATATTATAAATATAAATGTGTAGATAGGTTATAAGCACTCAGCAAGCGACACGTTAGAATGTGGCTAACTAGCCACACTTGACCTCAATGTCGCATCGCGCCGTCAACGAACGCGTGCGTGCGTTAGTGTGCCGTTTGTGAAGATCAAATGTTGTATAGGTAACCTATCTATTATCTTTTAACTTATAATAAACTAGCTGTACCTACCTACTCTGCCACGCTTCGCTGTGGCACATTGTGATTAAATGGTTAAAAAAAAAGAAAAAAAAAACAGATAAAAACAATCCTTGATGCGGATTATATTTCATACTAAAATTTCAGCTCGATCGGTGCAGAACTTTTTGAGTTTTTGAAGCGTACACAAACCAACATAACATTTATATATAGATAACATTGCTTGAGCCCACGGAGATATATGCTTGAGCCTATTAAGTGTTGGTAACTACCGTACACAGAGCCTAATCACTTGATTTTTCGGTGAAAAAAATATTATTTGACACGTTTTTGCCATCGGTTATTTTACATGGCATGGAGCGGAGGCGAACATCGGGTGACAACAATTTGGAAAACTATTTTTAATAACGACATTTACCATTTCTTATGATGTTTTGGTAGGTAACTGAATTGCATTAGGTGTATTCCATTTGGATTGGACAGTCCTGTGGGCCTTGTCCGCCCTTGAAGGTGAAAAGTACGTACGTGTGTTGAGAACACTGCATTGTGAACGTAAAAGCGATGTAATAAGGGCTAAAATAGAAACACGTTTTTTTTTTAAATCTATGAAATAACTAAACATAGCATAGGCAAAGATGTACTAATAGTACATGGCACCCTCATTTCGCCAGTTACTTATGTTTAAATCCCATGTTATAGGAGGCGAGCCCATTGTCATCAATCGAGCACAAATCCAGACTCCGGGCTGCTAATGAGAAATTCCAGATAAAAAAAAACCCTTTGCCCGACCTGGGATTGAACCCGGGACCTCACGCTCAGCAGTAGCGCCCGCTACCACTAGAACAACACTACTATAAACAAAGTTAACAAAGTCTAAAGTGATAAAAAACCAGCTCAGACATAACAACATCTTAGTACTTTCCAGGTGCTTAGAATAACGTGATAGAATGACAATAAAACAGAAAATATACCTTTGAAAAATCTCATCAAAGTTCATTGACACTTTGCATCAAAGATGGCGCCGGTGGCTAAATACCTACATCTGTATTTAGTCATTTGACAGCCTGCATCCGGTTCTGTCAATGAAATCAATAACGTATAAATAAATAATAATTATGCTGAATTGAATTTTAGAATTCTCTTAAAATTGCTAACCCACGTCGCTCCTGAATAATAATATGATTGTGGTCATGGTCACTGATAATTTACATATTCAAGTGCAGTATTTACTGGCTTCAGTTAGATTTTTTATTGTTATTGTTTTCTGGTCTCTGCATAACCAAATTCTACTTCCTACTAATAGGTATTATTAAACGCGAAAGTTTGTGAGTATGGATGGATGGATGGATGGATGTTTGTTACTTTTTCACGTAAAAATTACTGAATGTATTTTAATAAAATTTGGTACGGAGTTAGCTGACACTCTGGATTAACACATAGGCTACTTTTTGTTCCTGTATTCCCACAGGAACGGGACCTACGCGGATAAAACCGCGGGAAGTCTGCTAGTATGCTGATAATATTGAATTTGACTGGATTGTTGGTCTACTAGTTAGTGGCCCCTACTGCTATGCCGGAGGTCGTGGGTTCGATTCCCACCCAGAGCTAATGTTGGTGTGATGAGCACAATCATTTGTTCTGTGTCTGGGTGTAATTTATCTTTAATATGTATGTATTTAGAAATATATAAGTACCTATGTTTATCAGCTGTTTACTACCCATAACAAAGCTCTGCTTAGCTTGGAATTAGATAGCGTTGTGTAAAAGTTGCGGAATATTTATTAATTATTAATTAATTTGGCTGTCCACTATCTCACAGGAGGTGTGAAAAGTAGAGTAAATTATCCTCGGGGATAAATGATTCTTTGTCTCGAGCTAGCTTAAATTCCTCACTGGATTCAGGATTGTAACTACTAAACCCACGCCCTGATAGTTTGTAGAAACTATCTACTCTACAGAACCATCAGCCGGTTTATTCTATAAAAAATACTCCGGCTACAAGTTAGGTTAAAGTTTTATGAAATGATCTGCCAATCCCTAGCATTAGTACCTATAGGATGACAGCTCACTTCGCCTTCACTTCTTGGAGATTTGTTCAAGATAACACTACTATTTCTTTTGATCTTTTAAAATGTCTGTTTTTTTTTTCAAATGACATCCTTATTTATTTAACCTTTCTCTTGGTGGTGTTGTTGCTTTCAGGAAGTTTTTCCTGACTTACAAAGGCAAGAACTAAGAAATAATAAGTAAGTTATTCGGCAAGTACCTACCAGCGTAACTTTTTTAATCCAGTGTATTTAATACAGTGTGGTACTTATGGATTAAAACAGATACGTGGTTAGTTTATATTAGACATCATTGACATCAGTGAAGGATAATATTGTAAGGAAACCTGAACTTACCCAGAATTTATATTTAGTTCGAAATTGCCAACGTTTTCTGTATGAGACGAGGCCATTGCTCTGCATAGGAATAGTAACAATAGCTACATTATCATTATTATTATTAAAAATAAATATTTTTCAAAATTTCAAAACACGCTCTAGTACGATTTGTAATCCCAGAGAAATGCAATCTCCACTAAACCAGAATGTGGTTGGGATACACTGATGAAGGTAGATTGCACACTAATCATTATCAGACGCCAAGACATTTGTTCCCTAGTGTATCTTTGGCTTTCCAGGATAAAGATAAGTATGGTAATAATAGTCCAAAGGGTTCACAGAAACCGGTCAAATATCAGAAAAATTTAAAGGATATATATAAAACACTGTCGTGGAACGTAACAAAATGTTTATTTTGGTAACTTAAGTTCTTATTGTAGTGTTTACAAACAATAAAATAATTCTGAATTTTCAATTATGTGTAAACAGTGATATACAAAGGGTCAAGCCAACCACACCCACACCATTTTGCAATACCATACTGGTACACCTAAAAAATACAAGACATGCGAAATTATTTATTCATGCGCCGTGCCGTGTCTCATCGGGCTCTTCACATGGCGGTGACGTAAACATCTCTACGCCGCCTACCACAGCAGCATCAACCGCAAACGGGACAAAGGCTAAAAGAACATAACTTAGCCATATAAAGAAGGACACGAGCGCACTGAATTTCATTTTCTAAAACCCGATTACACGGGCGAGGTGACGCAAGGCAGCTGAGGTCGACCGCGACACAACACTCGAAAACGAAAGGTGTTCGAAACTGAAATCGAAGGGAGTGATCCCGTTATCCTGTGCCGGACCGCGGAGATGGAAAGCTCCCGTTAAAGCGTTAACGTCATGCGATGCAATCATGCAACAATGACTCACGGGCCACGGGCCCACGGCTCAAGCTTCGGTGTGACTCCCGCGCTCAACTCTGCTAGGCACTCCTCAACTGCTCTAACTGTACTCCCTTGCGTCATTCTCAAGGACGTTTTGATTTAACCCACTTCGTACGTGGGCTGGTATTAAGTGGATTTGTAGATACGAACACATTTTCCGATGATCTTCGCGTTTTCGATTATAACGGTAGCTTCCACGTTCGTACGCTACTCGTATGTTTTTGTGATTAGGTCACACGTTGTAATCATTTATTTTGATCTTCTTCACTAATTTTTCGGGATCTCCCTCATGTTCCAAACTAACTATAAACGGGAAACGTAGATTTATCACGATGAATCTACGTTTCCTGTATTTCCTACGTTTCCTACGTTCACTGGAGTAATCAGGATTTTTTAGGTTTCATTAAAAAGACTGTTCTGCGCATGGATTTATTAAAAAAACATTTTTCAATTTTAGATTTTTATACGCTGGTACTTAAAAATACTGCTATGAAGTACGTAAGTATTTACAATGCAAAATGACTAGGTAGGTGGTCTAAAATTTGAATAAAATAAAAAAAAAATCTTCTAAAGTTTAAGCAATCAATTTTTAAAATTGGTAAGTACACAACCACATAGTATAAGAATAACTCCGATTTGGGGTAACCTGTAAAGATAGATGTGTTGTGAAATAAAGAAATAACAAAACTCATAATCATTATGTACCATTACCTATGTAATTGACATCATCATGAATAGCATTCAGACGTGGTAGCTTTTTATACGCCGCGTCGAGAGCTCACGCGGTAGATTTAAAAACCTAAATATTTATTCATAACACCAATACAATGAATCGACACGAATTCGATGTCAATATATCCAGCGTTGTTGTTGCCCAAGTTTCGTAACATTTTTACCCATCTTACCTCACAAGGACTTCAGCGTTTACTTAACGCCTACACGACGGAACATTCGACATTTCCTGTTCGGAATCTCGCATAAATCACAAACTGCAGGAACAAAAACCCAAGGCTCTAATGGAACATCTAAACAAGGCCGCATAGACGTAGGATTGTCCACACAATTCTTTCACGACGGCAATGGCATTGAGTCGCGTGTCCCACTTTAATATAACGGTTCTCGACGAGTCCTGACCAAAACACGCCGACGCGGCCGAACGCAAATATATCCGCTAATTAACCTGTTTCACACTCGGAAACTCATTATGAGGGCTTTAACCTTCATAGTTTTTCACATAATAGGTAATTAAATCGTGTAACAAACCGCTGGCATCTAGTCTGTTATTATAGATAAGTGCCGCGATGAACAATGAGATGTTCTAGGTTAGGTACCTATATTTTGCGGTGCACAACTATGACGGTATTTTAGGTTTGTTAATTGAAGGAGCAATGAACTCCGCGGAAATGAGAAAATGTTTTCGGTTTAATAATCATCTTTATATGTTAAGTCGTTGCTTGCTGACAGCCAGACGGTGGACCAACTATTCCACCCTGGACTTTTGGATATTCTGTTGTCATCGTAGGTCTGGTTATTAAAAATGCATTGATTAAAATTTTTAAATATTAACGCTGTAGGCGCCATCTGCCGAGATGAGAATTAATTTTGGAAGTTAAAATGGCTGCCAAAATCCAAGGAAATCATGAGGGTATTCGGTGTTTTCCAAAAAGATAAAACTGCTTACCTAGTTACTGCTGTTAGTTTTCTTTGAAAGCAATGCTTATTATCAATGTTTTTAAATATAATTATCATGTCGACAGGGGTTCCTACATACCTACACTGACTACTACCTACATAATATATTGATTACCGAATACCGATGACTCTTCTGAGCTAGGTACTGTCCAACTCTTGCTGTCAGCATCAGGACTACTAAAAATAAATGCTTCGAAATTTACCTACATACCTACTGAGACTTAACTGCATGGAAGCCAAAATTTACTTCACTTATTTAGCTTTATGATGAGTTCAATAACCTTAAATGATTCGACTGGTAGGTAGTACGGTAGACCGCACACCTGAGGTAACAAAACTCGTATAAACTGGCCTCTTATTCTAAAGAAACTTCGTACCACACGAGCCCAGATCAAGAGTAAAGTGTTACCAATAACGAGTGGCCTATTGTATTTAACGAAGAAAACAAAACAGCTTAGTACTTTTTACACACGTGTTGGCATTTTCAAGCGCCTGGTGGAAAATTCATGTCATTTCAATTATCCAAGTCAGCTATACGAAAAAAGCTAGGCACTTTTGTTATAACCACTATACCTAAATCAAGATCGCACGTTATTCACCGTTTGTGCGACTAATCAAAAAGTTTATTTGAGCGCCATCTGTATACACTCGCTCGTACTTTTGGTACAACTGACCAACCTTACGAAGAAGGAAACGCGGAAAAAGATAAAGCAACTAGTTCGTGTGTAAATCGATAGATGTCACTGCAAGAAACCACGTCAAAACTTTGAGGTCATGGTTGAAGTCGGGACTTGAATTAATTCCGTTTATTGTGTCATTATCAATAGACCAAAATAGGTGCAAGTGACTGGAATATTATTTGGGTGTGTTTCTTTTGAGTATAAATTTACCGACTGGCAGCTAGATCATGAGCTTAAACATACATACATAGATAGATTAAGCCCAATTTATGAGACAAAATTAAATATGACCTTTCAGATATTTAAGCAGTAAATATGGATAGTTATCATTAAAATAGTTCAGTCGTAAAAATTTATTCCGCCGGCCAATTTAGTAGAAAATCGCCCCCCGCAATGCTATTCTGTAAAAATCACCCAGTGATAATGCAGGTGAAGTAAAGGCGAATTGAGCTGTTACTCCATAGTAAAGACAAAATTTTAGTTTTTAGTCCCTCATCTAGATAACAATAAATTAATATTCGACACATATTTTTTTCTTTTTCAAATAGATGGAAAACTGTTAGATTAAGCGCATTATGGAGTTGCGCAAGTTGAGGAGTGGGGGCTTGTAACGTCATTAGCTAGCATAAACTGTACTGGCTAGTGACCTCATGCGACTTTGACTCGATCTCGCATTTTTTTTAATTACGTGAAAAAAGAAAAAATATGTGTCGAATGTTTTCTTGTAATCTAGATGAGGTACTAAAAACTAAAATTTTGTCAAATATAGCTCATTATTAGTATGGAATGACAGCTTAATTCACCTGGATGATTTTTCTAGAATACTACTGTAGGAAGTACCTACTGTAGATTGCGTAGATAGGTATAATCTAACCTATCATATAATTGCTTTCAGAGAAAAATATTTAGCTGTATGACAAATAGCTAGGTTACGGTACGTTCCTTATACATCTTGTATAATAAAATATGACCTCACAGATTTACATAGTTATTTTCCAGCACCAGATAATATGCCTGCATTCGTACCAAACCTACTAGTTATTGCATTTTAATCGAACTCGTGGAACTAGATACAGGTTTTCCTAGCAATCTTGAACTTCTAAACAGAGCACAAGGCAAACTAAACAACCGGTCAAGCATGGCGTTGTGTATTTTGTTAAAGGTTCCCATCAGCCTAGCGATTTGTCAACTGCCTTCATATTGGGGTCGGTTTCCAGTCTTATCGGAGTACCACTGTTTTAGAGCGACTGCCTATGTGGCCTTCACAACCCAGCGGCTGGGCCACACGATATCCCTTAAACCTGAAAGAGATTTAAGATTCTATTAGAGGGGACATGCGAAGAAATGTCATAGAAAAACTGTTTTTCTAATTCAATGCTGTGATCCCATATCTTACCAACGCCATCTAGCATATTAAAGCAATCTGATAGTGGCAGCGGAGCGTACTAAACAGACTAGACTAATCGACTTGTGTCCATTAGAGCACTTGACTACCCGTTGCGACGATCAATGATCTACAAATTGATGACAGTCGGCACTAAGTATGCTTAACGTACTTTTCGTGGCACGAATTTTTGATAATTATGTAATGGATGATCACCCATCCACCCAACATCGGCAAGTGTATGTACAGACGCCAGCAGCAGACACATCAACCTACCCCAATGTGTCAAACTTCTTTGATAGGTTTTCAACTTTATTCTAAGCACAATAAAGTTCATGTTTAATTGGGAAAAGTTTGCAGTTTGGGGTGGATTAAAGTGCTGGCATCGTTACCTTTCGATCGACCTGTGCGGCTGTGACAAATCCCCTTTACATTTGTCAATTCTCGAAATTCTATTGCTTAAATATTTTTACTTTTCTTGAACAAACAATTCTGTTAGCGCACGGAAAACAATGAATCCATTTAAGGATTGAGTGAAACCCAACCCCTTATTGGTGAAATTCTTCAGAAAGGTCTGGTACGTAGTAGGTACTCGCAACCAGCGTGTATGTATGACAACGTGTATGAATGTAAACGAAGCAAAAGAAGTATGTAAAAATCGTAGCATATGGCGCTAACTACAGAGCGCCATATGCTACGATTTTTACAGACACAAAATACATATGGCAAAAAGGCGTATGTTTGAATATATACATACATAAACTCACGCCATATACTACAACATATGCTTTCATACGAGTACGAAACCCAAAATATATTCATGGTTTTATTGCTGTTCTTATTATCTGTTTCTGTATGAACAAGAGGGATGAGACATCGATGATTGATGATGCTGGACCTGGCATTGAGATTTTCCGTTAGCTTTTTTTAAAATATAGCAACGTTTTTCCCGATGTTTATTATACTTTCAACTGTAAACTGTAATAAATCATGATTTTTATCTAACCCAATATTGTTTAATGAAGGACTGAGTTATTTTCTTTTTAATTGAAAATCTCATTCTTTCACTATCAATGATAATTTTCTCAAGGTGTCTTACAGTTCTTTGTACCTATAGCATCAGAAACAAAAGAAAATTTAGGAAAAACGTTAGTTATAGTGTCTAGAATCAGCAACATAGACATTGTATCAGGTTCTATGTTCAATATATTTTTCCCAAAATGTGTGTTTTCTTCGTTGGTCCTATTCCTCATCTTGACTATTTATTTAGTACTTGCTTTTAGCATACTAATGTACAGAGGCGGACTTAACTCAATAGGCATTTTCTACCAGTCAACCTTAAGGTGATGCACAGAGAAGCAGTGGTCAATGTAATTTTAAATTTAAAAAAAGCAAAACGATACTGATACATATTTTGAGTATAACCTGCAGGTATTAAAGATACAATTCGTAATTATAATACACAAAGAAAAAAAGATAAGAAAACACTAACGTGGATAAGATACTACTGCCAACTTCTTACGAATATGCTCGCGACTAGATTCTTGACAATTGCAGTGATTTTCATTAGTCGCTACAGAACCCTAAGTGGTGGGTTTAGTTCTGACTAAACTATGTACAAACAACATAATTAAGCATTATTTAGGTAGCGTAATACCTAGTTATGTTGTTTATGTTATGTAAGTATAGTTTTTGACGGTATGAACTAGTATGAAGTAACTGGTATTGGGGTGAAAAGCCGTCTTAAAATCGTGAAGGTAAACAAGAAATAAATTGGAATAAATTAAAGGTTTCCATTTGTTTACGCACATTATGTTGTTAGATTCTTACGGATCAGGTCGACGTATTATTCCATTGGACTATTGATACTCTAATTTTTTAACCACAACAACTAAACGGTGCCAGACTAAATAAACATTGTTCGAAACCGCAAATATAGCTACAAAAAAAGCAAAAAATGACATTTCAAAAGCCAAAGTCAAATCATTTATTTCAATTAGTCCCATAAAAGGTACTTTTGAACGTCAGACTTACTAATTAAATAAATTAAGAAAATGATTCTAGTTGCACATGAATGCACATTCCAAAAGGAAGTTTCTCATGGAAAAGAAACTCCACACTTACCTACTGTTTTAAAATAGAGTTTACACTATTTTATATTAGATTATTATGATATGCGAGGACGATGTAGGTACTTCTAATAAAAACTACTGTACTGAGATAGGTACAAGGTGATATAAAATAAGCAATGCAGCTGATAATTAGATGAGTGTATTGATAGATACAAGGTGCTCAGATATTTACATATATTTGAAATTAATAAAATAAAATAAAGTACATATTTCGATTGTTATGTATATTTAAATTCTTTTAACATAGTTTGTGTAACATAGCTAGATCCAGTTATTGCTAATCATAATGGATCATGTTAACTGATAAATAAATAAGTTATAGATGTGAAAGATTTGTCCTCTTGCGCCATTTGATTTTACTAATAAGCGCGCGATGGCTAAGAAACGGCTGTGAGATGGTGCTAACCCCTTTTGCGTGAGGTTTGTATTACGTCGTACAGTAACTTTTTTTATGGTGGCATATTTACCACAAAATCATGTCAGATGTTATTTATCATATGCGACTACGGTAAGTTAAGGTGCCTCAAATAACACTGGGAGTTTGACTAGCTAGAGTAGGTGAGCGGAAATAAATTTGCACATAGTAGCAGCGTAGACGTCATGTAGGTATATATCACAGTTTAGAGCACGCAGGTAAATATTCCGAGAGGAAACAACAATACTGATTAATATTGATAGATTCAAATCTCAAACTATAAGTTTGCACAATATTGATAACAATATTGATAATAAATCTTAAATTTCTTAAATCTTGTAGTACGATTAATATTTCCTGAAGATACGTTTGTGAGAAAAAAGTTAGGTCACGATTCACTTTCGAAAGTTACATTAAAACCTCCAAATTGGGGGATCTCTAACTTAGAGTAACTTAGTTAACTTGAACTAAAAGTTATGACTGCGTAGTTTACTTTAGCTAATCCATCAATCCCAAGTTGTTTGGTTGCTTAACACTTGCCTGGCACCGATCAAATCGCTTTTGCTGTCTCTTCGATAATTTAGGTTCAATAAGTTTTAGCATTTCATTTTCTGAAATTCACGATCAACAATATAAATTTTCATAAACTGACAAACTTTATAAAAGCTGATATCTTAGATATAATTAGTAAGATATCCAATATAGGTACGATGTGTCGATTCCGATCAAACACAGCTAATTAGAAAAATTAAGAAATTCCTGGTTACTTATAGAAAAGAGAGTTCTTAGAAGAACATAGCAATATAATTCATGTCTTGCCTAGGGAGGCGATTCTTTTCTTATGATATAAATATATCTAATAGTGTGTACTTTGTTAATGAGACAATACATATACTATTTAATCGCAAAACATTGAATACAATAGTTAATGTAATGAGCAAACAAAGATAAACATTAACTTAAAACCTTATACAATCAAATTCTAATAATCTAACATGACGTCAATCGGAAAGATCTTCATTGCCATGCGTCATATGGATCAACTTACTTGCTTTATTTAGAATTGTTTCTTGGTTACTTGATCTTTTTGCTACCTTTTTTGTAGGCTGTTTGGCGATCAATCGTTATCTTTTTGTCGTATACCGTTTTATCTTGCTCAAGTGTATAATTGTCTAACATTAACTCCTATTTATCTAAGTATTTTTTACATCTCCGTTGAGAGAACTTCAAAAAACCTTAGTCTCTTCCATAAATAATCTACTTCTCTCTTTCACTTTTCTGTTCACGAGGCTCAGGTCCCAAAACTGAAGTAAGTTTGTTACAGTTAAGCAATGTATTATTGCTTTCTCATGTCCCCATCCTCATATTTCGCGCTTTTAACGGTCTGCTGTTACCATTATTCTTTAGTTCCCAATCTTGATGTCCATTCATGTGGGTCAGATCTCCTTTTGAAGACATAATGCATTATTGTTTTCAAGTACTTAACCTTGAACAGCCTTGACCTGCTATCGATATAAATGAAGATAGGTAGGTACCTATATTTAATACCTTCTTAAACAATGACATGCAAAATAAATATCGCCTTGTTCTTATTATTGGAACATTTTGATTAGGTGTACCAACAGTGTAGTGCTATGATTATGATACTAATTATGTACCATATAATAGATCATACACATAGATACCGATGGAAGGACTTCGTGGATTAGTAGGTATAATATATAATAATCAATAGATGCAAAGGTCTTCAGAGGTTAAACTAATGAATGCCGAGGTCAGTCTGTGGATGGGTGACCATCCTTTATAAACCGAAAACCTTATTTTATTTGTAAAAAAGTTGAAAAGCTATCAAGGTAGCTTGATGTGCTGGCCTCTAATCAAAGAGATATAGAATTCTGTAGAGCGGTAGAGCGGGCATGTCAAGGAAATGTCATAGAAAAACTTTGATCCCATGTCTCAGTAACGCCATCTAGAATAATATATGAATACTGGAGCGGCAGCGGAGCGTACTACAAAAAACTCATAGACTTGTATCCAGCAGGACACACTTTTTCGGGCGAAAATTTTGTTCGCGATGTCCGGTCTATAGGTATTGAATGTCTTTGCCTCTAATACACAATGGGATATTTGACAAAATTTTAGTTTTTTGTCCCTCATCTAGATCACAAGAAAATATTCGACATATATTTTTTTTTACGTGATCAAAAAAGAATGGTGATACATCGAGTCAAAATGTCGACAACGTCACTAGCCAGTACAGTTTATACTACTTAGTTCATGCCGTCAGAAGCCCCTCTCTCTTCAACTATTCAATCAATGCATTTAATCTAAGCAGTTTTCCATCAATTTGAAAAAAGACAATACGGGTCGCATATATTCTTGTTAAAAATTAAAATTTTGTCAAATAGCCCATTAAATAGAAACGAAGAAACTCTCCGAAAAAGTTAATCGAATCCTAACGACATTGGTTCATATCAGCCCAAAGTATTGCTCCCAGTTCCCCCAGGCACTGATTAACAAACCAACACAGCATTGTTTTACTATAAAAATCATTTCGTGAAAATTGTGGTCAAAATGATGGTCATTCCTTAATAATTTTAACATTCATAAATTGACAGTTCTCTCAAATTTTGACGGGAGATTTGTATTTTGTTAGCTTTACCTTATGGATAAAGGTCAAATCATATTATAACTAGGTCAATATAGTATAAAGTTTTCATATCAAGCGTGTAGCAGACGGGTCACAGTGCGTTTAAATTCTTCGTTTCCGAGGCTAAATTAACTATGTATCTGGACGAAAAGCTTTGGCCTGAAGGCATAATTTTCAGGAGATTTGTGAATGGTAGTCACAGAAATATGAACAGAGTTACATCTGTATCCGGCTTGACTAACAACAATAATGGATAAACGCCCTTACAGGTTAGCTAGTTTTAACTGTAAGAACATTAAACGCTCTGTGGACGGTATCAGGGAATTGTGTTGCTCCTGTGATTTGATCGCCCTGCAGGAAACGTGGCTTCTACCGGATGAGGTGTCGTACCTAAGCTTGGTCAACAGTGAGTTCGGGTATACAGGTACTTCAGCTGTAGACACGTCGGCGGGAATATTACGCGGGAGACCGTTCGGTGGTGTCGCCCTGCTGTGGAGGAGCAGTGTTTTCCGAAATGTGTCAGTGCTGCGGTGCGATAATGTTCGGGTTTGTGCAATTAAAATCATTACAAGTGACCGACCTGTGATTGTAATGAGTGTGTACATGCCTACAAATGGGACGGAAAACTTACCGGAATTTACGGACTGTCTGGGAACGGTGAGTGCTATAATAGATGAGTACGGTGTAGAATCAGTTTTCGTGCTGGGTGATATTAATGCCGATCCAGGTGAACTATTCTATAATGAACTTATACATACTGGCCTGTTGGTCTAGTAGTTAGTGACCCTGACTGCTATGCCGGAGGTCGTGGGTTCGATTCCCACCCAGGACAAATGATTGTGTGATGAGCACGATCATTTGTTCTGTGTCTGGGTGTAATTTATCTATAATATGTATGTATTTAGAAATATATAAGTATGTTTATCAGCTGTTTAGTACCCATAACACAAGCTCTTAGCTTAGCTTGGGACTAGATGGCGTTGTGTGAAAAAGTTGTGCAATATTTATTTATTTATTTATTTTATTTCTGTAGAGAGCAGACATGGACTTGTGTAGATACAGAGTTGTTGGGACTTCATTCCGATAGTTATACTTTTATTAGTGAGGTACATGGAACGTGCAGCTGGTTGGACCACTGCATCGTTACGCAATCAGCAAAACATTCTGTCCTTAATGCATATGTAAACTATAACACTTTTTGGTCTGATCATTTCCCGCTCATTATAGAGTGTAATTTAAGCTTATTAACACCAAAGTTACCTGATAAAATAGAACTATTCAACGATGTGTTTTGGGGAAACAGAACTGATGAACAAATTACGTTATATACAAAAGAGTGTCATAGTAGGCTGAAATGTATTAATTTTCCAGCGGAGTTAACAAGCTGTGGAGATAAATACTGTAATAACTCGGACCACGGGCATATTCTTGATAGGCTTTATTCTGACATTGTGGTTGCCCTACGGGGAGCGGCGTCGGCGACGGCGACGGTACGGGGAGGCACTGGTGCGGGGAGAGGTCGGAGTGGTCCGCGCATTGCTGGGTGGAATAGGCATGTCAGCGGGGCTCACCGGGTGGCTAGGTCGAAGTTTCAAGAGTGGTTGATGTGTGGTAAGCCAAGGTCTGGATCTGTATATGACGAAATGTATAAAAGTCGAAAGGTATTCAAGTCCAGACTTAAGTGGTGCCAAAACCATCAGGATCAAATCAAGATGGATGCTCTTGCGGAAAAACATAAGCGTGGGCACTTTGGTAGTTTTTGGAAAAGCACCAACAAAGTAAACGCTCGACCTGGGCTCCCGGTGAGTGTCGAGGGTGTGAGTGATCCTAAGGGTATTGCTGATATTTTTAGGGACCATTTTCGTGAACTTTCTCCACGGGGACTGGTGAAAACGGTGATCGGTGTTGAGATGCCAGACGGGGATGTGGGGACTAGCTTTGTTGCCAAAGATGTGGTTCAGGCTATAAAAGCCATATCCAGAGGCAAGTCCCCTGGCCACGATGGCCTCAGCATTGAGCACCTAATTCATGCAGGTCCACACATACATGGAGTTTTAGCAATGTTTTACACACTATGTGTGGGCCATTCCTACCTGCCATCTGATTTCATGAAAACCGTAGTAGTGCCTGTAGTGAAAAATAAAACGGGAGATATGGCTGAGAAAAGTAACTACAGGCCGATTTCTCTTGCTACGATCATTGCAAAAGTTTTTGATGGTTTGCTTAACACACATTTAGACAAGTACCTGAATCTGCACGATAATCAGTTTGGGTTTCGACCCCGACTGTCAACTGAAAGTGCAATACTGTGTCTTAAGCATACCATCAGATACTACACAGATCGAAAGACTCCAGTGCATGCGTGCTTCCTCGACCTGTCCAAGGCGACCTGGTTTCTTACGACATCCTGTGGGCTAAACTCGAAGGTGTAAACCTACCACGTGAACTTATCTACATCTTTAAGTACTGGTACAATCATCAGGTCAACAGTGTTAAGTGGGCGGGCGCAATGTCGGAGCCATATCGGCTGGAGTGCGGGGTGAGGCAGGGAGGGTTGACTTCTCCCTCCCTCTTTAACCTGTACATGAACGCCTTGATCGTAGCGCTCGGTAACCAGCATGTTGGATGCCATGTCGGAGGAATCTGTGTCAACAATCTCAGTTACGCGGATGACATGGTGCTGCTGAGCGCGTCGGTCTGTGGTCTCAGAAAGCTGATGTGGATCTGTGAAGAGTATGCCCTTAGTCATGGGTTAAGGTACAATGTGACCAAAAGTCAATGCATGGTCTTTGAGACCGGTACGAAGCGAATTTATCCACCCGTTTTCCTAAACGGTGTTCCACTCGAAAGAGTGGAAAAATTTAAGTACCTAGGACATTTAGTTACGACCGATCTCAAGGACAATGCTGACATGGAGCGGGAACGGAGGGCCTTGTCGGTGCGAGCGAACATGCTCGCCCGCAGGTTTGCACGCTGTTCGAGGGAGGTGAAGATAACGCTCTTTAGGGCGTACTGCACGTCTCTCTACACGTGCAGCCTTTGGGCGGAATACACTCGCGCATCGTACGGGGCCCTCCGCGTCCAGTTTAACAACGCACTCAGGGCTGTGTTGGGGCTGCCTCGCTACTGTAGCGCCTCAGGTATGTTTGCTGAGGCACGCACCGATTGCTTCTACGCGACCATGCGCAAGCGGGGCGCGTCTTTGGTGCGGAGGGTGTGGGGCAGCTCCAACACTGTCCTGGCAATGATCGCGGACCGGATGGCCTGCCCATACTTACGGCACTGCTGTGATAGGCATGTTGCCGTCAGCAGGGCCGTTTAGATTTAAGATCTTTTTTTCTGTTAAATATGTATTTTTAGTTTTATATATATATATATATATGTGTGATGTGTACCCATATGAGTTTTTGTTGCTCGAAATAAATGTATTTTATTTATTTATTTATTAAACAGTCAACAGCACTGCACTTATAAACCTGGATGAGCCACGGTTTCGAATCAAAGTACCCGTGGTACTTTCCAGGGAGTTTTCCAGGTTGTGGCATGGGGCCGGAATGGTTTTAACGCGGTGATTTATACAGAATCAACAGAAACTTTAACATTCAAAATATTCCGAAACTCTCGATTTCTATGATATTTCTAAGAAAATGACCTTCAGGAGATTAAAAAAAATATGTGAATGTATTGCTTTTAGTGTGTCACATATTTAAAAACGTCATATTTCATGAAGTTAGCATAAATCACATTGTCATGCTGTACCTACCATTATTTTTGTATTTTTTTTTTGTGGAAACGCTTGAGGTCGGGGTTAATCAAAACACGAAGTTTTCTTTTAAATATTTGTGTAGTGTGTGGTTACCAGTTATTTATTTGAAATTTTCTGAAATACAATACTTGCTGTAAAGCAAATATTGTAAAAAAACGATATTCAATTTTTAAATATGTCAGTATATAGTTAAACTTAAATAACGAAAACAGCTGTTGGAGGCGGGGCATGCTTGAACGAGATCACGCGAACGTGAGCGAGAGATGACGATTAATGAGTATTACTATGTCATGAATAGCCTGTATAATATTTACATAAATTGGGTGATTTTTTGGGATATAAACAAACGCTAATAACTTTGCTGTTTAAGAATATTATTAATTAATACTTTACAGATATAATGAGAAAACCGTCAAGAATAAGCCCTTTAAGTATTTGTACTACTTGTGTCTTGCTTTTCTCATTATGTTTTCTTGCACCGATGTCAAAAATGTCTAAGATTATCTTAATAAGTAAAAGTCACATTGTTACTTGCTCGGATTTGAACCCACCTCAGTAAACCCACCATCACGACATTTAAACATTTTATTAAAAGAAACAGTATAAAAGTGATTTTTACTGGCCTTTTAACCATTTCAAAGAAAACCTTGTATTTCCTACCTACACAACTGCAGTCTAAAAAACTGCACACACCACATTTCAATCGACTTTCAGGCTACATAAAAAACATACAACATTAAGCCCAAAGGGTCAGATTTATGTGAGCCTGTGTGATTCACCTGCAGCTTAAGCGTGTGTAGTATACCTTCACCCACGTAACTACGTAGCGAAGAGGTTACAAGTTGCCGCTACATGATGGCCGACCTTCCATTGAAGTCTAATAATACATACAGTGTACCACCTTTAAATTAAAAGCATTAGGTAAATGTGTTTAATTTATATATACAGAAATATTTTCAGCTATCTAATGCGATTGTTTGACATTGAAAACATGACAAGTATACTGAAACAATGGTAGTGTCTTAGATTTAGAATTGGAAATTGCCATTCAACATGCAAATAAGCTTCTTGATTTATTAGGAATCCAGACGAGATTTTCGTATATCGATATCTAGCTCTGTTTCACATATTTGATAACATGGGGTGGTTGTTTTTCTAGAAGCAACAAATATCAATTTTGCATTACATGCTGGCTTTTCATTTACATCGTCGTATACCAATGCTAAGTTGAATGACAGACCAGGAGGGATCCGCTTACATCGCGACAGGGACAAGTTCGTGAACTTGATTTGCTCCAAATCAGGAATGAGTTTAAACAGTCTTATGAACACCGGCTCTAGAGTAACATTACAAAACTTTATGCGCTCCTGTGTCAAGAGTCCTCGCTTATATTCTAATCTGAACACACTCGGGTAGGACACAAGGCGATTTTCACAAATATACGACGCGGTCTTGTGAAGAGGACTAGAAAAATATTTGGATATTTCTATGAACCTTGCAACTTCGGCCTTGAAAGCTTCACTAGATTGATATTTATCTGGGACTTCTTCAACAAGTTCAGCCTTTGTTTCTTCCTGGACTGGTTGTAGGTTTGCAATGGCAAGCTCCGATGATACTAGATTACAAGACTCCAAAACCATCGGACGACTCTTTCTTTTAAGGGGAGATTTATTCCTTCTAGGTCTCCGAATCATAGCTTTATATTGGGTCCAAATTAAAATAATAGATTTTACACATGCATTACATAAAATTTAGTTTCTTGACAAGTTTACTTCAAAAAAATTATGTGAATCGTCACTGACAGGTAGCGTGCAGACAGACGTCACAAACTCTCAAAATGTCAAGTGTTGTTTGATTTTAGGTTTGACAACACATACATAAATAAACAGGTTTTACTTCCCTGAAAGGACACAAGCGTGCAAACAATAATTAAGTCTTGTATAAAGTGTCTTTTTTATAAATTAACAAACAGTACTGGTTAAAAAGCACAACGTGGTAATTGCACACATTTCCGGCGAGACGTCACTAACGACTGACGCAGCATGACAGAAAAGAGTGGTATTTGAAGAGTAAAGGTCATGTCACATTATAACGGCACCGCAACTGCACAGCAGCGGCACGGCGCGAGCGTCGCCTCGAATTAAGGCTACAGCTAGCAGCCAGTGCGCTAGTAGTTAGTGCACTGCGGCATGGAGACTGCAAGCTGGCACCTTTGCCAGCTTGCAGTCCGCACGCCGCCTGCGAGGTGCAAGCTTGCCGCCTGCGGAGTGCAAGCTCGCAGCATGACATTGTGAAATATATTATGCTACCCACGATTTAAGGCTCTAAATTGAATGACAAGTAAATTGCTGGTTTGGAGCGGTGCCGGTGCCGTGCCGGTATAATGTGCCATGACCTTAAAGTAATAAAAACCAACGTCAAATTATATACAGGATACATCAACATCAATGCGTACACTTATACATGACATACTTATAATAAACACTTTTATTAGACGCAAACATATCAGAAGATTCATCAATCCCTACATCTATTTGGTTTTCATCTTGTGTAGAGTAAACACATAAAATCTAATAGATGTGTACCTACGATTTCCTTAAGAATATCGCAGTCGAATCGATTATGATCATTATTAAATAAACCAGTATGTATGTCTGAGTGTATTTATTAAAACAACCAGTATTTCCACTATAATTTCCGTTTTATAGAATATCAATTTAATCTGTCACCAGTTTAAGAGTTTGTCTTTAGCAGAATGCAGTTCAAACAATAAACAACAAGTAACAAGATATCCATTTTCTTAAGAGCCCATTATAGAGGTTTCCGCGTGAAACCAGATATATAAGTATCGATTTAATATTTATAGTAGGTACCTAGATATAGCACAAAAATAATAAAATATCATTTTTGAGTGTCTTCGCAGTCTAGTAGCAGCGCAAAGGCCACGTAGGAGCTGTGTAGGCACTACGCGTTGTTCATGTTTAGGTTTCAGTTGCGTGCATAAATAAATGTTTATATTGTTATACGTCAGAGATATTGTCTTTATCATAATGTTGTTCTAATAAAACAAAAGTAACAAGTAGTAGAGTGATTGAAGGAAAGATGTACAGACGCCAGCACATCAACCTACCCCATTGTGCCAAATTTATTTGATAGGTTTTCAACTTTATTCTGAATACAATAAGATTCATGTTCAATTGGGAACATTTTACAGTTTGGAGCCGGTTGACGTGCTGGCGTCTGTACCTATGGAGATTTCGTTGTAAAAACAGACACTCGTCTATCAACTTGTAAAAGTGTACAATTTTGACAGTTTCAATTTGAAACTGATTCTGTCATCGAGTGCAGCAACTGATAAATTTATGTGATACTTAAATGATACTTATTTCTGTAAATAGGTTCATACAAACACTTTTACACGTCAATTTTTAGCTAGAAGGTGGGGTCAGTGTTTCACTATCTGACTACTCTGAGAAGACACACCGAAGGAACTATTGCCGATCACCGTAATTTGCAACTAGATTTGCTTTGTAGGTGACGACGCGGTTTCTTTGTGTTATATGTATTATGTATGTAAACAGCTTGTTGCTAGTTGCTTGTTGCCGCGGTGATCAAAGTTGTCTACTTAGCACCCGAAGGATACCTGCCGGTCGATTCTGTAAAAAAACTACCCAAGAAAAGTTGGGTGGAATAAACTGTTAATCCTTAGAACTACTTAGTGTGGAATGACGTCTCGATTCGGTTTCTCTTCGAATGCATATTCAAATTCAAATTCTTTATTGCGAACTAAGTGTACAGAAAAATAGAATTTCTAGATGTTAACAATTTAGGTAGGTCTTATAACTTAGTTGCCTGCTAAGGCATTGCAATTTAAATAGCTAAGAAAAAAAAATAAAAACATGCAATGTCACTTGTCTTAAATTGTCTACAATGGCACTTATTACAATTTTACTAGTATTAAACATAAAAAAATAAAAAGTAATAAAACTAAAAATATACTCAATTTCACAAGTCCGGATTCAATAAAATTGTTACATTAATTTATCAATATCATCATTATTTGCTGTAATCATAAAATGCATTTTCACGATGTGATTTTTTATGAAAAAGCATTGCAGAAGGTAAAACGCGAATGGTGGTGATGATACATTGCAAATCAATCGTCGGCTGCTGTACCAAACTGTCCTGAGAACGCGGTACTAAAAAAAACCTAGTGTCGCATGTAGGTAGATGTAGTAACGAGAGAAAGTTAATGAGGTCGTGACGAAACCACAGTCCCTGTTTGATATTCTGCTAGTCCCAGAAAAGTTAGCTCCTGGATATCTAGGCGGTAGTAACAGACCGTACATGTTATCTTTGCAGAAAAACTAGTACGAATAAACCATACATACATACATAAACTCACGCGACCAAACCATCTAAGCACACTCTTTTAAATTTTTGTTACTACATCTTTTTTGAAACCATACAGAATTTATTAATTGCAAATGTTAATATAAATAGCTGTGCTATGTTAATAATATAATAATTTAATAGCAGTATGTACCAGACAACTAGTAGGACCTCAAGTAGTAAGTTTTCAACAATTTGAAAACTTATTTACCGTTAGAGTAAAACAAAAATCTAATGTTTTGTGGAGATTTTCGATTTATTAAATAAAATACTGTAATTTTCTTTACATACGTACACACATTTACGTTCATCTTTTACCCTCAAATCGATGATGTATTTATTTTATATACAACTAGCTGTACCCTGCCACGCTTCGCAGTGGCACATTGTGATTGAATGGTTAAAAAAAAAAAGGAAAATGACGTGTGGCACTCGGAGACTGCCGCGGTAAAGCTATTGCATAGCATTTTTTACCAACTCCTCTCCCCCCCCCCTTACTCCTCCCCCTCCCTCTGCCCTACACCTCCCACGCCCCTCCTCTCACCCCTCCATCCCCCTTCACCCCTCCTTTACTTTCCCCTCCCTCCCCCACCCGGATACTGCCTCTTCCCCTCTCCCTTTCCCTTCCCCTCTTACCTCACCCTTCCCCTACCCCTCCCCTCTCATTCCCTCCTTCTCCACCCCTCCCTTTGTCCTGACCTCCCTCCTATCCCACTCCCCCGACTCTCCTACCCATCCCTCCCCCCACTCCCCTCCCCATCCCTCCCACTAACACTGTCCCTCCCCCTGCCCTCCCTTCCCTGCCCCTCCCACCCCTCTCACAAACTCCCCCTCCCCCTCACACAATCTCCCCCTCCCCCTCTTACGATCCCCACTCCGACATCCCTCCCCCTCTCCCCCTCCCACTCCCCTCCCTCTTCCCTCTCCTCGTGATATTTCAAAAAGTCATTAAAAGTTCTGCTATGACTATTAAAAAGCAAGGGTTGGTGATAAAAAAGTGCAAATTTAGAGTTGTATGTATTTTTTGATGCCACATAATAAAAAAAATTAAAAAATAAAAATTTTCAAAAAATAAAAAAATAAATTTTGGGGTGAACACCCCTTATCACTTACAGGTTAGAAAAATAGATAGTAGCCGATTCTCAGGCTTACTGAATATGCATAAAAAATTTCATGAGAATCGGTCAAGCCGTTTCGGAGGAGTATGGGAACGAACATTGTGACACGAGAATTTTATATATAAGAGATAAATAATAGGAAAAGTAAAGATAACTATAGTGTTTGTTGCTATATTTAGTTCAGGGTGAAATTAAAGGGGATCGACAAACAAACCGATTGAGATTGATTGATTACAAAATTAAAATCGATCTAGAAAAGTTACCATTACCTATGTAATTTATATTAGTAATGTTATTTTCCTCGATCAATTCGAATTTTATTCAATCAACTAGCTTTTGCCCGCGGCTTCGCCCGCGTGGATGTCGAACTTCCGTCCCCCTATGTTTTCCCTTTAAGGGTTGAATTTCCAAAAATCGTTTTTTAGTGGATACTTACTCTTCACTAAGAACACCCCTTTAAGTTTCATGTCTCTAATCTCTAATACCAGCGGTTCGGGCTGTGCGTTGACATAAAAACGTAATAATTTTAGCATAGTTAATGCTTCCGGATAGACTACTTTCAAAGTTGATCCTTCCGTTATGTATGCATAAAGATTTCTGGAACTACTGACCCGGAAAATAGCGCCATACAACTGACCATGTGAAAAAAAACTGAGACTAAGATCAACCTGAGTAGTATATAATTGGGGCATCTGGATCAAAGGAGATCCAGACACCCCAATTATGTCTATTCAAATAGATAAAAAACATATATTCAAATAGAAGAAATCTTGTTTGTTGAAATGATGGTCTATTAGAATATACTGTTTAATTCATTGGAACATATCTACTCAAATAGATGAAATTTTGTTTATTGAATAGATTGTCTAACCAAATACACTATTAAAATCAAATTGAAATGATATAAACTTTTCTATTCAAAATGATAAGAGAGTGGCAAATTTATGAATTTAATAATTCATTAGCTTTAAGTAATCTTGTTTGTTGAAATGATGGTCTATTAGAATATACTGTTTAATTCATTGGAACATAATTATCTACTCAAATAGATGAAATTTTGTTTATTGAATAGATTGTCTAATCAAATACACTATTGAAACTATATAAACTTTTCTATTCAAATAGGCAAATGTTTAGTTATTAAATAGTTGTTCTTTTTGAGTCTATATGATTAGAGGGTGGCAAATTGGTGGATAGCTATAAGAAAATTATAATTTATTAAATAATAATATATTATTAATCTATTCAAATAGGCAAATCTTTATTTATTAAATAGTTGTTCTTCTTGAGTTTAAATGATTAGAGGGTGGCAAATTGGTGGATAGCTATAAGAAAATTATAATGTGCTATTCAAATTGCTGGAATCTTCTACTGACATCATTATTATTTTTGACAACCACTTGGTGTTCTTTGCAAAGCAAAAGTCAGACTAGGGCTAGAACACAAATTCTACTTAGCTTTAGCATCGTGATATCACTGTCTGACAGATGGAAAGCGAAACGATATATTATGATGCTTATGTGACGATTATAACTGAATTACCTATTGAAACATGGGTTTCAAAAAACATGCGTTTTAATACATGTCTGATTTGAACCCGCAAACTCAATCGGACTAGAAATTACTTGACTTAGTAACGTCGTCGGATAAGCGAAACTATTTAATTCATTACCATATCTGTCAAGCTATCTGACACCTGCGACTGCATGGCGCCCGGCATGCATTGTTTACTATAGTTATTATTACCCGACTACGGCGAAGCCAAAGGAAGGGTTATGGTTTTAGCAGTCTATGTACCTATGTATCTATTTACGTATGTTCCTCCGTAGTGCCTAAACACTGTTCATCCGATTTTTATGAATAAGTCGTCAATCGATTTGTTATTATGACCCGGGTAACATAGGCTACATTTTATTCAGTAGTCGGGTTTTTTAGTTGTAGTATACCACACAAATTTTTATTTTAACAGTTTAACTGTCTCTTTGATAAAACTCATTCACACTTTACAAGTGAAAATGCCAAACATGAGGTTCTGGGTTCGATTCCATCCTGGTCAGGCAAAGCGTTATTAATACTTATAATAACAGGATGTGTTCTTTTTCCATATTTGAATTAAAAAGCAAAATATTATTTACTTGGCTATTAACAATAAAACAAATTGTTATTTATATATTTTTTTATTCTAACATAGTCTAGTTATCTAATTTGACAAACAAGTTATAGGTATTTATTAATAAAAGTAGTATCTACAGTTAACATATAAAAGTAAGTACCTTATTATTATTATTATAACATAAATTTTGTCTGTTATAGTAACAATATAAATTCTAGTAAATGGATAGTAGATTTTTATGATTTATTTTACTTATCATTTCTTTAGAACTGGTATACATGTTATCTTAGATCATATTACATTAGACTTAATAGGTTAACAATATTATTTAATTTACATATTGTGTTCCTTTCACTTATCTTTTACAACGATTGATAGAAAGTATTATTTAAATATGGTAGCAAGTCTTTGACACGTAAGTATATGCCATCATTGTTAATGTCCTTCACAATATGTTGGACACATATTTCCGCACTGCACTGACACATAGAATTATTTTCAAATTGGTTTGCGTCGTAGATTTCGATCCGTATAACTTTAGCACCACCGATGGAAATTGTTTTGTAAAAACTTATTAACTCTTTCTTGCTATTATAAGTTGTATTTAGAGTAGGCTGGGTTCGGCATGGTTCTTCCATCTCCAAATAATTTATGGCTCTCTCAACCACATCAGGATCCAATGATGGAGGTGAAATTGGTGAATAAACCCAGTCTGGTACCTGAAACAGGACATATTATTGTTGTACTACTACTACTGGTATCATTAAAGCTATAACATAATTAAAAGTACTTATTTTTTTTTTAATTGGGCACTTACCGACATTGTAGATTTAATATAAAACAGTAGCACACTAAAAGAAATAAAGAACTAAAGTGAAGTTGTATCTTTTTTATACCCGATTTATACAGGGTGTTTGGCAGAACGTTGAACATAAGAAAATGGTGGATAGTTGGGGTCATCTGCTACTTACTCAGCCCTAATTTATTTGGCCCTGGCCCACTGGATATTTTTAATTATTTTTTTTCATCTTTTTTCTTGTTTCACCACTTTCTTAACTTTAAAGTGTAATTTTTATTAAAAGTGGGTGAAACAGGTAATATTTAGTTTTTTTTTCATACTTTTATGTTGGTAGATTCTTATAAAATTATTGCTTTATTCAGATGTTAGCTAGGAAAAAGTTATGAGTCCTCAAACTTACAGAAAGATGTAAAAAAAAATACTTAAATCTTAATTTCAACTTGCATTTAAAAAAAAAACAAAAAATGATTGAGGAGTTCCAATTCTAGCAAAACATCCCTAGTGTGTGAGCTTTCTGATGGTATGTAATTTGCTTTTATAAAAAAAAATTTGACGAAACTCTACCTTTACGGAAAGTGAAATGTTTTACAATCAGACTAAAGTGAGCTGGACAGCCATCGTGTCATCATGATTTACCACCATTAGTGGAAGAAGTGTTCCAAGTAGACTTAAACAGGCCTCTTGTCTTTCAACACGATGGCTGTCCAGCTCACTTTAGTCTGATAGTACGTGAGCATTTGGATAATTGTTTCCCAAATTCGTGAATTGGCAGGGGAGGACCAATCCCCTGGCCTCCGCGATCGCCCGACCTCACTCCGCTCGATTTTCACGTGTGGGGAAGGGCAAAGGAACTAGTTTACACTACAGAAGTAGAAAGTAGAGAAGATTTGATAAATCGAATTAATACTGCTTTCGAAGTTATGCGACAGGAGATGCTGCTGCGCACAACGACTGTAGAAATCAGACGTAGATGCCGCGCCTGTATTGTAAATGAAGGGCGTCAATTCGAACATTTGTGATTTATTATTTAAATAAATTATTTAACATTTTTTAATTGTTTCCTTAACACACCTAACTGGTACAACATAATTTGAATCGACTATTTAATTTTTACCAACCTTGCAGTTTTAAATTTCGCAAAACATTTCACTTTCCGTAAGGGTAATTATGAAATAACTCTTAAAGTGTTTTTTTTATAAAAGCAAATTACATACCATAAGAAAGCTCACACACTTTTGCTAGAATTGGAACTCCTCAATCATTTTTGTTTTTTTTTTTAAATGCAAGTTGAAATTAAGATTTAAGTATTTTTTTACATCTTTCTGTAAGTTTGAGGACTCATAACTTTTTTCTAGCTAACATCTGAATAAAGCAATAATTTTATAAGAATCTGTCAACATAAAAGTATGAAAAAAAAAAACTAAATATTGCCTGTTTCACCCACTTTTAATAAAAATTACACTTTAAAGTTAAGAAAGTGGTGAAACAAGAAAAAAGATGAAAAAAAATAATTAAAAATATCCAGTGGGCCAGGGCCAAATAAATTAGGGCTGAGTAAGTAGCAGATGACCCCAACTATCCACCATTTTCGTATGTTCAACGTTCTGCCAAACACCCTGTATATGAAATTTAGTGTAGTTGATAGAGTTCAAAATAATGCAATAATAATTATGTAGAATATTCTTATGACTAGTGGTTGCCTGCGGTTTTACTCACGGCTTTGTTTTCGTAGTAAAGTTAACCGACATTTTTCTCTAAACAAAATAAAACAATAATATTAGTATATATTGCAGAACAAAACCATAGGATATTATTAGTATGTTACACTTAAATTGCGTTTACACTAGCATCCGAAATGATTCTACGCTTAATTTAATACAATAACACAATCATGATTAAAATAAAATATTGTTGGCAGTGTACCACAACCTTAATTTTGTTTATTACATTTGGATAAAATGCTGTCGGAATTTTATTATTACTTGATGCTTAATTAACAAGCAAACCCGCGATATTTCCATTGTATGTGCAATTGCATCTCTTGTTAGGAAGTTTAGCTGAATAAACAGTTTTAAAATCGTGAGCTCTCTCCATATTTGGGATTGTGACGTATAGTTATGAAAAGTATTTAAGTCGTTGGGCTGGAAGCTGGATCAACATTAGCTCTCCTGAAGGTGGTGACCTCACATCTTCTAATTAATTAACTAAATAATCTAGTGAAAAGTGAACAACGGCTTAAAATGTAAGTACCTATCTTTAATTATTATTTTATTGTCTATTTTAAATGTATCATCAACTCTTTATTGTTACGTGAGGCTTTATTATTATGAATAGAACAGCAAGTGTGTTGCTGAGCGTTAGACCCGGGTTCGATTCCTGGTCGATACTAGATAGTGTCCATTATATATTTGATGTCTATATTTGTGAGGTGAATATGTTGTGATCAGACTAGCAAGTGTGACTGCTGAGCGTTAGACCCCGGGTTCGATTCCTTAGGTCAACGTTTTTTTTCGTACTAAATAATGTCTATTATATACTTGGTGTCTATTTTAAAGCAAGAAATTGGGTAGTTCTTTGATATGTATCTGCTCGGAGATAGTTTCTTATCGCAGTTATTGAATCGAATCGAATAGAATGAAAATTAAATATGCTATGAATAGAATACTTAACTACTTGGCAAGTGCGACTGCTGAGCGTTACACCCTGGGTTCAATTCCCTAGATCAGTAAACAGTTTATTATCATACTATTTAATTTCTGTTAAATTAGACGGTTCTTTTATATGTATCTGCTCATAAACGGAATCTAATCGCAGTTATTTATATTATTTCAGGTCCAGACTTGCTGAGGACCTCTTTCTGTCAGATGACGATACGAGTTCTGTGCAAGATGTGGCGATCAGCGAAAAAAACAAGAAACGATCGAAACCGTCAAGTTCGGATTCGAGATCAACCCATCGGCCACCAAAAACTACTCCGTCTACATCGTCATCTTCAAAAAAGGTGAAAATTAATCCAGTCAGCAAGCCTCATCTCACCGCAACAGATTTATTCGGCACCGACAGCGATGAACAAGACGGGGACACGCATGAAACCACTGGTAAAAAACCCAATACTGTTCTTAGTTCGTCGATAACTCGAAGGCTGGCAACGGGCCACGCTCGCCAAACCTTACTTACCAAAGCGGGTACGCATTACATCGAACTAAAGGTTTATCGGTGTGATGAAATCGAAAATGTAGCACCGATGAATCGGTGGCGTCAGGCCGTTGTAGCTGTTAAAAACCGGACGGATGAGGGGACTGAGGCTTGGGGTCATCTAACTAAATTTATATGCGCAACGCGCAAAGAATTTAAATCTAGCCCTCAGACCTTTTTGAGTTCTTATTTTTAGATAGGTTCACTTAAATATTTGGGCACACTCATCGTATACCTCGCGATGTTATTTTGTATGTTATTATGCAGTATTTACTAAACATGTTAATCAAGTAAAATATATGAGTATTACTTAGGTATAGGTTCTACCTACATTTATAATCCCAATAGGTAGTTACTAGTTAAGCTATTCATGTAATCAAGTTTGTTATTCTTATAATTATAATTAAACTTTATTAAACATTCATCATACTTATACAATTTGTTTTTTTTTTCCAGTTACACCAACCACCAACACAATTATAAAAGATATTTTAATTAAATGTGATAAATGTCAAATCGAATTACCGAAACAGCAATATAAATATCATGTGAGAACTAATTTGCATAAATCAAACTGTTTACTTAAAACTGAATTGAGAAACATTGAAATAATTGCAACTGCTTTTCGAAACAGAATAAACACGTATCGCTTAAATCCGGCACCAGATGCCGAGTATTTAACACCAGAGGCTTTTCTGATTGGGAATCAAAGCGATATTCTGAAACTAATTAAAATACTTTTATTGAAACATAATTGTATAAAAGTAAATTTTGAGCTATTTGCTTACTTCTTATTACCAAAAACCGGTGAGCAGCAGCTAAAATCTTTTAATACAAAGTATGCTAATGTTTACCTAAATACTGATTTAAATGAATTATACATGAATGCTAAAGAGACTTTTCAGGGAAAAATGTCTGAATTTAACCAACGTGATTCCGGTTGGTCTTTTATCTCTATTAGTCACTTAGAAATTAATATAAACAAATATTGTCCAATGAAAGGTGGTACGTATATCGAGCTTCCTCCAGCTATAAGGAATACGAAAAGTTGTTTAAACATACAGAACAATGACAACCATTGCTTTTTATGGAGTATTATTGCTTCCCTATTTCCATCAAAGGATAATGTTTGTAGAACAAAATCATATCCTCACTATACCGATGTTTTTAATATTGAAGGAATAACATTTCCACCTACCTCGGTTGATATAAAAATGTTTGAAAAAAATAACCCTAATATCAGTGTTAATATATATGGTTTAGATAAAAAATGCCATGTGACCGGACCTCTATACATGACAAGCTCAAAGAAAAACAAACATGTAAATTTGTTGTATTTCGAGCGTAATGGTTCAGGACACTACTGTCTAATTAAAGACCTAGCTAAACTTATCCGCCGTCAAGTTACTCATCACAAAGGCAATTTTATACTTTGCGATGCTTGTTTGCAATTTTTTTCTAGTGAATCAAAATATAGCTCACACGATTGTTCTAAAGTGTTAACTGTATTACCGGAAAAAAATAGTATTATACAATTTAAAAATTATGAGAGACAACAAAGAATACATTTTATTATCTATGCTGATTTTGAAAGTATATTGCAAAACTGTTCTGAAAATGGATCTAAAAATACTCAGAACTTAAAAGTGCATGAACCATCCTGTTTTGCATATTACGTTTGTTGTTCACACGATCCAGATTTGAATAAATTTGTTACCTATAGAGGTTTGGATTGTGTAGAAGTGTTTATAAAACGTTTAATTGAAGATGTCACTTACATAAATTCTATACTGTCTAAAAATCGACCCATGAGACCTTTGTCAGTCAAACAACAAATAGAGTACGAAGAGGCTACTCGTTGCCATATTTGTAAACATTTGTTATTGGGTGACAAAGTTCGAGATCACGATCATGTTACATCGGAATACAGAGGAGCTGCACACTCTCGCTGCAATTTAACGTTTAAAATATGTCCGTTTATACCTGTTGTTTTCCATAATTTATCTGGATATGATTCTCATTTATTTATTAAAGAACTGGTTAAGTACGATGGTCCTATTAAAATAATTCCTAAATCAAAAGAAAAATACACTTGTATTATGAAAAACCTCTCATCTAAGAATAAGTCTTGTTCTGTTCAAATAAAGTTTATAGACTCTTATCAATTTTTAAGTTCGAGTTTATATGAATTATCTAAGAATTTACATGTAGAAGATTTCATAAATCTTTCAAGAGAATTTGACGATGAAACCGATGTATGCTTATTGAGGCAAAAGGGTATATATCCATACGAATATATTGATGCATGGTCTAAGTATGACGAAACTTGTTTGCCACCTAGAGAGTATTTTTATAACACAATGAAGCTGGAGCATATTTCTGACGATGAATATACACATGCACAAAAAGTTTGGTATACTTTCAAAATCAATTCTCTTGGTGAATATACTGATCTTTACTTAAAATGTGATGTATTACTATTATGCGACATATTTGAACATTTTAGAAACACAAGTTTAGAATATTATAATCTCGATCCAGCATATTATGTTTCTGCGCCAAGTTTAAGCTGGGACGCAATGCTTTTGTGTACTGGCGTTAAATTAGAGTTGATTCATGACTTGGAAATGTATAACCTACTTGAAAAAGGAATACGCGGAGGATTAGCACAGTGTTCCCTACGACATGTCAAAGCGAATAATAAATTTCTTCCTTATTTCAATGATGATAAGCCATCATCTTTTTTAATATATCTTGATTGTAACAATCTTTACGGATATGCTATGAGAAAAAGAATGCCTGTATCGGAATTTCAATTCTTATCAGAAAATGAAAGTGCTAACTTTGATGTTTTGAATATATCTGATGATTCTGAATACGGATATATTCTAGAAGTCGATTTGGCCTATCCAGAAATATTGCATAGTTCACATAGTGACTTACCATTTGCACCAGAAAGGTTTGTACCTCCTGGTGGGAAAACTACAAAATTAATTGCGAATTTGTATGACAAATATAATTACATCATTCACTACGTACATTTAAAACAATGCTTGAACAATGGGTTGATTTTAAGCCGAATACATCGCATTCTCAGATTTAGACAAGACCATTTTTTACAAAAGTACATAGATTTAAATACTCGTTTGCGTCAAGCTTCTACATCAGCCTTCGATAAAGATTTTTTCAAACTTTTGAATAATGCTGTGTTTGGAAAAACAATAGAAAATAAACGCAAGCAAGTAAATGTAAAGTTAGTAACAAAGTGGGAAGATTCTAATAATAAAACAAATAAATATATAGGTGCTGAAAAACTTATTGTACAACCCAACCTGAAAAGTATTTCAATCTTTTCAGAAAACTTTGTGGCTGTTCAGTTAAGCCCTGAAAAAATAATTTTGGATAGACCCATTTACATTGGTTTTACTGTATTGGAGTATGCCAAACAACACTTATATAAATTCCACTATGGTTATATCAAAAACAGATATGGTACAAAAGCTAAACTATGTTACACTGACACTGATAGCCTACTTTACTTGGTAGAAACGGATAATTTTTATAAGGATATGGTTGATAATATATCGGTATTTGACACCAGTAATTTTGCTGAGGATAATCCATATGGAATACCTAAAATAAATGAAAAAATACCAGGCCTGTTTAAAGATGAACTCGGAGGCTCGGTAATTTCTGAATTCATTGGCCTAAGGGCTAAACTTTATTGTTTGAAAAGTGTAAAGACAACATTAAAGAAGGCAAAAGGTATAACGAAACCCGTAACAAATCAATTAAAGCTTTCTGATTATAATGCTGCTCTACACAATAACACAATTATCAAACGTAAAATGAATGTAATAAAATCAATTAAACATGTTCTCTATTCACAACAACTGAATAAAATTGCATTAAATAGGAGTGACGACAAACGACAAATACTTCCAAATCAAATTGAAACCTTACCATGGGGTCATTGTGATACAATTTCTTAAAATGTATTATTTAGCTATACTGTACTCGTATATTTATAAATACATCTACCAAAGTGTTAAATTATAGATGTGTATTCTCCTGTTTATATTATTCGTCAAAGTAGAAATATGATTATATTGAAATTGTGTCTATCTATAAACAAATTGGGTATGATTTTATTTAATAAAATAGTTTATTAAATGCATTTTTTTTGTTTTATTTATCCATAAGCTTCCAAAACCTTCAGGAAACAAGGTGTGATGTTATGTTATGCTGTCCAAGCATTTCGTTAAAGTTGTAAAAATAGTATAGGTAATCTTCACCTCAAATATTGCTTCGATCAATAACTCTGATAAGAATTATAAATACTAGAGCCCGAATTGTTTTCTTATTAGATACAAACATGAAGTGGGTCAAGCAACAAGTATCATTGGATGTTAAAAATATTGATGTAAAGGAAAATTCACTACGCCCGAAACACAGCATACTTCTCCCAAATAATATTCGGTGCATAATATGTGGACCCTCGAATTGTGGGAAAACGAATGTTATGATTAGTTTATTAATTCATACAAACGGATTAAAGTTTAACAATGTTTATCTGTATTCCAAGACCAGTTTTCAGCCGAAATACAGTTTTATAAAACAAGTTTTGCAAAGAGTTCCAGATGTAAAACTTTTTGTTTTTAATTTTGATGACGATGTTATTCATCCTAACGATGCCTTGTTGAACTCTGTTATCATATTCGATGACGTAGTTTGTGAAAAACAAATAAACATACGAAATTATTTTACAATGGGTAGACATAGAGGTATAGATTGCTTTTATTTATCTCAGACTTATTCTAAAATACCAAAGCAGCTATTACGTGATAATGTTAACTTTTTGATCATTTTCAAGCAAGATGAAGTTAACATGAAACATATATATGATGAACATGTTAGTTCTGATATGGAGTGGTCTGGGTTTAAAGATATGTGTACTAAAATCTGGATACATCCTTATGATTTTTTAACAATTAATAAGGATTGTGAGTTAAACAAAGGAAGATATAGACAGTCCTTCGACAACTTTATTTATTTTGATTAATGGTTATATAAATAATGAATAAAAACAAAAAAAAATCATTTGAGTATAAATACTTCTGCGTACAAGTCGTATAATGGACCACAGCATTACAAATCAGTTAATACAGTCTGCGGACGCTATAAAGCAAAAGGTGAAACAAATGAAAGATCATGAATTTAATACCGACACTCATCTGAAGTATTTTTTTAAGCCTCTTGCTGACCCTCTCAATGCTATAGCGGCTAACAAGCAAATTTCTATAATAAAAAATGAAGATACTTATGTTGACCAAACTAAGAACACTGGTTTAGGTTCAAAAATGTTTTTGCATGATAAATCACTTGATATGTGCATACATGAATCATCTGAATCAGAAACATTTTATTCAGAAGACGAAGAAGGTAACACATCTGAATCAGGAAAAGATAATAATGTGTCGCTGACAAAAGAAGATGTCTTTGAAATATACGATGATATGAATATACCATTTGGCGTACGTAGTGAAAATGATAAGCATATGATTGGAAATACAATAGTTAATTTCTCTACAGTTTCCAAGAACTCGGATAAAGTGTATTTAATTCGTGTAGCTAATAAACAGTATAAAATAACACCTGGTCTAAAAGAATTATTGCTTCGCAAGAAGCCTGATTTAAGTTTGGTCAATTTAAAGGATAAATTAGTTTACAAAGAAATACTTATTACAACTAATGCTCATAAAAGAGACTTTGATCCTGCAGGCCAAGTTAAAGGTGATAAGGGTTTAAAATATTCTCAAGTGATCAAACCGTTATTTCCCGAGTCTAGTAAACGCTTACAAGAACCTGCAGAAGTTAAATCTAAACTTAAACGAGGTGCCGGTCTGCCGTATCTTAAAAAGTACAAAAAAAACACCGAACTTGTTTATTGGGATGATCCTAATGAATTAGTGGACAGGCTTAAACTTTTGATCGCATCTAAAACTGCGGGTAATACCAATCTTGACAACGAAATCTTGTCAATTATTGAAGAGTTAAAAGAAGCGGGTATTATAAAAGAATAAAAAGACTCGTCATATAAACTGAATACCATTATAATTTTGTAATTCAGAAGTGACAGTTGAAAGAATGAGCAAAGTGAAAAGAACTATTATAAATGAAATTCATAGAAGTGCAAGAATAAATTTTCCTCGAAGGCATGTAATATTAAAAGATATTGATGATCTGTGGCAAGCTGATTTAATGGATATGCAAAGTTTCTCCAAATTCAACAACAACAACAAATTCATTTTAGCTGTCATTGATGGATTCTCTAAGTACGCTTGGGCTATTCCACTTAAACAAAAAAACAAAGAAGCTGTATCTGAAGCTTTTATTACATTATTGAGTAAAGTAAAACGCATTCCTAGAAACTTGCAAACAGATCTTGGAAAAGAATTTTACAATAAAAAATTTCAAAAAATGTTAGTAAAGAATTCTATCAACCACTACTGCACTTATTCAACGAAAAAGGCTTCAATTGTAGAACGATTAATAAGGACGATAAAGAATAAGCTTTTCAAGGAATTTAGTTTCAAGGGGAATTATAAATGGACTGACGGGACGCTTGCGAAAATCATGAATAGATATAATAATACAATACATAGAACAATTGGTTTACCACCTGCTCAAGTTAATCATAGCAATAAAACTAAAGTACTTCAGAGATTTTACAATCAAAATCGAACGAAAACAAAATATCCTAAGTTTAATACGGGTGATTTTGTTCGAATAAGTAAATATAAAGGTTGTTTTGAAAAAGGTTACACTCCTAATTGGTCAACAGAGATATTCAAGATCAGTAAAGTTCAAAACACAAATCCTGTTACATATTTATTACAAGATGTTAAACAGCAACCTATTTTAGGAGCATTTTACGATCAAGAATTACAAAAAACTAAACATCCTGACATTTACCTTGTTGAAAAAGTTTTAAAACGAAAAGGCAGAAAAGTTTTCGTGAAATGGTTGGGGTTATCATCCTGCGAAAATAGTTGGATTGATGATACCAACGTTTTATGAGTGGTTTAACGATATAACATCATGGTGTATGATGGTGTTCTCATTCTGTTTATATACATGAAAGGAGAAGGACTTATCAATAATTTAATTAATAATTTACCATTTGAGCTCCATTTGCCAGGATATAATTATTGCGGTCCAGGAACTAAATTACGTGAAAGATTAGCTCGAGGCGATAAAGGTGTAAACAAATTAGACGACTATTGTAAACATCACGATATTGCATATAGGGATTACAAAAGTTTGAAAGATCGCCACAAAGCAGATTTAATTTTATTAAAAATGGCAAAAAAGCGTGCTTTGTCTTCCGATGCAAGCACAGGAGAAAAACTTGCTGCCAATTTAGTTAATAATATAATGTTAACCAAAGTAAGTTCTGGAGCTGGGCTCAAAAAAACCTTTAAAAATTTAGTAACCAATACTAAAAAATGCATTAAAAAAGTTAAACCGAAGTGTAGGAAAAAACTTATAGAAATGGCCTACGCTGCTGCTAGAGAATTGAATCGTGATTCATCTCCCAGGATTCCACGTGTAATACCAATTCCTAAGTCTGGAGGGGTTCTACCTTTAATACCAATATTCGCTGGTTTGTCTGCTGCTGGCAGTATTGCAAGCGGAATTGCTGGAATCGTCAAAACCATAAATGAATATAGAGTTGCAAAAAAGCGTTTAGAAGAAATGAAAAGACATAACAAGAATGTGGAAGGTGTATGTATTGGAAACGGACTGCGGTTAAACCGTTACAAGGATGGACTTGGAATATATACAAATTTAAAGAAAAAAAACTAAGTCATAGGCTACCTAATCATGCACTTACTAATATAGATATCATACATTTTACTAAAAACGTTCCATATTTTCGCGGAGTGTATATGAGAGATACCTTACCGAAGTCTCCGTTTTCTAAAGAGTGCGGAATCATAAATTTAGATCATTCAAAAAATTCAGGTACACATTGGGTAGCCTATATAATTTTTAATGAATACGTTGAGTACTTTGACAGTTACGGCAACTTGAAACCTCCAATAGAATTTGTTCGCTATGTAGGTTCTAATAATATTAATTATAATTACATTAATTTGCAAAATAATAACTTATTCAATTGCGGACATTTATGCATAAAATTCCTTAAAGAGTTTTGGAAAAAGCAAGGTTTTATCAAATCTTCAGTTAAAAAAGGTTTAAATGTTAGATGTCGTCTACATTAAACAACACTTTGACATTATCCGTCACAAGAGTTGAATGTGGATAAGATTAGAGAGAAAATAAAATGATAGTTTACAATATAAAATCACCTGACAAAGTTAATAGTTTTACTCGTTCTCGTACCTTCAAAAGACGAAGACATATTACACAAACTTTAAAAAAAATAACTAAAGAAAATAAATTATTTCTTCGAGCTTTGGGATTTAAATTATGAGTATTCTTCAAGTGAATGATTTACCACAATTCGATAACTCTATAGTGAGTTATGAAATTCATACCTATAATCCATATAGCACCTCTTTTAATGAAAATGATGAAATACGTATACCCATAAATCAACAAGATTTGTACGTATTACCTTCAGCCAGCTACATTTACGTGGAAGGCCGAGCCACCACGGTTTCGAAAGATGGAGCAGGAAAACTAACAAGAAAGGTGGTTAATTTTACCAATAATCACATATCCTTTCTATTTCAAGACATTCGATATGAAATTAATGGTGTAGAGATAGATCGAATAAAAAATGCAGGTGTTTCTGCAACCCTAAAATCATATGTGTCAATGAGCGAGGGAGAAAGTAGGGCTGCTGCTATTTGGGGTTGGAATTTAAATGGGGTTAAAGATAACGATGGTATTTTTAGTGCCCTTATACCTTTGAATAAAGTTTTAGGATTTGCGGAAGATTATAATAAAATTGTCATTAACTGTAAACATGAACTTATACTTAAAAGGAGCAGTTCGAATCTTAATAGTGTTATACTTGATAATAATGACTCTATTGAAGTAAATATAGAGAGACTGCAATGGCGTATGCCTCATATAAAAGTTTCAGATCGGGAAAGATTAACTTTACTTAAACATTTAGAAAAGGATCGTCCTATTCAAATAGCTTTCAGAAATTGGGACTTGTACGAATACCCTTTATTACCTAAAACTACAAAACATTCCTGGGTTGTTAAAACTGCTTCACAACTCGAAAAACCAAGGTATGTGATCTTTGGTTTGCAGACAAATAGAAAAAATATGAAAAGTAAAGACTGCTCAATATTTGACCATTGCAAATTAACTAATGTTACTCTTTATTTAAATTCTCAATATTATCCATACGAATCGGTGAATGCAAAATTTTCTGAAGATAAGTATTATATATTATATGAAATGTTCACCAAATTTCGCCAGTCTTATTATAACACTCGGTCTGAACCAATGCTTAGTTTGAGCGAATTTAAAGAAAAGGCTCCTTTATTTGTAATTGATTGCTCAAGACAGAACGAAGCCTTGAAAACTGGGGTTGTAGATGTGAGGCTGGAAATTGAAAGTTCTGAAGACATACCAGAAAATACATCTGCCTATTGTCTAATCATCAACGATCGTCTATTCGAATATAAACCATTAAGTGGTATTGTAAAGAAATTATTATGAACGCTATAGTCGATGTGCAAGGGTTTAAGACGGAAAGTAACGAGTTTATCGTTAAAGAAATGGCAATAACATGTGGAAATCAAATTATGGTATTACTAATCAAACCACCGTTCCCATTTCACAATCTTACAAACAAAGAAAGATTGCAAGTAAGTTGGATAGAGAGAAACAGAAAAATTTTTTGGAGAGAGGGTTTTATACCATACTTGAACTTACATCGATATATTGTACCTTATCTGGAAGATAAAATCATTTATGTTAAAGGAAGTGAAAAAGTGTCTTGGTTGAAAAACATTGTAAAACATGATAAAATATATAATTTAGAAGATAAGAATTGTCCTCGTTTACAAAAATTATTTGATGATTATAGAACGTCTAATGAAATATTTAATTGTGTGTATCATTCGAATGTATGTGCTTTAAAAACTGTAATGTGTTTGAGAAAATGGTGTACAGATGAGAATAAACTTTTTTGATTGTTTTTTTCTTGTTTTATTTCATTACAAAATAAAATACATAAGATATACATTACTTACATAGCACCAGCTATAATTTTAAAATATTAAAAAATAAAACTAAAGGTCAGTCCTATCCATAATGACACGCAGAACCACATCTTTTTATATGAACAACACTAGATATAATACTGCATTATGCTTACACACATACCCGTATCAAGACCTTTAAAAAATGATTCAAAATTACTTTGGCCCACGATATGAAATATATAACGAATTTCAAATTCGATTATGTTCATTCAGACATTATTGGGCTACAGTAGATTCAAAACGAAGATTGGTGAGGCAAATGGCTGATGCAGGTTTTTTTTACTGCGGAAGTGGTTTAAACGATAAAGTTATGTGTTTTTCGTGCGGAGGTGATATCAAAGATTGGGAGTATTACGATGACCCTTGGATGCAGCATGCTATACTTTTTCCTGCTTGCTTTTATTTAAATGCTGTAAAAGGAACAGATTATGTTGATAAACTCAAACGACAATTTATTAAAGAAACAGAAGTATAAAATGGTTCTGAAGTGGAGGAGGAACATTATAATTATGATATCAGATTCTGCCTGAAGATGAAATTGCTTGACTTGAAATCGTTTTTATCCCATCCATTCAGAATATAAAAATGTGAATTAAAATGTTTAAATTATCATTATTTTTAGTTTTATTTAATAAAAGACTTGTGACACCTCTAAGACCAATCATACAGATCTGTTCCTTGGATCAATTTAGAATGTTATGCAGAATCTATTTGAATTTTTATTTTCCGATGAAATAGTAGGTAGACCACGAATGCAACGAACATGATTTCATCTATTTGAAAATACATTTTTTTTTTCATCTCAATTTGCCACCCACTAGTCATTTTGAATAGAAAAGTTTATATCATTTCAATTTCATTTCAATAGTGTATTTGATTAGACAATCTAGTCAATAAATAAAATTTCATCTATTTGAGTAGATATGTTCCAATGAATTAAACAGTATATTCTAATAGACCATCATTTCAACAAACAAGATTTCTTCTATTTGAATATATGTTTTTTATCTATTTGAATAGACATAATTGGGGTGTCTGGATCTCCTTTGATCCAGATGCCCCAATTATATACTACTAACCTGCCCAGGCGTATTGATTACAACCGTACCAAGTTTGGTTTAAATCCCTATAATAGTTTTTGAAATATGCGTGCACATACAGAGAGACAGACAGACAAAACATTTACTGATTGAATTTTTGGTATCAGTATCGATCACCAATCATCCTCCAATATTAATTTTGAATATATATTCAATGTACATAATTATCTTCGTAGTGCGTGATACTCCATAGAATTTTATGGTGACCTATATCGTATCTTAAGATAAAATATTATATTATCTTAGCCGTGTGCAGCGCCCCTTGGTGAACTGCACTGCGGGTGACGTAACCTATGACAAACTTATTATTTGCGGTTGGTACAGTAGTCGGGTCTAGGGATCGAACCGCAAATTTAAGTTTGTTTTTTATTGTATATACTTTATCGGGATAAAAAGTACCCAGTGTTGTGCCCAGGATATTAAAGAATAAGTATACCAAGTTTCAACGAAATCGAACCGGTAGTTTTTGCGTGATACCTGAACATACAGACAGACAGACAGACAGACAGACAGACAGACAAAAATTTTTTTAATCATATTTTTGGGTTCGGTGTCGGTCTAGTAACACCCCCTGCTATTTATTTTTTTGATATTTTCAATGTACAGAAATTTTACTTCTACAGATTTATTATAAGTATAGATAGATATAGATAAAACTGATTTAAATATGTACACTTAAACTAACTACAAATAAAATAGTAAAAAATCGGAACACTCAGGCGTCAAAGTACTCCTCCCCATCGCTGTCATCTGGAAACGTGCCCAGAAGACTGGCAGCATTGCCACGTTGGATGGCAATGCTAATTCTTTGGCCAAAGAATAAGCCAGCCCTCTGGTCACGCGAAGTGTCGACCAGTCGGCGAGAAATCTCCTTAAAAAGGCTGCGTGCACTCGGACCCCATGACCCGAGCGTTTCGACCCCAAACGGCTCAAAACCGTAACTTCCAATGAGGTTACAGTATTTGCGCCGCTTGAGGGCCTCAGCAGCTGCAGCAGCAGCGCCAACACAACTCGCCGTACTTGGAATATGAGATGGCGCAAGGGTATCGACACAGGTTGCGTCCCACACCAAAGGCCTACCCATCTTCCAAGGCAACAACGTCATTCCATCTGGTCTCTTTCCATCGTCTCGTACCAAGCCGTTAGGTTCCAAAATTGCTGGTACGCCGGCGGTGACAAGAGCACGACGAATAATATCGTTAATGCTGGCGTGTCGTGCTATGCGACCTGCACTCCTGCAACAAGACAGGCCATGGTGCCCGGAGCTGTCGACAGCTTCACCACAGTGACACCGATGAGGAGCAACACAAGGAGCACCCAAGCGTAGACACGTAGCGAGCCGAAATGAAGTGTCATCCATCAAAGTGCCTATGGTGGCTGACGGAAGTGCCTGAAGCCACAAACCCGACTCCCATTCTCCCACGGCCAGCAGACGGGCACGCTCAGCAGCACTGTATGACGTATTTAAAAGGGAATTCCGAATAGCACTGCAAAGCGGCCCGTCCCACCGACCCTGGGAAGACAAGTTGTCGGGTAAATCCGTATTGGGACAAGTCATTTTCCAAGCGTTCAACGCATCGGTCAAACATGGCACCTCAAAATCAACCAGTGACGCAGGTAAAATATTCCTGGTTAATTTAGCGGTACTATGTAGTATAGATATAGATATGTCAATAATTATAAAATACTGTCTCTATATAAATATAGATCTAGGTACGGAAGTAAAAAGCGTACTGTACCGATCCCAATTATTTTGGGATAAAGGCGAATATTGTGACTCGATGGGTTTAGAACTTAAAGAAGAAACCCAAAAAAAAGCCAACTCTTTTCCTTGGAACGAATTATCTTAAGACAGCGTGTCAGTTATAAATTGTCATGGGAGAAAAAAGCGTTATACTTCCTTCTATTTAATCGTACCTATACAATGACATGAATACCGCGTGTCTTGACCGGGGTTGGGATCATACACGATTTTTCGATAAAACGTGGTAACAAAAATACCCAAAACAAACACATACAGTATAGAAAATTAGATATGCGCAAAAAGAACCCTTCTTGGCTGTCGGGTAAAGAGCACTAAATAATCCAAATTATATAGGTACGTAACCGGAAAGTTATTTTTATAACCTCAGATTTAGTAGCAATTTGAAATTCATTGGCAGCTAGCAAAGGATTACGCTGGTACCTACTTATGATATTTTAGCGTCTCAGAACTTTCCTTGAACCGCACTGCGGTGCTACCTACTTTTGTTGGTACCTATTGATTTTTTTCATAGAAGTTTCAGAAATACTTGGATTTTTACGAAAACGCTGCTACAGTTTACTGATTTAGTTTGATTAGAGTTGCTTAAATACATTGTCTCTTTTTTAGGTTTCCTTAGTCTACAAGGAACCCTTAAAGTTTCGCCATGTCCGTCCGACCGGGTCCGTGCGGCCGTCCGTCTATCCGCAGGTAAGCTCAAATACTCTCAGTGGGTGCTAGAACTTGAATATTTAACATATAAACGGTCATGCCAACAAAGAGGTAAAATAAAATGAATATATATAGTAATGTGGGTTGCACATGCACATTACTAGTAGTCACCCCTCCATCATCATCATCAGCCTAGCCTTTTCCCATTTATGTCGGGGTCGGCTTCCAGTTCAACCGGTTGCAGCTGGATACCACTGTTTTATATGGAGCGACTGCCTGTCAGACCTCCACAACCCAGTAACTGGGTTACGCGATACTCCTTGGTTAAACTGGTTGTCAGACTTTCGGGCTTCTGACTACAATTTAACGACTGTCAAAGATCTTGAAATAACAGCTGGGCTTAACGTGCTTTCCGAGGCATGGAGGAGTCTTGGTATGTAATAAATATTTTATTTATTTATAACCATCTTATACTAACAATTAATAACTAAACATACAAGCTATTGGTTTAAGAAATATAAAATCGAAATAAAAACAAAAATGAGTAATAATAATAAAATAGAAATTAACAAACAAGAACACAGTTAAACTAAAATAATGTAACATTTCTTATTTTAAATAATCTTGGGAGATAGTGCTTGGAGTGGCAATGGACTCCCGGTACCGAGAAGCAGTGTTCGGGAGTCTCAGTTCGGTACTTGCAAAGATATCTGCGCCTACGTCATACGTCAACATATTATTGAGATGGGTAAGGGCTAGAAACAGTGGACTGGTCTTAAGGGTTATGGTGCAGGTTGGAGGAATGGAAAAAAGAGGATGTTGGCGTGCGCGAAGAGCGCGTCTGATAGGAAGTATGATAGTCACCCATTCACGTACCAACCTCGTCAAGCGTTGCTTAACCTTCGATCGACTCTTGCGGCTTTTATTATTTAGCTACAAGCTCCTCAGAAGTCACCCCTACAACTATGCTAAATATATTATAATCTAAATCTATGTTTATTAATAAGGGCGCATGGCTTTAATGACATTACGACTAGACATTATCCAACAAGTAGTAGAAAGTCATTTCGCACTCCTAGTGTGACAAAGGCGTAAGAAGAATATAGAATAGAATAGAATACTCTTTATTGTACACCATTAATACTTACAAATCATAATTTTAAGGGCTACAAGCGGTGATACAATGGGCGGCCTTATCGCTAAAAGCGATCTCTTACGAGCACTCGCTTATGAGCACTCGCTGTTGACGTATATAACGCAGGGGTGCAGCCACTTAGATTTTAATTGATCAGGTATCATCACAATAAAACTATAACCATGCCTAGAAAGAGGTCAAATCTTTCCCAATGTTCCAAAGGTGCTAAATGATTGAAGATCATAAGATCCCAACAATCTACCGAAGAGCGTTAGGAGAGACTTGATGCTGTTCGAGAACATGAGGCTGAAACTCGCTCCGCGGACTCTAGAGATAAGTGGGGGAAGGAGATGCGCGACTGACCGCTGATCGTGAACGTCACGCATTATATAGGCTATAATTTATTTTGGAAAATCGAACACCTAAAGTAAAAGAGATAAAAATGGTGCCATTGCAAAAAATATTCCACGTGAAGAGTGTTTTCTGCTGTGAGACTAAATTTGAAGATCTGGAGCACCTGTAGTGGAACTCCAAAGCCCAGCGACAATATAACATATACATAATAGAAATGGCGTCTTAGCCTTAGGAAATGCCATCAGACTTAACTAACTTTTTTGTTAAGTCTGATGGCATTTCCTGTTGACCAACAAAAATAAAAAATCTGGAACGTCTTGAATAGTCTCGCGCATCCCATTGTTTTTCCGTCCCCGGGCTATTAGAATTCGACATCAGACGTTTCAGATCTTCGATTTTGACGACCCCATTGTCGCTGACATAAGCAACAGGATCCGCGTACGAAGTCGCGGGCAGAATAATAATAATAAATAATAAATAAATATTCCACAACTGGACTGCCTCGTTGGTCTAGTGGCCGCAAGCGCTACTGCTGATCGTGAGGTCCCGGGTTCGATCCCCGGGTCGGGCAAAGTGTCATTGAGTTTTTCAATCTGGGATTTCTCAGTAACAGCCCGGAGTCTGGATTTGTGCCCGATGGATGGCAATAGGCTCGCCCCCTATTACATGGGACTTAAACATAATGGCGAAATGTGGGTGTACTACCAGGTACACCTCTGCCTAGCCCTTCGGGGATTACAGGCGTGATGATATGTATTCCACAACTTTCCACACAACGCCATTTAGTCCCAAGCTAAGCTTGAGCGCTTGTGTTATGGGTACTAAACAGCTGATAAACATACTTATATATTTCTAAATACATACATTTTATAGATAAATTACACCCAGACACAGAACAAATGATCGTGCTCATCACACAAACATTTGTCCTGGGTGGGAATCGAACCCACGACCTCTGGCATAGCAGTCAGGGTCACTAACTACTAGACCAACAGGCCAGTCAAATCAATCAATCATAATTAAATTATCAGTTGTTTAGTACCCGTAACACAAGCTCTGCTTAGCTTGGGACTAGATGGCGTTGTGTGAATAGTCGTGGAATATTATTATTAAGTAATATTAATAGCTATTATTTTTATTAATTAGTTTAAAAATTGTCACCAGTACGACGAATCTTCTTTCTAGCGTCACTTTTCTTTCACGTAAGGGTGTTTTACATTACATTAATCATTGTGACTTTGTCGAATTATTTTGTGAAAAAAAAAAGGATGATTGAAACATAATTCATATGCCAGTTGATTCTTTGATATGGTCTCAATCATACCCTAGAGTTATGGGATATCGAAAAAAAACACGTTGTATAATAGATATCTTAAATTTCTTTGGTGACAACAAATTGCACTTCTACTAAGCCGTAATATAAACCAAATATTATGATGCTTAATATTTGGTTTTTTTCCTCAACATTACAGCAAGTTCACGTAGGTTTAAGGCAATAAAATAAAAAAAAACGCCTCCATTGCCAGGGCAATGCACTGAGTATCCACCGACCCAAACTCAGGTGGTCCAGAGCCAACAGCATAAGTTCCCCAAAGGCCCTCGCCTTCTGACGTCAGTTGCGTGGAAATGTACTCATGACGTACGAACACACGAACATTAATTATTTAGATGATAAAAAAGAGTTAAATATAACTTTGTCTATTTTTAGAGTTTGTTTATCAATATCGGATAAACGGGTTATTATTTAGCCGAAAGATTTATTGATTGCGAATCATTATTTTTAAATGACTTTAAAATAAGGAGTCTCTAATTCCGGAAGTTTGTTGTTTTGATCGTATTTTTTGGAAAAAACAGTTTTAGATATTTTTTTTTAATAATTGCAGTAAGTACTTATGGACACTAATTCTTGATTTATATGCAAGGTAGTAAGTGAGTATTCGGGCCACAGGAACGCAAAATATGCAATTTCGTTTACTTGGATGATACATTTTTTCCAGTTAGTTAGGTACAGACGCCAGCAACATACCCCAATGTGTCAAATTTCTTTGATAAGTTTTCAACTTTATTCTAAACACAATAAGGTTCATGTTTAATTGGGAAAATTTGTCAATTTGGGGTAGGTTGATGTGCTGGCGTCTGTACATATTTTGATACAAAAACTAAAATGATAACTAAACAGATTCTGATGTTTGCATGGGACCAATGGGGTAATATGTTTCTGAAGTAAAACATTTTTTTTTTTAATTACTATAAGTCCTAGAAAAGTAATATTTTTATAAATTTTTTAAATTAATATTTCAGTAAGTATAGGATCATTTTTACTAACAGATCATGGATATCCTTTACTTATTTCTCAGCTCAGAATACTGTTAGGTATATACCACAAACAGCGGTGCTTGTTTCACTAAATATTTCGCAAAGCTTCAACTGATGAAAAGAAATAAAATGAAATGATGATGAAATGATATTTATTTCTGCAAATAGGTTTTCACAAACACTTTTAAACATTTTTTTAAGTAGGTAGTAGATGAGATTGGTGTTTCGCTATCTGTTTGGACTTTAAAAGATACTGTGACCTCTGACTTTATTTCCGTGTTTCTTCTCAGAGTAGTCCAGAGTAGTCACATAGTTAAATACCAACCTTACCTTCTTATTCAAAAAATACTTGTAAAAGTGTTTGTATGAACCTGAAGAAACACCGAAAGAAACTCAGAAGTCACAGTCTCTTTTATCTTAATTCCAGACATCTTGGTCAAATCATGTAAGAACCATGGAGATTAGTGTCTGAAATGGTCTTTTGTGCGCATCGAAACCTTTTTGCCGACGAACTATTCCAGATATGTCACTATAGTATTGTTTTAAAATATGCACCCAGTCTCTAATTAAATATTGCCAATTTATGAAAATTTATGAAGAACTAAGAAAAATCAACTATCGCCTTGTTTCATTTGATGCACGTTTTTTCACCTACCATGTAAATGCCCGCTTAGCTATGCTGCATATATAAAAATATGTATTTTTGACCCACTATTACTAATGCCCTTTATATAAAAACGATAGAAAATTCCTTCAACAATTTTTTCTTTATTTCCGAAGTTGGAATAACTCAAGTTGATAGAACAGAAATTAAAAGCCTAGATTTATTGGTCATCAATAAAATCATTTTGTTGTAAAAGACGCAATAATATTGAATACATTCGTAGCTATTTTCCCATTTTTATGCTGAAAGACATAGGTGTTACGAGTAGGTACTGTGTAATTTTTAAGTTTAAAATTCTTTGCAATGTCACGATTCCAAAAAAAACAGTACTTACCTATATAAACAAGTCGCACAATATGTTAATTGTATTCACTTTCAATGAAGGCCATTGTCTACGTTTATCATTACTACAATCAAATGCATATTCGACAAACTTTAATAATATGCACGTTTTGTTGATATAGCTTACTTCGTTGGAGACTTTTTACAAATGGTTTATGTCATAAGACGCGTATTAACACTTTTGTATTTAGAGCCGAGCCGATCAAATCAGTAAAGTCACCCTGGACTTATGTGAACTGTCAATGCTTAGGTATTAAAAAACTCTTCTTCTTATCGTGTGGTTAGTAACTAACCTGGTGTCAGAGTTCTAATGCCGCCCATGGGCCTCTGACTTGGCATCACATGCCCTCGAGAAATATCTTTCAGGCATGCCGGTTTTTCCTCACGATATTTTCCTTCGCCGTTTTTGAAGAAAGAGATAATTATACAATACGCACATGAATCCGAAAAGTCAGAGGTGCGTGCCTTGGGTTCGAACTCGAGACCTATGATTTGGCAATCCGCCGGTCACACAACTAGGCTATCACAGCTAGGTATTAAACTTATAGAATGACAACTCAATTCTCCATCGCTTTACCTACATTTTCACGGGGTGATTTTTACGGAACGGAATAGCACTGCATAATACTTATCTAAGGTGGTAAAACTATATTGTAAAATTAAGTACCCACCGTATAAAGTGTAAAATAAAATGAGGTTTTAGCGAACAAACAAATAAAAAAAAACCGGCCAAGAGCGTGTCGGGCCACGCTCAGTGTAGTGTTCCGTAGTTTCCCGTCCGTCACAATAAGTGTTCAAAATGCTTGCATATACGATTATACTACAAACTTAGTCCAGAAATTATTTTGTACAACTTTTTATCTTTTTTGTACAAAAACTTTTGTTTCCATCCAAGTTCAAAATAATTTTCCTAAAAAGTCCTTATAAAGTTCTACTTTTCAGAATTTTTTCATATTTTCTAAACTTATGGTTCAAAAATTAGAGGGGGACACATTGTTTTTTAACTACTACTTACTTTTGGAGTGTATATTTCCGAAATTATTGACATTATCAAAAAATGAGTGTAGTAAACCCCTATTCATTTTTAAATACCTTTCCCACAATATATCACACGTTAGGGTTGAAATTAAAAAAAAAGTACTTCTCACTTTACCTAAAGGGGAAAACCCTAATAAAACATTTTTTTCCAATTTTTATTTTACCACTTTGTCGGCGTGATTGATACACATATTGGTACGAAATTTCAGCTTTGTAGTGCTAACGGTCACAGAGATTAAGCAAGGACGGACGGACGGACAGACAGACATGGCGAAACTATAAGGGTTCCTAGTTGACTACGGAACCCTAAAAAAAGATGAAGGCGCCCGCTAAATTGACAGAGATGAATGAGACACAACAACGATTTGCGAAATATTCCATAAGTACGGACGCTAGCACCTAAAGTTATCCCTAAGTGACCAGATTTCCCAGTTTAATATGAACCTTATCCTTCTGTAATAAAGTTGAAATATTATCAAAGAAATTTGACAGATTGATGCGCTGGCCTCTGTACACTGAATGATAAAAGGCTTTTACGTTGCATTATTACATCAAAACAGACATCTGAAGTAGCATTAATTTAACAATAAACTTAAACTTCCTGAATAATTTGGAGAATAAAAAAATAAAACAGTAACACAATTCTTAGAACAAAAAAATAACCCTGCACTTTGAACAGCTAAAAAGTATATCTACTAAGTTGGCTTTGTTCTGTACCTTTACATAATATATTTTTTAAGTCTGTTAAAGTTAGTGTAAGTTCATTTGACGTAGGTACGTCAACGCTTAACTGTAGTATTATACGTCATTATTTTTACACACGTACACACATACAACATATTTATACGCCATAAGTCACAAACAATCTGTCAGAATTTAAACAAGATTCTTTTATCCCAAATTTTTCTAAATATTATGTTTTTAGGAATTTGAGAGCTGAACCCATGATGCGGTCCAAGAATATAAACATTAAATGTCAATGATTAAGCAGAATTCACAACAAATGAGGATAATTCGCACATCAAAAACAAGTCCCCGATTACTTTAGGAATAATGATTTTCATTTGTGTAACGATTAATTAAGGTAATCATCATTTAACTAAAAAATGCTTTAATGAAGACTCTGCCTTATTTAACTACCTTTTATTATCACAAAAGTAATCAATTTCACATACTCATTGTTACTTGTGGGTTTTCATTATGCGTATTTTTAACTTTAAAATGTGTTTATGCTAAACAACAAAAGTAAAACATAAAAATATCAAGCTAATATTCCCGGCGAGGTAGGCAGAGGTCTACCTTTATGTAGAACATCTACACTTTTTCACTTACATTACATTAAATTTACACTTTATGTACTAACATTATCCTAAGTTTCTTTTTATGTATTTTACTAACACTTTATGGACACTAGTCTGAAAATAAAGATAATATCTTTATTATTATTATGTAGGTAGTTTTTATTTCTCGGAACCCTGTGTCGTTTTTAATGAAGTAAGGTACCAATCGCAGATTTTCCCTGTATGCATTATGCAAATGCATCCACGGAAAACCTACGACTAGTGCAGGACTATTGCAGACTAAAGCAACAAATGTATTGGGTTATGGGTTGGGGATGGATAAGGTAAACTGGTTACCTAGTACTATGGAAGGACCATAGCCCAGGGGCTATGGTCCTTCCATATAAAGCATTGATGAGGCAGGCCTCATCAATGCTTTATAAATACACGAATAAAATGGCACGGGGTGACTTGCACACGCAGTAATGGGCCCTCTGGAACGGCCGCTAGCACACAGTGACGTAGCGACAAGAGGGCAACATAACCTGAGATGCTTGAGGAGTGGAGAGGCATTCCACGGCTATCAGGACAATCCCGGAAGTACGGTCAAGATCCCTACCAGCACCTTACTGGAATGCTTCCTTCCTCCGAGCACGTTTGCTCTTGCGAATCTCCACTCTAGCCCGACAACTAAGGCAAGAAAGAGGTGGGAGCTCCGTCCCTCGTCAGTGCTCACTCTGGCCGGCCAATAAAGGCAAGCCAGAGATGAGGAACAAGACTTCTCCCGGGAGACCAGGTCCGTGGGGTCGCTACTGCCCAACAGCTCGCCACAAGCTGCCCTGCGAGGTTATTATTATTATTATTACACAAAGGTAGCTATTAATCTAGCTGTGTTAATATCCCATGGATATAAGCCTTCTGGCGGTTAGTCCAGTGGCTGAGTGATTGGCTGTTACGCCTCGTGTCTCCGGTTCGGTTGTGGCACGTCGCTACAGGTAGTTCCAGGGCTTGCTATTTAAATAATAATAAATAAATTCCACAATTTTTACACAACGCCATCGTTGCTGTTATAAACATAAATATATATTTCTAAATACATACATATCATTGATAAATTACACCCAGATATATGACAAATTATCGTGTTTTTCACACAAACATTTGTCCCGGGTGGGTATTGAATCCACGACCGGCATAGCAGTCTGGGCCACAAACTACTAGACCAACAGGCCAGTCGTATTAAAATTTGTGTTTATCATCATATCTTATGCCGTTAATTAAGATTTCTGTAGGGACACTCAACAGTACCAGGCCATCTAGTTCTCTGGTTAATTTCGATATTTCTAGAATACTCAACTATGAAATTAGGAAAAAAATATACCAAAAACTGGCGTTCATAAGTGTTGCTCAGCAGGGGGCTTACTGCAGGTCAACTGAGCAGCTTAACCTGGCAGGTTTCGTTTTTGTACCATGAATGTTTCCGGCTGACCTGCATTTTGACCTGCTACATTGTCTCTGAGCAGTAAGCTGGTCGCACAGATTAAATAAGATTAATTCAATCGGTCGTTCTGAAACACGTTTACGGTTTTACGGTTTTTATAGAAGTTAAATATATTTTAACAAGTAAAGGTTGAAACAAAGGAGTGTGATGAAAGAATCATTGTTCCATTTTTTTTTTCAGATTAATATAGACCATATCAGATTTTTTCCGTAACCTAGCAACGACCCTAATCTATACTAATATATAAAGAGGAAATGTTTGATTGTTTGTTTGCATTGAAGAGGCTCCGAAACTACTGGACCGATTTGGAAAATTCTTTCACTGTTGGGAAGCTACACTATCCCCTTGTGACATAGGCTACTTTTTATCCCTGTATTCCCACAGGAACGGGAACAACGCGGGTGAAACCGCGGGACTTCTGCTAGTAAGTCATAAAATTTTATTCCGATTTTTCCATTTATTAAATTATCAATAAAATATGTGAAAATTAATGAATTAAAGGCATTCATCGTTCGCGCAGTGATAGTTTTACGGACAGTGAGATAGTGACGGCGAAAAACTAATCTTTGATTTAGTTCCGATGTAGCTGAATGTGCTATTGCTATGTCACGGGATACTCTAAGATCAACGTCACAGCGTCCTGCCTCGTCTTGACCGTGGATATCCTACAATCGTTGCTATACCGCGGGTCTAACATCAATTGGGACCTCGAGAGTTTGTTACATTTGATACCTAAGGTTTCATTACATTAATAATGCAAAGAGCCATGATGCATGTCTGATCTACAGCAGCCACCGCCCGTTCGATGACACAGGATAGAATAATGTTTAGAAGCAGATGACCTTATTTTTTATTTTTTTATGAATTTAGCTCCATTAGTGTTATTGCTGTACGGCGTTCTGATTCAAGGGTAAATAAATAAATAACAATAAATCTACTTACATTAATAATTTAATTTAGTTTTACTAAAATATATCTATCGATTTCCAAAAGACCTACCCATACATCATATGAGTAAGAAATCTAGAATAATCTTCACTTTTTTTTTAAACAGAACAGATAACTCCGTAGGATCTCAGCATCTGTCCGGTATTACCGCTGAAATGAAGCTTTTGGCGCAGCCGTGAGACATGCCATTTTTGTCTCTTTTTTTGTGTTATTGTGTTTTGCTGAGGGTGTATCCAGCTGTTGCCTATAAATGTATTTTCTTTCTTTCTTTCTTCTTTAGGAATTACTACCAGCATACTATTATTTACGATGCAATTTAAGAGTACGTTTATCCGTGGTTTTTGCACTATATGGATATTCATAGCCAGTTATCTATTATTAATATTGTTATTATTATTAGTTATCTGATTGACTTCCTTAAAGCATTCTATTTTTAAATCTTTTAACAACTAGAACTTTTTTGTTTATCTATTAGTTAACTTCTCATTGGACTATTTGTATCTGTATTTAAGTTTGTAACTGACCAACCAATGAATGAACAAGATGTCGTTACTTACTAGCTCTTTTTAACCGACTTCAGGAGCAGGTTCTCAATTCGATCGGTATTTTTTTTATGTATATATACCGATTACTCCGAGATTAATTATCCGATTTACATGCTTCTTTTTTAGTTCGATGAGGAATAGTTGCCATTTGGTCCCGTAAAATTGTAACATAGTTTGATCCGGTAGTACTCATTTTGTAAAAATTTTTATGAACATTTAATTTATTTTTGAACACATTTTTGTATGTATGAGAGTTATTTTATAGCGGTTAGTGTTTTTTTTAATTCGAATGTTTCATCATCATCTGATACGGAGTTTTCCCCCAAGGATTTCTGCAAACGACCGGTTTTGTGCCTCTTGCATCCAGCGGTTCCCAACATTACCAGGTCGTCACCTAATACATTGACACACACGCACACACACATACTACACACACACACACACAACACACTTAAACATACACAAAGCGAATATACAAATATCGTAAAAAATCCAGTAGGCCTGAGAGATACTTAATACTCTGTTACCAATTATGCTACTATCAAATATAAATAATAATAAAAAATGCCAAGACTTTTGTACTAGAGTACCTTTTAAACACTTTTTCGAATGAGCGTGTTCATGACAACGCCATTTGATTTAGTGGTTTTCGACTTAATGTGTTTTCGAACTCTTAATTTTTTTCGAAATAGCGTGCGTCAAAAAATTGTCATCCGAATCTTCATATCACTCCCATTTTGTCTTTGTGACAGACAAGAAATAATTGTAACAGGCGGTAAGGACTATAACTGATCGACTTTAATAGCGTACCGAATATTGCCGACCACACAAATAGTCACTGAGAATGCTAATATACACACATCAAAAGTGTCTAGGGATCAACATATATTTTTGCAATAACTTTTCTCCTGATTGATATTAATTAAAATTTTCTTTAAGGATTCATCAAATAAAGTGTTTTCGTTTGTCACAGTAACGATAAACCAAGTCACCTTTGCATTAATAAAGAAATTTGCCATTTTCCTAATAAAGGGATTTTTGACATTTGAACCACTAACATTAAAGTTCGAAAAAAAGACTGAAATAACAGTTTTCTTTAAAATTTTATTGGGTAACTTAAACAATTAATAATCCGTGTTTCTACCGCGAACACTAACAACACAAGAACATCGGTTTGGCATACTCAAAATGAGTTCATCCAAATCACGCTGTGGAATGGCCGCCCATGTTCGTTGCAACAACAAAAAAAGGTCTTCTTGCGACTGGATACCCTCCATATTCGGCAGAGCTCTTCTCTGTAGCATATCCCATGCATACTCAATCGGGTTCAAGTCTGGCGACTGAGCAGGCCAGGGCAGGACATTGATGTTAGCTGCGGCGAGAGTCTGTCTTACAACTCTTGCGGTGTGCGGTCGTGCATTATCATGCATTAACTGAAATAAGGGACCGATTTGCACTTGTAGAGGAACGATGACGTCTGATACAATCGTCTCAGCATAAATTTGAGCGTTGAGGTTGCCTCTGATCCAAATCAACTCAGTTCTTCCGCCGATCCAAATACCCGCCCATACCATGATGGTTCCACCACTATAAGGATGGACTTCCTGGCAGGATTTTAATCGCTGTTGGCGTCCAGGGGTTCTCCAGTGTCGTATACGTCTTGTATCCGGTCTCATACCAAAACGAGACTCATCAGAAAAGCACACGAAACGCCATTGTTCTTCTGCCCAATTTCTGTGTCCAAGAGCCCATTGATATCGAATCCTACGATTGTGCATTGCTATAGGTGGTACCCGTAGCGGTCTTCGGGAATGAAGGTTCACTTCATGCAAGCGGTTTCTGACTGTTTGGTCGCTAATTAAGTTCCCTGAAGAGTGATGAAGCCTCACGGCTAACATCATGGCGGTTATTGTTGGAGCTCTTCGAGTTAAGATTTGAATGTATCGGTCTTCTCTCCGTGTGGTGCAGCGATACCGTCCTCCATGGCGCTCAGCCACGGTACCAGTGCTTCGGTAACGTGTCCAAAGTCGACTGATAACACTCTGACTTGTATTCAGAGCTAAAGCCACAGTACGTTGCCGGGAACCAGCTTCTATCATTCCCACGGCTCTGAGCATTTCTTCCCTGCTTAAATGACGTCGCCGCTCCATAATAACGTTGGTTTTAATCAGTAGTAGGGAAACAGTAGCACTAATAATGTCTTCAATGCGTTGTATGTTTTTATAGGGAATATATTGACACCTGATTTTCATCTTTTACTCGAATTTGATTCACAGTTCCTGATTCAAATTATGAAATGCACCAAAAAGGATCCATATAAATTTATAAAATCATAAATTTATTACAAAGCCACATCTCAATCTCAAGAAATCCGCATAAAAATGCTTGATCCCTAGACACTTTTGATGTGTGTAGTTGGAACACTGCTTACTTTGAACTTCTAGCAAATTACGCTCTCAGCATATTTTTATTCAACCTTTCTTGTTTGTTATCTTCAAGAGAAACAGTTTACTATGTAACTATTAAGTTAAAACGGCAACGGGGAGTACCTTGCTCCGGAGTGTAAAATATTTCGAAACAGAGACTATTTTTCAGAACAGAAATTGTTTAAACTTTTTAAGTGCATTTGGTAGTTTTGTAAAAATATCAAAAGCTATTTTTGGAATTGTGGCTCACATTTCCTTTATGATTCCGATCGATAAAACTTTAAAACCAAAAAGCAAATCACAATACTCGCAAAAGGCAAAAAAAAAATTACTTGTATCGATTCGACAAAATGAAGACTTGGTTAGAAAAAACATTGCTTGGAAGTGTTGTAACCTTACTTTGTTTGTTTAGGATTACTGCTGATTTACAAAGAAAACTGCGTTAGCTTTCAGTAAGATATCGTTTCATGCTTATAAAATTTACGTAATCTTCCATTTGATAGATTTTTTGACTTCGTTTCGTTACCTGATTAATGAAAGAGGTTGACGGAAGGTAATTCAATAACTGGAAATTATTTTAGTCTATTATCACGTTTTATATTATTGCAATTATCATTCACTCACTTCAATTTCCCTGTAATTACTGAATTAAGACATCCTTAAAAAACATTTAATTTTCTTTTAAAGCTGCCACAATCCAAAGTTAACATAATAGATACTATACTTACTACTGTGATTGTAGACAATAATTGTAATGTATTAAAAGGACTTTAATCATTATTCTTTAGTGCAAAAAATCGATAAATTACAATCATACTACAAATTAAATCGGTTGTCTTAGCTGCTAAGCATTTATCACACCATATAATAAAGTAAATGCCGACAAAACACCCTACAAAATTGCATACCGTGAGCCCTAAATCTTGGCCGTTTAACATTAGTAGAACTATTGCGTCACATAGGTAACATAAGTTCCCAAAGAATTGTTTGTACGGCAATCACAGACAGAAACACGCCATATACTTGCCAAGATGTAAGGTTTGTACACAAAACAGAGCTTAATTAAAGGGTTTGGTCTCCTAGAGATCTCGTAACATTATAACATTGAAAGCAATATGAACTTGTTAGTCTTGGCACCGAAGTTTACATGTAGTGTTTTGGTGGGATATTAATTATAACTGGAAACGAAACTCGACTAAGTTTTTCCTTATTTTCATTGTATCTTGTAACAAGTGAAAGGATTGTAGGTATGTGTTTAAACAATGTATGGTGAAGTTCAAATACGGTTCAAAGTACTGGCAGGTCATTTCTTTTCATGTGTCAAAAACAAATATCATTGCATTTGCGTAGGTATGTAAAAGTTACCAAACTAATACATAATTAATTTAACTGTAGGATTCTATTAAGTTTTCTACCTAACACTTCACTAATTATGACGCATTTTGAAGAAACGTCTTTTTACAAAAATTGTGAACTTACAAGACCTTTATTTATTAAGTCACATAACTTATGCCACGTTAAGAAAACAGTGATAATTTCTATTAAAATAAATTGTCAACGTAAACATTAGAACGTAAAATATGCCCAAGATTACACCGGACTTTAATTAGCTCTGTTCACATAAAGCGATTTTCTCAAGGTTATAAAGGTGTATTTCTACTTAAAGCTGTAGGAAAATATTTAATGCTATCGATACTAACACATATCATCACGCCTGTAATCCCCGAAGGGTAGGTAAGGTAGATTTGTACCTATAGAACCCCCACATTTAGCCAGTTACGTTAGATTACCATGTAATAGGGCGCGAACCTATTGCCATCAAACAGGCACACATCTAGATTTCAAGCTGCTACTGAGAAATCCCAGATGGAAAAACTCAATAACACGTTTCCCGAACCGGGGATCGAACCCAGGACCGCATGCTAAGCAGTAGCGCTTGCAGTTCTTTCAACTATCACAAAAGAAATCTGTTTAAATAACTTCACAACATTAAAAGTATACATATGTGTTTTTTAGATTCAGCCGGTCGATTCAGTAAGGGTGCTTAAAAGTCACCCGTAAAAACTTGACTGAACTTGAAGTGAACTATCGATACATAGAATTAGTATGAAATGACAGCTTCTCTTTTCCTAAGATTTTACTCAGTGATTTTAACAGAATTAACCGGCTGTTCTGCTTAGTTATCGAGACATGCTAATTACAATAAATATGTAAAGGAAAACACCGAACAACACTACGCGCAATAATATACATATACGATGTTTAATCACTACAATCAAATAAATAATTACTTGATTGCATTCATTGCACACACACTTCCAACACGTTCTGTAGTTAGGTTACAGCTTGTGATTTTGAATGCCGTAACTCGTCTTGATATTATAGTTTTTCTTCGTAGTTTTCTATCCAAAACTATACTAGAATAACTTCCCAATTTTCCGGTTTACCATTGCACTTGTTTTGTACCTATTTGCCCAAAGGTCAACACTAATTTGGCTGAAACTAATCGTCAAATGTATTTGAAATACGACTGTGCGGGTTGCGTTGTACGACTATTAATAAAAATTTAAATATATTTTTAGACTATATGAAATGGAATTACTTACCAATACCACGATCGAGCCATTTATAAACGCTTTTACAATTTGTAAGTGATGATAAACAAACCAATTTAAATAACGCTTAGTAAACAAAATATTGACGTAATTAGTTAATTTCCACAGCCCACCAAAACTTTTCTTCAACTATTGAAATTATATTGAAAAAAAAAACTAAATATACGCGTCTCATGACTGTGTTGAATATTTTTATTATCATTATGGAAAACGATTTTGGAAAAAGTAAAAAAAAATACATTTTTCTTTGCAGTTTTGAATAAGATTTGCATATTAATGTAGCCCATGAGTATCAGGCAGCGGTGACGACTTGACGTCATGCGCGTGTATATAGACAGTTGCGCAGGAGTTTCATAGATAGTCAGTAGTGAGACACGTTGAGTGTCGTTTGGGGATAGGACAATTTGTTTACCCTGCAGTGGAGGTGATTTTCAACCAGAGGTAGGGAGCCATTTTATTAATATAGTGTAATCTAAAGCAGTTAAAAATATCGGTTTCGTTTAGCAAGTTCAAAGTTTAAAATTAATTGGTTCAGTAAAAGGTAACTATATCAGACACATTTATTTACATTTTTTTTTTAATTTTGTGGCTTTAAAAGCATTACCAACAATATATATTTTATATCCTTTCAAAAAGTGACCGTTGTCTCGTCTCGTAATCTGCGTTTATACTGGATCAAACTAACCTAAAACATTTAACTTGTTAAATCAACTGTGCCTAGATATTGTGATAGTTGCACAAGCCTCTTTATATCCCTAGAACTAATGTATCGTGCTTTATCCTTAATAACTATTTCTGTCTTATAATGAGGATTAGAATTTTCTATACTTTTCTTATTAACACAGTAAACATTTTTATAACGGCTACTGCAGCAATCGTATTTATACATTAAAGAACGTTTTGAACTAATACCTAAAATACTATAACTACATTACGTAAGAGGTTATTAAAAAAGCGCGTTCCGTTATTTTAAAATTTAATGCGTTTACAAGTGAATTAGCAAATGTATTAAACATTATTTTACCAAAAATATGGATCATGTGGTCTAAAATTTAAACCAATAATAATTATAACATTTCTTATTACTTAAGTAGTTTAGTAGTTTTAGACATATTGCAGTTAATGCGTTATTCGTACGAACAGAATCATAGTCATCTCAGAATCTTACACAATAACAAATGATGGATCTAGTCGTCCATCCATAATTTAAGTGCCACTTGTCGGTGTAGCAATTCCCATCTTGTTTTATACAGTGTCACTCGGCTATACGGTTTAGACTTTAGTATTCCCTTTTATTTGAACTGTGTTAGGTTATCTTCTTCTCTGGCTAGAGCCAAATTCTGATAATAAACTGCAATTAAACCATTATTAAGTACGTATGAACGTCATTCTTAAATAAAAACATATTCCAGTTGCCCCTTACAAAAGGTTAGTTTTGATTTGAGAAGAACAGTCCAGAAACTCCATACATACTTACTATTTTTAAAATCAAATCTAAGTATTTACAAATCAAGCGCTAAGCTGTTTGTTCCGCCACTTCTTCTTCCCGGCTAAACATTAGGACGTGGCGAAGGGTTTTTGGAGGACGGTCTTACATAGTTTTGATGTTCGAAAAGTGCTGATCCGCAGCTTGACAAGAAGAAATTAATTTTGTTTTTGAATCTTAAATAAGTACCTATAACATTAAAAATCTATTTAAAAATCCATATTTTCCACGCCTCTATTAAATTCTTCATCATTAACGTTGTGTATACAGAACATTAAAATAATATTTGTCTCTAATTAAGCATCAGGCTTATTCATACTAATCTTTCCTAAAATATGTATAAATTAATAATACAAAATTATTTGCCTTAACTATTACAAGGTTTGCCAACATATAAATCGCGTAATCATACTTAGGTATAGGAATTTATCTTTACCTTATACATTCTAGTGAATGATCGCCTCAGCATAAATTAAGATGTGTTTGCTGAATAAACAGCTGAATATATTAAACAACTAGTGGACCTACATTTTTAATTCAAGTTCAAGGTCAATGTTGGAGGAACTAGGTTATTCCGTAATGTGCCTATTGTTTACACAATTACTTTCGTTTTATAAAGAACTCGTAATAAAACCCAACAAATAATATGCAAGATGTGTCTTATGTGGTCAGCAGTAATAATTTACACCGGCGACTGAGTTTTACGATTCATTTGTTCCGGAACTTAGGTTCTTAAACACCACTTTTATTTTCTTTCGTGATTGAACCAGAATGTCCGAAGTCCCAATACACAGTCGGAAAAACACAGAGTTCATCTATCAACCAAACAATAAAACCGGAATTTTTAAATAAAGAAATTAATTACTAGTTTAGATGAGTTGTATCGCATTCAGGAAAACACAGAATGGTCAGCAAATCTATTTTTATTACGTAAATCAGCTTAGAACTGCAGCAATTAGCAAAATACAAATACCTAAGCGCTATTTTTATAAACAGAACTAATGGATAATTCATTGCTTTTAATATCGATTTTGATGATTGGATTTTTTATCTGTACTATCTATACTTCTATACTAATATTATAAAGAGGAAAAATTTGTAAGTTTGTATGTTTGTAAGTTTGTATTTAGGGGGTAATCTTCGGAACTAATGATCCAATTTAAAAAATGATTGCACTGGTGGAAAGCTACACTATTATTATCCCTGGAATCCCACGGGAACAGGAACTACGCAGGTGAAACCGCGGGACGTCTGCTAGTTGGCTATAAATGTATTCGAAGTTTCCAAATTTTAATACCGCAAAGCTAGCTCCTTAAAGCGCGCTTTAATACGAACTACGAACAAATACTCGCCCAGACTTGGAAAAGCGCATGAAAAGTACCAAAAGTTTCTACGTTACTTAACTTGAATAGGTCATTTTGTGTCTCCTATGAACACAAACCTGTAAAAGTGTCGTTTTGGTCACACAATATCAATTTTATGGGTACAGACACGAACAAAATTCAACAAAACCTTTAAGTGCCATTCCATCAGGTATCGCATAAATTTAAACTCTTTAATATTTTGAAAAAAAGACTATGACTACTAGTCGAAAGCGCTACTGCTACTGCATGCTGGTCTTAAGTTCGATTTCCGGGTCGGACAAAGTGTTATTGGGTTTTCCATCTGAAATTTGTCAGTAGCACTCTGGGGTTGGTGCTCTGTAGTTGGCAATAGGCTCTTCTCCTTATTACATGGTTGGTACATAACTGGCAAAATATGATATGATGGTGATGATGATGATGATGATGATGATGATGATGATGATGTGTGTGTGTGTAAATTGTCAGTATGTGTGTTTACCAAATAAGGACATCCAATTAGTTTTAACACATATTTAGTCAAAATACATTAATATAGCCTGTTTAAGTACCTCATATTTTTTATATTTAATAGACCTGTAAGTAAACTTATTCACACCAATTAAATACTTGTTGTTTACATCACACATAAATACTCCACTTAAATGTTAATTATTATTAGAACTTGATAATAGGATACCTATAGGTACTATACAGGTTTAATAGTAATTACCAGTGGATATAAGTCATTATGTAGATCATCGATAACCTAATTGAAATTCAAGACATGTGTAGGTACCTATTATTCAACAAATAATTCGCACTTGGTAAATAGGTAACCTATGTATGAAGAAAATTATTTAGGTATATATTTAAATTTTGCTCTTAACCTTGGTTGTTTAAAGTTTAAGCATGCTGCCAAATATGTTTGATTTATATAACCAATAACTTTTTTTACGTTTACTTACGGATCCAATAAGGGGGCTTAGACTAATTCACGTTTCCATTAACGATAATGCAGTTATTAGACACCAGCAGTGCTATTCTGTAAATGGTAAATCACTTCGAAAGTCATTTCGCAAATCATCTCGAAAGTCATACTTACTACGCTTCTCATGTCGCCTGTACAAGTTTCGGTATTCACATGTCAACGTCAAAATAATCCGTAATGTATGGAACTCAGCATTTCGAAATTTAATTGCAATTTCATACATTTCGCATTTATCGAATAAGTATCATTATCCTTAATGAAAATGTGACATTTTCTAGGCTAAACATTAGGCCTTGTTATCACAAACTTTTCGTAATCCAAAAATATACCAGCAACGCAGGGTTAAATTGAAACAAAAAATTGAGTGAAATTGTCACGTGCGTTCAATTTGATTCGTTAATTGAAGAGTCAAAATGATGCATTTAATTTAATCCAATTTATTTGAGTCCTTATATGGGATACCACGTGTTTAACTCACATGAAAACCCTATCATAGTATTGACTCTTTTCACCTCTGTTTTAAGGTACCTACCCACCTTAACAAGTCTCCGTTTATATTTACAAATAGCCTCTGTCAGTGGTTTAATTGTAATAGTTCCTTAGTTCATTTGACTCTAAAGGAATAACTCGGAACTTAGCTCATTTAAACCCAACTTTATCAAATGTCGGCGTCGTCGTCAGTAGACAGAAATAAACGCAACACAGTTATTACATTTGACTCCGCAAAAACAACGTTATATAATTAATGGCATATTTGTTTACTGCGCTAACTAAACCTAAAAGTTCCACTCAAGATATAATCCTGTTATATGAATATACTAATTCAGCAAACTATTAGAATTGTAGGTAGATACTGCCAATCGTACTTTATATTCGCAATTATAATTGATTTACAATACATACACACCTGAATCAAGATGTATAAAGAGTTATGTAAATGATAGTAACTAGACTTATATACGAGTACTTATAAGCATTATGCTGTGAACTTAATCGGACCTGATTATTCCAAGTTACAAACTTGTTTTTAGTTACGTAACAAAAGTTAAAATGCAGATATTTTCATTTACTTATCTTACAAAATATCAGAAACGTTTTTATATGATAAAAGATCTAAGATTAGTCAGGAATCACGTTTTAGAAACAGTATTGCTAGATAAGGATCTAGGTACAATTTGTGTTGAAAACGAAATCACGATTGTTATCGATTTCGCTTTCATTGTTTATCATTTCATCGCCATAGCGTCCGTCGAAGTGAAGACCTAAACACATGGAGGCATAATATGGACAATCAGTTTTCGTTATGAAATGTTTTAGTTTTTCATTCACATCCTTCGGAACCTAGATTGTTAACCGTAATCAAATTCTGCAGCTCTAAAATCATCCCAAAATGAGCTACGCGGCAGCCGAAAGCGTGGTGACCGCCAGCACTTGGTCGGCCACCAACCTGTTCTACGTCCTGCTGGTACCAGCCCTGATCCTCTGGTACGCGTACTGGCGGATGTCACGGAGACACATGTATGAGCTCGCAGCCAAGCTACAGGGACCACCTGGTCTGCCACTTCTTGGAAACGCGCTGGAATTCACCGGTGGATCTCATGGTAAGTTATGAAACTTGTAATTTTACGTATCACGTTATACTCAAATGGGGAATAATATAGTCCCGAAATAAGCATACCAGATAATATTTCCCACAAAAACAGTCATATCGTGGAAACCCGTATATTTTCGTAACTAAAACCGTATAACAAATACTCCGTAGGCGAAATATCCATTTTGTTAAACCAAGGTAAAATACAATGATAAACTGTATTATTTTTTATTACTTCAACAGACATCTTTAGAAACGTCATTGAGAAGAGTATTCCATACGATGGTGAGTCTGTCATCAAGATCTGGATCGGACCCCGTCTCCTGGTGTTCCTGTACGACCCCCGTGACGTGGAACTGATCCTCAGCAGCCACACACATATCGACAAGGCTGATGAATACAGATTTTTCAAACCTTGGCTTGGAGATGGTCTACTGATCAGTACTGGTGAGTTTATATTTCAAAAAATCTTAGTTAGTCAATAAAGGTCCCTCTTAAGCACAGAAGGGCAATAACGTTACGACTATTTCCAGAAATGGAGCCGTCAAAATAACACGCTAAATATAGACATCGGTACCTAATAAACCGAAATAAATTAAGACAATATTATGTATTTATTTCATTGTTACCCTAACTCGCAGTCACTGCCCTACTCTGACGTCAAACCGTAATAAAGTTTGTCGACGATTAAAGAATGACAATTGGCTAAGTTTTATTGAGGAAAAGATTTTTATTTTAGACCAAAAATTCCCGGAGGCAGCGTCTACGTGTACAAATAAAGTCGCCCTTTTAGTTCCACTTAGATGAAACAAAGCATATCCATAAACCGAGTTCAGGAAATACTATACAAAACCACATAAAGAAGTCGTAATTAACTCGTAATTATTAACGATACAAGTATCAATTAGATGGCACAAATAGTCTTGTGACTCATTCCGGCATTTTTTCTCATAATCTCAGGCCAAAAATGGAGATCTCACCGCAAGCTGATTGCTCCTACCTTCCACTTGAACGTGCTGAAAAGTTTCATCGACCTGTTCAATGCCAACTCGAGGGCCGTTGTCAGCAAACTGCAGAAGGAGGCTGGAGAGTTTGACTGCCACGACTACATGAGCGAATGCACTGTGGAGATCTTGCTTGGTAAGTTCCTCGAATTTTGTCTCTTCACTTTATAAATAGATTTATTTTATTGACTTTAGTAAGTTGGCCTCAAATTAAACAACAAGGTGGTGTAGTTTGGACCTCCACCCGTTCAACAAATGTTAATTCTGCAAAAAAAATACTCGTAAAACAATGACTCGACTTAATTATTGTCGGATAGCGATAGGAATTTTTGCCTTGTCACAGGCACATTAGGTACCTATTGAAGCTTAGTTTGCGTCTAACATTGAACAGTTTGATTTAAATACTAACAAATGGAAATTTAGTGGAAAATACAGCTAATGTTCTTCAATAACTTATTTGAATATTATACCTAAATACCTCTACAAAAAGTCAATTGTAATCACGGAAGTCGGTAAATTACCGAATTTACCAAACAATACGTTTGAAACTATTATGATGAAATTTCTTTTCATTCCAATGTTGCCGCCTACGTGCTACTAGACATGCGTAGATGGACCATTCAGTTTTCGTTACCAATGGTCCTATGCGCGTGCGCCGAATAGTTATAATTTGAATATATTCCCTCTCAATGACTCGTCTACTCAATGCAACTCACTTTGGTTTTTTGTAAACTAAATAAGTAGAAAAATAATATACGTGTGTCTGATTACCAATAAATACTAAATTGTCAGTACCGACACTATAAAGTTCTAACGTTTTCAAGAATTAAAGGTCTTCCTAACCTACACGAAGCATCATAATATTTAATTTACTAGAAACCTTCACTTAACAACCAAGTATCTTTAGTAGTTCGTTGTCTACATTTGCAAGTTCAATCTACATAAACGATAAATATGAAGGGGCTATAAATATGATTTAAGAAAATAAATACGTTTTGAGTTCGTTCATTTGCAAACATTTCCACGACTAACATTAAACTAAAAGCACCCCAAACTAGACTAAACGCGTAAAGTGGAAATGGACTTAAATCTCAAGGTGTTTGCACAAAAATAAAGCAGGATAAAGAGCAATTTGTATGTAATGTCACGTAGGCAGCCACACTGTGACAACACGGCGGCCCTCACATGGACAACAGACCGTGTTCTTGAAGCAAATGCCCCGAGACCTATTAAACCGTTTGCGAAATCTACGAGACGAAGATTACCTACGTGTTGATTCAATTCACTCTTATACAAAATTATGTTTAATGCACAACACTCAAAAGTCACCGCAGCTGCATCGACAAACTATTGCATATAATTGCATGGTCTTATTATGTGGTCATAAGAAGTCATTCCATGCAGTATAATTCCTAGATTTTCAAACTACGCAAATGTACACTTATCACGTAGCTCGCCTTATTGCGTAAAGTAATAATAATAGTCATTAAAAGGAAGTTGAGATAAATAGAACGCTAAATACTGGTATGGATTACATCCGTGATGTTTATGGTGGCAATCAAGTTGTTTGCTTAGAACAATTTAACTGGTTCACTGGAGACCCGCTTGAACTTGCAGTTTTACACCTACTTCACGTTTTTCCTTAAGCGAAAAACGAAGCCTCGGAAGGAATTAAAAGACCTTTGCGTGTTAAGTTCCGAGCGAATATAACCTTATAGGGGTTAACAAAGGCTATTAGACGGGTAAACTTGTATTGGTATTGTTATTAACTATAAACGTTGCCGCTATAAAATAGTTATTATTAATAATTCACCAGTCACGCAATTAAAAAATAAAATAAACACTAGCACAAAATGACCGGCCAATAAAATCCGCAACATTTTATTTCACAATGCGCCGTCCTGCATTGTAGTTATATTTTATAACAGTTGAAACTCTATTGCTGGATATGCATCTCGGTGCGAGATTTCAATTGCTATTAAGAACAGCGCGCCTGGTCATTATTTCATAAAGACGAATCCCTACGGTCAGTGTTGATGGAAGTATGATTGAATCATTGGTACGTGCGTGGTACCACTCGGCACTGATTCATCGGACACGTAGTACTACTGGGTGTCAGGTTTGGCGACCCCCCACGTGCTCACGTGCTAATGGCCAATATTCGCCATTCCCGGCGACAATCGTTACGCTCCTTTATTGCAATCCTCCTTACGCAATTGTTTTAGATTCAATGGAGGTCAAAAACTCTTTTATTTTATTAATAGCAGTGGGCGTCCGGCTTGCTCCGACAATGTTTAATCGATTTTTGTGAATAAATTGTAGCTGCGTTTTAGTGCATCCCATCCCATTATAATATCGTCAAATTAAATCACTCCAAATGTCCGGCTATGAGTCCACAGTGTGCGCACACTTTAGCTGTTATTTTTAACGTTTATACGGCTAGGATAATATATCTTCATCGATTACTTTCCTTACAAATTTAATTTCTTTATTTTAGAGACTGCTATGGGTGTAAGCAAATCTACACAAGATCAGAGTGGATTCGAATACGCTATGGCTGTAATGAAGATGTGCGACATCCTTCACTTGAGGCATACTAAGATCTGGCTCAGGCCAGACCTTCTCTTCAAGCTCACCAACTACGCTAAGAAGCAGACTAAACTCCTCGACGTCATCCACGGCCTGACCAAGAAGGTAAAACACACATCATTTAATAGTACATCGTAATAAATTGAATCACCTAGCCGTCCTAGACCCGATAACCTATAGGACGCTACTGGGAACTAGTTATCGATATCAACAAGTACGACGGAATAAACTAGCATAATAATGAACTCATGTTAGAAATAGGCATGATATTGATTGTACCGGATAAAACATTTCCCTTATGATTTTTAAGGTTATCCGAAGGAAGAAGGAGGAATTCAACTCCGGAAAGAGGCCAACAATCTTGCAAGACTACAACACCACCACCACCGAGGAAACCACCAAAACTACATCTGTGGAGGGTCTGTCGTTTGGACAGGCTGCTGGTCTTAAGGATGACTTGGATGTAGATGACGCCGACGTAGGACAGAAGAAGCGTCTGGCTTTCCTTGACCTACTCCTCGAGAGTTCACAAAGCGGCGTTGTTATTTCCGATGAGGAAATCAAAGAACAAGTGGACACCATTATGTTCGAGGTAAATAGTTTTAAACTCTAAATATACGCGGTCATGATTTCTGTTACAGAACATGAAATCAGGCATTAAATATAATGTTTTATTCAGGGTCACGATACAACCGCTGCTGGTAGCAGTTTCTTCCTATCAATGATGGGAATCCACCAGGACATTCAAGACAAAGTTATCGATGAGCTTGACCAGATCTTTGGTGATTCAGACCGCCCGGCTACATTCCAGGATACCCTAGAAATGAAATACCTAGAAAGGTGCCTCATGGAAACATTGAGAATGTTCCCACCAGTGCCAATAATAGCTCGTCATCTTAAACAAGATATCACACTTCGTAAGTAACATTTCTATCTCTGCTATATTATTCGGAACGTTTATCACAGAAATCTTAATGAAACCTATCATATAATCAACAGCCTCCTGCGGTAAGAAAGTGCCTGCTGGCACCACTGCTGTAGTGGCGACGTACAAGCTGCACCGTCGCCCTGACGTGTACCCCAACCCTACGAAGTTCGACCCCGACAACTTCCTGCCTGAAAAATCTGCCAATCGTCATTATTACGCATTCGTGCCTTTCTCTGCTGGACCCAGAAGTTGCGTCGGTGAGTACACAAAAAAGTAACAAGACCTTGAGAAATATATGACATATTGTTCTATGTTTGTTACTAAATCTGTATATTTCTTTTAAAGGTCGTAAATACGCAATGTTGAAGCTGAAGATTATCTTGTCTACGATACTCAGGAATTTCCGCGTCCACTCAGATCTTAAGGAGTCTGACTTCAAATTGCAAGCTGACATCATCTTGAAGCGAGCTGAAGGGTTCAAGGTGCGCTTATCACCACGCAAACCTACCAAAGCGTGCTGAAAAGATGCATGTGATTTCTAAAGTAATAATACTTTTTTTGTAAATATGGTCGCATGGCTCTCGCATTTTTGTTAAGCCTGTGCGGATAGCACAGACTAAAATAGTTTTGTTACATATTGTTATATTTGAAAAAGATGTTCTATCGGTGGCAGACCTTTACACTCGGGAAGGTATTGAAGACGCTCAGTGCAAACATTTGCATCTTTTGCTCAATATTATTTAACTATGCGGTTAGTTTAAGTTCTTTGTAAATAGTCATTTAAATTATATCATTTGTACAGTCACGAACATAAATACCTGACAGTTGCGCAAAACTGCAAAGAGAGTTTCTCGGGTAAACGATAGAAATTTCACTCAATTCGCTAAGGAATCTTTCGTAAATGAAAAGTGTAGATGCTCGTGACTGTGCGATGTACAATTAATGAGTCAAATTAATAAACTTTATAATAAATAATATATTTTATTTCTAAATACCTAATTAAAACAAACATGGCCCCATCATGCATCATAAAGTAAATATTATGAATTCGTTTCAATAAAATAAATATCGTAGTAGGTTGTTGGTTAATTAATTATTAGTATTAGTAGCATTATCATCAGTGCGACTGATTCCAGATCTTGATTTCATACCAGCACGTACGTAGCTGCTGTGTCGTTGTCTGATATCTTGAACCGTTGATGTTCTACCGAGCTCCTCCGCACCAATTTCGAAGGTAGATTCTTGAACTTTAGACTTGGCTGCTATTTTCAACCTATAAATAAATAAAATAAAATGAAACATTTAGTGTTATAAAAATATTGTTCATTAAGATGGCCACTAAACTATATAGTGTACACTGTAACATAGGGATCACAACAACTAGTCGCCAACGCCATACAACTTAGCTTAAATGATAAATTATATTTATTAGTGTAGATTGATTTTTAGATCAGTGTTTCACTATCTGACTTCTCTAAGAAGAAATACAAAAAGAAATTTAGAAGTCACAGAATTTAAATTCTTTCAAAGCACACACACACACACACACATTATCTTGATCAGATCAAGCTAGAACCGTGCAGATTAGCGTATGAGATAGTTTTTTGAGGAAATAACCATACAGATATAGTAGTGGACCAGTCCAGTCCAGTTAGTGCACGCATTTCTCTGAAATCAAAGGCTCAACTCAACTTACGCCCGATATTAATATTCTATCTCAATCCAAATCCCGATCCTTTGTTTTTGACGGCTGCTTCTGATTGGACATCTTTAAGACTCGGATAGGCGAATTCGGTCGTTGATTGGTTACAGACAAAGATCGGGATCAAGATAGCAACCGAGATAGATTATTAATATCCAGCGTTAAAGAGCTCAACGACGCGACAAACAATACCAAAGAAAGAACATTTGAGTAGGCTGCATAAGGTACTAACAACTGCCAGACCAGTCAAAATACACAATTAAAGGAAAAGAAAAAAATAAAATGCTTGATTTGTTACTACAAATGTTAAAATCGGTGCGTGTGTACCTATATTTTAGTTCTCTCGATTCCTCGAGTATACCTCATCAGATATGAGTTTTGATACAAATCGGACCAATCTGTTAGTATACCCTATCAAATAAAATAAGAATTTTGAAAATCGGTCCATACATGACGAAGTGCTGAGTGAGGTAACAAACCCTAAAAAAAAAATCAAGCAACCGAATTGAAAACCTCCTCCTTTTTTTGAAGTCGATTAAAAAGGGATAACAATTCACAATTCGTACATTCACACTAGTTAAAGCTCGAACAAATGGAAGTACAGACGCCAGCACATCAAGTTACCCCAATGTGTCAAATCTCTTTGATCGATTTTCAACTTTATGAGAAACAGAATAAGGTTCATATTCAATTGGGAAACTTTGACACATTGGGGTAACTTGATGTGCTGGCGTCTGTACCTAGTACCTACCATAGCACATCCAATGGAGTTCGGTTGTGTACGGGACACAAACACGGCAAGAAGTCGTGGTGTTGTTTCTTGATCCACCAGCCGGTGTGCGATAGTTTCCACTCGATCGTTTTCGTTTTAGCGATAGAACATTCGCCAGCCGCCCTCAACAAGTTGAAATACGAGGCCATTCTTTCTTGACCTAGAACACATTTGATGAATAGAGATAAAACCAAAGATATTAAATACCTACTTAATAAAAACGGGACATCACGAACAAAATTTTCATCCGATACTTGTTTCCTAGTGGACACAATAGGCTATTTGACAAAATTTTAGTTTTTAGTCCCTCATCTAGATTACAAAAAAATATTCGACACATATTTTTTTCTTTTTCAAATTAATAGAAAACTGCTTAGGTTAAGCGTATTAAAGTTGAGGTGAAGGGGCTTGTAACGTCATTAACTAGTACTGGCTAGTGCACTATAAGGAAACTTCAAGTATACGTTGACTATCAGAATACTGTGCGCTTCGTCACATCTTAGTCTGCAATTGCGAATGAAATGAAATGAAAAAGCGTTTATTTGTTGTTACATCCGTACTACAAAATATTTTACTTCTGCCAAACTGTAAAACAGTTTGTTGGCAGATGTAGCTCCCATATACAATTTTAACAACAACATTTTTTTTTTTAATAATGATATAACTATTTGTTAGTATTATATCAATAACAACTTAACAATGACATTTTAAATTGCGCTACATAATTTAAATTCATAACGGTGAAGCCGCAAAAATCAGATAGTATGACATAAATTTAAACAACAACAAACAATCATAAACGGAATCTACACATCTCCAGTCATGAAGTTGTTGTTGTTGTTGTTGTTGTTTTAATGAAATCATCCTAGTTACATACTGATGATAGCCAATACGAAAAATTGCTGTTTGACAGTTAATCGTTAAATACTTTGGCCAGTGATCATCACTAGTCTCATTACCTGCAGAAATAGCCGTCATAAGTCTTGATTGTTCAGCTTCTTCTTCAAATATTTCTTTCGTGGTCCCGTATATTGCACCTATATCACCTTGTTTATCCTTCTCCTTATCTATTGACAGCAAGATCCGTTCGTTTGACACCTTTTTGAAAATAAATAAACATTTTAAATACAAAGTAACTCATGAATTTTATTACATTTGTGACAATCTAAGAAGTACGATTTGATAGCTATCAAAAAAGTGTAGTGAGAAGTAAAAAAAATCGGTTGCTATAAAATCCAATGTAATAATACCTGTTGATTTAAAATATATGTAAGAGAATGTTATAGACTATTTAATTGTATTAAGATTACATATAACTGATTTTTGAGGAATATTGTTTTATTACACGAATGATTTTGTGATATTGAAACAATTGTATCGAACACATTTAAATGTAATTTTTAAATGTGATGTTCGTATAGTATCAAATAGGTCACAAAACCAAGAACCCTTTAATATAACTTGGCTATCTGTGTGTTAGTTTAAAGTTGATTTTGTAAATTCAGGAAGTAGTCAAAATTAAAATTAAAAATTTAGTTACTTCGTCATACGGTTAATTTATCACATATTTTGAAGTACTGAGGACTAGTAGGACGTACCTTGGTACCTACGTGAAAAGCAACATTTTCGCGCTATTTATAAGTACAAGTAGATACTAGGTACAGTTATTATAAAATATGCTGCAGCTCATGAACGGAGACTTCATCACCACTGAACCACCAATGTTGAGGCTAGACAGCTCGTCGACAACACGGGCCTAGTGAGAAGACTCAAGGGGACTAAACCTTTGGAGTAAGTGTAGTGGTGAATGTTAATGCAATGTAGTGACTAAGTAATAGTGCTTGGTGATCGGACAATGAAGACATGAACGAAGTGCTTCTCTTTAACAGACTCTGAGATCTACGTCAGTGGACAATTTCTTAATTGTGTCGTTGTAGTATTTTGGATTAAAGTTAAATAAATTATCAGTAAACTCAGTTTGAGCAGGTCAGCCCTACCAAACCTATACGCTTTTGAGACAAGCATCAGAAATAATCACTAGAAGACCAAAGAGTTGCAAATACTTAACATATATAACAAACAAGAGAGATTACACAAACATAGTCTGCCAAAACTTTTCCCAACTAAGAATGTTGGAATCGACATTCAGTCTATCCGAAAACAACTGAAAACGTCAAAGTTTACGTGGAGTAGAAGTGTCCAAAAATAATATACATACACATGAATGTTAGAAATATTCAAAATTAATAAAATAAAATACTCATTGTTTACATTAATATGAGACATTTAGCAATTCTTGCAGCATCAAGTTTATAACGCTACCATAGTGATCAATCTTTTGGAAACAAACAAAAATATAACGGCAGTACCTGTGTGAGTTGACATTGACGTACAAGGAAATTTAAAGCAAAGTTGTAATTGTCTATAATTAAACATAAATAAACTTTCTACCACTAGGCGATTACTAGTTTGAATAAAATGGTAAAAAACAAATAAGAAAGTATGGGATAGTGTAATTTTATGCCTACTGATTCAAAGTGAAAGCCCATGAAACAAAGAAAGGCTTCAGTCAGGTGTTGGGTGCCCAGTTCTGGTCTTTCCCTCCTGAGGTGGAGCTCGCCGAGGAGATGTAGGGCTCGGCCGAGCTGTCGCCTCAGCCCATGTTCCATAGCACTGGCTCCCATCTCCGTCAGCAACTTGGCAGCAGCTTCGTGCTCACCTAATCTGTACCAAATAGTAAATATTTAACGCTTTGGACACGCGTTCAGAAATATTTTATTTTATTTTATTTATTCAGGGACAAAAAACAGCTATAATATGTGTTTAAACATAGTAAAGATAATACAGAACATTAACAATATTGCAGCCCACTACATTATCCGCATAATAACAGTTGAGAATATGATAATGAAGTTAGATTAACAAAATACAAAAAAATACAAAATAGTTTATTGCTTCATAAGTTAACATAAAATGGATGGGGTATGGAGCTTCCCTGTTGGGAAAATATTTGACAAAATATTAGTCACATTAAATACATGCGAGATGAAAGAAAAATTTGGAGTAACACTTCCAACTAAGTCAGCTTAAACAGAAGATGAAATAAATCACACATCAAGTTACCCCAATTTGTCAAATTTCTTTGATCGTTTTTCAACTTTATGTCAAACAGTATAAGGTTCATAATATTCAATTGGGAAAATTTGACACATTGGGGTAACTTGATGTGCTGGCGTCTGTACATTGAACAAATATGATTTGCGACCATAACACGTACTAGTCTATTAATATAATCCCATTGAATAATAATTTCATAAAAAAAGTCATTTATTGGGATTAAATTAAGGTTGGTCGCATCGGTTTGATAAAAAAAAACAGGGATGTTAGATGCTATTGTATGTACCAATGAGATTCTGATTGTGTAAATCAGTTTTAAGTAGTTCTGGTAAAACGATTGTAATTTTTAATAGCAGCCCTGTGTATAGATTTGTGTCAGGTTATTTTTCAATAGGTATTTCTCCTAATACAAAAGGCTTAAACATACCTAACTAGTGATTATGAGCACGATGGTTTGTTATGGATAAATAATGCCTATATCACTAAGAAATCCAAGAATTATTTTGCATTAAACGGTTAGGAGTTTGTAATTCATGTAATGATAGTAATAACATGTTTAATTACGTATGAATTCAATAGAAACGGGATTGCAAATGTTATCTTCTAGTTAATATGTATATTATGGCACGTGTAATAGAACTCGTACCTATTCTCAAGTCAGGAGATTGATAATGCAGAAATATGGCAAATGGTGAAGTATTTAGATTCAAAATAAATCTGTTGTATCGGTTTTCTCGATATCTATGAAAAGTAATTATTTGTGATAAGTACATTTTAGAAGATGTCGATAACACGCACACGGAATGCTAATAAAAAACCGAAAACACTTATTAGAAACCGAAAATGACAGAAGTTCTAAAGAACTTACGAAAGACTTACACTATTTTAACGTAAATCTTTAAAAATTTTTGACTGTATAATACTTAGATCAAAGTAATTTAAATGTACAGTTTAGGAGGGCGTCGCACGAGTAGAATAAACAATTTGTTCTTGCTAAGAAAGCTTGTTTAATAGAAACATCAAGCTAAAGCCTCCCACAATTGTTCATTTTTATTTTTCTGTTGTCAAAACAAAAGTAATGCGCGAGGCCAAAAGGGCCCCTCTTTCAGCACGATGAAGTATAATTGGGTTCCATCTGGAATTTCTCAGTGATCTATGCGCTGTTGATGCCTCCTATTACATGAGACTAAAACATAACAGGGGAAATGTGGGTGTACTAAACAAAAACCTACATACGTGATGCTAATGTATATTACTATTCTAAAATTATTTTAAAAAAGACACTTACTGCACTAAGCTGCTAAGAAAAATGGTAGAATGTACAAGGATACTTTAACAATATACAGGCATTCTGAGCAAATAAATCAATATTCTATTCTAAATAATAAATTTTAAGTCATGGTTCATACCGTTGCATCACAGCCGCCATGTGCATTCTAACCTCGCAAAGCCCTTCTGTGTTCTCACTTTTCTGGTGTATCTTGAACGCTCTCTCCAAAGTCTTTTGAGCGTTATTTAAGTTGTTCATCATCAGCTGACAAATGCCGATTTCTATTATTGCCTCGGCTGTTTTTTGTGTGGCATTGGCTAAAACATTTGAAATCTTAGATGCAAAGTCTAACTATTTAAATCTTAACATTTGCACTATAGAAAAGCAAAAAGACACTGACGCAGTGTGGACCACCGCTTCTTTCTATCATTCTGGACTCCTCAACGTCGGCTTTCCCTAATTTCTAATTTATACCTGAAGTATTTTATACTTTAAACTGTTTAAAATTTTGTTAAAATTTATGAGATTTTGAATTGCAGAAGTTCCTTATTTACTTTTTAAGAATGATCTCTGAGGCACCGCAGGCAGGTAAGATAGCAATGACATTTTCGCATGATTTTCTACAGATGAAACATAAAAAATAAATAAAACCCAGCAGTAAATTTAAATGCTGTGAGGTCCAGTATCATGCACTGATACTTGGTGTCCAGATGTTCCTTAATAACCCAGGGTGGTCTCTTCCACCCTGCGTTATTAAGGAACATAATATTCATATGAGTGCTAAAATGTCACTCATTAAACTCTTAATGGAACAGGAAATGCCCATTAAAGTAATTTATTTTACACACCAACTATATGCGAGTTCTTGTGATTTAACTCTTTCAGCTCAGCTTAGGATAACTCCAAACTCTTGTAACGATCTAGATAAACTCCGATACGATTCACTCCCTTACCATCATTTGCTCTTCGCTCAGCCAAGCGAGCCAATCTCTCAGCTTTAGGAGTGTCCACTTTTCTCACTTCTCGTGCTTTGTCGAGAAGGACCCGAAGCAGTTGTAAGGAAGTGGACCCAAACACGGTATCCGGAGGAACTTCCTCTCCCTCTTCTTCAGCTTCGTATAGCAACCAATTCTGCAAGTCAAGATGATATTGATCAATGACAAGTGCAACTAGAGCTGATTTTGTATAATGTGTACTCAGTGTTTAGCAGTGCGTTTTGTACTAGATTACGTGAATTATACCCAAATACATTGATTCATATAAAATACAGTCAACATGCCCCTGAAAAAGCAAAGACAGAAATAGAGAAATAATCTCAAAATAGTTTTTCCAGATTTCAGGTTCTACAAAATAGTTACTACTTCAGAAAATATAATCTATATCTATACTTCTATACTAATATATAAAGAGGAAAAGTTTGATTGTTTGTTTGTTTGCATTGAATAAGCTCCGAACGTACTGAACCGATTTGAAAAATTCTTTCACCGTTGGGAAGCTACGCTATCCCCGGGTGACATAGGCCACTTTTTATCCCAGTATTTCCACGGGAACGAGAACTACGCGGGTGAAACCCCGTGACGTCTGCTAGTCACTAATAAAGCGGTAACTAAACCTTGTTATTATTTTATTTTTATTTTAATAAGGTTTAAATTAAACAGCTCATATGATTACAAACATCTGCTGAGATTTCTGGATTTTATTTCGGTGCTTCTTCTCATTTTTTTTAAATATACCTACCGTAAACAGAATAAGTAAAAATCACTTGACCTTTCCGATAGCACTATCTCGCACTTCTGTCAGTAACGCAAATGGTTCTTCCGGGTCGGCTCCTGGAACTAGTAAATAAGTTATCATCGAAGATTATAATTAATATTCTCAGTTATAGGGCCTAATTAATACAGTGCCTCGTGCTTGCCCTAATTAGAGTGTACCTAATGTATAATGTTAAAAACATAATAGCCAATATTTATTTTAAAAAAATACTTTAGCATCCACTAAGAATCCATGAGATTTATGTAAGGATTGTGTTTCAAAGTTTGACAATTGTTAGTTTGCGTAGCATTCCCTGGATTCCACGACTTATAAAAAGGCAGAAAATCGTTTCAATCGCAATAGTCCGCCCTTTTGACAATTAATATATCTTCAGGTTCATTGCTATGTAATATAGTTTTTTTGCAAGAAAAGTTAATAGTACACTTTTTTTGCTTCACCACAAATGAGAGGCCTTAATAACAAAATTAACTTACATTTGTCCAGCAAAAACTTTCCATAGTGGTATTTACAGACAGCTTTCAACCGACCACCATCGATAAGGTACTGGCTGGATACAGCAATCGATGAATGGAAGAATTTTTCGGCTAACCATAGAATCCCCTTTTCCCTTTCAGCATAGAAGAGCGCCATATTTAGTAAATGGATGCATTCTTTCTTAGGATTGTCTGGCAATAAAATAAATATAGTATTAGACATTAGTAAAGAAAAATACCGTTTCGGTCGGAATCTGCATGTATAACTAGCACTTCGTTCGCAACTTGGATCCCTCCACCTTCTCGCCATTTGAAAAAAGTATAGACAGTCCAGTAAATTCCGAGCTTATTCAGTACAAACATTAAAACAAATCTTTTTTCTTACTAATATTTACCAAAGTAAATAAAAACGAATGGCTTGTACAGACGCCAGCACATCCACCTACCCGAAACTGTCAAATTTCCCCAATCAATTTTGAGCCTTAAGTTTAGCAATAAAGTTGAAAATTTACTAAAGAAAAGAGAATGCCAATGTTTCCTTCAAGTCTCGGCCAGAACCGACAAAGATGAACTATATGTCATAAAAAAGGAAAATAATTACAGAATTTGATAGTATAATTAGTTTTCTAAAAGAAGTACACCAAAAAAAGCTATAGTTCTTGAAAGTTGACCACATACTACTTCTAATTTTAACGAAACTATGAAATAAAGTATTAAATGATTTATTAAATTGATGATTTTTGGCACATTGTATTCACATTATTATTGTGTTTATAGTAAATATATTATATATTAAATAGGTATTTACATTATTTTACAATTAATAAAAAACACTTGTATACTTTTGACCATTTATTATTCATCAAACAACACATCATATTTCATTAATAAATCGTCTAAAAACTGGGCTGGAGGGGTTATATTTGTATGATGTCTTGCCCAACCGAGGAACCATAACATTGTCATTGTATGTGCACAGCAACCTACGGTTCTTCGCCCAACTTTTCAATTACAACAATATTTTACAATTGCGTCTCTTCCACTTAGTATGGTATAGGAACCATTGTACAGAATATGTTCACAATAATAAGACCGCGCTTGTTTCATTTGGTAAGTACCACAAGCAATTAACATCAAATCTTCCTGAGCCAAGTTTTTGACAGTATTACAGTAAGCAATGACAACTACAAGATCAAGTGTTGCCAGTACTATAAAGACAGTAAAGGTATCAATTTATTTTGAAAATCGATACTTAACTGTTTTGATTATCGAATTGAATTATTACAATATTATAATAAATATGTTAATTAATATTTGTATTCAAAAATAAAATTAACAATATTTAATATTATAAGAATTACTTATGTATAGAGAGAGTTATAACTTATGTGAGTAATTCATTCATTTACGTAGCTTCATAATCATATTAATGGAATCGATTTGCAAGTGCAATTTCGAACCGTTATTTTTTTATTTTGGTATGGCAACATTTCTAATTGAAATGGTTGTTATGAAACGTGTTGATAAACTAAATCACTTTTTAAAATGACTTTTAAACGGTGTACTTCGACAGACTTTATTTATAGTGTATAATTCTTTTTATTTTATATTATGAATTATCATTAATATGGAAAGCTTGTCGGACACTACATGATTCGAGCCGAATCTTGGCAATGCCCTTTCTGGCTTCTGTACATAATCACTTTTTACAAAAAAATACAACCGACTTCATAAAACACTAACCAGAGTAAAATGCGCTCTAGATTAGGAAGTCTGTGGCTTTGGTGGTTTTGTCTAATTCATTATTGGTCACCGACTTCTTTTGTAAAATGTTTTAATTTTGAAATTTTTACTTTTTTTGTTTTAATGTAGATGATTCATTATTTTCCATTGGTTTTAAAGTTACAATGAAACAAATAAACAGATATCGGTGAAATCAAAAAGAAAAAAAGTATATAAAAAAAAAAATGTATAAAATGAAACTAGCAGGCCAAACTATGTTCTATTTTCATAGGACTAAAAATCAACATTTCCGCATCAAACTAAAAAAGAATCACGTAAATCGGATCATTAATCACAGCGTAATTAGTGAACATACATTAAAAAAAAAACAAAAATAAATTAAATGTTTATAAAATGAAAAATACTTGGACAAACTATGTATTTTTTTATGGGACCAAATGGCAAGTATTCTGCATCGAACTAAAAAAGAATCACGTGCACATATATAAAAAAAATACCAATTGAATTGAGAACCTCTTCCTGAAGTCGGTTAATAAAAGAAGAGGGATTTATTTTCGTTTTTATGTGAATATATTCCATCTAAATTTCTACCTTCAAATTATTGCCATTGTGTACTTCTTATCGTATTTTAATGTTTTTTTTAATCGATTGGTACACAAATTATTCTAAATTGTTGGGCTGATTACAGCTTGGCAAAAAAGTGTAGAAACGGAACTAAATTTTTGTGTGTTGGCAACAATTCGAAAATAATGACATCTCATAATAAACAAAGTTCACGATTTCGTAAAATTTTAATTTCGATCACCAAACGTTGATTAATAATCGTAAAAAGTGAAGAAGAATGAATAAAACCATTCGGAGTGCTGTCAGTGAGGTTATTTATAAGGTGTACAGGCGATGTCTGGCGGAACATGAGGCCCAAACTATTCTTTGTGAACTTCACAATGTTTACCAAAGAACCGCTGATAAGACAGGTATGTAAGAGTTTGTTTTGTTGATTTTAGTTGAATCAAGTGTTAATTGATGAATACAAAGCTATATTAATTTGCTTGCATAAGGAATAACTAGAAATTTGAAACAATAAATGTCGAGCACATAGGTTATGTTTACATTTTTTCTGCATTACTCTGGTATAGGGCGCTGAGATAAATTGATACTTTGGTGACTTGATTTATAACTGAATGAAAATTCACTTTCTACGTAAATTATACTTTAAGTGCGATACCAAGGGAGAGAATTATTTGTTCTAGCGTTTGAATTAGAAATATAAAAGAAATTGTCGTGCTATAGTCTAAATCTATTATTTAATTCAGGGAAGGCTGTTATCGTTCTAAGCAAAATCGTGCTGGAAGGAGATAAACAAAAGGGTATTTTCTACATCCGGCTTTTTAACAGTATTTGATAAAAATGTTTTACTTTTAATATTGTTAGGGATAAATGAAATATTTCGTCTTTACAGGAAGCAGCTGAACGTGCATTGCAAGCTATTGCCGAGGAGGATTGGAAGAACTCGTGCTAATATGTAACAAAAATAGAAAATGAGTACTGGAAAAAAAATAACTATGAACGAGGAAATAGAACGATTAGTAATAAATCTAGAAGATGATAGTAGCATCACCTCTGAACCCGAACATGACTCAGATGAGTTTGCGGCCTACGTGTTCGGGGTAGAATATTTAGAGGAAGATTTACTAGGATAAAATATAGAAATTATGTTATAAAATGTAATGTTTTCTTTATTTATAATTCCTAAACAATGTTGTGAACTCAGGAGTATTTACCCAATTTGTTATTTTTAGGTAAGTAATCAGTTGCGTGTCGAGAACACGTCCTTGTTCATTTTACTTACCGATTTAAAAAAAATAATACATAATTAGATTAATATTAGTCTAAAAAACAGCTAAGTATCAAGACTAGGTTGGTACGCTATGCGGTTGCCACGGGTTGCCATACGAAGAGCACAGTGGCGCCTCCATTATTTTCTACTCTTTTTTGCCAAGCTGTATATGTGACAAGGAGCAAACATATTGTTTTATAGGAAAAGGAACTTTTCCGTATTTTCTTCCTTGCCTAAAATATATTCTATGGACAATTTAATTTCGACACAGGTGCTAAACATATTGAAAGTATTACGACGTTTACTATTAATCAATCAGTACACACCTTCTTCGTGTTCTTGTTCAGCTTTCTGTAGAACATCTGAAATGTGTTCCAAATAATCTTCCCTCTCTCTGAGGTCTACTACTATACCGATATCATCTTCATTGACAAGCTGTACATTGTCGTAAATAAGGTCTCGAAGATACCCTGACGCATCTGCATAACCATTTTCTTGTAGTTCCAAAATAAGACATTCGTGTAAGGGAAGCTTTTTCCTTGAAAAAAGAAAAAAAATACTATAATAATATTTTTAAAATGCATACATTAAATCTTTTCTACCACATTCACTGCAACCCAATAAGATTCCTTAACAAACTTCCAGAGAAAATTCAGTTCCTTTACCTCGTTGATGGAGGTCGCGAACTCGAGAGTGTTACTATCCGTGAGGGCCTGAGTGCGTTTCCCAGGTCGGGCATAATCTTTAAAACACGGTAGGTTCCTACTTATTAAACAAGAACTTACAAAGTTCATCGATCTAGTTGGTGATATTTGTAAACTAAAGACATTCAATACCTATAGACCGGACATCACGATTAAAATTTTCGTCCGAAACTTGTGTCCTGGTTGGACACAAGTCTAGAAACTGAATGAGTTTTTTTTAGTACGCTCCAGTGCCGCTCCAATATTCATATATTATTCTAGATGGCGTTACTGAGACATGGGATAAAAGTTTTTCTATGACATTTCCTCGAAATGCCCGCTCTATGTATACTAATAAATAAATAAATAAATTATAAAGAGGTAAAATTTGTTTGTTTGTAAGTTTGTATGTAGGGGGTAATCTTCGGAACTTATTATCCAATTTTAAAAATGTTTGCACTGGTGGAAAGCTACACAATTCCCGGATGACATAGGCTTCTTATCCCTGTAATCCCAAGGGAACAGGAACTACGCAAGTGGAACCGCGTAACGTCTGCTAGTAGTACATATTTTAAATCTCTTCGTTGTAAACCAAAGACATTTAAAAGACGAGCGGGCATGGACGAGCGGGCATGTCAAGGAAATGTCATAGAAAAACTTTGATCCCATGTCTCAGTAACGCCATCTAGAATAATATATGAATATTGGAGCGGCAGCGGAGCGTACTAAAAAAAACTCATAAACTTGCGTCCGGCAGGACACACTTTTTCGGACAAAAATTTTGTTTGTGATGTCCGGTCTATAGGTATTGAATGTCTTTGTTGTAAACCAAGTTCATACCTTCGTACGCCATTCGAATCGAGAAATGTTAAAGAAAATAAAGCTTTGCTCCGAAATGTCTCCAAACTATTTTTGGTTATACATGCAACAAGTTTAGGCAGCTGTCGCTTCTTTGGAAACACAGTACTAGACTCCATTATTGAGTTTAAATTCCCCAAACTACTATTTTATTGAAAACTTTTTTTTAAAGGGTGTACTGTTGAAATTATTGACATGTGATAGGTATTATGTCAAAAATCGTTTCAGACCAGCTTGACCAAAAACTATTTTTCAAAAATACTGACTGGATATTTTTTTTTGTTTATGAAATGAGATCTTCTAGCTGAGTAATTATTCAATGTTGTTTGTGAAAACATATTGTAGGAAAATATGCATATTATTAAATGAGATTTATTTAATTTCATACAAGTAGGTTTATTTCAACATTTGCATTGCGATGATGTGATAATTTCAAAGCGAAATGGAATATTTTAGGAAGACACCAAATAATAGGATACAGTAAAAAGGCCTTGTTAGTTTTTACGAGTGTTCTCGTTAAATTTTATGATGAATTCGGCAGAGTCCAGTGCGACCCCACATCATAATATTTCATTGTGACCTGAGAGTTCCGACATTTAGAAAATAAATGATAGTGAAGGTCAATGTTTGAGTAAAAAGTATTTTGTTTAAATGCAAACAGGGTGACTATTATGCGATAGGTATTTTATGTATAGTTTTAATATTTATGATTCACACATATTGACTGACTGACTGAGATATCAACGCAGGGCCTAAACTATAAGGGTTAGAAACTTGAAACTTTGCACAGGGGTTCCTTTTATTACGTTGGACAGCACGAAGAAAGGATTTTTTTTAAAAAACCCTCTAAGGGGGTAAAACGGGGGTGCAAAATTAGTATGAAAAGCTTTGATATTCAAAGTTATTTCAATAAAATGTTATATTTGGGTTATAAGTTCCTAAATAAACCATTTGGGAGCTGGATGCGAAAACCGACATCAACGTGGGCAAAGCCGCGGGCTTCAGCTAGTATAAAATATGTTGTTTGTTCGATTTTATATGGAACTGCACCTACAACTGTTCGTCTCTGCATCACGCAAACGTTGACTGGTAGAAAATGCCTAGGACTTCAAGTCTGCTTTTTTCATCTGGGTACTTAAAGTAAATATTAATTAAAGAAATAAATAAAGTTAACATTACAGGCGTTGGCATTAAAAACTCATTATACCCCAGGGTTTGATTATTTCTTTCATTTTGGTGCTAACGATAAAACGCTTGCAATAACCATGTATATTATAATGATATCTTTGTCACGTACGACGCACGATTGCGTTACAACATTGCTCATTACATTCTACGTGATTGTATCTATCCTCGTTAGAAGATAATATAGTACACATTCACTATCTGTTGTTGGTCATCGGAAATTCTCTTAGAATATTATCTATCTTCTATCTATACATATAATAAGACTGTAAAAAAACTGTGTCTGTACATTGAATATATTTAAAAAATAATAATTGAGGGGGGTTTAGAAACAGTAATAGAGCACGAATCCAAAAAAAAAAGTCTGTCTGTTTGTCTGTTTGTCCGTTTGTCTGTTTATCTGTTTGTCTGTTTGTCTGTGTGTCTGTTTGTTTGCACACGCTAATCTTCGGAACTACTAGACGGATTTGAATGATTTTTTTTTGTTGTATAGATATTAAGTCTGGGCAACACAAAGGCTATAATTTATCTTGGGAACTGGAACACCTGATGCAGAACCGCAACAGACCAGCTAAACTATAGGCGATACAAAAATGATCCCATAGCAAAAATTGTTTCACGTGATGAGCATTTTCTGCTGAGAGAATAAATGTGAAGATCCGGAACACCTGATGCAAAACCGCAACAGACCAGCCAAACTATAGGCGATACAAAAATGGTCCCATAGCAAAAATTGTTCCACGTGGTGAGCATTTTCTGCTGAGAGAATAAATTTGAAGATCCGGAACACCTGATGAAGAACCGCAACAGACCAGCTAAACTATAGGAGATACAAAAATGGTACCATAGCAAAAATTGTTCCACGTTATGAGCATTTTCTGCTGAGAGAATAAATTTGAAGATCTGGAACACCTGATGTGGAACTTCAAGAGCCCAGCTACACTATAACATATATTGGAATGACGTCTTAGCAAGAGTTGTTCAGCCTTATGAGCACTCGCTGTTGACGTATAAAAATCGAAGATCTGGAACACCTGTTATGGAACTCCAAGAGCCCAGCTACACCATAACTCAAATAGGAATGACGTCCTAGCAAAAGTTGTTCAGTCTGATAGGCATTTCCTGTTGACTTATAAAAATCGAAGATCAGAAACATTTGATATAGAAATTAAAACTATCACTAATTTCATTGCATAATTATAAAATAACATAAGTAGGAGGTACCACGTGGTGAAGGCGGGAACAGTTCAGGACTGATTTTCGATGACGATGGTATATCGTTGAAAATTAGACTCTACTGGCTAAAACTCCCATTTTTTTTATCGTATGCCTTCGGGCTTATGTTATTTGAGTGTTTAATTTCCTTTTCCATTTATCTTCGTTACACGGTAGCTTACCCGGTAACGCAGGGGAGCAGCCACTTAGATTTTAATTGATTAGGTATCATCACAATAAAACTATAACCATGCCTAGAACGAGGTCAAATTTTTCCCAATGTTCCAAAGGTGCTAAATGATTAAAGACCATAAGATCCCAACAATCTACCGAAGAGCGTTAGGAGAGACTTGATGCTGTTCGAGAACATGAGGCTGCAACTCGCTCCGTGGAAACTTCTTGGGATCGCGAAGCACGCCTGCATTCTCAGCGTATTTATGCATCTACATCCAGGTCTCTAGAGACCAGTGAAGAATTTGTGCGCGACTGAACGCTGATCGTGAACATCATGCACTGTCTCGCGAGTTGGAGACGTTCACGGAAAAAGCTTGAGTTTTCAGCGTATATACGCATCGACTCTAGAGATAAGTGGGGCAAGGAGATGCGCGACTGACCGCTGATCGTGAACGTCACGCAACATATTATAGGCTATAATTTATTTTGGAAAATGGAACACCTAAAGTGAAAGACATATAAAAATGGTGCCATTGCAAAAACTATTCCACGTGAAGAGTGTTTTCTGCTGTGAGACTAAATTTGAAGATCTGGAGCACCTGTAGGGGAACTCCAAAGCCCAGAGACAATATAACATATACATAATAGAAATGGCGTCTTAGCAAAAGTTGTTAAGTCTGATGGCATTTCCTGTTGACCAACAAAAATAAAAAATCTGGAACATCTTGAATCGTCTCGCGCATCCCATTGATTTCCCGTCCCCGGGCTTATAGAATTTGACATCAGATGTTTCAGATCTTCGATTTTGACGACCCCGTTGTCGCTGGCATAAGCAACAGGATCCGCGTACGAAGTCGCGGGCAGAAGCTAGTAATATAATATTCCACAACTTTCATACAACGCCACCTAGTCCCGAGCTTGTGTTACGGGTAATAAACAGCTGATAAACATACTTATATGTTTTCTAAATACATACCTACATATATTATAGATAAATGGGGTATTTGACAAAATTTTAGTTTTTAGTCCCTCATCTGGATTAAAAGAAAATATTCGACACATATTTTTTCTTTTTTCAGTCAGAATGTCGCATGACGTCACTAGCCAGTACAGTTTATACTAGATACTGACGTTAATTCGACGATTAATGCGCTCAATCTAAGCAGTTTTCCATCAATTTGAAAAAGAAAAAAATACGTGTCGAATATTTTCTTGTAATCTAGATGAGGGACTAAAAATAAAATTTTTGTCAAATAGCCCATAACACGCAGACACAGAACAAATGATCGGGCGTGCTCATCACACAGCATTTGTCCTGGTGGGAAATCGAACCCACGACCTCCGACATAGCATTCAGGGCCACTCAGAGCATACAGGCGTAATAATACGTCATAATAATGTATAAACAATAAATATCCAAGCGATCACGACAAATTTCCCGTCTATTTTTAACCGACTTCAAAAAAAGGAGGAGGTTCTCAATTCGGTTGTATTTTTTTATTTTTAACCGACTTCAAAAAAAGGAGGAGGTTCTATGTTCGTGTGTATGTATTTTTTTTTTTTTTTTTTTTTTTTATGTATGTTACCTGATTTCTCCGCCATTTGTGGACCGATTCTCGAAATTCTTTTTTTGTTTGAAAGAGTAGACTCCTGAGGTGGTCCCATTTTAATTTGGTGAAGATCTGGTGCTGATCTTCGGAGATATACAACGGAACTCTTCAAAAATAGACGGCAAATCTATCGTGATTGCTGGAATCGCTTGGATGTTTATTGTTTATACAACATCATGATGTATCATCAAGCCTGTATGCTCAGAGGGGTAGGCAGATGTGTTCAATATACCTAGATTTCGACAGTTAGGTATGTTAAGTTTCATTTATTAGGGTTAGGTGGATAACCCTATTATAATGACATGTATTGTTAACAATTAACAATATAAAATGAATTCATGGCAAATGTTTGTATGGGAACAACTAAAAATGGAAAAATAAAAAACTTTTTTACAAAAAATAAAACCGACTTCAAAAATAACACTAAACGGTGTAAAATAACTCTAAATTCGGAAGTCGGTGGCCCATCAAGAATAAGACAAAAGCACCAAAGCCACAGACTTCCTAATTTAGAGTTATTTTACACCGTTTAGTGTTATTTTTGAAGTCGGTTTTATTTTTTTGTTTTTTTTTTTAGGGTTTGTTACCTCAGTACTCCGTCATTTATGGACCGATTTTCAAAATTATTTTTTTGTTTGATAGGGTATACTAACAGATTGGTCCCATTTGTATCAAAACTCATACTTGATGAGGGATCTTTAAGGAATTGAGGGAACTCCTCAAAAAATATAGGCACACATGCACCGAATTCAACATGTTTAGTAACAAATCAAGCATTTTCATTTAGAAAGTATCATTTGGTGAAGAAAAACTGATGAAGAAGACAGGCAATGGAACTCTTCAACGCATAACAGCAAATTATTCGCGATTGCTATACTCAGATGTGTATGCTGAGCTTTTGTATTTCCACAACATAACATTACGCCATTCTATTTTTAAAGGGGCCGGCAGAGATGTACAGATTAATGTTTAGAGATAGAACTTCTTTAGCAATTGTTATCCAATTTCAATGATTCTTTCAAGTTTTGAAAGACTTTCTTTACATACAAAGAAACTAAAAATTACAAAATAAAAACTTTTTTACAAAAAAAAACAACCGACTTCACTAAAAGGTGAAAAATAACTCCAGTTTCGGAAGTCGGTGGCCAGTAATGAACAAAACAAAACCACCAAAGCCACAGACTTCCGAAACTGGAGTTATTTTTCACCTGTTAGTTTTTTTTTAAGAAGTCGGTTGTTTTTTTTGTAAAAAAGTTTTTTAAGAGTTCCGTTGTATATCTCCGAAGATCTGCACCAGATCTTCACCAAATTAGTGAAATGGGACCACCTCAGGAGTATACTCTTTCAAATAAAAAAAGAATTTTGGGAATCGGTTCACAAATGGGCGAGAAATCAGGTAACATACATAAAAAAGAAATACATACACACGAACATAGAACCTCCTCCTTTTTTGAAGTCGGTTAAAAACCAAATATTCCCAATTTAGGTAAGTATATGCATGTAGAGACGGTGTATGAATATCAAAACTATATTTAGTTCGTCAGTAAAAAAATAAAAAATAAAATACCTAGATATCTAAGTATTTTTTTTCCTTTTTAAATTGATTGAAAACTACTTAGATAAAGCGCGTTAAATTTAAGGAGATGGGGCTTGTGACGTCTTAATTCAGTATACAAACTGTACGAAATCTTGATGTCATGCGACATTTTGACCCGATGTATCGCCGTTAATTTTTAATTACGTGAAAAAAGGAAAAACAAGAGTGTCTAATATATTCTAGTAATCTAGATGACGTACTGAAAACTAAAAGGATCAAGACCAAAAGCAGGCTAGCAAAGATGCTCGAAATAAAATGAAATTAACATACAAATTATTTGCTTATTTTTTACAAGATTTTCACTTCAGGAATTTCGTTTTCGTATCCGGAATTATGATTTTAAGATAAAAAGTAAATTAACGATTGCTAGGTTGCTTACTTGCTGTTTGGTTACTTATTACTTCAGAAACTAAATATTCACATCACCTCCACGACGGTAGCTAAACGGCGCGGCCTTACATTTTATACTGATATGTAGAATTTGTGAAGTTAGGGTCGGTAGGTTAGGCAGTGTAGATTCAGAAGCTTGGCTCTACATGAGATCTGATATCTTTTTCACAGGGCAAACCTTATGTGGTAGTCTTGGCAACATTTTACATGAAATGTTTTGGTGGAATCTTTTGTTTTGTTTTTAACTAACATAGTTGTTTTGTACATACATGAGTGATCTGTTGTCATTTTATAAATTGCGAGTACGTTAGACATTTTGTTGGTTATCACCATATTTGTTTGATTAGGTACAGACGCCAGCACATCAAGTTATCAAATTTCTTTGATCGTTTTTCAACTTTATGTCAAACAGAATAAGGTTCATATTCAATTGGGAAAATTTGACACATTGGGGTAGCTTGATGTGCTGGCGTCTGTACTTCAAAACTTGGGTATTTATGTTATAATGAACACTTTAATTTAATAGTATATAAAGCAGTCTATAATAAATAAAGATTTATTGTGTTTCAACTTGAGACGAATTTCCATACATCGTTGGTCATAATCCTTAAGTCAACTGCCTACTATGAATCTCTTTAAACAACTAGTTTTGCTTGTCTCATTGCTAATTAGAACAATTTCGTAGTAGGATAACTTAGGTAGTTCTTCGGATGGTATAGTAAATATGGTCGCCGCGTCCTCGATGTATGGCCTTGTTTGTAAGATTTTTACTTCTAAAAGAATTTTCTTTATAATTTGAACTTTTCTTCTGTTATTCGTCAATCCTATATAGCATTAAGCAAAATTATGAAATATTTCATTACGTTGAACTTTTGTTTCGCAATGTTGTGTTCCGAATTTAATAAAACTGTTAGTGGCCCCAATCTAGTCCTACGGGAGCTATTATAAACTCAATAAAATTACGAAAGCGTGCAAGAAAATACACTTTTGAAATTGAGACGTGCGTTGCATTCTTTTGCTAGCAAATAAAAGAAAAGCCAGTGCTAAAGCGCAACTTCAAAGAGGCCTCTGCCAAACTGCGATGCAAACTACGATAGACTAAATTGATTGTTGTAATAAGTAGTATGCAAATTGCATAATACACTTAGCCACTGAGTGAACACAGTTATCGCTACGAAATTATTGAGTAACCTGACTCTTTATTAGGAAACCTAAAGGGTAAAAACGGGACCACCTGTCCGTCTGTCAGTCTGTCATCAGTCTGTATCTCATTACCGTGATAGCTAGACAGTTTTCACAGATGATGTATTTTTGTTAGAATACATTGCTTTGTTAGGGTTATATACAACCGTGGCTAGAATATATCCTCATAAGATAATATTTCCTTTTTTAATACTTTTAGAACTTGATTTTTAGTAGTCGAATTTTAGTTTTATATCGGCATTTTACATCTACTTGCCTAAAACAAAGTAAAGATAAAGGTAGGTACAGACGCCAGCACATCAAGTTACCGGGCGTTACCCCAATGTGTCATATTTTTTTTGAATGTTTTTTAACTTTATTACAAACAAAATAAAGTTCATATTCGATTGGGAAAATTTGACACATTGGGGTAACTTGATGTGCTGACGTCTGTACAATGAAAACCCAGTCTAGACATTGTGAGAGCACATACCGATTATTTAAAATCATTAATCGTGATGTCTACATGACTTCGTTAGTCTACAGTAATTAAAATAAGCTAATAAAGGCAAATAGTCTACTTACAGTTGATTGAATGTACATTGGGTGTAACCTTGAATTGTGGTAACATTATCACGGCCGGCGACACACGACCCAAATGTAACAAATTACAGATCATGTTAGGCCGCAACCACACACATGTGTACAACGTATCTTTTTGCTACATACGAGAAGAAAAGTATAACCTTGGTCAAGGTATTCAGTATTAGTTTTTCCTGCGAGCAATGTGTTTTAAACCTACCTAAAAAGTTAACAAAGTTCTATTTGCGGTGCCGACAAAAAGTGATATTTATAAAGAAGCTTGACAAATGGCCAAAGAACCCAACAAGCGTAATGAGTCTCACTTTCATTTAGACCAAGTCATTTTGTTATGACATACAAAGTGTTAATAGAGACTTTGTCTCTAAAATACCAACAGACCGGTTAGTTAAATAACTCTTCGGAGCGTCCCCTGAACTTCAGTTTCAGGTCATTTATACTATTACGAAAAAAATATTTGTATGCATGAAAAGAGCGACGAGGTAACCTACTTTCCAATCTCGGTACGCGCCGTATACAATGGAATTCACTCGATTGGCTAATCAAAGCTCTATTTTTAATGCTTTTATTTGCCTGTAGAAGTTAAAAAAACCCTTCTTAGAACAATAATTTCGCCCTCTATTTAATTTTAGCCCCTTTGTTGCCCTAGTTACTACTAATCTTACTACCAGTTGTAATGCCGTTGATTTTGATTACCCTTCCTACTACTCCAGTATTGAGCTGTTAGAAAGGAAAAAATAAATAGCCCGTGTTACTACTGTGTATTTTTTATAAATAAACTAATTTTATTTCTAGGATTTTTTTTTGTTTGTGTTTTTTTTTAAGTTTTCTTGAAACTTGGACAAATCTTTTTTGATTCTAAATTTAATTTGGTATGGATTTTATCATCTGAATAAAGAAATATAATAATAATAATAACGTTATATCTATTTTTTTTACTTTATATAGGTCCAGCGTAAAAGTGCCGGGAAATTCGTAAAATATGATCCGTAGCACATTTGTTTGTATCCCTTTAAATTTGAAAACTAGTAAAGTAGGCAGTATGTTTTCAACTTAACCTTTTTAGGGGGCGTTTCAGACTGGCGCCGAAAGGTCGCGCGTCGCGCCCGTTTCACCGAGTCGCCAAACTATTCCGATCAATTCTACCCTTGTCTCTCTAATCACCACCATTACGATTTACAGTCGATACAGATAAAACACGAATAAAACAATGATTGTGCGATTTATTAGTACCTCGGTAACTTGTATAGGAATTATTTTATGAGCATTTGAGTCTAGCCTTGTTGAATGTACCTACTGATCTCAATACATTTCTTTTCACGATTCAAACAAAAGTCTTTGGTGAATGTGCGTATAGCAGAAATGATTTAAAGTAAGTACCTTCAATCCAGCGAGTAATCGGGCAAGAGAAAATAAATGTCTGGAAAAATAAATTAAAACAGAATAATACTTTATTTGCGCCATTCGATTATTTTCATTATTTTCTTATTGGTGGTGGCCACGTCACCACGTGTTGGTGGGTGAACATTATCTTATTAAAAAGAATTTTATTACTGACACGTTAATGGGTTTCACGCCATCATCAGGCAGGAATCTGCCTTGTTGCTCCGCAAAATGCGGGCATCCTGAACAGTAATCTTATCTCTAAATAATAAGATGTACTATACTAACTTAACTGATAATATTAGATTATTTTTATCTACTAACCTATGGGTGTATTTAAACTGAAATAAAGTAATTTTTTGTCATTTATTTATTTAATTTTATTGCACACAAAAGGTACAATATGAATTTTCCTTTATTTATTTTTAAATCTTTCAGCTATCTCTGTCTAATTCCAAACACGGTAACGGGTGACTAGTCTTTGGGAGCAGTGTCATTATTTTTATTATGTTTAGCTTCAATTAAGATGGCCGGGTCGAAGACTACTGTTGAGTCAGTGGGTGTCGTTTCAATTCTAGTATGGCTTTCACTCGTAGTACCTCCGTCGCTGCTACCTTCACCATTTTTACTTTCTTCACCTTGTCTATCTTTGTTCTTTTTTGCATTCTTTAATGCCGATAAGAGTTCTGAAACAGAATATTACCCATGTATCATCATCATCTGTTTGTGTGTTTGACGACGCCTACACGCGTTAGCCCTGAATAACGAACTACGAACATCGTTTTGTTCGCAGTTCGGGAGCGGCTTTCCCGCGTCTCGCTCCTCACACCACGCACGATTGTCGGCTTCGTTGGACGACTGTAGGTTTTTAGACTGTGGTATATTGGCCTCGGTTTCTATATATATACCATATACCAGTCTATATAATATACCAGTGTTTTATATGGAGCGACACCTATCTGCTTGCACAACCCAGTTACTGGGTAGCACGAAGATTTTATCACGGTAAACTCTGCTGTCCTTGGATTTTTTACCTTCAGCCTAATTCAAGAACAATATCCAGTTAACATGCCAAAAACGAAAGACATTCAATACCTATAGACCGGACATCACGAACAAAATTTTCGTCCGAAAAAGTGTGTCCTGCTGGATACAAGTCTATGAGTTTTTTGTAGTACACTCCGCTGCCGCTCCAATATTCATATATTATTCTAGATGGCGTTACTGAGACATGGGTTAAAGTTTTTCTATGACATTTCCTTGACATGCCCGCTCTATAGTATTTTAAATCTCTTTGCCAAAAACAGTCCAGTGACATGTAAATAGCAATAAATGGTCAACGATCGATGGTGGAATAGAATATTCATTTGAAATGGATGAGTTATGATGAATAATGTCATGTGAAATAGCTAGCTCTAATTTAGCTTTGAATTGCCTGAATCCGTAGCAAGCCAAGGACCAGGCCGTCGGCTAATCTCCGCCCGAGATCTGACGTTTGAACTTGAAATCCATGAATTAGTCTAAAGTAATCTAAGCATACTTAGGCCTGATTTGTTCGGGTAGCCCTAGCTCTTAAATGATTGCGATTTATTCCTTGTCTTATTGGTGTAACAATGGCACGTAGCTGACATTTTAGTGTCCCTTTTTGAAAACCATCGATGATATGAAGTGACTTTGTTTACTTGACACTTTATGTAGTTCCATCAAACTCAAACTCCGTTATTATTTCACCAATCCATCAGAGAATCTTCTACCTAGAAAGGCGTTGCCGTAGTTGACTTGAAAAATCTTACTTATACACCACACTCAAGTTGACCGAAGAAACCACAGTCTCTACAAGGAACACGGTTCACAGATGGCCTCGATCTCAGCAAACCTTGACCTACCTGCGCTGCATGCACTATCACCTGTCTCGTAAGGACCTAATGTCTGTCACACATACTTACATATGTCTGTCTGTAAATGTTGCTAGCGTAGCTGCATATAGGGCCAAACAAAAAACGAATGTATACAAATTTTCAACCGAGAGGCTAAAATATAATACAGGGTTATTTTTCAATGACCGGCCAAATTTTCACAGGGTGTTCTACCCATGAATATGAGCAACTTACCCTATAAGACTAACTCTGAATTCACGAAATAAAATCAGCTGTTTCATACAAAAGTTCAATACCCACTCGACTAAAATATTATGAAGCAGCTCATTTTTTTTCGTGATTTCAGAGTCGGTCCCATAGTGAAAGTTGTACATATTCATGGGTAGAACACCCTGTGAAAATTTGGCCGGTCATTGAAAAATAACCCTGTATATTGACTGCATGGTTGGCGCAGTTGTTATGCATTTGGCTGTTATGCTGCGTGTCGCGGGGTCGATTACAGCATGCAACAAATATTATTTGTATGGATTATATGTAGTTGGTTCAGGACTCCTAGTGCGACCTGATTCTAAAAGATTCTCAAAATCTATGAATGTGGGTTCCTAAACGACAATGACTGTTTACAGCATCGAAGTGGCTTTTTCACTTTCCACAACCCCTAAGATCCTTTGAACCCTCTGCAAATGTCGCAAGTTTCTAATTAAACGCACGTGTGTTCTGAACAAATATGCAGGAAACATTTCTAACGCCGTAAAGCGAACACTTTCATTTCGCCATACCATTGGAGTCGGAGCAATGGGGTATGTAAAGCTCTTCGTTCAGCACCTCTCTAAGACAAGAGGGTTTGATAACTGTTATGGTCACAGCAGAAGTGCTTACCTCGTCGAAAATTCGCAGAAAGCGGCATATTTTACGAACTGTTACCACAAATTTTAATTTATGAAATCATGTGGAATGTTTGCACTGACTGTAATTCGGTGTCTTTCTGCATTTTGTTATTATTTTTCATTGTTTTCAATGCCTCGTTTGTTTGACACAAGGGTTTGACAAGCTTCTATGTGAAGTTTTATGATAAAAGCGACCATGCACTCGTTATAGAGAATCGATTTGAGCCTTGCGTACACTGCAATATTGACTATTATTACTCATTCTTCAGAGTTCTCCGTTACTTTGCTTTTCTAAATTAAATTCCAAATAGTGTATAGGTTAGTTTATCGTTGTTGAATATTAATTTTCGAGTGAGCATCAAGAATATATAATGGCAAAATACCAAGATCATGAAAATAATTCAATATTATAAGATAAAAAAACTTTAGATAATTGGATTACTGTCAAGACAGAATTGGATCAGGCTGAGATAATTTTATTTGACAATGGATTACTTGAGAACTTAGCTTGAGAAGTTGAGAATAATAAGCATTGGAAAATATTGGAAATGTCTAGTTGCCAAGGTTGCTACATCAGTATTTTCATCTTTTATATCTAATAACTAACAGTCTCATTTCTAATAGTCTAAAAAGTTTTAGTAAAACAATAAAAAACTTGAGAGGTGTCAAGGGACACCCGGATGGAACGAAGTTCCTTTCGATTAATTAGTGAAGGAATTGTAATAAAATTTTATTTTTTTTAAGTTATAATAATATTTTTTTTATTATAATCACGTTTAAAGTGGGTTATACAATTAAAATTTTATAATTTTTAGCCGCACAGCTTACAATAGCTTACTATAGCAAAAAGTGTCGTGACAACTTTTCGTAAGATTTTTTTGCCGTCTAGCCCCCTTTCACAACGCGCGATAAGGAACTTCGTTCCAAAAATACCTATGTGAGGCTAAAAAGGCCCCCAGCATTAGATGCAATATTTTTAAAAAAGTATGTGTGTACTTATGTACCAGCGTTAGAAGTCATACTTCTTTGGTGTAATAAGATACAAATCACCCGTCAACATAATTAACAGACCAGCAGGCCTGGCCATATTACACATTCTATTTCTATTATCGTAATCGAAAATGGCGTATATGGAATCAGCTGTTTGTCAACTGCAAAGACATTCAATACCTATAGACCGGACATCACGAACAAAATTTTCGTCCGATAAAGTGTGTCCTGCCGGTCACAAGTCTTTTTTTTAGTACGCTTCGCTGCCGCTCCAATATTCATATATTTTTCTAGATGGCGTTACTGAGACATGGGATCAAAGTTTTTCTATGACATTTCCTCGCATATCCGCTCTATAGTACTTATTTTAAATCTCTTTGGTCATCTGTCAAGTGTTAACGAGAAAAAATTGTAATATGGCTGAAAATGAAATACACTTGACAGTTGATAAACAGCTGATTCCATATACGCCATTTTCTTCCTATTATAGAAATAGAACAGAAATAGAATTTGTAATATGGCTAGGTCTGATGGCTAGGCCTGCTGGTAGCCTGACCTGCGACGATCGCATTGCCAGTCCTTGGGCTGACACATTTATTTAAATTCATCAAAGAAGTTTAAGATACTATAGACATGCGAAGAAATGTCATAGAAGAACTATGTTCCCATGTCTCAGTCACGCCATCTAGCATAATATAGCAATATTGTAGTGGCAGCGGAGCGTACTAAACTAGACTAATCAAACTTGTACCAACTAGTATGGGATGAAAAAAATTCACCTATTGTAAGTATTGAATGTCTTTAAAATTCATAAATTAATCAAAACATTTAGCCTCATCATTCTTAATTAAAGTCCTAAACAATATTTTGTACTTTGTAGCACTCTACTTGCGTGTCCCGCTGTGAGATCATTTTCTTCTTCACACAATACGTTGACATAATTAAAACCGTTCATCCCAAATTTCGTAGACGCTTGTCTTTGGTGGAATGTTGCCATAATTTGTCTCCTTCAGTTTTCTACCAGTCTTAAGGCGTTGCAATTTGTCTTCATTAACATTTTCTAAATCACCCGGGACATCAATCTTCTTGTATACGGTGCTCATAAACTGTGAAGAGTTTATAATTGGTATGTTTGATGTTTTTTGAGTCTATCTCTAATGATGCACGGATAATTTTCAGTGGGACTATGTGTGGTTATTATCGGTGTGTATTTCGTTGTTTGTCAAAAATCATAATCTATTTTTTATTTGGTAGGTACTTAGACTTTAATGTTTACGAATGGAATTCTACAAAAAAATAATATGTGTCCCACCCCAGAAACCCTTCTTGAATCATCATCATCATCTATGCTTATAGGCATAAAAACAAATAAATGAAATAAAAGTGTCTGGTTGTAATGATAAAATAATACTAAATCTATATTTATAAAAATCAATTGCTGTTCGTTAGTCTCGCTTAAACTCAAGATCGGCCGGGTCGATTTAGCTGATTTTGGTTTTGAAATTTTTAAGGAAGTCCAGGAAAGGTTTAAAAGGTGAGTCGATTGCTGTTCGTTAGACTCGCTAAAACTCAAGAACAGCTGGGTCGATTTAGCTGATTTTAGTTTTGAAATGTTTGCGGAAGTCCAGGGAAGGTTTAAAAGGTGAGTAAATATGAAAAAAATGCTTGGAATATAGTAAAAACAGAATTTCGCTTTCCATTAGAAACTATTCCTACCTGTCAAACATTTGATGTTCGTCCCGTCGCCAGTACGGTATCCTACTATTCTCAAAGGGGAATGCCCACCGGTCATAGACACTTCGGCCACGGGTGCCCACATATAAAAGCATATGGGAATGATAGTATGCAATAAAAAGAATGAACTGGTTAAGGAATTGATTTAATAAAAGTCCGGATTTTTAAGATATAAAGGTTTTATATTTTCACATATAACAGTTTTACAATAAGGTATTTTATAATCTTATACATCATTTGCATCATAAACAATCAGCACATCATCAAGGAATTGAGCAGGAGGTAAAATATTAGTCTGATGCCGTGCCCAACCCAAATACCTACCATAATACCGTCATAACATGGGCACAGCATCCTACCGTTCGACGGCCGACAATACAACTGCAACAATACATTTTTATTGCACTTCTACCGGAATCATTGCTATTAGTTAACAAAATAACACAAATGCAAACGAATTCGACTTTTGGTAATTTAGTTGTGATCACAGAGCATGTAAAAACTTGTAATTTCGCGTGACAGCTGACAGATTCGATGTTGCCACTTAACAGACGCATAATCGATATCGATTTTTCATTTGAATTTTAATTAAAGTCTATAAAGCGCTTTAAGTTCTGCACGCCTAGTAAAATACATTTTCTTGTACTTATTTAAATTGTATATTAAATGTTTCATAGAAAGGATTAGAATAATTGTGCATTTTCGTTATGATCTAAAGAATTTATAGTAAATCAACTAGCAATTCACTTGTTTCATTATCATAACATCAGAATAAATTATAACACCATAAAAATCGATCGACAAACAGAGAATCGATTTTTTTAAACGTGATTAGTAATTGGCAACACTTTTATTTTTCTCCGTAACCTGCGGATTTGTCATTTATCATTTCGTTACTTTTTATTTGTGCAATATTTTTCCAATCTTCTTTGGATAAATGAATACCGCTATTTATAACCATAAAAACAGACGTATTTTTCTAACAAAAGCAAATTGTTGGGCGTTTCATGGCCGAAAATGGGCATTTCCCTTTAAGAACGTATTTAAATAAGGATTTAGAATCGACAACATATATTGTAAAATTTATTATGTTAAATACTGGAATTGTTGCCTATTTGGATTTAAATAAAAACGTAAAATTATATGTAAAGTGGACACTATACATATAATTTCAGACAACGGATCAACACAATTTTTCAATAATACGTACGACAGATTCTTCGGATAATAAATAGAGGCAAGACATCACATCTCAAGTGGGCAAGTTCTTTTAAAATCCTCAAGTAATCGGACTATGTCGCCTACAGTCCCACGTTATCCCTGCAAAGATCCATCGATGACAGGTAATAACACACACGCTTCATGTATTTCAGATGAAGGTCTATCGATAAGTCTTACCATGTCTGTTTGAAAATCCCCTTCGACTGAGTAGTTGGATTTACTGACTGTACTTTCCAAGGCTTTTAAGTAGTTATGAAAAATGTTGCAAAGATATTCAATACTTACTTATACCTTGTTATACCTAGACGGGACATCATGAACAAAATTTTCATTCGATACTTGTGTCCTGGGTCCACAAGTCGATTATTCTAGTTTAGCACGTTCTGCTGCCGCGGCAGAGCATGCTTAGATGGTTTGAAAGGCGACTAACGAAAGGTATTTACAAGGCAGATGTAAGTGGGAACACCGGGTGGGGACGCCCTAGAAGAACATACATAGACCTTATTGGTGAGGTTCTTCAGAAAGGTCAGGTGCGTAGTACTTGCATGTGTGTATGACAACATGTATGAATCTAAACGAAGTAAAAGCAGTGTAAGAATCGTAGCATATGGTGCTCTGTAATTTCTGCCTACCCCCATGGGAAAAAAGCGTGAGTTTATGTATGTATGTATGCATGTATGCTGCCGCGGCGGCCTTAATAATATTGCTATATTATGCTAGGTAGATTGCGTTACTGAATTACAGATTTTCCTACTTATTTTAGTATTTTAAACCTCTTTGTGTGATTGAATAACAATTTATTACGACCACATAATCGGATTTATTGGTAGTTCTATCAAGCAGGGATAGAACTCCCAATAAATCTGGTTATGTTGTCCAATCCGTTTTTTCAAAAACATTAAATGATACAACAGACTCATATTTGAAATGAGTTCATCCTGAAATGGGTCAAAAAAATAGATTTAATATAAGAGAACATTATTTTATAAAGTTTTCAATTGAACGGTGGTAATGCTATCTGCCGACATACAGGCTCGTGGCGTGTCGGCAAGCCTGCCATAGAACCACAACTGCATTGCGAAACAACACTTAATTTATAGCTATAAAACTGTTTGTTACTACATTGGGTTAGAGAATGCTTTATATTTCCTTAAGAAAAGCGAAAGATTTAGGTCTAGGCCAAATAAGCTTACTGTTCACTCGGAAATCGTACTATCCGACTTGAGAGTTAAATCGTTCAAAGAGTGACCCATTCATTTGGTAATCTATATCAAATACAACACCTTTTAAAGCATTTTTCAAACCCAACGCGGTATAAACACTTTAATAGATGAGCTTTATCTTATTGCTAACTGATTACCCAACGAAGCTTACTTACTTAAAATACAAGTTTTCTGAAACGAGGATAGTCACATTTTTTTTCGGAATAAACCCAGTGTGTTTTTGTGATCTCCACAAAAAAAACACTTGAACGCTAAAGAGCGAGTTGTCTCCCATTTGCTTCTGAATGTATCTTATTATGATACGTCCCCCTACAGCCCCCGCATGGTCAATGTTCCAGATAAAACCTCAATTACCGTGGCCATTGCTCGCTTAATGTAGTACATTAGGGACAAAGTAGCTACACTTGAGGGTAACAGCAGCGAATATAGTGATACTTCTAGCTTATACTTTAACCCTAAATGGACCTAGGGGTTGCATTCAAACTGTAAATCTAAATTCCCTGTTTCACTGTTAAAACTCAAGCTTGACGTTCTGAGTATAATTGTTTCAGTTAACAAAGTACCTACTTGCGTGTCTATTTGTGAGTTTGTAATGGTGAAAATTTTGTTAAACATGGGTCTTCATAGAGCCTTGAACCTAATATAGAAACACGCTTGTTCGATATGACTACATACAGAAAGCACAGTTTTTAAAAACCTATGTTCCTAAACAGCACGTTTTGCTGAAAAGATTGAAGTGAAGTTCATAGAAACAACTGTTTCCAGAAGTCTCGGTTCACAGAAAGCACCTCTGGATAAGAAACTATGATATTCATTTTTATTACGTTACTAAATTTCACTTTTCTGGCTCAGATTCAGACCCGCGTTATGTTAGTCGCTACGTAAGTACGTACCATAATATTCATAGTATTCGACGCGACGTAATGTGCATAATCATAATACTTATTATAAAATCAACCCTAACACAAGTTTTAAAGTAATTCTAGATTCTCTATTTCACTATTTGGTCGTAAACTTAAGCTTCAAGTTCCGAGTATGATTGTTTGTAAAAGGCAATGTACTTTGGGGCGTGTGGTTATATGAGTTTATATTGGCGATAGGTTTGCTATACATGGGACTTCATACGGTGCAAAGTAAGGGTAAACAATAGACTGGCGTAACCTTCGAGGAATATAGGCTGTTTCGGATAATCCAAGGAACGTGGGGAGTGCCCACTACGTTTGCACAGGCGTAAAATGTGGAATAAAGTCTACGTGGCCTATGTTAACGTTTTTGTGATCTACTTGTTAGCGTTAATGCACGTTAAAGCCAGCTAGCTAGCGTTGTAACACGATCGCTTATGTCAAAAAAATCAACTCTCCATACATAAATATCCGAACAGTTGATCGAGTTTTGTATGGAGAGTTGTTTTTTTTTGTCTGTTTTCCAAAAAGTCGTAGAACAAAAATGTTGTTGTTTATGATGTTAGTAATCTACTCCTGCGAGGTTTTTGGTGTTTTACAAATAACCCTGTATAACCGACATCTTTCAAGGCATTTTAGTAGTTCCTTATGAATGATTACTGAGCACCTACTTACTTGATTTTTGTCACAGTAGGTATTCTATTATATGGCTCCAGGACTATTGGGTATTGATCTCCCTTGACAGAACATAGTAATGATCACTAGGCAAAGTGTACGATTAACTGTCAAACACCTAGCTTTGTATTGGCAAAGATTTTTTAAATTGACACTCGCAGGGATGTGACGTAGCGCACCGTACCGCGTTTTATTGTTACCGTAACTTGATTCCACTTAAAGTAATACCATTTTTTTTTATCCATTTCCAGTATAAGTTGGCCTCGGATTGTAAATTATTTCCTTACAATACTAGGTCAGCGTAAGCTCGAAACGTATAGCTTGATGTATAGCCGTGTGTACAGACGCCAGCACATCAACCTACCCCAATGTGTCAAATATGTTTGATAAGTTTTCAACTTTATTTTAAACTTAATAAGGTTCATGTTCAATTGGGGAAACTTGACAGTACATACATACAATACCTACATACAATAATATCAGAAAAAAATCAAAAAGATACCCATCAAAAGTATAATATGAAGTCAATAGTATAGTACAGTATAGTATAGGTAAGCCCTTTTAATAGACCACGATGAATACTGTACGGTAAGTACAGTATTCATCGTGGTACTTATAAGTTTGAGTCTGTTCAAAACAAGCCAATTCTAGCAAACAAAATTGTGAGAAGGGTAGACAGACACCTTATATTCTCTCCAACGATTTGACAATCTAAAAAATATTGGCATTTCCATACATATGACTAAATTATCATTTAAATGAATTCAGTTATTGGGTATTTTTTCTCGACATTGGGTCCTGAAACTCGATACGAGTCGTTAAATTCTACTCAGTTAGAAATAAGGACGGAAAGACGATCATTGTATTGTAAAGACAGGAAGGCAAACATAAGATTTATACATATGTTGGACCTTGTGTATCATCGACTGTGCAGTGGACATAATATACTTCGTATGAAAATAAACCGATATTTTTACTTGATTTTTTTCATAGATTCTCAAGGATGAAATGGCCTGTTTTCTTTTTAAATATTATAAACTAGTGCTTGACTGCAACCCCACCCGATGGTAAGCAGTAATGCAATCAATGATGGTAGTATTCACTCTAGCCTTGACAACACCTATATTATACTCGGACGGGAAGACCGCAGCGGGTAATTTGTTCCAGTCCTTCGCTGTACGCGGTATAAACGACGAGGCAAAACGATTATTTTTATTCATTGCAATATACAGGCTCGCTACTTGAAGCTTTCTTTGTTATGAATATTCTGTCCGCAGAAACATAATAGAACTAGCGTTTAAAATTTGATGGTCGTTGGCGTCGACCTCGTACGCATTCTACAGGTCCGATATCCCAGAGATCCAAGAACTTTAGAAAAATAATAATAATATTTCACAAAATTCACACAACGCTATCTAGTCCCAAACTATGCAGAACTTGTGCTTATAGTACTAGACAACTGATAGACATAGGTACTTAACATAATTTCTAAATACATAAGATAAATTATACCCAAACACAGATCAAATGATCGCACTCATCATACAAACAATTTGTCAATACTCAATACTCAATATGTTCATTGCATTCCACACTGTGAACTTAGGTGGTAGGTACATAAGGATATAATAATATGCATTTGTTTTGGATCATTGTGCTGTCTTGGGTATTAACCTTTCAATCGTGTCAATTAGAGACACAATAGAAAGACAATGACAGCGCAGACATGTCCGCTTGGGGTTTAGTAAATTAATCGAACCCATGACCTTTGATAAAGCAGTCAGGACCAATAAACACTAGACCAACATGCCAGTCAATAATATAATTCAATCATGATTTAAAAGACACGCGGACGTGGACACTTATCATCTACCATCTATTATATTATCATAAGAACGTTAATAGTGGTTTTCCGAGAGCAATAGGTACGTTTTAGGTTTTTATTTCGGATCAAAGGTCAATTTAAAAATATCTAAAACTCAATTTTAGTTTATGCACACCTGCAAACATGTATGGAAAATTTCAGGATGATCGATGTAGTGGTTTAGACGTGAAAAGGTAACAAACAAACTAATTTACTTTCTTGTAAAATAATAGTTAGAATGTTCTTGAAGTCAATGACAATTCTATCTCAATGACTTTCCGTCGAGACAGTAGGTACCCTAATTTATACAATAAGGCGAGGGAAACAAGTAAACCCTTTCTCAGTCAACTATCAAGACCTATCAACGCGTAGCACGTCTCAGAAGATGCCTACCATTTCCTTTTCTCAACAAAATTTCTAAGACAATAGGTACCATTTATCTTTAGGTCCCTCGTGGATATTTATAAAAAGAAATCCTTTTTGTTCAAATCGTCAAACCAGATTAGGATCTGCCAATAAATCTTGAGGGTGTACAGAACTTGATTCGACACTAACAAAGTAATACGTTTCAAAGATTTCAGTGGTATTGTTCATGTAACCGCTGACGTATTTCTTGGGATCATTTAGAGAAGTTTCGATTTGAAAAGAAAACATTCGAATCGGCAAAGGAATGGGAATGAAAAAGGAAAAAGATAAGATGGTTGCTAACATTGTAATAGTTCATCTCATACTTACACTACTCATATACACACACACACACACCTATTTAAGTAGTTTTTTTTGTAAAGAAATCTTACCTTAAATAACAGTCTCTTACTGTCCCATTACAGAGCACAGGTAGGTAGATCTCTTCTCATACAGGGAAGACATGCGTATTGATGACACTTACTCAAGGCGAATTGGCGATTTCTGACTTATTAACATCTTAATTTCATTTGTCCTAGACATTTTTTCCGTCAACGATGTTACTGATGTCCAATAAAAACTTAGTGAGTTTAAAACACATTAAAAACTCACATTGGTACTTTACTTTGGCTGGATGTAGCCCAATAGGATATCACGCCATTGGACGCAATATTAACTTTTTCTTTTACCATTCGCTCCATTTCTGCCTTCGCCATCAGACACGATTTCTTGCATATCCATTTAGTTTAATTTTCAATTTGCCACCTACTAGTTATTCGTAATTGCCTTATCGGGGACATTACCGTATCCCGAATTAATGCAAATGAGCCCCGGCTTTAATCTAAGTTGTGAATACGTGCTTGTTTTACCAACAGTTTTCCGCAAGAGCCTTAGCTTATTTCAAACGGCAGGTAAGCAAGTGACTATGAGTAACTTACCGGAAAACCGAAATGAAATATCACACCAATAAGTAGCTTGTCATACTCATAGAATTCAACGAAGTAGTGCGGTGACAAGAATAAATTAACTACTTTTAGACCAAGATTACAATGAAACATAGAACACAAATACGGACTACCGACAAAAGACATTAGTCATCGACATCCTCCTGCCCTTATCCTAATTTATTTGGGATTGGTTCAACGTTTTCTTCTTCCACACATATATATTTTACATCATCTCAATAATCACCTCCTTTGAAAACCATACCATAACCTTCTCTTGACCGTGGAGATCCTGCGGCCGTTGTTATACCGCGGATCCGACATCAGCTGGAACCTCGAGTTTTTACGTTTGATATTATGATTTCACTACTTTAAATAATGCAGACACGACGTATGTGTAATCTACAACAGCCACCACCGGTTCGATGACCCAGGATAGAATGGTGCAAAGAAGCTGTTGATATTATTTTATTTTTTTATTCATTTTGCTCCATTAGTGTTATTGCTGTACGGCGTTCTGATGCGAGGGTAATTAAATACATAAATACCAAAATTCAATATTCCATCGTTTCTTTATTTTTTCATAACATCATTCTTATTTCTTCGCATTACATGACCAATTTCCACGTAACTTCTTGTTACAGGTGATTTTTAGACTTAGGTACATACAATTTTTGTACTCTTCCGCGGAAAACCATAACCCAAAAGACAAAGAAAAGAAAAGAAAAAAGCAAATGCATAAAATAAAATATAGTACCTATCTATTCTTTTTTTTCTGTTGACTCAAATCCAATGTTTCAAATAGACTAGACTAGAATATACTGCCTTGACGCTTCATATCACAGATAAACATTAACATTTCACAGCCAAAGAAAGTACATACACAGAACTTACCTTAGTTGTCTTAAAGAACTTAGTAACATAAGTAAGTGAACGCATACAGGTAAAGTCCGGTGAGCCCATAAATGTGCCTTGAAGAAGTAACCGCAATAAAACTGAAGCAAAGACCGTGTGGAGTTTATTTGGAAAGTTTAAGCTCGGAAACACGCGCTGTAAACTATAATGTATCTGGTAAAAGACAACACACTGTGCTCGTGACTGTAAATCTCTATTACATACATAAAATTGGGAAAACAAAGCTTAGAAATGCCAATGGCTTTTTACTTTTTTGACTGGCCTGTTGGTCTAGTAGTTAGTGACCCTCACTGCTATGCCGGAGGTCGTGGATTCGATTCCCACCCAGAAATTCGAAGAATTCTGTGTCTGGGTGTAATTTATTTATAATATGTATGTATTTAGAAATATATAAGTATGTTTATCAGCTGTTTAGTACCCAACACATGCTCTTAAGCTTAACTTGGGAGTAAATGGCGTTGTGTGAAAAGTTGTGGAATATTTACTTAACACAGGAATAGTTTTTTACAAGCACAAGAAAATAATAAGCATAACCGATCAGTCGCTTGCGCAAAAAAAAGTTAGTTTATATTGCCAGTTGCATAAGACCGCAAGCAATCCAGGGGATAAGCATTCTGGTCAACGACTTCACATTTCCACCTAACGTGGCAAATGAATATCTATGGTGGCATGACAATGCTACCAGTCTTCTAGACTAGTTTCCTGATGACAGCGAAATGCCTGTACTTTGACACCTAGATGTTTCTGGTCTTATATTTAGTGTTCATTTTTTTTTTAAATGATGTGAGAAAATCTTTATGATTGGCCGCACACCGTCACGAACAACCGACACCCTGATGTTAGCTATAGATTTTATGAAAGATTTTTAGCTTGTTACGCCAAAGAAGTATAACTTTTAACGCGTGTACATACACCCTTTTTTATTTGCAGTTAGTTAAATATATCAAAAGAAAACAGAAGATCCTATATGTAGATAAGATGTTCTGTTAAATCTTGCGACGTTCGGAGTCCTATCTTTATACAGACATAATAAATTACAGACAGAAAGGTACTAAAACTTGTTGTCTACAAATAATTCCCTCGATGGATGACGCAAGCCAATTCAGTGTGTTACTGTGACCCCATACTTATTTTTAAAACACGCAGACTGTCCCATTGTGATCCTCGTTAGGTACAGACAGAATATTAGAAGATTATCTTTACATTAAAATACTGTTGAAGTGTCTGTTTGTCAAGGCAAAATAACAAACACAACAGCTTCTTACTAAATTCATGTGAAAGCATAATAATATACCGTAGTCGTAACAATTAGTTATTTATTTATTTTTTCAGTTCAGACAACATGATCTAATTTGTTAGTAAAATACCTTATCACTAGTTTTAGGAATGCACAAACCAAAAATAAAAACAGCAAGATACGCAGAGAATGACTGAGCAAGAATTGCTACCCAACCGTTCTCCCCATCTCAGAAAAAACGAGTAAGACTCTCCGCCACCGTTTTCAAGTTTGCTATTGTCACTGACCCGTGTTCTACGCATCAGAAATGCGACTTTTGAACGAACGACTGCATGAAAATCGTCAGTCAGATTCTGAGCAAACATCAGCTCTCATGCGCTACGTTATTACATACTATGTTTTTTAATTTACTTCTTTGTTTGTTTGTTTTAAAGAAACTTTCACTAGCAAATAACTAAAGTTCAAATCAAATCAAAAGTCATTTAACCAAATGAGGCACAAAATCAACACTTTTTAACGTCAAGAGTAAGTTACGTCTACTTTTATTTTAGGAAAATCACAAGGGACAAAGTGGGGTGAAACAGCTAGTCCTATATTAAAGTCGTGAAACACAATACTTACAACAATAATGATGTTACGTGACCAATTCACAGAATGTACGAGTACGTATTAAATAGAGTGACCATAAATGGGCTGGTCCCTCATTATATTTAACGAAAAGACGAATGTCCTTGCAATTAGATAATATTGTGGGGATGAAGATTTATTGGTATAAGTCACGACAAATAACAAACGTTCACGTTTTAATTCTGATTATCCAGTATCCAGAGATTTTGAGATTTTGATGTCTATACATGTTTGTATTTAAAAAATAAAATATATATATATAAATGCACTGGTATACTGTTGTTGGTACAGTTTATAAAACTACTAGGGAACGTCTCGCGGTTTTTCCCGCATAGTTCCCGTTTTCGAGGGAATACAGGGATAAATCATCAGCTAGTGACACACTTATGTCAAAACACTTATGTGTGTTTAAATAAATAAATAAATAAATAAATGTCACAGATCGGAATTACAATTCCAGTGTCGCCGCTGCTAACAGAAACCTACGCGAAAAAAGCTTCACGTTTTTGTCAACCCTTACAGCCACCCTCTGTTTGTGCAGCAAAGCTATCCGAGACAAAGAAGTGTAAGCCACCTGCCGCAAAAATAAATGAGCTGGATGAAGAAGGCTTTACGTTGGTCGAGGGAAAGAAGCGTCGATCGCGACACAACCGCAACAAACGTGGTACCGCTCCTGGAAACGACGACATTCGCGCTGCCGTGCCCACTATGCTCCTGTATGTTTCTCGGTTGAACCAAGACACATCGGATGAGAAGCTCCTCCAGTACATCACCAGGAGAAGCCAAAGTCAAGTCAGTGCCGAGGAACGAACATTATTGAAGCTGTCGCGGATGAAGTCGAGTAGGACTACAAACTTCAAGTTTTACATCCTTCAAATTCCTGCGACGCATAAAGCAGTCTTCTTCAGTACTGACTTTTGGCCGGCTGGAATAGTTTTCAGACGCTTTAATGAAGCACGACCTAAACCTAGTGTGGTTTAAATATTATTTTTATTTATTATAACTGTGTTGCTTGCTATGGGGTTTTATAACCTGAATTAAAGATTATTATTATTTTATTTTTTATTATAAAAAGTGTCAATGTTACCCGGGGATAGTGTAGCTTCCTAAATATGAAAGCATTTTTCAAATCGGTCCAGTAGTTTTTTAGTTTACACGTGACATACAAAAAACAAATCTTACCTCTTTATAATATTTAGTTTAGAAGTCGTTAATACAATTCATTTTCATAAAAATTGTGGCGCTATTTATTAAATCGAGCTACGAACAATAAAATATTTTTAATGTTGAATACTACTTCATTGTGTCTAAATTATAATATTACGAAGTTATAGTAGATTAAATATCATAAGACTATTACAAACATAAACGTATACAAATATATTACAGTAATATATTGCTCTAACACGACCACATATTTCTGATAAAACACACGCATAAGTACTGATGATTCCAACCCCAACACGTCAGACACAGTGATAGGATTTTATTTCTTTTGAACAAACATTACCGTTTAATTTTACCCCATGTACTAAAAGTCTTTAAGTATAAAATCGTTTAACAAAAATATAATACTGCATAATGTCGTGTACGCCAATAATTAAGGGAGCTTGGCTTACATAACACCATTTTCATAAACATCCGCTACAGCAAAAAGCTTTATAAACTTTGGACTGTTGGTTCGCGACGAAATAACAACCGGTTCAAAATTATGAACATAATTAAAAGGAAAGCATTATCATAAACAACGTTCGGTATTTACGAATAATAATACAATAAAGTCATAAAGGCTATATTTGTATCTTAGTATTGTAAGCCACGTAAATTATTGTACCGGTCCTTTTAAGCTTTACTTATCGTGAAAATTCAGATGTTTCAAGCGCCCGATAAGTTAGAAAAACCCTCATCGAAATGCAAAAGTTTTGCTCTTAACGTGGTTTTAGTATTAATCGACTTTTTCGTCGTATATTATTCTTACATGACCAGCCAACCGAAAAGAAATTCTCTTTTTTGTCATTAAGTCATGGAATGAAAGTTCATTTTTAGGCGCCCAGTCGCCTTTTGATAAATAGTCAATGCGGATATTAGAAGTGGTTTTGTATAGAAAATACGGACGCAAACACGAGGCGTTTCTCTAATCATGCTTCATACATTGGCGCCAGGTGTACCGTGTCTACCTGGGGTCAATAACCATGTCTCGAACCGCAATATATAAAACGTATAAAACTATGTGTTTCATGAAAATTGGAAATGTGACTAGGCAGCATACTGAGCAATATTGTTTTCTTGACGTCAGTAAATATCACTAGTCATGATGTGATTGGAATTTTTCAGCATTCCTCTAGATATTTTTCATATGAAGCGTGTTATCTCTATAGGATCTGATATTGTTGTAAAAGGAGGGAAAATGAGGAATTTTATAGTGTTATCTGAGAATTTGTTTTAACAGATTCTGAATTCCTGGATGTGAACAGTCTAGTTATGCTACATTTTTGTTATTTTTGTGTCGCGTTACTACGCGACCTAGTAGGTAGTTTTTAAAGAATTTATGCCCAGTAAGTAACGTTTATAAAAAAATAATACGGTAACTCTGAGACTTTACAATTTTCTATTTACAACTCAAGACCAGTTACTTATTATAAATGTTCGATATTCTATGCTGTTGAATTGAGGGTAGATGTTCACCACTGAATTCAATCGCCAGCGCGGTGACCCGCTCGTGGCTCAGGTAGCATTCGCGCGTCGAACTGAACGGGTGATTCTTATTTGATCGTATCAAAACCTCATATTTAAACGTTTTAACAACTTTATTGTGTTTGTGGACTCACTGCCGTGTAGTGTGCTTCTTCCGAGACCTATTGAACCTAGGTTTAACCTGGAAACCCAACCTGGACTTTGTGGCGTGTCGTGCATGCCTGGAGCCGAGCTTCAGCCCCCTGGTCGAACGAAGGTAGGTGGTGTTCAGTCAACTTTCTCGGAGACAGCAGGAACGAACTTTTCCATCCTCAGACACTATACATACATCTATCCAAACACACAAAGACCTGCCAGTAAAATCTCTCTCTTAAAAGATTGTAAAAACTGCACAATCAAATTGGTCCTTCGTCCCGGATAGGTTTCTGTGTGTCTAGAACTCGTAGTTCTATTCTAGCCGTGCTAGATTAATCTTTTCATACCTAACTCGTAGTTAGTGTAAAGTACAACAGACGTTCTGTTCTAACCCATATTTCTCTTTCTGATCGGATCAGATAAATAATTCTTTATTAACGAGCTAATAGCTTGACAATACGACGTAAAGACGTTCTTTACTGCCCTTATTTTGTTACAATTACATTGTAAAACTCATTGTTAAAAACCCCGTCATTAGCATTCATAAAATAACTGTCATAACCTTTTTGTATTTTACTGGCAGCTTTATATTTATATATTTTCACATAACACACACATATATTTGTCGTACACATATTATTTAGTGTATTTGTGATTAATTTGCATCGTTTCATTCGTTAATCTCCGTTAATTTAAAACATTTATTTGTCCACGCTAACTGTGTAGTTAGTAAAACAAAATGGCGAATCCCGGTACTAGGAAGTTGAAAAAGCTTGATGAACCGGAGGAGGTTCACAGTAATGAGTTAACCGTGTTAATTCATAAAAAACAACGAATGTTCGAGCAAATGCAAAAAACATATGATTTATCAATCAATATTTCGGATGCTGGGTCGATTGATTTATTTTTAATGCACGTGCAGCTAATTGATAATTTACGTAGTTCATTCGAAAACGTTATCTTCCAAATTCTAGTAGAAGAACTTGCAAATGACCCGAAATCATCACTTCGTGATCATGAGTTGGAAAGTTTTGATGAATTATATTTTCGGGTCAAGCTCAGTGCATCGAAATGTAAACCTAGTGCTCATTGCAATAAGGATGAAATTCCCGCTCGCTCAGTGGAATCTCGACCACGTCTTCCAAAGTTAGAACTTTTTACATTTGATGGAAACATTGAAAATTTCAATACATTTTGCGAGACGTTCTGTTCTCTGGTTCATAGTCAGGGGAGTATTCCGCAAATAGATAAATTCCACTATTTGTTATCATGCACAAAAGGTGCTGCATTAAATATTGTAAAAAGCGTACCTATTTCTGCTAGTAACTATGAACTCGTTTGGAAAAGTCTCCTTGATAAATATCAAGATAACAGAATGTTAGTCGGTAGGTATTTAGATAAAATGCTAAACTTTTCGCCGCTTCAAAAAGAATCTGCTGATAATTTAAACTCATTCATTGAGAACTTTGACCATTCATACAAGGCTATAGAAGCATTACATATTAATAACTTGAGCAGTTACGTAATGTGTCACGTTGCACTGAGGGCCTTAGACCCCTACACTCGTAAATGCTTTGAACAGAAATTAGATCAAAAATCTATTCCAACTTTTGATGATTTGATAACTTTCGTCCAAAATCATATCAAGGTCTTAGATCATTCTTCATCCTATTCAGCTAGTTCAAACATGCAACAAACTAATCAACGAAAAGTCACTGTACCTAGGCAGGGTAAAAATAATTATTCTCATGCATCTTCTTCTAACACAAAACTTGCGTGTTTGCATTGTGGAGAAAATCACATGATTTTCCGTTGTGATCAGTTCCGTAAACTGAGCAACGTTCAGCGCATTAGCCGTGCTAATGACCTGAAGTTATGCCACAATTGCCTAAAACCTAATCACACGACAAAAGAATGCAAAAGTGAATTTAAATGTTACGTGTGTAAACAGTCGCATCATACACTATTACATAGTGATTTGAGCGCGAACGGTAGTGTACCGAAACCGGTTTCCTATTCCAAGTCAGCTGCGACGGAGCAGTCTCCATGCGATAACAAAGCGCCCGCACTCAGTAGTAACAATCACCTTGCGTCGACGCATAACTACGCTGTTATTCTAGGGACAGCCGTTGTACATGTAAAGGATTCGTTTAACAACTACCAAACTTGCCGCGTTCTAATTGATTCTGGCGCGCAATCGAATTTTATTACATTTGACTGCTTTCAACGATTAGGTTTATCTGCTCAAAATTGCCCGTACAATATTTATGGTCTAGGTGGCGAAAATGTAAAAACAAACGGGATGGTATCTTGTACCATTAAGCCGCGAAACTGCGCGACTCCCTCTTTTGATTTAAATGCGGTAATATTATCGCGCTTAACTTCCGAGTTACCTACAGTTCAAATACCTAATAATGTTATTCATCATTACAAGGATTTAGAATTAGCTGATCCGTCGTTCTATAAAAAATCTCCGATTGATATAATTTTAGCTGCTGACATTTTTCCCTATATTTATGATGGAAAGAAATTAATTATTAATCCCGACATTCCAATTGCGTTAGGTAGCGTTTTTGGGTATGTCGTGACGGGAAGACTAGAAATGAAATCTTTTAGCAACAATTGCCATGTTGTAGCGGCAACAACATCGCTGGTGTCGTACACCGTTGAAGAGAATTCGCTTCACGAAACTCTCAAACGTTTTTGGGAGGTGGAATCTTCGCCGTGCGAAGTTCCCATCGATCCGTTAGAAGAACTGGCGGAACGAATTTATGTTAAACAACATTATCGTGATGAAATCGGTCGATATGTTTCGCCCATTTTATTGAACCCTGAGCATAAACCACTTGGTGACTCGTATGACACCGCTCTGAAGCGACTCACTCAGGTCGAGCGCCGACTTGCTCGATCTCCGGACCTACGTAAGGCCTACGTCGACTTTATGACGGAGTACGAGACCCTCGGTCACATGGAACCCTATGAGGGTACAGAACCCTCAGGTTATTTTATTCCACACCACTGTGTATTACGCCCGTCGAGTACTACGACGCCCTTGCGCGTAGTTTACGATGGTTCTGCCAAAACTACTTCCGGTGCTTCGCTCAACGATACACTTTTAACCGGCAGAAAGTTACATCAGGACATACTTAAAATAATAATTAACTTCCGACTTTACGATGTATGCTTCACTGCTGATGTCTCTAAAATGTATAGAGCTGTGATAATAAATCCGGTGGACCGGAAGTATCAGCACATACTCTGGCGTAACAATCCTACGGAACCAGTACGTACCTACGAACTTACTCGAAATACGTACGGCCTCCGTAGTGCACCATTTGTCGCGGTACGCACTTTACACCAGCTGGCATCGGATGAGCTGGCTCACACTGAACAGCCGAGATCCAAGGCAGCAGAGATACTTAAGAAAGGGACCTACGTTGATGACGTATTGTGGTCGTGTCAAAGCAAGGAAGAAGCTTGCACTTTGCAAGATGATTTAACCACCCTACTTAAAAGCGGAGGTTTTGATTTACGGAAATGGGCAAGTAACTGTCCTGAGTTGCTAACTAGAATGCAATCGGACCAAGTTACTGCTATCAACTTTCAAGACGATACGTTATCGTCATCTCTCAAAGTTTTAGGTTTGACATGGTTACCCTCGTGTGACTCATTCTCGTTTAATTACAACTTGACTGACGCCAAACAAACTAAACGTTCTGTTTTAAAATTGCTCGCGAGTATATTCGACCCGGTAGGTTTTATTTCACCTTGTACTTTTGTCGCGAAGTGTATAATGCAAGATCTCTGGAAGCTTGGATTGGGCTGGGATGATCAGTTACCATCTGAGTTGACTTCCCAATGGAACAGATTTATTACCGAGTTATCAGCGTTAGGTAAATTACGAATTGAGCGTCATGTTTTAATATCGAACTTCAATAAAGTTCAGCTGATAGCATTTTGCGATGCGTCATCGCGCGGCTATGCAGCGTGTGTCTACCTACGTAGCGTAGATAGGGATGGTCATGTAAAGGTAAGGTTGCTGACGAGTAAATCTAAAGTCGCGCCTCTAAATCCAATTTTGTCAATACCTAGACTTGAACTTGAGGCAGCCGTGCTCCTCTCTAAGCTTGTTAGTTTTGTCGTACAAAACTTATATGATTTTAAAGTTTCGATCATCGCGTTGGGTGATTCGAACAATGTTTTAGCGTGGCTACAAACGCCACCTTACAAATTAAAAACTTTTGTGGCTAACCGTGTTAGTCAAGTGACCGCTGTGGTCCCACCAAATTGTTGGTTTCACGTGAACAGCGAGAATAACGCTGCCGATGTTTGCTCGCGAGGTGCGATGCCGGCTCGCTTCGTGGAAGATGCCACGGGGTGGGTTCACGGCCCCCAGTGGCTGTATGACGATCGACAAAAATGGCCAATTAAATCATTTTATGTAAAAGACAGTTTTAAAATTCCTGACATAAAATCAAATTGTGATACATTCGTTTTAAATTCCTGGGATGATAAAAATATGGTTTTAAAAAATGACTTAGAAGAAACATTTAATAAATTATCATCTTTTAGTAAATTGCAACGTGTTATGGCATGGTGCCATCGATTTGTGTCTAACTTAAAATCTAAAAAATCTGATAGGTCAGGTGGACCGCTCAGGTCAACAGAGCTGAAGACAGCTCATGACACTATCGTTCGGGTGGTTCAAATTAATCATTTTCACAATGAGATCGCATTGTTGCGTAAAAATAAATATGTAGCTTCCTTGCGTAAGCTTTCACCCTTCGTAGATTCCAACGAATTCCTCAGGGTGGGGGGCAGGCTCGTGCAGTCCGACCTACCCTACAATATGAAGCATCCCGTGCTTTTACCTAAATGTCACACGATCAAATTGATCATAGAATATTTTCACCGATTATACCTACACATAGGGCCGCGTACGTTACAAGGCTTATTATGTAAAAACTATTGGATAGTTAGTGCTCGTAGTATTATTCGATCCGTGTTATCTAAGTGCAAAATTTGTTTTCGATGCCGTCCAAGCTCAATTCAGCCCGCTATGGGTACGTTACCCGCGCCTAGGCTTAAACCAGATAAGGTTTTCAACCATGTTGGTTGTGACTTGGGTGGGCCTTTTTTTGTGAAGGAAAGTTTGAGGCGTAACGCAAAGGTCTATAAGTCGTACTTGTGTCTCTTTGTTTGTTTCTCAACAAAAGCTGTGCACTTAGAGGTTTTGACTGATTTAAGTTGCGATTGTTTTTTAGCTGCATTCGATCGTTTTGTCGCTCGCCGTGGACTTTGCAGCTGCCTATATTCAGATTGTGGCACTAATTTTATGGCGGCAGCAAAGCATTTGAAAGAAGTCGTAAACTTTTTAAATAAAAAAGACAACTATGATAAGATTATCAATGGACTGACAACTCGTCAAGTAGAATGGCGTAACAACCCGCCCAATGCAGCAAGTATGGGTGGACTTTGGGAAGCAGGAATCAAATCTGCCAAACATCACCTGTACCGTGTAGTAGGTGATCGGTCACTCACTTTTGAGGAGTTGAGTACTGTTTTCTGCAGAGTTGAGGCTGTTTTAAATTCACGCCCTCTGTGTACCTTATCGGACAACCCAAACGAGTTCGATGTTCTTACCGCGGGTCATTTCCTTGTAGGTCAATGTTTATTAGCTGTACCGGAATATGACTTGGATGATGTTCCTCAGAACAGATTGTCACGTTGGCAATCCATTCAGAAGGCTTCCCAGTCATTTTGGAGGCGTTGGTCAGATGACTACCTTCACACTCTCCAGCAGAGAGCGAAGTGGTTTGAATCTCCACCAAACTTGAACGTTGGTGATCTAGTTTTGCTCAAGTCAAATCTGACTAAACCTCTTCAGTGGAATTTAGCTCGAATTGACAAAGTACATAGTGGCGTTGACAAAGTAAACCGCGTTTTAACTTTAAGAACCAAAACTGGTTTAATTCAGAGACCGACTAATAAAGTCTGTCCATTACCCTATGCAAATTAATAACGTTGTATTAAATCTTTAAGTTTAAGTTTATTATAGTACACATACTTTTAGGTACACTCCACTTGTGGAAAAATTTACACATTACTTCTATTTATAAGCTTCGTAAGTTTATTTTAATTCCTTAATATATGTCTGTATATCTATATACCCTACACTTCTCATTCATTTTAGGGAAATCAATCATATTGATTTCGGTGGGGGGTATGTTCGATATTCTATGCTGTTGAATTGAGGGTAGATGTTCACCACTGAATTCAATCGCCAGCGCGGTGACCCGCTCGTGGCTCAGGTAGCATTCGCGCGTCGAACTGAACGGGTGATTCTTATTTGATCGTATCAAAACCTCATATTTAAACGTTTTAACAACTTTATTGTGTTTGTGGACTCACTGCCGTGTAGTGTGCTTCTTCCGAGACCTATTGAACCTAGGTTTAACCTGGAAACCCAACCTGGACTTTGTGGCGTGTCGTGCATGCCTGGAGCCGAGCTTCAGCCCCCTGGTCGAACGAAGGTAGGTGGTGTTCAGTCAACTTTCTCGGAGACAGCAGGAACGAACTTTTCCATCCTCAGACACTATACATACATCTATCCAAACACACAAAGACCTGCCAGTAAAATCTCTCTCTTAAAAGATTGTAAAAACTGCACAATAAATACAATGCATATTCATGCGAAATATGTTTAATGTCGCAGCTTCATATTTCCAAAAATAGTAACCATGGCCACATTTAAAGGATATTTTCATCCATTACGTTAGATGTTAAATTAAAATCCTTTGTTGCAAAAATATGGGTTCTCATTTTATGAAAACAAGGCCATCCTCGGTTGCCAGCGGAGAGGTCGCCAGAGGAAATTATATTTCCTTTGACAAACGAAATACGAAACTTTTTGACTTGAACGCTTTACAGTATGCAAATGATCTCTTGTCTGATAGTTGTTTTAAACTGGTTACTTTGAAGTTTCTGTTTCTGACTCTGCTTATGCTTTCCTTTTACTTCTGCTTGTTCTTTTGACTGACTGACTGTCGTGTTATAATCAATCAAGTTTGATCTTCTGGAAGTGTCCTCCCAGAAGTTTCGACTTAGCAAAATAATAGTAATGATGTCAGTTTCTTCTTAAAATAACATCGTAACATGACGCCTGTAATCCCCGAAGGGCTAAGTACACCCACATTTAGCCAGATATGTTTTGGCCTCATGTAATAAAGTTAATATAATATTAATAGTATCTTTATTTCTTACAAACTTAGTACATATTACAAAATAACTTAGGCTACATGTTTTTCTAAGCACATGATTAAGCTTCTGTAATCGAACTAGGCAGCGCCTGTATAGTTCGACTATCAGTGCCCAACTCCCTAATTTTACAGTAAGGTTAGCCTTCTTAGAGTTATTTTTAAAAAGTAGGTAACATTAAATTAATTTGAGTTTTGGCAATTTGAGTGTGTCGTGAGTTCATGCCTATATGGGTGTGTGTGTGTGTGTGTATGTATGTGTGTGTGTGTGTGTGTGTGTGTGTGTGTGTGTGTGTGTGTGTGTGTGTGTGTGTAAGTGTTTATGTGGGTGTATGTATCTGTATGTCTAGATGAGGGTAAGTAAATATGCATTTGTTAACATATTAATGATTTACTTTTAATAAAACATCCCATTGGGTTACATAAAAATAATGTTTTTAACAGTACATTTCGTCTGTGAACTTCATGAGATCCAAACAACACCAACATTAGACCTAAGTAAAAAAGATTGCAATACCGCGCGCGTGGACATATTGCTAGCATTAATCGGGCAGTATCTAACATGGAGTCGGTTAACGTAACCATACGAGGTGAGAGCGACGTGCGGGGTGAGGTGGTGCTGAGATAGGCGCCTTTTTGGTCTCGCACAGGTCTTTTTATTGTTATTATTTTTTTATTTTTGTCTTTAGTTTTTTAATCTTTTTTTTATCTGTACTGCTGTTCTTTTGTTTTATGTTCTGTGCGTCCAAATAAAATATTTTCTTTCTTTATTTTCTTTCTTAGGTGGAAGAGAAATATTCCCACAACCGCACACCATGTGTTCTGTACGTCATTTCAACTGTAAAAACCTATGAATTCGTTTTCCATTGGTGGTTTCCGTTCGATTTTCAGTGGTTTTGACCGAGTGAAAAGTAAATAAAACCACTTTCGAATTTCAGTAGATTAGGTAAGGTATTGAAGTGTATAGAGCAAAATGGCGAAATGAAACGGTGGTTTGAACGTTATTTTTGTATAATTAATTTCTCAACACTTCTGAGTCGCTTAAGGCTACAATTAAGTTAAGACGACAGCGGGGAAATTACTGGACACAGACAAAAAGCTAAGAAGACGATATCGAGTCAACTAGCAGAACTTAGGTCTACGAGCAAGTCTAGATTTGGTTGTAAGTTCAAGCGTGTACTGTTCGGGAGGTCAAAACGAGTACTGATCTACATGACGATGCTTTATCGCTATTAGGCAAGTCATATGCTCCGATGAAAGCCGAGCTTTGCCGAACGCGCCCGAAGTTGCGTTCGGAAAGGCAGCGACCAGAACATTACAATATTTTAAGCCTATATTTTGTATAGTGTAAATAATTATGCGTATTGTTAAATTTGTAAATAAATATTATGTGTGCTGTAAATATAGCAACTAAATAAATATGTAAATATACTTCTAATAAAATATGTTAGTTTTCACCCACAGACAATGATCGTGTTTTGTGTTTGAAGTTTTTTGGTCTTTGGTTTGACGTTTGTTCAAATTTGACAGTTCGGTGTAACGGGACAATAAGGAAAAGTTTTGTATTGTGGAGTGTTTACAATTATAAAAAGTTTAAATTAATATTACGAATTCATACGAATTCCGGTGTAGCTGTGACCGCTACACTACTCCCCCCCTGAGACCGTGGCTACTTAGCTACGGGTGATAGTAGTCCGGGAAGCGAACGGTGCGGCCGGAGCGTGTTTTCTTCTCGACGGTGGGCTGCGGTGGCGTTGGTGCTGTGTTTGCGACCGTTGGTGCGCTGGTTACACCGGAGGGACTGTAGTCTGCGTTATTGAGGTAAGCGGGTTTCAACCGATCTACGGTTACTGTGGTTTCCTTTCCGTTTACCTCAATACGGTACGTTTTGTCGCCTCTTTGCAGGACTCTGTAGGGGCCGGTGTACGGCGGGTCTAGCGGTCGGCGAACGGCGTCATGTCGCAAGAATACATGAGACGAAGTTGACAAGCTGTCGGGCACGTAGAACGGCTTGTTGCCGTGTCGACTCGCCGGTTCTGGAGACAGCTTCGCCATGTGATGCCGGAGTCTTGACGCGAAGTCGGTGTAGTCGACTGTGCTGGTGAGTGTGGGGGCGATGAACTCGCCTGGGAGTCTTAGGGGCTCGCCGTAAACGAGCTCTGCCGCTGATGCTTTGACGTCTTCCTTCCAGGCGCTGCGGATGCCGAGCAGCACCAGGGGTAGTGCTTCGGTCCAGTTGGTGTCTGTGTGGCAGCGGATGGCTGCCTTCAGCTGGCGGTGTAGGCGTTCCACCATGCCATTACAGGCTGGGTGGTATGCTGTGGTTGGGCGGTGCTGGCTACCGAGGGTCTCCGTGATGGTGTGGAACAGCTTGCTCTCAAACTGCCTGCCCCTGTCGGTAGTGATGCGCTGGGGGCAGCCAAAGCGGGACACCCAGCCGGTGATGAAAGTGCGGGCGCATGTCTCCGCTGTGATGTCCGCGATGGGGTACGCCTCAGGCCAGCGGGTGAAGCGGTCGACCACAGTTAGTATGTACCTGTAATTTGATGACACGGTCAGTGGCCCTACTATGTCCATGTGGACATGGGAGAAGCGTTGGGAAGGGACAGGGAAAGCGGAGGTGGGACTGGTTGTGTGCCGCGAGATTTTGTTCTTCTGGCACTCTACGCACTCTCTGGTCCAGGCCCTGCAGTCCTTCTTTAGGCCAGGCCAAACGAAACGCTCAGAAATCAGTTTGACTGTGGCCTGTCTGCCGGGATGGCTCAGCTGGTGTAGTTTTTGGAACACCTGCCTCCTGAAGGGTTCTGTAACATAAGGGCGGGTGTTACCAGCGGAGACGTCACAATATAGTTCAGTGCCTGAGTCCGTGAAATGCACTTTACACAGCTTGAGTGACGTGCTGTTGTTATTTAAGAGCCCCTGCAGCTCGTGGTCTGTTTCTTGGGACTGTGCAAGAGCTGTGTAATTACACGCCGGTACTGCCACCGACTCCACACGCGACAGCGCGTCTGCCACAATGTTGTCCCTGCCTGCGACAAACCTGATATCCGTGGTGAATTGAGCAATGTAGTCCAGGTACCGGTATTGCCTCGGTGAACAGTTGTCACGGTTGTGTGCGTACACATATGACAGGGGTTTGTGATCCGTGTAAATGGTGAAGTGCCTACCTTCAACCATGTGGCGGAAGTATCTGACTGCGTCGTAGATGGCTAAGAGCTCCCTGTCATAAGGGCTATACTTTTTCTGTGAAGCTGACAGTCGCCTAGAGAAAAATGCTAGTGGGTTCCATGTGACACCTGACTTCTGCTGTAATACTGCACCCATAGAAGTGTCTGAAGCGTCTGTAAATATCGCGAGTTCGGCGTTGGGCTCTGGGTGAGCAAGCAGAGCTGCCCTAGATAAGCCACTTTTACAAGCGTTAAAAGCGTCTAGCATTTCTTGCGATAGATTAATTGTTTGTGTTCTCTTTGTTTTAGGTCCTTGGTTTGACGTTTGTTCAAATTTGACAGTTCGGTGTAACGGGACAATAAGGAAAAGTTTTGTATTGTGGAGTGTTTACAATTATAAAAAGTTTAAATTAATATTACGAATTCATACGAATTCCGGTGTAGCTGTGACCGCTACAGTATAAAGACGAACATGAAAAATCTTGGAAAATGCCAACGAAGCAATTAAACACTAGGGGTTCAGAATAATAAACTAAACTTATGGTGATGGGATGCGCAACGATATTCCACCCTGTATTTAGGCAAGTACTTAGAAAATTACAAAAAAAATATGTACCTAATAGAGTAAATTGTACTGTTATTATATCAAGAAATAAAGAAGCCCATATATCTTGGGTAAAGAATATCGTTTATTACAGCGACCCCATTTAGTGTCTGTCTCAAAATGATAAATGAAAACAGAACCAATGAGAACTCTGTATCAAACAAATTATCCTTTCATTCTTGTTTGTGTTTATTTATTGTAAAGTACTCAAAAAGTAAGGAACAATATACTTTTCAACTTCCATATTTTTAGTATGTATTTAGGGTTTTTGGGGTAGGTAGCCCTATTTTATACTGTCTTGTTCTATCCAACACAACCTGAGTCTAAAGATTTCTTTGTTCGCTCTGTCTATTTAGTACCTATTGTATTTTCAGAAGCACAATTTCGCATACGTAGATAGGTGAAATTAATTTTCACAAATACTATTTTTTATTTAAACATTTAAATAAACTCAAGTAAAACAGGGATAGACATCGTAACACAACGTAAAAACACCACGAAACAGTAAGTCAATCATTTAGAACCCCCCAGTGAAGACAGTTTTCGTATGGCCGGATTACCAACGAATACTTCAAAGATAAATTCCTCCTAGACAAACGAAGATAATTAGAATAAACAAGTAGTACCTAATACATCTATTTACCTTATTTACCGTGCAATATCTTTAATTACTTACTACTTAGTTAATAATAAATTACAGCTAATATATAAATAAATATATAAAATAATTACCTAATATATAATTCAGAAAATATCTATTAATAATAAATAAATAAATATATAAATAAATAAATAAATAAATATAGAAATATTAATAATAAACAAAATTAATATAAATCTACTCATAAATAATATCTACTTAAATATCTAAATATAAGATTTACTTCCTTAATTTCAATATTATTATGTTTTTAAACAAAAAGCGCTTCATCCTCTCCTCTAAAAAACTAACTTGCTGTGCCCGACAGGGTCCATAATTGTTTCTCTATAATTACCTACCAGCCTTGTATACATTATGGAATGCAATAAAGTATTGAGTATTGAGTACCACTTTTTATTCTAATGTTTTCTTACTCGTATATCTAAGCTAATTATTATTTATAATACTTCCTCTCTAATATCTAAATAGCTCTCCATCCAGTTAATCGGCAGCTCAATAGACAGAAATGACGAAATATAGTTTGACTTGTTGTTAAACATGCCTCTGCCTAACCCTTTTAGAGAAAAACTTTTTTTACAAAAAAACACTAACAGGTGTATTTTTTTTTATTTTGCAATTTTTAGTTTCTTCTATATAAAGAAGGTCGTTTAAAACCTCAAAGAATCATTGAAATTGGTTAACAATTGCTAAAGAAGTTCTTTCTAAACATTATTCTGTACATCTCTGCCGGGCCCGTTTTAAAATAGAAGGGCGTAATGTTATGTTATGGAAATACACGAACTCTGCATAGACATCTGACTGTAGCAATCGCGACTAATTTGCTGTTATGCGTTGAAGAGTTTCGTCGCATGTTTTCTTCATCAGTTTTTCTTCACAAAATAATACTTTCTAAATGAAAATGCTTGATTCGTTACTAAATAAGTAAAAATCGGTACGTGTGTACTTATATTTCTGAAGAGTTCCCTCAATTCTTTGAGGATCCCTCATCAGTTATAAGTTTGATACAAATGGGACCAATCTGCTAGTATATCCTATCAAATAAAAAAAGAATTTTGAAAATTAGTCCTTAAATGACGGACTACTGAGGTAACAAACCCGAAAAAAAAATGTACAACCGAATTGAGAACCTCCTCCTTTTTTTAAGGTTGAATATAAGCGTGATATTATGTTATATTAAATCACACGACAATCCATAAAAAGCAAGACGTTCGCATGTTTATGAAATAGTACGTTAAGTAAGGCTGCTAATCAATTTACACACTTAAATAAGTCTTATTCGTTTCTTAGATCATTCCGTGAGATTAGGACTATAACATAAAGAGGCTAAATGGTGACCTTCAGTCGATAATTGGAATAACTTGGCAACGAGCTAGTATTTCTACAAAATGTGGACGAGACGAAATGGGTCAGACAGCCTCTGTAGTTCATAAGATGTTTATTAGCTTTGTGTCTTGTTCTAGCTAAAGTGATAGCTTTATGGTTTTACAGAGGCGAAGACAAAGACATTTTATTTGTTAGATATGGTACATGTAAAGCTGTTACTTAGATTTAATAAACAGAAAACACGGTACCTACGTATTGGCTACCTACATTGAAAATAATGGTTATTCAAAACATTAAAAATATTCACAATAAATTTCAGACTCAAATAAACAAAACATTTTCCTATCCACATCTACACTTAAAATATAAAGAGGAAAAATTTGTGCATGTATGTATGTTTGTAATGAATAAACTCAAAAACTACTGTGCCGATTTCAAAAATTCTTTCAGTATTGGAATTCTATATTCACCTTGTGTAACATGAGCTACTTTTTATCCCCGTATTCCCACGGGAACGGGAACTACGCGGGTGAAACTTCGTGACGTCTGCTAGTAGAATATATTTTTTACCGACTTGTGTCTAAATACTGATAAACATTTATTATTTATGACTTATGACTGCCTTTACAACCCACTTACTAGATAATACGTTACTCGTTAGTATGGCTGGTTGTCAGACCTTGGGGCTCCTGATTACCCGTGAAGACTGTCAAAGCCAGCTGGAACCAACTGCTTAACCTACATTCTTAAGCACGGAGGGAGCTCGGTAGGAAACAGATTACCCAACCACAGATCGACCGCAGCAGGCTTAACTTAAATTTCAAGTAACACAGTGCCGCATAATAGCAGCTATTGCTTACCAATAAGCCCCTCTCAAAAGTGTGTAAAGTGTAACTTATTTGGGGGTACAGTCAGTTTTATATTTTATCTCATTCCGTCAACAATAATCGTAAAAGTCGAAAAACAAAACTTTACGATGCCTATTTGTTCTAAAGCAGGACAAGTTATATATTAATGTATTGAAGTGAGTTGAACCGCATTCCAGTGGTAACACTAGCGCTATACGATAATCGCCTTTACTGCTACGACGTAAAGGTGTTGTAAATACCGTGTTTTTACCACACAAAAAAATATATTACTTACTAGCCGTGCCCCGCGGTTTCAACCGCATATTCTTGTAACTCTAGTCTATTTCGCAGAGCACGATAAATTATCTTGCAGATGGCAAAATTTTATTTGACTCATTTGACTTAATTCCTCTAAATAGTGTAGTGTCAAATAAATACTTTATTTTCTTTAAAAAAAAACAATACAGTAGGTACATTATATAATATATCCGTTCAAGAAAAAAATATCAGATATCTATCATCATATTTTTCTTAAAAAGTACTTAATAAGTATATATGTGAGTATGAAAAGCCATCTAAGGAAAGCACCTTATGTGGCCACATAATAGTGAAAGTTTAGCCCTTAAACCCAGATAACCAACCCACCAACTTTCCACAATCTTAGTATGATAGTTGTCAGCGTTTACAACTTCGTAATTAAATTGCTAACTTCAGCTTTCATTCCATTATAAAAGACTGTAGAAGAAAATTATATTGCAGACCGAAATGGGGGGAGAGCGAATAAAAGGCTAGATGAAGTCTAAATCAGGGTTTTAATGTAAAGTGGGAGCTAAGACCATGTGGCTCTCAGTCTACGAATAATAAAACCTCATTTTCATTCCGTCGACCAGCCTGTGAATTCCAAAACTTGCATTAAGTTTTGCGTTGGGTTCTACCTAATTAGTAATACATAATTAAAAAACGGACTTCAAGACTAATTACATTGTAACCTTGTAACCAAAGTCAGTTTGTAGTTCGAGAGGGCAGGGGTTATAAATATAGAAAATTAACTATTTTTTTAAAACAAACACTAATCTAAATGAACTGTATCTGTTTTTGGTTCAAAATTTTTGCTCTTGTCAAAAGAGTATTTTAAGAAAATCAAATTGTTTTAGCCTTTTCATTAGATAAGCATCATAACATAATGAAGACTGCCCGAAATATTCCTTGCCATTTTCCTTATGTAAGTCAATGGTCCGCTAGACATTTTGCGTTGCCAAAAGCTAACAATGATAATGCAAGCAGTAATAACAATTCCACAGTTCAACGACTGGGGTATGACTGCCGATCGAAAGGTCACGGGGTCGGATCCTGCCCCATTTTATTATGAAACGTCTATGTAGCACTAGCGTAATATTTACTTAACCTATGAAAATGCAAAGAAGCAAAATATTGCAGAAACATGGATCCATTAAGAATTCAATTCACTGAGCGAATGCAATTTCATACTTTGGAAAATGTCTAACATTTCATGCGGAGGATAAAGATTTAAACACGAAACACTTTGAATATGCCACTAAAATATTATTTTAAGTATCGTGAATTTGGGTTCGACCAAACATTGCAATCGATAGCCTGATGATATTACAGCCGTTATTTGTGTAAGCGAATGTTTACAAGAGCATCTCTCAGATAGCCGAGTTTACGCAACCAGATGATACTGAGCAGGGATTCGACGGGATTCTATGCTGAGAATTCGCTGCGTGACGTCAGTTTATTCCGTAGTGCGATATCTTAGCTTTGTTCATGACGTCGCTTCTCCGGTATTTATCTTATTGAATGCTTATTGATCTTCCAAAGTATGGAATGTCTTAGCTTACTTTGTTCTAAACAATACTGAATTCTTAAAGTTTTCTCTTCGAGTACAAGGGACAAAGACCAACTTTCCCCAAGCTGATTTTGTAACTTATACTTTGTTGCGAAGAAAAACATTCTCGTACTCGTAGTTCGTCTTGAGGTCGTGTTAACACTTGAAGCCGCCACATATTGCAAATTATCTTTTGATAGATTATTTTCTATACAGTAGGCAGTATGTTAGTTGTTTGTAACATTTAAACGTAGCATAGACTTGAAATAAAATTTGAATGTAGCTCTTAGTGGTTCTGTAAGGACTGGCGAGAGGCTCAATTAATTGATATGGCCCGAATAAATTCCAAATATAAGTAGCGCAAGGCTAGTAGTAAATGGCAAAAGCTAGTAGAACCGATGGCTGTGGGGGCAAAAGGGTTCTCATACGGCTACCGCCCTCACCAAGTGAAGTGACGATCCGGTGAAAATAGTTGAAAATCTAGGATGAGGGCAGCGCAGGTCCGATCGTTGCAGAAATCTTTGGGGCAGTTCTATATCGAGCTGTAGAGGTCTCTTGGTTGAAACTACTTATCGTACACACAGAACTAAATTTTACTTATTGTTGTAGTAGATATTGTGAGCATAATTTTGACCAAAGCCCTAAATAGAACACAGTTTATGTTCGGCTAGGAACAACAGAAAGGACATAATTTTGCGTGAGGATTAAACCCGACCACATTTGGTTAAGCGCTTACACAAAATGACATTCACGTCCGCTCCGTTATATTAAATCTTTCTTTCAGCCACAAGCCACAACACACATGTGTTACAACGACAACAAACACGGCTCGGCAATAAATTTTTAATTAACTTTGCCAACGTTTTTTTATCATTTTACGACAAGTTCGCAAACGTGATGTTTATGCGAATATTTATTTATATAAAATGGAATGTTTTGACTTTTCTAGCAATGCGGAATTTGTATCATTAAAAGTTTTTGCAGCTGAAATGGTTCGTACTGAATTACTTAAGGCGTTTACGAAGTCTTGAAGAAATTAGACTCCATTAAGATCGCGCGGGTAGCAATTGCGCATACTGTTTATCTAAACTTATTTATGCAGACTAAAGCAGATAAATAACTGTCATTCAGAATAGTTTTAAGATCTTTGAACTGTAATAGCTCGTTAGTCTTTAGGTACACAAACTTAAAAAAATATGATCTTTAAAATGATAAATGATATTTCTTTTTGTTGAGTTGGTTTTAACACATCAAACAAGCCAAATACTTTTTTAAACGATCGGCATTTCACTTTCTGGCTCCTCTGAAAAGATACTCAGAGTTCTCTGTCACATTGGTCAGATGATGTGAGAACCATTGCATATCCTATGCACATGTATCCACACATGAGTAATCCTGTCTGGTCGGTGCATGCATTCGTCAGAAATCGTGAGCAGTGGTGTACATTCGGGTGACAGAAAAGCATCAGAGCGACTAAAAATATGTCACAAAAAACAACAACAGTGTTGAACATATGAATAAAAACCAGAAACAACATACCATTGTATAAACGTTTCCGGACATGTGGTTTAATTACAAATCCCGTCGTGTGTACTCGGCGACAATTACGGCAATTTAGTCGCACCCTTGTTAATTACGGACGCGCCTATCTATCACCACACGAGTTAATCGATGTACATCACTGCCGGTTAGATACTGACCGAAACTGAGATATGTAGGGAAATGTACATAATTGGCTTTACATATTTCACAAAAATATATTGGCAATTGGTACCTAATTCAAATGAGACTTCAGCATGAAAAAAGAGAAAAATCTGTATAAGAGTTTTATGTTGCAAAACACTTTATCGTACCTATTGTATCATTAAGTACAAGCTAATATTTTTTTACGCTAATTTAGAGCCAAATAGGCACTTACGATACTCGACGCTGCTTTGCCAAGCTCTCTCCAAAATATCGTTGTTCAAAATTGACAGAATTTATTTAGTTTAGGAAATTACTTATTACGACGGCCCAGTGGTCGAAAATCGACCAAAATAAATTAAGTTGGCATAGAGTGTGAACCAAATCGTGACTGTATACAAAATTTTAGCTTTTGATCTAACCATAGCAAAAGGCTGAAAACGAAAAGCAATGTATTTACGCTGTGATCATTAGAAAACAAATGACATTAACGTCAATTTCATTAAGGCGAGGTGACCCCAATAAACGTCGTCAACAATAGCGTTTTACTCGTACATGGAACGGATTTAAATTTTGAAAAAAATATATTACTTAGTTGACTCTTCGACCATGATATGTCGGGCATGCGATACACGATTACTTACACTTCACTGCATCCAATTAAATCGCAAAGACATGTCCAAATGATAGCTAAATACTCGTTTTACTTGAGTTATATTAGGCTTTGAAAAATAAAACTTATATCATAATAAAGGTCGTAAAAAATGTGTATTATCTCGGGTCACATAATGTGCAATATTAAAATAAATGTATCACAAATTCCAAAACAAAGTGTAAATCACTAGTTTGCGCTCGCTCCGAGTCCTTTAGTCCCGAGCGGAACGTGTTCGAGGTCGGACGTGCGCCAATTTTTTCCGTCATCCCCCGATAAAAAATCGATTTCGATAAATTGTACTACATGTAGGTACATACTTTATCTTTACTTTGTTTTATGGACTTATGGTCTGAAATAAATTTTATTATTATTTATCATCACTTTAATTTAGTTTTTTAAATAGTTGTAATATTTTTCGTTTTATTCAAATTCAAATTCAAATTCAAATTCATTTATTTTGTGTACATAGGTTAGAAGATGTTAAAATGTAGATATTACAGAGTCCGTCTATGTCCCGCCGATAGGCATACAAAAATTCACAATTTTAAAATAAAACTAAATCATGTCATTTATGTATTCACAATTAATTAGGTCTACAATTTATAATAATAACATGTCAATTTTCAAATCGAAATCATACAGCAAATTCACAATTAATTAGATGAGTATATAATTTCTAATGATAACATGTCAAAATTCCAAATTAAATTAAATCCAACAATAATAAATTACATTACATTCATACTGCATTCACATTAATTAAATTCTTTTTCAGACAGAAAGTCACTTATGGAGTAGTACGCTTTGCTCACTAAAAAATTGCGAAGCCTTTTTTTGAATAACAATACCGGCAATTCCCTCCAAGATTTGGGTAATTTATTATAAATGACCGGAGCCATACAGTAAACACTTTTGCGCATTAGAGTTGTCTTACAAGAGTGAAGACATAGCAAACTATTATCGCGTCTATTACGTGGAATTACATCATTTAATTTTTTAAACCGATTCGGATTCGACCTCACAAACACAGCTACTTCCCATATGTACAAACAGGGCAGTGTCAGTAGTTTAAGTTTCTTGAAATATGGCATGCAACTATCCGTACTTTGGAGCTTGAGCATCGCTCGTAAGCATCTTTATTTCATCTTTATTAGTTAGATTATTAGGATAAATTTGTAGATATGTAAAATAAATCTAAATGGTCAAGAATAAAAAATTGTCTTCATTGGCTCTACGAAGACTGAATAAACAAAAAGGTAGGAATACTTTGACGATATTTTTTATTTAGGTAGGTACCTAAATTATATTTTACCATATAAATAATACCTTAGATGATATTGAATCTCAAACTTAGGTACGCATAATACTTTTACAACACGGACACGGTTGCACGGTTGGCGCAGTGGCTGAGCGATCGACTGCTGCGCAGCGTGTCGCGGGTTCGATTCCCGCACGGAACAAATATATTTTGTATGACCTACAAGTAGTTGTTCGCGGGTCTGGGTGTTTGTGTATATGAGATTAAATGTTTGTAAACGCACCCACGACACAGGAGAAATTCCTAGAGTGGGACAATGTTTACAAGAAAAAAATACTAATGCAAATAACAACGATAAGCGCGAAAGTCTTTCATGCTTTATTTTTACCGCGAAACGTATTTACCAACCATACCAAGTGTATCGAACAGTAGTATTTGAACCCTAAGATAGAGCAAATAAAGTCGCCACGCGCGCAAATGCTATAATGGTTTATTGTTGCGTGACGTCAAATAGGTAGTTCACCCGTTCACCCTGCTGGGATTTTGTATTTTTAATAGATTTTGCTTACGAAATCGCCCGCGATTTTTTTTACTAATTGTTTTGTGATAATAAAATATACGTAACCTAAGGCATAACGTAGCTTATTATTTCCTCTCAGTATCGAATCAGTAGCGCCATGAATTTGCGCATTGAAACAAAAAAAAATACTCGCATCAACACACTCTTGAGCAGTGGTGGCCCAGTGTGACATCTATCAACCCGCAGTGGGCTAGCGTGGTGGATTATAGCCCACTCCCTCTCATAGAGAGGAGGGCTGTGTCCCGGCAGTGGGAACATTATAGACTGATGATGATGATGATGAACATTATTGTAGTAAATAGTGAATAAGATGGGATGGTGGTCACACCATCTACTCATAGGAACCGTCTCCAGTATGAACATCAAACCACCAGCAGCACGTCACGTGAGTATTAGGTAAAAGTACCCACAGCTACCACAACACAACAAATAATATAACAAATAACAAATAATTATATTTTGTGTCTATGTTTGTGAAGGTCACGTACCACAGCACACTCGTACCACAGTGTAGCAAAGTACAGTATTACAGCTTGGCAAAAAAGAGTAGAAAATAATGGAGGCGCGCCACTGTGCTGTTCGTATGGCAAATTGGCAAACCGTTGCAACCGCATAGCGTACTGACCTAATCTTGATACTTAGCAACTTTTTTTTTAGACATAAAGTAACAATATATTCGTAACCTGTATAAGTATTATATTTTTAAATCCGTAAGTAATTAGTAGTGGTTTCATTGAACAAGGACGTGTTCTCGACACGCAACTGATTACTTACCTAAAAATAAATGTTTGGGTAAATACTCCTGAGTTTACATGGTTTAGGAATTATAAAAATAAAACATCATATTGTTTAACCTAATTCTTTATTCCATATTTTAATCTAGTAAATCGTCCTCCAAATATCCCACCCTTACCACATCCATGTCATGGCTAGAGCTGGCCGCAAACTCATCTGAGTCATGTTCGGGTTCAGAGGTGCTGCTTCTATCATTTTCTAGATTTATGACTAATCGCTCAATTTCCTCGTTCATAGTTAGTTTTTTTCCCAGTAATCCTTTTCTATTTTTATTACATGTTAGCACGAGTTCTTCCAATCCTCTTCGGTAATAGCTTGGAATGCACGTTTAGCTGCATCTTGTAAAGACGAAATATTTCATTTATGTCTAACAATATTAAAAGTAAAACATTTTTGTCACATACTGTTAATGTTGTTTATCTACTTCCAGCACGATTTTTCTTAGAACGCTAACAGATTTCCCAAAATTAAAATAATAGATTTAGATTTATTTTTTAGACAATGACACGACAATTTTTTTTACATTTCTAATGCAAACACTAGAACAAATAATTCTCTCCCTTGATATCGCACTTAAAGTATAATTTACGTAGAAATTTCATTTTCATTCAGTTAAAAGTCAAGTCACCAAAGTATCAATTTATCTCAGCGCGCTATACCAGAGTAATGCAGAAAAAATGTAAACATAACCTATGTGCTCGACATTTATTGTTTCAAATTTCTAGTTATTCCTTACGCAAGCGAATTAATATAGCTTTTTATTCATCAATTAACACTTGATTCAACTAAAATCAACAAAACAAACTCTTACATACCTGTCTTATCAGCGGTTCTTTGGTAAACATTGTGAAGTTCAGATAGAATTGTTTGGGCCTCATGTTCCGCCAGACATCGCCTGTACACCTTATAAATAACCTCCCTGCCAGCACTCCGAATGGTTTTATTCATTATTCTTCACTTTTTACGTTTATTAATCAACGTTTGGTGGTCGAAATTAAAATTTTACGAAATCGTGAACTTTGTTTATTATGAGATGTCATTGTTTTGGAAATGTTGCCAACAGACAAAAATTTAGTTCCGTTTCTACTCTTTTTTGCCAAGCTGTACATTGCTCATTTCCTACAAGTAGGTATGTTTATTATTTTCGGTGACATTTATTTTTCGCTAATACGAAACTACGTTATGCCTGAGTTATATAATTATAATGCCTGAGTTATACAACGTGTTTTTTTGTATATCCCATAACTCAAGTATAATTGAGACCATATCAAAGAATCAACTGGCACATGAATTATGTTTCAATCATCCTTTTTTTTTACTATCATACAAAATAATTCGACAGTCACGATGATTAATGTAAAACACCCTTACGTGAAAGAAAAGTGATGTTAGAAAGAAGGTTCGTCGTACTGGTGACAATTTTTGAACTAATTAGATAAAAGATTAAAGATTAAAGATACCGGGCTGGTATCCGCAACTCCACGTCAAAGCGCGTATTTTGCGTATGGGAAAATAAACTAATGAGGTAATAAAAATAATATTAATAATACTTAATAATAATATTCCACGAGTATTCACACAACGCCATCTAGCCCCAAGCTAAGCAGAGCTTGTGTTACGGGTACTAAACAACTGATAATTTAATTATGATTGATGATATAATCTCCGAAACTATGCATTTTTGGACCATCTATTCTAGGAGTTATAGTATTATTTTTACCTACAGAATATAACCCTAGAGTTATGGGATATAAAAAAACACCTTGTATATAAACTACGTTATGCCTGTGTTAGAATAATGGAGGGTGAAAGTTATAAAAATACTTATTTTCGAGGGTATTTATGAAAAGTATTTGTTTTAATCTAAATCATTTCAATAAAATATTAAGTTACAGTATCATCAAAAACTAAACCTTTATCATTGGGTCAGGCAAATTATAGTGTTACAATTAAATAACACGTAAATAACGGTAACAAATAGTATTTAAACACAAAGTCAAAGTAAAAGCATTTATTTCAATAATGATTCTAGTTGTCCCTTCAAAAAGGTCGTTTCGTATGGAGAAGAATGGGCAAGAAACTCCATACTTACTCTTTTAAAATAGTTATTATATACATAGTTCCAATAACATTATTATGGACAACATAAGTTTTTAAGGGGAACACAACACAACTATAACACTATTTTCATAGCATTTATAGTTCATAACATTTTACAGTTTATAATATTCACAGTACATAATATTCAAAATACACAAACATTTTAAAGACCAAGAAGGGTACTTAACTGGAGATCTGCTCGGTCCGACGGCTCGACTAAGAATCGCCCCATAAATGGTCGGGCTCTCGCTTTTATAGGCACTAGGCAGTGACAAACAACAGACGTCATCGAGCCATTGCCGTTGGTACAGAGAACACGTTTTCACAATATAATGATTTAACGATATTTAATTCATTACATAGGTTATCAAAAATTCAAGAAACATTTATTTAGTACATAACTATGTAATTCTTGCTCTAAAAATTAACACGTGGTTTCATAACAAAGTATTACAAACTTAACCTATAATCGTACTTGTCGTAAACAACAAAATGGCCCTTATAACCTTATTTTTGATATTCTATTGATTTGTATTTAACGAAAACACATACAAAAACTATCCATAAATCAAATTAGTACTGTTTTATAACAATTAGTAAATCAAAATATCACTATTTTATAACACCTGCAATTATAATACTTCATTTAAAAAAAAAGTAATTTCAGTTAATTTCGTTTTTTTTTGTAAAAAACGTATAGCGGTTCCCAAACCACATCCACTTACCAATTTCCAACTGTGTAGTCCTAACAGTTTCTTAATAAAATGGTTGTGACATACGGACAGACAGACAGACAGATATAAAGAATCTATAAGGTTTTAGTTTTTGCCATTCAAACCACGTCAACTACGTTTCGACGAATTGTAGCCAAATGTGTATAATTTACATATTTTTATTTTTATTACTTTTATTTCTATACTTTTAATTGATTTTTCGTCTATTTTTACTTTGATCTGGCAATATTTTAGCTAATATTAATTCAACTGTGATTAACAAATCAAATATTTATTTATTTAACCCATTTTCCCTAAACCCATACTTTCCACGCATACTTATATTCTTATTAAGTGGGATACTAAAATTAAATAACCATTCAATGCATTTAAGTATTTTTGAATTACAATATTGATATCGTAGTTCAAGAATTCTATCATATCTAAATTATTAAATTGAAGTTGCTCTACTGCATTACTCTATTCTGTGACGCAACTGTGTACCTACTCGAGTTCGTGAAGTCATGAATGAGCGGTACGACGACAGCGCGCGGCGTTTCTCCGATGCATCGCAGTTTATTACGTAGCGCTATTGGTTGCGGGGCCTGAGGTAAACGTTAAATGCCTACACTGCTGGGGAAACTAAAAGTATTATTTAAACTGTTTACGATGTCTCAGACATCTGTTGGTACTTTGGTAGTGTCGCATAAATCACGTGTTTTACCGCCTTACACAACGGTCATTTGGCTAATTTTATTTTAACAATTATTTTATAGCTGTCTGTGTCATGAGACGGCGTTCCTACTTCAGGATTCTTCGCTATTCGGCGCACCGGTGCTTCTGCCGCATTGATGACCTACATAAGAATTGAGAATACCTTGTTCCGCAATTCCCAGAATAAACGAAAGGTACCAAGTGTACGTTGTGAATTATATTAAAAACCGGCTAAGTGCGTGTGTCTACGCACAGTGACGAGTTCCGCAGTCTCTAGTCGGTGTGATTTTTACGCAAACAGAGTATTGATTTTGTTAACAGCAAACGTTACATTGTAGTTCCTTCCTTCAGCCTAAGTATTGGCGTAAACAAAAAAGACATTTAAAAACATAAATAAATAAAATAAATATTCCATATTAATAATATTCTAGATGGCGTGGTGTAAAAGCAGAGCTTGTGTTATGGGTACTAATCAACTGATATACATACTTATATATTTCTAAATACATACATATTATGGATAAATATTACACCCAGACACAGAACAAATGATCGTGCTCATCACACAAACATTTGTTCTGGGTGGGAATTGAACTCACGACCTCCGGCATAGCAGTCAGGGCCACTAGCTACTAGACCAACAGGCCAGTCAACATACATTTCTTTTTTTCTTATTCACTCATTTATGTGATAGGTGTAATTCAAAATCGGTGGAAGAAAATGACGTGAGGAAACCGGTAGGTATGCACCGACTGATTTTTCTAGACGGAATGTGTTTTCAAGCACATTTTCGGTATATACGCTCTGGCACCAGGTTAGTCAGTCACTAATATAGAATAATTAGAATATGAGAATATAATAACAGAATAATTAGAATAAGTATAATAATTAGAATACAATAATAATAATTTAATTTGGTTAGAATTTTTCGTCAATCCGGTGGACAGCGGCCAGGACACAGTACCTACAAATGGATATCGAAATTATACCTAAGGGTTCCGTTATAGTCGTTTGGTTACGGTACCCTAAACAGAAATAAGACGTAGGATATGGTTCTCCTGGGGATGTGAAATATATACGAATGCCAAAACAATGGAATAATGGAACGAAGTCATAAATTATCAAAGAAGGACCTTCCAGTTACAAGCAGAAGTTAGTGCTGGTAATTTAATATCAAAATGTCGGTTTCTGTGAACGATTCACGTTGCGTTTCCTGAACAAGTTTACGGCTTCAGGCTTTAACTGGCGTGAAACGGATTTCAGAACACATCGATTTATACACCGCTGCTTCGTGCAGAGTTCCTAAAAGCATTACGAATTACTGTACTTTCTATAAAATTGAGGAATAAACAAAGTATTATCTGTATTTCCCAAAAGAGTTTGGCATACAAGTTTGGTAATACACCTATGTCAATTGGCTAGTGATGTCCCTTGTAATATGTGTGAGTATTTTGCCAACCACACAATATGGAACAATATCCACTGCTTGTCTCTGAATTACCTAAAGGTTGACTGGTAGAAATTGCCTATGGCATTAAGCTCGCCTCTGTACCTGCATTGTGTACCTAATGTATTAAATAAATAAATATGTAAGCTCCAGACTGTTCTAAGAAATGCCAGTTGGAAAAACTTATTAAAATTGCCCGACCCGGAAATCGAACTCAGGAGGCAGGCTTGCAACCACACAACTACTTTATTAGTGGAAAACATAAAACAAAATATATTTTCATTTACAACATTTATTTCATTTATTTAAAATAACATGTGCGTGCTACTAATTTCAAAATGCTGACCACTTATTTCTACATCTAATAATCTTCTATGTTCTCAAGTTTACGTCTCTAATGTGATGAAGATTATCATTCAGGATGGTACATTGTTTTCAAAAGCGCAAAATATGACCAGGACGTGCTTAATATCTGAAAATGGGAACGTACAATTAATTAACAAATATATTCAGTTAATTACAAGTATTTATCATATTAATAAATAATATTGAAACGGTTCACGTACACTAGTAAAAGCATGTAAATTAATTTTGAAGAAGCCATTCGCTGTTAGTTCACAGGGCTTTTGAGCTCTGAAAAATAAACCACAAACCCATAAATTAACTCACTTCTTCGTGTACTTTGAGACTGGATAAAACACGAGAAACATGGTAATAGATGTAGAAGATAATGACTGACCTAAATGTATTATTTTAACTTCTAGAAGACTTGATTTATTACTTTTAAAACTTCTTACAAAATGGAAACGTTCGCCTTCTTTTCCTTTTTCAAATCCTTTCTCTTTCTTCTTCCAACACTAGTTTTTTTTTTTTAATAAGATGCATTCCGACCTGATGTCTTACATAGATATAATCGTTATCGTAGGCGCAACATCTCTTTTTTTTTATTTCATACTTCTCAATTTGCCGTCATCTCAGAAGACAGTCACCTTCTACCTAGCCATACAATGTTCCTCCTTTTGTACTCTTATAACCATCCAAAATTATACTCAAAGCATGGTCCGCATTCTTTCTCATTACATACTCTACCATCACAACCGATTTCACTTTTTGACTAAAATGGGAGCCTAGACAAAGTCACATTTTCTTTAACTATAACAAGGTTTGATTAATCTGAAATGTATGGAATTAGCATTAGCTTTCAAAATACTGAATTCCATATTTTAGGATTTATCGTTATCGTCAGTCAAAATGTGACATAGTCTAGGTCATCTGGTAAACTATATGTGAATTTAACCGAATAATATATATACCTTATCAAAATAATAAGAAAGCCTTTTCTCTCAGCCGCACCGATGTTATACCACTGGCTGTTATAAATGGCGTCGCTCACTTGCATGCTCTGCAAAATAATAAAAATGTCGATTACGCAAATAGATATCTAGTGGGCAATCATGAAACAGCTCATAGATGCTAAGAACTTACCGATGTCATAATAGTATCGCCATAGTAACAAAACAGAAATATTTGCATCAGACCGAAAACCAAAAATGCTGTGAAAGACGCCATCATAACTATGTTGTCCACTACCTGAAATTAAAGTGATTCCTTCTAGTGAACCAGCGAAATTCAATCTGGCTTCTTTAAGTTTAGCGCTCTTTAACGTTACACGATGATCAAAATTTAATTATGACCTAATTTAATATTGCTTTTAATGTTAAATTTGTCACAAACAAAATACTTAAGCAATCATTTCTCTTATATAAAATAATTATTATTTAGTACATTTAAATGCTTGTGGAGGTAAATTGTTGTGTATTTACCATGACGTTAAATCCAGTCACACATATTATTACTGAGCTGGTTAAGGCGTTGAATAATATCGATTTTGAAAATATTTCTTCCAATAAATTAACGCATCTGAAAGATAAAATATATGTTTTTGTTTTGATTAGGTATTCATTTTATTCGTGGCGACAAAAAACCCAAAACAACTCATAAATATGATATAAACAAATATTTACCGCATCAATTCAATATGACGAACAGCTAACTTCTTAAATTTTAATCTGTCACAACTTTGCGAGTCTTCATTTAGAATTCTCTCCATGTCATAGTTCAGTAAAGAAAACTGAATATGTATAAACGTACAACAAGTAAAGAAGAAACAATCGGTGCCGTAAACCATTAGCATGGCGACTATTGCTGTAAAGGAAACTCCATTAGTTAGGTATTAAGCCCGAATTAAGCCCAAAATCTTTAATGAATCCCAATCTCTAGATCAACTTTTGCCCGCCACCAATCAACGGCCGAGTCTGTAAACTTGAGAAGGCGAATCAGAACAGTAGTTGAAGATCGCAGATCGAGATTGGGATATGAGATTCAGTATAGAGCCAAGTCGTTAATCAAAATAAAAAGTCTTTACAAACTGGTACAATAAACAACTTTAAACTCCTTGCATCTGTTATAAAATTGCTAACCACTGAGACAAAATATAATTAAACTAAGTAGTCTCAAGAGAATGGTCCCGTAATTTGTCTTCCTAAAAATGAAGTCCAACAATTTAGATTATAAATTGAAAACTTTTGTATCCGTAGTCTTAAAGAAACTGAAAGTACAAACGGTTTCATACCTGTCCAGACCTGATGAATATATACGCAAGGATATATCCGAACATCAAATTCATTGAATGGATAATACGCTATAAACGGCATCTCAAGTTTAACTTCCTTTGTTTTAAAATATTCCGGAACAATTATAAACACAGGGCTCAATGCAAACATGAACAAACCCACTATAATCAAATAAATTATCTTCTGTGTAATGTTTCTCAGCATCAAAACATGTGTGTCAATTACTTTCTTCTTGAATTCTTCGTCTTCAGCGTCCATTTGATTTAGAAGCAAGCCTTTCATAGTTTCAATAAATTCATTATTGTAACGAGCATAGTATAGTATGGAGAGGGTCTTGAAATTACTTATGAAGCAAAGGATAAGGCAGGGAATCAAACGAGTTATTTCCACAAAACTTTTCCCACTAACGACGGCTTCGGAAACCCATAATATTTGTGCAACAACTTCTAGAGTCAACGAAATAAAGTGTGTTAAATAAATCCAATGACTACGTACTATTTCTAGAATGCTCATATTCTTGTCTCTGCTATCCAGGCTCAAGCCAAGAAACCTCAAATAAAAATTTACTTTTTTCAGACATGTTTTAAATTGTTCGAGCATTTTGTACGAGTGTCTGTTCTTGAACTTCGTAAACTTGCTATCGGAAAATGCTTCACGAAATATACAATTATATTCAAATATCGAATTAAGTTTAATTCTACAGTACACAGTGGGTTTGAATAATTATTAATACTACATGGTGCTTTCGAGAGATTAGACTCGATCAGAGCAGTAATTAAGTTTTTTAGGGCGGGATTCTAGAAATTGAACCGTATTTATAAAAAGTACTTGCCAAAAGGAAGTTGACTAACTAAAAACTTTTTTACAAAAAATACAACCGACTTCAAAAAACACTAACCGGTATAAAATAACTCTAAATTAGGAAGTCTGTGGCTTTGGTGGTTTTGTCTCATTCATGATTGGCCACCGACTTCCGAATTTAGAGTTATTTTATACCGGTTAGTGTTTTTTGAAGTCGGTTGTATTTTTTGTAAAAAAGTTTTATTTAACAATTTTTAGTTTTTATTTTTATATACCTAGCTAGATGATAAATTATTATCCATTTCTACAACACATATTTACATATTACAATCAAACAAATAAACAGCAACTGTTCGCGATGAAATCAAAAAGTAAAATTCATGAACAAAAGTTTTCATAAAATGAAAACTACCACACCAAACTATGTAATTTTTTTATGAGACCATAAAGGAACTAGTCCGCATCAAACTAAAAAAGAATCACGTAAATCGGTACATAAATCTCAGCATAATCGGTGAACATACATACAAAAAAGTGTTCAAAAATAAATTAAATTTTCATAAAATTGTTCATAAAATGAAAACTACCAGGTCAAACTATGTTATATTTTTATGGGACCAAATGGCAGCTATTCCGCATCGAACTCAAAAAGAATCACGTAAATCGGATCATTAATCTCGGAGTAATCGGTGTACATACATAAGAAAAAAAAAAAAAAATATCGACCGAATTGAGAACCTCCTCCTGAAGTCGGTTAAAAAGTGTGGGTATCTTCAAGTATTAAATACTAATATTAATTAATAATACATATTTGGTTTTCAAGCAAATTCAATAGATAATATGCTAATTTCACACATTAACAAAAGTACCTACTTGACATATTGGAACATAGTCCAGGATTATGTTGATAGAAACAATGTATTCATACTGTAGAAACAAATAATTAAAACGTGTGGAGGTGTGGTATGAACGTGCATTTAAAGGTGTAAATAACACCCCACAAGACATACAACCTATAATAAAATAAGGAAAAAGGAACCAATATTTATGTATAATTTTGAACCGACGTTGATTGATGTGGAAGGGAAAGTACTGAATGTTTAAAAGGGGTAATCTTAATTCCTAATTTCATTTTTTTAGCTATAATTAAAAACTATTTTATTATGTTTCAATGCATACTTTTTAAACTTTGTTTTTCTGTTCGGTCATCTGTAGCTAGTTAGTTCTCTGTTATTTTAATTACCTACTAGTTATTTTAAATTTAATTTGATTAACTACATAATTAACTTTATTATGCAAACTACAATTATGTGGCTTGAGTGAATTATGAAAACTACTGAATTATTAATCGTACATTTGTTTCAAAAGAGCGAAATAAGACCAAGAAGTACTCAGTATCTGAAACAGAAATGGAAACTGGTGTTATAAGAAGGGTTCTCCTTTAACCTGTTAAGATTTTTGGATGTTTCTATAAACAAATGTAGTTTTATGTGTACTTATTTAAATAAAATAAAAATAAATATATAGCTTACCCGAGTAAATGCAGTTAAATTAATGACAGTAAAGCCGTATGCTGTTAACCTACACGGTTTTTGAGATCTGAAATTAAAAAATATTATATTCGTACATTTAATTCTTCAGTAGTCACTTGCGATTACTAAACTAATGAAGCTATCATAAAATCTGTATCACTGTGTTAATGACTTCTGTTTTACAAACAACTATTCACCCTAACATCTCATAAAAGTTTATTACATTACCGAATGTTTAGGAAACTAGTTGGCTTAACTATTCATATAATAACTGTAGTAAAAAGGGGTAAATATGCGTAACTGTCTTGTTGGTCCAGTAGTAGCAAGTGCTACTGAAGATGAAGTAATGAATTCGTTTCTCACGTCAGGCTAAACTCTTAGCTATTTTCTATTTAGATTTTCCACCTGGAATTTCACAGTACCTACCCGAAGTCTGAGTTGGTGCTAATCATGCCCTGTACTGGTGAACTGTGAGTTTACTAGCTTACTTAACACTGCTTATCCCTTTAGGGAATACGTACGTGAGTACTTACTATTATGTAGTATAAAAACATACCTCTTGTTAATTCATTAGAAACCCCGCACATCAAGCTACCATAATGTGCCAAATTTCTTTAATAGTTTTTCAACTTTATTACAATTAGTATAAAGTTCATGTTCAATTTGAAAGTTTGGGGTAGTTTGATGTGATGGCGTTTGTACGTCTAAAATGTCTTATAATGCTAAACTAACCGAAGTAAAACAATCAAAAGATATTTTCTCTCGGCTACTCCGGTTTCATACCAACGACTCTTGTAAACAGCATCGCCTAGGCCAATACTCTGGAAGAATAACAAAATATTAACAGTAAAACTAAAACTAGAACAAGTAATACCTAATACAAGTTATTTGCACTTACAGATCTCATCACGAAATCGCCGTAATAACAATAAAAGAATATTTGGAGCAAACCGAATGTAAGGAAGGCGGTGAAAGGTGCCATTAGAGCCAGGTTTTTGATAGCCTAGAACAAAGTTTTAGCTCAATTCATAAAGTATCTAGTATAAAGTGAAAAACAAAATTTTATCATATCAGACGATCTCACCATTAAATTGAATCCAGTAGCACAAATAATCAAGGAACTAGTCACAACATTGAACAAAGTTGACTTGGAATAAATTATTTCCAATAAGTTCACACATCTGAAATATTGCATCAACCAATGTTAGTAGAGTAGAATATACTTTTACCCTGATGACCTACTGTGCGTCCATAACTTGTGCTATAAAAATAAACAACCGAAGACAAAGAAGTAGTGAGCTGAAAAAACTTTAGGTCAAAATAAATAAATTAGCCAAAGCGACGACGAACTTCAGACTCGTTTTGGCAATGTTCCAACATGACTCAAAAAATGAGGATTTAACTAAAAGTCCGAACAAACTGTGAATAGCCATTTTTGCCGTCAACAGCAATGAGATATATATTTTAAATTTTATTTTTACAAAGGTATTGAAAGATATTCTTAAATGGGTATTTTAAGCTTGTTTTAAGTTTCGAAATTAATATTTTATTTCAGCACTATCTAGATTTAGCTTCTACCGAACATAATGGAATTTCCTTGAGTAGGAACTAAGGAACGGCATACCAAAATAGCCGATCTAGCAAAACAAATCGATGTCGAGCGAAATTGACTTGCAGTTATATGGAATCCATTACTGTTAGTCCATAGACTATTATCGTTTTTAGAACAGGTACGTACCGTATCAGTTCCCGATGTTTATTAACAAGTTGCACAAGCTCTGCCTTAAATGTATCCAGTGTAATATCAGGTCTGTTCCTTACATCTTCTTTCACAATCCGTTCCATGTCATGTTGCAATAGCAGAAATTGAATTTGAATAAATGTACAACAAGTGAAAAAGAAATAATCTGGCCCATAAACAGAGAATACTGCTACCCATGCTGAAAATAACGCGAGAAATAGAATGATTTTAATTTCTGTAAACAATCATCAATAAAATGATGTAGGTAAATAATCGATTTACCACAATCTCGATATCATTTCAACACTCCCATATAGAACAGCTGCCAATAACAAAGCCGTAAGAACGATTTATATGAGGTCGTGGTTTCGCTATAAATCCACCATTATGGCAGCTTATATAAAATAAACCACTGATCACACGATCGAAATGCAATCACTACCGAGACGTGTGAAGTGTAGGTAAATAATATTCAAAATGGATTTCTCAGCCCGTGCATAATTTCTTGGAAATACACTGAAGCTTATATTTATTTTAACACTGATCAATCTTACAAAGGTGAAGGTATTTACTAAAATAATATATTTTTTTTAAAACTCACATGCCCACAGTTGATGAAGATATATAAACGGCCAAATACGTACATCTAACTCATTAAATGGATACCATACAAGGAAAGGTAGGACGAGTTTAATTTCACCTGTACTTAAATAATATGAACCAAGTATTAAAAATGGTCCCAAAGCAAATGCCAGTACACCAAGAATAGTTAAAACCAACAGTAATTTGGATATTGAAGACAAAAACGTCAGCCATTTCTTCGCTTCACCTACAAATTCTTCGTCATGTTCTGGAGTCTTACTCTGCAGATTTCTCAACACATGGACTACTTTATTCACGTGGTGCATGTGTTGGATGAAGAAGTGAACCTTTAAATCACCAAGTAGACATAACGTCAGGCAAGGCAATAAATAAGTAATTTCCCACAGAGTACAACCAATGACCAATCCTTGTATAAACCATATAATTTCACCAGTAACGGATAAATTGAAGGAGACCATGTGAATTAAATACATCCAGTGCTTTCTCAATCGCTGTAGCATCGTTTTATGACTATCATCACTGTCTATACTCAAACCGATTAGTTTCAAGAAAGTGTTTATTCTCTTTAAACATAGTTCGAACTGCAACAGCATACCTAATAGTAGTTGTCTAATGGTTTAACAGTATTCCTATCAAAACGTACTGCTTCACATTAATAGGTTCGAGTATCTAAATGAAAACATACAATACCAATTCATGTTGTGTATAAATTAAGTAGTTAATTACTCCAATCCAAACATGTTATTGTTGAAAATACAAGGTGTCCAAAAACTTTCACACAAACCGTTTTGTGCGTAAAGATGTAAATATTTTGCAAGATCTGACTTCATATAAGTAAGAGTATTTGTCAGTTTAATCTAAGAGATAAAAATATAGCTTCCGTTTGCCTTTTGTAGGAACTAAACTGCGTGGTTTCGCGCATTCAGAATACAAATTCCTTCTCGACTATTGCATGGCAGTTTATTTTTGAAGACAAAAGGAAACAGAATTCCAAGAATTTTATTAACGTTATTAACGTCTGAGTTTCATCGTAACTCTTACATCAAGATATTTATAATTTTAAATTGAGTCCACCTGTATACAAAACAAACGCTACTAAATAATTAAAACTCAAATGTCTTCATTATGTCGTATGAGTAAGTCGGCAATAACCGTCCCATTAAAATAATTACAGGTTAAGCCATTGTTTAACTAAATAATTATATCATTATGTACCGAGGGTTTTTTCAACTGTTTTATGGACGGCTTCGGTTTTTAGATGATATCTATGACTAGAAAAGAGGTGAAGATATTGAGAGATGTTAGGAAAAAGAAGATATGCTACATCGACCCCGAATAAACTGGGATGAGGGCGATGATAATGATGATGTTATGGTCGGCTTTTAGTCTGAACAGATGCAGCTGCATATTAGTATTATACGTAGAGATACCCATTATGATTACACATTCACGCAGCTACTGCTCACCACACTAGTAAATATGAAGGTGAGTTTGCATTTTCACGCCTACTTCATACAATAGTCATGCCACCTAAGGCCTTATCCAGATATATCGCGCGAGTTTGATGCGTTTTGTAATACATTGCTCTTCACCTAGAAGCTTTGTAAATAATCTATGCAACATTCATACCATTGAACTTCAAATCGAGTGTTAATTCGTAGCGTATTCGTTCCTTCTGGACAAGGACTTACTCTTGCAATTAAGACTAACTACGAAGTTTTTTCTATATTTGTATTGTTTCAATCATTTTTTACACCTACTCATCTGGTACACACTTGGACATAAGTACAATAAACACGCCTACTTTATGTTCTACAATCTTTTTACAACTCATCAAGAGCGTCGTTAATCACTTTGTTATTGTTATTTAAATGGCGCTAAAATGCTTGTTTTGAGCACAAACACTTTGATGTTACACCTGCGCCATTGATCATTTTATTTCCAACGGTAAACACGATCGTACAATCACTCCCTAAATGAAGATGATGACAATATATCACAAGTGTCACAAAATAGTATAAATCGACACATTTACCGAATGGGGTCATAAACCAAGCAAATCGTAAGGGCGCGGCGGCGAATCGTAACATCAAATCTGAATGCGAGCATTGTGGTTATGACAAATTGTGTCGCACCCCTGCAACGAACTACAGTCAACATAGATTTAGTAAATGGAAGCGTCCCATTTGTCAAACCCATTGTGGTGAGATAGAAATTGAAACCGGATAGCTACAACAAACTAACATTGTGAAACACTGAAAGGAAAAGAACAGCCGTTACGCAATAACACTGAGTTGGGAAAATGTTATATAAACAAATAAAAACGTAAGTATTAAACGATATAATTTATCAAAGTCAAACTTGTCAGAGTTGAAGATTGGACGAAAATTCTGGGCATTCAAAACATTCCTCGGGCTATTCGTTCATTGTCATTTGGCGCCATCGATACTCGTATTTTAATTTTATTTCAGCGCAGGAAACTTGTGCTATTTTTCACGGAAAGAAGAGTTCAAAGTCTTTTGTTGTAGGTAGCTGAGTAATTTATTTACATACCAAATGCTCCACGTAACTCTACACTCAACGCTCCGTCGAATCCGTTTGGCAAGTCATTCTTCGGTTTCCAGAGATGTCAAGTCAGACGTTAAAAATACAAGGATACATCACAATACGTTCAGAAAGATAGAACTGACTCATTTAAATGTACAAATATGAGGCTAAATAAAACCTGATACTGGTAAAAGTTGCAGAAAACAGAGACTAAAGTACCTATGAATTTATAAAATACAAGCTTTTGCAAGCGGCTTCGCCCGCGTAAATAATAACTTTCCCAAGATTATCTCAAGAGAACACATTACCGGGATAAAAAGTATTCTATGTATGAAATGGTTTATCTATGCGTCAATATTTATTCAAATCTGTTTGGCGATGTATGTACGCGTGACTGAGTAGCAGATATGCAGACAACCAAACATCCCAACATTCAAACTCCTTCACCAACTTTCACCTTTATAATGTTACTGTATAAGTAGGAAGCAAGATTATTTCAATAATACATAAATACGTAATTTCATTTGTTTACCAAATTCAGTCATGTGTTCAAATAGAAATAGATGTTTCCGATAAACTCAAGAAGTAGCAACATCATAAAGTTTCTATATTTTCCCATTATTCTATGGCGGCTTCCGGTAGTCGATAATAATTCTAATATGATTTATTTTCTGTTCTCAGTAATCGTAAGTGCGTAAGCGCTAGTTTCGATACCAATATATTTATGAAATCAATATTGGAACGACTTGTATGAAGCACCGACAAGGAAGTGAATCACTGACACAAGTGTAGCTATGTACAACAGTGGCATTTTACAGAAATAGAATACAGAATGACTGTTTACTAAAATTCGAAAAAAATTAATACTAGCGGACATCACGCGGTTTTACCCGGTCCCGTTTCTGTCGGAACACAGGGATATAAAGTAGCCTATTTCACACGGGGATAGTGTAGCTTCCCAACGGTGAAAGAATTTTTCGAACAGGTCCAGTAGTTTTTAAGTTTATTCATTATATAAAAAAAAAACAAATCTTTTGTCTTTAAAATATTGTATTAGTGTAGATACCGATTCGAGTAATTATAAATATTAATCACAAACAATTGAAAAACTAACTCAAAACTAAAACTGTATGAGTGGTTATTTAGGATTAAGGATTAACTACCAAGACAATATGTATTATTGTTTGAGTTTATTTTAGTATAAAGATTGCACGGAATCTTATTTTGTTATGTCTACAGATAATAATTTAATCCACTAAAATATTGCTGTGCTGCCTGTCTTACAGCCAGAAATATTGTACAGTGGTAACTACTGAAATTCATGCATTTTTGTAGTTTATCTATAGATAAACAAAAATCAAGAATTAAAATGAACTAACTACTTATTCGTTTAAAAATAAAACTAGTTATCCCATTTTACAGTTTAAATTGGAAATATAAATCACAGTTATTGAAGCCCATAATAACAGTCAGAGTACTCAAATAATAGGATTATGATAAATGAAAGCAGCTACTTTAGTAATGGTATTTTATGAACTACCGCTACAAAGAAACATAAACAATCATTATGAATTATAATCGACATAAAACACAAGTGTTCGTTAGTATCTCAACGCTAAGCGCTCTATAAAGAACACGATTATTAACAAGACGTTTTATTTCGGACTTTGTATAAAATATCGAGCTATCGACGCTGTTCGATATAGAATAAAGAAATGTTTACGTAATAAATTATAATTCAGTACAAATAGAGCAATATATTTCATTGCGCTATAAAGTTGGGGAAGAACACAAATATGCTGCTAACGCCACAAATACTGAGCGTTGTTACAAGATGGTTGAACGCTAAGAAGAATCGGAGGATATTACCAAATGAGTGAATAATTACAAGTGTGGTTCGCATTAGCCTTTATTAATGACTTGTAACTAATGGTTCTGTATAATAAGATTTATCGTTCGGATGCCGGAGATATGGGTGCTTTTGGTTTGGGTGATCTAGCTGGCCAGAACACTAACGTTATTCGTATTCATGAAATTTCAATCATAATTAATGAATATATTAATCTAAATGCTATGTCCGTGTACTTACGTAACGTTACCTTCAGGTAACAACGTTTATTTTATTGGTATTTTGACAAGCACAATTTCCTCCAAAACCTGAAAACCTTACTTAATCAGATCACTCATTTAATTCCGATGCCTTTATTTCATACACATCGTGCGCTCTCGATTTCAGATGAAGTATTCAATCAATGTGTGAAAGATGGCGTTGTGTGAAAGATGGCGTTGTGTGAAAGATGGCGTTGTGTGAAAGTTGTTGAATTTATTTATTTATTTATATTGTTAATGTTATGTGAATAAATAAAACACGTTTAAAACAGAAATAATTTATTGAACAATCTTTTATTTAAATTCCAGCTTCAGTTCATATTGTGTTTTTAAAGTAACAAACTGCATTAAAAGGTACGATCGTTTATCTCTCATTAAATAAATAGACTACATGTTACATGAAATTACAACTTCTGCCAAAATGCTTACAGGATGCGATGTAATATTTGTTACAGCTAGATATGTAAAATTTTAAACAATTAATGTCTTTTCAAAGATTTGGGATTGGGAGCAGCAATGTTCAAAGTGATGCATTCAAAGTGAGAATTTCACTCATCTAATGAATTGCGAAGACTCTATTGACTAGCTTCCAGCTTTTGGCTGGACATAAAAGAATTATGGTACTGATAATGAAATGCTAGCTTTAGGGAATATTGACATTTATGACTAATAAAATACTTATATTCTCGCTTACATAAGTTTGGATTCAAAAGGGCATCATCAATTTCATAAAGGTATTCAAAATGCTAATTATCAAAGGCTTATCAAAAAAATACTTAAATCTAAATTTAATTTAAAAACAACCTGTTATGGGTAATCAGACACGCTATACATTTATAACAAAATCCTACAACTCGGATTTAACTTCAATATTTCCTCTTATAGCCTCTTTTGCCGTGCAAGCAAAAGACATGTTGTTCATAGACCGTGTTTACTTATCTATGTTTTATAATATTAAGTCTAATCATAACTGTCTAAATTGAATTATTGATTTGTCGTAAGCAGACCGTGGAACCGATCGCTTCATAGAGTAGTTGGTCATTTCGAGAAATATTGGCACATTATTAAACTGGCCAGAAAATGTAATGTTCAACGTTCGTCGATTTGTTTATTGACTTTAACCCATACCGTTAAAGCAGTACCGATACAAATGTAGAAAATAAAAATTGAAATTGATTTAATCTCGCATTGTTGTAATATCCCGTATCATAAATAATATATTATTTATTTGGTCAAGCGAAATCACGATAGTAATGGTCACCTACTACAATACAAATAATAAGCACTTTTTCATGTATTTCTATCTTTAATTTTTTTTTTACTGGGCATTTTTAACTCCCATTATTTCACGAAATGGTCGACGTTTTATGAAATGACAACTCTACAGTCTGGCTAAGACATATTTACCGGCATACTACGCGTATCTGTTACTATGAGTATTTATTAAATATCTATCATGTAGAATTTCCCTTATGGTCACATTAGCCTCATTACATCAGGTAACTTGGTATGGTAACTTGGTCATATTAGCCTCATTACATTAGGTTTATGTATGTATGTCATTTTCTCGTAATTAGGTACCTCAAAGTTTTCAAGAGACTTTTTTACACTGTTTGGTTAAGCCTTTTCTTTTAACGAATTCGATTTGTTTATTTTTTTTTCGAAAGGATGTCTTACACTTACATAAAATACTGGTCACATGATTTTTTGTAGTCAACGGAGACATAATATTTGTTTTAAATTTATCTAACAAATGCGTGGTGCGATATTCATGCCCAATCATCTGCAGTCGCAATAAATCACATTTTAGAAATCACTATTTGTCGGCACTTTCTTATACCTTAATTACATACTTAATTCACCTTTCAAATACACGCACAGTTTTTAATAGGAAACATAATAATTAATCTTAATTAACTATATTTTTTAAATTTATCTTTAATAAAAATAAATTAAATAAAACTACATGAATAAAAGTAATACTACCAGGTTGTTACCATCTGAGGCCATGAAAATGACCTCTTCTCAACAAGAATGTTTGGCGATTTTAGACTTGCATAAAAATAAGTCCAGGTTTCCTCTCAATGTTTTTCCATACTGTTAAATTTTATTAATATTTTGCTACATCTGATATCTATAAACAGTATTTAAACAAATTATAATAGTGAAAATTTCTCGAAGGGAAATGATTACTTGAAATTGTACGGTACTTACTTAATTACAATTTAAACTGTATTTATTGGTTTTGTTAAAATAAAATTACGCGACAAGAAAACGTTTGAAAACTTATTTGACAAATTACGAAATGTATGAAGAGACAAGACGGAGACAATTTTTCAAGAATTCAACAATGTTGCAAATACGCAAAGAATTGCGAAATACTAATTCTTAATATCAGGAAACTAACCTCATACAAACATTTAAGCACAATAAACAATTAAAAACAGCAACCAATAAAAAATAATGTATTCATCACACTCGTCTAGACAATACGCCGCCGATCGTAACATCTTCACAAAAACGTCAAACAAAAAATTCAATACGTATCAACACTGTCACTGGGTAGCCTTTTTCCTTGACGTTGGCACGAGAACAGAACCACATGCTATATGTAGCGTCATAGTTTTTTCAGGAGCTGTCGCATTCAAAGACTTTGGTAGGGGGAGGGAATCATAGAGAAGATTTTGGAACGAGGGGCCTATAGGGGATAGTTTATAAGTAGTACAATTAAAAAATAACAAATGAAAATAATCAGGTATCCATTTCCTAATTTATATATATATTTGTAAGGTTAGTCAATTGTCGTATACGAAAGTGTAGTTTAAGGGCTTGATACCTACGTCCGTCCCTCTTTTTCCTAACTCTGTCCCGTTTTCATAACGAGCCAGTATTTTAGCGATTGTATTGAGTGCCTTTATTTGAATGAACAAGGGTAACTAGCCTTGAACTTTGACGCATAATGACTAAATATCACGCGGAACGAGAGCAGCCGTGTTCAAGCCAGGTATTATAATTGGACATAATGGCATCAGCAATGGCAATAATGGAAGTATTTCTCTATTAATGTGTTGGCGATTAAACTCGTGTTAGTGTTACCCAAATGTATTCAGACATCAACTTCGGACTAGTTTTAAATATTAAGTTATTCTATACTGATGACTCGTAAATAACTATCTGTACTATTGGAGGTTTCTGAGTAGGCACTGGGGCTGTGATGTCCCTGATGACTGCCTCTACTGCCGCCTCCCACTCCAGTCTTCGTTTGTCAGTGAGAGCATTCCCACCGGCACTGCTTAATCGTGGCATAGTGACCTATAACAAAGTCTGAAATTAGCACAAGCTTGTAAACTTAACTATTATTCCGTTTTTTAAAGCAGCAGTGGAGCTAAATAAAAGTTAAAAATTGGACTTGGCTTCCGTTCCAAAAATTCAAAGAGCAAGCATAATTGGCACTAAAAAAAATATTGATGGCGGGCTCCATTTGTTACCCTTTAAAACGATTGCTTTTCTGTTCAGTCTTTGGGTTTAAAAATGAGATGTACTTAAACCTACAAAATGTACTTTGTAATGATTTTCATTTTCACACCGCTTTTTTTAGAATATTTTTTCGATTTTTCGGTTTTTATTTAACATGATTAATGGCAGTGGAAACACTTTTCTAAAGATTTAATTCGTACAGCGCTGCATCGTTTTATCGACTTTATGAGACCACTACCATTCGTTACTATTCGTGTACCACAAGGAGTTATGTATTTACAATGTTAGTAACCACATGTGATGCATGAAAGCTTTATGTATTTTATTGGCCACATTTAACCAATGAGGAACCACTAAAATTCAATTTTACTACTAGCCCGCTATAATGTTAAAGTTTACATTACATACATAAGGTATGTGTGCAGTGGAACTATATGCAAACGGTGGATACATAAACTGTTCATAATTTAATAATAACTTGCAAGACTGCCTCAGAACTAACTTCAATATTATTTATCCTATCATGCAGAACTAGGGAAAGGAAAAACCCCTATCAAGTTCGAAAACAAAATCGATCAACAGCGACGAAACTGTCGGATCTTTTGAATGAAGGTCGCAACGCTGACGCACTTTTATAATAGTTCCCAGTTTTATGACCACTAGATCGGAAACTATAAAAATACGCTAAGACATTCATCTTATGGATTGTAAAATTTGATACAGATATTTTTGCCGCGATCGTATCGGACCCATAATCTTATTTAAAGCACTACAGAGAATACCTATAACAAATTTTAACATTTTCAATTTAAGAAAGCAGTAATACTTTTCCCGCAGTGTAAAAGCTTAGAAAATAAGGCAAGCGTAACTGCACGAAACGTGAATTTTATTGGGCACTAAAGCTAAAAGGGTGTATGTATCTTGCGACATTGAAGCGGCCTCGATGTGGCATTAGGCAAGCTCTATACAAATCATTACTAGCGAAGTATTGATGGATTCTCTCATACAGCGATAGTCATGATCATTACTTATTTCATCAGCATCATCAGCAAGGTATCTACGAAAAGATTGAAAGTAATCTCAAATAATGATTCATTGCAGTTCTGGCGTATGTACTATGCAAGTCGTGTCTCGTTTTGTGCTCATTCCGCATAGTGATGCGTTGGTAAATACAACAGCATACATTCTAAGCTGCAAAATAAGAGGACTATGTACATATGTATATTTGACTGTGAATGATCCCAAAAGCCAGAAATATAATTATTTTGTCGAAATCTGGCAAAATACCTTGGGAGGTGAGGTCCGAGGTTTTACCATTGTATCGGGACCGGTATAGCTTTTCTGTAAAATATATATTTTGTAATCTATACTGTCCAATACGTTTTTCTGCTGGCGATTACAAGTGTGCAGTCAACAAACACATCCTTTAGCTACCTTGCAATAGATAATCTCTTTATTCATTAGTAAACAAGAAGAAGGTTATTTACGAATCAAAATTGCAGCCCACATACCATCAAAAACAAGTAATACTAAAGGAAAGAGTTGACCTAAATAAACATGACACACTATTGCAGCAGTAAGAGTTTAACGAAATTATTACTTCACTAGGTTTGAAAAACATTTGCAACATTGAATCACTTTAAACTCATGAAAATATCTTCAACAAATCACATTACATTATTTATTACATAAAATATCTTAACTACAACTATTTCAATGTTTACATATTTAAACATTTACATATGTGAGCACTTTTTTGCTTCTTTAAACAAGGCATCAATCACGAAATCGCGCAAGTACGTAGCTCGTGTTTATACTATCAACGAACATCTGTCATCACAAACCTCTGATCTCCCTGCTGGAAGCTTTGAATGCATTTCACTGCAATTTTGTATGCCAACATTCGAATAACTTAAGATTCATTTCAGTGACCTCATTTTTCGTCAAAGTGAACGTAAATAGCTACTTACCACAGTGAGTACTTTGCGGAGGTCGCTGTGTAGCGCGGAGACATCGACCCCTCTGCCGGCGTCGCCTAACCTTCTCAGAGTGTCTGCCAGTGGGCCGGATAGCGCCCGCAGCTGCTGCCAAGACTGGGCATACTGCCGCCGCACCAGCTCGATAATCGTCGACGTGAGTGCCAAGCCGATTAAAATGTATACCGTACATATCAACATGTACTTTGGTCTTTCTGAGAAAAGTGGAAAAGTATTTTGAAACCGGTTCGTTCACGATACAGTGTATTAATCAACTCGAAAATATAGATGTAAGTACTAAAGCTTTTGAAATTGTAAAACAAATTGCCAAAATATTATACGCTTACTAGGAACGATATCCCCGAATCCAATAGTGGTCATGGTGATGAAGCAAAAATAGAATCCATCGTAAAATGTCCAGTCGTCTTCCCACATCTTGAACAAGCCTGCTCCGGCTGACAAGTACAGGAACAGAAACCCTACAGCTCCAAAGGCGTATAAGGACCTTTGACCAGCTGGGTTGGCTTCGGAAACTCGACTACAGCACTCTGAAATTAACATAGATGTCAAATTCGAAAGAACAGAGACCAAGCATGCATGCATGCAACTTACAATAAGGCATAGAGTAGAATAGAATATAATACTCTTTACAGGCATACTTTACCTTGGTTATATATTGCTGGCGCGTTCTAAATAACCTATCTATGCTTAGCTAAATTGTACTCACTTGGCATCGCAGGTAATTGTCTAGCAATAATGGAGACCAGTGTAGCGAAAACTCGTCCCAAGTCAGCGATGACCGTCAATGTTAGTGGTATTCCAATGAGTGCATATGCGATACAAAATAACCTGCCCCAGAAAGTCTCCGGGACTATGTTGCCATAACCTGAGAACAGTTTTAAAAAAGAATAATTTAGTCGTGAATTAAATAAGATGAAGATCATCATCATTATTATTGCTCATCTTTTGTAGTTAAGAAATTAACAGGTAGTCGCGATTGTATTGTTTCTCACTTTACATTATTAGAACTTGGTATTTATGTGGCAGCCGAATTGTAAAATTCACTGCATTAGTTAGCAGCCATTATAGCAAATAACCGTTTTAAGGAACGGCTCCGTTTAAATTTACAGTTTAGCAAGCACAGAGATAGCGTTAATTCATTAGGTCATTTTAACTATACGTAGGTATGCAGTTAGCTATTCAAGTAAGTACCTACTCATATTTAAAGACAATGGAGTGAAATTATAACGTAGTTGATTTTTAACTAAAGGGCTTGTCTTATATTCACGGTTTTATGCATAAATCCTTGTTCAAGTGCCAAATAAATAGTATGCTTACATCGTTGTACACACCTATTGTGGTGAGCACAGTCGAAGAGAAAAACACAGCTTGTAGAATGCTCCATTTTTCCTCTAGCGGTGGGAAATTATTCTCTACTTCCAACGCCAACCCACTCGAGGAAGCTTCTTCCAGTACCTTTATAAATAACAAATGAATAATTTATACACAGTCGGTCTTAACACGATTCATATTTCTGAACCTTTATAGAACTTGAAACTATCTACTTTTCAATAATTTGTACAATTACTTTATCAACAATCTTATTTATCAGTTAGCAGTGTACCTATACAAAAACCGAAGGGGTTGGACTTATAGTCAAAGATCCTAGGGTCACCAGACACCAGAGCGCAATGTATTTGTATCATATAACCCCTAGCATTTTGGTCTAATATATATTTTGGCGAAATATATAGAAAAGCTGATTATTGTTTGAGCGGGATTTACGTGCTATATATTAAGTAGCTAAATATGTGTACAACAACACCTCTACGATGTTATAGTTAGTTGTATACAGGGTGTCTCATTCAAATCGGTCAGTAAGGGAGTCTGAAACTATAAGATATTAGAAGATCTGTTCTGAAGAACCATGTCATCGATTTTAAGCAGTAAATGTCTTTATGAAACATGATGTCTAAAATGAATAAAATGCACTGTTTCCACATACTTTAATTTATTTTAGTAGGTGCTCGAAGTTACCACCGCCTGTTTCAATACCGCCTCTGGACTATTTCTTGTGGGGTTACGTTAAGGATAAAGTGTACAAAACAAGCTATGACACCGTTGTAGACCTAAAAATAGCCATAGAGACAATTTTAACGCAAATTCACCACATGAAGATACAAAATGCTATTGTAAGATCGTTACCTAAACGTGTTGAATATTGTATTGAAAAAGAGGGTGGTCACTTCGAGCACCTACTAAAATAAATTAAAGTATGCGGAAACAATGCATTTTATTCATTTTAGACATCATGTTTCATAAAGACATTTACTGCTTAAGACCTACACAATCTATATTTTAATAGAAATAGTGTAGGTTTTTTTTTTCAATATAACCGGGTTCGATTCCCGAACGGAGTACATATGTTTTTTAAAATGTATGAACGCAGTTTTTCTTGTTATTAAAATCGATGACATGGTTCTTCAGAACAGATCTTCTAATGTCTTATAGTTTAAGACTTTCCCATACTGACCGATTTGAATGAGGCACCCTGTATACTAAAAACAGTTTTGTATAAATCAAAATTAATTAAACTGTTTGCCGTCCTACAAGTAGTTTTATATTTGTTTTACAGAAATTATGGACACAACCTGGATATCGAAGTTCATTTTGCGCACGCTTCTCTTATTGTATTAAAATAAATAGTAAATAAAAATATATTTATATCTCTTCCACAAATAAAAACAAAGAAACACTTCGTGCGTACTTAAAATTGTAACACATCAAATTATTTGTGGGAGACTGGTGCCTAAACTAAGCCGAAACCTGTATTTTAGGACACCAGGACCCCGACAAGACAGTTTTCAGTATTAAGTACATACACCGAGAGAAAGAGTGAGTGAACATTGTGGCTTTGTATGTGTTTAGTATGATTAGTAATATGTTTACGTGTAATGTGTGGTGTGTGCAAAGACTCAAGAAACTTACCCTCTCATACACAGCTAAGTGATCGCTGAGTATTTTTTCAGCGCCATCACTGTCCGTGCCATTATTGCTGCGCTCGGACACGAAACGTATTAAGTTCCATCTCTCGGTAAGAAGCCTCTCTCTATGAAACTCTTGCTTAGCCATTTCAGCTGGATACTCCAGAGCTCGAAACACCTAAGCAAAAACAAAAACAAAATATTTAATTAAGAACTGAAGTATAATTGACAACAGAGCAGTATCCAATACGCTAGTACTTAACGCATAAAATTAAAAAATATGTAGAATGGTCATGTATAAAATGGTCGTCATAAAATTATAATACGGCTTCACTATGGTAAGTTCGTTTGATATTTTTTTCAATGTTATCACGATTCACATGTTTGCCTTGCGGTCTTTTGCATGGTGGTGTAATTACTTTTGGTATAGGTAGTTTTGGAAGAACTTACAAAACTTGATATTAAATGGGATTTAAACATAACTAGTAAAATGTATACACCTACATTTTACTAGTTAAGTTTAAGGGAAATAAAGGCGTGATATTATGTGGTACCTACTTAGCTAACCGTGGCTCATGCCAAAAATGTGAACAAGATTAACATATTTAATAAACGCTGTCGATAAATTTAAATTAGTCATTTAATTGCCTCTGAATACTATGTTATTATTAATAAGCTACAGAAAACGAACACACCAATTTTTTTTTGTAACATGTCGTATTTGCCTCTACATAAACTGTCAAGGGTTAATAATTAATGTGGTAAGAGAGTGTGAACATACGCCATCCCGAAAATTCTAAATAAGCTGCCAGTAGAAATTGCCAAACAAAATTAAAACATTTAAAAAGCATCCTTCACAGGGCCAAAGTTTGGAACACAGGAGGCGGTCTTGCGTGTAGGTTCTTAACCTACTTATAAGTAAGTATACTCTAAAATAAGTTAACGGAGCTCATATATCTTATTTCACGCAATGTTTCATAAAAACTTGTATTAAATCAATATGGTGAAAACCTCAAAGGGCGAAAATATAACAACCTTATCGGAAGTTACATATTTGAACCGTTGGGGGGTTGACCCACTCTGGCCGTGGGATCCGAAAGCCCATATAGTTTTCCGTGACATCGCTAAGCGGTTGTTCCACAATTCACGTGGGCAGATGGCTGGCCAGAGAACCAGTATTGCCATACAACGTCGCAATGCGTCCAGTCTTTTGGGCACGTTTCCTATTGACAGCAATGCGGATGAATTTTGATGCCTTTTAATTATTTTAATTTGTATTGTGTTTTTATTATGTATGTACTAGTTAAAAAAGTATCCTAAAACTTATAAACGGATAGAAATCAGTAGGTGCGAAAACAAAATCAATCTTACACATTTTGCGTTTTCATAATCTAATGAGAAGAGTTATGGTGATGGTCATCAATTTTTATGGTAAGTACTTCCAGAAAACTTGCAGTATACGCATAGGGTGCCCTAGGTATTCTGCAAGCTCTTCTGATCAATATACCTAATTAATCAGTATGTGTGTGGGTTTACTAACCCACACACATAAATACATTACACATTGTAAGTATGTTTATTTCTATAGCGTAACTTTTTTAGGACATACGTACATAATTATGTGGGTGTTGTACCAGAATTAGAGGTAGCATTCATACTTATACGCTAAGTGAAGCATTACCGGAACAAGAACTGCTCCATGTCCTAACGTAGGTCACAAATTCCATTCAAATTAATTCACCCATCAAGTCATAGCATTCCAAATTCATAAACCTTCGGACCTAACACTTTACCCAATTTCCTAGTCTTCTTATTTATAAAATTCTCGGTCACAGCGTTGGTTGCAAAACTCCTCGAAAACGGTTATAAAGACCGATTCTTATGAGATTTTATGTGGATATTCAGTAGCACTGTTATTAGGACGTAAACATAATTATATCAACTTTCACTACCTACGAGACGCGAAATAAAATCAGTATTTCAAACAAAAGTTGCAGCAGTTCTTTTTTCAGAATTTTAGAGTTGGCTCCATGGTAACAGTTGTTCGTCATCTAAGGGTAGCACAACTTGTGAATATTAGAATTATCCTTTGAGAAAAAAATTACGTTTTCGCAAGAAAAAAAGTTATCAGCAGAATGAGCCCAGATCATTACTCGCATTGTGATTAAGTAATATAAATGGTGTAAAAAGACGCTTAACGAAGCCCAGAGTCACTTACTCTTCCCATGAAATCTTTTTAACTGTTGATTGATTTTCCCGTTAGGAATTTCTCAGTAGCAACCCAGTGTTGGGAATTTGACGATTTCACATCCAGTGCCTCGTAAAACGCGCAATTTTTTTAGTCCTACGACTGATCTCTCCCCAGTTGCATCCTGGAAAACCTTCACCGATGTCAATGATATCTAAGATAAGCTATGAAAGTACATATAAATTGAAAAAGTTACATTAGTAGGTACTTGCCCGGATTTGAACTACAACCTCGTGCATGAGAGATAGGTGCCTCTGGGCCATCACGACTATGAGGATAGTTTAAATATTTTACTATCAAAGCATACACCCATATTGACCCATATTCACAGCGTGGTCCATTTTTCAGCGAAGCAATAATGGTTCAACTTTTATAAACGTCGTCTTAAAGCTAATGTAATCCCATAAACTAATATGTGTAAAATACAGTGCGCAAAGTCAGTCAAGCTAAAACTTCAATTGATCAATAATATCTCGGTACGCAGTCGGACGGAAATGATTGAGATTGAAAACATTTCAGTTGAGTTACCTATCAGATTATGTTAGTCAATAAAATGTACCAAATTACCTTATGAATTACCTAATGTGAAAAATATTTGTTAGTTTCTACGTGATTGTAGCTTGCTCAAAAGTATGAATGCAAAACTTGCTTGCCATTGTTGTATTTAGTAACCGGAACTTGTTATGAACCAAATAATAATATGCATGCATGGTACACATATACACGCGTACGCACACATAACCACACTTAGTTAGGTATGCACATACCTTAATTCGAACTACAGGCATGTGTACTTAGTGCTAAAGCACGCAATAATTACGAGTAGATATTATTGAAGAAAATGCATATATTTCACAGAAATGATCTACATCTACTATTTGCTTAAAGCAGATACGATTTATTAAATCGCATATAACATTATTAAAAGTTGCCTAATAGTTATGTGCAACACACAACTTTAAAACTCCTTGAATTCTTCGGCAAAAAGGCATTTCGAAGTCTTTCTTAGTTTAGTTTGAGTTATTTCCGGAAAATTTGTAGTTTCACCCGGCCCCTGTGGGTCAGGTACAAATATGGGTTGTATCTTTTGGTTCATAATACTCAACCAGTCTATGTCAGTGAACCATACGTTACTTTTAATATAAAATATTCCATTCTTTTGAGAACCCAATCTTTTAGATGGTTCCACTTGCAGAAATCCTTTCAGTAAAGTCTTACACTCCCCGCTCAGAGTTTTTGGACATTTGTATTGGCCATCTAACACTTTCTCATACAATTTGTTTGGATCTGACGCAAAAAATGGTGGGATTCCGACCACCATTTCATATACTAACACACCGACCGCCCACCAATCGACTGCGTAGTCATATCCTTTAGACAAGATTATCTCTGGTGCCAAATATTCCGGTGTTCCACACAATGTCCAGGTTTTTTTCTTGATTATTTTAGCAAACCCAAAATCACACAGTTTAATATAACCAGTACTGTCTATTAATATATTTTCTGGTTTAATGTCTCTGTGAATAATTTGACAGTAATGCATATATTCTAACGCCAATACCACTTGACTGCAATAGAATTTGGCCAAGTTCTCAGTAAAATTTCCAAATTTCTGCAAATAAGTGAACATTTCTCCGCCAGAAATAAAGGGCAAGACAAAGTATAGATACAAATTGTCTTTGAAAGCAGCGTCCAGGCCAACTATAAACGGAAATTTAATACAACGAAGAATTTCCTTTTCAAGTATTAAATGTTTTACGTGTTTTCGTTCAACTACTGTAGTTTTATCAACAACTTTCATTGCGTGGTAATCGAATGTACATTTGTCCCTCACTAAAAAAACTTCTCCGTACGCTCCGTTACCAATTGCTTTGATCCTGTCATAATGTTCTGGTGTCTTATCGTTTTCAGGGCGATCTTGGAATTTTTTAACAAATTCCTCTTTTAACATTTCTAAATATCGTAAGTGGTCTTCATGATAATGTTGAGAGTATTTAGGCATACCTCGTTACATGCAATTAAATATTCCATTTAAAAAATATATATAAATAACTAAAATGCCTCGAAAATGTAAACACAAGTTTCGGTGAAACGTCATGTAAATATGACATTACCAAGTCATTGTCGTGAGGTTAAACGTGTAATTTATGGTTTTAATCTATGGTAGCGAGCCATTCATTTAACTTTTGATTCTGCATTTAGCTTTAGATAAAGTACATTATACAATAATAAGGTTGTTTTATTTATTAAAATTTTCCCCCCGTTATGTCAATGGGATTATTATTATTATTATTTTATTCAAAAGATTTTTATTTATTTCGTTCTTACAATCTATTAACAACTTTTTTACCTTTAAATTTCAGTTAAAAATGTTAATCGCAATTATTGTAACTATTTTTTTTGTAGGCTCGCACGCTTTTATTACACAATTAAACGCGTAACAAACACACTTTTACATATTTTAAGATTAATTTCAATAACATTCATCACGTGTATAACGACCCAGTTTTGTCACGTCACATGTCGCCATTTCTGCGCGGTGCACTTTCCACAGAACCCAGGAAACTACTGAGATAAACCCTATGCATTGAATTAGAAAAACCCTATGCCTGTAATTTGTTATACTTTATTCGTACACAGATTGTACGTTCACAAAAGTTTTCGGCACAAAACAAGCGAAAAGGCTCTTTGTTGTCGCATATCTCTAACTAGTGTCTGTGTAATTGTGGTACACTGGTAAAAAAATGTAAAAAAGTACGCAAGATAAACAGTAAAACAACAACCACTTAACGAGCAAATCTACTGTTAACATATAATATTTATATAAACATGGATCACCAAATATAGTTGCACAAATATAGTTGTATAGTTGGGACTAGTGATAGTAGCGACATCTCAAGTCGTCGTTAATTCGCGCTTTACAGTAGTATGTACCTGCCTACTACATATTATTATGGGGCAATCCATCGAAGGAGGCAACACCAATGCACGCAACCGTAATGAAACCTCAACTATGCGGAGCGCACTCAGCTAAAACTTTTTTGCAAAAAATAAAACCGACTTCAAAAAAAACACTAAACGGTGTAAAATAACTCTAAATTCGGAAGTCTGTGGCTTTGGTGGGTTTCTCTTACTCATAATGGGCCACCGACTTCCGAATTTAGAGTTATTTTACACCGTTTAGTGCTTTTTTTGAAGTCGGTTTTATTTTTTGCAAAAAAGTTTTTTATTTTTCCATTTTTAGTTGTTGCCATAAAAATATTTGCCATGAATTTATTTTATATTGTTAATTGTTAACAATACATGTCATCATAATAGGGTTTTCCACTAATCCCTAATAAATTAAAATTAACATACCTAACTGACGAAATCTAGGTATATTGTACCCTCCTGCGTACCCCTCAGAGCATACAGGCGTGATGATACGTCATTATGTTGTATAAACAATAAACATCCAAGCGATTCCAGCAATCACGACAGATTTGCTGTTTATTTTTTAAGAGTTCCGTTGTATATCTCCGAAGATCAGCACTAGATCTTCACCAAATTAAAATGGGACCACCTCAGGAGTATACTCTTTCAAATAAAAAAATAATTTTGAGAATCGGTCCACAAATGGCGGAGAAATCAGGTAACATACATAAAAAAAAAAAAAAAAGTACATACACACGAACATAGAACCTCCTCCTTTTTTGAAAGTCGGTTAAAAAGAAGAATTACCACTGCTTTCACCTTTTTAGAGAAAGAAAACAAACTAAAAAATCTTAAAACAAAATCAAATTTTCATATTTTGTTGGATCCGTGGATGTGATGGAGACTGGCTGACTGACAGTCTGTAGTTTAAGCTTTCAGTGTCTATAATTTATATTTTCAAACAGTTCTAAGCGATTGACGGTGGCAATTTTATTTATTTGGGGAATATTTCGCAAATATTTCAAACACTTCGGCGTAAAACGGGATACAGCATGGCCGACAACACCAGCTTTCAAGGTGGGTACACACGAGCAAAACAAGAGCAATACTCCCAATATTTACATAAGTTGCATCAAGACTTTATAGATTCATGGAATGAAAAGTCTGGAAGTAATGCAAAATTGAGTGACTTCGCCATCTACAGAGTTCTTGGGAATGGAGCCTTCGGAGTAGTCTATCTCGTAAAGCACACGAATTCTGGTAAATACTACGCAATGAAAGCATTAGAAAAGGAAAAAGTCGTCAAATTAAAGCAAATTGAGCACAGTTATTACGAGAAAAAGATCCTGTGTGGTCTCAATTTCCCTTTTGTTGTTTACATGAAGTATTATTTTAAGGATAACGTTTATATTTATTTTGTCTTGCCATTTATAACTGGAGGAGAAATGTTTACTCATCTACGTAAGATGGGAAAATTTGAGGAAACCTCGTCAAAATTTTATGGTGCACAAGTTATTCTGGCTTTAGAATACCTTCACTCGTGTGAGCTAGTTTACCGTGATTTGAAACCAGAAAATATTTTAATTGACAGAACGGGATACGTAAAAATTACAGATTTTGGTTTTTGTAAGTTGATACGGGGACGGACATGGACGCTATGTGGAACTCCAGAATATTTAGCTCCTGAAATTATACTCAGTAAGGGTTACGGAAAGTCAGTGGACTGGTGGTCACTTGGCATCCTTTTGTATGAAATGAGTGCAGGCCACCCTCCATTCTATGCTGCAGACCCCATGAGGATTTATGAGAAAATTGTTGCTGGGAAATACAGGTGCCCAGGACATTTTACTTCAGAATTGAAAGACTTGATTAGTCGTGTTCTTCAAACAGATGTATCCAGGCGTTACGGTGGACTTAGGGATGGTGTTTTGGATTTTAAGAACCATAAATGGTTTAGAGAAATCGATTGGGACAGCATTTTAAATAGTCGGATACAACCTCCATTTGTGCCGATTGTGAAATACCCTGGAGATTCTGATCATTTTGAACCCTTTGAAGATGAAAAACTAAAAGAATCTTCCAGATGCCTTTATGAAGAAGATTTTGCTGATTTTTAATTAGCCATATATTTTAAATATGACAAGAAATGTTCATGTCTTTGAGAGACTGAAAGTAAGGAAATTATTAAGTTAAAGTAGATGTATGTGTAAGAAAGGAATAAGTTTTAGGTTTTACTTAGATGTGATTAATTTATTGATACAGAGCGTATGTATTGTATACTTGCCTGCTCACGATGTCAACAAGACGTCTTTTAAATATTTAATAAATGCATAACAAGCTGTTTAAACTGAGATTCATTTTGTTGAGTTCGATATGAAATGTTTTTCTGCTACACTGTTCCGTTCAAAAACACACAACAACATCACTGTTATTAACGAAGTTGTCAAAGAAATAAAGACATAATGTGGCACAAGATCTTTTCACACACGTTGTCTTTACACCAGTTGGTAAAGTAAGTTAGAATTTTATTATAGGTTAGGCACTTCCCTGCTTTGTTGCTCTTATTCACCCATACATACCTTCCGCTACCAAGAAGTACTCAGCGGTGGCTATGTGAAAAAAAAGGGACTATGTGAAAAGAAGGTACTTAAGTGATAAAAGAAACTGTGGTACTCACCAATCCTCCTCCTCCCGTGTACAGCATAAGTGCCACAAATAGCCCCACATGGGACAGTGCGACCCTGGGCTCGAAGCTCCCCCACTTGGACTTCGGAGGAGTGCCCATCAGGGTCTCCGTCTCCCACGACACGTTCTTCACGTTTTTACACATAGTGTTAGGTTCTTTTTACTTTCACAAATAACTTCACCATTTCTTGTCTATGTAGAATAATATTCAATAGTATCTGATAGTCATTATGGAGAACTGTAAAGAAAGCAAAATTGAAAGACCATTGAATTTATTTGAATTGTGTGAAACAATTATTGTGTTTACCCGACTACTACAAGAAAAGAGTTTCGTTTCTTGAGTGTAAGTATGTTTGTCTATTTCTTTGACATACCTACTATAGTCTAAACAACTTGATGGATTTAAACAAATTTTAATAAAGTAGGTATGATTAAGTTTTGCTTTACTGAGTGACACTAATAATAAGGGTTTTGATAATATAATTGACTACATGGGGCCGCCATGAGATTTAACTAAAATTACCAAAATATTGGTTTAGTCATTTAATACTGCTTTAGCACAATTAATTATTATTATAGGTAGTAGTTTAGAACTGCAATATTCTCCAGACAGACTGTTTAGTAATCCCTACCTAAAAACAGTATGAAACTTGTCGCACTTCTTATTAAATATTTATACACTTTTAATAAAAAAAAGGAGCGAAGAAGAGGTATCGCCGACAAACCCTACTCAAATATTGAAGAAATCGAACGGACCCAGATCTTTAGGTCCTAAATCTTATTACAGCTCTACGTAAGCTCATGATTTGTAGCATAGTCAAAGTCAGGCCAGAGTTAGACACACGATAACTTTTACATTAATCCCAGACTTAATGATAAAGAACAATTTGTTTTATAGCGAAAAACTGGCAAAGAGTGAGTGCGGCTTGCAAAATTAGGATTCCGAGACAAACTACACTGAGTAGTCGATAGAACGAACGCACACATCTATGAACTTAAGTATTAAATCTATACTAATATTTTAAAGAAGAAATCTTTTTTGCAAAAAATAAAACCGACTTAAAAAAAACACCATCCGGTTTAAAATAACTCTAAATTAGGAAGTCTGTGGCTTTGGTGGTTTTGTCTTTTTCATGATGGGCCACCGACTTCCGAATTTAGAGTTATTTTAAACCGGTTGGTGTTTTTTTTAAGTCGGTTTTATTTTTTGCAAAAAAGATTTTTATTTTTCCATTTTTAGTTGTTCCCATACAAATATTTGCCATGAATTTATTTTTATATTGTTATTTGTTAACAATACATAATGGTAATAGGGTTATCCACTTATCCGTAATAAATGAAACTTAACATACCTAACTGTCGAAATCTAGGTATATTGTACACATCTGCGTACCCCTCAGAGCGTACAGGCGTGAAGATACATCATGATGTTGTATAAACAATAAATATCCAAGCGATTCCAGCAATCACGACAGATTTGCCGTCCATTTTTGAAGAGTTCCATTGTATATCTCCGAAGATCACCAAACCAGATCTTCACCAAATTAAAATGGGACCACCTCGGAAGTATACTCTTTCAAATAAAAAAAGAATTTTGAGAATCGGTCTACAAATGGGGGAGAAATCGCGTAACAAAAACACAAAAAAAAAAAAAAAAAAAAAAAAAAATACCGTCGAATTGAGAACCTCCTCCTTTTTTGAAGTCGGTTAAAAAACGATTCGATTTTATGTTTGTAAGAATTTAGGTCAATTACTACCTATTCAACCAATTCTAAAATTCTTTCACCATTTGAAAGCTGTATACTGAAAATCAGGCGGGGATGTCAAAGTTTAATGGGTATAGTATGAAATCAACGCAGACGAAGTCGCGTGCGAAATTCTAGTTTTCTATAATTACTGTGTTGCGCGTGATTAATGAACCTGCGCTAGCTACTAAACTGTATATATTAATAACATGGTAGCTTGGAAAATAATGCTGCATACTACCATCAGACATCTTATGTATCTGCTGACGTTTTATTGGATACATATTAATACAAGGTAAATATGTAGTTAAAAAGGCCTTTTAAGTAGGTTAAAACACTACGTTCGGTTAAACTTTATTTTTCTGTTGATTGAATTGAAGTATTGAGTTAAAGTTTAAAATATTGTTTGGTCTGGCAAGCTTTGTGTGCTCCATCGATGCCAACATTAAAATTTCTAAGTGGCATATTTATCTAGTGTATAAAATTCACGTGTCACAGAGTTTGTTACCAAACTCCTCCGAAACGTTTTGACCAACTCTTATGAAATTTATGTGTACAATTTCAGTTAGGTATGAGAATAGGTGTTAAAAAAATGGCGGAACGAAGCTGGCTAGAGCAGCTAACTAGTATACAGAAGCACGTCTGTAAAAGTTATCATATAAACAAGGCATTTCTCTTTTAAGGTCGAAACACAAAATACCAAAAGATTTCTGAAAATAAGTATAATTTAGAAATGAAATGACTAATTTCCAGTTGTATTCTAATCCACTGCGACAGTAAAACCACTAAGGACCGTGTTCATGAGCCCTAAATCAACGAACTTTTATCTATAAAACTTGAAGCGGTGGGTATTATTGGTAATCGTGACTAGAGTATATTGGGAGTAGTTCCTAGAGTGATAATAATCGGACTTAGTAATTTGCTTTCTAATAATACGCGAAAAACAATCAATTAGGAAATGGATTGATATTTGCCAACACTTGGGCAACAATACCTATATACAGAATGTTCGAACAATGGACGTACTGGCAGTGTAGTACTCATTAGAAACAATAGCTTTGTGTGTGAGGGAGTAAGCAAAACGTAAAATTGGGAAAATAATATTATAAAAAGAAAAAAAATGTATTTTTGTGTGTGTGTATGTTTGTAATGAATAAACTCGAAAACTACTGTGCCGATTTCAAAAATTATTTCACCGTTGGTAAGCTACAGTATCCCCGGGTGACATAGGTTTTACTTTTTATCCCTGAATTCCCACGGGAACGGGAACTACTCTGGTGAAAACGCGTTACGTCTGCTATGTGTGCATAAACTTAAAAAAATAATTATTAAAGATTTCAGAAGTGCGAGTCGTCTTTAAATTACGACCAGCGTTCTTCTATACTTAACTGAATAATAAGTAATAAATAATAACTGTCAAAATAATTCATATTGAGACTAGGTAATACTGATTTTTAGAATCAAAAATCATCTTCAGCTTAGTCAGTCTAATCCAGTATCTAAAGATCAAAATTTTTGTTAAGTTGACTTCACCTAAGTTTTACTGGAGATATTCACAAAATAGACTGGCTGTTCTGAATTTGAAAGTGTGTCCAATATACGAATATGGCAACACTGGCGTCACTCACGCCTACGCTTCTAGATACCCCTTAGGGAATATATACATGATGTGTTTTATCAATAAGAGCCCACTCACGGGAAAGATTTCATAACGATACACACACGTAATATAATGCAATGCCCTATCACAAACACTCAGCGAAACGTCCATACAACTATCTTGTAGCGTTTAGGTTTAATGCCCAGTTCAATAAGGCTAAGACACGAAATTTTTTTTTTTAAATTTTCGGGTCTTAATCGTAAAATATCGATTACTTAGAGGAAAAAAACATGGGGGATCAAATTGAAGAAAATTAAACTCCAAACCACTTTACAACTTGTCACGAGTTGTTCCAGAAACAAAAATTCACACTCAAATAAAAGATGACCTAAAAGAGTGTGACACTGCCAGTGACTTCACGACCAACAATAATTTCCGATAGAAAATTGATACTCGCTAGGTATTTTGGTTTTCATTTTTGTCAACCCCTATTTTGTTGGCTAACCTGGGACGATCCCCACTGCTGACTCGATAGTCAGCTATTGCAATCGTGTCTCAATGTCCGGTCATTGATCGAATATTTGACAACTTTGACAGTTTTTGCATGGGAAATGTGTCATAAGTTTGACGTTATACGTCAAAAATCGATCATGACCGGTCATTGAGACACAATTGCAATAGCAGACTCGATCCCCTGGTTGTCAAACTTTTGGGCTTCTGAATTACCCGTAACCCGTAACGACTGTTAAAGATGTACTAATAACAGCTTAAATTTACGGTTTTCGAGTCACGGAGGGGCCAGTATAAAATGGATGGTCACCCATCCACGGATAAACCTCGGCAAGCGTTGTCTAAGTCTGACACGGGCGGTTGACTTTACTCAGCTACGATCCCCTACCAACAGAAATAATATGAACAAATTCTCTCTTGCTAGGACTGTGGAAGCACGTGACTGTATTACTGAAAATTGTATCTAATTACTATCCATTGCCACACCGGAAGGCAAGCGATATTTATACACAGAGGTATTAACAAAAAAAAGGTGATTTTCGTTGGTTTATCTTAGTGCAAAAATAAACAGTATTATGCTCGGCAGATTTGGCAATTCTAACTAAGGAAGCCAGGAAGCTGCCAAGTGTTAGACTTTTCAACGATGTTTATGATCTATTCTAACCATTTATTAATATTTGTTTTAAAATAATACTTTATATCATATTGAGAGATAAGATCACGTCTGCATTTGCCCCAGAAAATATAACTTAGCCTACGGGCTTTTACTAAGTAGGTAACTCTAGATGAACAAAATCCAATAATACTTTACACGTTCCGGGAATGAAATCCAGGACCACGGCTTTCGATCACTACATCAATGAGGTCAGTCACAATAACAGTACAATAATGATACAAATATTATCATAATTCCACCGAACGGCATTCTTACTAGTTAAAAATTACGCATAAAAGTGTCTGTCAGAACCAATTTGAAATAAATATAATTTTTTTAATTAATTAAACAAAATCACACACACAAAACTAACACAAATCAAGAACTAACCTAACCATAACTGGCGAAATATGAGTCTACTACTAGTACCCCTTTGCCTAATCCTTCGCGGATTACTGGCGTGATGTTATGTGTGTTTCAACTAATTATCATTTCTAATGTTGTGCTCATTATTATTAACGAACTTATTTATTAAACAAACATAAAATTCACAAGATTTAAATAATTCGTTGCTGTGTTTATCAGACATTTATTAATGGTAGTACGATAAGTCCGAAGCTGTTAGGTGAACCTTTTATCTCTGACCCAGAATTAAGCTCTGATGAATAGAAACGTTAATGTATTTGATTTTGCTACAAATAAAGAGAATCGCTGAGGTATATCTACTTTGTCTACGTGGCTTGCTCATCAAGCTTGATCGGGTCTGTTTCATAAAGTTGTTTCATGTGGTCAACGCAGACAGAGAGCCTGCTATACAAAAAATACATTCTCACGTAAAGAATGTCACCTTTCTACCATCGGACAACCGTACGGCGAGTGTCCACCCTTACATCGTTGGCACTCCCACGATTCGGACAAAGCTTTTCGCTTCGTCGTTTATACCGCGTACATCGAAGGACTGGAACAACTTGCCTGCTGCGGTCTTCCCGTCCGATTATAATTTAGGTGTCTTCAAGGCTAGAGTGAATAGGCTCTTAATAAACTAGTGCGGTTCACCATCACTGATTGCATCACTGCTTACCATCAGGTGGGATTGCAGTCAAGCACTGGTTTATAATATTAAAAAAAAAAAAAATTTTTGCATAGCAAGCCTTGCACTTTACTTCCGTAGTTTTAAATTTGAATTTCGAGTACCTTAATAAAATCCTCTCCGCTGCGCTCCTTTCTGTCTGCACTGAACCTTAGAGACTAACTCATTTATTCAGCTCACTAATGTCCATAAAAACACCACTTTTATATTAGATGTACCTATACTCTTTAGCTGAGGGTTAAGACGCATTGATCGACGGCCTTTCGTATTTTGCCAATTGAATAGGAGCATACTTGTAAGTACTTACGCATTATGCAGATCCACCGCTTTCATCACGACGATCACGACCAGTTACGTTTTGTGACAGTCCGCCGACGCGGACGCCGACGGTGCGAAAGTATGCGTATGGTGTTCCATACTTTGCTCACTTTTTGTATGGACAAACCGTCGAACACCGTCGAACAATGTGTCCTAACCCTTACAAACCCTCTGGCAGCGTACAGACAAAGGTACTTTAAGCGATGGGATACTGCAGCCTTGCATCCGATTTGCGTAACGCACTTAACTTATCCCTTTCTTTCGTTTTGACAATTCGGAAATATTAATTCCGTCATTTACGCTCGTCGGGCTGATGATTCAAACAAACTTATGCAGCAATGGATAAGAAATATCTTTCAATAGCCTCACGAACGGCGATCAATTAAATATAAACATGTGTCGGTATTTTAAATAATACCAATCTAACCTACCCTTTATACTCTGGCATAAAGTTTATAAAATGCTTTTTTCTAATTAAATTTTAATTGCCTTGTGAGAAAACAAACGATACGCAACTTAATATTTATTCAGTGTTCAATAGGCACCTAAGACTAACAATATTTATACCGTCGATAATTATAATTATCTAATTGGCCTTATCCTTTAGAAAAGAAAATGAAAGATGACTAACAATGATTTTCATCATTAGTAACGTAAAAGTTTTATTATATAGAGAGTACAATTCCGTGACAAAAAATGGGACAAATAACTCTTGATATATAACCTGCAATGCCGTAGAGTTACATAAGTAGAACCAGATTTACAGTAGGTACGTCTAGGTAATGCCATGAAAATGGGCGAGCGGCGCCAGCTTAGTTTATCATGCCAATATACTTGAAAGCACTCGTTACTACATATTTAATAAAATAGCACTTATAGAAGTACCTATATACAGTCTCCTCACATAAAAAGAAACGTTAAATAAAATACATGGACGGTCTCAGATAGATAGAGTTTAACCCCTTCATCAATATTCAAATGATTAATTTGCTTACTTACACAAATTCAAATCCTATTCCGTTAGCACAGTTTATTTAAGACTGAAGAGTTGAATTGAAACCAGTTTTTTTAAACGCATTAACAATTACAGTATCAATATTTTATAATCACACAAGTTAACACAAAGTTAGGAAGTTCCGAATGATCGTTTGTTCGGCGAAGCGGGAACGGCAAGCATCCTTTCCCGCCTGCGACTCGCGAATAACTGAAATTGTTCAAGCTTTCACATCTCTGAAACTAGCGAGCGCAGGCGGAATGACTTTCAGCTCTCCATATCGTATCGCTGAACGCCTGCCTGAAAAGTTTTGGTGTAATTATTACATAGGAAGGGTTGATTATATTAAAGTTTTTAGTTAGGCTCTGATGTTCACTTGATCAGACTTTTTTATTTTATTTTGTGGCTACTGAGCCAATGTCGACTATTCTGCAAGTGCCACGTGTTAGCGGCAAATTATCGTAGACAGCCGAATTTTGCACTGTGTGGTAGTTAAATGTTAGTACCTGAAAAGAGCGATGTGAATTCATTTATATACCAAAAAGGTCACCTTAGAAAGGGAATTCAGCTACTTAGGATTCATTTAACAGTTTTCTGTAGGGTGTTACCTCTTTAGGAATAGCTTAAGTGGAACCACCAACCTATTTCAGTCGTAACAGAAATTAAAAACAAGACAACCTTTAACTATGTTATTTATTTTATTTTGGTGTGATTGCACAAGTAAAAACGGTTTTAATTTAAGCAATACACTTTGTTTCACATAATTATCCTCTTTTCGTTAAATTGTAAAATTTTAAGAAAAGAGGTTCAATAACTTTACAGAACCAGAACCGTAGGACAAATCGATTAAGTTTGTAACATAGTGTACCTAAAGTATTTATTACCTACTCTGGTAACATTACGATTTCATTAAATGGACCTTAATTAGGAAGGAGTACCTACCCGATAATATCCAGCTAATTAAGACGACAAGGCCATGACCACCCACCCCTAAAAGAAAACTTTATTTATTAGCTGCACGCAAGCGCCTGATCGTTTACTCTAATTCAAAACGCACCTCATTTAACATTCGTGCGTTTTCCGGTAGGCGCGATTCTGCGGAACTTATTGTGATAAATATGAATAGTTTTAATGGAATTACGTAACTATGTGGTCAGGCAACCAACTCGGAAGGACCCAAATACCGGAATATTTCCGAAGTTTGTAGATTAGGTATTATAACTTTGATATTCTGGCTTCTGACCCTTTCGTTAACGAAAGGGTCAGAAGCCAGAATATCAAAGCGCTGCGCTTAAATTAATTACTTCCTGAACTTAACAAACTTCGCTTCAGTAGATATAGTTTAATTTAAACTTGATGACATTAATATTAGTAGTTTTAACAATAATAGACATACATCGGTTACATACTCGTATAGGTAGCATTAAATTCTATAGCAGTGGTTGTGTGTTTGAATTAAATCTGCGCTGGTCGTCTAATAATTACATTTTATGAAAAAAAAAACAACATAAACGCTCTATTAATTAACTCATTGGAATTGTTCTAAGCATTCAGTACATGTACAGACGCCAGGACGTCAAGTTACCCCAATGTGTCAAATTTCTTTGATCGTTTTTCAACTTTATGTCAAACAGAATAACGTTCATATTCAATTGGAAAAATTTGACACATTGGGGTAACTTGATGTGCTGGCGTCTGTACAACACTAATAAGCAACTACAATTATAATGAGAACAATTTCGTCTCTAATGTCGTGCAACAATATGTGTGCTTAACTATTAACTAGCCACAATATGCCCAGTCGGACCCTGTGGCATTGAGGTTCAGGTGTCCGCAAATGACGAAGTTTCAGGGTAGTTTATAACATTATATGTACCTATACCTTGGGGTATAATGATTTAGAGTTCAAGATAATTGTAGGGTTAACATAAAGGGCAAAAGCTGACAACTTTTGCAACGGTTGTCGAAAGAATCTTTTGACTCACAAAAAATGTCAAATTGCATTCAGGATTGCAATTATAAACCTTTCATTGATATCTGCTAAAAAAAACATCGCGTTGTATTGGAATCATTTCTTTAAGACTAATTAAAGATTTGAAGTTTGGGAAACTTCAAGGATATACCTAATAATTAGGTTACTGGAGGAGAAAGCTTTCTTTGTGTCATCAGTTTCGGTTAAAGTATCCCGAGTTGAAATTACGAGAAAGTTTTTTCTAGGTTAAGATCGCAGTTCATGAATGTTACCTAAATCAAAAATGTAATAGTTGTTATTTAGCCGCAAGCATTTCAAGAAGGCTGAACTTTTGTGGGAAATACATATTTTTATACGCGCTACCATATAAACCAAAATAAGTATTCGGTGTCTTCTACCAATAGCCGTCGTAAATCTGCTGAAGACATAATTAAAAGCTATATCTCACTAGGTGTCATGGTACCGTAAGCTGTTAGCACTGTGCCATATAATATTGGCTGATTTATATTCATAGGTGTAGAAACGGAACTTCAGGAGCTTGTGGCTAAATTTTAACAGCCGCATGGGTCGATCGAAGTTAAGCTACGCTTGACGAGGTCGATCCGTGGATGGGTGATCATTCATTACATACCAAGGCTCCTCCGTGCCTCGAAGAGCCGGAGTACTCCTGTTTGAGCACCTATTTTTTGAGCACCTATGCATTTAGCACCAAAGGTATTCCCATTTTCCATAGGTTAATGCATATGTGCTCAATAAATAGGTGCTCAAACGGGAATACTCCGAAAAGCCGTTGGTCCCGGCTGTCATTTGTAGATTTATGACAGTCCTTACTTGTAGTCAGAAGCCCAGGTCTGACAACCAGTTTAACCAAGTAGTATCATGTTACCCAGTTACTGGGTTGTGGAGGTCTGACAGGCAGTCGCTCTATGTAAAACACTGGTATACAGCTGCATCCGGATAAACTGGAAGCAGACCCCAAAATAGTTGGGAAAACGCTAGGTAGATGATGAGGTGTATAGAAACGGAACTTATGACCATGCAAGCAACTGATCAATGAAGATGGAATGATCACAAACGCAAAGATGACTGGCCTGTTGGTCTAGTAGTTAGTGACCCTGACTGCTATGCCGGAGGTTGTTGGGTTCGATTCCCACCCAGGACAAATGTTTGTGTGATGAGCACGATCATTTGTTCTGTGTATGGGTGTAATTTATCTATAATATGTATGTATTTAGAAATATATCAATATGTTTATCAGCTGTTTAGTACCCATAACACAAGCTCTCAAGCTTAACTTGGGACTAAACGGCGTTGTGTGAAAAGTTGTGGAATATTTATTTATTTATTTATTTAAAGATGTACCTACGCGTAAACCAACACCATATTCACGGCTGTAGTCCTCGAAGGGTTAGGTAGAGATGTATCTACATCCACAACTTACAGCGCTGCGGTATGTATTGTTTTTCTTTAAATATCGTGGCATCGTCCTGAGATCGGGGCCTTTTTGGCTTCGCACAGGTCTGTTTGTTATTTAATATGTTAGATTTAGTTTTTAGTTTTGAACTGTTAAATTCCTGTGCGTGTCCGAAATAATTATATTTTCTTTCTTTCTTTCTTTCTTTCTTCTTTCTTTACATCCACATTACGCTAGTGGTGTTTAAGTTTCATGTTACCATCAATCAGGCGCCAATCCAATCTTCGGGCTGCTACTAAGAGGGACTAGCTGTAAAAACTCAATCAAATCAAAACTAATTTATTCAAATTTGGTTGAGAATCTGCACTTTTTCAACGTCAAACATTACGTAAGTCACTCCCCCAAAACACACCACTTTCTAGAGCACTTTTTACTATGACAGAAGTATTCCAATGTCTAAAATGCAAATAAACCTACATTCCTTGTAAACTTAGAAACAAAAAGTAAATGTAAATTTAAAATTAAAAGCAGTTCCATCTGTTTCTGTGTAAGTAGTTAGTGAATAACCTGCAGGCTTAGCCATATTACAAATTCTATTTCTATTATATTTCTGTTATAGAAAGAAAATGGCGTATATCGAATCAGCTGTTTGTCAATTGTATTTTATTTTCAGCCATATTACAAATTCTACTCGTTAACACTTGACAGTTGACAAACAGCTGATTCCATATACGCCATTTTCTTTCTATTGTCGCCTTATCGATTACGATAATAGAAATAGAATTTGAAATATGGCTAGGCCTGCTGGTGTCAGAGTTTTATTGCCGCCCAGGGACGCGTTATTAAAAAAAAAAAAAAAACAGTCTACCGGTTCATGAGACACAACCAGACGGCTGACGTAGGTACGGATGACAACCAGCTTGAATCCTGACTCACAAATACCTACGATTGACTCATTAGGTGTTTCAAGAAATCTCAGTAACGTGAATTTAAATTGGTTGTGACGAAGCGGAAACAGAATGAACATCATAAACCTTCTGTGTCAAATGTCAATGGCGATAATGAAAACGACATGCACCAAAATAAAGCTCCTCGAAAACCTTGACATACAGATAGGAAATGACAATCAACAGATTCATTGAGATGCGTGGGAGTACCTACTTAATATCTTCCGAAGTTCCGACTCGATTTTATCGGGTCAACTTTCGGTAAAAAGTACCTATTGCAAAAATTATTTTTCCGACCGGTATTCTAAAAAGGGAGTATTCCCGTTTGAGCTCCTATTTTTTGAGCACCTATGCATTTAGCACCAAAGGTATTCCCATTTCCCATAGGTTAATGCATAGGTGCTCAATAAATAGGTGCTCAAACGGGAATACTCATAGGTGCTCATACGGGAATACTCCCTAAAAAGGCACAAATTGTGTATGTAATCCTATATTGCCGTTATAACAACAAATAACAAAAAAAAGTTACTTTTTTTATAAAAATTAAGCCATAAGTATTAGGTATTAAGTTTTTATTTTCCGCGTTTTTTTGGTAAAATTAAGCCATATAAATACGTATTTTTTGTTAAACTTAAGCCCCTTTTTCGCTCGACAAGATTCGCAACCATTCTGTGTGCTGGTCTACTTTATGAATATTTTTCTAAGTGTGTTCGTTTTCATGAAGACAAGACGAAGTTTGTTAAAGTAATTTAGAATCGAACAGATGTCGATTAACTTTACCAATTCTATTTATGAATCTCATTATACGAAAATTCAAATTACGATTGGAAAAAATAAAATGAAGTTTCAAATTCCGAGTTCTTCCACCTCTTAAATAAAATATTGAAACGTTCCAAAAGACTTTGGTAAGCTTTAAGATAACCTAGTAAAACAATTAACTTGTTAATAGCATAGACGAAGGTTGGAAAAAAAAATACGAGCCATGAAGGGAAATCACTTCGAATCCTTAAGATAGATTTAATACTTAACTCTTGGGCCGTGGGTCCAAATGCTCGTTTTCTTTTCAAAGACATCTCCAAACGCTTAGTTGATGCTTCCCGTGACCCAAGGGCTGGCCTCTACTTTAGCCAGAGCCTAAGCTTTGCCATTCAACGTTACCACGTTGAATGGCAAAGCTTAGGCTCTGGCTGACTGAAAGTGACTGCATTACTGCATTACCAGTGCTGAAAAGGTTGGCTGCATTACCAGTCAGCCAACGTTTTAGTCACTTTACCATCTGGCAGCGATGCAGAAGAATTTTTCGATGCTTTGTAGTTATTTATTGTTAGGTTTAGTTATTTTTTTGTTTTTGTATAATATAATTAAGGTGTACATACATAGATTTACAGAAATAAATACTTTGCAAGAATATGACTGGCCTGTTGGTCTAGTGGTTAGTAACCCTAACTAACTGCTATGCCGGAGGTCGTGGGTTCGATTCCTACCCAAGACAAATGTTTGTGTGATGATCATTTGTTCTGTGTCTGGGTGTAATTTATCTATAACTAGCTGCTCTGGCAAACTTCGTTGTGCCTTAGATCAATTTATTGCTCTTATCATTTTTTTTTATATTAGATATACATACGTTTAATAAAACGACAACAAATAGATCCAAACCAATAATAACTACTACTACGACTTTTTATGTAGCGAGTCTCTACTGTGATCTTATTTAAACATTTTGTGTTCAATAGAATTAAAATTACAACATGTATATATAACCTAACCTAACTGACCATACCTATCCTATAGCTAACCTAACTACCTAACCTAACTACCTTACTAAAATGCATTGATTTAAAAAATACTAAATTCATAATTTTAAACTGAACTATTGCCTTGAATGTTACATACAATTTATACCTATAGTTTTCCCGGTCTACTTTAATTAAAGTCCTAACAGTAAAATAAGTTCTATTTGCATAGAATTATTAAAGTTCGTCTCTGTCGTCATTGTTAATTACGTAAATTGATTTCTGAAATATAAGACTGTTTTATGCTACATAAAACCTCTAAGTATAATAACAAAATAAATTTCAGAACGTAGTTACGTATAAATTGACAACCTTACCTTCTTAGGTTTAGCTAAGCCTGATAATGAACTGGGAAGTTTGACTCCTGTCATGTCATCCAAGATGGCGATGCGTTTGAAAAATGTTTGAGACAACGAATATTCTTGATATTTATTTTTTCGAGAACTTTTCATGTTTTTTATTAATTATTATGCTATTCCGGACAAAGAGAAATCCAAACAGACCAAAATCATTCAAATTGATCCAGCCATTCTTGAGTTATAAGTGGTGTAACTAACACGACTTTCTTTTATATAATATAGATATGTATGTATTTAGAAATATATAAGTATGTTTATCAGCTGTTTAGTACGCATAACACAAGCTCTTAGCTTAGCTTGGGACTAAATGGCGCTGTGTGAAAAAGTTGTGGAATATAATATTTATTTATTATATAGGTAAACATACTTTACTTAAAGTTATAGTTCCCCGTTATAGGTTTGCTTGTCGAGAAATGTGTAAAAACACTTTAAGAATATAATAGAATAGAATAGAATACTCTTGATTGTACACTATAGAAAATTACAAATCTTAACTTTAAGGGCTTTATAGGGTAATATAATGAGCGGCCTTATCGCTAAAAGCGATCTCTAACAGACAGCCTTTGGATGGACTTGATAGTGGAGGAGAAAAGATGAGTCATAAATATTTACCATGCATAACTATTTAAATAGACATATAAACTAAGTATAAATAAGAAGAAAAAATAAATACAATACATAAATACTAATCATTTACAGAGTAAAGAACGAGTTTAACTTCTTTTTAAAAATAAATAAATGTTTACTTAACGCAAAATAATCTATATTAAGAATTAAGTGTTTACCTTAAGGGCTCTTTGTTTTTCTCCTGCTGTTTATAATTCTTTTGAACGTGTGGTTGTTATCTAAATCCTCCTAAATGGCTAGACAGATTTGGATGTAAGTTTATTTGGGTACTTGGATAAGTTAGGTAACTAGCACTGCGATCAGGCAAGAAAACACCTGTCATTTCTGCTAGTAATAATATGTTAGGTATCGTAAGTTACTTACTTGTATAATTATCTAGGTAGTACCTAGATCATATCTGTAGGTCAATCAGAACAAACAGTAGTCTACCTTCAAGTCATGTAAACCGGGAACACTTAATGGTGTTGTTAAATCACTGTAATTAATTAATGCCAACATTCCAAACAAAAGCCCTTTACTATTTTATGATAAGATCGATGGGAGCCTTTGCAATGGTTTATAAGAATCTTGGACGTTTGTCCATGTTTCTTTAGTGATGAAAAACAAGCTTAATGCTTTATTGCCTTTATTTTATAACTAAGAAGAATCCTAAGGCACAGGCTCGGCCTAATTTAGGCGATAGTAGTAGGTACGCAATTGCAGATTACAAATCCCAACCTCCTCTTGAAGCAAAACTAAGAAATGAACGGAATAATTTTTATGCCAATAAGGTTAATATTTTTTAAAGTAATTAATTTATTGAACATTATTTTAGTTGGCACCTTTTAAACAAATATTTCCTTGTGTTAGGTGGCACCTCTCTTCCAAATTATAATTACCTGTTATGTATAACATTAATGTATTATGTATATCCTTTTTGGCGCAGCCGTGAGGCACAAAGCACATAATGTGTACTTTTGTATATTTTGTATCTTTTATAATTGTGTGTGCGTTTTAATGACTGATGTCAAATAAATATTTTTCTTTCTTTCTTTTTTATATACATTAATGAAATAAGCGAAGCAAAATTGATAAAAAAAATAGGAAAGGCCTGCTCAGATATTAGAAAAACAGTTGCGCACATATCCATTTATAAATAAACGTGGACCAAATTTAATCCGATGAATTATTTACCGGAATTAGTGCGACGACTTGTTGAGGATCGTGGGAGTCTGATGGATGCGAGACGCACAGGACCAGTCGTTGTGGCGACACTTGGGGGAGGCGTATGTCCAGCAGTGGACGTCTAGCGGCAGAATAGAATGATGATGATAAAATTTAATCCACGACAAATGCATGGTAAATCAGAAGGTCGTAGATGTAGTATCTTTACATCGCATTTATTGATAAGGGGGATGAGTACTTATTTATTTATTAATGTTATAAAAGCACACTGTATAGGGGTGTACAATGTACAGAGGTGGATCTAATACCATAGGACATAGCCATAGTATTTATTTAGGTTTGCTTAGAGCATCGATATTATATTTTCCTTCGTTGCCAGAGCATTATTATGTAGCCAGCAGGCTTAGACATATTACAAATTCTATTTCTATTATCGTTATCGATAAGGCGACTATAGAAAGATAATGGCGTATATGGAATCAGCTGTTTGTCAACTGTCAAGTGTATTTTATTTTCAGCCATATTTCAAATTCTACTCCGTAACACAGATTACGATAGAATTTGTAATATGGCTAGGCCTGCTACTTAGTAGATACATATGTATGTATATCAAATCCAAGCTCTATTGAATACCTTTCAAACTGCCAAAATCTTAGAGTCAGTTTAGTAGTGTTCTTAGAGGTAAATGCAAGGCTTGAGTTATGTTTCTTTCTTCGACCAATGATTCATTGTACACTTACAAGAACATCAGTTCATTCACACTACTCCATTTGCAAATTTAATTGCACAAGTTGACGGCCGCGACCAACTTGCACCGCGGAAACATTCACTACTTGAACTTGCTTTAAGTTTAATAACTGTTAAAAGTTTACATGGTAACAAAATGCTGATTTTTCATCAATGTGTAAAATAATCAATTGGTTATAATTTAAATTTTGAGGATACATCTACTAGGTATGAACAACATGGGCGCTGGAAAGAACCTCTTGACTTGAACAAAAAAAAAACAGAATACTTATACTGTTTGTTAGTAGGTATATATGAGTAAACACCAAGACCTATTCCTTTCGAAGAGGGGTGAAAAACTAAATGTCTTATTTCCCGATCGATAGCTGACGATACGCTCTTGAAAATTTATCTGCCGGCGCCTAATGTGAAGGAACATTAGATATCGTTGAAAAAATACGTATTAAGTATCTACTTCAAAACTATGACAACATTATCATTTCTATCAGACTCATATAGCTGTTTCCTTAAAAAGTAACTACCTAGATGCGCTTTAAAGTATAAAGAATATCAGGAAAACATTAAACCTAGAAAAAGCCGACAAAAAATTTCAATGATCCCGGATCCTGTACCTACTGAGATCATGGTTTTTCCATCTTGCCATTGTTTTTAATTTTCCTTATAATTGACACTGCCGCGCTGACTACACACAACCGATTGTCTTAATAAATACAGTGTCTTATGTAAATCACCAACAATGAATTTGCAAAACCTACCTACAAATGGGTTTAACCTTTCGCTACTCATAAGGGTTTTGTATTTTTATTTGAGGCTTGCTATTTGACAAAATTCCTTTTGTTTTTGCAAATAAAAATGAACTGCAATTTGACCTTTGGATGTAGGTGTTAAGACTTTTATTGCGTTGTTAACAGAAAGGTCACCTTAAAATTACCTAAATTCGAAAATCAAAAGAGGTATTTTCGGGTTTAGCAAATTTATAAATTTACAAATAAATTGTAATGTCAAATGGCACCTACACCAAAAACGACAAAATTAAAATGATTCTGTATAAAGCCAGCCAGAGGATCAGAACTGTTTGAACGTCAAAAATTATATAAGATAGTCCCCGATAAGTCCCCTAAAAGCCCACCCTTCACCAACAGACAAACAGACAAGAAAAAGTGGTTTGATTGGCCTAATATCCAAAACGGCTAGAACGATTTTGACGGGACTTTCACTTTCACTTTCGCTGATGATATAAAGACTCTATGAGGCTAATTATATGAGGATTTATTGATAAAAAAAAATCGAAATCCGTGCAAAAAAACTCATAAAATTGCACGTAAACGAAGTCACGGGCACAGCTAGTACTTCAATCAATGTATTTTTTTATTTATTTTTAACGTAATATACATAGGTATAATACATATTGGTGGTCAAATGAGCCCGGGTGACTTTGCACGCATATATTAGCATTATCCTCTAATTTTATTGCGTTTTTACTGCTATAAAACTTGCCTAATGAAGTTTTTCTCATTTTTTAAAATAACTTTAAGCAGAACTGTTAACATACAATTGCAGGTATTGGCATATGCCAAAAAAATCAAATAAAATAAAATACTTACTTATTTGAATAATTTGTATGAAACTTACCTACAATAAGCACCTTATAACTTTTTGCAACCTATCTAACACATATTGCAGTAGTCACTGAGTCCTTGACAATTTTATGGCAGGTACCTAGATCCGGAGATTATTAAGCATTTTCACCTATTTTAATACAATATCAGAAAGGAGAGTGATTTGATTGTTTGTTTGTTTGCATTGAATAGGCTCCGAAACTACTTGACCGATTTGAAAAATTCTTTCACCATTGGGAAGCTACACTATCCCCAGGTGACATAGGCTACCTTTTATCTCTGTACTCCCACGGGAACGGGAAACTTAACTATAAACATAATAATTGTAATGCCTTACAACTATAAACACAATAAATGTAATGCCTAAAGATTGGAAAAAACAACTTTTGATATATACTTAGATATTATAAATAGGCATAATATTCCGTAAAAAAATGTTCGTTAAGGTCCTTCAAGGTTACCTATATTAATTTCATATCGATTATTCAATAAATTGATTACTTATCTGTTTAAATATTGAATATTTAAATCCGTTTGAAAATCCGGTTAAAAATAAACCTATTATAGATACTGATGCTTCTACCAATAACTTATTTTGATAATTGTATGTCATTTTCCAAAAGATTAAATAAATAAATATTCCACAACTTTTCACACAACGCCATCTAGTCCCAAGTTAAGCTAAGAGCTTGTGTTATGGATACTAAACAGCTGATGAACATACTTTTATACTTCTTAATACATACATATCATGGATAAATAATACACCCAGACACAGAACAAATGATCGTGCTCATCACACTAACATTTGTCCTGGGTGGGAATCGAACCCACGACCTCCGGCATAGCAGTCAGGGCCACTAACCTCTAGACCAACAGGCCAGTCAAAGTATGAAAGGGTACCTATAATTCAATCGTCCAGCTGCAGCAAGTAGATTTCTTAAATACGTACATAGTTCAATGCCTTTATGACGTTTTTTGAGCAAAGTAAGTAAATATCAAGAAATGGGCTCATCACACCCTATTCCCATCTATGTTGGGGTCGGCTTCCTACTGAACTCTACAACCCAGATTCTGGGTGTCACGATACCCCTAGGTTATACCTACTGATGTTCTGACTTTCAGGGTTTTGACTTCTCGTGACGACTGTTAATGTACTTATGACGTTAAAGCAGGCGAACTTGCAGTGTTCTTACTTGTGCATAAATTGCATGGTTAAATGATAATATTTAAATATTTTGTATGAAAGAACGGAGTCTCTCAATACAGGCATTTCTTGCTTAAATGGAGGCTCCAATCACTATTTTTGTTGTACAAGACTTATGTTTAAGAAATAAATGATTTTTGATTTGATTTTTGATAAAACTTTACTCAACAAATAAAATTGGCAAATGGCAGCTGGGGCCAATGGCATAACGTGCCCCAAAAAATAATCTCAAACAATAAACAATTTACGATTAACTCCAAAGAACAAAGAAAACTAACACTAACACGCGTTTTCATTTTTAAAAGACAAATAAGTACAAAGTGTTTAACTTAACAATTAACGATCAAATGAGAAAACGCTAAAATAAATTTAAGCAAAGTCCTTAATCAACATAAACGGGCACTGTTTATTAATAATTGTAGGTAAAGTACAAAATATATGACTCCGTGTCCTAACCAAAGCGAACGGTCGCGCGAACACGCGATCGCCGCGCTTTAGCCACGCTCGTCAGCCGCATGACACCGATGGCGAGCGACTTCGATCGGCCGTGATACTTGGTATTATATCTTTTTTTGAGAGGCCTCTTACAGTTATTCTATAGAAGGATGAATACGTTAAGGGGTACCTACGGGCCTCGGCTTAGGCAGTAGGGAGAGGACAGCAAGGGGCGACCTGGATCTGATTGATATTATTTAAGGGCAGCAAGTTTATTCTTACTACAGGCTAAGCGGCGCGCGCTGGCACGAGCAAGGGTCGGGGGAGGCGTTGAATTTTTATTTGTCATTAATTTATTTAAAAAAATCGAATGACTCTCTGTCGCTCGCTGTCAGCGCGGCTTAAACGTTCGCTTATCAACATAAACGCAGCCGCTTGTTTTCGTGACATCGACAGTCACTTTAGTTAGTTTAGGACACGGTTCTTCACAACCTCGGAATTACCAAGTGCACATATTCGCCAAGTACTATCGCCAAATGTGTCTTTAGTTTAAACGAAGTCGTGGATAAATCAAATATTTTTAATAACACTTTTTCAATCGTAGGTCATGCCTAGCGCTAAGAGTTGAATAGCCTACAGTGCAATTAGATTATTCAAGTGACAGTGCTGACATAATTAGATCCAAAACTAGGGATTTTAACTAGTTAGGACTTAGTATCAATGCTACGAGCTACGACTGCGTAGCAAAAGAAAACCTTTCTCTTGCTACGCGGTTGTAGCATTTCGTAGCATATGTAGTGCTACTTACAAAAATAGGAAAAACTACCGAAATACTACGTAAGATGAGTCATGTTTGTATGTATAAGACAATTAAATAGCGCACTATTTTTGTACAGTCCAATAGCGTAAATAAATTTTCCTCGTTAAGTTTTTCTCTCTTACTCTTCTATTATAGTTCAATCAATATCGTAATAAATAAGATGTCAATTATAAAGCGATTATTTTTATTAGTTATAAACATCTGTAGCACTGTGAACCCTACATCTACACAATAACAATCGACAATGTACAGACATAAAAAGGGACAATTAAAGAAGTTTACTTTTTACAACCATGCTTGTCGCTAATTAGGGCTGTCGAAACTAGCTAAAAGTAACTTTGTACTAATCTTGAAGTTTTATAGGTGTGTTTTGGGTAGTAACAACTAAACTAACAAAAAACATTAACAAAAAATTATAAATTCTACTTTTAGCAGTTTAAATTAACGCAACATCCCATTTTTACGCTACAAAATTTACTACTATTATTGATTTTCTGTTAGTTTTGAATTTTCCTTGTTCAAATGTTCTTACTCACAAGTTTTCTTGAAATAACTATTAATAATGCTAATTATTTGTTACTAGAATTGTTCGACGTGCCCTGCATTGGATGGGTTCAAATGATAGAACCACCATTCATTACATACTGGACACTTTCGTGCTTCAGAAAGGACGTAAAGAAGTTGTCATTCGTAGATCTTTGACAATTGTCATGTGTGGTCAGTAGATGTCCCGTGACCCTGACAACAAGTCTTACGAATGAGTATAGTAAATAAATAAATAAATAAATATTCCACAACTTTTCACACAACGCCATTTAGTCCCAAGTTAAGCTTGAGAGCTTGTGTTATGGGTCTTTAACAGCTGATAAACAGACTTATATATTTCTAAATACATACATATTATAGATAAATTACAGCCAGACACAGAACAAATGATCGTGCTCATCACACAAACATTTGTTCTGGGTGGGAATCGAACCCACGACCTCCAGCATAGCAGTCAGGGTCACTAACTACTAGACCAACAGGCCAGTAAAATAGTGTTACCAGTAACTGGGTGGTGGTGGTTAAATATGCATACAAAATACTGGTAATTTTTCAGTAGCATTCGGTTAGACTAGAAGCCGACACGGTATGGTTGGGAAAAGGTTAAGCTTAGGCAGATGATGAGAAAGTATGTGACGTGAGGCCTTGGCTACTTGGATAATTATCCACGACTATTTTAACTATGTTTTTCATCAAGTTTCATGTCAACCATTAAGAACTAATTGATACCTATTCTGTAGATAAAATAATTTAAAACAAACTCTTAATACAACTCTCAATCTTATGAGTTGTAGTTGAGTTTAGGCAGAGGTATAGTTACAGTACACCCACATATTGCCAGTTATATTTAAGTCTTATGTAATACGGGGAAGTCCTTTGCCTTTGCCCTTTGATAATAAAAAAATAACCCGACACGGAAATCAAACATAGGACCTCGTGCTAAACAGTAATGCTTGCGACCACTAGACCATTAAGGTAACTTGACTCGGATGCCTAAAAAAAATCCTAATCCATAAACGGTACCAGGACAAAATAAATCACACAGTGTTTAAAATTACATCCAAGTCCCTTCATGAAACACCCCATCAATAAAGATTTAACAGAGATTTTTTTGTGATAACCCTAGCACGAGCACTGACCGCGTAAATGCACAGCATTATCGCCCTTCTGTGTAAGGAACATCGTATATAATTGCGTACACTATTTTGACAAATAATTACAATGATCATGATATTATATCGTACGGAAAAGAGAATCGACGAGTTAACATAAATAAGTTGACCGGATCCTGGCGACGCACAGTATGTGCTGAGCTCTTGTGCCAAAAAGTAATAGATTATACGTAACCAGAAGCATTGTTTTTTTTATATTTAAAGCTAATTTTAGTCGGAATAAAAATGTTTGCTTTAAATACTTTTGTGATTCTTCTCAGCGTGTACATCGCCAATTGTGAAGATGTATTTTTACGTAAGTGGAAAATATATCTAGTATAAATATTAAAACATGACAGTGTCTAGTAAACAAAGTGTATAAGTAAAGAATGCTTTAATATTTATATATGCTTTATATAAAAAATATTATTATTATTATTGATTCTTGGTGTGAATATCTTTTCTGTAAGATAAATCACAATTATCTATGTAATCTTAATGACAATCCGCCTTTCATCCCATTTTTACTTGGAATCCAAACCTGGCCAAAAGTGTATCGAAGTATAGGTCTTCTATACAATATAGGTACTCTTCGTAAAATGCAAGCGAAATGTTATGTTAGAAACAATTTCATTTACTTTATTTAAGTCAACTTTCAATTAAACGCTACTGCATGTATCATTATTTTTATTAGTCATCGACAATAGATTTTCAATTGATTATTATCATAACTTTGTTTATAAACATAGTCACGTAATGTATATAGCTACCTTTTACCTGTGTAGGTAGGTATTATTAATTTCTGTGACCTGAGTTACTATAGTGCCGCAACAAAGATATGAAAACACGTGTAACGAAATAACTATAGTCATTATAAACGATTATAAAACAATGAACTAACCTTATTTATAGTAGTACCTACCTATAGGATTCGTATGTGTATACAGTTAGTAACAGATAATTAAGAATATGTATCAAGACAGTACGTAAATTTTTGAGGATAAACTTTATTGGGTTTTTTAATCTGGTATTTCTCAGTAGACGCCTCGGGTCGATAGATAAAAAAATACCAGCCTGTTACTGTCCCACTGCAGGGCAAAGGCCTCTTCTCATACAGAGAAGGCTCAAGTATTGATCACCACGTTTGCTCAAGGCGGATTGGCGATTTCAAACCTATTTATTTATTTATTTATTTGCAATAAGCACACCAACAGCACAGTCACCAACAATATTCATATAAAAAATACATAGCAAAAGGGCATTACAGTAACCATACAAATAACAGGGGGTATAGGTATTAAATATAAGTCCATTTTTTCTCACGATGTTTTCCTTCACCGATGTCAATGATGTCTAAGATAAAATTAACTTTCTAATTGTACATATTAATTCAAAAAGTCACATTGGTACTTACTTGGAGTCAATAGATACGTGCTGGATTGATGGAAATAAGCTCACCTCATTACAGTCCCATGTTCCTAAATTCTAAAACATAGCTTTCGAAATATGGGTATACTATTGGTATACCTCTGTTAAACCCCTTAAGGATTACAGGCGTGATGTCATCTTATGTTTTTAAGTTACTTAATTTTATTTAACAAGCTTTCGGTAAAACATTGTAAAACTAAGTCCCCCGCTAATGAGAAACCCAAACAAATGGTGATTGTGATAAGAGGAGATATGGCTAAACATTCGGTACTATATTCAGAGGAGAGAGAGGTCCTATGCAGTACCATTGAACTTTGACATCAGCCGTACCTAATCTCAAATGTGTGAGGATCATGGGAACGACAAAAATGGCGTTTGAACTCTGCCACCACAATTATCACGCTTAACAGACCGGTCAATCACGAAACGGCATCACCAAAGTTAACGGTATATAAAAAGTAAAACTATAATTTAGTATAACAGGTAACTATATAAGATTTTTCAGTATCACTAAATGGGTAGGTATATCTTCTCCAATACCTTTACTCCTCTATCTACCTAAGAAAAGGCTCAAGTCATGCCAGTTACTGCTATTGTGCATAAAGTAAACTATTACTGATTGGAATCTCTGATGTCGCAACTATACGCTATATGATGGAGCAACTTCCTCGCTTTCCCGATAAAAAAATAATTTATAGTGACAACTTCATATCTTCTCAAATACGAACCTTTATCTTCTTCTCTAATATATAATATTCTTTTGTCACAGTGTTGGTTAGAAAGCTCCTCCGTAACGGTTTGATCCATTATATTTTTTTTCTTTTTGTATATATGTATGTTCAGTAGGTCCGAGAATAAGACATAAACTAATAAAAACTAAATAAAAGTAGGTATTAAATTGTTTTAAGATGGAATGAAGTTTGCCGACAGCAAATAGATCAAAAACAATAATAACTAATTACTACTACTTTTTATTTAGCGAGTCATTAATGTGATCTTATTTAAACATTTTGTGTAAGATAGAATTAGAATTACTTACAACATATATACATATAACCTAACCTAACTTACCATACCTATCCTATAGCTAACCTAACTACCTGACCTAACTACCTTACTGAAACGTATTGATTTTGAAATATACATAACACATAATTTTTAACTGAGCTACGTGTCTCTATGTTGCATACAGTTTACTAAGTTACCCTGGTCTACTAGTCCAGAGAGTGTTGTATTCTATGTACCTATTGGCAAAGAATTATTAAAGTTCATCTCTGCCGTCATTATTAATTCCGTAAATTGATTTCTAAAATTTAAGAAGTTTTTTGCAGCTTTAAACTCTTTCAAGTTTAGTAAAAAGATAAATTTTGGAACATATCTTCGCAAAAATTTACAACCAAAAATATGTTAATCCGTTGTCATGGTGACACTATTTAATTTTTAGTATTTTAAATAATAAATCTAAATACGCGATAATCCCAAGTTTGTAATCTTGGGATTATCGCGTGTTGAGATTTATCATGAATGTTGTCGATTCGAAACCTTTATTTAAATGCGTTATTTAATTTGAGAGAAGTATACCGTACTGACTACGGGACGAACATCAAATGTTTGACAGACAGTAACAGATTGTGTGGGTACTTAAATTGTTATTTTGAGTACATTCCTTATATTTTTTCTATATTTTTCACTGTTTAAACCTTCCCTGTTTTTACACAAATATTTCAAGACCTAATTTAGCCAAATCAGTCGAGCCATTTTTGAGTTTCAGTGAGACTAACAAACGTGGTTTTATGTTTATTTAAATAGATATTTTTTCATACAAGCAATACGATCTATAAATTTCAAAACACTACAGAAACATGATCTATATATCGTCACTCGATACAGGATAGCCAGGTTCATTATAAGTTCAAGTTCAAATATGTTGTCAACTCGTAAAATCGCACAAACAAGGTCACAAGGTCACACATAATATTAAAACCTCGTCCGCGACCATCCGCATTAACTCTTCGGTACAACCATTAAAAGTAAAAGGAAATGATAAATTATATTTATTTCGGTAAGTCAACCGTTCTTAACAAAACCTAAAAAAGATGAGGCCGGTTTTTCCTATCTGGCCTACTCGAAGCAGAAACATAAAAATATGCTTAAACGTCACAGTCCAGATTATCTTGGTCAGAGCATGTAGGAACCATGCAGGTTATTATTTGTTTGAATGAAGAAGAAGAGAGAATTGTGAAAAATATGGTTTAGAATTCTGGTAGGGTTTCTATCTCTATCTATTTGTTTTATAAGAAGAGTTGTCGGAAAATACCAACTATGCAAGTCATGTTTTAGTTACTGAGCATTTTGTTGAATTAAATCTTTAACAGCACGTAATAGCTACATTGCTATTTAATTCATTAAACCCCGCCATGAGTACGCCGGCGTCCGCGCTGACATTGTATTTCTATTGAGTCTATAACTAACACGATTGAAAGGTTAAATAAGCCTACAACGATGAAGTCATCACTTTAAGCTTCCCCAAGGAATCATTCTCAGCCCTTTTTAAAAAAAAAATTGTTTGTATATATTTTTTTGAATTTATAGTAAACATAACGTAGGCAACATTTTAGGTTTAATTGGTTAAAAATTACTTAAAATTGAATAAATTAGTTAGAACCTTTAATGAAAAGTTGATTAACAAGATATAATTACTTAAATTTTTAATCAAATAAATTATACTGTAGGTATGTGACAATGGACTAGTATGTCTATGTAGGTACATGGCAGTTTGGTGGAATGTCAGTTCAGTACTCGATAATATATTTTAGGTTTCAGGAATATAGTAAAATCGTCTTAGTATGAGTAAGGTCGAAATATCGAAAATAGAAGAACATGGCGAGGGCAGAGTGTCTGATGTAAAATAAATAATAAATAAAATAATATGCCACAACTTTCCCACAATGCCACTAGTCCCAAACTAAGCAGATATTGAGCTATGAGTACTAGAAAACTGATAAAAATAATTACTTACATATTTCTAAATACAAGCATATTTTGGATAAAGAACACAGAACCAATAATCGTGCTTATCACAAAAACATTTTTTTTGGGTGGGAATCGAACCGACGACCAACAGGCGAGTCTATCAGAAATAGAATATTAAAAGAGATTTAAGGTAATAATGAGGACTAAAAGTGGAAACATGAACTAAGTTTATAAAACATTCGACGAAATACAATGCAAGATATCTACTAACTTTGGTAATCACCAATTTGTTTTAGGAATTATGAATGTTCAGGTCAACTCCGTATCAGGAAATATACATATTGTCAACGCGCCAAAAATTATAGTAATGTTAAGTACTAGGCTATTATACAACCGACACCATTTCACATTCCTAAACATAGAACCTTATGTAAGTTATAACAAAATACCACAATATTTCTTTAACTGAATCAAGTTTTATTCTCAGCAAGATAAACCTATTATATCTTGTAATTAAGGTTCACATGCAGTAGTAATAAAAATATTATATGAGTGTTCATTTCTTCACCACAGGGCAAAGGCCACATCTCATATAGCGAAGGCAATGGTAGAACAAATAATTGCAAAATATTTCATTCTTTTGTGGATTGATTGCCATGACCTTCGGCAAATCTGATGTACAATTAACTTCTAGCTGACGTTCAAGGTCGACCAAGAGGATTGAACTTTCCAATAATATGTCTACCTACTTCATAAAAAGCCTATTGTTAGTTACAGTGGTACCATCAGTAATCAGACGAACTTTGGTCTTTACTAAAGTAGGCATGAAGAGCTCTGTTTCTACGGCGGAAAGAGTTAATGGTCCCATTGAAAAAGTAGGTAAATGATTAAGAATAATTAACATCTATTGCAAAGACAATACTGGCCGTAGACATAAAAATAATCGAAGTTTACACATAAAAATAGGTTTTTACATACCTCCTAAATAAGTAAAATGTTATGAAGCTAGCCTGTCTACTCAATCTTTGTAATTAATTAGTATTGTAGCATTTTTTACTGCTTTTGTTGTGCTTGGTTGCCATCTGTTACCAATTACCAAATTCCTTAGACCAAAATAGATTATTAAGACTCAAAACAAAATACCAAAGGTTTAAATTTTTCCCCTTTTAAAAGAAACATAACACCGTCATCAGTTAGTTGCTAAAAGCTGGGTTTTGTAAACAGATAAATCTGCTGGGCAAAGAAAACGACGACACTATAACAGGAATGAAATCGATAACTCAGTTGATTAAATATGTTGGTGACACAGGGTATCTGCACATATAAAACCTAGTCAGATATTATAAATGAAAAAAAGATTTCAACGTTCAATACTAGAAGAATTGACGCTAGTAATCGACAAATGAAAAGGCATAGTAGCTAAAGAAGAAGAATTTTATTTATTATTTATTACCATTAAATTTATTTTGCTCGCAATTTCTACAGCAACGACTGATTGTTTTAACGCAAACAGTATAGCCAAAATAAGACGGTTTAAACAAAAAGACATTCTATCAGCAGTAACAATTGTCGAAAAATCCAAAATTTATCATATTGATAATATTGATATCAACACGCTACAAATATACGGTAAAGAAAGACAATGCTTAAGGTAGACTGGTAGAAAATGCCTAAGGCATTAAGTCCGCCTTTGCGCAGTTTTTTTTACTAGTGTACTTCTTTAATAAATAAATAAATATGTAACTACTTACACAGATAAATATCACATGCTTGATTATAGTGTGGTTTTTGAAATGACAAACCATTGCTTGACATCACCGTCCTGTCAACCATTGGCTTGGCAATTTCAGGGGCTCGAGTCTGCTATTGCAATCGTGTCTCAATGACCGGTCACTGATCAAATATTTGACAACTTGACAGTTTTTGTATTGGAAAAGTGTCATAAGTTTGACGTTATACGTCAAAAATCGATCATTGACCGGTCATTGAGACACGATTGCAATAGCAGACTCGACCCCCTGGTAGAGTGTTATATTGTTTGGGTCCTCGGTGGCGACTTCATTTATATTACTGATCAAGTGATCGTGCTTTAAAAGAAACGTGTAAAATTGACTGTTACCTATCACCTATGCCTGTTAGTTTTATTAAACAGGCAGACTGTAAATGTTTCATATTAACATAACTGTAATAATGATAATTAATCTAACATTAGGTCTAGTCATTACATTAATAAAACAATGAAGAATATCTTAACAAGACAATAGTTGGAACTAAAGTCGTTGGTACGTCCGTCGTCGGCGGGCACGCCCGCAAAGGTGCCTAATTAGATTCATTTGATTATCCAAGCAGATATTTAACTAACAAATACCTATCTATGCTCCTATTGCCTGACTATAAGTGTTACTTTTCACCTTACAATTCACTCATTAATTTACATGCTCCAATGTACAGGACATTAAAACAAATTTTAGCTGCAAAAATTGTCACTGGCCACGTAAATAAGTCCATTTCTAATAATTACATTGGCATTCACTTGATAGAAAGCTATCGGGTTATTGCCATCAATCAAAAATAATCGAAATGATTTCGTATGTTAAATCAAAGTTTGACAAGGTAAACGATACGTGATCGGTTTGACAATCAATAATCAACGTAGCGTCACGGTCGATGTGGACACACCGCGTGTGTTGAATGTCCCAATATGAGTTATTGAGTAATTAAAATGGAGATATGTACGTATGTACATAAAGAAGACGCCCCTATGTTTACCGAAAACCAACGACAACATAATATACTCTCGAAGTATAGACGCCAGCACATCAAGCTACTCCAAACTGTAAAATTTTCCTAATTGAACACGAACCTTATTCTATTCGTAATAAAGTGCAAAAACTATCAAATAAATTTGACACATTGGGCTAACTTCCTGTACAAGTAGGTACTGGCCTCTGTACTATAGCTTCTGCAAACTGTTAGAAACAACCGTAAAAACTACAATTGTTTAAAGCACCTCATAATTTTCCATGTTTATTCAGTGTTCTACGTGATTTAACCACAACTTGGAATTTTCTCGCGTTTCAAAGAAACTATTGCATTAATACCACATCGTATTGGCTTCGAATATGAATCAATATGGTAATAATATGTAGGTACGTATTTATTTATTAAGTGCCTGAAGTGTAACATAGTTGGCCAAAGATCCGATAAGTCTGTTGCCATCCGGATTTATGATATACACGTTCTTCTCCATTAGCAAGTTAACTATCCTTAGCTACTCTGTTAATATAGCTGCTGCCAGTCACCTTGCTGAAGATCGTCCTTTTCCTAGCCTGACGGCGATCTTACGAGTACTGTAACACGGTTACCAATAAGCCCTTGATGGAGGTTTATTACATTAACTCATCATGCAAACGATAGAAGAATCCGACGAGCATTCAATACCTATACTAAACAAGTCAGAAATATCTTTGCCATTACAACACATGTTTAATTTAGATAGATTTACAGCTCACAATAAATTATCTGTATTATTACGTTCACGTTTATTTTCTCAAACAAGCTATAGTTTCTCCTTTATCATCATCAAGGTTCTCCTAATAATGTATTTATATTATTTGAGCAAATTATAATCAGCCTTTATTTTCCGAAGAAAATTATAATCAGACATTTTGCCTGTTTAGTATTAATCTCATTACTTAGCCATAGATCTATACTTAAGCCTTGGTTACACACAGCGATTAATCGCTGAGAATACGTACCCGCCGCGAGTATTCGCTGTATGTGATAGGCTATTCGCTGCGAATAGAATCAGTCGCCGCGAATTTTGAATGAGCATGTTCAATTTCACTCTCAGCAAATGCGAATCCACCGCGAGTATTTGATGTGTGTGACAGGGTACTCGCAGCCATTCCGCTGGAGCCACGAGCAGACGAAATTTTGAATTTGCGCAGCAACAGACTGTCGAAATTCTCGCGTAGAACTCGCGGTGTATGACAGGCAGGCAGCGAATTGTCGCTGCGATCATTATTTGCAGCAAATGCACTCGCAGAAACTCGCATTCAAAGTGTGACCGAGGCTTAAAATATTTACCTACTTTACACTGTATACATCTGCTGGCATGCCGTTTGATTATGGAAAATCTATACGCATATTTTTTTTCTATTACAGCTTCCTACATAAAGCCGTGCGACTTAAAAAGTGATAAATTCATCGACTGTGTCAGGGAACAAATTGAGGGCGCTCTCCCGAAATTTACGAAAGGTATCCCTGAAATGGACGTGCCATCGATAGATCCTGTACACTTGAAAAACATCGAGATACTAGGCAGCGGGCTTAATCTTACCTTCTCGGAAGCTGCCATGCATGGACTCAGCCAATGCAAATTGACAGAATTAAAGTAAATTGAACTATGTTTACATTATTTTTATTTTTGTTGGCTTTCATTTCCTGCTCTTTGTTCGTTTTTTAGACGGGTATTATCCTACACGGCTGTTTTTATTTCTGTTCACGTCGCGTAGGTACTGTTATTTCCACATTCAAGACCTTGTGTGCTGAGGGCTCATTCCGGAAGTATTTTTCTGTCCTGCATCGTTTTAATCGATAAACAATGAACATTGAAAACTATATTAGTTACGAAACGCCAAGACGCTACACATTGTATGCAAATTTTCAAACTCCTGGTTATTTGTGTAGTCTTGGAATCAATACAATAGCTACAATCCACAAATCATACACGTGTATGAACAATGTACATAATTGCATTTAAACGGGTTCCACGATTTTTTACATTGTCAATTTGTCGATGATTGCGTTTTTCTACACATTAATTATTGGTAATTTGTAGTATTACCTACCTACAATAATTAAACTATGGACATCGACTTTTGACCTGACTCATTAGTTATCTAGCCTTTTCCCAACTATGTTGGATTCCGCTTCAGTTTAACCAGAAGCAGCTGTATACCAGGTATTTTACATGGAGTTACTGCCTATCTGATCTCCACATGTGATAGTCACCAATGTTCAACGCCTACTTCTGGTTTTTAATCCTATATGTTTTCCTTTCCAGGGCAGAGTTCAGTAAAACCGAGGGTACGTTCTCATTATCATTCAAAGGCAACTTGAGTTTAACTGCTCAGTACGTTGCCGATGGCAGAATCCTAATTCTACCAATCCAAGGAAAAGGAGACGCATTTGTTGATGCACGTAAGTACAATCTGCGTCATTTAAATTTATTTGGAATAATGCATGGGTACCTATTGATTCTTTTCGTGAAATGTTTCGTTATTACTCTTAATGATTGTATACCTTACTACCTACCTATTCCGTTAATAGTGTCTTGTTGGTCTAGTGGACACCGAGATCCAGGGTTCGATTCCCGGGTCGGGTAAAGTATAATTAAATATTTCCATCTAGAATTTATCAGAAGCAGCTTGAATTCTGCATTTGAGCCCTTTTAATGACAAAAGGCACGCCCCCTATTATAGAAGACCCACTTCAAATTGACTGGCCTGTTGGTCTAGTAGTTAGTGACCCTGACTGCTAAGCCGGAGGTCGTGGGATCGATTGCCACCCAGGAAAAATGTTTGTGTGATGAGTACGATCATTTGTTCTGTGTCTGGGTGTAATTTATCTATAATATGTATGTATTTAGAAATATATAAGAATGTTTATCAGCTATTTAGTATCCATAACACAAGCTCACAAGCTTAACTTGGGACTAAATGGCGTTGTGTGGAAAGTTGTGGAATATTTATTATTATATTTATTAAATATAACTGACTAAATGTGAGTGAAATATACATAGGTACATCTCTGCCTTACCCTTCGGGGACTACAGGCGTGATATTATATAGTGCCTGAATTTGAACCTAATAATCCAGTCCTACATTTAAAAGGACCTTGATTTAATTACGATTTCATTTTGTTCTTGTAAACGACCTAGCGTAGAACCAGATTCAAACCAAGACAAACAAGTATCTGCTTAAGCTATATAAAAATAACTTTAAAGAATATTACTACCGCAATCCACAGAGGGCGTTGAAGTGCACATCGACAGCAAACTGGTTCACGATAAGAATAGTAATGGTGACCACTTCAAGTTAGCTGCACCAAAGTACAAATACACTATTGAACGCACGACATTCGACCTGAAAAACTTGTTCAACGGGAACAAGCAACTTGGTGAGTATTTAATGTCAATTATTTTTATTAAAAAAAAGCATTCTTGGACCTGTCCTGAAGTTAAAACGTGTTTAACTGCCCCAGTTAGGACTATTTTGTCAAGTTAGTATAACAATCTGAATGAGCGCCGCGACGCGCGGGGAGGGTAGTGCAAGCGGGGCACTAGCACCCCCTTTGCTTAATCGATCTTTACTTCTCTACCTACTAATATAGTTTGTCAGGTTGTATTTATGTAGCGGTTAATCCCCAAGAGCTTGTTTTGAGACGTTCCGACCGAACAACAACCTTTTAGTGTTGGGGTGAAAATAAATCCGAGCTTGTTTCGCGTAGTTGTAAATGCACCCTCAGCACGTGGAGCTCCTCAAGTTACGAGTTGAGCTCACGATTACTGACAAATGCTTGCACTGACTGATCTGGTCCCCTCATTCTGTGTGGTTCTTCCTCAAAAGACCATCTCAGACACTAATCTGCATGGATCTTACATGATTTGACCAAGATGATGTCTGGACTTTCGGTGTTTCTTCTCAGAGAGTAGTCAGGTAGTGAAACTCCGATCTTATCTACTAGTTAAAAAAAAAATACGTGAAAACCTATTTACAGAAAGAAATATCATATATCATTTACCCTCCTGAGCGTAATTCTGCACATGTCAACATGAGAACTCTATTTTTGACCATTTCACTGAAGCAGTTTCCCAAACAAGAATTTCTTACGGAAAGTATTAGAATAGTAATCGGCAACAATTTGTACTAATATTATAACAACTTCAACAGCTTCTACATTGCCTAATGTTGAACTTTTAAATATCTGAATCAAAAAACAAATACAAATTATTGCCGACTACTATCCCAAACTACTACCCTAAAAACAGAACAGAAAAAGGAATTTAACTGATAGCTATGCATGTAGGTAGTACCCCTCTTATTTGCACATGAGTTAAAATCTGAAAATAAAAACTTGCGAAAAACAAATAAATAATATTATTTTTCCTATCAGTTTTTACGTAACAAGATAACATGACAGCAACTATAATAATATATAATTTAGTACCTATAATTATGGACCCCTGTATCATAAATTATGCATGTATTGTACTAGCAATGGCGACCACGAAGATTTTGTGGGAAGGGACTTTTGTACAAGGAAAACTTAAGTATTAGTTAACCCTGCAGTTTTCTTATAATACCAAGTTGTTTATGTCGTCGTCCTGTAAAAAAAAAAAATTCCACAGTAATTGGTTTATAAAATACCTTAGAAAATACCTAGAATCAATTTTAGAACGACTTAAGAACAACTTCCTTAATTAATATCACTGAATTGAACAATTAATCATCCTTGTATAAGATTGTTTTGTCAGAATATTAGTAAGTATTAGATTTATCTTTTATCATTAGATCACATGATTTTTGGTAATAATCTATACTAATATATAAAGAGGAAATGTTTGATTGTTTGTTTGCATTGAATAGGCTCCGAAACTACTGGACCGGTTTGGAAAATTCTTTCACTGTTTGGAAGCTACACTATCCCCGGGTGACATAGGCTACTTTTTATACCTGTATTCCCACAGGTACGGGAACATCGCGGGTGAAACCGCGGGACGTCTGCTAGTATAATATACAAGTACCTACAACATAAGCCGATGCTAGCTGACGTTTTACGTAATCAAAGAATTTTACGAGACCAGTATCAATTTTTTTTTAAATTGGCTGGGACTAACGGCTTAACGTGCTATCCAAATAGCACGTTAAGCCGTTAGTCCCAGCTGTCATTTGTTGATTCTTGGCAGTCTTTACAAGTTGTCGAAAGTCTAACAACCAGTTTAACCAAGGGGTATCATGTTACCCAGGAACTGAGTTGTGGAGGTCTGACAGGCAGTCGCTCCATGTAAAACACTGGTATTCAGCTGCATCCGGTTAAACTGTAAGCCGACCCCCACATAGTTGGGAAAAAGGTAGGCAGATAATTATGATCCCAAAATGGTGAAAACCGAACCCATATGCTGCGACTTCCTAAACTGGTTCCTGTTTGAATAAACGAATCTATCTTTGTCCTCAGCGGAAACCACCCTTCAGTTTGCCAACGAGAACTGGCAGCAGCTGATGGATGAGCTGTCTCCCCCTGCAATCAAGCAGATCGTCCGCACCGTCGTCAAGGTTATCAACAAGTTCTTCTCTAAAGCCGAAATCAAACAGATTATAAAAGGATACGCAGATGAATAAATTAATCTTATCTGCGCTTGGAAGCAAATAATCCGAGCCATTTGCGGTATTCACGCATTATGGTTATTTTATTAAATTTGATTATACACATCGATTTGAAACATCTATTATTACCAAAAATATTCACGACAAATATTCATGGAAGTGGCTCGATTTATTAAGTGAAGATTTTATTTAAGCGGTGTTTAACTCGTCATTAATTATCATTATTCATCATCATTATCGATTACGATTTTAATTCTGGCAAGTGCAAATCAGTCATTTTTAAACGATTCATGATGAACTTAAAGATTCTATTCCAATTAGGCTTTTCTCGAATATTGTGTTAAAGAATTATTCTGCAGCCAGCTTGTTATCAAGCTTGCTATCACCTTATGGTGGATAAGATACGCCGACCTAAGGGTAAAAGAAGGTGATGTTATTTTAAACTAGGTTTAATATAAATGAATAAATATTTTTACCAAATGCTGTAGTTTTTCTGTTCTATTCAAAGGGATTTATACTGTAGTGGGGACATGCGAAATGACATAAAAAATCGTGAGGCCATGTCTCAGTAACGCCTTCCGTACTAAACTAGACTCATCGACTTGTTCCACTAGGACAGAAACATCGGATGAAAATTTTGTTCGTGATGCGCCGTGTTTAGTAAGTATTGAATGTCTTTGGTTCCATTCAAGATTTGATTGAATTTGCTGCATTATATTGATACTCTGCATTTCTGCCACACAAAAATGGCGGTAAGATCCTTAGTAAATAAGTTGATGGAGAGACTGACACGGGTGCTCTTCGGCAATGGCCCATGGACCTGTGCCGTTAAGGCCGTGAATCAACCATTGTGATAACTACCCCAAAAACACAGTGCAGCAGACTGTGAAGAAGTAACCAATGATCAGTGTAATGCTGTGACTTCATCGCGGTGCTAGCAGTTCTCCTTTTCCACAACTCACAACATGCACATCGAGCGCCGCAGGGTTTGCTGATTCCGGCCATTGAGAAATAGGCCCTCGTTGTGTGGTGGCACGCCATGTTTCACTTGTGTCTGTCAGGCTAGCATACAGGGTCCGCATGACTACCATGCAGAGGCAAAAGCGTGACGCCCCGGCCAAAAGAAGTAGAAGAAATTCGTGCAGTTTAAGTTACTAAGTCATTTTATAATGCACAGCGAATGACCTAATCCAGCGATACTATCAGCAACTATATAATCTGCGTATCGTTAATATAGTAATTTTTTAAGATATTTTTTTCCTTAAACTGCGCATTTTCAATTAAAATTCAAAGTCCAATAATAATCTATTTCAATTAGAGCATTATAAAGTGTTTTTGAAAATGTTACTTTCAAGATAAATTATTCTGGTAGCTTTATAGTTTCTTATGGAGAAGAATGAACAAGACAATACTTACACTTAACAACTACCTACTTAACTTGCTATTGTCGATCAAGAGATCAACACCCTGTTTGATTTTAGGTAAAAATCGTATCGCTATTAAGCTAAATTTTTGGCCGCCTGGTCGCTAATGTATTATGCCGTTTTAAGGATATTTCGCAAAAATAAATCTGTTCCCCGTCGCAATGTCTTGGATGCAAATCATCCAAAACTTAATAAATAAAATACACACATGTTCTGAAACAATTAACCAACGTTTAATATAAATGCCCAGAATAATAAAGAGATAAAACTAGATATGTAAAACATGTTAAATATATTAAAATCTTGTAAATAATGTCAAAGTCAGTCCACTAATAATTTTCAATGCCATCGTTAATGTCATTTTCAGTCTCATCATTCTAGGGTCGAGGTTCCAATTCGTTACTGCTTGTTGTACTGTCACTAGTTCTTCGCTGTGTGGCGCGCGCTTCAAAGCCAAAGGAATTGTTATCACTTCGTTGGCTAAACCGTGCGACTGGATTAGACCAGGGTATACGTGGTAGCGTCGGTAGAGGCCTTCCTTTCTTGTACCACACAACAACACCTAATACTAGTGCTAAGAACACGACTCCTACTGATGTCCCAATCAAACCAGCACGCAGACGAGGCATTCGTGCTGTACCTAAAACAATTAACATAATTAGTCCCACCTATAGTTTGACCAATACCGCGCTGTACCACGCCTTAGGAACGCGCGGCGAGGTGGGGGCCGAGAAGGGAAGAGCATGAGTTCACATGAGATCGATATTGTCGGATAGATCCTACGGTATCTTTGTGAGAGCTGAAGTCTCCCAGGTTCGGGACTTGTATGACAGATCTCTAGGCTCATACCATTTTTAACATAATCACAATAACTATATTAATGATTAATATTAATAAAGTTTACAGTAATTTAGTAATAACAAAACACTGTTTTTAATATAGTCATTGTTAATAGCCAAGCTGGTTCTCTGCAAATCCTGACAATTAAAAAAAGGGTATTTTTTTTTATTGCCAAGATCTGCAAAGTTTTTGCAAGATTCATTTCACGGAATACGGCCAAGTCGGTATGACTTTCCGTGAAATTAATCTTTGATGTTATTTTGAATACCGACGAGATTAACATCGATAAATTTTTCATCAGCCTGGAATGCATTATCATTTTGTGATTAAGATTTTGTATCTACAATACCTATGCTAATATCTAGTAACGCAGCGTCTTTTTGAGATAGTAAATTAAATCTCTAACAATCTTTGTTTCTTTATAATAAATCGTTTAGCGACAATAATGCATTGTTTTGTTAATTTTGTTACTGCTGGAAAATATCGTCAAGAAGCGTTATTTACATTTTTATGATGTAAGTGTTGGTTTCTATAGCCAGTTACCATTATTTTAATACTTACTAGCGTAAAGGAGTACTACATCCTTTGACTCCACAGTGCGGTCGTGCAACAACGCCGCACAGGTCCATTGACCAAAGTCTTCATCTTCAACAGGGCTGATGGTCAGCGAACAATCACCGTAGTCCAAGCTTCTCTCAGGGGTAAAATAAAAACGACCTAGAATAGCACTGAAAGAAGAAAAGGCGTCAATTTAGTATTTTTGAAGTTTATTTTGGAGTTGCCCTAGAGAGACATTTAATGATCATGAAAATTCCACTTACAGTCGAAGGGTAAATCTTCAAACGCTCAAAGATTTACCCCTTAAGTTAAGTTTTTATGCCCCTTTTAGCGGAAAGTCTTAACTAGAACTATTTTTAACAGAACGGAAGTGATACCTAAGTATTTCATTTAACCTTTAGTTACCCCACGCTATGAATTTCTCCTATTATTTATCGTGAGCGCCTTCACATACACAAACGGCTAATATCTAATAGTAGATACTTACTTCTGTGAATTCACAGTAGAATCTATACTCATTCCAACACCATTAGGTGCTAAAAACCTGCAATAATCCAGTGGTTTGGGTCCATTCGAGGTGTGGCAGTACAAAGTGGCAGTTCCACCAATCCCAGCATCAACTTCTTGTTCATTAGCGGCCAACGGTCCAGTGACACGAACACTGACTTTATCCATAACCTCTACACCCAGTTGATACTTGTAGCCCATGTGGCATGTCCAAATACCAGCTTCTTCGGTGGAAACGTTGAAAAACGTGATCCCACAGTCACCTGACTGAAGATTCTCACCCGTATACCTGTGAAGAATAATACCGAGATAGTACAGTAGAACCGCCATAGTCCGGACGACATCCCCATGTGTCTGGATAAATTAATGATTGAAGTAGACAGATCAGGCTCGCCCCCTATTACATGGGACTCAAACATAACTGGCGAAATGTGGGTGTACTACCAGGTACACCTCTGCCTAGCCCTTCGGGGATTACAGGCGTGACGTTATGTTGTGTTTGTGTTTGTAGACAGATCAGGTAAAAAAAATGTGTAGGTAATTGGTAGTAGAGTAGTAGGTAGTTGAGGAATATAGCATTTTCTTTATAATCAAACAAAAAAAAAATCCTCTTTCTTTACCTACTGCTTTATTATATTAGTATATTAGTGTGACGTTGAAAGAGGTAATCTTTTACCACTAGAACGTCACAAATCCAAACGCCTTAATATGCAGACTTCAAATATCGAACGTCACAAAAAAAGTTCAAATAAATTTTCAAAGAGTAAGCTCACCAAAAAGCCTGGTGTTCTTCAGTTTCTCGCTCCACGGGAGTAAACTGAGAGCCATTAGGATGCTGGTACCAACAATACGCCAGAGACGCATCCGCACGGCACATTATCGTTAAGCTGGACTCCTTCTGAACGAACAACTTTCTCATATCGTCTTCAGGGTTTTCCATATCTCGCCGTATCCTTGAACCTGAGAAACGGGTTAAATCTGTGCTTAAACTATTACGTGATATGCGTCTTTGACTTCACATTTTATGGACCCTGTTTTCATGAATTAATACATATTTTTTTACACTTAATCTATAAAAGAGGATATTTTAACAAAACATCACATTGCTATTACATAATTATGTAACGAAGCATATTATGCTTCTGTCGTAGGTACACCGACATTTCTTGGGTTATATTTATAAAACTGCCATGCAAGTGCCACGTGGCAAGCCTATTGCCTCTAACCGGACACGAACTCGGACCCTGAAACACTAAGTACACCCTGTCAGTATCAAATTAATAATGTTAAACTAGTGTTAAAATCCTCTTCACAAGTTACCGGTAAATCTATTTACCTTCTTGTACAGGAACAGTAATAAGTGCTTGCATTGGTGTCAACTGGTGAATGGCATTGCCAACTCTTTCCTGAACTCCAACTGTACACCGCCAAGTTCCATAATCCAGGGTGGTTACTACCTCTATTGTTATTCCACATTGTCTATTGAAAAAACCACGGCCGTAGTAACTGAAATTATTGTTTTTTTACGTTTATTAACAAGGTTTAAACCCCTTATTAATAAACGTAAAGTTATAGTAAAGTTATGCCAAACTTAATTTCCTTAACAATTTACGATAAATCCGGAGATCATACGGATGATGACTTAACTCCGCGTTAATTAATCTTTATTAATAGAGTAGAGGTTAAAATGATTACCTACACTAAATTAGGTGACCTTATCAGGACAAATCTAATGTGCTAATAGTTTAGATAAAACTAAAAAAGTCAATTAGACCAAAGCGACGGGTCCTCTCCATGTATTCTAGTGCAAATCGCTTTTGAATGAGAACTGCGTTTTTAGATTAAAAGTCGTAAAACATAATAAACATTAAATTAAACCCAAACCCTATACTCTTACCATCAGTAAGAGTATAGGGATCCTTGGTGTCGACATTTCCAGCGACGTTCAGATCCGAAGTCACTTGGAAGACAAGGCCAAGCTGGCATCCAAAAAACTCGGTGTGCTTAATAGAGCGAAGCGGTACTTCACACCGTGGCAAAGACTGCTGCTATACAAGTCGCAGATTCGACCCCATATGGAGTAGGTACTGCTGTCATCTCTGGGTGGGAGCACCTGGGTACCAGCTTGGACCCTTGACTCGGTTCAAAAGCGAGCTGTGAGACTCGTCGACGATCCCGTACTCACAAGCGGTATTGAGGCCTTAAGTCTTAGGAGAGACTTTGCCTCCCTATGTGTGTTCTACTGGTTGTATAATGGGTTGTGTTCCGAGGAAATTTTTGATATGATGTCCACGGCCACTTCCTATCATCGCAAAATCGTCAAAAAAATACAATTATTTTAAAAACGTTTTTGTTTGTAAGTCTAGAACTAATGTTTTAATTCTTGAAGAAATTCAGTAATAGAAACCTACTTTATTCTCGAGTGCATATTAGTCGAGCAATCACAATTTTTGTCTTGCAAGGAAATAATTAACTGTTAATTATAACAAATTAATTTGTTAAGTTAACAATGTATGGCAATCTGGTCCGCCTTTAATAGGTCTATAAAAAAGTCTACGAAACCATATATGTATACACCACTATTTTTTAATAAGTACAAAAAAAATTGGGCTTTATCATATTTGCGTAATCAAAAGTAAAAAAAAACGAAATTCAATTTATAAATATGCCACTATTTAGTTACACTTAAATAACGAAAACAGCTGTTGCATGCGGAGCATACTTGAGAGAGATCACATGAACGTGAGCGAGTGATGACGATTAATGAATACTACTATGTCATGAATAGCCTGTACAATGTTTCCATAAATTGGGTGACATTTTCGGATATAAACAAACACTAATAACTTTGCTGTTTATATATATTGTTTATTAATACATTACAAATACCAATGAGAAGACCATCTAGAATAAACCCTTTAAAAATTTGTACTAATTAAAATTTAGTGGTGTATATACATATATCTACATATAACATAATTTATTTTAAGTTTTTAAAGTTTATTTTTTCAAAACATGCGTTTGGATTAATTATTATATTAACAAAGTGTTAATCTTTATAAAAAAATGTTATAATCGCAAGGACATCATAGAGATAAGCTGATATTTTGCACTTTACAGATGGTCATAAAGTCGGAGATAATATAAAATTACTACAACGCAAAACATGGAAAACATTAAAATTTACGAAACACAACTTTCATTAATTGATTGGCGCTGTAATCGTTTCGCGTTTATTTATCTAAAGCTGATTTTTTGGCTGCTTTTATCTGAAAAATAAATAATAATGGCGGATTGATACATAAATTTAAACAAAAGCTGTCAAACTTCCATTTTTATTGTTCAGATAAAAGTTATATGTTCCAATTAAAGTTTTTTTTATTAATTCAGCCCAAAATGGGGAAAATAGGTGATAACGTTTGTATAAAAGATTTTGTTTTTGAACGTATTTAGGTATGCATAGTGTGACAATTAAAATGGTGTATTCAATCTTTTAGAGGTGAAAATTGACAGATAAATTGATGTGGACTTAGTTTCATGTCACGATCTTTGGATTGCGAGAAAACTAATCGAAACTGCATAAAATTACTAAGAACCTGATTTTGGTGAAATTATAGCAACATATTTCGGTTACAATTTGTGCTTTGATCATAAGTTTAAGGGGATGGAGGGGTGAGTTTAAAAGAGCAATAGAAGCTGATACGATGGTAAACTGTCTTCAACTGTGCAAAAAAGTAAGTTACGTTCTGGGATGCACTTTTTCTTTTCTTTATTTCATGGTGGGGCATCCAAGCGAAGGGTAAAACCTAGCATCTAATAATTTCGAAGTTACAAACTTGCAAACAGATGAAATTATTTTAAAGTTTTATGACGACGTACTAATAACTGAAACTTTGATGTAAAGTAAAATTACAAGCTTTACTGTAAGTTATGTTTTGCACTTGCACTAGTTTAAGGACCCGTCGCGTCGGTAAGGAAAAAGCATATTTAAAAACTACCCACCTATACCGACCATCACTCAAACCGTCCATGACATTAAAACCAGAGGAGTCCGTAGTTTTTTGGAAACGGCAAAAAGTTATATTCTTTGCCGTGTGCAGAATATTACAGTACAAATGCAATTTGTGATTATTGACCTCCCGGACGTAGCCCACATCGAGACGCTCAGCTGAAATAAAATTGTACAAAGTAAATACCTTGGCTCCAAAGTTTAGGTACTTACCTACCCTTTATGCAATGTATTCAAATCGCTCTCTGATTAACTGATTCTATCTACTTAATTGCTATCTTGAACAAATCTAATTATAATGATTACAAAGAAAAGATATGTCACATTAAGTTAATGAAAAAATTGGAAATCTGCCTCGTGCCTCAGCTATCGAATTAAGACAAATTGATGTTAAACAAAGCCTTTTGTCTAGACGTAGTAGAGGCTTGGTCACCCAAAATACTGATGTGAATCACGACACTAATGTCAAGATCACCTTTCCACACACAAGACAATGTCGAGGACACGTCCTAGCGAAACAGGTATACCAAGTGCATGAGACAGCGCCCTCAATCGGACATCGGAGTCATTCGTCACCGCACCCGATTTACAAGCAATCGCCAACTGATAACATTCCGATTGACCCTACCTTAAACATAAACGACACACACACACATACACACACACATTAATCTAATTGAAATGTTTTGTTTGATAACTTTTAATTCAGGATACGATTTGGAACTTGTTAACAGAATTATCTACTGTTTAAATCATCATTATCGGACGTCTAAAAATTTGAGAGCGTAACAATTTACTTCATTTCGTCGGCACAATCTTTATTATTAAGTACCAGAAGTTTCGAAATTAATGAGACAACCAAAAATAATAAAAACGAGAGAGTAAATAGAGGATTTTGTATCTCAGAAAAGAGTATTTTACATTTTCTACTCCTATATACATATATGTAGGGGTATGTACCACCGTAATAAAAATGGAAATATCTTTAAACTTCTTTATTAAAAATATTATAACTTCTTAGGTAATAAAAAACGCCTTTTCTTCTTGACACTTGCTCGTCATCCTTTTTTCCTTCTTCCTTATTTAAAATATTCAAATCTTCCTCTTTCTCCTTCCCACATTCATACTCCCTCATTCATCCATCACTGCGTTCATATTACTACATTCCATCTAATAATCATGCATTCTAAATTAACATCCCACATATATTTCATAAAACACGGTGTCCCCGCATTTAACTTTAAAAATACAGGGATCCTCATGCAGTTTAATCGTAAACCGTGCTCTGAATTCGAATGTCTACAGTCCGACATTTTAGGTGTTTTAATTTATTTTTGTCACTAGGTATAATTCGTCCTATATTCAACCTAACCTATAACCATTACTCATCAGACAATTTTGTATCGCCTCATTAATCAAAATTCGTCCCGCAGTTAAGGTGCAACGAAGGAATAAAGCATTAGCAGGAAATACAAAGATACGCGTGCTACACAAAGTTACCCTGCCTTTGCCTTTCCGCAATCAGAACAAGGTATAACAAAATAATCAATCAATTCTAACCTTCCACAGCGACGGTCGTGTCAACATGCAACTCAGTCACTCGCCCGGGTATACCAAGCAAAACGCTCCATCTTCCCTGCACGGCCCTTGTAGTCCGATCCAGGGTCACTCTACAGTGCCCCGGTACCAAGGAACTCTCGGTAAATGGTTGAGCCACCAGGCAGTAGGAGTTGTTCAGGGTCGAGAGGTCCACTAATGTATGAGTCTGACCATCTTGCAGAGATATGGCACCCGGAACGTAGGTTGTTATTTTCTCTGAAATAACAAAACAAGAAGAAGTCGATAATTAACGTTGAGCACATTAGCCTAACGCCGCAACTTAGACCAAAGAGATTTCAAATATAATAGAGAGGCATGCAACGAAATGTCATAGAAATGTCATGTCTGAGTAATGCCATCTAGAATAATACTCGTATAGCAATATTGGACCCGCAGTGGAGCGTTCTAAATTTAACTCATAGACTTATATAACAACGAATGAAAATTTTGGTCGTGATGTCCCGTCTACCACACTAGCTGTGCTGTAAATTTCTTTCTTTTTCGTGTCCCTAGTGACTAACCAACCGGTCGATTACTAAAAGTTACTGAGTGAAATCTTGAGTGAAGAGAACTGTCATTGCCTAACATTAGTATGGTATGTCAGCTTAATTCATCGCCACTTCACCAAGAGTTTCACTAGGTGATTTTTAGAGAATGGCACTGTTGGATCCAGAGTTTTATGCTGTCCCCGGGCCTTTGCTTGGCTTCACATACCGTCGAGAATTATCTCTCAGGCACACCGTTTTCCTCACGATGTTTTCCTTCATCGTTTTTTTTAAAGCAAGAGAAAATTATACTATACGCACATGAAATCCGAAAAGTCGGAGATGCGTGCCTTGGGTTCGAACTTGAGGCTTATGACTTGGCAGTCCACCGGGCTACTACTGCAGGTGCTACTACTGCAGGTGCTACTACTGCAGTGCTGTGCGGTTAAAATGTAACAAATTCAAAAAGATTTTTTGATATCCAGTCGAAAGTTCCGGGGACAAACGCATTAGCTAGTAAGTAAAGATAGTATTCGCATAGATATAACTCACAACAATTTTCGCATGGGCTTTACTCACAATAATCTTCTCATAGGTTACACTCAAATCAATAGAAAATATTGCTGTACCTACGCTTCACTCACTTCTTCGCATGGGCTTCACTAATATTAATAATAATAATAATAATGACCCAACCGTGCAACGAAAGCCTCGAAAGATGCTCATCGAGGCTTTTAGCTATAAGGCCATTCGCTGTAACGACTATCGGCACAATGACAGCCGAGTCCACATCCCACATGTCGACAACCTCGCGTGCTAAGTCGAGATATTTATGGCAACTCTGACTGTCATAAGACTCATCTGAAAAAAATCTTCAATAATATTTGATATAGGTAACTGTTTTACACGCAAAATTACTACAAACAAACCAAAACTCAAAATTTACAAAAAAAAAAATATTCAGAGAAAATATATTTAGAACTCCACGATCAACAAAATATACAAGATGCAAAATATTGGAAAAACCAGAAGGAAAAGTGACACATGTCACATAATACAACAAATTTACAGGAAAAATGAGTGATTTAAAATGATAACCAGAGCTGCTTCACGACGTGCACGCCTACCAACCCCGGACTCGTCGCTTAGCTCCGCCTCGCCGCCGCCGGACACCGGATCATCTGTGCCACCGGCGGTTGCAGCCGCGTCGAGCTCCAGCGACGAGTATTTTTCCCCGCCGACGTCACCAACACCTACACGTCGACGAAGAGGACACCGGCCGCCGGACGGTTTAGGACCTCGAGGCCCACCGGCCTCTGACAGGGTCCCAGCTCCCGGCGGAAGTGTGCAGCGCATGAGATGGACGCAATCCATTAACGAAAATGTCATGCGCTCATACTATGGGGCTACAGAGGGAGGAAGTAATCTGACCGCGTACCGTGTCCGGATGCTCGCTCTGTTTCATGTGCTTGAACCAGCTGTCAACGTATCGGCACAACGACTGTCGGATCAGGTGCGGGTCATACAACGTAATCGTATGTTGGATGACGTTGCGCTTGATCGCCTCCGCACGGAAATGCAAGGTAACCGTGTCATTGCTCCTCCGTCACAGACTGTGGTACCACCACAGTCCATTTTAACATCCAATTGTGTTGACGAAGGATGTGATGACAGGGTTACAAATGTAAGTACGCAATGCAGTGAGGAATTGAGGAGCGCTTTGGAGAGTGCGCTTCGGGAATATCGCTTCATACCGCTCAACCTTAGACCACGCTTACCTCGTTTGCCCATGCATAATAAAAATAGGGCGCTGGTGGCTGCTCTGGATTCGCAGTTGTCAAAGTATTTTGACGACTGTGATGACCTCGCTGATGCTCATTCAATCTTGTACTGCGCAGCCGTAGCGGCATGTCGCGTAGCTCACGTCAAATTCTCTAATGACAGAACTACGCGACCAAAGCCAGCTGTAGCGGCTTGGCAGTGCAGGATTGAGCGTCGTATCGGTGAGGCCAGAGCAGTAATCGGCAAACTAATCTGCTTCAGAGAAGGTAACACTCGCCCAAGAGTAATGCGCTTTGTGAGACGGGCATTTTCGGGGACTAATGTCAGTCCCCAAGACTACATGTCCCGTGTCACAGAGCGCATCGACCTCCTGAAGCAGAAGGTGTATGCATGGGCAAGCCGTATTCGTAGGTATAAACGGCGGGTGGAGCGGTACACTCAGAATCGCACATTCCAAAGCAATGAAAGGTGGGTTTATAGGGCTTGGGAGCAACCAGAGCCAAGTGTGACTGATACGCGCCTACCTGATGACAACGCCATGTGTTCGTTTTGGCGCGACATCTGGTCGGTGCCTGTCAGTCACACTGAGGGTGATTGGACTCGGGAGGTCGAGCAAGCGTGTGATCCAATACCAGAAATGGAGGCAATAATCATCAGCCCCCAAGATGTGGCCCGTGCAGTTCGTCCGTTGCCCAATTGGAAATCTCCAGGGCCGGACGGACTGCACAATTTTTGGATAAAATGGCTGCAAAGGTCCCACGCTTGTTTGGCATCTCGATTCCAGTCAGCCTTAGAGACAGGGTCGTTGCCCCAGTTTCTAACGACAGGAATAACCCACCTGCTCCACAAATCAGGTAGTACTGCGGAACCCAAAAACTATAGACCAATAACTTGTTTACCGACGGTCTATAAGGTTCTTACATCCATTCTGAGAACTAAAATTAATCAACATATAGACAACAACTCTGTCATGTCTGCCTCTCAGAATGGATGTAGGAACGGGTCCCGTGGTACTAAGGAGCTGCTCCTCATTGATATGACCATTAGCCAACAGGTACGCCGTTCCCGAAGGGATCTGTCAACATGTTGGATAGACTATAAGAAGGCCTATGACTCCGTGCCGCATACATGGCTCACTAGGGTGCTGGAATTGTATAAAGTTGATGCAACTCTACGCACCTTCCTGAAAACGTGTATGGGGCAGTGGAGGACGGTTCTTCGCTATCCAGGATGTCGACAGATCCGGGGGAACAGCGAACCGATTAGGATTGAGCGAGGCATATTCCAGGGTGACAGTTTGAGTCCACTTTGGTTCTGCCTAGCCTTGAATCCTCTAAGCACACTGCTGGAGAATTCAGGTCTAGGCTATCGATTGAAGAGAGGTGGTCAGGTTATATCCCACCTTCTTTACATGGATGACCTAAAGCTCTTTGCCCCCAACAATTTACAACTGATGGAGCTACTAAAGGTAACTGAAACCTTTAGTAGCGCCATCAGGATGGATTTTGGTGTGGACAAATGTGCGGTTATGCATGTAAAGAAGGGGGAGATTGTGGAATCCGTGGGAACCCAACTCTCGGATTCCATAAACCTTAGAGCCCTCTCTCCGATCGAAACCTATAAGTATTTGGGTATGTCGGAGGCGTTAGGCATTAACACTGCTGATATGAAGCAATCGTTGAGGGAGCGTTTCTTAAGCCGCCTGAAAAAAGTATTTAATAGTCTTTTGTCGGGCGGGAACAAGGTGCGCGCCTTCAACGGTTGGGTCATGCCAGTCTTGATGTACTCCTTCGGCATACTCAAATGGACTCAAACAGAGCTTGACACCCTGGATAGGAGGGTCCGCACAATGCTGACCGCATATCGAATGCATCATCCACGATCGTCGGTTATGAGACTGTATATCCCGCGAAAATGTGGAGGTCGAGGCTTTTTAAACGCCAAAACTCTCCACAATCGCGAGATATATAGTCTCAGGGAATATTTCCTAAAAGCCGAAGTGGGGATGCATCGAGATGTGGTCGCGGTAGACAAGGGCCTCACACCGCTCTCCTTGGCGAAAGAGAACTGGCGCAAACCTGTAGTACTTGACACTAACGATCGCAGGGAAGTGTGGCAGAGCAAGGAGCTTCACGGACGTTTTTTCCGGGCCCTTCATGGGCCTGATGTAGACCAATTAGCGTCCGTGTCCTGGCTGCGTTTCGGTGACCTCTTTGGGGAAACCGAAGGTTTTGTCTGTGCAATTATGGATGAAGTTATTATGACGAGAAACTACCGGAGATTTATTGTGAAAGATGGCACGGTTGACATCTGTCGGGCATGCCACCGTCCAGGAGAATCAATCCGACACATTATCTCTGGGTGTTCTCGCTTAGCTAACGAAGAGTACTTGCATAGACACAACCTTGTCGCCAGGATTATCCATCAGCAACTAGCTCTGAAATACAACCTCGTGGATTCGGAAGTGCCGTACTACAAGTATGTGCCCGACCCAGTTCTCGAAAATGGTCATATCACACTGTATTGGGATCGATCCATCATCACTGATAGGACTATCATGGCTAATAAGCCCGATATAGTGGTGATGGATCGAACCGAGAGGCGCGCAATGCTTGTTGACATAACGGTCCCACATGACGGGAACCTCGTGAAAGCCGAACAAGATAAAAAAATCAAGTATATTGATTTGGCTCGCGAGGTTGTCGACATGTGGGATGTGGACTCAGCAATCATTGTGCCGATAGTCGTGTCTGCCAATGGCTTAATAGCAAAGAGCCTCGACCAATACCTGAAGAGGCTCTCGTTGGGCGGCTGGATCAAGCGTTTGATTCAGAAAGCAGTGCTTCTGGACACGGCTCGCATTGTTAGGCGATTCCTCTCCCTGGAGCCCTGACCGCCGTAGCTTGGACCCTGTTCCCGATACCGGTGGGCTACTATTTTTTATATTTTTAAATGTTTTTTTTTATATTTAAATATTTAAAAATGTATTAAGTAAGAAATAACAATGAATAAACGGAATAATAATAATAATTTTTATTGCAGGCGACGTAGGCCCAGAGATAAATACCTTAACCTAAAATACATATGTTAATACATAATTTCTTAACTAACACTTCACTATCGACTGTGGAACTTGTCCGCGGAAGCGACGGAACACCACGTCCTTAGGCCAGAAGTTTTCATCCATGACGACGGGCAGGTAACAATTCGTGACGCGTACCACAAACGCCTTAAAGTTGACGTTGCGGCGCGACTCCAGCAACTGCACCCTCGGCATGTATCCAATCTTCTGGCATATTAGTCTTCGCATTTTAATCTAGTCAAACGGTGGGCTGCAGATGTTTGAGTGTGTGAGTTTTAATAATTATTTTTACTGGTAGTACTCGAAATTCGTCCGATTTATAATATCGAGTACCGTATTTTTTCCCTCCTTTTCCATATAAATTTGATTAAAAGGAATCCTTTTTTAATAATGTAGGTAGGTATAGATTTTGTTACATAAAATCATTACCTTTGTCTTTAGTGTAACCTAACGACAATCTATTTTATTCTAAATTACCTGTTTCGGCAAACAACTCACACAAAATATAAATCATGAAAAAATTCTGAACCAGATAAAACTGATTTAAAAATAGTAATCATTAGCTTTATCTATCACGTCACATATTATGCAAATCAATGAGATCTGTAGATACCTATAATCTATTGCAATATGTTTAAGTACATATATTACAATAGATTATAGGTAGTCAGCTTTTCATTCTTCAACATCCTATTGATAATTATTATTGATAATATATTATTGATAGTATAGAAATATTCAAGCTCATATTGCTAACACTCCTGTGTTGGCAATAGCTTGGATTTTTCCAAAATTAAGTATGAAAAATGAATAAGTAACTTTTACACACTCAAATAAAGTTCTGTTTGCGCTGCGATTTCTATATTTGAACTCTTTTGTTAGTAACTACCTACCTACCTACCTACCTACTCATTCTTAAATTAAGATAGGTACTTAAATGTTTTTGAGTATATAACTAATTAGTTGAAAATAAATTCGATTGGAAACAAAATATAATTACCGTAGGTACATAAAATACCTACCTACTACCATTATAAAAAATATTGATTATATTTAGCAAATAAGCCTGTGGGACCCTAATTAAATAAAATTATGTAGTAATATAGCCCAGCCAGCCAAGAAACTTGGATACGCGGTGATGGATTTGAACGTGGTGCCATATATGCCATATATGCTATAGCTTATATATGTCATATAATTATGGCCATTTATGCTATAGCAAATATGGCAGATCTTTAACCTTATAGAATATATGGATAATTGGAAGGAAATACGGGTGTAAATTTACTTCAAGTTCATTAATATCCTTATTAGAAGATAGACATAACTTGACATATGTTAATTCCCACCAAAGAGACAGTCGGGTCTAGTGACTTTGAGATCATAGGTCAGTACACGGTACACACATACAACTATCTTAATAGTTCACAATAATTAATTTTAAACTTCGCGGAAGCATATAACGGTAAGAAGATAGTGAAAATAACTCACACACCTGCGACATGCATTTCAGACCAACCGGTGATCGAGCGGTTGCCACTAGAAGCCGTCAAGCGCCATCGCCCCACGTCCGTGGGAGCCACGTTCTTAACCCTCAAACCGCAGCCGTCACTCCAAGCTTCGTATCTTGACATAAATAGTACACAGTATATCATATTTGTGGATGGCGAGGGGCTACTGGATAAATAAGAACAGCCACTGAACGGGTCGATTTTTGCACGGATCGCTAAAAATCTTCACTAACGTCGATAACATTAGCTATCTGATAATGAAAGTCCTCTAAAAATCGGTCCAGCCGTTTTGGAGATTAGCGAAAACCAACAGGCAAATTTCAATTGAACATCCGCTTGGCATTTCCGACTCCTTATAACGTTGGTCTGATCGTCTGTTCGTCTTAATGTGGCACAGTGATTTAACTTGGAAACAAATGCCACTTTATAGATGAAGTTGCATATGAAGAATTCGGGTTAGTGTTGGATGCCAGCAGGTCTAGCCATATCCCAAATTCTATTTCTATTATCGTAATCGATAAGGCGACAATAGAAAGAAAATGGCGTATATGGAATCAGCTGTTTGTCAACTGTCAAGTGTTAACGAGTAGAATTTGTAATATGGCTGAAAATGAAATACACTTGACAGTTGACAAACAGCTGATTCCATTTTCTTTCTCTAAAAAATTAAATTAAAAATTTAAAAAACCCCCATCGCAAAAAAGTAAAACATTTAAAAAGTTAAAAATAACACTTTAGCCATGAAATTTTACTTCACGTCGGGGTACCGCTTCAGTAAGGAATGTTCCTAGTACTTTAGGTATGTAGGTACCTACTTATTTTAACGGTACCCCGACGTTACGTAAAATTTCATGGCTAAAGTGTTATTTTTAACTTTTTAAATGTTTTACTTTTTTGCGATGGGGGTTTTTTAAATTTTTAATTTAATTTTTATTTTATATTTTTTAAACGCATTATTTTTGTTTTATAGAGTTTACAGCTATGAGAATTTTACAGTGCATTGTATGTAGAGTCAATTGCTGGTTAAAACGAATCTAAACACGACATATCTGCTATTATTTTGTCAAGAGTCTACCTACTGGTGTGCTGGATGGCCTGGCTGCAGCATCAGCTCATCGTGTTGCCACTTGCCATCAAGGCATTGTGTGCAGAATCAAATGCTGGTTGAAATGAATCCAAACGCGACATATCTGCTATTGTCTTGTCAAGAGTCTACCTACTGGTGTGCTGGATAGCCTGGCTGCAGCATCAGTTCATCCAGTTGCCATCAGTGCATTGTGTGCAGAATCAAATGCAGGTTAAAATGAATCCAAACACGACATATCTGCTGTTATTTTTCCAAGAGTGTATTAGTCTGCTAGATATCCTGGCTGCATCAGACCAAATACACCACAATGTTGCTTATTAATATTACACACATGGGTGTTTGAAATTTTAAGACACACATATGTTTGTAAGTAAAGTTAATACCCATAGACGTCTAAAATAGCAACGGTAGCTAACACAAAAGAGCTGATAACCTTGAAACGGCTGAACCGATTTTGATGAATTATGTCTAAGAACCATCGCAAGAAACTCTGCTTTCAAATAAAAAAAACCGCATCTAAATCGGTTCACCCGTTTGGGCGCTACGGTGCCACAGACAGACAGACAGACAGACAGACAGACAGACAGACAGACAGACAGACAGACAGACAGACAGACAGACAGACAGACAGACAGACAGACAGACAGACAGACAGACAGACAGACAGACAGACACACACACATAGCGGTGAAACTTATAACACCCCTCTTTTTGCGTCGGGGGTTAATAAAAATAGAATAGAAATAGAATTTGTAATATGGCTAGGCCTGCAGGTTATTATGTTTCTAAATAACTTTTTTTATCTAAGTATGATATTAAAATATTTTATGAGATATCCGCTTTAGCTGAAAATGAGCATCAGGTAGTAGGTACCTATACCATGTGTTTCCATCCGGCATTACGCTGAGCTGAGAGTCTGAGACCTATTGGTATTTATCTTCGTTTTTCTTTCCATAGTTAGATGGTTTTAGGGAGTTTTTATTTAAATGTTAGTAATGTCAATAATCAATACCGCGCGTTAACAATTATAATATTTATGTACCTTTATTTTATGTTTGTTTCAGTCCCATACTAACCCATGAAGATCTACATCGAGTTCAACCGTATCAATTGAAGTTTATAGTGTCTATTTTTTTTTTTTTACACACTTGCTTTTCAATTCACTTTAGACATTGGCAGAATAGTCGACATCGGCTTTGTTTGCCATAATTATAACACCCCTCTTTTTGCGTCGGGGGTTAACAAAAAATAGAATAGAATAGAATCAATACCGCGCCGTTTCTTTGTTTCTTCTTAGCATAATACTTCTTTGAGTAATACTTTAACATACGAATTAAACCAAATAAATGTGAAAAAATACTAAAAACAATCATTTTTTCAATCTCTGTCTGTAGGTAGTCGATTAACCAATATTATTATTCTGCCGGTCGTTATTATTCTGGACACTAATTAAATTAGTGATCGATGTAGGTACCGTAGGTAGTTATAATAATTATGATATTGATCACATCTAAAACACAGTACGGTATTACCATCACGCCGCACGTTCGTGACTTCGAGCCTACCCAGCGTGGACTACAAATGATATAATGTCTGTACCTACATGATTTTAATTAATAAAAGTAAATAAGAAGAAAAATAACACTATCTGTCTTTGTGCTATGGTGACATACAGTCACGAGCAAATAATATGTATACCTACACTACATTGTCACATTTTCTAAGATATCTTAACTTCTACCATTCAAAAATATGTGCTCGATATATACGGGTGAGAAGGACTGTTTTAAATTCAGTATCAAACTTGCTTTTGTCACTTATCTACCCGACTTTCAGCTTAAGGTCGGCAGTAGGTACCTACTTAGTAAGTAAAAAATCTACCTGCGAAAGCCGTCTTTCACATTGTTTATAATGTCAGGTCAGAGTAACTTCACGAGACGCTTAATTAAGCTTTTAAATCATGTTACTCTCCTAATGAGTTACCTAAAGTAGACAAGTATAGAGTTAAGTTAGAGCACCGTTGGGAACACCTGTTGCATTAATATGAGCTAGATTTCGCAAGAGCTAATTATGGTCTAAATAACTTGAGAGCACGTTGCTTTAGAGATGCAGTACTTTAGTGCTAAAAGGTTGGGTCTAACTAACCCTAAGAGATTTAAGATAGAGGAGGACATGCTAAGAATAAAAGAATTATAAGAATTTCATGGAAAACTGTGACCCCGTGTCTCAGTAACGCCATGATGTAGCATAATATAGCAAAATTGGAGCGGCAACGGAGCGTATTAAACTAGACTACCGACTAGTGTGCACTGGGACAGAATTAAGTAGGTACCTACCTATCGGATGAAAATTTTGTTCGTAATGTAATGTCCAGTCTATACCTAGTAGGTAGGTAAGTACCTACTGAATGTCTTTGAACTAACCTATTACCGGGCGGACTGCGTATGTTAAACTTGTCTCCGGCGGGAGTGGTCACCTCACAACTTTGTTGGTTATCCACACGTTCAACCAGCCGCATCAAGGCTTCATGCCCTTCTACCACGTTGAGGTGTAACGGCCATCCGATGCCTTGCTGCATGTGCAGAAGATTCGCCAATTTCACATCGAACGCGGCTATTTGAGCATGCCCATTGTGCAAGGAAAGTAACACTGAAAAAAATATTCGTGAAGTCAAAGTCCAAAGATTTCATTCAAGGCCAAGTATACTCATGGACGTTAAATTTAAAAGTAATATTAAATACAAAAAGGTAGTTTCGGTTAGAAAATAATGGGAAAGAGACTCCATAGTAAAGGTGATCGTTGCAAAGAACGCGCGACGGCTGCGACGAGTCGGCGACGGCTGCGGCTGCGACGATTCGTCGACGACCGCTCGCGCTGGTAGGTACGTAACGTGTTACCGAGACGTTATGAGGCGTTTTATAGTAAACGAAAAGCATGTTCCCTTCCCGCCGTGCATCCGTGACGTATGCATTTTCGTTTACATTTCAGTAACACTTCATGTCCCGTTCCATCCGGATAAACGTTACGTATTCAGCGGCCTTTACTCTTTTAAATTAGGATTCAACAATATTTTACTTACATTATTCTAGATCCGGCGTGTGTGAATGACACACGTATGATTGTAAACGTAGCAAAAGAAGTAGGTACGTTAGAATCGTAGCATATGGCGCTCTGTAGTTTCTGCCTACCTCCATGGGAAAAAGGCGTGAGTGTATGTATGTAGGTACCTATGTAAAATCTAGATATAGCCCAGTCTAATTAGCTCAAAAAGAGGGTTGACATGAAAATACCTACCATGTTACCTTCTATGTTTTTCCGGTCTTAAAAGAAAATAAACCGACTTGCTACTTTTTGATTCAAATTGTTTTTCGACTGAGAAAACAAGTAGGTAAGCAGTAGTAAGTACCTAATATAGGGGACGATGTAACTAGAATATAAAACTACTCCTTATACTAAAATAGAAAAAATTACGCTGACACGTAGGTAAACAAGATCATACTGATCCTTCATTGGTAGATAAACAAATAAATTATTTAAATAAATAAATAAATAAAAACAATAAATATGCTGCTGAAATCATAACAATATTTGGAAAATGGTACCTTATTTAAGTTAATATACTAACCTAATGAGGCCACCAGCCACATTATGACGAAAAAGTTAAATTTATTCCAAAATTACTTGGAATAAATAATCGATTATTATGTCTACACACACTCTTGGAACGCTCGTTAAAGTGAACTGAAATTGCAATATTTAAGTTGCAGTTACAGATAAACTCAGCTCTATCTACATCAGTCATCAATGAGATAGTATTGTAAGTATACGTAATGATGATTGTAATTAAGTACCTACTTAGATTAAAATCATTCAACTGAATCATAAAATTATCGAAAAGTCGGTAATCTACTTATATTGAATCGGCAACCGTCTGTAAGCGCCTATTTCGAATTTAGACTGTTTTCATCGAACCATCAATAAAATTATCAATTTAGTTAGTATTGAGAATTTATCGTTTATCCGTATATTATGGATATTTTTAAATAATACCCAAATCGCAGTTAAAAAATTAAGAGGCCAAAATTGTTGAAAATATGATTCCAAACTTTGGTACTTAATTACTATTTTTCGTGAAAAATAGACAATTAACCAGGTACTTCTTAAACCCCCGACGCAAAATAAATAAATAAATATTGCACAACTTTTACACAACGCCATCTAGTCCTAAACTAAGCAGAGCTTGTGCTATGTAGAGTACTAGTTAACTGATAAACATACTTATGTATTTCTAAATACATACATATATTATACCTAGATAAATTACACTAGATACAGAACAAATGGCTCATCACACAAACATTTGTCTTGGGTGGGAATCGATGCCACGACCTCCGGCATAGCAGTCAGTGTCACTAACCACTATAGATCAATAGACCAGTCAAAGTAGTAGGTACCTACTTTGACTTTATGTATGGCTGAATGGCTGATATACCAATCAAGATTATTACCTCCTACTAAGTACTAGGTACCTACTACTACTTCAAATACTACTACCTACTCTAGTATTGTATGTAACATAGAGACACGCATCGCAGTATGTAGGTAGGGTTTAAAACATTTAAAATAATGTATTTTATATCTTTAAAAACAATTAATTTCAGTAAGGTAGTTATGTTAGTTTCTGCTTTTTTTTAGGTGTGGAAAATCCTCATGAATGTCCCCCCCCCCGAAGGGTCTGTCAGACTCTTACTGACTAAAAACCACTCCGTGTTCCTTCCCACACCTGCGCCGGGGGTCACGGAAACAGAAGATACTTCCGCGACCCGAAGGGCCTCGCCAAGTCAGCAAGGGGAGTGACGGTTAGACTCCCCCTCGCGCCGCCACCTCGGATCTATGTACGTGGGGAGCGGCGGACGTCCCCGTGTCCGTCGCCCCTGGACCCATTAACCGGGGGATGGAAGAGGGCGTTGTCCGCCCTCCGCCTGCGCCCGGTGCGTCTGCTGCGGGCCGGGTGAGTGGAGTTGATCTCCCTCTACCTTTCCGCAGCCTCCTTCTGCGAAACGGTCGTCTCACACCACCGCGTCCCAGGACTCGACGCTGCCGACCATCCTCTCGACCACGGCCTGCAGCGACAAGTCTTTGCCTACTCCAGCATGCGTAGCATGAACACATTGAACACCGAAGAAACGGCCTTTGTCTACAGACGAATCGGAAAAGTGACAGATTATATAGACAGGAACCTCAATCTGTCAAATTTCTTTCAATACACCTGCCTGCGTAGCATGAACACTTAATTTCTTTTCTTCCGAGACACGACAAAGACCGTTTCTTCTGTGATCATGCTACGCGTGCTGAGACGAGGGCACGGCGCGGCTCCTCCCAAGCGACACACTGCCAGCGTGTGCCGCGCCGAGTAGGCCAAACCCGACCCAAGGTGCGCCGCCTTAGGGACTAGGTACTTCCTCACAATGAATGAAGCTCAAAAAGTGTAAGTATTCCCTAAGCTACCTACGTTATTAATTAAATTGACCGGTTAAACATAAAGCAGCGCCACCCCTCAGTAGGGTGCACAACGAGACTACCTATGTAAAAAAAAAAACCAAAAAACTATTTTAGTTACGTGCGGGATTCGAAACCGCACGCAAAGCAGCAGCCAATCGCTCAACCACTGCACCAACCGTGCCTTCATATTGGTTTTATCAGATTATTTGATTATCGTCTATAGTTAGAAAAAAATATTGCCTCGTTGGTCTAGAGGTCGCAACTTCTACTGCTAAGCATGAGGTCCCGCTTTCGATCCCCGGGTCGGGCTGTTGTTATTGAATTTTTCCGTCTGGAATTTCTCATTAGCAGCCCGGAGTCTGGATTCGTGCCCGATTGATGGTAATAGGTTTGCCCCCTATTAATGGGACTTAAATATAACTGGCAAAATATGGGTGTAGTACCAGGTAAACCTCTGCCTAAACCTTCGGGGATTACTGGCGTGATGTTAATTAACTTTTTGTTGGAAAATTAAAATCACTTTTGACCTAAAAGCAACAACAAACAGTTGCAAGCCTAATAAAGCTATAGATTCATATGAGGGAGAGGTAAGTACAATTTTAAAGACCTTCGATGTTTAAAATTCCTGGTCTGTAGGGTGTTTAATAAGAAACACTTGTACAAAAAATATACTATGTATTTCCGCATTCTGCAAGTGCATTACAACACAGATACTGATTGGTAATAATCGCAGCAGTGTCTCGAGTAAGTCTTCTAAAATATATTTGGAATCGGAAGCGACTTGTATCGGTAAAACGGGGTGAATAGAAACAAAACTTTAAAGAGGATATTCACTATAAAGAGGATATTCACTATAAAGAGGATATTGGCATTAGGTCAAAAGTTGTTTGTTACATACGATAGACCCTAATGCTTTTAAATAAATATCATAAATAGTTTCAACACCTTGTTAGTATCAAATAATATTAAACTAGCGTGAAATTCTTCCTCAAAGTTTTGTTTCTATTCACCCTTGAGTTTCTATGCACCCCGTTTTGCGTTACTCAAATATTCTGAGGTCAAATGTACAGTGCTTATAACTCTCTTATGTACCGCCGTCCTATTTTCACTTCTCTTCACAATATCTTCAGGAAAAATGGCTAAATGAGTTGTATAGCGTCAGAACACACCTAACACTAGAATTCCATGCAGTATTTAGTGTTTTTTACTTTATTTTGCTGTTTGTTTAGTGTCAAAGCGGCATCCCTGATATTTTTCATTCAGAGAGCATTATTTTTTATCCATAGTTGTGGCAACATCCACTTTGAAGTGAATTCCAAATGTTCTTCAATTTGTTCTCCATGCATTATAATATTCCATGTTGTTACATGATTCAAGTCTTTATCCATGTATCTGTCACCAGTATAGTGGTAGTCATCTGCCGGATGGTTAGACTGAAAGCCTTCCCCGACGTAATTGGCAAAAAGCTAGACAGATGATGGCGCGAAACTTTATAATTACGTACTATTTTCTATCGTTATCATAGCACCACCATTTCATAGTGTAAATGTACAGCTGATAATTAAAATATTTGTATACTACCCAATGGAACTTGCACTTTATTACAACATTTATAATTCTTAACTTATTTTATATCATAATTATTGGAGATCAAAGCACTACAGCCTAATTTGGTGGTATATTCACAAACAACTTGTGTTTTATATTTTCTTTAACTGGAAGTATTGGTATGACGTCATCAGCTTCTTTCATGAGTGAAGTAGGCAACTGAAAAAAAAAGTGATAACTAATTAGTTGGAGGAATTTTAAAAGCTTTGTATTGAATTTATTTATAAGAGGGAAACATAGGTGGCACATCTTATCAGTTAACTATTTTGATTGACTAATTATTTTAGACAAAAAAGAATATCCTATTTTATATCTTCAATATTCAAATGAAGTGTGCATTATGTTTATAGTGAAACAAATTGTCACTCTATTGATTTAAATATAATGATAAATATTTCTGTAAATTAGGTTTTCCAAAAGAAACATTGAGGTTGGTGTTTTGATATCTGACTACTCTGAGAAGAAACTAAAAAAAAAACTTAGACGGCAGTCTCTGCTCTGTTAAAGCCCAGACATTATCTTGGTCAGATCATGTGAGGACCATGCAGATGAGTGCCTGAAATGGTACTTAGGTTTTTACCATTAGGTGCTTTTACACTTTATAACAAAATAAAGAAACTTCATTTTTACTTACATTTAAATCTTTTGCTTGTGCTTCCTTCACTGTGTACTCTCTGAGGACATAGTCAGAGTTGAGCAAATGAAACATTCTGGTTTCATTGGACCTCACCAGCACATCATCCACTCTGAGGAAGTATCTTAGCAGCACATACCAATATGAAGGCATGACTCTCTGAAAACATATTTCAAAACATTAAGAAAGACAGACAGAAAGAAAGAAAAACATTATTGGCAACACACAGTAAAAAAGACACAAAAATGGCATGTCTCATGGCTGCGCCAAAAGGTTCACTATTTACAAAGAGAACAATAAATTGGCAAGCTTATTAACATACCTAACCATAAGTACTGTAATGAAAGAGAACCAAAGTGATCATAGTTTTGATTTGTAATGACATTACGTCCAAAGATTTATGAAAATAAATCAAAGATCATGCACAAATAAAATAAAACAATGTGTTAAAAAAAAAAGCAAAAAAAAAAAGAAAAACAAAAAAAAAATGCTTGTGTAGCTACATCTATTTTGGCACATTTGAACTAACATCCTACATCACATTGTTTAAGATATCTGTGCAATTGAGCATATGCCTCATCTGTTGGGCAGTAGTAGCCCACCCAGACACAACAACATCTGGTGGGAGTATCTCCTTTTTATATAGGGAATGAGAAACTTTACACCCTCCCTGCTCCTCATACCTCTAAACATGCTTTACACACTTCTGGTGGAGGCACTTCACTATCCTATATGGCCTATTGGACTAGTAGTTAGTGACCCTGACTGCTATGCCGGAGGTCATGGGTTTGATTTCCACCCAGAACAAATGTTTGTGTGATGAGCATAATCATTTGTTCTGTGCCTGGGTGTTATTTATCTACAACTAGCTGCCCCGGCAAACTTCGTTGTGCCTTAGAGCCAATTCATTGCTCTTATTTTTTTTTTATATTAGATATACATACGTTGAATAAGACGACAACAAATAAATCCAAACCAATAATAACTACTACTACTTTTAAATTACAACATGTATATATACCCTAACCTAACTGACCATACCTATCCTATAGCTAACCCAACTATCTAACCTAACTACCTTACTAAAAAATACTAAATTCATAATTTTAATCTGAACTATTGCCTCTATGTTACATACAATAATTTATGCCTATAGTTTTCCCGGTCTACTTTAATTAAAGTCCTAACAGTAAAATAAGTTCTATTTGCAAAGAATTATTAAAGTTCGTCTCTGTCATCATTGCTAGTTACGTAAATTGATTTCTGAAATATAAGACTTTTTTATGCTGAAAATTAAAATTATTAATGAAATTTATTTTGTTACTAAACTTAGAGGTTTTAACCTCTAAGTTTAGTAACAAAATAAATTTCAGAACGTAGGTGCGTATTATAAATTGACAACCTTACCTTCTTCGGTTTAGCTTAAGACTTGTCAATTTCAAATTGTCACCTGATAATGAACTGGGAAGTTTGACTCCTGTCATGTCATCCAAGATGGCGCTGCGTTTGAAAAATGTTTGAGACAACCGATATTCTTGATATTTATTTTTATGATGTCGAACGGGATAAAAAGTATCCTATGTCCGTCTCCTGGCTCTAAACTACCTCCCTGCCAATTTTCAGCTAAATCGGTTCAGCCGTTCTTGAGTTATAAGTGAAGTAACTAACACGACTTTCTTTTATATATGTATATAGATATGTTGTATTTAGAAATATATAAGTATGTTTATCTGCTTTTTAGTACCCATAACACAAGCTCTGCTTAGCTTGGGACTAGATGGTGTTGTGTGAAAGTTGCGGAATATTTATATTTATTTATTTTATTTTATTTTATATGTATTTTGTATAAGAAATTATGGGGGGCCATTACAGATAATCTCTGTTGTCTATGGCACCATTTTGTCTACAATGTGATTTCGAATTGATTATATTCTAGCCCTAGTATCTTTTCTGCTCCCTTTTTCTTTTGACTTTCTATAATAAAATTATACCTCATGCATAAGTTTGTTATTTGATCTATGTGCACTTTCTATGTTTATCTTAGACATTATTGACAATAGTGATGTAAAACAACATGGACTTATAGCTAATTTAAGTCTAAAATCACCAATCTGCAGTTCTACGTTGAGCAAGCATGGTAGTTAATGCTCCTACCTTCTCTGTATGAGAAGAGACCTTTGCCTGGTAATGGGAGAGTAACAGGCTGATATTATTATTTACAATTCACATTACTTACTATTTTTACAGACAGTTTAGACACTCCATGATCATGCAGTTCATCCTCAAATAAGGTCAGATCATGATAAAACAGTATTTGCTCTTTTTGTTTTAATAAATTAAAATCAATGGATTCATCAGTTGGCTGCAGGACTATATTATCTGTGAGTGTGCCTTTGTAATCTGTAGAAAATGTCCAGTCAAATGGCCGCTTTGGTTTTGCTGCATCTGGGCTTAAAACAGACAGCAAAATTATTTTTCATAGTTATTAATCAATAACTGGGCATGGTTTTAAATGAATATGGGATCATGCCAAATTAAAACAAAACTAAAAATTAACAGTTTTATGGGTACCAGTTACTGGGTTGCAGAGGTCAGACAGGCAGTCGCTCCATGTAAAACACTGGTATTCAGCTGCATCCGGTTGAACTGGAAGCCAACCCAGCGTAGTTGGGAAAAGGCTAGATAGATGATGATGGGATCTTGCCAAATCGCATTAGTGAGGAATTGATTGTATTCCATTACCTTGCCTTGAATGGATTCTTAGTAATGATAATAAATAAATATAACTACCGGGCCTCCTGCCAAGCCTCAGCACAAGACACCTCAATGGCCTCCATTTTGCTTGCTACACATCTCAAAGAATCCAGAGGGTTAAAAGATATACTAGCACCACCATCATAACTTAATTTCAGAACATTTTTAGGAAACACCATATCAGGAAAATGCGGTATCTTCAGTTCTTTGCAGTATCTGGAAAATGATGTTTTTGAACCAATTAATACATATACAATGAACAGAAGCTTGATGGTAGTAAAGCACCGAAGGCTTCGTCATTATGTTGATAAATAATGTATAATATTAGAAAAATCACAAAATGATTTTTGTGACTGACTCACATGTATATTCATAATACTCAGTAGCTTTTATGAGGTAAGGTCTAATTCCACATACGACAAAAACCGATACTCACATACAAAATTGGCAAAATTGATCATCATCGCGTTCGCAAACGACCTTTGTGGAACACACGCTAGGCAGTATACAGCTCACATCGTACGATATATTCCACGGCCCAAACTGTATAGATTGCGAATTACTCGCATACCTCCTAGCATCCACACTGTGTACCTGTAAATATAAAAATTACGAACTTCAAAGCGGCAAGCTTCTTTTGGTATTTGGTAAGGTTACCTACGATTACAACACTTGTTACCTCAGCGTTGAACATGTTTAATTATATCCACGATTAGTAACGGTATGTCTAGGCAGTGAGTTTTTACCTAGAGGTACAATCGCAAAAATCAAAATTAAAAAAGTTAGTCGATCCCCAACCCCAGGCAAAACAGAAGCCTACAAAACCTACAAAACATTAAACAAATTATAGTTTGACGGATGGGATGGGAGGGATGACTTTTAATTGACATAAATGTCAAATTTGTTGATTTTGTTGCCAAATGCCAATAAAATTATTGTTGCAATGTTGCAATACTGCACAGTGCTGCTAGCTAGAAGTATGAACTGAACCCCCTTTCCTACAAACTATTAAATTAATATTTACGTCAATCCACGTGCTGTCTTTAACTGAATGGGGTACATAAGTGGTAAAATTTGTTTCTTTCTAGACTGTTAATGTTATAATAAAATACTCTTAATCCTACATTTGTACCAATAAACACCATTAACCGTGTTGTCATAGAGAACTTTTTTTTTTTTGATAATAGAAATCTTAGACTAATAGATCGTTTTCTACCTTATTTTCTACAATGCCATACTTCGGAAGAAATCAAGAAACTAAATAGGGATAAGCGGGAAGGTTCATATCTGACGGAACACGCGTCGCGTATTATCGGTCGCGTAACGCCAGAATAGACAAATGTATAGAAAAACACTTGACCGTTCACACTCAACAGACGATGCGTTAGTGCGTCGAGGTACACTGTCGCAAACACTCGGCGCACGTTCCGTCAGATATGAACCTTCCCTTAAGCTATATTTACGTTATTAAAATTTTAACTAAGTAGGTACCTACCTACATTAATTGGCACATGCATTCTTAGCAAGTTAAAAACTGTAGCACTTTGCTCGCGCTCGCAACTTCGTGCACGAAAATTTTCGTTCAAAAGCGATGTTTCATTAGTCTGTGTTTTGTTTGTTTGTTGTTTTATGTTTTTTTTTTGTTTAGCTGTGTGTAATTATTGTTAATCAGTTGAATAGTTTCTAAATTAAATCTTCACAAACAATAAAACAAACAAAGATTTAATGGAAGATTGCTTCATAATTTTATTATGAGTAAAAATATATAGATCTGGGGGCACGGGAGTGCCCCCGCCAAGATGAGCCAAGCGAAGCCCAAGGGCACTACTTACCTATCTTTTCTCGAAGTGATTCGTCGTTTTTATGAACCCTCATAGAGTTGGTTTGCGATTTACCAGAGAGTTTATATTCTCAGGATATGATGTCATTAATAGACTAATTAAACATACAAAGTCTCAATTGAATAGCTCTAATACTTTAGATTTTATTGGTATCTAAAATACACCGATTTCGTCACTGACACACTAACATACAGACACACTGACTCACTGACACACTGATGATCATCAAAATGTTTGGCTAAAGTGCTAGAGAGCTGGGTATGTAATCTAAGTTTAGTATACAACCAACAAAAAAAATCATAAACTCATAACTTTCGCCCCCATCCCCCAAAATGGGGGGTGGAAGTTTATATGAGATAATATAACCGCTTAAGAGCGAAATATCGCCCCGATTTATCGCTTATGGTAATCAGTAAACCATCAAAGAAAAACGGCAAAGAGACAGAGAATGGGCTATGAAACCCGGCACTACTGATGTGCAAGAAATACAGCCAAAAAAAAATACTGCCTAGCAACTTACAAAAAGAACTGAAATCCTACCAAAACATTTCATGTAAAATGTTGCCAAGACGACCACACAAGGTTTGCCCTGTGAAAAAGATATCAGATCTCATATAGAGCCAAGCTTCTGAATCAACACGGCCTAACCTACCGACCCTAACTTCACAAATTCTACATATCAATATAAATGTATAGCTTGACTGTTTCGTTACTTACTTCAGAAACTAAATATTCGCATCACCTCCACGACGGTAGCGAAACGGCGAAGCAATACATTTTTACTGATATGTAGAATTTCAAAGCCGGTAGGAGAGTATCTTCAAGGCTAGAGTGAATAGGCTCTTAATAAACTAGTGCGCTTCACCATCACTGATTGCATCACTGCTTATCATCAGGTGGGATTGCAGTCATGCACTAATTTATAATATTTAAAAAAAAAATTGTGAAGTCATGGTCGTTGGTAGGTTAGGCCGTGTTGGCTCTACATGAGATCTGATATCTTTTTCAAAAAAGATATCAGATCCGAGGAAATATTAAACAGGGTTACCAATGACTAAATAAAAGCTAAAAGTTAAAAGTACTATTAAAAACTCGTTATTAGTGTATAGTGTACATTGTACATCCCTAGTAGTTAAACGGTCGCTGAGCAGTCGCACCCGCATTGCTTGGCGCGGGCGCGGGCGCGGCTGCCGGCCAGTGCTATAAGATGTGGTGCAGGTGCTTGCTAGGGGCGGAGTAGTCAGATAATAGATGCGCAACTGCGAATCACTGCGAATGATGATTCGAAATGTTCAAATGTCTGGACAGCTTCAATATTCAAAAGATCAATTTTAAATAAAGAAAGCAAAAACTTTAATACTTATAAATGAAAATAAGTCAAAAATATTCATGGGAAATAGATACTTAAATGAAGAAAGTGGTATATTGATAGTTTGGTGCAATAAAAGATTCAATTTAATTCAGTGGTAATGTAACAGTAGACACGTAAGATGATGATGCTTGTCTTCAAAATTAACCTTTTGGGACTAGTGACGTAGACAAAAGGTGTTACTGGCCTCTAAATTTTTTTAAATTACCTACCTACTATTTCAAGGTCAAAATAAAAAATAAAACTGTTTATTGCAAACCACTTAAATATCAAATTGTACAGACGCCAGCACATCAATCTACCCCAATGTGTCATATTTCTTTGATAGGTTTTCAACTTTATTCTAAACTCAATAAGGTTCATGTTCAACTGGGAAAATTTGACAGTTTGGGGTAGGTTGGTGTGATGGCATCTGTATCTAAATTGGAATAATGCATGTGGCAGGTGGAAGGGTTGAACACTCCAAAGTGTTACCAATGTTGGATAATTTGCGTTTCAATGTTAACCATTCAATTGTGTCAATTAGAGACACAATAGGGGTCAATGAATTATTAAGCAACTTGAATTTGAGTAAAAATAGTTTTTAATCGAATGACAACTTTTAGTTTTTTTTTGTTACCATCAATTACCAAGAGTTTGATCCGATCCGAATAAAATCATTCATGCAGCGCATCCCTAGGCGGTCTCAATCTCAAATCAATATGGCCGACTTTCACCGGTTGGTTTGTCTGTTTTGATTTTTGATAAAAATAATCTTTTCGTGTTACATAAAACTGTCGAGGATTATTGAAATATAATTTGTGTGTACGGTAGAATCTGTAATTAACTATGGAAGCGCTTATACCAGTTATTAATAAGTTGCAAGACGTTTTTAACACAGTGGGAGCTGATGCCATCCAATTACCTCAAATCGTAGTTTTAGGAACTCAGGTGACCATTTTTCTAATAATTTATTTAATTAATTCTGAAGCAACTGTCGCAATTAGAATGTCAGAAACACATGATAAATTTCCTGTTGATATATCTGTAATGGTTATGTAAAGGTGTCAGCGGAGTTCTTTGTCCCCATTCTATTAAATTGGACTACGCTGTCATTGACCAAGACCGCACTCTCGAATTCCCGATTCATAGTTACTAAAGTATAAAGCTGTACTGGGATATTTTTACGATACATGTTTTGCGCATAGTCACGCTTCTAATTTATAATCAATAGAAACATCAATGACATCATGAAGTTTCATTTATTTATATGATGTAAACTGAAAAATAAGGATAAATTTTAGACTGTCATCTGCGAAGTTGCTAACAGTAGTTTGGAAATAATTAAATCAATGCTAAAAACTATGCATTTTAATAATATTAATAAAAAAATTGTAATGTTATTAATTAAACGTTGCATACTATAAATAAATAAATAAGGTATTTTGTTTTGTATCAGAGCTCTGGAAAAAGTTCTGTTATTGAAAGTCTGGTGGGGCGTTCATTTCTGCCTCGAGGCCCGGGGATCGTGACTAGGCGTCCTCTTGTTCTACAATTAGTCTACAGCCCTAAGGATAGTAAGGAACATCGCTCAGCTGAAGAAGGTGAGTCAAAAGTAATTTAATATTTAATTTGTATGAAATTTAGAGAGATATAATAAATCTTGCTGTTGATTTTTGGGGGATATTTATTAAATTCTAAGAAGGTCTAATGTGGTATAAAGCTTAGAGATCATAACATAATATAATATTTCATAAACAACATTAATTTATTGTTGTACCTACCATTGGTTTTAATTTAGAATGTAAGTTCTACTGTTGTGTTTTACATTAGTAGTCTACATACTATCAAGTCTTTGTGTTGTTAGATATATTTTTCAATGTCAAATAAGTATAACAGAGCATTGATCTTCCTGTTCTATGTAATGTTTCTGTTTATTTTGACTAGAATATATGCAATTGTTATTTTGTACTGCCAATGTTATTTTTGTTATGGTACATTGATATGTAGTACACTGTTGAAGTATTGTTGATTGATTTCTAATTCTTTTATTGATTCTGGACTCAATTGAAGAAAACCATTTAACCTACTTTTTATATTGTATCAAAAATATAAATATGAAAAAAAACATTAGTATATTTACTTGACAGCATTTTTTTATTTTATTCTCAAGACTTTTTTTAAGCTTTAAATAGGTACTACCAATGTGAATGGGGCACTGTATTAAGTAGCTTAATTAGTATTGTATTTTTATTTGAATGTATTGCTAGCACTAAGAATCCAGAACACAGAGACATCACCATGGAACCCAATAACTCAACTATCCCAAAAATTCAATACAGGTCTGTACCTAGTGACTGTAATAATTTGTATGAGCATGTCTATGCTACATGTGTCACATTCTACCACCTTGTGTTATAAAGATCTCATTTTACCTAATAAAAGTTGAATTGACCAGTAATCACTAACTACCTGTATTGTGTTTGTAGCCTTGCAATAATACAAAGAATGTGTCATAAAAAATATCTTAGGCATGTAGCATGACTTTATAGAAGGATAATGGAAAAACAGCTTATCTGAGTCTATGATAATTACTGTATTAAGAGGACTGATTGCAGTGAGAATGATGTATAAATCTCCTTGCTCTGCTTAAACAATACCTCTATTGTTTCAGGTACTGTAAATCTAGAAGAATGGGGCAAATTTCTCCACACCAAAGACAAGATCTACTCAGATTTCGATCAAATGAGACAAGAGATCGAGAGGGAAACAGACCGTATGGCAGGCAGCAACAAGGGCATTTGCCCAGAGCCCATTTCTCTCAAGATATTCTCAACCAGAGTTGTAAATCTCACATTGGTGGATCTCCCTGGTATTACAAAGGTAAATATTATTGGCACACTATTATTGTTTTATTGTTTATAATTTACTCAGTGGTTTGTTTACAATTTAAACTCTTACTATCATATTGGCACAATATGTAGTAGGTACCTATCTGTAACTGTCCCACTTCAGGGCAAAGGCCTCTTCTGATACAGAGAAAGCAAGAAGTATTTAATCACTTAAATTAGCAAGGCAGGTTGGCAATTACAGACTTATCATAATTGTAAGTCCAGGACATCCTCTGTCTGTTTTTATTACTGATGTCAGTAAGCTCTAAGGTTTATTTAAAAAGTGTATATTATGAATTGAATAATTTTGTATTGCTGCTTTCACAGATTTGAACCCCCAACCTTGTGCATGTGAGGTCTTAGCCATTAGGATCATCACAACCTTTTCCTCAATATTTTGTCTTTATTTTTAACTAGGTACCAATAGGTGATCAGCCTGAAGATATTGAAAACCAAATTGGGAATCTTATTTTAAAGTATATTTCCAATCCAAACTCCATAATACTGGCTGTGACTGCTGCTAACACAGACATGGCCACAAGTGAAGCTATCAAAATGTCGAAAGAGGTAGATCCTGATGGCAGGAGGACATTAGCTGTGGTTACTAAACTCGATCTCATGGATGCAGGTACCACCCCCATTCTGTTTATTATTCTATCTCATTATTTGCCTAGCCTTTTAACAACAATGTTGGGGTCGGCTTCCAGTTTAACCTGATGCAGCTGAATACCAGTGTTTTACATGGCGCAACTGCCTCTCTGACGTCCACAACCCAGTAACTGGGTAACACAATGCTCCTTGGTTAAACTAGTTGTCTGACTTTCGGGCTTCTGACTGCCTGTAACAACAGTCAAATATTTACAAATGCTCAAAGCTCTACATGCTTTCTGAGGAGTCTTGAAAGTAATAAATGGTTACCCATCCATGGACCCATCACTTTAAGCATAGCTTAACCTTCGATCAACCCGTGAGGCTGTTTTTTTAGCCATAAGCATGTATGGTACATACATATATAATTAATTTAATTAAATATTTTGGCAGATCTTCTAGCACTAAGGTATTTCTTATTGAATAGCTGTACTATCTGTTCAAGCTTGTTAGCAAGTTCCTACAAGTAATGTTAGATCAACTATCTGAATCATTTGTGTAAAGTTAGTATCAATTTTAACTTATCTACTATGTTAAATTACATGATAAGTTTTGATTAAATTAATGCAGGAGGACAATTAATTTGACTAAAGTTTCATGATAAAATTAGCTAATGTACCTAACTATCTTCCGAGCTATGATAGTTACTAAAATAGTGTATTTATTTCAGGAACTGATGCCATAGACATCCTATGCGGACGCGTCATTCCCGTAAAACTTGGCATAATCGGCGTGGTAAACAGATCACAACAAGACATTATTGATAAGAAGTCGATTGGGGTAAATTATCAGCATTCTTATTATGAAATTATATGTTTCTAGCAATAACTAATATTTGACAATTATGTACCTATATATAATATCTATGTTATTATGCGCCGATGGCTGATGGCGATGTTATTTGGCTCGGAATAGTATTGGGATTTTTTCACAGCATGCATATTAAGATTTGAAGAGAAAGTGAGACTTTATATTAAAACTTATCCTAACTGGTTAACAAGCTTTGTTACTGTTGTTGTTTTCTGTAGTGCTGAATATTGTCGCATCGAAAATGAAAGTGCACTTTTGGCACTGTATCAAGTATTTTTTTAAGAGTTATTAGATATAGATACAGCAATCACTTTGGCTTTAAATGCATACTGAGAACAAGATAATATGTGTTGATTTAATTTGTTTCAATCAGGACGCACTCAAAGATGAAGCAACGTATCTTCAAAGGAAATATCCTACAATCGCCACACGCAACGGCACGCCTCACTTGGCAAAGACCTTGAACAGACTATTGATGCACCATATTAGGGATTGTCTACCAGAGTTAAAGGTAATTAACGCTACATTGAGCGAAGGAAATAAGCAATCATTATTATCTTTGAATAAGAATAAAGAGATTATTTTAATAGACATTTCATTTGGAAATATAAAACCTATGGGAAGCACTTGAAGAAAACTACAAAAACGATACTTTTGTGTCATGAAGCAATGCTTATTTGTTGTGAATTCAATAAACTTTGACCAATATTGTACTTCCTACTGTATTGTAATCTGCTTGATAATGCAGTCAAAATGTCGGTTACGTTATCTGATTCAAATTCGTATTATCTTAAAATTGCTATAACCGATATAATTCTTAAGCATTTATGATTACGCTTTATCTTATGTGAATTTTGTCGTTTAGGGCAGTCACATTTTTTTTATAGAAAATCAAAGATATACTACGACAACTTTTATGCTGATTATTCGTCGCCAATCCTGTCTAAATAATGACTGAACTTTTAAAGAGACTGTGATCTCTGAGTTTCTTTCGGTGCTCTTTCTAGTCAGATAGTATAACACCAACCTCTCTAGTTTAATAAATAGTTAGCTTGTAGGTATGATGTGTGTAAAAGTGTTTGTAAAACCAAATTTACAGAAATAATAATCATTTATCCTCTCCATGACAGGTTCGCGTCAACGTAATGATCTCACAATTCCAATCCCTTCTAAACTCTTATGGGGAAGACGTATCAGATAAATCGCAGACCCTTCTGCAGATTATCACAAAGTTTGCGAGCGCATACTGCTCTACCATAGAGGGTACCGCAAGGAATATAGAGACGACAGAACTCTGTGGTGGTGCCAGAATATGCTACATTTTCCATGAGACATTCGGACGCACTTTGGATTCCATACATCCTTTAGTTGGTAAGTGGCTTTCCAGTATACCTCCAAATTTATTTGTAACTAGCTGGTGCCCGGGACTTCATCTGCGCAGGATTAGCACGCCAATTTTTTTTCCCACTTTACACTTATCGTTATATTTTGGACAATTCATTAAATGTTTGTATAATGTATTATAGCCTATGTGTTATTCTGTTGTATAAGCTATATTATTGTAGTTTTATTAAAAACCGTTAGTTAGTATAGTTTTTACGTTAAAGAGTAACAAACATCCATACACGCTTTCGCATTTATAATATTAGTAAGATTAGTAAGATATGTGATAATAGCGACATGGTTTAATTCCGCGAAACTTGTAAATTTTCACTTCAGTTTTGTTAACAGAATATTATGAATTTGCTATCTAGATAATGTTATTACTCACAATCTTAGAATGACTGTCATGATTAGACAGTAAGTAGTTCGTGACTCTCAGACATTTAGATGGCAACATTATATTACAGTTGCATGATCATTGTAATTTGAACCTTTTGTCATTGTCATAAAGACGCTTGAGGAATTTAAAGTAAACGTTGCATGTAGTGTACATTATCTTTTAAAATGGGGCAGGAGTCCCCTTGCGTAAAATCTCTACTAATGATGAATGAACCGTTTGTGATGGGTCATTTCAGTAGAAATATGTGATCGTGATTTATCTGCGATCCCTGTCAACATTGTTTAGTCGGTACAAGTTTTTAATTAAAACAATAAGCGTTGATTAGATGGTTATTCAATTACGACGGACGATAGTTACGAACCATATCTAGATAAACTCCATTCTTTGTAGGAGAGGTAAATTTTGAGTACTTTATATTTATGTTGGCACGATACGAGTCCGACGATTTTCGAACTACAGCTTTGACCAATATCAAATTTGACAAATTCGGGATTTGATTTGACGATTAGTAGTCTTTACCAATGTCGTTTAACCCAGTTAAACTATACTCTTGATCGAACTGTGTAAACTCAAAATCTTGTGATACATTCTGACGATACAAATGCCTAACCATAAAATAAAACATTCTGATTAATTCGTTGTCAGGTTTGACGCGCATGGATATTTTGACCGCGATCCGAAACGCGACGGGTCCTCGGCCAGCCCTATTTGTTCCTGAAGTGTCGTTTGAGCTGCTTGTGAAAAGGCAGATAAGGAGGCTCGAAGATCCATCACTTCGCTGTGTTGAACTGGTAAGAATTTCTTACTAACATTACAAGCCAAATGCCCGATCGGATTTCCCATCGCCAAAAATTACGAGTTCCCATCCCACACGTACTGTCAATTCCTGTTGGAATGGGCAAAACTACTTTTCATGTTTTGTTTAACATGTAAGCTTGAGGTACAAAAAGTGCTTTTATAATAGTCCAATTGAAATACTTAAATGTTTTTGTTTGCCTTTTGAACCCACTTCAGCAGAGGAAGGAGGTTTTTAATACAACTCTTTATGTTTTTTAGGAGATGATATTTCACCCGTTTTAATGCATACCACTAATTTATAAGAATCTTGTGCAAAATTTTAAGCTTTTAAACCCATCGGTTTAGGTTCTGCATCTTTCGTCGGTGAATATAGGTTCCCAAGAATAGCTAAAACGACCGGTTCTGTGCGTGTTACGACATACTGATTCCAGTACTCAAATGTAAAGAGATTTAGATTTATCCGGTTGTTCTTTTTAGTAGGTAATTTTTATGTAAACCAGTTGAGTTAAGAATTTCTGCGTAATATTGCTGTGACATTTTAGAATAGTGCTTTGCTTGGTTACATTAATTTTGTGTGCGTTTTAGGTGCACGAAGAGATGCAGCGTATAGTACAACATTGCGGCACGGAGGTTCAACAAGAAATGCTGCGATTCCCGCGTCTGCACCAGCGCATCGTCGATGTGGTCACTCAGCTGCTGCGCACGCGCCTGCCAGCTACCAACTCTATGGTAAGTACTTGTTAACTTTGTTTAAACCAAACTTATCGTCTTTCAGCCTTGTGTACAACCTTTGTGGTCACAGGGGTACCTCTTAAGAAATATTTTAGTCACGTCGGTGTAAATGTCCCCTAGGAATTATCGCACATAAGGATAAGTGAGCATTTTTATATCCTTATGGCCTTTTCCTCACGGATTCCTTTATGGATTCGGCTTGCGGCACATCGCTATACTGTCCTACGTTGTCTGCCAATTAAAGATAATTTTACGGAAATTATGGTGAAAAGGTTAATAGTTTAAATTCACTGGAAAAATCAATATCTCGTACATATTAGCCACAAATAGTTATACTTTCTACAAAATACGCGTTGCATTTACGGATCCCCCCAAATTCATCGTCATGACTTGTATTATTCCAACTTGTGTGACGTATTTCTTGAGTATCACCCAAAATTTTCGCGATAAGCGCTTACACACAGATAATGTCTAGAGAATTGTTTTATGATATGCAGGGACATGTGTATTATCATTCCAATGGACTCTCCGCGTATGACCTTGACTCGGTCATTATCATTGCGGTATTTTTGCAGGAAACGCATATAATATTATTTTTGTTTGGGTCAATTTGGTTATGTTGTAGGTACCTAAATAAATATGTGTGTTTTGATAACTAACTTTGCCTGACTAGGTGTTAGTCACACAACATGCAAAAATGTGCTACTTACCCAATTTAGCTGCGATAGATGATACCCATATTTTTAACCGACTTTCAAAAAAGGAGGAGGTTCTATGTTCGTGTGTATGTATTTTTTTTTTTTTTTTTTTTTTTTTTTTTTTTTTTTTTTTTTTTTTTTATGTATGTTACCTGATTTCTCCGCCATTTGTGGACCGATTCTCAAAATTCTTTTTTTATTTGAAAGAGTATACTCCTGAGGTGGTCCCATTTTAATTTGGTGAAGATCTGGTGCTGATTTTCGGAGATATACAACGGAACTCTTCAAAAATAAACAGCAAATCTGTCGTGATTGCTGGAATCGCTTGGATGTTTATTGTTTATACAAAATAATGACGTATCATCACGCCTGTATGCTCTGAGGGGTACGCAGGAGGGTACAATATACCTAGATTTCGTCAGTTAGGTATGTTAATTTTAATTTATTAGGGATTAGTGGAAAACCCTATTATGATGACATGTATTGTTAACAATTAACAATATAAAATAAATTCATGGCAAATATTTTTATGGTAACAACTAAAAATGGAAAAATAAAAAACTTTTTTGCAAAAAATAAAACCGACTTCAAAAAAAGCACTAAACGGTGTAAAATAACTCTAAATTCGGAAGTCGGTGGTCCATCATGAGTAAGACAAACCCGCCAAAGCCACAGACTTCCGAATTTAGAGTTATTTTACACCGTTTAGTGCTTTTTTTGAAGTCGGTTTTATTTTTTGCAAAAAAGTTTTTTCTATTGGGAGAATGAAACTTGCGATTATAAGCCAATTGAACACCATCATTTATTCAATCAACGGACCAATGCACGTGTTTATATTCGCAAGCGTGAATAAGTGGCCTTCTTTTCAATGAGATAAAAAAACCGCTACAGTTTCACTGTACCACAAAAACATACACTATCTTCAGGTGGAGAACCTTGTCCAAATCGAGCTGGCGTATATCAACACCAAACATCCTGACTTCCACCGCGAGGCTGCCCTCGTCTCCGGTCTACTGAAGAGTACTGATGGCCTGATGGATGACCACAGCCCCGTCTACCGCCAGAAGACGCCCCGACCCGCCTCCTCACCGGTATTCGCCATGTTCAAAGTATATATTATAAGCTTAAGTTATTATGCCGCGTGTCTGTGGGAACTAATGACACTAACATGAGGTAAGTAGTGTTGTTGTTTAACATCTTACAGTTTTACATCGTCGGTACGTTGAGATTTTGTCCGGGTAAGTTCTGGGGTTTAAATTCTTGAACCAGAATTTAGCCTAACGGGATAGACAATCTAACAACTTTGATGACAACCTAACTGGAGAAACTTCACAGTTTGGCGCCTCTGTAGGGGTGCAGTCTTTAATTAATTTATGTATGTTTATTATAAAATTAAATATTCAAATTAATAGATTGTAGTTCAGTATAGTACTTTAAGAATTAAAGCTATGTTTACAACCCTTCAGTAACTATAGGCGATGAACCACTGTATGGAGTAGCATTGATGTAGTGCATTAGTTAGTTGATTTGATTAGTTCTTGTTGTTTGTGCTGTGAAATATAATTATTTTGTAGTTTTAGTTGTAAGTTCTTTCACATTATGTTAGTATTTAGAAACATCGAGATTTACTAGCATGTTGCGTAACTCTTAATTATTAATAACTGACTTACTGGCTCATGTATCGACATCAAAACATGTAGTATGCAGGCAATTAATGTATTACAGTTTGTGGAATGCGGAAAGCCATTACTCGGACAATCCACAACAATAATGATACAGCACAACACCAGCTTGTTGCCTGCCTACTTAAATGTTTCACCAAGTGTACCAAAATTGACTATTGGTCTACCTAATTTTCTTTTGTTGTTATCAAATTAACTATTACCGATTGTTTTGTAGCTATTTCTTCGCCAAATGGGTGAAAGAGGGTCCACCCTAGTATTCTTGGCAAGTGTATGGGAAGCGCACAATAAGGTAAAATAAAAATCGCACCATAGTGAGGGCTAGTGCCGTAATGTTTACAGTCTCATGTTAGCTACATTGTTTTACTAAATCATGTGACGGTCATGTTGGTGAAGCTTTGAATACTATGTGGGCTCTCTCTCAGAATGAGCGCTCACAAATACTGTCCACGCCCACTACACGTACCGTAAAACGGGGTCGATAGAAACTCAAGGGTGAATAAAAACAAAACTGTGAGGAGGATTTTCCCGCTAATTTAATATTATTTGATGCTAACAAGGTGTCAAAACTATTTATCTCAATTATTTAAAAGCATTAGTATAGGTAGCTGCGTTACCTGCTCCATCTTAGAAGATAGGTCAGGCATCGCAGTTCACTGACTGTACCAAACAACTTTTAACTTACTTCAAAACCATATCTTACTCAAAGTTATGTTTATATTCACCCTTGAGTTTCTATCTACTTCGTTTTACCGATACACTGCGTTTTGATTGGCTCCTGCGTCTCCATGATCCAATCAAGTTATCTGACGTAGTTTGCCTGGACAAATTCTTTGTGTGCGCTCTTTATGTGTCGCAAGTTTAGATGACAAGTTCTTGAAGTGCATTGTTAATATGAAACTGTTGAAAATGCACTTACGGGTCAAAGTTACGTCAGCGCATTTTTATTTTGTCTCGTCAAGGTATTGTCATATGAACTTAGCTTTTTTGTTGCTGACTAACCCTTTTTCCATTAGTAAACATACTCACTGACTAACTAATTGTAATATGTGTAAATCGGCTGAGCTCTTGTGCATTAACACCAAATTAGTTGAAATCTTACTACTGTACTTATAAATATTCGCATACTGAACATTATTTGTCGCAACTTGAAACAATAATGCGTCACCTGCCAATATTTTAGTGAAATTTTATTTTGTTGTTTTTGTACAAGAATTTACTACTGAATGCATGGAAACTAGTTCTTAGAAACTTTTTATCGGACACTCGCAGACTTCACTGAACGAAGCTCGCCTTAAACGTTGGATATTCTCTTTTTAGCATGTACCAGCGATCACGGATGGTCAGGAAAACAGGTCTCCATCCAGCAATAACAGTGAATCTCCAGCAACTCCACAGGTAAAAGAAATGGTTTAATGTTGGTAGATTGAAAAGCAGTTAAATTAAATTCTAAAATTATATGCACTATTTGAAAAGATTTTTATGCAACTATTTTGTAATCACTGCACAACAACCTACTCCTTGTATTGGATCATCGCCTTTAACCTGGGCAGACCTTTAAACAAATGCACAGAATTGTTCCCCTCACCTAAACTGTCTGCCTAAAAAATATGTCCAGGTGGATATACTAGCTTGAGACCTAAGCCCTTCTCCCCCACCAATCTTGCACAATTGCATCATTGTCTTGCTTCCAATGTAAACAATGTTCCATTTCTATCATTTTCAGATGAATGGTACACTAGAAAACAAAGTGCTGACTCCGCAGAAGCCAGTGAACCTTCTGCCTGAAGTGCCAAGTCAAACCTCTCGCAAGCTCTCTGATAGAGAACAACATGATTGTGACGTTATTGGTAAGTACAGTGTTACCGACTTTTTTCCTCTTTTGCATTTATAGTCTGGAATGTTCAATACCTACTTACCTTTTTGACGGGCTAGGGATATATTAAAATGATAGTTTAAGATACATTTCCATTAAACTAACTTGGTTTGCAGTTGAGTGCAATTAACACCTAGTCGTTTCATAACAATTACAATCAGTCAAACTTTAACATTAGTTGATAGCTTCACTATATCACTATTAATATAATTCAACATTGTATCATTCAACAGTATTTTCTTGTGATGCTAGGTGGGCGGAGCGATGAGCCATCAATCCTATTACCTAACTCTGAGACAGTAGACGGCATCAACGTGATGCAATTGAATCAAATGGGTGACTTAGTGGGTGAGGATAGCCACGCGGTGTACAGAATGCTTTACTCATTTTGGTCACTATTAAACTTCCGACCACCTACCATCGAACTATTTTGCTTGCCGCTAGTTTACTTTGGATTTATACATCAAGTTGTACCATCTTTATTAATCCCTAATCAAAATATTATATTTGTTTTACTAGCGTTTCTTTTTATTATTAGCCTTATTTCTATTATTATTATAGCATGTATGTGTCATTATTCATTTTGGTGTAAAAACAAAATATTTTTTATGTATTTATCTGTGTATATTTATTTTAAGTATATTTTATGTGGGTATGTTAAACTAGTTTTAAAAGTAACAAATTGTGTTATTTTATTTTCAACTAACATTCAACCATTCATCACAAATCATTAGCATTGCGTTTCAAAAACGAATCATTTTGCACCTTACTAACAATAGAAAAATAGTGCGGTTGGTTTGTACAAGGATTTATGTCCGTTGACTATGATATCCTTTTATAAACCAACATTTTGCAGTAAGAACTAAGCAAATCTATCTTTTTACAGAACGGTTGATCAAGTCGTATTTCTACATAGTGCGCAAGTCGATCCAAGATTCAGTACCGAAGGCTGTGATGCATTTCTTAGTGAACTATGTTCAGGATAACCTGCAGTCAGAGCTTGTGACTCACTTGTACAAGTCGGACCAGGCAGAGAGCATGCTCAACGAGTCGGAACATATTGCGCAGAGGAGGAAGGAGGCCGCCGACATGCTCAAGGTTAGCGTTTGGCCGTTGTTACTGTATTTTTAAAATAAAATCTAATTAATATTCAACATTCATTAGAGTGGCTAGAGTAAATTAAGTACTACATGCTTTATAAACTTATTATAACTGTTCACAAATCTAAGTACAGATGAGAAAGACATCCATTTTCTATTAAATTTAGCTTCTCTCAAATAACTAATATAATTATTATAATAATAACTATGGAGATTTTTCAGTCAAATGGACTATTCCATTTGACTGAAAAATCTCCATAGTTATTTCCAGTTTCATATCAAATCCATATATTTGAAAACTCATCGTTTTCGTATGTTTCCAGGCTCTGCAGCGTGCCGGCCAGATCATAAGTGAGATCCGAGAGACGCACATGTGGTGATGCTCACTCGACGACGAACACTCTAGTCTGTGAATTAGTGAATTTGAGCAGGGAGCTCTGTACATACTCCTCTTATGTAGGTAAATTATGTGCATTAGGCTTTTTACTTACGATTCACATACATTTGCTTTTATCATTTTAACTCCGCAGCTCTCTTTGCTATGTATTAGATATTCATGATATTTTGTCGGAAACCAAAAAACCAGAGTCAATGCAGAGAATGTAGAAGCAAATGCATGTTAGAAATAGTAGGACATTTTTAAAATGGCACCGCGTACAGGTAAAGCCGTGTTTAATTAAGTATGCAGTCAGTTTGCAAGGTTTATTTTAGCAAGTACTTATTGTTGTCATTTGATGATTGTCACAGTTTTCATCCATTTCATGTAGCAAGTTCTTTTAGTGCATTTTTTTTTTAATTTCTGTGATTGTGTGCTTTGTTTCAGACTGTTCACTTTGAACCTTGTTATATGTATATTGTGCTCTTGACCAGCATTTCGAATTTATAGTCATGTTAACTTTTTATGTATTTACTCATAAGGCAAGAGTTTTATTTAAAAAGATTGCTTATGAAGTAAATTTTAAATTCGATGACTCATGTTTAAGCTGGGTGATCCTGAAATTGGCTTAAGCAGCGTCATAATTATTACATCTCATCATCCACAATATAATCATTTATTGATATCTACGCAATCAACGCAATTTGATGATGTCTGGGCTACTGCAAATCTTATACGACTATACTAAGAAGTGTTAATGTATGCTTTAAAACCAACAGCCGTGAACCTCAGCCGCCGGACGATATTAATTCTACTTGAGTCACAAGAATTATAACTTTTATATACATATATATTTGGTTACGTAAAACTGTGCCAATTGGAACATTGTATGCAAAAGAGTTCGCCGGTGGCTTAAATTAAATTTTGCACAAACTTTATGCTGTAGACTTCAGTTACCATTTCACTATTGTTAAATGTACAACATGCACATAATGTAGACTTAACTTAAAAGTGTATTCATATAAACATTGTAGTTATTAATGCAGTGATATTACTTGTAATGTCTGCTATAGACATTTCCATAAAAGTTGGCTGTCCCTAGTTGAATAACTGTACCTTAATAAATGAAATTGTTTCGCTCGTTATATGATTGAATGGTGTGTTAGTCAGGTAATATGAATTGATTAGTTGTATATTCTGTTTATCCCCTATTTACAGGGTTGGTTAGATATTTTTTTAAAGTAGTTGTCTGTGACCAATTACAAAGCTTTTTATCATTGATTGTGTCGTAAGTCAATATTCAGCAATAAAATGCTTTTACAGTGTATTTTTAATATAGTTCCTTGTTCATTAGTTATAATTTCGCATGCTGTGTTATACAATTTCATTCACGATTTCAATCAAGTCATTTTGTGTCATGTCCATTCTAAAGTAATTTATTTGTTTTTTATCATGAACTAGCATAGTGAGTATTCCAATGTTACATGATGTATTTATTGTTGAAGTCCAAAAGGCAGTTTGCTTTATGTATCAAATGAAACCAATTCAATGTTACATAAATAAAATTGTATTTAAAAGTCTGTTAAATATTAAAATAGATTAATTGTCATGGTCACAATGTCTTTGATTTCTACAACCGTACAATTAATTATTACTTATGCCGTATGACCCGAACGTCCCACTGGGAATTCCCCGAGAGAATAAAAGAAGACAAAGTTCATTGAAATATTTTTTTCATTTCTCATACTCGGAAAGTAGTGTTTGTTTGATCCGAGTAGCGGGTGATAGATGCTACTTCCCACCTTAGTGTGGGAGAGACTCATAGTAATTGCTTCCCTCTCTAGGGTGGGAATAAATTTAATAAATAGAACTAAATTTGGTTTGGCAGTCGGCCGCCAAAAATCTAACATAATTAAGGAAATAATGCTGCGGTCTTGTGAGTGTATAACCAGCCAGAGTAAATTAAAAAAAAACTGAGCGGGTCCGCCTGCGGATTTTAATAAAGGAAAGATAAGTACCTCAATACTTCTGATAGATGTATGTATCTTCCAGAAATAGCGAGCAGATAAGAAAAAGCTTATGTTCGAAAAACTACTATTTTTACTTTCCTTATATTCGAAATGAAAAGTAGTTCTAACACAGGTGAAAGACATCAATTACAATATGGACATCCTCGTGAACAATATAAATTGGCGTCGTAACTGATAAGCGAATCAATAGGTAAGATGGCTACCAACCGATTTGCTTTTAAATTGAAGGTTCGTGAGCACATTCACAAAAAACGGCTGTAGTTTCGTCACAGCGCTAATGTTTTCCCTTGGCATGAATATCATGTTCATGTGTTTAAGTTTTTGTGTATATATTTATTATATTTTATGATATTTATCATATTTATTGTTTACATATTTAACCTCGTCCTGCCCATTGTGATTTTAAAATCACAAAACATACTTCACGGTTCCTGCCCAGCTAAAATATTGTAATGTTCAAAATTCCACCCACTGTCCTTCAAAAAGCACATATTCAAATTTCGCACCTAGCATTTATATTTTCTACTCAGCCGTCGTTTTTGAAGTTTCTTGTGATTGGTTAGGTTATAACCAATCAGTGAACCTTAAATCTATTCGGGTAATAGACAGCAGATTAACGTCGGAAGCCATTTTAGTGTTAAAAATGGAGTCACGTCGGAGAAGAGGTATGTTTAATCTTTTACTATCATTTAGATCGGTGGCTTTTCTTAATTAAGAATAATCAAGATTAAAGTTAAATAATCAATACTTTGAATTTAGTAACTATTTTTAATTTTCGTTAATAATTGCATTTTTAGTAAACATAAATAATATTATGTGATCTAAAAATCACATTGGGCAGAACATTTTGGTAAATTGTGTTTTTTGTTTGCAGAATTGGACGCTTAATCCTTCGGCAATTTGTTAGAAGGTTCTGATACTGGGGACTTCAAACGAGTTATACTTGTTACCAGTAGTTATTCTTTCAAAAATAAGCCGTCGTACATCTGAGGCAAAACATATGTCTATATTGGAAGAGAAACAGTCCAAGTGCAGGTCCTTCCATTACAACAAAACCCACTTCAAATGTGGTTCATGTCGTATAAACTTGTGCTTAACTAAGCAAAGAAATTGCTTTGCTGATTTGCATGCCTAACTATTTTTTTTGAAGGATTTTATTTTATAAAGTTTTTAAAAATTAAGAGAAGGTTTCGTTTTATTTTTATTTTTTGTTTCAATTGCTTAATTATTTTTAAGTCCAAAGAATCTGTAATAAAAGTAGATACATTTTTTACTAAATACAGAGAAGAAAGTTCAAGACTGATTAACAATACATAATAAATAACATAAAAAGTAACTTTTGTTTTATTTACCCAATTGTACCCAGTGTCTTTTATGAAGGACAAATAAAGTACAGCTGATTTTGGTAATACTGCCCAATGTTCTGTAAAAAGAACAAAATGTTTGATTTTAAAAATAGCGTGAATCGGTTCATTATGATCTATTTACTGCCATAAAAAAATATAAAAAATATATATCTTATACATGACCTTTTTTTTTGTACTACTTATTCTGGGCAGGAAGCACTTGTAAGATTTTGTACTTTGTAGAGAACAGTGGGCAGAATTACCAAACAGGTTCTAATTTGCTTGGGCAGGACGAGGATATAAATAAATTAAATTTACTTCTCTCCAAATTTCTTACGGAATTGCACCTACCACTGTTTGTCTCTGCATGACCTAAAGGTTGACTGGTAGAAAATGCCTAAGGCATTAAGTCCGCCTATGTACATTTGTGTGCTTGAAGTATTAAATAAATAAATAAGATGCCAATAGCATACAACTCTACTGTACTCTCTGCGTGATTCTTTTATCATAAGACTACCTCACACCAATCAGCATGATTCACACATGATTCGACCAAGACGAATGATGTCCGGACCTCAAAAGAAACATTTTCTCTTGTAGAGAAAAAGTAACCGTTAAGTGAAAATCAAGGTCAAGGTCAACCAAAGGTCATCCACAAAATAGAGTATGTTTCTCCCCGGGGGGAGTTTACTCAAGGGGGATCCCAAAATTTCATTTATTTTTTGCCTAGGACGTCCCGTTTCAGAGATATACACTGAAAAGCGGATTTCTGTCTGGACTAAGCAACATGGCCTCGTGTAGTGTAAAAGTAACCGTTAAGTGAAAATCAAGGTCAAGGTCAACCAAAGGTCATCCACAAAGTAGAGTACGTTTCTCCCCGGGGGGTGTTCACTCAAGGGGGATCCCGAAATTTCATTATTTTTTGCCTAGGACGTCCCGTTTCAGAGATATACACTGAAAAGCGGATTTCTGTCTGGACTTCAAAAGAAACATTGCCTCTTGTAGAGAAAAAGTAACCGTTAAGTGAAAATCAAGGTCAACCAAAGGTCATCCACAAAATAGAGTACGTTTCTCCCCGGGGGGTTTTCACTCAAGGGGGATCTCAAAATTTCATTATTTTTTGCCTAGGACGTCCCGTTTCAGAGATGTACACTGAAAAGCGGATTTCTGTCTGGACTAAGCAACATAGCCTCGTGTAGTGTAAAAGTAACCGTTAAGTGAAAATCAAGGTTAAGGTCAACCAAAGGTCATCCACAAAATAGAGTACGTTTCTCCCCGGGGGGTTTTCACTCAAGGGGGATCCCAAAATTTCATTATTTTTTGCCTAGGACGTCCCGTTTCAGAGATGTACACTGAAAAGCGGATTTCTGTTTGGACTAAGCAACATAGCTTCGTGTAGTGTAAAAGTAACCGTTAAGTGAAAATCAAGGTCAAGGTCAACCAAAGGTCATCCACAAAATAGAGTACGTTTCTCCCCGGGGGGTGTTCACTCAGGGGGGATCCCAAAATTTCATTATTTTTTGCCTAGGACGTCCCGTTTCAGAGATATACACTGAAAAGCGGATTTCTGTCTGGACTTCAAAAGAAACATTGCCTCTTGTAGAGAAAAAGTAACCGTTAAGTGAAAATCAAGGTCAAGGTCAACCAAAGGTCATCCACAAAATAGAGTACGTTTCTCCCCGGGGGGTGTTTACTCAAGGGGGATCCCAAAATTTCATTATTTTTTGCCTAGGACGTCCCGTTTCAGAGATGTACACTGAAAAACGGATTTCTGTCTGGACTTAGCAACATAGCCTCGTTTAGTGTAAAAGTAACCGTTAAGTGAAAATCAAGGTTAAGGTCAACCAAAGGTCATCCACAAAATAGAGTACGTTTCTCCCCGGGGGGTGATCACTCAAGGGGGATCCCAAAATTTCATTATTTTTTGCCTAGGACGTCCCGTTTCAGAGATATACACTGAAAAGCGGATTTCTGTCTGGACTAAGCAACATGGCCTCGTGTAGTGTAAAAGTAACCGTTAAGTGAAAATCAAGGTTAAGGTCAACCAAAGGTCATCCACAAAATAGAGTACGTTTCTCCCCGGGGGGTTTTCACTCAAGGGGGATCCCAAAATTTCATTATTTTTTGCCTAGGACGTCCCGTTTCAGAGATGTACACTGAAAAGCGGATTTCTGTCTGGACTAAGCAACATAGCCTCGTGTAGTGTAAAAGTAACCGTTAAGTGAAAATCAAGGTTAAGGTCAACCAAAGGTCATCCACAAAATAGAGTACGTTTCTCCCCGGGGGGTTTTCACTCAAGGGGGATCCCAAAATTTCATTATTTTTTGCCTAGGACGTCCCGTTTCAGAGATGTACACTGAAAAGCGGATTTCTGTTTGGACTAAGCAACATAGCTTCGTGTAGTGTAAAAGTAACCGTTAAGTGAAAATCAAGGTCAAGGTCAACCAAAGGTCATCCACAAAATAGAGTACGTTTCTCCCCGGGGGGTGTTCACTCAGGGGGGATCCCAAAATTTCATTATTTTTTGCCTAGGACGTCCCGTTTCAGAGATATACACTGAAAAGCGGATTTCTGTCTGGACTTCAAAAGAAACATTGCCTCTTGTAGAGAAAAAGTAACCGTTAAGTGAAAATCAAGGTCAAGGTCAACCAAAGGTCATCCACAAAATAGAGTACGTTTCTCCCCGGGGGGTGTTTACTCAAGGGGGATCCCAAAATTTCATTATTTTTTGCCTAGGACGTCCCGTTTCAGAGATGTACACTGAAAAACGGATTTCTGTCTGGACTTAGCAACATAGCCTCGTTTAGTGTAAAAGTAACCGTTAAGTGAAAATCAAGGTTAAGGTCAACCAAAGGTCATCCACAAAATAGAGTACGTTTCTCCCCGGGGGGCGATCACTCAAGGGGGATCCCAAAATTTCATTATTTTTTGCCTAGGACGTCCCGTTTCAGAGATATACACTGAAAAGCGGATTTCTGTCTGGACTAAGCAACATGGCCTCGTGTAGTGTAAAAGTAACCGTTAAGTGAAAATCAAGGTCAAGGTCAACCAAAGGTCATCCACAAAGTAGAGTACGTGTCTCCCCGGGGGGTGTTCACTCAAGCGGGATCTCAAAATTTCATTATTTTTTGCCTAGGACGTCCCGTTTCAGAGATATACATTGAAAAGCGGATTTCTGTCTGGACTAAGCAACATGGCCTCGTGTAGTGTAAAAGTTACCGTTAAGTGAAAATCAAGGTCAAGGTCAACCAAAGGTTACCCACAAAATTGAGTACATTTCTCCCCGGGGGGTGTTCACTGAAGGGGATCCCAAAATTTCATTATTTTTTTGCCTAGGACGTCCCGTTTCAGAGATATAGGTACTGAAATCGGATTTCTATATATATAATCAATTAGATAGATGCAGGTTTTGAATAAATTTCCTTATTATTTTATTCTTCACAAGTAACATCAACAAGCAATGTATAAAGAAACTGAAGTGGGGGCAATGAATTTTCAGTCACCGCCGGTGGCGACTGGGAAATTTTATTCCCATTTGCCCTCCGGTGGCAATCCCCGCGGGGACGTTTGGGAATCAACGGGAATCCGACGATAGGGTCCTATAGCGTAAGTCTACACTCAATGCGAAATGAATGTTAATACTTCAGAGTAATTGCTTTGTCTGGGGTGGCAGTATACGGGTCGACCCCGCATTTTCGGTTCCTGACGATACAGGGTACGGCTTTGCATAATGCTTGGCCAATGCATGTGCCGTTTTGAGGACTGCACGAAAAAAAAAATATAAATAAAATAAACAGGACCTCAGAAACTGGGGATTAGTTGTCAGTCTTGATTAGATTGCTAGATCTTAAAATAAAATAAAATCAACGTAGCTTTGAGTTAATTGTGTTTATTGGATAATAATAATAATAAAACGTAACTGGCGAAAAGTAGGTCTACTACAGGTATACCTCTGCCTAAACCTTGGGGAATACAGGCGAAATGTTATGTTAATAATAATAGTGATGGTATTTATTTATTTATTTTATTACCGGGTAAAATGGGGTGGATAGAAACTCAAGGGTGAATAGAAACAAAACTTTGAGGAGGATATTCACGTAAATTAAAAGTTGTTTGTTACTCACGAGGCCTGCAATGCTTTCAAATAATTGAGATAAATAGTTTCGACACCTTGTTAGTATCAAACAATATTAAAACTAGCGTAAAAATCCTCCTCAAAGTTTTGTTTCTATTCACCCTTGAGTTTCTATCCACCCCGTTTTACGGTATTACAAAGAATTTTAAAATTTATAAAAGTAGACATGTAGATATTGGGAACTCAGACCAATAAAAAAGTATAGACGGAGCCGTCGTAAACAATCGCGACTAAAAAAGTGAGGACTACTTTTGGCGTTGTGTGCGTAACCTGGTGTATGACATCGTAGATTTGCGCATGTGTGCTAGAGTAAAATGTTGCAAGCGTTGCGCTGCGACTCCCAAGTGCGAGAGATACTTTGGTTAAGTTTTATTATTATGTATGTATTATCTTGGTTGTATGAAATGAAAGACATTTTTGTTAATTACAATAATTAATTTTCTGAATAAGTGAAATTATTAATGCACTACATAAGGGTGGCATGACAGCTTTTTAAATGTCTGACGTTTTGAGTCACAACTTTTGAGTAAAGTTTCTTGTTTCGCAATATGATGGAACCCTATGTTTATGTACTTACTTACTAAAGGATCGTGACCAAAAGCAGGCTAGCAAAGATGCATGAAACAAAATGAAATTAATATAGAAATTATTTCCACATTTTTACAAGATTTAGATAGGGTTTCTGCAAAGCAGCTGTAAAGCCGTAAAAAGCATGAATATGTTGCAAGCGTTGCGCTGCGACTCCCAAGTGCGAGAGATACTTTGGTTAAGTTTTATTATTATGTATGTATTATCTTGGTTGTATGAAATGAAAGACATTTTTGTTAATTACAATAATTAATTTTCTGAATAAGTGAAATTATTAATGCACTACATAAGGGTGGCATGACAGCTTTTTAAATGTCTGACGTTTTGAGTCACAACTTTTGAGTAAAGTTTCTTGTTTCGCAATATGATGGAACCCTATGTTTATGTACTTACTTACTAAAGGATCGTGACCAAAAGCAGGCTAGCAAAGATGCATGAAACAAAATGAAATTAATATAGAAATTATTTCCACATTTTTACAAGATTTAGATAGGGTTTCTGCAAAGCAGCTGTAAAGCCGTAAAAAGCATGAATATTACATTTTATTTTTAAATTAGCAACAATTCTCTTGTTTTGTTTTAAACTAACATTGTTGTTTTGTACCTACATGAGTGATCTGTGGTCATTTATAAGTTGCGAGTAGCATAGACATAATTTGTAGATTATCTCCATATTTGTTTACTTTAAAACTCGGGTATTTATGTTAAAATGAATACTTTTATTTAATAGTATATAAAGCGTAGTCTATAATAAAAAAAAAAGACTTATTGTGTTTCAACTTGAGACGGATTTCCATACATTGGTCATGATCCTACTAAATTTTGAAGGGAGCCACTCGTTATTATTTCTGTTGTCCCGTATAGTTTTAATCCATTTATCTTTCCACGTTTTATGAGCTGGGAACCTAAAAATATCGTATCAAACATTATTTGATTATATTTGACTGTGTCCAATAGTAAAATTCTAAAAAAAATCTGTGAAGTGTCCGTAAAACATTACGATTTTCCTTATTTTTTGGGAAAAAATAATGTTCTTAATTTGCAACAACGACACAATGGCGTGTTCCGAGAAATTATTTCTGATATTTTTACGATTTTATTTAAAAAAACGTTACTTTCTTGTGAAAAATAATCCCAGAAGCTTTATTTTGGAAACAAGAATTTATTGTTCTTGCAGCAGTTTATGATGCGGGGCGGCATAATTTCGTAATTATGATTAAAACAAAACAACGTCACGCGCTCTCGCTTGCTAGCGGCAAACTACCGGGCAGCCATCTTCATATTGCGAATCGTCTTCATATTACGTGCCTCACTTTTAGGAACGCAATGCTCTGTCTATACTTTTTTATTGGTCTGAGATTGGGAATTACAAACTTATTTTAGTTATTGCTTAGTTACTCCACCTATACCGAATGTATTTTTTTATCATGGCCGTATTTAAACATAATTTTAAAAATGAACTTTTTTTTTAACGTTACATCTCACATTAATACAAGTCAAAAATAAATTATGTTCATTATATTTTGACGTTATGTACTTTACAGTTCCTTAAATTTTAACTTATGGTTTTTTTGGCGTCTCTCTCTAGGGTCCATAAATCGAAATCTATCCACACTGGCTTAAAAAAAACACCTGTATAATATAGAGATATAGTTTAGTGAATTTATTTTGGTACCATCTATTAACAATATTGAAAATATTACTTTAAAAAAATAATCCAACCAGTTGATTATCGTGATTATAACGTGACATTAAATTGGGGGTTTAACTGACAGCCAATAACAATAACAAATGTAAAATTCATACTATAAATATAATATTATTATTTTTTATATCGACATGGAAGAAAAACCTTAATAATGCTAAGATTTAATATTAGTACAGTTACCGAGTATTTTTGTTGTGATACTTCGTTTTGGTATACACAAAGCATGTCTATCGCTAATTTAAATACTATTTGTCATGGTTTTATTAATTGTATCGCTTATGGCAAGGAATGAGAAACTTTGTGACATTCTGTTAGTAGAATTTAAAAATAATTGTTAAAACAGTGAACTTTTCTATCAAAAATATGTTAGTTACCCAGTCTATACGGCTACGCAACAAAACTATTTGGATATGTTACGATTAATTATAATTTTAATATCAGTTTTATACCATACACATTGTGCAAAATACCTATGTGTGTCGGTCGAACTTTCTTTGCAACCTGCCTACTTATATTTCATACAAATTCCGTTTCAAGTTATCTACCATTACCTAACCTATATTTTGTTCTGAGATTTGTTTTTCTAATTAGGCACCTTACATTTAAACACGGAACAACATCGAATTAAATCTATATATTTAAATACTGTTACTTTACCAAAATGCATTGTAATTATTTTGTACTTTCTTAGTAGTAATTTTGAAAAATAAGGATCCTATTTTAATACATGCGAACAAGGAGTCTATAGCTATTTGCTTATTTACTAAAAAATATCAGTTTTAATTTATTCCATTTTGAGATTATTAGAGAATTTATATTTGAGTAGTAAAAATACACGTCTTTGTAATATGCATTGTACTTTCGGAAGTGTGGCAGGACAGTATCGTTTTAGACATGAAAATGTGGTAGAGACGGCGTAATTACTAAAGGCGTTTTGAGTGTGAAAACTAACCTACTTATCAAATTTGTAGATGAACTAGGAACAAGCTTACTATTAAATTTATTATGTCTTGCGAATCCATCTTTCCCCCTTTCGTTGATATAGTTACAGTGTACTTTATATATGGCGTATCATTAGTGTGTTTATAAGGGTGCGTTCACACGGAGGTGACGAGGTTGGTGCGCCTGCGCGCGGTCTTGTGCTAGGAGACGGGTTGCTTCCTCTCGCCCTCGAGCAGTTTGTCGTCCGAGCAGAACTTCTCCAGCTGCTTCACATAGTACGTGTTGAAGTTTAATCTGAAAAATGTTGTAGATTCATTTATCATCTTACAAAATTGGCTAAAGATGCTAAGTGTGGATGAGGTAGGGCCTCCAACGATCTAACTAATGAAACATATTAATATTAAAAATATTAGAATACTTAAAAAATGATTATTTGTAAAAATAAGTTTAAACCCGCAGCTCAAATTTGGAGTTTCTAGTGTAATTTCAGTCTTTTAGACAATGGCCAGCATGATTTGATGTTAAGACATTTGGGCTTACAGAGTAAAAGTACATACCCACTTGTGTAGGGTTTATACATGAACGGGTAACTAAATTACCTAGACAAGACACTTAAAAAACACCTTCTACTCACCTTCAACTACCTTCCCAAAATAAATTAACAAACTTTGAAAGACTAGGTGACCCTTTCAAAGTCTAATAAAATTCGAAACACTATTCAGGTGGACTTATTAAAAAAAAAAAAAATATTCAAGTGTAAGGTAAAGTAAAGATTATGATTTACATTAATTCCATTGGATGAAAATTTAAACCTAACCGTAATATGGATCTGCCTGAACTAGGTTTATGAAAAACCTGTGTTTCAGGCCATCAATAACAACAAATATTTTATAATATAGAATGCAATGCTTATTAATTAGAAGCTAAATTATAAACAAGACAATGTTTCCAATGACTTAGAGAGTAATTATTTGACTAAAAAAATAGACTGAGGACACGATTGACATGAACCCATTCTTGAAATAAAGAAATAACCACCTACCTCGCAGATATATTCAACAATTTGTTAGTATTGTTGTCACGGGCCATCCTCTCGATGATTGCGAGTACGGACAGCAACGCCGCAGTGAACCGCAGTCCGTAGCGCGACACCGACCGGGAGAAGGAATCCGCGGACCCGCTTGTGGTTGTCCCGCCACAATCCGCGTCCTATACATACATGCGACCACGTTTTAGTACAAAATGTAATACATCCTAGCACCACTTACACTACAAATCACCGTCATTGTTTGAATTACTTTTGACGTTCATTCTGTCTCTGTCATCTTCGAATGATTGACTGAAATAGAAGGATGATTTGAATTCGCTTAGCGCTGATTGCATTTTGTGATTTGTAGTGCAATTGGGCCTAGATAATAAAAATACAAATTGGAATGTGAATTATGATTCACATTCCAATTAGTCTTTTTATCACGATAGCATTATTTAAATCTTTATTATTTAATTTATGCACTCAAATTCGACATGTCAATAGCTTTGCAATAATCAACTTAGACTGCATAACGCTAAAGTGTATACAGGGTGTAACGGAAAGGGTATATACATACAAACAGGGTGAATAGAGTATTTAATAACGAGTCTTTCCTCAAAATTTCAGCTCCCAACTAATAACTTTGAAACTTCACGATATTATTTAATATCGACAGTTTATTAAATGCAAAATCATAACAAACGTGTCACCGCACTATGAGGGTCATAATCCTGTCCGGCAAGGTTCAAGTATATCTATCTCGGGTTCTGCGCGCCTAGTACAGACCTATCGGGCTCTGCCTAACCGACGACGGCGCGACGGCGCGGGCGGGCTCAAATTTACAATTATGTATGTATATGTATAAAAACGTTGCCATGTCGTTTCTTATCACCAAGAGAACCCATGCCCTTCGGATGTATATACCCTTTCCGTTACACCCTGTATAGTAGTTGAATAATCGGCAATGGAATGTGAAAATCTAAGATTCTGAAGATTACAGTAAATTTGTTCGGACATAACTACGATAGGCCCTAGGTTCAAAATAAATAGAGGAAGATGTATGCTTAGGAAAATAAAAGAAAAGCAAGAACGGGAAAATTAAAACAAGAAAGCACATTACAACATTGATCTGTAAATTTTGTGTATTTAAGTGTTGGGATAATGAATTTAAAAAATCTTAAATATTTTAAATATATGACAGATATTTGTAATAATACGTAACATATACTTACTGTAAAAGTCTAAAACAGAAAAGTCATGAAAGAATGATAAGAAAATATAGGTTAATGTTTTTTATATGTATATCACAAATACTACATGGAAGCAAGATGTATCAATAAATTCATTATTTTTTAGTACAAAATTATGAAAATTGTAAACACCTTTACCGTTTAGGTATTATAAGCAATGTGAAATGTTTTAACGTGTCACTCACTGTGGCAGGGACGCCATCAGGGGTTTTAATTTTGATAACACAAATATTTTGTCCAAATTTGTCACCAAATATCAGAATTTGTCGGTCACTGGTTCAAAGATATAAGGGTTTAAAGGTGGCCGATCTGGAGAGAGTCTCCCCAGCAGTTCCAAATTTATATATCGGGAGACTCTGCTGGGGAGACTCTCTTCTAATCTTTTGAACCAGTGACCGACAAATTCTGATATTTGGTGACAAATTTGGACAAATTAACGACAAAATGTTTGAGTTACCATTATTATTATTTAGCTCTAATTGCCCCACTGCTGGGCAAAGGCCTCCCTCCATTCCTTCCATCGGTCGCGATTCTGCGCCACCTCTCTCCAATTCTCAAGGAAGTCGTCCAGGTCGTCCCGCCGTGTTATCAAAATTAAAATCCCTGATGGAGCCCCTCCCCGAGTGAGGGACACTGTTTTAACCCAGTCATATTATACGATTAAGTGAGAGCGATTTGTGATAGGCTTAAAGTTTGACGTTTTCAAAGTTGCCAAAGATCAGTTCACAGTGAAATTCTATGATACTTGTGATATTAATATTTACTTTGCATCAGTGCACTAGTGTTACGGTTGATCTACTCGGTATGTACCTCACTATAGTCTGTATTGTCATACGTCGATCCAAGCATACTGTTAAGCTCTGCGTCCACGAAGTACTTGTGCATCTCCTTTTGCCAATTAACGTGATTTGGTAGCGTTAAAAGAAAATACAATAATAAATTAACGTTAGAAATAATATAGGTATATACTAACCACTGGAAAGCCTTGCTAAACATCAATTACAAAGTATATAAAATATAGATAATTGCAGCGGAAGAAAATATATAACAAAATACCTACTATGCAAGTATAATAATTGCTTACTGTTGGGGTAATAATAAAGAAACCTTCACCAGATTTTGAAACATACATACATACTGTTGGATACTATATTTAATTTTACTTACTATCATTAGGATACTACATAAACTAAATACTATCAATAAAATTACAAATAGCCTGTAAGTGCATTTCTAAGTGGAAAGGCACTTGAAATTCATTAAACCCCAAGCAGACGCCGGCGTCCGCGTTGTCATTGTCTTTCTATCGTGTCTCTAATTGACACGATTGAAAGGTTCCTTTACTGGTTTTTGGTCTTCGAAAACTAAAACGTCTCGTACAGTCTATCACACGCCCATCTAAATATCACTTGAAGCTACAAAAACGCCATTATTGATAGGAAATAAATACGCTGTCAAATGTTATTAGAACCTGGGTGCCCGGAAGACTGAAGAACGCGAAGTCACCATAATTATATTATTCTACTCATTTTCTACTTAAAATTGCATAATTACACAAAAACCAACCATTTCAGTTGTCTACCTGTAATTTCTAGAAAATCGCGATTAAAAGCTTTGCTATAATACAACGCTAAGTTTATGAAAAGCATCTCACCTGTATAAAAGTACAGAACTGTACGCAGACCAGACACAGCGTGGTCACGGCCTTCAGTAACTGTGGACTGGTCAGCATGCAGTCGCCGAGACACGATTCTAAGAAGTCGTTGTGACGCTCCAGTACTTCATCCACATTATGCACCTGGAAAAAATAACGCAGAAAATGTTAAATAATATTGTCTTGCTTTATCCAGCACACTTATTAAAAGCTTTTATTTAGCTTGCAATATTTGTTTCGGCCAAATCTGGCGACCAAAATAAGAACCAATTCCTCTTACCCTACGAACTTGTAATATTACATGTTGGTTCAGTTCCCATGACAAATACATGTCAATGGTAAGCATGACTTGATTCTACTCCCAGGATTGACTCCTCCAAAGTCAACATAGGACAGGCACAAAATTTGGTATGTATATGCTTTCTTGTAGAAACCAGGAACGAAAAAATCTCGCGACAAGCTTTTATGTCATATTATAATATTGTGTAATGTTATAAAATAAGGGTTTTGATTCATTTTAAAGAGTATTGTCTTCTTTTTAGAGCGTTTTAGCTAAAAGCTTGCTTTAAAAATGTTTTTTTTTATGTTTATTATTTTATTTTTGGATTTGTGACCGACGGCAAATTTAACTGTCGGAAGTATTTAGACATACAGTGTAGAAAGGAGTATAGATCCATACGTTCTGTATCCCCCAGCATTGGTATGCGTCAGAATGACTGGAGTCTGGATCAAGAGGGATTTTGGAAGTCTGAGCAATACCAAGTTTTATTAGGTGGGTGCAGTAGTGAATGGAATGAAGATTTTTACATGGTTCTTGGAACAGCAATTAATGATAAAATACAATCGATTGTGAGATCATGTTTTTTTTTTAATTTGATAATTAGAGAGATTTTATCTTAAACAATAAATTATCCTATCGATTAGTACAATAAAAGAGTATTTTTTTCGTTTAATTTTTGGCTTTGGTTCGATTCCCGGATTTGGTGTACCTACTTGTTGGTTTACGCAGAAGAATCTTAATAATTAAAGTGGTTTAGTTTCAGGGAACATTGATTTATTTCATCCGGTACCTACAGACATAATATATATGCACATCAAAATACCCCAATGTGTCTAATTTATTTGATAGTTATTCAACTTTTTATCAAACAGCATAAGGTTCATGTTCAATTAGGACAACTTAACAGTTTGGGGTAGCGTCTTATGTTGCGACTGTTCTTACTACAGTCCGAGCCCAATGAAAGTAGTAGAGTAAGTACCTATGCCGTATTCATAGTAGCAGGATGCCTAGTTGTCGTAAATAAAAACGATTTGTGAACATTCGGAATGTTCCACCCAGAACAATTTGATCTGAAGGATTGATTTTAAACACCTTACATAAACGGCAGCGGTGTTGAACCAAAACAGTGAGTAATACAACCTTGTATTATGACTCGAGTAAGCGACCACTAGCAAGGAGTACCGCCTACAAATTATCGCGAATCCGCTCCGCCCACAGTAAAAACAGAGGCTTTGTAAAAAAACTATAACAATATGGCTGACAAAGCTTTTCACCTTGCGACCCATTACACTGCTTAGTAGTTCAATTATCTTGTTAAATTATATACCTTTTATGCTCGAGGATATAACATTTACAGGGACCATGGGAGGCCATGATTCATGGTTGGTTGAAATGCTTCCACTATGGTAAGACAGGTAAAGATTCAAATGAGTCACATAATAAAAATACCTAATCTTCAAGCGACTAAGACAGACCCCTTGATTTCAAACATAAAATCAATTGTTTAATAGTAACCTTCGATTCACGACACACGTAAAACCAATTTCAAACAGTTTAACTTTAGGACGTGATCGGTAATAGTAATATTATGAGCAATTAAAAACGTTTATGTCCATCAGTGCGATCTGTATGGTCAGTAAATTGCGTTTGGTCAGTACTGTTGCAAGATAAGCGAGCAACTATCGCCTCCCACACTAGCGGCGCGCGCGCAACGCCTCACTCCGATCACAGGGCCGAGTGGCACGGCCGTCCGCCACTATACGAACATCAACCAATAGTCAGTGAAGTGCTGTGTAGTGTGAACTTTCAGTGGTGCGATTGTGATACTCAGGTGGGTTTGATACACATTCACTAGGTACATAAAATCACAAAACTCCAGTGTATCCAATAAAATAATCCACGTGTATCAAATTTAATACCGAAGTTGCAATTCGAGATCCTCGTATATGATACCCATGTTTGCGAAGAGTTCAGACTTCGGATTAGTTTATGTAATCAGATAGGGACTTGCGAATTACAATGCACTCATTGCAAAATTGATGGTAAGTAAAGATAAACTAAAAGTTTTCAGCTATAAAAGTTATGGTCAAACGATAGGCTAATTAATGGAAAAGAAGAGCGTTTAACGATTAGTTTTTTTTACAGTCTCTTCTTAAAAAAGTCTATTGTTGCAACTACAGAACTACGATAAAGTAGCGCTCCGTCTGAGAAGAGACATGTAACAGGTACAAACTTCACAAAACAATGTCTGCCCTGACACTAACTTTGAAAGTTTCTACTTCTTTGAACGATTCAAAACTACAAATACTCATAACTAAAGGATCGCCTGCAAAATTACGTTTAGGAATAAACAAACACATAGGCGAAATCCATGGACTTATAGAGGTCCTAGCGCTGTGTAAAATTGAAATGCAATTATTAGTTGACGACCATGACATATAGTTTTATTAACTGTACACAACATATGCGGGTGTAAACATAGAAAAGAGATCACATATGCTGGTAGCCCAAGCCCTCGACAAGGTCGGTAGGGGTGACGTCATTATTATTATGATGATGACGCAGGACATGTGGGTCGGTGAGCCTATACAGAGTGCGGGAAGTTGTGCCATGTTGGCTGTAATTGATTAAGTGGTAGACAAATGCAGGCGACGAGCGAACCACAGTAATGCCAGCGAAACGGACGTATCCGGTGATAGTTTAAAAATATATTTTTAAGCATACATGCAAAACAAATACTGTAGGATATGAAGCTTGTTGCCAAGTAAAATCAGACCCTTTTGCAAAGAAGAAATGGGTTGAATTCTTCTTGTTGGCAGTTGAGACTGGGCGAAGGAATAGGGATGATCTTTGTCCAGCAGGTTCAAAAGCAAGACAATGAGCGCGTTAAATTGCAAACTGCATCGTATATATCGAGACGTGAAGGTTTACGAACGATCGATAAGTACTTCGCAAAACTAGTTAGCCCAGGTTTACAAAACGTTGTGTCGATGGCTGTCTTAGAATTGTGAATTCTTGTGCTTCGTGCATTGCAGTGAAATCGAAAAGTTAATAATTTTGCGTATTTGAACATCATAATTATGTATGCGAAATACAGCCTGTAGATTGAGTAGGTATGTTTTAGTGACTCATTAAAGTAGGACAAGAGTCCTTATAAGACAGAAGACAGGTTACCAATAAGCAATCAAGCGGATAGCAGTGCAGGTAGACAATATGATACAACTATATATTTCTTGTGCTTTGTTCGAATTGATGAACTTTTCTATTAACTCTTTAATGAATAAGGATCCTATTTAGAACAGCATGTAAGCAAAGTTATAAGAAATGATTGGATGTGAAGACAGACTAGCGACTTGACAGACAAGCCATGACCTCCCACCGACCTCTATACTGGACCTCTATTAAATAGTTGTGAAGTACCTACTTATTGGAAAATCATTTTGCGAACATAGAGGAGGGTCCACCGATATATGTAACGTTTGAGATAATATTTGCGGTATCCAGTTATCTCAAGTACCCAAGCAACTGTTTGACTTCAGTAAAAGATATAACAACTTGCACTGCAAAGTTACCTATTTTTTCTGTTCTCTTTTCTGTCCCACTGCAGGGCAAATGACTCCTCTTGTCTTTTTCGTTACTTGAAGCTGCTAAAACCTTACTTAAAGTAAGTACACAACGATGTACGAATAAAATCCAGTTTCTTTTGTTAAGTTCGTGTCATAATTGAATAGCTATAGTCTGTGTGACGAATCTTGCGTGATAAAACTCACTATAGCCGCACAGTAAACTTTTATATGTTAGCTTTGAGGTATGATTTTATTTGTGGAACCAATACTTCAAACAATTGCTCAGATTTTTTAGTCGAAAAGTAAGTTACTTATAGATTTGGAATCTCAATGCTTATCACTACAGCCTTTTAATACAAGTAATCACTCTTCGTGTGTTGGATGTTTCAAGTATTTGGCATTGATGACACATCTCTGGCCTAAATAAATTATAATATTGACGAACTTGACCGGTCATGGAACATAAACATTGATGCAATCGTTGACTAATGATGACGGCAGCTCACCACCATGTTACCAAATACAGAACTTACATATATCGCAGTCAGACCATCCGCATAATGGAATTCGTATTGATTCAGTAAAGCGCTTGCGAGTTCGACACAGAAGTCAACAAACGGTACTTCCATATAAGAGAACTATTTACAATAGAAATTAATTTATATGGCGAGTGACACTATTTGTTTTGGCCGAATATAGGTTTCAATATATGGAAGTGTGAATATAGAGCGATACTTATTAGAGCCAGTATCTGCGCTTGGTGAACTAGGTTCAGACTACACTGGCCGGGGACTATAGACTAAAACAAGAATTGATCAAAAGAAACTTTACAACTACCTACATACAGTTACAAGCATTAGGTAGGTACCTACTACATATTGAACAAGATAGGAAGCATGTCATTAAGACTCTACATTATACATGACTTAACCACAATTGACACAATAAAATGTAATTTGAGAATGCATAAAAACTCTCATTACACGGAATAATACTTCGACTTAAGAATGTGGAAGTATTATTCTGCGAAACACTGGTTACACTTAGTTTACACTAAAAGACAAAATGTGTCTGATTACCTACAAGAAAGAACAGGGAAATTAGAAGAGCGTGTTTTATTATTTGGGTTGAAACATATTAAAGCGATGCAAAAGCTTAAGACGTTTCATACATAATAAAGAGGTATTCCACGAAGCACACCCAAACAAAGCACACCCAGAAGAAGCACACCCAAAGTATTCCACTTAGCACACCCGTAGGTGGGCTTCAAATAAAAAATTAAAATAATTAATTTGCTATTCCACGAAGCACACCTACGATTATTACTCGCATAGTGCGGAGACTAAGAAATGAAAATGTCTATTTAGAAGAAAATATTTATTACTTAAAAGACTAACTTACTAACATCTTTCAGTTTCATTATAGTAATGATCACATTACTAATAATAGGTTTTTACCTATGAAATTGCCGTTTTGTATGAAAAAAATTAAACGATTTTTTTTCATGTATTTTTTATTTGTATTAATCGAAGTAATCACCCATGCAATAAATGCATATTTGCCAACGCAGTGGCAGTTTATTGATGCCCTTCTTAAAAAAATCAGCTAGACGGGAGGCAACAAACTCTTCAAAGGCATTTTGTACTGCCTCTCGGATATTAGATTTTTTTCCCGCCAAGAAGTTATCCAAATTCTGGAAAAAGTAGTAGTCTGTAGGCGCAAGGTCTGGTGAGTAGGGCGGATGACGGAGAGCTTCCAACCCCAGTTCTTGCAACTTGGAGACCGTCTGCTGTGCAGTATGAGGTCGCGCGTTGTCGTGCAGGAGCAGTGGAGACGAGCGATTGACCAATGCTGGTTGGAGATGTGCCAGCTTCTCAATCATTGTGTTCAGTTCTTCACAGTCCACATCTGCAGTAATGCTCACCCCGTTTGGTAAGAAGCTGTGATGAATCACACCGGCGCTAGACCACCAAACAGTGACCATCACTTTTCTAGGGGTAAGTTTTCGTTTAGGGCACTGTTTAGGTGCTGAACCAGGATCCAACCAACTTGCTGAGCGCTTGCGGTTATCAAACAGAATCCATTTTTCATCGCAGGTAACAATGCGGTTCAAAATTCCTTCATTTGTGTGTCTGTTGAGCAGTGCAAGGCACGTCTCGACGCGTACTTCGCGCTGGCGATAATTGAGTTCGTGGGGCACCCATTTGTTAAGCTTTTTTACCTTGCCAATTTGACGCAAATGGACCAATATTGTTTTGACGCTAACGTCGAAAACTGCTGCTAATTCAGCCGTAGATTGTGTATCATCAGCTTCCACAATCGCCTTTAATTCGTCATTGTCGACCAAAGTCTTCGGACGACCGCGAGGTTCATTTTTCAGGTCGAAATTTCCAGAACGGAAGCGAGCAAACCAATAAAAGGTGGTGCTTTGGTTTGTAGTGTTAGCTCCGTAAACGTCGTTGATGTTGCGTGCCGCTTGTGCCGCGTTGCTGCCACGACGGTACTAATATTCCATAATTACTCGAATTTTTAACGTATCCATGATGACGAAAAAGATTGAAATGCGATGAAAATGTAACACTAATCAATAAACAAATGACTACTTTTGGAAAAAAAACCATGTTTTAAAAATAGAAATAATTTGAAATTAGAATTCTTAGCCAAACAAAAATTATTTTGATTTGAAATGGCCAGTACTGCAGAACGGCAATTTTCATAGGTAAAGACACTAAAGAACTAATATTAATTTATTTAATTGATAAGTTGAGAAACTAATTTGCCCATTTCTTCAAGATTATTTAAAAATCTGTAATATTGTGATTTGAGATTCAGTGAGTGTGATACAGTCTGTGACATAAAACAAGAGTATTTTAATATTAGTTAAAAGAAAACATTAACATAGATCTCTATAGAAAACAATATTCATAATGTTTTTTATATTTGTCCAAGTTTTTATTGCATTATTATGAAACAATCTGTGATTTTATTAAGAGAACAAAAAAGGAAAATAATAGAAAAATAGTTAAAAAATAATATCTTTTTTGGAAAGATAATTATGAAACAATCTATGATTTTAAATAGTAAGATTAGAAAAATGACAAATATTGTGTCACATTATTAGAATGAAAATTAATGATGTTAGAAATTTAAGTTAGTCTTTTAAATAATAAATATTATCTTCTATCGACATTTTTATTTCTTAGTCTCCGCACTATGCGAGTGATAATCGTAGGTGTGCTTCGTGGAATAGGAAATTAATTCTTTTAATTTTTGTTTTGAAGCCCACCTACGGGTGTGCTAAGTGGAATACTTTGGGTGTGCTTCTTCTGGGTGTGCTTTGTTTGGGTGTGCTTCGTGGAATACCTCATAATAAATATACAAGTGTCGTCTGCTGAGTAACGATGTTGACCTCACTCAGATGAGTGTTTGCCCTTAGGTACCTATCATATTACACGAGGAATAGAGAAAATCCTGAACGCCGGAATTAATCATAAATAGCCATTACAACCGTATGTAGCACTATTAAATATTTCAAAGTTTAAGTAAACTTTGCACTGTAAAACGAATAAATATAGCGACTTGATTCATCTCAGTGCAAAGAAAGTTATAAACGAAACTGTAAAAAGAAGAAATGAGAGGAAATGAAACACTTAAAAACAAGACCACGATGAGAACAAATCTATCAGATATAACTAAAGCGCAACAAGCGGAAAGTATTCAAACCAAGTGCGAAGCTGTGGCTGTGAAGATCTTAGTAAAAACTGTTAATCGACGGACGCGGGTCGAACCGCTCCACCGCACTGAAATAGAAACGCGAAATGTTCTTTCCAAGTACAACCGTGTGTAGTAAATGATCGATGTTAATTTAATCTTTAGTGGTCATTAAGCACTTGATACAGAGTTCATAGCCTTCTCACAACCGCGTCCACATTGCCAATTTTATGCGTACTTATCTCGAAATAAATCCAGTAGTGAAGTTTATAACCATATCCTGAACGCCTTTAGGATGAAGTCATGAACCCTTCGTCATGCCTTTTGCATAGGAATTATGCATAATATGTACAATGAACTTAAGGAAGAAAGCGAGGCGAAAAGAAACGCGTCTTGTTTTTAGGGCGAAGCAAATTAGGCACAAAGTTGACAAAAAGCGTCGTTCAACGGACCGACAGGCTGTTGTAACGCGCATCCAAATTGAAATGTTATGTGCGGAACGGAAGACTTTTTACTGTTTAGTTGGTCAAGTACCGGATGTGTGGTAATATCGCCTGAGATTACTGCCAATTCTCCACACTTATTTTGACTTAATATCTGTGGGTGCATCGACATTACGATACGCATCATCTTCCTCTCATGAGAGAATTGGTCACGTTCGTTCGTAAGCTATCTTTATGGTGATGCATACTTGAATATTGTACGTGGAACACAATTTGAATTTCCATGTAGACCTATGTGTGTTAGTATTTGATTGTCAAAACTCAGTTGGAGTTTGTAATAAAAGTAAACAAGTTTTTGATGAGACTAGTTAAAATTCATAAGAACTCATGGAACCGTTACCCCGATGAGAGTTAATCTGGTATTTCACAGAAACCTGTTTAGTAAGGCAGTTTAATGTAATATTTGTTATGTAAAGCCATATAAGGGAATACAATTAATTATTACGAATAAGGAATAAACTAATTTGAATGTGGGAATGTTATTAACTCATATACCTTCTCATGGTGAGGCTATCTTAGAAGCAATATTGATCAATTGCAATCATTGTTTGGCTAATTTTTAATACCAAAACTCACTAGCCATAAGCTTAATTGTAATTCCCAATACCGATTGCTACCCTGTAATTCCCGAAGGGCTAGGCAGAGGTGTAGGTACCTGGTAGTACACCCACATACGCCAGTTATGTTTGAGTCCCAATAGGGGGCGAGCCTATTGCCATCTATCGGGCCCAAATCCAGACTCCGGGCTGCTACTGAGAAATTCCAGATGGAAAAACTCAAAAAGACTAACTAGGTATTGCTAATTATTTATAATATTCTGGCAGATCGCTTACTACTGTTAGAAAGAAATGTCTTGATAGGACAGTTGAATAGAATACAATACTCTTTATTGTACCCCAGGTGGCACACGATCGCGGCTCTCCTCCGAAAATGTCTATAAATATGTATTAAATACATTAAAATATATTACGTCTTTGTTTATGTAATAGATGATAAATGTTGAATAGTTTATACGGAAAAATATAAAAAGGAATAGTAGTTATTATTGACCCTTTCGCTTCGCGGTTGTCGGGTCAAAATATACTTGATCGATTCGCAGTAAACGCAAAGGACCGTATAGTGTACCTATTGCTATTATGACGGGTTAGGACGGTTGTATCACGTCCAAGACAAACTTGCTGGTTGCAGGTGACTATGCACAAGATCACACACCTTTGGTTGCTCCTACGCACCGTCTGTTTTTAATAAACATATTTTCTATACATATTTGAACAAAGCCTAAAATAATTTAAATTCAAACAAAGTAAAAAATACACATCATTTATTTATTTTTTATTTCCATATGTCGCAGTCATAAATGGCGACCTTAACAACACAATTTAATACATTTTTAAATTAAAGTAGCATATTACTTCACCAAGGCTTAAGGCCTATGCAATTATTTTAATGCATATTAAGTAGTCCCGTAGGTGTAAATTGAGTTGGAATAAGCATATTTCTTGCATCACCGATTCAAAACTAACCGCAGTATAAATATATACTTAAAACTTGACCATAATACCATTACATATCTCAAACAGTTTAATATTGGATCACGTATTCGATTTAGAGACGCCATTCAATTTAAAAGTTTTATTTAATCTGTGGGCACCTTAGTTACCTACTTACGGTCTGTGAGTATTATTTAAGTTTTAATAAAATTTGAATCCAGGAGTGTCTATCTGCGATTTACTAATACACACATTACCTATAAGATTGCCTCATAAATCATAATTATCGGCATTGCTTGGTACACATCCAGTGAAGAACGCTCTTGGACTAAATCATGACGATGACGATTTATGGAAGTGAAAATTGAGCGTTTAATTATTTCATTCATATTTATTCCTGCCCGTTGGTTTAGTGGTCACAAGTGCTACTGCTGACCATAAGATCCTGGGTCGGGTAGATTTATTGAGTTTTTCCATATAGCATTTCCCAGTAGCTGGCCAGAGTCTGGATTTGTGCCCGGTTGATGGCAATAAGCTCGCCACTTATTACGTTGGACTTTAATATAACTGGCGAAATGTGGGTGTACTATTACAGTTACACCTCTGCCTAACTCTTCGGCGATTACAGGCGTGATGTTATGTTTGTAAAAAGTTTTAACGACGCTCGAAAGCAAAAAAAGAACAGATAAAATTAAAATTACGCTTGCAATCCAGAAATGGGATTTTGCCAAGGTTAGGCAGAAATGTTATTACATGGGACTTACACATTAACTGGCTAAATCTGGATGTGTTTTTACAGGTACCTCTGCCTAACTCTTGGGGGATTACAGGCGTGATGTTATGTTTGTAAAAAGTTTTAACGACGCTCGAAAGCAAAAAAAGAACAGATAAAATTAAAATTACGCTTGCAATCCAGAAATGGGATTTTGCCAAGGTTAGGCAGAAATGTTATTACATGGGACTTACACATTAACTGGCTAAATCTGGATGTGTTTTTACAGGTACCTCTGCGTAACTCTTGGGGGATTACAGGCGTGATTTTATGTTGTGGTTGTTTTATCCGTATTAGATACGAGGAATAACCCAGACACGCGTGCGCAGTATTTTAGTGTGTTTTTTTTTATAAGGCAGCAATTTCTCCATAAACTAAGGCGTGTCCGGCAATTAGACCGAGGCGCTCGCCACCGCGCACCGGTAGCGTGCCGATAAAACATATATTATAGGTAACTATAACTATTTCATTGGGAAACAACGGATACGCCTAATTGCTAACATCATTAGAGGTACTTTTTTTAGTTGAGAATATCTTTCTTATGAGTTCACTTCGTATGCTTTAGAAAGGGATAACTTAAAGCTATCCTATCACGATAACGATTTATTTAGGAAGCCATTTGGTTTGTCTGCTTTGTAATGTTAATTACTTAGCATTATATTGTGTACATTGAAGTTCTTTTTATTAAACTTATCTGACAAATGTGTTACTAGCATTTGTTTCGCCACCACTTCCTCTCAGCCAAGTGTGTGAAGTGATATAAAGGGCGGGCTTTTTGGGAGATAGTATAGAGATAGATTAAAGTGTTCTTGTAAAAAGTCCCGATTCTAAGCCTAATATTAAATAATATTTTATTTCGAACAAAATTATATAATCTTACAGCTACCCATACCGACAATCACTGGTTTGCAAGGCAGAAAATGTTTATTTGCCACAAAGGACTTACTTAGAATGTCAATTTTAGATATTTTGCGTAAATGATGTTAGAGAAGACAAAAGAAAAGCACTTAAATTGGTTATAGATTTAAAAGTATCGCTTTTCCTATTTCATATACCTTTATCAATTGTATCATGCTGTGTTCCCTTATTAAGATGCATCTATTATGATCAAGTTTATAATAAATCATTCACATTAGAGATCGAAAATTATTTTTCTTCTAGGCTATCGTGGGAAAATCGCTTATCGCTGGTGAGATGATACGGCACTCGCAAACCAGTAGAGCTAGCAAAACAATCGTGTGCAGTACGGCTGTACGAGCCATGTTAAACAGAAATGTTAAAACAAAGATCGTGTAGTAGGTACAAAATGTACACACGGGTGTGCTCTTATTGAGCATATGTAGGTACAATTTAAATGGAACAATTTTCGTGGATGTATGACCTCAACTGTGCGCTTACATTAGCACAAGAATCACACTGACATTTAACACAAATACTCTCCAATCTCCATATGCAAAGCATCCGATGGGGGTTACTGATAAATAAATGTGAGTAAGTGATTATTGACGTTCCGCTCTGACTCAAGGCTGACGTACTAAAGTGAAGTTGGTGTTTTGGACAAGCTTCTACAAAGTTCTTCCAATAAAGAAAGTAATCTAGTAGAGTAATCCTTCTTTCTTCTGGGCGTACCCACTGTGTACCTACCATGTAACAATATTTTCGAACAATTTTTTTTTGTTTTTATGATTTTTTTAAATAAAGTACCTATTTCATTTATATTTGTTTATTAATCTATGATTTAAGTAAGTTATCATAAACAAATAGGGGTTAGGTACGGCATTCATGATTAGAATCAAGAGAAGATTCACTTGTTGTTTAGTATGATAAGTATTTGATTGTTAATCGAAATGGTGTGATATTATTATTTCTAATAACATTAATTTAGTACCTAGGTTCTACACATTGCCATCAGACAATGAAAGAGTGAGAAAATAGCTTGCTCTTAACATTGTACGGAGATTATTCTAATAATAAATATCGCTATGCTTTATAGAAGTAGAGTAGGTGAGTATAATATTACTTAGCTACCTTAAAAACTTATTCATATACCTATATGTCGATGACAACTTAAAGTGATTATTAGTTATTTATAATAATCGGTGTACATGTACATTCGCTTTCGTCAGCAATTAAGCACCTACCTACTGCGGATGATATTGTTGGTTATTGCGGTCAAAGAACTACAAATAAGGACCAAATACAAAACAAATTAGAATGTCTGAAAACCACAACAACATGAAAAACATATTTTACAATAAGACTCTTATAATCATTGTTACATTATAATGTCATGTTTGCACTTGTCATTTATATGTATGTCTATGGATATTATATTACGTTTAGGTACTTATATAAAAAGCAAATGGAGGTTTGACATGGTTGCTTTTAATTATGACCTATTAAATGGTGTTAACGCCTGCCTGTAATATCCTTATTAATTATTTAAACGTAATATAATAACGCCGACAGACACAACAACAGTTGAGAGGCTTATTATTTTCTTCAACGCGTGGATGATTAATTTTGTAATTGTGGTCAGTTTAGCTACACATAAAATTCAAACATATCTTAACCCAAAACAAACAACCACATTAAGTAACTTATCTTTATGGTATAGTCAAATATAGCTCGTGACCGTTTAGTCAAAAAATAAAAGATTTATCCCGAATGTAATTTTTGATCAATGGAAAATGTAGATTGCAAGATAAACGCCATTAAGGTTTAAACAATAAGAAAGGTCATCAGCTTTACTTTATGTCATGGGACACGCCCATGGCTATTTCTTTATCATGTTCATTAAATGCCAAGGATTTTCGAAGGGTGTGCTTGTATTTTACAAATAAAAGAAGCAAAGGGACGGCAAGAAGATTGTTATCTCTCAGACTGAGCTCACAGTTTACGTTAGCTAAAGAGACTTTGGATTAACACATTATGTGGCTTTTAATCCGAGGATAAGATCACATAGCCATAGGAATTATGTTTGTGTAGACCAGCAATTAATTTTTGCATTGTAGGTACAGTAAGAAAATATAAACAGCAAAACTATAAAACGTTACGTTGAGCAGTACAAAAATACAATAGTGTTTATAATCTCTACGCGCTGGCAGCGCTCTGGCACATTTTTCGATCAATCAATAGCGCACTGAGCCATCGGCTATTCGCCTCTGAACAGGTGATCCCGATGTGGAACACAATAGCAAACCTCGTTTGTGCCCAAAAGCGACGGGCATGAAAGCCGTGATATATTGTATAGTTCAGTGTTGTACAATATAGCCGGTGAACATGTGGAGTATCTCATAGTCGTTCCGATGGGCGCACACAGCTATTGTTTGGTGAAAACGCTTTGTTAGTCTCATCTTTATTTTGGACGTACGACGCGGCAAATTATTTTGTCAGAAATACGCGTCTCTTAAATAGAAAGATTTTCACGAATTTAAAGTTTACGAACAGAAAAGTGTTTACGTTGCTGTGTAACTGTTTTAATAATATATAACTATTATACAATACCTATATTTACATTGCTTGAAAATTATTATAACAATAACACTCAAAACATTGCATTCCTTTATATTTACATAGTTGGAATATTGCATCAGAGAAACAACGGAAGAACACAAGTTGATACTTTTAAGTAGGAAACACAGAAGCCATGTTCTTTAATAGGATTATAATATGAGCAATGCCCATTTGCCCAAGGCAAGATTTAGTCATGGTGTAATAAGAGCAAATCCGAAGATAAATATTGTCTCAAGCAGTCAGACAAGCGTTGCAAATACAAACGTAGTTAGCGGCTTTCAAGTATCTTTTTGTCACGATTTAAACATTTAATAGAAAAATGGTAAGCGGATTAAGGTATTCAATAAAAATGTTCGAATCACGATACGTAAACAACCGAATCAATAGTGTGTGTATAGATAGAGCAAATAAGTTAACATGCGGGTGCTTGGTATGTAAATTGTGGAACAACAACGCATACAAAGTATTGTACTCAAACTTCATTGGTTCATTAATGCTCCAAAAATCAATTATGCAGCAATAAAATTCCAAAATTGGGAAATTACGCATTCAAATATGTGCTTTTAAAAGTACCACCTCTGCGTTCCACTCAAGGTGCTTTTTTGAAGAACGCCGATGTTAAGTTTTACAATCAAGTATAACATAATAGACAACGCAAATCAATCCAATTACTAGATTGTAGAGGAATGGGCATGCCGCACGCGCGCAGCATTAATTTTACGGTAGTGAGAGAAATTCGGAATAATTGCCCCTTCATTATGGTGGGCAGTTAGGTAAACTCGACTGATTTTGATAAAAAGTAGCTCATTTAAAACTATGACAGACATAAGGGCTAGGTTTTATAGCCGTAGCTTGGTAATAATAATTCCTTTGTGCTGTTTTCTTTTCATGTAATTTACTTGATAGCGTTGTAATTGGTGTTTTTAAATCTTTGTGGTTAAGGTACCTATACAGAGATTTAATTATATCCTGGGTTCTAAAAATAACATACTAAATAATAAATAGTCAATCTTTAAAGAAAAGCACTGTCGAGGTTTATGTCTCGGAATACATGTTAAGCCCATGCTATCAATAATATGTAGGTAGGTTATTGATTAATTTTGTTTTTGTTTTTATTTATTTAAATTTAATTTGGTATGGATTTTATTGTCTGAATAAAGAAATATTATAATAAATTATAATATATCTTTGACAGTAAGGTAGTTAAGGGTATAGTCAGACGCCTGAAATTAATATTCAAAATGGCAGTTGGCACACTTCATTGGTAAGATTTGATGATTACCATTAGGTAATTGAATGTAAACGGGATTTGAAGTTATCTAATTACAAAACTTTGTTATCAACTGCTCCCAGGGTGAACTGAACACCCAGCATTTAGCTGCATCTAGTTAGATTGAAAGCCAACCTGAACATCGTTGAGAAAAGGCTAAGTTAGTTATAAAAAGCTATAATCAACAAATTAAAAGTGTTTCTGTTACATTTTATTCGGTATCAAAGAGAATTCTCAAAAAGAGGGCACGACTCGCTTAAATGGATTGATTTGTAGTTAACGGAACATACGAGGCAACGATTATCACGTTTTCACAAGAGTTTGTGAATGCACTTAGCGTTATTAATCATACATAAACGCGCGAATTTAGGGTATCTCCATCTACCATGTCTTTGGAAAGGTTTTAAAGCTGTGTAAACAAACACGTGAAAGTCCGCCAGATGTTCAATGGCCAATGCATTTCAATTAAACCAATTGTCCTTAACTACTAGTTTTGGAGTACTACACATGGGTTTCATAACAATTTACTTCAATGAGAAAATTGCAGTGACTGTTAAAAACAATGATTTTACGTTTCAGATGCCAGTATTGTGAGCGACATGACGCGGGACACTTACGAAATGAAGCCGAACCGGTTGTCACGCGGGAGCTCCCTCTTCGGCGCGGATCCTCAAGTCCAGCTGAAGACGGCTCTACAAACTAACGATTTTGCCACATTTAAAAAGCTAGTCAGCTATGGATCAGTGAATCTTGAGCATGTGTATCAATATCCGGATTACAAGTCTTGCTTGGAACTTGCTGTGTCCGAACCAAATAAACAAGAATTCGCGAAGCTTTTACTGCAACATGAAGTGGAAGTCAATAAACTGAATGAAACACACGCCGCGGCTCCTATACACTTCGCCGTTGAAAATGGAAATATTGAAGCATTAGCGGCTCTGCTAGAGGACGACAGAATCGACGTGAATATTAAAAGCAAAGGTAACACAGCTTTATTAATGGCCATCAAGAAAATAGAAGATTTGGATGACGATCGAGAGCGTGATTTGGCGACCTATGAGGAAATGGTTGAAATGCTTTTAAAAGCAGGTTGCAATGCTAATAGTCCCGATTTAAAAGGTATAACTCCTGCTTACTCTGCTGCCAAACAAGGTCTAGAAAGAATTGTAACTTTGATACTAGATTACGCTAAGGAACCTATTCATTTAGACACATACAAAGACAGAAGAGGAAGAACGGCGCGTGACTATCTCAAAGAAGCATTCCCACATTTATTGGCTAAGTTCGAAACTGAAGATGTAGTACCAGAAATAATAGACGTCGATAAATTGTTTTCTTATCTGAGCAGACATGAAGAAGATAATTTTATCCGCGACTTTACTAAACTCGTACAGAAAAACGACCATCGTCCAGCTTTGGCAGCTAACAATGGCATGAATACTATGCTGCAGATAGCTACTGAAAAGGGATTACAAAAATCAGTTGGAACTTTACTAATCTCTGGGGCAGATCCAAACGCTACTTGTTCAGGTAATACATACAGACCTATAGCAATCGCTTGCCAAAATGGGTACCCAAAAATACTCAAGATGTTTATTGACAACGAATCTACTCTATTTGACTCAGTGAATGGTGAATCTCTTCTCCAAATAACTGTTAAAGGAATGCGTTCCTATTCCAAAACACCAAAAGCAAATTTCAATGAGTGTTTGGATCTATTACTAAAACATCCCAAAATTAACATTGACGTTAACAATCCTGATATTAAAGACAACACTGCCTTGCACTACGCTGCCAGGAACGGTGACCAAGAAATAGTTTTAGAGTTATTAAGAAACGGAGCCTGTGTGGGGCTCCGTAACAAGTTTGATGAACCGCCTTTAGCAGATATTAATGCTAAAACATTGGAAACATATCTGGATGAATGTATAACGACTAATGGCGAACGACCAAGTGACGACGATTACGAGATTCACATGAAATATAGCTTCCTTGTTTATCCAAACAATTCGCATGAAAACGAGCTCTGCAAGGTGCCTCTCATGGATAACTCTAACAACAACGAAAAGGAATTAGATTCATTTTTAGCGCCCGAAACCGATGCTTTACTATACATGACAAGAAACGAAGAATTACGACCTCTATTAAAACATCCAGTCATCACCAGTTTTTTATATTTAAAGTGGCAACGAATAAGTTGTCTTTTCTACGCAAACATAACATTTTATTCACTGCTTTGGCTGTGCTTGATCCTTTATATAATATTGGGATACGTGGAAGAAAAACCAACATCCTCAGTACAAGCGTTAAATGTTGTTACTCATGTTGGTGCGGTTATTGGGTTAATCCTATTAATATTTCGTGAGTTGTTTCAATTACTCGTGTCCCCGACACGATATTTACAAAGCTTTGAGAACTGGATGGAAATCGCATTGATATTTGTTACCGCGCTAATAGTAAGTAACGGTTCAGCGGAAGAATCTACTAAACAACAATTGTCAGCAGTCGCTATATTACTATCATCCGCTGAATTAGTTCTACTTATTGGTCAGTTCCCTACTTTATCAACGAATATTGTTATGTTGAGAACTGTCTCGTGGAATTTCTTCAAATTTCTTTTATGGTATTGTATTTTAATAATAGCGTTTGCTTTGAGCTTTTACACATTGTTCCGGCAAGAAGAGCCTGATGAGGAGCAGATTGAACCAAACCCCAATATTAATGCAGGAAAAGGGGAGGAAGAAGAAGAAGACTTCTTTGAGAATCCAGGAGGATCATTATTTAAAACAATAGTCATGTTGACAGGAGAATTTGACGCCGGATCAATTAAGTTCAGTACATTCCCAGTTACGAGTCACCTAATATTTATTGTATTTGTTTTTATGATTCCCATTGTGCTATTTAATTTACTTAATGGTTTAGCTGTAAGTGATACTCAAGAAATTCGAGCTGATGCAGAACTGGTGGGTCATATAACCAGAGTTAAGCTAATATCGTACTTCGAAAGCGTATTGATCGGAAACGCTAGATCTTACTCCCGACCGAGCACTTGCTGGTCATGGCTGCCATCCAGTTTTGAAAAACTGAACATAATCAAGCCTAAAACTTTTTGCATTAAACCTTTTGCAAAACGTATAAGTCTGTTTCCACACTTTTTGCCAAAATACAGGATCATTGTGAAACCAAATCAGGATAACAAGATCGAAATCCCTCACGCAGAACCACTTGGGAAATTCGGGGATGATTATGAAGACATTGAAGGTGGAACGGGCTCCTGTTGTTTCCAACGCTGTCAAAACTACAGGCTAGACCGCAAAATAGTGAAGAATGCAAAAATAGTCGTTATCAAGAAGACAAACGTAACAGAATTTGACGAAATAAAAAATCAGCTATCGAAATATGAACTGAAAATCGAAAGTCTTGAAAGCACCATGAAGAAGGTGTTACAGGCTTTAGAATATCGTAAATAAACATCCCAACTTTTATTATAAGCGTTATTTTATAACATTTTATTGCAATGCTTTTAACATATAACTGTCGAAGTCGATGTCTGCTTATTTTTATGTATGATCATTTTATTTATAATTATGTTAACGTAGTTGTTAAGAACAGTTTTAACTTTGAAGGCATTTATGTTTAGTGATTGAGAAAAAGTAACTGTTACTTTTATCGCGTCCAATGTTTTTTCTCTGTGAATCTCATTTTATTATTAAATTTAAAATATTCCAATAAATTTCTTTTAAATTTTTGTTCTTGATTTACTGAATACCCAAATACAGTGACTTCAGCCGGTAACTCGTTAGCAATATCAAAATCTTACGTGTCGTTGCTCAGATTTGTACCTAGTATAAAGAATTGCTGGTGAAATACACCTTTTCCGAAGCCTTCAGAAAACACCGGTTTATTTACTGTATAATTCACTTAAACTTCGCTGATCTGATGTAGCCGATACCGTGGTTACACCAATCGCATTAAAATACATATATTATAACGATTAATTGACCTGGACAAAATAAATTTGTTTCAATCGCGTGTACAGTTCCGAAATAATTTCTGAAAGTTCATAGATTTATGGGCCTTTATTTGCAATAACCGTTATGACCCAGCACATCTGCCCGCAGAACATGAGCACGGTTCGCTTTGAGGTCTTTTCTAGTATCTGTGTAAAAGTCATGACACTAAGGATTAGTGGCGAAATGACCAGAAGGCTGATTAGGCTGGAGCGTGCACAAAGGAAAATGAGCGCCTTTAAAATTGTAATAACCAAAAAAAAATGAGGTTGTAAGGTAATGCAAAATGGGCTATTTGACAAAATTTTAGTTTTTAGTCCCTCATCTAGATTACAAGAAAATATTCGACACATGTTTTTTTTTCCTGTAATCAAAAAATATCGGCGGTACATCGAGTTAAAATGCCGCATGACGTCACTAGACAGTACCGTTTATGCTAGCTAATGACGTTACAAGCCCCCACTCCTCAACTTTAATGCGCTTAATTTAAGCAGTTTTCCAACAATTTGAAAAATAAAAAAAACCGGCCAAGAGCGTGTCGGGCCACGCTCAGTGTAGGGTTCCGTAGTTTCCCGTCCGTCGCAATAAGTGTTCAATTCAAAATGCTTGCATATACGATTATATTACAAACTTAGTCCAGAAATTAATTTGTACAACTTTTTGTCTTTTTTGTACAAAAACTGTTGTTTCCATCCAAGTTTAAAATAATTTTCCTAGAAAGTCCTTATAAAGTTCTACATTTCATATTTTCTAAACTTATGGTTCAAAAGTTAGAGGGAAATAATCGCTACAAAAGTAGAAAACTATGTGTCCCCCCCACACATTGTTTACTACTTTTGTAGCGATTATTTCCGAAATTATTGACATTATCAAAAAATGATTTTATTAAACCCCTATTCATTTTTAAATACCTTTCCAACAATATATCACACGTTAGGGTTGAAATAAAAAAAAATCACTTCCTACTAAACATATAGGACCCTAATAAAACATTTTTTTCCAATTTTTATTTTACCACTTTGTTGGCGTGATTGATACACATATTGGTACCAAAGAACACAAGCGAACTCCCAAACAAATTTTTGTTGACATTATTTTTTTTGCGTCTGCCAATGAAAAATATCTAAAAGTATAGAGTTTGAATTTCTGATCAGTTTTTTCTTGGGTTATACTTTTATGGGAAGTCAGGAATTAAAGATATTTAATTTTTAAGTTTTAGAGGTTAGGACTATATAATAGGTAATGTCCGCTATAATCTTAGCACAAACAATCGTGTTTATTTTAACATTCGTATTCTGATGCAGACATGTATTTCCTAAGTATATTAATGCATTATGTCAAGCCAATCATTTTAAGCAACTTGACTAAGATTTATATTACATGGCAACATTAAAAGTATAGCTAATCCAAAAGCCATGAAGTCAAGTCAGAAAGAAAAGAACACAAAGCTATGATTATTTATTTCTTCAATAATCTAGTCAAATAAGCTCTCAATTATGAAGATTTTTTTTCCAGACTTTGATAGGCCTTATGATTGATTTGATAAAACTTAGTAAATTATTTCGTTGGTATCTATTACGGTGACATACGTAGACGCTTAATAATTTCATCAACAATTCCCTCGCCGGTGTTCTTTCAGCTTTCTAGTGCTAACGGTCACAGAGATTAAGCAAGGACGGACGGACGGACAGACAGACATGGCGAAACTATAAGGGTTGTTGACTATGGAACCCTAAAAATGTGTCGAATATTTTCTTGTTATCTAGATGAGGGACTAAAAACTAAAATTTTGGTCAATTAGCCCATTTGAATAGCCTACTAGCGGTAAATGTGTAAATCCTCTGATAAGGATGCTAACGAATCGCACTTACCTTATCGAGGCTCTGTATGAGCTGGCACCAGGAAGGCTCGATGACCTCGACGCACATGTAGTACTGCAGGTGCTGGATGCAGCTCAGCATGCGCTGGCGCAGAGCAAACGCATCGGCGTACAGGCGCGCCTCCGAGAAACGCTTCACTACTTTGTTGTACAGCCACACTCTGTGGGAACAGATTTGTGTTATATTATGGGTACAAATTAAGAGGACCTGCAGCTTACTTCACTCGGTACCTGAGGGAGCTGTACTCACGCGTCTCAGTGGACTCCCCCAACGCGTAACCACTAAGGGCCACAGTCTCAGAAAACAGTAATCGCATCATAGCTTAAGGATAATATCTGCTGCAAATATAAGTCATGTTTAATACTCAATACCTGGTTCTTTATTATATTCCACAATGTAGGCTTAGGTGGTAAAAATTTGCTAAAAGAAACAATCCTAGTCCCTGTCGGGAATTGCAACTAAACACTTAAGCTATGAGTACCATAATGTTATCATAAAATAATAACCAAAACCTTAATACACCTTGTCTAAGATATAACAAAAATTTTACGACACGATTGCCGCAGTGGCTGGGCGATTGGTTGCTGCGCTGCGTGTCGTGGGTTCGATTCCCGTGCAGAACAAATATTTGTATGGCCTAAAGGAAGTGGTTCCAGGTCTCGGGTATTTGCCTATCAGAGTTTGAAAGTTTATAAACGCACCCACGATCCAGTTAAAATGGGTTATTTGACAAAATTATGGTTTTCAGCCCCTCATCTGGAATTACAAGAAAATATTCGACACATATTTTTTCTTTTTTCACGTAATCAAAAAATAACGGCGATACATCAAGTCACAATGTCGCATGACGTCACTAGCCAGTACAGTTTATGCTAGAAAATTACGTTACAAGCCCCCTCTCCTCAACTTTAATGCGCTTAATCTAAACCATCAAGTTGAAGAAAAAAATAAGTGTCGAAAGTTTTCTTGTAATCTAGATGAGAGACTAAAAACTAAAATTTTGTGAAATAGCCCATTCTGAGGGGCAGCATTTTTAAAAAGAAAAAACAATAAAGAACATGGTACTATATACTAAGTCCTAGTAAGAAGGAAACTTTCCTCGTGGCTTAGTACAGAATAAAATAGTAAATTACAGTACAAGATATATTAAGTAATGACTGACCTGCAAAGCAATCTCTCGACGTGTTTACAGTAGAACAGGTGTCTGAATATCATCTGGTAGCAGGCGATGGCTTTGTGGTTGAGTATGAGCGAGACAGGCCACTTCACCTCCATGCCAAAGGAGAATGTCTCTATGCCAGTCAGCGGTGGACAGTCTTTGTTCTGTTTGTATTCTGAAATATTATCTTTGTATAATTTTGATGATTTTTTTTTATTCACTCAGTACATTTGCCATGTTGTGGTTGCAAGCGCTACTGCTCCCCGGTCGGTCAATGCAGTATTGAGTTTTTCCACCTGGAAGTTTTCAGTAGCAGCCCGAAGTCTGGTTATTATTGCCAGGTTGATGGGAATAGGCTCGCCTTATATTACATACAAGGCCATTTTCATTTATGGCCGCCCATTATATCTGCCTATGTAGTCCTTAAAGTTATAATTGGTATGTTTGTATGGTGTACAATGAAGAGTATTCTATTCTACTTGCGACTTCAAACAAAGCTGGTAAAATGTGGGTGTACTATGCGTTTCAAATGAGAATAGGAACTTCAATGACCTCTATCTGTCAGATGTCACTTGAAAAAGACGGTCCACAAGACTAATTCATTTAAGGCGTTTTCTCATTTAGAATAATTGCGACCCGGTAAAACAAAAAACGTTGCAGACCGTACTTTTCAAATGACATCAGACGTTCAAGGGTCATTGACATTCCTATTCTCATTTGAAACGCATGGTACTAAAGGCACATATCTGTCTGACCCTTCGGAGATTGCAAGCGTGATGATTTTTTGATCTCGTGCGTCATTAAAACTTTTATTATAAAAAATGCTTTACCTTTTTCGTCTTCAGTCTCAATAGATAGAATTTTGAACATTTGGAATTGCAAGTCGTAGGGAAGTAGTTCAATCTTCATATCCTCATTGTACGGGTCGTGACTTGCTGCAGAGAGCCTAAAATAAAAATAAAGGTTCATCATAATATATAAGGCGCTTGAAATGTGTCATAGTCCCAGGGATTGGAAGAGATAGGTGTAGTAAAGTTTGGGGAAGTGAGTAACATTAAGTGGATACAATCTCTTTAATATTACGCCCGGAATATAATTGTGACGTTTCAACCTCGGGATTAAAGAATCACAATTTCTTTTGGTTTTTTAAACACTTTAGTAACACATTATTTGTTTAAATGGCATACATAACCATAAAAAACCAAATTATCTTTGTTTTATTTTCAGTGACATACAAGGAAACATTTTAATTTAACTTTTAATCTTCTGTACAATATTACTATAGTATTCAAAGTCCAATAAAAAAGCCGTGATTCTATAAATCTCGGGATGAAAACCGTTCAGGGTTATTATTCTAGATATTTAGAGGTCACCTCTCCACTGTTGTTACTTTCTCGAATTTTAGATAAATATTCAATTGTGTTTTATCGAAATTGCTGGATGGGTTGCATTTTGGGGTGGACCACTCTTATCAACTAGGGGTACATAAATAGTACCTATACGTCTTATTATCAGACCTACTGAGTGATTTATTCAAATACGGATGAGGATCAGCACTTTTTGAACGTAAAAGTTATATGAGACAGTCCCCCAAAAAGTTAGCCCTTCGCAGATAAGAATCGGTCAAGCCGGTTCGAGGGAGTACTACTGTTACAAACCTTGTGACATAAGAATTTTATATATTAAATATAGGTTCATATAATGCAAAAAGCACTGTATGTATAGCGAACCTAACCTGAGCGATGTATAACCGCCGATTTTTTTAATCCTTTCACGATAAAAGGATGAATGAAAGCTGACTAACGAAAGGTAAAGGCAGATGTAAGTGGAAACGGCGGGAGGGGACGCCCTAGAAGGACATACATATAGACCACATTGGTGAGTTTTTTCAGAAAGCAAAGAGCAGAAGCAAAAGAAGTATGTAATAATCGTAGCATATGGCGCTCTGTAGTTTCTCCCTTTGTTTATGTATGCATGGAAATAATAAAAGAATTTTTAATTTTGTTGTAGAAGAAAGAATATTCTACCCATTCCAACTCTGGTCTTAATCCGTGTTACCAACAAAAAAAAAACATATTACCTCAAACACAATCCCAAAAGGGATTCAAGTTTCGAAGGTATGATGTCATCAATCTTCTTAGACAGTTCCTGTTCAGTAGCATCCATGAACTGTACAATGAAGTCACCTTGGCTCATTAAAAAGTAATTCTTCACCGATTTCAGTCTTCCCATGAGATCATACTCCTTCAAAAGGAGCTCTAACAACGACTTGCTTGCGTATGCGTACGCTTTCTGTATGATGGCACCATAGTTCTGTTCTCTTAGGGAGTATTTTATTTCTTCCGTGTTTGTTTTCGTGATTGGTTTACCTATTTAAACAATATGAAGAGAATAATAAATTATAGTTTCATAATTATCATCAGATGCCTAACTTCTTCCCAGCTTTGTTAAAGTTGGTTAAATACCAGTGTTTTACATGAAGGCACTGTCTATCTGACTTCCACAACATAGTGACATGCTCTAGTGATTATCAGACCTTCAGGGTTCTAACTACTAGAGCCACTAACGACAACCGGGGCCAACAGTTTAATATGTTTTCCGAGGCACGGAAGGATCTTGATATTCATTTTATTTATTTATATAAGGATAAAAAACAGTAATACACAAACATGTTATGCGCTATATATGAACTTAAAATAATAGCACTTATGCACTACCAACACTATTATCCACTTATTATAAATTATTATGCTACGTGAGTATAATACAGAATGAATACAGAATGATAAAGTTATAAAATAAAGAGACTCAAAAAAAAACATAAAACAAAACAAAATCATTATTAAATAAGGACAAATTTAAGATATTCGTATAGATTCGACTACAAGCACTCTAAATTTGTTAGCAGAGAGGTTAAATATATCTACGTTCTCAAACTTGTTGTTGTAAGAATCCACAAGTTGACGCAGAGGAGCGCGAGACCCAGCAATAGAGTGACTTATTTGGCTGGTATTCGTAGTCAGTAAATATATAACGAATGGTCAGCCATCAACGAACCGCAGATCGCAGAGCGTAATTTTATCTTCTCAGACGCTAATCTGCATGGTTCTCACACGATACCTACTACCACTTGTATACATTAGAAAAAGCAATAAAGATTTGAGATAATCTGACCAGGATGACGTCTGGGCTTTAAAAGAGACTGTGACCTCTGAGTTCCTTTCGGTGTTTTTTTTTCAGAGTAATCAGATAGTGAAACTCTGACCACACCTACTAGTTTAAAAATGACGTAACACTATTTACAGAAAAAAAAATATTTTGGCAATTCCCTTGGAGTTAATAAATGATGAGTTTGGAACCTGTTCCTGATGCTGGCGGACATCTGAGCTAACTAGAAGATGAAGATGTAATAATAACTTACCACACTGACTTATCACATTCAAGTATTTCCCAGTTCTAAGTATGATGTCAGTAAACTTATCTAGGAACTTTGGCACTCTATCTCTCTGAATACTGTAGCGTTTCTCCCAGTAGTCGGCTGAGTAGTCCACAGGCAGCTCTTCTTTGTTGATTAACTCATTATCTTCTATCATAAACTCCTGAAACACATGACAAGCAACATGTATAATGCATGTATTGGTGGACTAAAATTAACTATAATTACATAGCTCAACGAAACTGTTAAACTCGACATTAAATTTGGCATCATGTTAAAGACTGCACTAATTAACAAAATCATGACGAGTCAAAATGCTCTATTTGTCTTTTGATTGGTATTCAGCTGCATCCGTTCGGACTGGAAGCTGCGACGAACATAGTTAAGAAAAGGTTAAGCCGGTGATGACGAGTACGAAGAAATTAAGAGGGTCCGAGTAACGAGAAAATAGACAAAAAGCATGTCAAGCTGCCCCAATGTGTCAAATTTCTTGGATAGTTTTTGAACTTTATTGCAAGCAAAATAAGGTACATATTCAATTGGGAAAATTTGACAGTTGGGTGTAGTTTGATATGCTGGCGTCTGTACATACCAACGAAAAAAGCTTACGTATATAATATATGTACTATAATCAGATAAACTTTCGAATTTAGCTTAGATTATTTTCAAACAGTAAAACATTAAGTATTTACCTGAAAAGGATCAACAATAGTGCCTTTATGTATCCACTGGTCTAGAATACAGAGGTAAGGTCGGCAAGCTCGCTCGGTGAGGAATAAAGATATCTCCTGGGCCCTGGCATCGCCCATCAATGTGTTAGTTTTGTCGTGTAAAACGGTTAGAACAGCACCGCCACGCAACTCGCTCTAAAATAAGAAAAGTGCAGTATGAGTTTTAAGTGTATGAAGTTATGAAACAACTCCCATTTTCTTTATTTTTTTAGTAGCTGAGCGGTGCCTGGTCGTATACCCGATAATACAATATTACATGGCATTCAACATAACTGTCTAAATGTGGTTGCATTATAGGTAGTAGATAAATAAGCTCTCCAGACGTGGAGTTGCAGACACGCCAGACACCTGCCCGATAAACCTAACCTAGGCAGTAGGGACAGTTCAACATCTTTTTTATTTCGAGGGGTAAAAAACTCTCAAGGTCTGAGATGTGAGACGGCACACCGGTGTGGTTTTTAGTCTATAAGAGACTGATACTCTTACTCTTACTGACTAAAAACCACACCGGTCTGCCGTCTCTCATCTGCGCCGGGGGTCGCGGGAACGTACGATTCTTCCGCAACTCCCGAAAGAGGTATGAAGAGGTCGGAGGATGTTATGGCAAAAAAAAACAAAAAATATCAATGGCAATAAATAATTACTCTTTTATTTTCATTCTATCCTGGCAAAATAAAGTTTACAAACCTTTCCGATGTTAGTGACGATAGCGGCAAGGACTTGCATGGTATGCATAGTAGGCAAGACAAAGTACCACAGCTTTTGTAATGTGAGGTTGGCAGATAAGTGCTCCGTCTCCAACTGAGCTATCATAGTCTGGAAAAGGTCAAAACATATCAAACATATCAATGCACAGAAGATATTATTAGTCTGTTATGGCACTTTGCATAATAATTGGTATAAAGTTCGTTTTGGTATTTCATTAATTTAAAATCAAGATTGCTGAGTATTCGTCGCCCGACGAAGCCGTCTAGACAGGGCAATCGTGCGGGGTGTGAGGGGCGAGACGCGGAAAAGCCGCTCCCGCACTGCGAACAAAACGATGTTGGTAGTGCGGGAGATATTATTCAAGTCTAACGCGTGTAGAAGTTGTCGGCATTTTTCCAGAGATCAAAGACGTCGTCCTACTGTATTAATATTTATACTGTGGTATTACGCTGGGTTTGATGCCTAGGTTAGATATTGTTGGTGTTGTTGTGTTTTTTCATCTAGAATTACTCTGTAGCAGTTTGAGTCTGGATTTGTACCTGCTTGGTAGCAGAAGCTCGCCCCCTATCACAAGGGACTGAAGTATGAAAAATATTAGTTAAAATAGTAGATAATAGACGTCACGCGGTTTGGCCGGGTAGTTCCCGTTTCCGTGGGAATACAGGGATAAAAAGTAGCCTGTCAGCCGTGGACAGTAACCTTTCCCAACAGTGAAAGAAGTTTTCAAATCTGTCAAGTAGTTTTTAAGTTTATTTTTTACATACAAAAATAAACAACTAGTTTAGTGACTTTGTTTTGTATCAATGAGAATGATTGTAAATTTTGTATTTTTTAATTTGGATATTTGTTTTAACTTAGGTAAGTATATGATAGACGAGGAATGAGGTTTTTTATATTATAATTGTTTGTTCCTTCTTTGTGTGTACCTGTTGTGCGAATATTTCGACACAAATGTATTTTTTTTATGAAATAAAAACTTGAGCTTGAATACAAATCTTTTCTCTTTATAACATTAGTATAGATTTTATTTGTTTATAACTTACATAGTAATCCTTTAAAAGTATTTCAATGGCTGCAACAAGAGCATGTAGCACCTGGCCGGACCACATGTCACAATGTTCAATAAATCTTCTAACAATAGAATAATTGGAAGCCAAAGGAAGCATTTGTTGGACCATTTGTTTCAGTGCGTCATCCACATCATCAGATATTAGGAATGTTCGGGGGTCAAATGTGTCTTTAACTGGTTGGTGGACTATGTAGTTACCGGCGACACCGGAGAAGACATACAGCAAGTCATCAATGATGATGTTTTCTTGAGAAGCTATTGGCACACCAACTGAAATGGATTTAAGTATTAAAATATATGTATAAATAAGCATTTGATACCAGCACAATTTCGTAGTTTTCCCTTTTAACTTTGACATGCCGTCCACCCCCCCACAGTTTTGAAAATAAAATATTTTATGTAGCTCATCTCACTCAGTGATTATTTAGCTTTCAAATGGCGGAAAATTTATTTTCACTGATACTGTTAATTTTTACAGGCTAATGCTTAATGGCTAACCCTGGCAACACAAGTTCTGAAGGTTGACTGGTAGGTGCTCGAAGTGACCACCGCCTTTTTCAATTCAATATTCAACATGTTTAGGTAACGATCTTACAATTTCATTTTGTATCTTCATGTGGTGAATTTGCGTTAAAATTGTCTCTTTGGCTACTTTTAGGTCTACAACGTTGTCATAGCTTGTTTTGTACACTTCATCCTTAACGGAACCCCACAAGAAATAGTCCAGAGGCGGTACTGAAAAAGGTGGTGGTCACTTCGAGCACCTACTAAAGTAAATTAAAGTATGTGGAAACAATGCATTTTATTCATTTTAGACATCATGTTTCATACAAACATTTACTGCTTAAGACCTACACAATCGATATCTAAATAGAAATAGTGTAGTGTTCCCGAACGGAGTACAGATGTTTTTTAAAATGTAAGAATGCAGTTTCTCTTTTTATTAAAATCGATGACATGGTTCCTCAGAACAGATCTTCGTATGTCTTATAGTTTCAGACTTTCCCATACTGACCCATTTGAATGAGACATCCTGTATAGAGAAGATATCCGAAGAAATGTCATAGGAAAACTGTGGTCCCATGTCTCAGTAACGCGATCTAGCATAATACATATAGCAATATGGGAGTCTCAGTGAAGTGTACTAAACTAGACTCATCGATTTGTGAACACAAGTAGGTATCGGATGAAAATTTTGTTTGTGATATCCCATCTATTGTAAGTATTGAATGCTTTTGGTCTTATACTTACTTAAAGAAGAAACAATTGGAAGAGGCTCCTTTGGAAAGTCCCAGGACATGGCTGGATGATCTTTTTGCCAGCTGGGCAAGTCCAAACTGCTGTACCAGTTTGGTCTAATCTTTACTTCTTTCTCTTCAAAGGATTTCATGACGAGTTTCTTACTCTCATCAACTGCTTTTAGGAGTTTGTCCTTGATCTGAAATTAAAATATGATGTTTTAAAAAGTGTTTATAATTATTTTCTTTAATTGTGGGCATTAAATAGTCACATGGGATGTTGTGTCAGGAGGATAGGATAAGATTCTTTTTTTTAACTATCCAGAGCTCATTTATTTCATGTGTTGAATTCACCATTACAAAGCCCTATCTAAAAGTTGGTGTAAGAAATTTTATGTAAAGTTTATTAAAATTATATTCACCATGTGCCAGGCAGAATATGCCATTCCAAAGCCACAATAAATAATTTCTAGCTTGAATTACTAAACTACACTATACTGTACCATGGAAACCGTTGATATTATAATAATACAGCATGTTGTCATGGCAACTTTTATCATATTACAGCACTGTGAATAGGTAAGAAACTATATTTTAATAGCTACGGCAATAAAACATATTAACATGTATTTAGGTATGTGGAATATATTTTAGTCTTTGACATAGAGGTACTTTGACATGCCGAAATTTTAGCTTATTATTAATTAATAGCCACTAAAAGTATAGTGTTATTTCGTCATCTGAGAAGCCCTTCAGAAAAAAATTAAAATCTATTATTCAATTTGAAAGGTTGAGCTTATTCTGTTATTGGCTAGTTTTAACACAAGAGTATGGATTCACTGCTCAGGGTGATACTAGAGCTGACATATCTCAACTACAATCAGTCAATCGCTCACCCTTTTTGCTGTGATAGCAACTACTGTATTAGAAAAGTCACGGTTGTATTCTATAAAATGAAACCGCAAAATCTCCAACTTCTATGATAAAGGCCTGTGTACCTAGTTTAGGAGCCTGGAAAGCTGTCTTTAATCTTAATCTTTGTAGTACAATCTAATGTTTTTATACGCTATGTATTGTGTTGTTAAATCTTTTTATGTAAATACTACAGAGCGGGCATGTCAAGGAAATGTCACAGGAAAACTTTGATCCCATGTCTCAGTAACGCCATCTAGAATAATATATGAATATTGGAGCGGCAGCGGAGCGTACTACAAAAAACTCATAGACTTGTATCCAGCAGGACACACTTTTTCGGACGAAAATTTTGTTCGTGATGTCCGGTCTATAGGTATTGAATGTCTTTGCACATATACAACATTACTATTTTTGACGTTTTTGTTTCTCGGAATCCTTGGGTTCTGGACCTTTGGTAGGCATATGAGGGGACGAAGCCAACTCACAGAGGCCCATTGTCAACTTAATGAAGTGAGGCACCAACCGCAGATTTTCTCTGTATGCACTACATAAGTGCACCCAAGGAAACCCTACGACTGGTGTAAGACTATTGCAGACTATGGCAATTTTCTATTTGAGTTATAGTCACACATTCTGGTATGTATGGTTAGTTGTTGACAGTGCCGCCTCTAGCAGTGGCCAATGAGGTATTGTCATAGTGAATCATATAAATATAACATAACAACATACTTGTGGAAGATCGTCCTTAGTAATTTGATGTTTGTTGTCACCTAGTACAGGTTTTGGAGCCACTTTTGGTTTGTAAATTTTTGACTTTTTCTCATCACACACTAATTTGTAGAACAGGGCTATAATGTCTGCTAAATTATCAGTACTGGAAGAAAATAAGAATACAGATAAAGTGTTGGTCAATGAGTAGTCTTATGGGCATTTCATCAACAATTTTAATAGGATACTACTGCCATCAATCGGGAGCACCATGAACGCGCCTCATACATCATTAAGTTTTAATAATATACCTACTGTAAAATTTTAAACAGTAAATTTCCACGAAAGGTATCAACAATAAACAAAAAGTGAATAGGCAAATGAGTTTTTCATAAATAGAACACGATAATACATACTTTCTGGTCCTGAGTTCCTCGTATTTTTTCAAAAACGACTTGGCGTTCGAAGCTTTTAGCGCCAATCTCTGTGCGTATTCGTTTACTTGCTTGGACGATAAATTACTGTTGCCATAGTTGGGATCGTTCTGGATGTAATCTAAAACAGTGTCTGCCTCCAAACTACATCTGTAAATTCAATAAAGAAGACAATAGCGTCAATTACTAATGCTTATTTTTCATTACACGAGTCGTATCCAAAGTTCTTTATTTGATCAAACTCCTTGCTAACCCTAAAGCGTCAAGAAGTTCCTTAATTGTGCCTTGCATTTTATGTTTCGGAAATATCCAGTTCTGCAACATAAATAAGCAAAATATTTTCAAAAATCTGTAAAAGCTTCATTCATTTGTGTTGAATTCAATTTGACAGTTGATTTGACATAATTGACATAATGTTTTTTGGTTGGTAAACTTCAACAGATAATAAACAACAAAGGCACAGAGTATTAAACCCGAATGTTAAACATGCGGGTTTTACTCTGTGCCTTTGTTGTGTTGTGTTGTATTGTTGTCACACAGTACCCGACTGAGTAAGGCTAAATCCACTAATGGCCACACTCGCTACGACTTTAGTCGTTGACTCACAGGCCGACGGATTCTAAAACGGCTTGTGCACGTAAGCACCTTTTACAGCGACATCGCTACAGTCTGGGCATGAATAACAGGATATCAGGAAAGTTGCGACTATTAAATAATTATTTAACTTCCAAGGCATAATATTTGACTTAGAGGTCCAGTTACCAGGTCATAAAATTCCAAGGCAAAATGTTTTTTTTAGTAGGTAGGTGTAATCCGTGTAATTAGACTAGTGGGGCTTTATGGCGCACACATGGTTTAGCGTAGGCAGACAGTTTGGTACTTTATGTAGCCTTCCATTGTAAGATCCCTATTCCTCCGAAAGCTGTACGAAGGCACGGTTAGTGCAGTGGTTGAATAATTGTCTGCTGCGCAGGGTGTTTCGGGTTCGGTTCCCGCACGGATCTAATACTTGTATGGCCTACCAGGTCTGGCCGTTTGTATATGCGACTTTAAATTTTGTAAACGCACCCACCCACGACATATCCCGTTTTTCATTCTATCAGCGACGTCCTAAGCCGAGGCCCGTTTTACTCAGGGGGTGCCCTTAGAGTGTAGTCACTTACTTTTTAAGTATTTTATCCTGTCTTAATTTTAAAGCACCCACAGGAAAGTCCGGTTAAGCAGTAGAGAACCTTATAGGTAGACTGCCTTATGACAGACGGGTTTTCATAGTATGGCTAGATACTATGAAAACCCGTTTGTCATAAAAATTTGTAGTCAATCTATTAGTTATAGTATAGTTATTAGTATTATCGAGGGTCGGGTTACCACCTTCCCTCTAATATGGCGGAGGGCGGTAATGGCTGATCTTTGCGTTATGCTCGTGAACGGGTGCTGCTTGTGGTAACTGGTCGTCTTGCTGGCTTTGGTTTTGCTATTGTTTTAACTATTACCTGTTTTTTTTTTGTTTTATTTAACTTCCACAGTTCTAGTTTATCATTTTGTAACATTGTCTTGCAGATCTATGGATTTAATCCAACTCTGCACATGCAAGCTGGCACACCCTTTTTACCTGGAGGATTCTTATTAGTCAGTTGCTTTTGCTTGAGTTAAGTTAGTTTTATTGTCGGTAGCTATATATTACTGGTATTCTATATGTTGAGTGTGCTAGCTAACATGTAGTGAATAACTTATTTTAATTATTTTGTAATTATAACTAATTGTACTGTGTAAATTCAAGTTCTTCTAACTTATCAGACAGATGTGTTGCTGGGGAGTTTGTTCCGCCACTTTTTCTTCCCAGCAAAAACACTAGGAAGTGGCGAAGGGTGGGCTTTTTGGGGGACTGTCTTATGTAATTTCGACGTTCAAAAAGTGCTGATCCTCAGCCTAATTTGAATAAATGACTTTTGATTTTGATTTTGATTTTGATTTATGGTATTAGTTAGGTACGGATTTTTAACCCAAACTAATACCAAAGATTCGAACTCGTTAGCCCTAGAGTCTGACAGCTAGTCTAACCTAGGAGTACCTCACGGTACATAACTGTACCTACCTTGATATCTAGGTTGTGTCGCACGTCAGTGGCAGTCGCTAATATTAAGTTACTGACTCCATATTGTATTAATTTGGTAAATAATGCTGTATGTAGCTATCCTGTAAACATACGAACACTATGATGCTGGCATTTTTTTATGCAAACCGAGAACTTTTTATCCAATGCCGCAACAGCCGTTGCTATTATATTTTGTTGCTGACAATAAAAAGTTATTAAAGTGTTCTCTATTTGCCTTGTTTGTTATGTTTATAGGACCCAGGTAAATAACAAATAACAAAACAATCAGACAGTACCAATGTTTTTGTAAATTCATTGATTGCTAACGCAAAATGTTCAGGCGTTTCTTATAGTGCCTTTATTGCGGCTGGAAATTCGTTTCTATTACCATTGTTATATTGTACACGCTTAAAATCATTATTTTGACGGTGTTAAGATTACAAGTATACTACAAAAAAGGCCATACCAATTCCGTTTATGCTATACACGACGTAATCCGATTTACCTATACGAAAAAAAAAACATACAATCCACTGGGAAACGACGGCCGACGTTAAAAAGCGGTTCCTTATTAAATGTTGTGTCACACACAGGCGTAAAACTTTTTTCACTCATAGGGCGGCACGTCACAAAAGCTTTGACAAAAGTTCGGCGAACGTAGCATGACAAAGAAACGTATTCTGTTTTGATTTTTTGATAGCAAAACTAAAGAATCGGCACTTGTGATATAACTGTCGATTCATGATCCAAATGGTTTCGATTGAGAATAATGGATAATATGATACGTGTTGGCAAAATAAAAGTTACCGCCTGTGTTTCTTTTGTATGTTTCTTACTTCTCAAATGGCTTCAAACGATGATATTTAACGCAACACACCTGTTTCAGATTCTTAAAAAACCTTTTTCATTGAAAGATTTCTTTAAATAGGTAAATATTTGAAATAAAATTGTAGTTATTTCGACCATCACTCTAAGACCCAATCCTAGCCCTAATAGTTGTATAGCTATAAATATTTCCACATATAAAGGGGTCGGTAAAAAAATGCGAAAGTGACAAACCCCATAAACACCTGAGTTTATAGGCCCAATGAAAAACGACGTGCCTTTGAAATCTGTTTCTGTGATGTTGGACAGGGTACGCCATTCTTTTGGCTTGGATTTATGTATTTTATACAACCAGTCTATAAATGCCGCACTTTTATTGGCCGCGAGACGTTTACTGATTAATAAAGTGGGTGGAGACGCGGAAGATGCTAACGACGCTGCTTCCTAGAAACGACGCGACGGACTGGATCAGAGTCAATAAAATTATTAAGTATTTTTAATTTCAAAATAAGTAAGCGACTGCAGTTGTAGTTGCCATAATTAACCATAACACAAGCTCATAGCTTAGCTTGGGACTAAAGGGCGTTGTGTGTAAAAGTTGTGGAATATTTATTTATTTCATTTATTTATTTATTTAAGTATGTGTATAACTGCATCTTTAAGAATTGATTGCAACATACCTTTTCTTTTAATATCATATAGGTACTAGTGCCTGGCCTGTTGGTCTAGTAGTGACCCTGACTGCTATGCCGGAGGTCGTGGGTTCGATTCCCACCCAGGACAAATGTTTGTGTGATGAGCATGATCATTTGTTCTGTGTCTGGGTGTAATTTATCTATAATATGTATATATTTAGAAATACATAAGTATGTTTATCAGCGGCTTAGTACCCATAACACAAGCTTTCAAGCTTAACTTGGGACTAAACGGCGTTGTGTGAAAAGTTGTGGAATATTATTATTATTTTCATTATATTATTATTATTAGTGCTTGCGAACAATCCCACCTGATGGTAAGCAGTGATGCAATCAATAACGGTGAAGCGCACTAGTTTAGTAAGAGTCTATTAATTCTTAGGCTTGAAGACACCTTAATTAATAATAATCGGGCGGGAGGACCGCAGCTGGCAAGTTTTAGTTTGTGTTCTTTGTGTGTTTGCCACAATAAAATATAACTTTAGTGGACATGCAATAGGGTATAGGCAGTATAAGTCAAAGTTCGAGCGACCGAAGCATCCGCATAGCTGCATGCCGACTCGTGCGTTTCGACATTCAATCTGAATTACAATGTACGGAATTTACAGACTCCAACCGGTCGACGCGGTCGCCCCGTGTCCGTATCCGAGCGGAATAAGAAGCAGCTTTGGGTACTGTTAACTCGATTGTTCGCGGACACACCAAACAATGTATTTTTGCCGAATAAGGAGGCGCGATTATGTCAACGAGTGTGTGTTCTGTTTTTAAATAATGACCAACGTTACATCGCAGGCATCAGAAATAGCCGCGCGGTACATGCTATCGGCATTTTAAACTCGAAATGATAGTGATTTAAATAATAAACATGGTACCTACTTAATAAAAGTTTTGAAGAAAGAAGGTAGTTACTACTGCCAGTTTAACGACAAGGAAATTTACGAGTGGTTAGGTTGTTACGACTTTGTTTACTATGAAACTTTCCTATAGGTGTAGATATTTCATGGCTCACCCTTATTACTTGGGATTTAAACATAACTAACTGACGCAATCAGGAGATAAGATCAATAATTCTACACATGACATACCTATGATTGCAGCATGAAAATTGACAAGAAACAAGGGCTCATGGCAGATAAAGAAAACAATCAGGCAATAATACTTAAAAACTTTGCTTAACTTACAAACACGTGCAATTGGAACAATAATTGTGATGTAGGTAGAACACATGGGAGAAAATTTGTTTCATCTGCAAAGGAGAGCTTGTCTTGCGTAGCGAGCACCAAAAGCCGTTATAGGCTACAGCCAGCTTGGAGGATCCCACAGAGTGAGTCACCCTGGCGCCTTACCTGTCTTGTTTTACACATAGCATTTGGGGCAAAGACTGCTGCTATTCAAGTCGCAGATTCGGCCCCATATGGAGTACTGCTGTCATCTCTGGCCACCTGGATACCAGCTTGGGCCCCTTGACTCGGTTCAAAAGCGAGCTGTGAGACTCGTCGACGATCCCGTACTCACAAGCGGTATTGAGCCCCTAAGTCTTAGGAGAGACTTTGCCTCCCTATGTGTGTTCTACCGGTTGTATAATGGGTTGTGCTCCGAGGAATTGTTTGATATGATGCCCACGGCCACTTTCTATCATCGCACCGCTCGCCGTCGACAGGGAGTTCATGCTCACACACTGGAGCCGAAATGGTCCCGTACAGTGCGGTTTCAGAGGAATTTCCTCCCGCGTACACTTGGATTGTGGAATGAGCTCCCTGCCGAGGTTTTCTCAGAGGGCTACAGTATGGAGTTCTTCAAAAGGGGAGTAAATAGGTTTTTAAAGGGTCGGCAACGCGCGTGTTGCGCCTCTGGTGTTGCAAGTGTCCATAGGCTACGGTAACCGCTTACCATCAGGCGGGCCGTAAGCTTGTTTGCCACCGTCGTGGTGTTAAAAAAAAAAAAAACATTACTTTGAAACATATTAATCAAACACCTAAAGCGGTTGCTTTTACAGGTTTGAAATGCTTGCTGTGTTATCAAAGATCGAGACGTCCATTAACCTTATTGGTGATGTTCTCCAAAAAGCTCAGGTGCGTGGTAGGTAGGTACTTGAAACCGGCCTGCATGTATAACTAGATGTATGAAAGAAAACGGAACATGTAGGGATTTGTAGCCAGTTAGAAGGCGTTCCGTAATTTCTGCCCACCCCCATTTGAAACAGACTCTTACCTTACCTTACAGGCTATCAGAATGAGTCCCAAGCTAACAAAAGGGTGTTGTTTATAATTCTCCCACTCTATCCTCCTCTATTACCCTTCATTCAAGTTTGTCACTTGCATACTACATAAACTCATGCCACTTTATGTAGGTACCTAGTATGCAAGTCACAAACTTATAAAGTACCTTACAGGCTATTAGCACGGTAACATTACCGTGCTATTAGAATGTGTACCAACCTAACAAATGTGTGGTGCTGTCTTCACTTTTCCTACTCTATCTCCCTTCTTTGATCCTTCATTGTCAGATAATACCTACCCATGGGCCCTGAGACGATACAGGGTGGTCTAAAAAGAGCGACCACCCGACAAAACAAACTTACAATAAACTCAATTATAGATAATGTAATCTTTATACATTGCATTTCGGAGTGTAATCATAATGAGTGACGTAAACTATTCTAATTATTTCCGCGTCGGCACGACTGACACTGTTTAGATGGAGCGTCAGTGTTGCAGGAACAGCTACAGCTGGTTATTGCGTCAGCGGAAAGGTTGCGGTTCGATTACATCAAGTGCCTATTGCGTTGGCTCCCCAACTGTTACTCAACGGATCCGGAGGCAAGTTGCGGTCCTGCGACCTGCTGCTATAAATCAAGGAGAGCTAGTCAATTTGCAGTCAAAAGTAATGTTTGTTTGTAGGCAGCCTTTGTCTATACTATTATAGAATGATTTGATTGTTTGTTTGTTTGCATTGAATAATTCCGAAACTACTGGACCGATTTGGAAAATTCTTTCACCGTTGGGAAACTACACTATCCCCGGGTGACATAGGAGGTGTAAGCATTGATAGCCTAGTAGTGTGACCGGCGGATTGCCAATTCATAGGTCTCGAGTTCGAACCCAAGGCACGCACCTCCGAGTTTTTGGATTCATTTGCGTATTGTATAATTATCACTTGCTCAAAAACGGTGAAGAAAAACATCGTGAGGTAACCGGCATGACCGCATGAATGAGAGATAGTTCTTTAGGGCATATAATATGATGCCAAGTCAGAGGTCCATGGGCCGCATTAAAACTCACCAGGTTAGTCACATAACCACACGATATGAAGAAGATAAGCTACCTATACTTTTTATTCCTGTATTCCTACGGGAACGGGAACTACGCGGGTGAAACCGCGTGACGTTTGCTAGTTAGCAATACTTTTGTAAGGAACAATTTGCAGTAAAGTACTTAGGTACTTGCCGCGAGATAACAAAATAAACTCATGTCAAATATCCAATTAAATTGCAACTTGACGAGCAATAATTCATCATAAATATCGACAAAATAATTTGGTGAACGTTCAGAGTTCCGGTAAGTTCGTGGAAATGGTCATTTTCACGGTAAGTATGCGCCGGCGCACGTGGCCTGGAGGCAGCGGGTGGGTGCGGGACGGAGGCGGGGAGGGGGAGGCCGCGTCTGGAGTCGGTGACCGCACATGCGTCGTCGTGCATAAGGAGCCGCCTGTCTTTGTATTCCGGTAAGGTCGCGGACTCCCCAACTAGCGAGAATGGTGCAAAACTATTCATGTTGACACTTCTCAAGTAGGTAGGTACCTGTTAACAATTGTCATTTTTTTTGTCATTGTCATATTGATGAGTAAGTGTAGGTACAGTGTCGTTCTATGAAATCAGTGCATAATTTATTTATAACTCATCATATCGGTAACGTGAATTTCTCTTGTAGATAGGTGTAGGTAGCAACATAGCGCTTTATTGTTCAAAACAAGGGAAGGAAATAAATGGTAATCATTGGGATTAGTGCACGGTTTTGTTGTCTTGTACCTAATTGACACCTGGAGCAGCTTATTTTATTAAAGGTGGAGTTTTACATCCCCTCCCAACCACTTCTAGTTAGTTAAAATAAATTGACTCTAGATGTCACTCGGTGTTATTATAGCTTTGTAATGGTGGAAGAATTCTTAAAATCAGTTGATCAGTTTTCGAGTCAAATCTTTAAAAACAAACAGAGAAACGAAAAATCTAATTTTTTCTTTTTATTATTGGTAAAGATAAAAGTAGGTCGAATATTATTGAAATTCCTAGCCTAGCACAAGGACTAAGTGTCACTATTGACGTGTGGCTGACTGTAGGTAGGTACCTCCTATATTCATGACGAAGAGATAACAACGAATTGCCTAATACAATACATACCGCTTTGAGTTGGTACAATAAACTTATTTTTATGCACTGAATGGGAATTCGAAATAAAACTTGACCGTGAATACTGAATTCATGTAAAACTGTTTTTCTTAGAGGGATCATGAATTCATGATTTACAATATCTTGGATTGAACAGCGACATGCCACTTTGTCATGTTCAATCCTTTTTTTTTTAATTGGTAAATAAGAATCTCGTAATCATGTCGGTACTACATAAATAAATAATTAGGTAACGTACCTACCTACTTCATGGGAATTACTAAACTAGGGCCAGCAAGAATGGAAGAAAAAAAATGTAAGTATGAAAAGTTGGTAGTCTAAAGTACCTTATTGATTATTTTGCCTGTAAGTTATTATACCTACAAAAACAATTCATTTGTTATAAAGGTTCCCATAGGAGCAAATAACGCAACGAATCTTATGATCGATATTGGCTCATCGGCACCTCCCATATTTTTAAACTAGCTTTTGCCCGCGGCTTCGCCCGCGTGGATGTCGAACTTCCGTCCCCTATGTTTTCCCTTTAAGGGTTGAATTTCCAAAAGTCGTTTTATAGTGGATACTTTTCACTAAGAAAACCTTTTGAAGTTTCATGTCTCTAATACCAGAGGTTTGGGTTGTGCGTTGATATATAAACGTAATCATTTTAGCAGAATACTTCCGGATAGACTACTTTCAAAGTTGATCCTTCCGGCATGTATGCATAAAGATTTCTGGAACTACTGACCCGGGAAAGAGCGACGTACAACCGACCATGTGTAAAACAACTGAGACTAAGATCAACCTGTCCAGGCGTATTGATTACAACCGTACCATGCAAGTTTGGGTAAAATCCCTATAATGGTTTTTGAACTATGTGTGTACCATACAGACAGACAGACAGACAAAACATTTACTGATTGCATTTTTGGCATCAGTATCGATCACCAATAATCCTCCAATATTAATTTTGAATATATTATTTATTATCTTCGTAGTGTGTGATAGTCCATTGAATTTATGGCGAACTATATTGTATCTTAAGATAAAATATTATACTATCTTAGCCGGGTGCAGCGCCCCTTGGTGAACTCCACTGCGGGTGACGTAACCTACGACAAACTTATAATTTGCGGTTGGAACAGTAGTCAGGTCTAGGGGTCGAACCGCAAAATTAAGTTTGTTTTTTATTATATATACTTTTCCGGAATAAAAAGTACCCAGTGTTGTGCCTAGGATATTAAAGAATATGTTCACCAAGTTTCATCGTAATCGAACCGGTAGTTTTTGCGTGATACCTGAACATACAGACAGACAGACAGACAGACAGACAGACAAAATTTTTTTTAATCATATTTTTGGGTTCGGTGTCGGTCTAGTGACACCCCCTGCTATTTATTTTTTTGATATTTTCAATGTACAGAAATTTTACTTCTACAGATTAATTATATGTAATGTAATAATGTAATAATAGATGGTGGGTTAGACACGAAGGACTCAAAAAGTAGGTAAATAAAATTCAGTAAATCTAATGATTCCGTGTTTATTTAGGTGTATGTTTAAGAAGAGTTCACACATTCACACAAAAGAAACACAACAACAATAAAAGTACCCCAATGCAAAAAAAATAATACAGGTACCATGATAAACTCCTTAACGGTTGCTATAAAATAAGTTTTTCGTGCAGGCTGATTTAGCTAAAAAGATATAAGAAAAGCTATTAAGTAATTTAGAAAAACGAAAAATTAAAAAAAATAAAATAAATGGCATTCATATTTTTTTCAACATTTTTGGCCAGTTGTTAGGTGCTTAGTTTTGAGTAAAAAAAAATACCTATTCAAAAAGTTCGCTTTCATAAGTATGACTCCTTTGCGCAAAACGACTAGCCACATTGTAATAATACGAAATCTACATTTTGGCTGCGAAATTAAACATTCAACGATATTTTATGACTTAAAGCACAAAAAGCTCGATATTATAACAGTTAATAAACATAAAACAGTTCTTTTATACCAAAGAGATTTAAAATACTATGAATGTCTTTGTTTTATACATTATTGGGAATAATGGAATAAATTAACCATAGGAATTCCAAGGTACCTACTTCATAAGTCTCACTTTTTATTATTCACGATTTCAGGGGATGTCACAATACTTATCTCGTACTGGTGTTGACTAGGTTTTGTTCACAGTTTTTCGAGACACACAAAATAAATAATCCTATAAGCTATCGGTGGCGTTGAGCACGAAGACTTTTCGGCGCTGGTCGACGCGGTAGCACCACCCTCATTCCATTCCTTAGCTTAAAGCTATGTGCCAGGGAAAACAGTATGGCTTGGTTATTCTTGTCAACATGTCCTTGTCCTCATCTTTGTCGAAGTATATAGGTAGGTACTAACAATGTTTTTACCAGCGAGATGAGTTTTCCGAGTTTTCCATGCAGGTAGGGGACAGCTAGAAGGACATTCAAAGACCTTATTGGTGATGTGGTTCAGAAAGGTCATGTGCGTAGTAGTCGCAAGGGCGTGCGTGATTGACCACATGTAGGTATTCCTAAACGTGAACAAAGCAAACGTACCGTAGTAGGTGGCGCTGTGTGGTTTCTGCCTGCCCTCGTGGAAAAAAAGCGTGATTTTAGGTACCTAGGTATGTATCATTATATTTATTTATTTTAATTATTTATTCATTTAGAACCTTACTTACATTACATCTATCTTAACCGATTCATGGCCAATGACGCCCCAGGGGCGTCATAATCAAATATCACGGGAGGCCCTTGACGCCCCTGGGGCGTCATATCAAACTTACTTAAAAACAGATTTAAAAAAATTGAGATCGACGCAAGATAACGGCGAAATACGCATGAAACATCATAGGGTGACAATGACGCCCAAGGTACGTCACCCTGTATGTAGGCCCATGACGCGCCTGGCGCGTCATCGTCCAATGTTCGGGGCCTGGCTAAAGTATGCTAAATGCTAAATGATGGTGGCTAAATGATGGTGTCTATGAGTCAGTTCAAAGGCTAACCTAATGCGACAGAGAAGCAAAAAAAGCGATATAGATGAAACAGAGAAATATGGGACAAAACACAAAACCATTTGGGGCAAAACCGCTCACGGCGAAACCGACCAATCGAAAATAACCTTAAAATTATATTATTATAAGACAGAAACAGAAGTAACAGACAAACAGTAATTGCTGCAAAGATTATGGAGGGATTATTTACATGTAGGAGTCGGACTAGGATCCGATGATTCCCAATAAAAAAGCTGTTTGTTAAACCCGTATTTGACAGTGTGCATGTGCTACAATACAGTATCCAATAGGGATTTCTGCTCCTAAAAAAAAAACGAAATCCATTAAATCTAGAATCCAGTGCAAAAAGGTCCTAGTTGGTTTGAGTCATCACACTATACTAACAACATAAATCTAAACTCGTTAAGGCCGTGTGATTAAATTAAACCGATTTCATCGACGTACTAATCGTATACGGTTATGTATTGGACTCGGGGCAAAACCGTATGACGTGGACAAAATGTTTTTGTGTTACCTGAACTAGGGGGTGAGACTATTTCCAGCAAAAGAGATTAGGTATATTCAGACTCTAGACTACTACTTACTGTAATTATATCCAGATGTAAAAAACCGAAACAATTTGACCAAACCAGAACCAGGACTCACACATTACTGGCCTGTTCGTCTAGTTGACCCTGACTGCTAAGTCAGAGCTCGTGGGTTCGATTCCCACCCAGGACAAATATTTGTGTGACCAGCACGTTGTTCTGTGTCTGGATGTAATTTATCTTATGTATGTATTTAGAAATGTATTAGTATGTTTATTAGTTGTTTAGTTTCCATAACACAAGCTCTGCTTAGCTTGGGACTAGATGGCGTTGTGTGTAAGTTGTGGAATTTATTTATTTATTATTTATTAGGCTGAAAATAAGAATTCATTTAGGGAAACTTAAATTTTATTTTTGTTATGTTATTTACTAGATTTATAGGGGTCTAAAAACAAAATATCACTGTATGATTTGTCATCACACTTATACATGTAAGGGTTAATGTCTGAGGGCTTACGATTACAGAGACAAAGCGCTGCATCAGTATGCAGCGGGAACAACCGCTTCCTGCTGGCCGGGTTCCCGCAACCGCTATGGTAATTTAATTGTACAATACGATAGCGGAATGGATTAGGTGCCTCCGACATAGTAACTTCGCAGTAATGGGGGAAAACCGACTGCATTGTTCCTCAGTTGCTGAGTAATTCGATTTGACCACGTAGGCGCCGAGGTTTAAGCGCGAGTTATTGAGGATAATGTAGGTATGTCATCAGCAATTCGTGCTTCTTAAGGGAATGTTCATTATTCGGTTCTATGCCGATTGGTGTGGACAATAGATATTTGTTCAGGCTAACCTATTGCGATATTCCGGCGAACAATTATCACAAATTAGAACAAGCTCCATATTGCTTGTTCCAATTTGTGACACCGCAGAAGACACCCGCAAAGGTCATAAAACTACGTCATAATTTTCATTAACGATAGCGAAATTCATAAATAAACCGATAAACCGATAAACCCGAAATGTATGGAATTGGCATTAGTTAGTAGTTAGTAGAGTAGAATTCCGCACCTACATTTCGGATTTATCGAACTTTTTTGTCGAAAATGTGACTTTAATTGTCCCTATACTAAGTCACATTTTCATTAAGGACAACGAATGCGGCCTTCTAAAGCTAAAACATATAAGCTGTATAAGGCCGCCCATTGTAACAGCCTATGTATTTAGGTCTCTCTTTGATATTATTTGTATGATTGTATAGTGTACAAAGACAAGGACCCTGCCAAATCTTAGGATAGGAGGATCAGCACCTGGTACAGAGGATTGTATACATTAATTCTATGATTACTTATTATATACTTATGTATGCTTTCTGTTATTCTGAAATAATTCCTTAGATTGGCTCCGTACTTTTTTATTTAATCTCCAAAATTTATGTATGATAAGGATAAGCGGTCGGCAAGAAGTTGTACAAAAGTATGCAATTATATGTATATAATATTTTAGACCCAAACAGAAAAGTCTTACTTTGACGAAAACTGACGTAACCTTATTAATGCATTTCCGTTTCACCGCATTCGTAAGCGCAGGCGCAGCGATAGCACCTAAAACAAGTTCCTTGAAATAAACATGACCGAGTGTTTTCGGTATGATGGCACCGCGTTACTTACATCCTGATGTTGTCTCGCTGACTCATCATCTCCGTTCTAGCTAGCGACTGATGACTGATGATACAGATGTCAAGAATGTTGAACGTTGTTGCATAAAAGAAGGGAATTATCCGTTTAATACTAAGTACTTTGCTATGTTAATTTCTATAACGTCCAATAAGGTGAAAAACGTGCGTTAGGCCGATAGCTCAGTGGTTAGAGCAATGCCACTAGTTCGCAGATTTGATGACGTCACTGGATACTTCACTTGTTACTCAAAAATGTTGACTAATGCTGCTCAGAGTGCGATTGACTGCTGCCGTGCGTGTCGCGGATTCGATTCTCACTGGGAACAAGATGTGTTGGCTCGGGTTCATGATATTTATTTCTGTAATTACGACTTTTACAAACACCTACTAGTAAAATGTTTGTTTTCAAACAAGTGAGGTGAGGTCGGTATTTCACTATCTGACTACCTCTACTCGTCTCTCTTAAAGTCCAAACATTATTTTGGTCAGCCGACCGATTCAGTAACATTCACCTCGTAAAATTTGAGTGAAGTGAACGGTCAAATTCGAAATGACCGCTCAATTCGCTCCACATCACCTTTACCATTGCTTGTCTCGGGGTAATTTTACACAATAGCACTGCTGATCATGTGACTGTTTGTGCATGGGAGTTTAATTTATTGGATCTGTGGTGATGACCCAGAGGTTAACGCGCCTCTCATGCACGAGGTTGTGTTTCAAATCTGGGCAAGTACCAAATGCGACTTTTTAAATGCATATGTGAGAAGATCTTGGACATCAACATCATTGACATCAGAGAAAGAAAACGTCGCGCGTTGGGAGAAAACCTGAACCATAATAAGTATAAGTTTGAAATCGCCAGTCCACATTGAGCAAGCGTGCGTGATCAATGCTCGAGCCTTCTCCGTATGAGAAGTGGCCTGTGACCTGCAGCAGGACAGTAACAGGCTGGTATTATTATATGGATACTGTTCTGCATGGTTCGTTACACGAATATTTGGTTAATATTTTTTAATGTCTGGACTTGAAAAGAGACGATGATCCCTGAGTTTGTTTCGGCTTTTCTTCTCAGAGGTATTCAGTTAGGAAATGCCGACTTCAACTGGCTTTAAAGGAATAAATGACGTGTAAAAGTGATTTCCATATCCTACTTGCATAATAAATAATTTCATTTCATTTGAAGGTATATTAGTATCTGCCCCGATAAACTTTGCTCGGTAAACAATCAATGAATTAATTAGTGTCTTTTAGTTTTTACCAGTTTACGTCCCATTCTAAGACCCATTGTAAGCCCAATAGGCGGGACACAGCTGATCACAATCTAATTATTGACCTAATAAGAGCATAATAAGACCTGTATTATGTATCTACCTATGATCCACAATACAGAAATTGATTGATTGATCGATTATTAAATTAAAGCCCGAAATTACATAAGAATCGGTCATGCCATGAAACGAGAATTTTATATAGGTATACTTATTCATGATTCAGTAGATATTCCTTGTTCCCACACTAGGAATTTCTCCTGAATCGTGGGGGCGTACAACATATTTATTGAAAGAAAGAAAAAAAGAATGTGTCTGATATAACTAGACATGTATCCTCCTTAGGTACTTAATACGCTTATACGTGATCTTCCCTACATGATGCAAGGGCGTTGACACCGCGGGCCAAGTCGGCTTTGTGCCAAATGTGAATAATAACTATCTAGTGACGACCCACACGTGTTAGAAGCACCAAATTGTATTCAGATCCTTGTTTGACAGCGGAATTCAAATGCGATGCGATATTGATCAGAACATGTACCTACATATTATTATTTACTGATACTGAAGTTACCAATGTGTTCACTAGAGATCACTAGTTATAGGGCTTCGGGTTTATAGTTATACAACCAAATTATCAGTAAGCACACTACTACGACTCAACGGGAACGTCTCGCCGCCACCAGGCTTAGATCGGGACTCCGGGCTGCTACTGAGAAATTCCAGATAGAAAACTGAATAACACTTTGCCCGACCTGGGGATCGAACCCGAGACCTCACGCTCAGTAGTAGCGCTTGCGACCACTAGGGATCACTAGTTAGGGCTTCGGGTGTATAGTTAAACAACCAAATTATCAGTAATATATAGAAAAGCTTGTGGCTAAATAATAAAAGCCTCACGCGTCGATCGTAGGTTAAGCTACGCTTGCCGAGGACGAACCGTGGATGGGTGACCAAGTGACCATTCATTTCATATCAAGTGCTCCGTGCCTCGGAAAGCATGTTAAACCGTTGATCCCAGTGGCCATTTGTAAATCTATGACAGCCGTTACAGATAGCCTGAAGCCCGAAAATCTGACAACCAGTTTGACCATGGGGTATCGTGTTACCCAGCAACTTGGTTGTGGAGGTCCGACAGGCAGTCGCTTCATATAAAACACTGGTATATTTCTGGACTAAAGTTACCAATACTTACTCATGTTTCAATCATTTCTAGAGTTATAAAGGTAAGTGCAATTTGTATGATAAGACATTATATTCTGGCGCCCAAAGTACTTATTGTTTGATTCATAGTACCCAATTAATTAACGGTTCAGTACCTCGTTGGTCTAGTGGACGCAAGCCTGCTATGAAGTCCTAGGTCGGATCCTGGGTCCAGTAAAGTGTTTATTGACGGTTATTGGTATTTCTCGGAGTCTGCATTCGTACTCGATTGATGGCAATAGGCTCCTATTAAATGACACTAAAACAAAACTGGCGAAATTTTAATGTACCAGACCTCTGTACCCTTCAAAGATTAAAGGCCTGATGTAATGTTACCTAACGGTTCAAACCACCTGGCAGGATGGTTTCAACTAACATAAAACAATAGACGTGTGTAAGTAGGTAGCCATAAACCACTTGTGCCTTATGTTTTATTAAAACACACCAATAAATCGACCATGAAGAAAATTCAAGCATTCAAATTAATTCAACCGGAATGTTTAGAATGTACATCCTTGTTTAGCCAGTATGTATTACAAGTTATAAAACAATAGGGTGCTCACACTTTAATACGGCACAAGTGCTTATATAGAAAACTAATATTGTTTATTTAAATATTATTATGTTATAATAGACCGACAAAAAATATATCGCGAGCCTTATGTGTTATGAATTTCTATGAAGTATCTGAACTATTTATTTGACTATAAACCTAGTTGATTAATGCGTTGAGTTCGAAGACCTTTGCTTCTCATATTTGCGTAGCCAACCTTAGCCATATACCTAGTATCAGACATGTATTGATGATATACCTACAGGGCGTTGACAATAGCTAGGTTCATTTGAATCATATCCGAATACTTACCTGGAAGTTTTTCCTTTACGCAGAATTTCCCCCAGATTAGATTCCTCATAGTGTAGGAAAAATGCGCACCTAATCAAGTAGATCTACAAGCTATTTTTGTTTGAGTATATATCCGGGAATTATGATTATTGTAATAAACCTAGGCTGTTTGAAAATCCCGCTCATGGAGGTAAACTCAAGTAGTGGCTTCGATGCGCACTTGAGGGTCCTACGTTGAATACAAATGACGATATTTGGCGGTCAAAGCGGGCACATACTGAAGTAAATTTATTACTTATGTGTACACGGTAACATTACACCGACGTATCATCACGTAGACGGCATGTGAAAATCAGTTTATAACTATTGATACCTGGAATGCGTCGTAATTGCTTCCGGTCACATACTTCGGTATTTTCTTGGAAAATAAATATTACTTACACATGTGTGAACGTTGGTCAAGTCAGTTGCTACTGTTAAGTGTAAGTTCTACGAATTTTTGGTTAGGAATATTTGCAATTGAATCATATTCCAAAATAAATAGTAGCCCAACTCGGATATGACACAAATCATTAAATGGTATTAGCATCGTCAATTTATTCGTCACCTATTGTCTGAATTTACTAACGTAGGTAATACAAACGAATTGCCACGGATTATTTTACTACTAAGTTCTCTCACTAAACGATCACATTGTTTTGTTCATTTACTACACAAATGTCCAGCTTTTTACAGGTTTTCTCAGTAACCATTCTCTCATTCTCATTTACATAATGGACCATTTTGTCCATCAGGCAGGCAAAATCATTTAGCTACTCGGGTGGACCAGAAGCTAAATGACTATACGTAGACAGCAATAAGCGAATAAATATAAATCTTAAAAATAATGTATTATTTACCAACAACTAAAGTAGGTTTGCGTACATTTGAAAATACTGACATCTCTTGCAGAATAGGGTAAAACTTTGTAAAAAATTTCCATCTACTGCCCACAAGAGGGCGCTACCTGCATTAAAATGAAATTTATTGCTGTTCGAGATAAAAGTTAATTGGTGAAGATATTACTGTAAATACATGAATACCTATTAGAATGATGAATTTATTGGTTTTTAAAGTTTAAATTAGTATACATTTTCAATAGAAAATGTATACTAATTTAAACTATAAAGTATTAAATTGATTCAGTAACAGCCTAAACTCGACGGGTAACGCAATAAAGGATTTCATTGATTATAAGACTGCTAACATCTTCTTCTAGAAATACAGAATAATATTAAATAAGTTAATATAGGTATCATAACGACAGGCATGGGGTGTACCTACTATAAACTTAAACTAAAACTCATTAAATTATTCCAGTCAGTGTTAAGAAATATCATAAGTAACAAACAGTTCCTATTGTTATGCAAGGCATCAAAGCTTACGTTAGCTAGCAGTAAGTAGGTACAAGTAGGTACATAATACAAATACGATTAAACATAACGTACATAACATTTTAATTATTAAATGACTTTAGTTACAAAGCGATGTAAAATAAGTACTTAAATATGCAAATAAAATAATATTTATCGACTGGATTAAAACGATTAGTTTTAAAGTTTTATTTATATACACAAAACGAATACACGACAGAAATTACAAAAAAAATTTGAAGTCAATAATTCTATTAAGTTTTATTTTAAAAAAAAAACAAACCGTCCATTTTAGGTCACATAATGGCCCTACTTTGAAAATGACTGACTACCGATGGATAGCAACAAAAATATCAGAACATCATATCATTCAAACAAATTATTCGACCTGCATCATTTCTTATATTAGGAACCTACTTAAATATAATCAATCGCGGTTGACGTATGGTAGGTAGGTACTTCATCTAATTTTAAATGATCTGCGTTCGACAAAAAATATACTTAACAAGAAAGTTGTCGACCGACCAACGATTAACTTTCATCTTAATTGGACAAGGACTGTGTGGATCACAAATTCGATGTTCTCAATAACTGGCTGCTGAGTGGTGAAGCATAAAGGGTTTTTTGAACGTCATCACATTTTGTACACGTTTTATTTCCCCGGAGCTCCATGATTGAAGTGGTTTTAGTCTACGGGCACATTGTACGCGCTGCGCTTGAATGCACTTTCTAAGGGACTGTTCAGACATCTTATTGACTTTTTGTTTGCTCATTGAGACATCAGGAGCTTTGTTTGATTATTCTATTTACAGGCCAGCCAGAAGCGTGTTCTTTATTGGTTTAATTATTTTATTTTTGGAACTATTGCGATGTTACTTCAAACACCTGTTCACATCAGAGATAATATTATTACGAAGCATTATAATTAACCTCTTGATTGTCTTATTTTTTTGGAGATTGACCATTCCGTAATACTCTCCGCATGTGAATCGGTTGGTGAGTTACAATGGAAACAACTTGTTGAGCTTTAAGGGGGTAAAGTTGTGATGATATCATTTCTCTCATATGTCTCGTCTTCATGTTATAATAAGTTCTGTTGCTCATATACCTATCTAAGCTATTCCTTTCGTTCCCAAATCAATATCTATATTATATTTATAATAAAAAACTAGTGTGAGTAATGCTTGGAACTTTACCTTACCGTGGGAGTCAGTACCGTGTTCCTACTTCCTAGCGTGGCGGACGGCTATAACAACATTCGCGACGAGGGAAATGTCAAGGTCACGCCCGTTCACTTCCTTTACCGCCAAGCCTCCGTAAGCCTACGATATTCTCGTTCCTACCCTCCACAATCTATATACAATAAACAGTATTGGATACCGCTTCAAGTGAAAAGCCTGTACTTTTCGTTTCTGTATACAGTATCCAGAATCGTAGGTATTAGATGTTATGTTACTTCTGTCATTTTTTAAAGCTATGGCTTCCACCAAAAGATTTCCGTACGTAGGTATGTTATTTCTTTACGTTCTTTGAATACTTAATACTGTTTCAATAGCTACCTTACACGGGGGATTTCCATTAGCTTCCAGTTTTGTATTGCTTGTTTCGAAAAGTTTTAATTTTTAAAAGGATTGTTTGTAAAAAATGTGTCATTTTGAGTTTGTTGAACAACCACCTACTTACTAAGCTATCTATTTTGAACAATGCAATGGCAGACTATAAAATAAAAGTTTTCTTCTAACGTTCCAGTTTTTGTGTAAAAATATACTTATGTAATATGAAATATAATGGCCTTGTACTGAAGCTTTTATACAGTTATTCTGATCTTTTGATTGATTCTTAGTAACCATCGTAAATTAGTAGTCTAACAATGATCCACAATGCTTGTTGATTCATAATATTGCAGTTATTGCAGTTCATACTTACTATGCAATACACAATATTAATAAGGAAATTTGCTCGTGTAGCATTCGATGCGTGTGCCGGCAAAACTGTCAATTTGTAAAGTCACTTGATTTATCTAACAAAGCTGTGCTCCTGTGTTTGACGGTGTAAAGCAAAGTAGCTAATGCGATAGTATTAAATGATTATTGCAACAAATAGAATATAGGTAATTAGACAGTAGTATACTCACATACCTAAGCCTTATGATATATATGGCTTACGCTTCGAATATTGAAGAATCTTAAGCACACGTATAGAATTTGCTTTATTGGTACAAAAAAACCTTGGATAGAATTGACACTTAACAATAGAAGCACATTATGGTTGTGAAAGGTGGCTTAGTAATGGAAAAGTACTGCCTAAGGGAAACCCTGAGACTGAGTTCTCGATTATTTTTCTTATATAAAACAATTGATGATTTTATGACCTAGTTTAGAATTGAAGCTATCAAGAAAAAATTGGTTCAATGATTTGGTTAAATAATTTTAAATGCTTTGAATTAAATGATTTTTGGGTTGTGATTGAGTTAGAAGGTGACGTTATCTAACAACTCGGATCCAACTTTAAAGTTAAGTTAAACTAACTTGGACCTTTTTTATTTAGATTTGTGTGAGTTTGTTTGCATATTTATATGCGTAATACTATCTTAGTATGTGTGGAGTGTATTGATTAGTGCGTTATTTTTTCTATTTTGAGTAGTTATGCGGATTTTACTGTTTGATTTCGAATGTCATATAATGGCTAATTCCCCGAAGTAATCAGACCGAATGTCCGAATTGCCGAAATACCATAGCATCGAGCGTCCCTTTCACCGAAAATCCATAACAACGATAGTCCTATTCATCGAATGTCTATTGGCTCTAAATACCAGTAAATCGTAAACTTAAAATATTCAAGAAAATTCAAGGGTCTGAACATCATACAGAATTCTTCTTCTTATAAAATTACGTTATGCTTATTATTTTATAATGTTTTCTAGAGAATTAAATAAAAACTCTTTATTTAGCATAACATAACATAACAAAATAACAATGTCGCCTTAAGCCGTCAGATGGCAGTCGTGTCGAAGGGCCCGGCGTAACGACGGCGCCAATGGAGCGCGATTCCCCCAAGCCTTTCTTATTATGTGCTGTGATTTAAAACAGTGCAACCGTGGAGCCGCATTAGTACTACAGCATTATTAAAAGCATCTCTTGGTTAGCTTTTATTTCATGCTCAAAGTCAAAACCTAAAGTTGAATCTTTAAATATAATTAGACCATTGTAAGAAACTTCTACACGTCAAACTTACAAGAAACAAAATATAAAGAAATGATTCCAGTTGATTCACTATTTTAAAGAAGTAAATATAAAGCTTATTGTCCATTTTTCTCCATAAAATGTAGAATAAACTTGAGAAAAATTAACATTTAGCTTCATATTTACTACCTTAAAATAGTTTTTACAATCTATGTTGTCACTAATCAGATACAAACTGTGCTCCCAGGAAATAGTTATCGATTATTTACTGAGGTTTACCCAATCAAAGTTAGGTATATTATAATTATTTCGTTGAAAATATGCAGTAATGAAAAAGGTAATTATAATTAATAAAGCAATTTAATTTTATATTAAATGACTTGTTTATAATGTTACCAAAGTTCCGGTTAAAAACGGAAAAGTGTGTCAAATGTATAAAATATGATAAAATCTGTAATGATTTCTAAAAAGATTATCTCATCATAATTAGTTCTAAAGTAAACGGATCTTAAAATAAATATAGACTGGTTAGAGTGGTCAGGGTGCCTAAAATCCTTGGTAACAAACGGCTAGCTATAACCGGAAATATTGTGACGCAATAATTTTATCTTCTTGACGTTTTTTTAGTTGGACACACCTATGTATTTAGAGTAAGTAAGATTGTCTTATGGGCATTCATCTAGCGTAGCATATACTCAACGTAGAAGCAGCGTAGGCTTAGCGTAGCATCGCGTCAAGGCACTATTAAGACGTCGCGTAGTAGCCGCGGAGCACGGCGTAGAGGTTTCGTAGTATCGATTACGCTACGTGACACGGCGTAGTTGTCATTGCTACGCAGCGTAGAGCTAGCAGAGCCTAAACGTTATTGTTTCGTGGCATAGCATACAAGTCGCTTGCCACCGCGTAAGCGTCGCGTATCCGGTAACACTACGTGGTGTCCAATGTGTTAACATCGCGTAGTGCAGCGTAGACGTCGCTCTTGACGTAAAGAGTCATCATTGCCGGAGCGATTCGAGATTGACTACGCCACATATTTTCGCAGAACGTCTTAAGCAAGTCATTTGTAAAACTCTTTATTATGACCACTCCATGTGTTACTGTGTCCTGGATACAAGCAAGGCAGTTTTCGTGGTCATTGGAGCGTCAAGTGAGTCCAAACGCCTACAATTTTCCCACCGGGACGATCCCGCACCCCGTCACCCGAAGCCTTATTACAGACTAATTAAGTCACGCAACAGATACGTTAGAAATCTGTTAGGAAAATAATGAAAAACAACCGCACGACTACACTTCAGCTAGAACTCGTTTATTGTTATAAACATCATCTATGTTCTTAGTCGATGCCTTATCAACCTCACGATCACCTCTCAAACGATTTACTTATTCCTATGTAAGGATCTACTAAGGTAGGTAATCTTTATTGTTTACCTATGTATCTTTCAGTTACTTACTTAAGTACATAAGTAGGTACTTGCAACTAACATATCTTTCGAGAACTATACGATCATAGATATCCGTAGTAACGATGCTGAAATCCCATTTCTCTTTCTGATTTATGAATTCTCTCGATAACTATCAGAAACCTGGTGAGAGATTGTTAAAAACTTTCTGCAATGATTAAGAAGGTGAAATTAAAATAAATTAGATGATGTTTTTATAATGAATCCGCGATTGTGTGGCTTGCGTCACTTGCGTGCAAGCAGCAACCATTGAAGCGCGTGCAAACCAGCGAGAGTGCATTCCCAGCTATCTAATGACAATGACAGAGCATCCCCGCTTTCCAAGTTCATTGACAACGAAAGTGTTGCGCATGCGTGAAAACTCGCGCCAATTATAAGCGCAGGCGGGGACGGTGGGCGCTCTGGCGCGCTGGCGCAGCGGTCGTTGCGCGACGACGCGCCCGGCTGCGCGCGCTTCATTGCCAAGGCCGGCGTGCTTTCTCCACGATCTACGAGCTATTACGTGGCACTCGGGACCGCTTGTATAATGTGATGTAATTGGAATTTGTTATGCTTTGGTATCGATAAACGGAATCATGAAAGACTGACAGTGTAGTAAAATTACGTTATCACGATAGGACACGACCTCAAACACAGCTTATTGCGATTGAACAATGTTAGCATTTTACGATGAATACTAATAATTCATAACATTAAAAGCGTTATCGTGTATAATTGTGTGCCACCATTAAATGGTATTTCCGTCGTAATCATTTGAACTGATAAATGATGATTGCTCGTTGTTCTTGACCCAATCTCTCGATGTCATTCGGAGTACCAGTGCGTTTCCGTATCACCCACCATGTCACTGGTAGACTGGTCAAATGGGTAAACATAGCGGAATAATATGCCTTGAAACGTGGAATGAGAAAACATCCTATCCAACTTTTAATATATCATTTATCGTGCAACTGATAGAAATAAAGACTGAACGATAGTCACAAGCATAATATTTGTAACAAGCATATCTCACAAACCCATCAATAAATATTAACGACCCAAAATTTTGTATTTAAATAAGCACCACACCATAAATAACTTTATGCAAATATTCACATTTTTATTAGACTGTGTCGAGTTTTATGTGGAAAAAACCTGTTATGTATAATAAAGAAGATCTCAATAGGAACCAAATACTACGTCATAGAAAAGCAAGTACTTGTGTTGTTGACACGGAATATGTGTTCAAGTGACGATACGATTCTTCGATGTACTGATTTATGTAATTTAAAACCCACAGCGTGTCTCTAGACGGGACTGTGTATACCGGAAGTCGGAGGTTGTCAGTACAAACTCAAGGCTAATACGTCACAAAATCATTTAACTTGCACAAATTGAGAAGGTGAAAAAAATAATTGATTCAATTGGTCGATAGTTACTCACGTGTGACTACCATTCCCCATAATGTTTACAGAGAATTAGGAAAGTTTCAGGCTACTAAATATGTGTTTTAAAAACTACTAACCATAGGCAACTTTCATAATTATTGGAGTTTCCTGGGCCACCTCAGATTTTCATGTGCACAAACCTTTTTTTAAAACGACTTTTTAAGACGTTTTTTTCGCCCTCCCAAATTTACAAAAAAGAATTAGCTCATGATAATGATACATTAAAACACACAAAATATTACCTTGTCCAAGAAAAATTAATAGAACTAATACTTACCTATGTGCGATTTAGCGGAAAGAGCAACAATTTACAGAATGGGAATTTTATTTGTAAAAGGAAATTATCACACTTAAAAATTTATGGCAACAGTAAGCGCGGTCTTCCTTATCAACGTAGGATTTCCCAACAATTTGAAATATTCGTGTTAATATGACTGAAAGACATAAACTTCCTACATCGCATAACTGAATCTCCCGTGCACGTAATCTACCTAATTAGATACAGCACTTCCACAGTCAGTAGGCGTTAAGTCATAGTTTGGTATGCGATCTCATTGACGAGCGTTGAACCGGGAAGTGTCTGACAACTCGACTTGTACTATCACAATAGATATTCCAGACTTGCAGGACACAGTGATGCTCGTTGCATTAAATGGTATATTTCACTCTATACTATGATAGATGTATATTGACGAATGGTTAGTCAATTGGTTAGATTCGATCTGTTGCCAGGTGAATGAAAGCTCCCCAGCACCGGGGCTCGCTTTGGTCGATTTGCTAGTCCATTCAGACGTAAGCAGTCTACATTACTAGTTACTTTGAGTATTCTGTGTCCTTGGCCGTTCTTTTCATTAGTTTGTTATTTCTCTTATATCTAATCCACTTCATCGAGCAAATTGGCAGTTTGATATTGCTGATAAACTATAAAAAATATATTAGCAATGTAGAGCAGTATATCCTCGACCACGATATATAGTGTGTACTCAGCTGTGTGCTACTGTGGCACGGCATCTCGTGGCAACCCTATAAGTAAAGTGTAATAGGAAGTAATAGTTAGGCTGAGATTCGATTCTGACGCAAGCGGACGGTCGCTGTGGGCGTTTGTAGGCACATTTAGCTTCCGTGTCAGTCTGTCAAGTTGTGTGCCTATCGTTGCTAAGTCTCGCACCCACTACTGGCTCAACTTGCTAATTTATGACATCCGTCGGTTATGCGATCCGAGACCGGTATTACTTCTTTTATCCACACCAATCTGGTCATTCTAATTCGGTAAATTTTAGCACTAAGAACTTTTTTTGGTTCCTATAAGTCGACCAAAATCTTCAACAGAAATAAAAATATGTCGAGGTCGTTTCTGTTTTTCATGAACAGCTAATACATTGAGAAACTTAAATTATACCTATATTTATTTTGAATGTAGGAACACACGGTTGTATAAAAAATTAAACGAGGTAGTACATACACGCAAAAACTTGAGTTTTGCTCTCAAAATACGGAAGTGAAGTATTATTTGAATTGGTAATGATCGTATAATCTTGCATACGTTTGTATAATATCCTCCTTTATACAGGGAAGTCTTAAGTGACTGAAAATTAAAGGCGACAATCTTTTCATAGATCTTAGTATATTTGGCCAAATATTGATCTCCCATTGATACATGTAAGTTGTAAGTATAGTGTAAACTTGCAAATGTAAGAAATCATCTGCATTGAGTTTGGAAATGTAAGAAGCAGGCGTTTACCAAAAGCCAATGAAGCAACGCGTCACTGGGCGTGTTTACGCACCATGTTTGTTCATTCACAAAGCCTACGTTATTGCGCATCGATGAACAGAAAACGTTCTATGTACAAGAAGGCATAAAAAGTGCTGCATAATGCGAGCGCGAGCCGGACACCCACGTTGCGAATTCCCGTCCATTATCACAACAGTCCCACGGGCTCATGTGACGTACAGAAGCCAAAGTTGGGCGGTGCCAATACTGAGATTTACTTTTTGTATACGAAGACATTCTTCCCAGCAGATCACGCGAAAAACTATTCACCAGGGGATGTGTATTATAGTGTCTTCGAGGCAGAAAGTGCATAACAATACACTGACGACTGTCACTTATGTAACTCAACTCTGGTAGTAAACCAAAACCTGGCCCAGGTTTCAAAATGGGTCTATAAAATTAAGTTACTATTAATTTATTATACGAATATCAGAATATTTTTATTGATTACGATAAAACTGAAGCACCACAAAAACCAACTCTTCTACTCAGAAAAGTGAAGTGTAATGAGATAATTTTATTTTGCGGTAACGCTATATTTCTGTCGGTAGATTCCCCGTTCCTATCGTAAAGTCTCATCATAACTAAAGATAAATAATGCACTGCTCTGTTATTGTTTAGAGACCACCAGGCGGGGGCTGATGTGTAGTGTAGGTGTGTTACTCATCTCCCCCGCAAAGTCATAATCTCTGCACCTTCGTCTGTATTTTGTTAAATATTATTTTTAAACATCCTAAACAGGAGTGCACCACATGTGCCACCTGACCCCTCTGAGCTTTCCCACGCTGCGACGCAACAAGTCCTTGAAATATAAACGCCTTAGTTAACGTTAAGCTCGGTTAACATCTTCGTACAAACTTACTTTGAACTGAGGACGCGTTTTCGTTCCTTAGAGACTAATAGGTTTGTTTTCGGGAGCAAATGTCTCGGTTGCAGCGAGGCTCGAAGCTTTTTCTGTTTACTTAAATGATCTGGTGATTGTTTTTTAATTTATTTTGTCGTTCGGCGACGTCATGTGGTTCCAATCAAAGACCGTTGGGGTCTTCATTTTTTTCAAATCGATTATCGATGACTTTGTTTGTGGGTTCTGTCCTCATTTTGTTAGTAATTATATTTCAAAATGTTATGTATGGCTCCACTGCTTTGTGAATAAATTGGACTTGTTTTGTATAATCCTTAAATGATATAGTGTGTTAGTGTGTTTAATTACCCGCCATTTAGGTACTATGTAATTGTGTCAGTACCTACTGATTTATAGGGTTCGCGTCAACTATTCATGTTACAAAGTCACATGAAAAAAAGCATTGAAGGGAAGCTGATAGGTACTAAAACTAAGGAGATAAGATAATAATTCAGTTTCAGATTTCAAAAACTTTCAGTTTCTCAATTAAATATGAAACCTATCCACATTCAAAACTTACTTAGACAGGAAAGCGAAACTGCCTGCTCAGCATTAACATTACATAAAGGCTGATAAAGCAAGTAATAAGGATTACGTTACACTACCAGCAAGGGACGGTGCACACTAGCGCACAATTCCAGTTCAAACGACAATTATTCACTTTCAAAGCGTCAACTTGTAAGTCAGGAACTAAATGAATTTAACTATTAATTACCCTCGAGTCGTTATTCTGTCGGACAAGGAAGCAGCGCGGGCGCAGTCGCCGGTGACGTCACGCACCGAATTAACCCGATTCTGAGAATTGAACCGTTGTATGTCAGTGCACTTGTCTTGATCGGCGCGCACGTGTGGACAATGTACACGAGTACATGGATTTGTTATGTTACGAAATGTTCCCTGTTACAAATTGAAATTGTACTGAAAAGACGAAGGCCCGTTTATCGTCAATAAGTAGAGGCAAAACATATTACTAAAAACAATTATTTTAGTTAAGTTGTTCAGTATCTACTGATTTGATTTCGGTTTTATTTGGGTTTATAACATAAATTATTGATAAGTTCAAACAAATAAGAATATGAACATTTGGAAGAATATGACTATGTTTACCACGCAGACATGCTTTACATGGTAATTAAAATAGACTAAAGTGGGTATGTAAACTGTAGATATGCTGCTTATGAAATGATTTTTACTATTTATTTTATTAAGTGACGTTGATAATTGTCTATTGTTGTTGTATTCCTGATTGAACACCTAGACCACCTACGGCATGCATTTAGCACCAATCTGTATACTTATTTACCTTTGGTACTAGGCGCTTCAAAAATTGGTTCTCAATCGGGAATACTTCCTAATTGTCCATTGAAATAACGCCAACACGACCCATAAAAAACAAAACCTGTAACCAAGTAATGCGTTGCTTAATCCAAGTAGGTCCCTTCTATTGCAAACGCCTGACATGTCGACTCCCTTATACGGGAATTGATTACATCATATCTGTATTTCATATCTTCTTCCTCAATTGAATATTGTGTCCAGTTCGATCGAGTCATTACGCAACCCCGACATACCTACTTGTTGCCTACTGAGCTGATATTGATTAAATCTCACGTTTTGTTTGCAGTGTAATGACCCCTAGGATCCATGTAATGCCTATAGTTGTCTACCGACTAAATAACGATAACATAAATAGTAAAATAATCGCGTAACAGACTAACAGCTCATTCGGTTACGCCGCGGTGTATCATATTATTATTATTAGGTAGCTATTTGCTCTCCCGCCGAGTTCCTTAAGAAACTTGGGTCGCAAAGGAACGCAAACTGCAACAAGGTTGGGTTCTCGTGTACTTAATATTACCGCTTTAGTTTACATAGAGCAGTCATAAAACAGAGATTTTATTAGCGAAATAGAGTAGCCATTAAAATAAAATGCACCAAAGATTCTAATACTTACATCTTTACGAGTAATAAGCCACTTTGCATTTTATTAAATAACTAGTTTAATTACCGATTCAATATAAATTATTAATGTAAAATATATTCAGCGTATAATAAAAAATAATGTGTTTATAAACTTTTAATAAATAAATATGTTATTACCATACAATATGGTTACATTGTAAATATGTTAATTTCTAGTCTATTAATAAAGTTTAATTATGTATTTAGGTAACGGTAGTGACTGCCACACATTGGAATTATGAAATGCCTCATGATCAATCTATGCAAATCAATTTAATTAAAGTGTATGTTTGTAATGTCGAAAAATAAAATTGTAATTTTTGTTTTCGTTTGTTTTTATTGTTTGGGCTAATCTCCATAATGGATTAACTTCTTCTGAAGGGACGGCCAAGATAGCTGTTATAAATAACTAAGTCTACTTTTATTTTAGGAAAACATTAACTGTAAAAATCCGTGAATTTCCACACAAACAAAGTCGCGGGCAGAGTTAGTATGGTATAAATTTGTTCGACTGGTCTAAAAACTGCAAATTATATGGAACACGTGGTGGGCTGACAATAGACTTTTCTGGTTTTGTAATGAATCATGATTATAAGGCACTTTATGTTAATTATTAACAATAGGCCTGAGGGCAATAATGTTCAATATTTCGTAATCATAAAAAGATTTCTGTTGCATACGCGATTTAATCTGCTTTGGTCACGTTATTGAAAGATAAATTCGGAAAACCTACAGGGTGGAAGGAAGTTCAGCATATGATCCTGAACCTCCTAACGTATAAATTTTCTTAACTTCTAAGTTACTAATACCAATAAAATCATGATTTCGTGCTAACGAAGTTGAGCTCCCGATTACTGACAACTGCTCTGACTGATCTGATCCCTTCGTATCTATGTAGTTCTTTCCTCAAAAGACCATTACAGACACTAATCTGCATGGTGCTTATTTGATCTGACCAAGATGAAGTCTGGACTTTAAAAGAGACTGACCCCTGAGTTTCTTTCGGTGTTTCTTCTCAGAGTAGTCAGATAGTGAAACGCCGACCTCACCTAGCTAAAAAATGACGTGTAAAAGTGTTGAACCTATTTACAGAAATAAATATAATTTAATCATCATTTCTAAACCAACGAGATTCTTATGAAAGAAGTGCCTTTATAAACTTTTAAGGAAAATTCTTATATTACTTACTTAGAATACTAAAGATTATATTGATTGGATCACGGTTTGTTGCAGTTAAAAGTAAAAATAGCATCGGAAAGAACGTAATCTATACGATATTAAAAAGAGATAACGTTTGGACTTTGTGACTTTGTAAGGGGTAATCTCCGGATCAACTGAACCGACTTTGAACATTCTTTTACTAATAGGAAGCCATATTATTGGTGAGTGTCATAGGTTATATTGTATTTTCAAAACTAAGAGGTGAATTGAAGTGCTAGTACCCGATAACAAAAAATGACGCTTGGGAATAAAGATAAAGATAGTATCCGCAACTCCACGTCAAAGCGCGTATTTTGCGTTTGGGCCATAATCTACCACGCGGGCCCAGTGCGAATTGGTAGATGTCACATGTCTTCGAATTTTTGGTTCTAGGACATGCCGGTTTCCTCACGATGTTTTCCTTCACCGTTTTTGAGAGCAGTGGTGATGAAATAAATTACACAAAGTAATGCGCCTGCCTGGGTTCGAATCCATGATTTACCTACTGTTCGTATGGTGGGGCCGGCAGCACTAGGCCACCTCTGCTGACGCTTGGGGATTCTGAATCAAGTTCAGAACTCATGTAATGTGCATCGTATAGGTACTGACGTGTGAGGAAAGCGTCTAACAATTCATTTCAAATCCCATTCATGAATCTGAAAGTCAGAAACATCTCACCAAGATAAATTATTCAATTCATATTTCTTGCACAACAGTAAATCCAAGCTCCTTTTTTAGGCTGTAAAAATATTTGTTCAGTGCGAAAATCGATCCCGCAACACGCAGTGTATCAGTCAATAGCTTAGTCAATAAGTGAGCCGTGCCGTGAAGAATTACTCCTACTTATCTAGGTACTTACTTACGTTCCTAATGTAAAGTAATAAAATATTTTCGGGCGTGGTTCCTGAACGGAAGGCCTCACGCAGCGACCGCGTCGCTGTCCGGGAGTCTCGTCACTCATCCATCCCATGCAAGTCGCCACAATCTCATACACACACACACAATGTGCACGTGTATCTGTACACTTATAATGTGAATAGAAACAAAAAACAACCCAATGACACGCTACTGTGAAAGCAGATTGTAAGTCACAGTTAAACGCTAATGATCGATGATTGTTTCTTGGCAATCATCAGCGTCTTTCATTTTGTTTGTTTTATTTGAATATAATGTACAATAAATATTGAAATAAATATTCCACAACTTTCACACAACGCCATTTAGTCCCAAGTTAAGCTTGAGAGCTTGTGTTAATATTTCTAAATACATACATATTATAGATAAATTACACCCAGACACAGAACAAATGATCGTGCTAATCACACAAACATTTGTCCTGGGTGGGAATCGAACCCACGACCTCCGGCATAGTCAGGGTCACTAACTACTAGACCAACAGGCCGGTCGAAAAAATGTGGACTAGTGAATACTTTTTGGGTAAAGTGCTCCCTCTCCGTTATAAATGTTTATCAACTAACAAATATGACAAACTTGTATGTGCTGCCTAGCCTAGGTACAGACGCAGTACGAAGGTAACTGTGAATCAAAATCAAACAACCGCTAAACGTAGTACACAGGTATTTAAAACCGCCGCAATTTTGTATGAATATTTAGAAACAAATCACAGGACTGTTGGGATTTGTATTTAAGGTTGTTCTTATATTCTGTCAATAAACTTTTTACTTTTTTTTACTTTTATGTACAGACGCCAAGAACGTCAATTTATCCCAATGTGTCAAATTTCTTTGATCGTTTTTCAACTTCATGACAAACAGAATAAGGTTCATATTCAATTAGGAAAATTTGACGCATTGGGGTAACTTGATGTGCTGGCGTCTGTACCTATTTTATTTCTACGTAGGTACTGCGTTAGGGTTATGTGAGTTCTATGCGCTCTAAGATGATTTAGCATATGATCTAATTACGTTATTTATATATGTAGTAATTATATTTACTGTAGATTTCTACCTAAATACTGTTATTTAACCTTAGAGGAATATTTTTTCATAAGCTAAAACACCTTTAGGTAAGTACCTACCTAACTCCTAATAATTATAATATCATGGTAACATTTAGACTTGTCATAGTACAACGGAGAAATTCGTACAGATAGTGAACAGGAAGTCGAAGTCCGGAAAGGCAAGGACGTATCCGGATGCTTCCCCCTCTCGCTCCACGATTTTCCCCTTCTTCCGGTCACGGGACTTCCGCGCCCGACTTTTCAACTGGCGTTAGGCGGAAAATACATAAATAAAATGCATGCGGAAAATTGTTAACACTACACATATGTAAGTATATAAGTATTAAAATATTAAAGTTTTTCCTTGATTTACTGATTATTCGATAAACGATTTTGCGTTCAGTACCTACTTCCTGTAACGATTTGTATTTTTGATTGATGTCTAATAAAGTATTTATTGATAAAAAATGTTCTTCCCCTGAAATTAATTGTAAACATCGACAATGACACCATTCCTGAACCCCGTTTTTTTTTCAATACCTAAAAATGGGGTTTGTAACTTTGTACAACGATAATGCTCAGGAAACAGTCATTAGTCATCAGCCATTCAAATCAAACATACCTACCTACTTAGGCGTAATTAAATAACAATGAGCCTACGAGTATTTTCGATAATCTGACCTATCTCTTGAGCGATTGCTCGTGAATCAGAGATAGAAATATAATAGGTACCTACGATGCGTCTATAACGTAGCCTTTAAGTATTTAGTGTATCTGAGTCATAATCATTTAATAAGATTATTAGTCATCAATTATAAATAATATAACATAGGTACTTTGCTTGAGCAGTTAGTCATTTGCATGTAATTTATTGACAGTGATATTAACAGACCACCGCCAACGACGTCGCTTATCACGATTTAAAATCATGAAATCCATTTTGTCTGCCCTATCAGCTGTCATTTTCGTTTGTTGTGCCAATTTCTAACACAGACTGTTTGACAGACGTCAACAGAACTTTCAAAGCTAGACTAAAAAGTATACATTTCATAGCAGTGCCGATAATTGCAGAACACGAAAAAAATCGTTGTACACAGGAGCCAAATCATTTCTACACTATTTATAAAGAAGTCTCACACTTTATATCAGACGAAGCGAGGTAAAAGTATAACTTTTATAACTTTTCTTGGAATAGTTCTAGAAGACAGATGTTCCTGGATTAATCATATTGATAAGATATGTGGAAAACTCAGTAAGTTTGCTTATGTTCTCTGGCGTTTATCTAACCTCGCGAGTAGGCAAGCCACTTTGCAGGCTTATCATGCATATGTTGGTTCTACACTGCGTTATGGCATACTGGTATGGGGAAACTCGGTGCATCTCGGAAGAGCTTTCATCGCACAAAAGAGGTGTATACGTGCGATTTGTAATGTAGACCCACTTACATCTTGTAAACCACTGTTTAGGAAACTTAAAATACTTACATTAACTGGTATCTATATTGAGGAAATATGTAAATTTACTAAATCTCACCCCGAAATATTTGAAAAACTGGGCGATAAATGTGAGTTTAAAACTAGATATCCTAATAGATTGGTTCAACCTAGAATGAGAACAGAATTATACAGGCGAAGTTGCTATCCTATGTGTATTCAAATTTACAATAAGATCCCGGATCAAATTAAGGAACTTTCAATGGCCCGCTTTAGTAGGGCTTTACGCAGGTGGTTAATTGAGAATTCCTTCTATACTCTAAAAGAATTCCTTCAGTTTAAATGTAAATGATATCATCGTGTACCAAAAATTTTGCATGTCATTATGTATATGATTAAATATGTTAAGCTACCTATTATACTGTAAGAACTTCTGTAACCATATTTATCTGCAAATCAATCTTTGAATCTTTGAATCTTTGAAAAGACGAGAGAAAGAGCAATTAATCAAGTTCTAATATTCGTAAATTCTAGTTTTGTATGGTGTACAGTAAAGAGTATTCTATTCTAATCATGCCCATATTGTCATGGCCAGAGGCATATTATATTTTATATATTTTTGTATATATATTTTATATATTTTTATTTATATTATATAAATATATATTATACATATTATATATATATATTATTATATATTATATATATATTATATAATATATTTTTATTTATATATTTTATATATTTTTGTGAATAATTTCGAACTGGGAACTCTAAACATATACAGTAGGTACCTACGTTACTACCTACTAGTAACTGTATTGTAGGACTAACTAATAAAATTTATTTATTTATTAAAACTTTATGCACTAGTAAAATAAACTGTCAAAGGCGGACTTAATGCTTTAGGTATTTTCTACCAGTCTAGGTGATGCAGAGAGAGACAAAACATTGGTAGGCGCAAGAAGGTAACAAAAACTTGAAAGTCAAATAAATTATTGTTAGAATACAGATACATATTATATAAGAATATATATATCTTTGAATAATATCGTAATGTGTCATAACTTCTTATCAACCCAAATGCTGCTGATAATCAGGCATAACACTGCGCTCGTGCCAAAATAAGTACCTAGTCTTGTAAGACATTCGATTCCAACATACTTGAACATATCTACGAGCCATAGTCAGTAATGCATGAAAAGAGAACTAAAGAAGATTTCAAAGCGATCTTTGAATCCTGTCGGTGTAAGTTACAAGCCTTCACTGTCTCGGTTCGATTTAGCGTGAAAACATTTCGAACTTGAGTCGTGAGTTCGTCTTACATTTTTCTTATTAAGGAAGCCTTTATCAGTGTGGTATTTGATACTGCGCAGGCAGCTGGCGCCTACCGCTTCCGTAAAATAGGTGCATTCGAACCCAATCGCGGAATTTGATCTTTTGTTGATGGAGGCGAGATTTGTGCATGTATCTGACAGGGTGATCGAAGTTGTCTCGTGCGCATGTCATCTTCATTGGTAACCTGAGACGCGGGCGCAGTGGGCAGGCTTTTGTGGTAGCGATACAAAAGACAGCTTGTGCCTAAAATGGTATGATGGAAGAGGATTTTGGATTGTCATCCTGTGTCTACCTGACGTATTAATTTGCCAGGTGAAGACAAATTTTAGGTAAAATGATCTTATTAAAATTGTCATAGATCAGAGAGAAGCATCTAACAACAAGTTGGATTTTCTAGAGCTGAACACAACGTTTAATTTGTGCAGTTTGCCTAGATAGAAATATGATCAGGAACAGCAATAACAGTATAAAATCGATAAATTGTCTATTGCGAACAAAGCTAGCGCGCAGTGTCGGAGTCGTCGACTTGCGCCCTACATGCATAATGCGCGGTGTTACGGCGCGTTACGTGTGCTGCGCGGGCGCAGGCCGTTATGCAAGCGGCGCGGAACCGGCCGTGAGAAGCAGCGCAACACCTGTAATACACCGCCACCGCTAAACGCGCATGAGCACGCTTGCAAGTCGCCTAACGGCAGCACACCAGCACTCCTCGTTATAACCTCCACTGATCAGCCATTGTGAAATCACGTCATTGAATTAATTACGGGTTACGAGCCGTATGCAGTTAATAGCAACAGTTTCCTAGCAGCATATTGTCACTCAGTTTACCGCTACCGTCGCTACCGACACCGCGGAAGTCAAATAAATCAGGTGACTTCATTACGATAGAGAATTGAAAAGTTTGAGTAAGTAGGTACACTAATATCTACAACAAAGGGAATGTAGTGTGAAGTCTAGGACACCAATCCCCTGTATCTTCGAAACAGAAAAAATTATAATTTATTTATTGCCTACGTAGGTATACTATTGGTGATCGAATGTTGTGTGGTGCGATAGACCTATGTATAGTCTATCATATTAGAGGTGCATTACAGTGTGGCCTTATCTGCACTCCAAAATAAAAATTATCTTGGGCAGACCTGAAAAACACAATAATCGTCAACAGAGATACACAGTTCCACGATTTTTTAAATTACAAAAGTACAGCCAGAAATCGTAAACCCGTAAAAAAGCTATTGAAGAATTGCGACACTCACAATATTGTCCCTGTAACTACAGCAATTCACTTACATAATGGCTCAAATATCTACAATACAAATGTTAGTTGTAGGTATCGTCGCTAGACGCCAAAATCTACTTGTAAAGAAGACGCGTATGTTGAACAAACATGTGCGATGCAGTTCCTTAAAAAACTTTGGTGGCCTGAAAAAAATCGAAGAAAAAAAGACACTCGAATGCTGAAGCTTGCCCGCCTGACAGGAAATATGATATTTTATTTTGGGCGTGGGATCAAACCGAGTCGATAATTTGTGTTCCGAATAGAACATCACAAGCAACGGGGAAATTAAATTGTTGAAAACGTTTTATGTTAAGTATTAATAAAGAACAGGAGAGTCCTCAACAATAATAAAATGTCTTTGAACATAACTGAATAGGTAAGACGTCGGTATTTCAAAGCGAGTGTCACAATATGATATTGTCTTTTATTTATATTTTTATAGAATGACACACTTTATTAAATATCAAGTCTATTATGAAGGATATTCCGGTGCTGGATATATTTTTTCATATTTTAGTTTACAAGTCCCTTTGTCCTCATTCGTGCTAACACGTGCAGATGTGATCTTAGTATACGTTCTTCACAGTATTCATCTACAGAGTAGGTACAAATACATTGTAACACATATACCTACTGATATCTTGATCAGTTCGAGTATTGTCGGGTGCCATACAAGTGCGGAGTGTGTGGAGAGATGTCCGGCGGGGCGCAGGCCCGGCAGAGCTCGAATCAATATCAATCAGCATCAATCAGCACCCGGAAGCCTTGTAGCTGGACCAACTGATTGTTCGCTGGCGACGATGCGTGCCACAAATTCACATGTTTATTCACTAACCATCCAATTTCCCAGCTCTTAACGTTTTTGCTTCAGTGTGAGAACTTAGCATATAAAGAAAACCTGTGTAATGTGTATTTATGACAAATTTTAATATGGTTAAAGAATTTTATTTTAAACGTGATTACTTATATGTCTAAAATGTCGGCGACTTAATGTAGATTTTGAAACTACATTTTTTTTTAAATTGTTTAAGCGTTGTAAAAGTTATGCGAGAACTGCCGACCGTCAATTAATAAGTATTACAACTATGCTGCCACTGTACTATACATATACCTAGATTGTATCATTATGTATTGTTTAATTAAATAGTTCCAAAACATCACCATCAATGTGTTCTGTGTTCGCGTCGCGAAATAAATAAAAAACACGAGATGTTGGCATTAGAATTTAGTCTAGTCATCTTTTCACTGCGAGCCTTTACCTCACCGAAGACTTTGATCATCGTGAAGAAGCTACATCCATAGTAGTCAATTGTTTTTTTTTTTAATGCAGACCGTGAACATCACTAAGTCAACGGCAAAGTCAAACAAATCCCTTGAAAGGTTACCTTTAGACGTCTTTACAAGTAAAACCATATTTTACTTGTCCCTTATACCTACAAAATATAGTTTCGTTTCATGTAGAAGGATGTGCAAGACATTCACGAACTCTCATCACTATAGACATTACGAGTACCGAGTTTTATATTTGTCCTTACATTGTATTCTCGGAAAATTCATTCCAAAATGTTACATATTACTCAAACGCAGTCTTCCCTCATATCCACGTCCAATAGAAACCTTGAAACACGGCACCAGCGTCCAAGGTATCGATTATGTTCGGTCGGTTAACGGCACATTTAATACAAGTAAGTAATTTGTTTTACGACTTTATAGCTGCAACGAAGTCTCTGTCTTTTAAGAATTTTTTTTTTTTTTTTTTTTTTTTTTTTTTTTTTTTTTTTTAATTCACAAAACTGATGTACAATCACAAAAGCAATAAAAAAAGTTACAACACAATACTTATGATTGACACCTACTGGGAGTGAATCTAGCATGCTATGTGTAAGACAATTAAATAAAACTTAAAAATTATGAACTTTTCAACAGTTATGAAAAAGTTTTGGGAAAGAAAAAATTAATCTAAGAAATACCAAAAAAGAAACAGACAAATTATACAATTAAGACTCTAAATTTAGTCCTAACTGAGGCTACAGAACCTGCAAAGACATCTATTTCACTACGAAACGAATTCGCTACAGAAAGCATGCGGTAAATGGGTGAAGAATTACCGATATTAGTACGACTGTGTGGCAGGACAAAAGTCCTTCGGTTAATTAAGCGGCTACTACTACGCGGGATGCTGAATTTCACTCTTTCTAAAAGCTCAGGAGAATCGATAATACCATTTAGTAGTTTAAATAAAAACATGAAATCTAGAGATTTCCTTCGTGCGCTCAAAGATTTAATTTTATAATGACTTAGCCTAGAGTTATATGAGTTCAAACTACGGCATTTGTTATCCGAGAAACTTAAGTGGTATAGGAACCTTTTTTGAATTCGTTCAATCCGGTCAGAGTGCACTTGATAAAACGGATTCCACACTGTACTACAATACTCCAGAATACTTCGAATAACGCTGTTGTAAATGGAAATAGTCAGAAATGGTTCTTTAAAAATTTTCATGTCCCTGACGATGAAACCGGACAACTTAGATGCCTTACTAATAATATGGTCATAATGACTCCTAAAACTTAAACTACTATCTACTAAAACACCGAGGTCCCTAATAGTATCAACTTCTTGGAGCGGGCTGTTATTAATCGAGTAATTGTATTCACACGTTTTCCTTTTTCTGCTAAATTTGATAAAGTAACATTTGTTTTGATTTAATGACATTTTATTTTGCATGCACCAATTGTGTACGTTATTTAAATCTAGCTGAAGCTGCATAATATCGGATTCGTTGTATACAGCTCGATATATTTTTAAATCATCAGCATAAAGTTTATATTCCGAATTAAGTTTGCAACCCAAATCATTTATAAAAACTAAGAAAAATAGAGGCCCCAAGTGAGAACCCTGCGGCACCCCTGATGGTACGTAATACCTTTTGGATTTAAAACCCTTGATATACACCAGTTGTGAGCGATTCTTTAAGTACGATTCGCACCAACGCAGCAACGACCCATGAATGCCCAAACTTTCCAATTTAGCAATTAGTAGGTCGTGGTCTACCAAATCGAAGGCCTTCTTAAAGTCGGTGTATATTGCATGAACTTCTTTGCCGTCATCTAATGCAGATGAAACATATGAAACATACTCGACTAGATTAGACAGTGTCGATTTTTTGGGGCGAAAACCATGCTGGTTATCATCGAGCACACTTTTAAAGTGAGAAAACATTTTTTTCTGAACAAGTGATTCAATAATTTTACCACAAGCGGATAAAATGGACACTGGTCTGTAATTTGCAACATTATCAACACGACCCGATTTAAATATTGGTGTGATGTGCGCTGTTTTCCACTGATCAGGAAATACGCCTTGTGCCAAAGAATAGTTGAACATAGTAGTCAGAGGATCAGCCAGGTTCGCTGCACATTTTCGAAGGAAGAGAGGAGGGATTGAGTCAGGCCCGGATCCTTTATCACAATCTAGGGAAGACAAGTAATCAAAAACTTCTCTCAGTTCAAGTCCGCACCGACTGAAAGTGACATTGTTACTGGGAGTGAGTTCAACTGGCGTTGAAGTAGTGAGTGTGTTACTATCTACTCTATATATGGACCGAAAATGATCGGAAAACAAGTCACAGATTTCCTGACCACCCTTGGCAAAAGTAGTGTTATTCAAATTCATTTTGTTTGGAATATAATTGTTACTTATCTTTTTATTTTTTAAGTACCTCCAGACATACTTAGGATTCGTACGCAGATGTTCAGCTATATTCTTTTTAAAATTAGCATAACACGCCTTTATTAACTTACTGCAACGCATTCTCAGGCATTCAAATGCAATTTTATCTCTGGGATTCCCATATTTTTTATATATATTGTGATATTTAGCTTTTTCTTTAATGACTTTTAGTAAAGCTCTACTGTACCACACAGGATAGCGTTCATCTCGTGGTTTTGTAATCGGAGTGTGCCGTATAATAATTGGCATAATAATATCGTAGAAATTTTGCAACATGTCGTTAATATTATTTATAGAATTCCATTCATCAGACCAAACAATTGTCGCTAGTTCAGCATTGACCGCTTCATAATTACAAAGATAAAAGTTCAAGTATGGGATTTTATTTTGCACAAGAGGACTGCTATTATTAGAAGTAAACGAAATCTCAAGCGCTGGATGATAAGGATCAATTGGTATAAGCGGAGTTGAGGCCTGAGACACCAGTACTTTGTTGTTACTACTACTAAGAACTAAATCTAAAATACGGTTTGAAGCATTGAGTACTGTGTTGCATTGATGAAGATCATTGAAGGCTATCATGTCTAAAAACATGTGTTCTATATTACTACTGGATCCTTTTGGGACCAATAGACCAGAATCCGCAATATATTCCCAATAGATACTACCCATATTAAAATCACCGATTAGTAAATTAATAGAATTAGTTTTGCTTTTTTTATTAATTACTTCTGTAAAGTTTCGAAATAGTGCATCGATATAGTCTTGTTTGATTGGAGGTGGAATATAAACGGCACAAATATTAATTCTTAAGCCACTCTCACACTTGATTGTGATCCACAACTCCTCACAATGGGACTCCCAATTTAATCTCCGTGAGACCTCATATTTTTCCAAAGTTGCAACAAACACACCTCCACCATCCCTTTTTATAGTCGAGGATACCGTAGATGACCTATCGCGCCTGAAAACTCTGTAACGGTTATCTAAAAAACTCATGGTCTAACACCGTGTCATTGAGCCAACTTTCAGTGCCGATAATGATGTCGTAATCAAAATTTAAAGCTGCAGTATAAAAATCCTCTGTCTTGGTTCGTAAGCCTCTTACAAGAATAGTGTAGTATCGAACAGAATCTATTGCCTTTGGCAATAACAAGGAAAACTTATTTTGAAAAATGAAATCCATTCTGGCGTTTATCCGTCTCACTGATTGGAAATAATTTATTAACTAAGTATTTCTAATAATTTCACCCTCTTGACTTGACCGAGAGTAAATAAGAATTTACTTCCAGCCATAAAGATACCTGAATCGGGCACGGTACTTAACTGTAGCAGTTACGTAATAACGCAGTGGTACTAAAGAGCTCCTTATATGTTAATATGGCACATGACGGTGTCGTTGCGCCTATAAAATCGTCTGAAGTGTAAACACACGTAAATATCGCGCCACACGCACTCGTAAAATCTATTTCTCGCGCTATTGCGGCTCGTAGGCACTATACAAATAATTTTATTCAGAGGACAATCAACATTAAAACCAAAATATCATTGGAACTGATTTATAAACTGAACCGGTTAAATCTACCATTATGTAGACTCGGACTCTTGCTCTATTCCACCTATGTTCGCCAGTAAATAGCTGTGGGTAGTGTTATCCACCAATGTATACCTTTATGAGTTTATTATAAGAAGGAATTTCGTGCGTTAATGCAGGTATTTTTATAATCCGTTCAGAACTTTCTTATTCCAAAGCAAAAACAGAATTGCTGCAACACCCACGTTTTCCATCGTGTTTAAAAATAAGGCGTCTGTTCAACATGAAATCGCTGATGAAACGACTGAAAATATGTTTTGGTTGGTTATTTATCAAAGTCTCTCGTAATAGTTTTTGCCTACGGTTTGTGGACAAAGGCGGTGAGTCACCGTCGAGATTATTAAGCCTAATATTACAGCGAGCGCAGCACGGCAGCGACTCCTGCGTTGGTCACGGCGCGCGTCGCCGCCGCCGCCACGCTGCGTGCCTGTCTCAACGCAGACAATGCCTGATTCTTAATTCGTTTTGATTACTATTCCAATCTGTAAGTCATGCGGCATTCTAAGGATATAAACACGATTGACGCAGTTCTTAAGGAAGTTGCATGAATAGCTTACTGGTAACCGCACAAGGAAATTCTTCAACTTAATTCTAAACTCCCTCGTACTGTCTGCAGGAATTCCCCATTAGAATAAAAATTAACAAGTAAATACATGATCGTGTTATGTCTAGATAGAGCAAAAAATATTCATAACTATTCAAGTAAATAATAGAATACAGAAGAAACTCAATAAATTACCCTATGTTTGTTTTTCGTTGTACAAAAAACATTCTGGGGGCGTAGATACCTACAGTTAAATTATTATTTTGAACGGTTTAAACCACAACAAACGGGTTTTAAATGTTTCAAAAATTTTGATTTCAAGGTTTATTTGCAACTAAAAGGGGCTAGGGTCTTTTATGAGATTTTCAGTGAAACTATTAGGTAGGTACATAATAATCTATTTTTAATTTAAACAAATAAATATATTTACTTTCTTAGGAGATTTCTTGGTCTATAAAATGGCAGAAGGTAGCTCTTCGTAACAGGTTTACTTATCCGGGATCCTTTTTAGTACCTACATACAAAAATATATTATTTTAAAACGATGATGATGATACAAAAACGTAAAATTTATATTATCATGTTACTAGATTATAATGGCGCTTATGTCTCCGTTATTTTAATATATGGACTTAATTTACATGATGAAACTAGTTTCACGCAATCTTTTTTTACTTTTGTCCTATCTACATATATGTATTACAAATAAATGGGTATGTCATAGTTAAGGCGGAAATAATCAAAAATATTGTATATTATGCAATGATATTATATTTAAAAAGGTGTAGATAGGTTACCTCAACAACATTCGATATTCAAAAACGGCACACTAACGCACACGCGTCCGTGACGGCGGCGCGGGCGGCGCCGCGGCGCGACACTGAGGTCAAGTATGGCTAGTTAGCCACATTTTCTCTTGTCGCTTGCTGAGCGCTTATAACCTATCTACACCTTTTTAATTATAATATCATTAATGTTAAGTAACAATGTGTGAACTACGCGAATTGGTCCAAGTATTGTCTCAGGTCCAACAAGCAGACGGACTTTAGTTTCGGCTCTGTTTGGACCTTTTATACGTACTTATTACTCATTAGGTAGGTAGTTTTTTTAATATTATAAACTAATGCAATTCCACCTGATGGTACGCAGTGATGTAGACATGGGTAGTTCGCGAACGATTGAAGGAAATGAACTACTTCATTTCGTAAAATAAACTTATCATTCAATCAGTAGTCATTCAAATGTGTCTCTACTTCATTTAGTTCAGCCTTTCTTTTCGCTCGAACACACTGATAGATGAACTTTTTGTTCATAGTTATAAGGTCTTATTTAGCGTACAACAATGTACTTAAACTATAACAGAAGCAGAACTTAAGCCTGTATAAAGTATGAAGGAAAATCGAGATATGTATAAAACTGAACTAGTGAAGTGCATCATTCTTCGTAACTTGTCAAATGTCAATCGCACTCTCGTCTCGTCATCATTGGGATTGGTTAAGGACTTGTTCTGATTTACTGAACTAAATGAAGTACTGAACTAAATGAGTGGACTACTTCGTTAAGCGAAAAGATATACTTCATTCATTTCTTTTTAACCGACTTTCAAAAAAGGAGGAGGTTCTATGTTCGTGTGTATGTATTTTTTTTTTTTTTTTTTTTTTTTTTTTTTTTTTTTTTTATGTATGTTACCTGATTTCTCCCCCATTTGTGGACCGATTCTCAAAATTCTTTTTTTGTTTGAAAAAGTATACTCCTGAGGTGGTCCCATTTTAATTTGGTGAAGATCTGGTGCTGATCTTCGGAGATATACAACGGAACTCTTCAAAAATAGACGGCAAATCTGTCGTGATTGCTGGAATCGCTTGGATGTTTATTGTTTATACAACATCATGACGTATCATCACGCCTGTATGCTCTGAGGGGTACGCAGGTGGGTAAAATATACCTAAATTTCGTCAGTTAGGTATGTTAATTTTAATTTATTAGGGATTAGTGGAAAACCCTATTATCATGACATGTATTGTTAACAACCAAGAATATAAAATAAATTCATGGCAAATATTTTTATGGCAACAACTAAAAATGGAAAAATAAAAAACTTTTTTGCAAAAAATAAAACCGACTTCAAAAAAAACACTAAACGGTGTAAAATAACTCTAAATTCGGAAGTCGGTGGCCCATCATGAGTAAGACAAACCCACCAAAGCCACAGAATTCCGAATTTAGAGTTATTTTACACCGTTTAGTGTTTTTTTTGAAGTCGGTTTTATTTTTTGCAAAAAAGTTTTTTTACTGACACATTTTGCGCATCTCTACAGTGATGCAATCAATGATGGTGAAGCGCAGTAGTTTATTAATAGCCTATTCACTATCCTTGAAGACACCTAAAACAAAAAGGAAGTTCAGGTAAGGTAAACTTTTAAATTTAATAAATAGTTTTATGAATACGATATGCGTAATTAAAAATTGTAGAATTTGTTATCTGTTTGGTTACTGTTAGAGGAAAATAAAAAAAGGAAATTACTTTAATTATGGGCTCGACTGTAGTTAATGAGACACAATCCCTTTATCTATTAATTACCAATGTTTAGGTGATTTCGCCAAATTCTTATATGTATTCCGCATATTACCTAGCAAAAGTTTGAAACTAGCACTCCGCTTGCGACTTAGTCCGCGTGCGATTCGTTTTTTACCCTGCACCAACTCTTAGTTTTGAAAATAAAATATTGTCTATGACACTCACAAGTAGTGTGGATTTCGATTGGTAAAATAATTTATAAAATCGGTTCAGTAGATTCAATGATTACAACGTCACAAACTCACAAACTTTACCTCTTCATAATAATAGTAAGTATCTAAGATAGATTGTATGAAAACATCATCTTATTATTATGTTCTTGGCGCAAAATCTTTTACTAGGTACCTACACTATGGTATAAAATAATTTTTGAACTGTCAAGTTACTTATTCAGTAACTTGACAGTTCTTATGAGTATAATTTATAATTAAAAGTCGAAGTTTAGTGATGGCGCAGTGGCTGAGAGAGATGGGCAGCTTGCTACGCTTTGTTTTGTGTGTAGGTACGATTCCTTCTCGGAGCATATAATTGGTCTACAGGTAGTTGTTCCAGGTTTGGCTTTTTTTAACCGACTTCAGGAGGAGGTTCTCAATTCGATCGGTTTTTTTATGTATGTATAGGTACTGATCACTCTGAGATTTATGATACGATTTATGTGAATCATTTTAAGTTTTATGAGGAATTGTTGTTTTTTGGTCGCTTAAAAAAATAACATAGTTTGGCCCGCTAGATTTCGTTTTATGAACATTTTTGTTTTTTTCTCTTTGATTCCGTCGAAATCTGTTTTTTGTTTGATTGTAAAACAAATGGAAGATAATGAATCATCTACATAAAAACAAAGAACTAAAAATTGCAAAATAAAACTTTTTACAAAAAATACAACCGATTCTGAAGTCGCTGGCCAATAATGAATTGGACAAAACCACCAAAGCCTCAGACTTCCTTATCTAGAGTTGTTTTACACCGAGTTATTTTAGTGTTTTTATGAAGTCGGTTGTATTTTTGTAAAAAGTTATTTTGTATGTTAGTTTATGTTATTATTATTTATTTCAGAGAAAACTCTTAACATAAATAAACAAATGAAAAAAGTGTTAGTGGAAGGTTTTATATTATGTTTGTAAACGCACCCGTGCGTGTGGGGCAAGGATTTCGAAAAAAAAGGACTAAACCTTCTATTTTTTAATTTAGTAAGTTAAGAGAAGGAAAATTGCTCCAGAATTGCTTGTCGGCTTATTGATGCGACTTATTATCCTAGTTACATAAAATGATAGTATCAGATTGCTATTTTTAACAAAACAAAGTTCTATTATTTTTATTATTACTCAAGATCGATAAGATATAACTAACACCTGAGTCAATGTAATCACTCGCCATTTTCCAGGAATTATCAGAGATAGTGCCATTCACAAATATTTCGAGTTATCAATTAGGAGGAAAATATTAAGATTAAGAAGTCACGTAACTCGCCTTGCGTCACATTTGACGAACTTAAGACGATTAGGTAGTATATCTATACAGGATGGAAGGGACTTCGACGTACAATCAATGTTGTTGTTGTTGATACCTACCATGAGTTCTGTTCATGATTGTGATATTTCAAAGCCTGGGGCCATCGTTAAATTTTTTAAACGTTAAAAAATCTAAGATATTCATTTATATCTGACTCGATGAGATTTTTAATGTCAATTAAATAAGTCATTTCCTTCATTGAAAATCTTATTGGGTGGCGTAGAAATCATGTTTTCTTTAACGTCAGCAAACACGTGCAATTAAGGAAAAACCGACGAAAAATTTTAACGCTTAAGCGTTTACAATGATCTCTGCCACCTTAATATTTTAGAGGTAAAATTGGTTTGTTTGGTAAAGTAAAAATGCTTTGGAAATAATGAGCCAATTATAAAAAGCTAAGTTTAAGTCGTTTTAGGTGATGATTAGACAAATACGGTGTTATGAATAAACACGGAGTAAAGTTAGTTAGTACTAACTATACTCCGTGTTTAAAAAAAATCCGTGGAAAAAATGTATGGTAAATCCAGAGATCATACTAGTGTATGATCTCTGGATTTACCATATTTTTTTTAAGGATTAAGTTTGGAGTAACTTTAATCCGTGTTTATTAATAAGAGGGATTGAGTTTTAACGATGTTTTTTAAATGATGACTGCCTCGTTGGTCTTTTGGTCGCAAGCGCTACTGCCGAGCGTGAGGTCCCGGGTTCGATCCCCGGGTCGGTCAAAGTGTTATTAAGTTTTTCCATCTGGAATTTCTCAGTAGCAGCCCGGAGTCTGGATTTGTGCCCGATTGATGGCAATAGGCTCGCCTCCAATTACATTTGACTTAAACACAGGTAACTGGCGAAATGTGGGTGTACTACACTTCGGCCTAACCCTTCGGGAATTATAGGCGTGATGATGTGTAAGTATGTATATTTTAAAAACGCGATACGAGAGAGGGAAAACAAATCGAATTCTAGAAATTACAAAGATAAACTTATTGCAATTTGTGGTTAGCTATTTTACTTCTTTATGCTAATTGATATGCTAATAGATGCTCTTCTTTATACCATTTAATTCATCCATAAATTCATTCATTCATTGATTTTCATAATTTTTTGTTTTTTTTTTCATTCATTTTATTTCGTTCTTATTTTAACCTAAGCAATGTATTTGCGACAGCTTCGTGGGTCGGGTTACCTTTATTCGCCAAATGTGACGAGGCTTAAGGGTAAGACTGGGATAGTTGCGACTCTTTAAAATCACTAAATTTATCTTAGTACAAAAGGCATACTAGGCAACTACATTTTATTTGTAACACGCAGATACTTCGCTAGTTTTTAACTACAAAATTATAAAAAAGTAAATACATTACCTATCTTTGATATTTCCAGAGTGTTCTACATCTTATTTACTAATATTTAAAATTATATGTAAATGTAACCATTTTCACCGTCCGTTATTTGCGGGTTTGTTCACCATTATCATTGTTGTGCATAATTAGTTTTCTTTGGACGAGCGAGTCTTGCGGACCTCTATTATCTATTTAGAAATCTATCCTACACATATAGGCGATAGTTGCCGAATCTATTCAAATTAGAGATGTTACGGAAGTCATTTTACCGGAACCGGAATCGGGGGTTTTAAATTTAATTATTTGGAACCGGAATCGGAACCGGAATAAGAACCGGATTCGGAACCGGAATCGGATTCGGAATCGGAATTGGAACCGGAAAAGGAATCGGTACCGGAACCGGAATTGGAGCGGAAGTAAAAGAAAGATGTGTGGGAAGAGTTAATGAAAATAGAGAAATATTTAATTAAATCTCTTTAATCACGTGAATCGCTGCGTTTCGAACTTATGGTTAACTCCGACTCCGACCCAAAATGATCGGAACCACCAAAATCAGAATCAGAGGTGTAACAATTATTGGAAGTTCCGATTTTCTGGAATCAGAATCGAAGCTCCGTAATAACCCAGAATTTAAATTACGTTTGGAATAGATCTCTGGTTATCTTTCGACAACTAGACATTATTATAACCCACGAAATTTTCGTTCCCAATCTGTCTTGACATATCTACAGCTGCATAAAAGTTTTTCAATAGATAAATGCGAAGTATCTGCTAAAATGGATTCAAACAAAGAAAATTTACAGGAAAAACGATTACAAATATTAAACTTCTAATCTGATTTACTACCTAATAGGATGTGTAATAAATAATTGAAATAAACTGTGAAACATATATGACGCTTACGTAAGAAATCAAACTTTATTCATATTCAAGCATACGAGGCGGAATATATTTTAAAAACTTTATTTGTATGGGTATCGCAAAGTACGCAGTTACGTTGTCTCTCAAATGTCCAGTAGCTATTTGCATGTTGGCGATGGCGCATGGGACTGGAGATAGTTCTCGAGGAGTCGCTTTGACGACCATTTCCGAACTCAAACCCGAAGGCAGCCGGACCCTCGTGCACGGGTGGTAGCACCAGCTGGCACCAAGCCGTGCCATATTACCCCACAGGCCGCAAAGTAGGAAGTACATGGACCGATTGGAACTGTTCCAAATCCTGATTTAAAAGATAGCTTATATTAAAAACTTGTTGTGTCAAAGATAGTGATCATGCAGTCAAGTTTGGACTCGTTTCATCAAATTTAATTGCACACTTTTGATGACTGTTTATTTCACATTTCTTACCGAACTCTGAGGGTAACAGGATCTTCATTCAATACAAAATTTAAAGTTTGTGGCCTCCATGTCATTTCTATTGGAAATTTGGGTATGGGTTGTGGCGGCAGTTTTTCGGGAAATGGAACAAGGGTTTTATAACCCTTCTCTTCTTCGTCTTTTTCAACTAAAGTTTCGAGATCCACCTGTAAAAATGTCTTCATTTGATTATATAGAAGCCTTTAAATACCGTTAGATTAACTAAATAAAACCTCTTAAATATTACTTAAGTATTCAAGAAACCCCTACATATTAACAATGCAAACGGCTAACAAAGATAGTTACTTAGCAGTATACTGTGGGAGCCTGGTACATACTTTCTGATCACCAAGAAAGTGCAGTTTTGGAGAAGTGTAAACTCGAGATGCGTCAGAAAACTAACCAAAATCACAGAACTGGCTGAAAATTAGCGGACAGTTCATGTAATTTATTAAACGAAAAAAAAAGGAGGATGTTCTTAATTATACCCGTGTATTTTTTATTTTTAGAGCCCTGGCTGTCCTTTATGCTAGTGCGTAATTAATGGTCTTAAGGTACTAATTTCATAAAACACCTTACCCCGATTCCACAATACAGGGATTATAAGTTTCATCAACAGTATAAATATTTCGATACTAGGTGGCATACCTACTGGCATCGATGGATATTGCATAAAATATTGCATTGTTTGAATCTTTACTATCGACTAGTAGTTATTTGAACTAAAGAAGATACGATTATTTTTACAATACTGATGATAATTTTAACAATTGAAAAAAAAAAAGTGGTTACATAGAACTAAAGCCCAGCATTGTAACTGGCATCGATATAGCGTAGCTTAAACGGGGTCAATAGAAACTTAGGGGTGAATAGAAACAAAACTAAGGAGAAATTGAAGATAGTCAAAAAATGTTTGTTACATACGAGGAAAATAATCCTTTTAAATAATTAAGATGAATAGTGTTGACACATTGTTGTATCAAATAATATTAAACTAGCGTGAAAATCCTCCGTCAAGTCTTGTTTCTATTCAGCCCGTTTTACGGTATCGGGGAATTTTGATCGGATTAATGAAATAATTCAATTCAATTCAATTTATTCATGAAACAATTAACATTGTGTTGAATATTTACACATGCAAACATACAAAAATAAGTACCTAATAATTGAAAATTAAAAATAAATAATTTATATTAAATTATTAATTTTTTTAATTCAAAATTATAATGTCAAACAGCAAAAATATATATAATTATTTAAATCATTCATTATTGTGTGACATTAAATCCGATATATTGTACAGACATTTTTCGAGTAAAAAGGCTTTTAATTTTGTTTTAAACGAGTGGGTGTTATAAATTAGAACCTTTAGCTCAGAAGGCAACTTATTAAATATCTCTACAGCTTGATAATTTGAGCAATGTTCTACAATATTCAATTTTGGAGCTATCAGTTGCTTAAAAACTTTTCTCCGTGTGCTCTCTCGTATATCTCGTTCTTCCTGTGATTTGAGCGTATGTATATACTTAGCGAAGTGACTAAAAAGGACCATTATATATAGGCTAGGTACCGTTAATATCCCCATTTTTTTAAAGTAATCTCGGCATGAGACACGTTGTGCAATTCTAACCATTGTCCTTATGGCTCGTTTTTGTAATATGAACACGGAATAGTCCGGAACAAAAAAGTTTTACTTTATTATAGGACACTCTGCTTACCTTGTCTGGTTTAATTCTCTCCCGAGGGTTGTGTATGAGCATCGGAGGCAGAGTGTATAGTGATTCTTCACTACTCAATTTCAATATCGACATGAAAGTGTAATTTTATTTACATGTGGATGCTGCATGACGTTTAAATTTTAAGTCATAGATAAAGCCAGATTATAGCTATCATTTTTTTGCCACGATAGATTTAAATAGGTGCAGGCAAACCTCTTTACTGCTTTCTATGATACGGCTACAAAAATAGCCATGTATTGTAAACTAAATAAAATATTTTTAGCAAAGAAACCGCGATAATAAATAACGTGTGAATGAAGGCCAAATAACGTGAAAGATAAATTCACTAGTTTAGTATATGTAGATACTAGACTTTACGCGTCGGTTCGTCTATTGCGTTCGTTTTAATAAATTGTGTGAACTGAAAGTATCAGTAAAATGTGTTTAATAGTACATACGTCGTTCTTTATCGCATTTTACCTCTGTATTTAAGACCAGCATAATGTACAAATGAGAAATTTTGTTTATTCATAAAAATGGATATCTATTGTGGCCAATATACAATCCATGATTGCTCTGGGAATTACTAATAAATTCACGACTCGTTGAATTAAAAGCTGTAGACTGAGATTGAACGAATGAAATTATCTTTAATTCATACCTACTGACGTTAAAACAGAAACAAAAATGTACCAACTGAAACAAAATAGTTAAATTTTATAATTTCCATAAATCATTTTAGTTACCGTATTTACATTGCAGTGCTTCTATTCTTCCTCTTTTGATTTTCTGAATTCTTGTCTACAGTTGAATAATCAACATTAACTTTTAGGGTAGTGTATTGCAATAGGTTCTACCTCTTCAGCCGACTGCATATCTGCCCTTACCTTCCACATTTCCGTTTTCAATTTATAACGGAGATTGTTCCAATCAGTAAAATCGAATTAATCTTCGCTTAATATATGTATAAACGGGTTGCTAGCTCTGTCAAGACCTTGGACTGCAAAAATAGCAACATGTTTGATGACATCGGATGTAGATAATTTTGTTTGTTCTACATTTTACGCTAAATTTGAGTGGTATAGCAAAAGTCTATTTTTATCAGTGAACTGGATGTAGTGATAAAACTTTGCCTGTGTATATATATCGGAAAAACAGACCAAAATCTTCTATCAAAAAGGTGCAACAACGTAAATGACTTCAAACCTATATTCCCCGAAGATTTGGGCAGAGGTATACCGACCTAATAATACACCCAAATTTTGCCAGTTACATTAAATCCCATGTACGAGTAATTAAATTCCAGTTCCAGCTCCCTGTCGCAGGTATCGAACCCAGGAAAATAAGCTCAGCAGCTCACCACCTAACTATCGTTGTAGTAAAAAGCTGCAATCTGTAAGTTATCAATAGCCAGCTGAAGCAATAACACAAGTCGAACTCTACTGAGTGTATAATATCCTGGATATGAACAGTAGTAAGCTCATTTTATAATTATTAGTAGCGTAGTATGTAATATATTGTCGTGAAAGCCGCACTTGGTAAGACACGGTTGCGTAGTCGCCGCGACGCGTGACGCCGACTCCCGAGGGAGCGGAAGTCTTGCGCACTTCCGGCTGCGCACACGCCGGAGATCCGGTCCACTTGTACGATCACGACGTTCCACCGACTGACGGTTTAACGAACATCACTATATTTTTTCTATTTATACTGATTTACTGCTGTGGTTGTTAGTTATTGACGTTATTGTCGATATAGATATCTGACTACCATCTGTTCAAGCCTGTTGGGGTGAAAGGAAAGTCTATACTGAGTTGTCCTGTGTGTGTACTTCTTACTATGTTGAAATTATATGATTACTTTTTACGGTGTATTCAATATCGTTATCGTTAATCGTTTGCCTTTGTGTTCATGCGAAATCGATTAAATTGTCAGATTTTACAATTTCCTCGAAACGTTGATCTATTGTAGCTACAAATTTACACAACTTTGTAACCTAACCAACACTACACAGAATAAAAGCTAGAAGTCTCACCGCCGCATTCCGTATAGCACTTCCACCAGTAACACACACATAACCAGCAAATATCGTCGTGAGTAATCACATTGCTTTGTAATCATTTTTGTTAGGAATTAAAAGCGTTCCCGGGTAGACTAAACAATGAGATCAGCTGGACCTATTGCGGTATGGCGTTAGTCGGCTATTTAGTCGACAAAGACATCGGTTCTATTCGCCGCCGCCGAGATCGTGTCGGGTGTGTAAACAAGAGTCAAATTATCCCTGACTATTGTTATGAAGTCTGTAGCTACGCCAACTACGATAAACTAAATTAAATTTTAAACTCAGCACTTTAGAATTTTCTAATACAAAATTAATCAAGTCGAACATTTTTGACGCGGCGAAAGTGTTATACTCGTACAATAGGTAGGTCAACCAATTACCTCCCGAAGGGTCATAAAGAAGTGAAGAAGGTGATGGGGAAAGCAGAATATATCAAACCTTGTAACATTCACGTTTTGCGTTTGAATATTTCACCAATACCGATTAAACGCGAAAAAGATATATAAACGAGTAATAATTGAATTCACTACTACTTACTGGTAAGTAGTTTTCAAGTAAGTATTTATGTATTTTTAGAAGTAGCACAGTTCGGATGAGTAGTTAAATTGTATGACAATGTTCTCATAGTTATTGCCCTTGTTCTGCCGTTATGTTGTTCGCCTTGATTGATGGTGGCGCCCTTGACCGACATTCCACCATCCAGCTATCCTTATACACATAAAGCTTCTATTTTATTATTATTTCCTGTGCACTAATTTAAATTTTAGATAAGTTCGTTCATCTTTATAACTTTACCGACTCATTGTGGCCTTGTGTACCTAGTCGTTTAGTTTGATTTGAAGCGAGAGTTTCCATATTGGGAGAAGGAGAGGAGTTTTTAGGACAATGTCCGTTGTTTACCTACGTTTCACAGTAAACCTAGATCTCCTAAGAAAGTAATAGATGGTTTACGGAGCGGTGGGGTTACGGCAAGTGGGGAGGGGGGATGTACGACGAGGTGAAGTAACGGATGAATGTCCGTGGGAACGGTCGCCACTTCCGCTCCGCTCTGCTCGCTCGCACCTCGGCACTCTCAGCTATTTCCTTTATGTAGGGTAACCTTAAATATGATCGAAGACTAATATGTACTTGTGTTGTTATTGAGTTTTTCATCTGTAACTTCTTAGTAACAGCCCGAAGTTTTGATTGGTGCGGCAATAGGCTCGCCCCCTATTACATGGGATTAAACATGAAAGAGCAGCGGCGGTCCAGTGGTGGCTGCCCCGACATACGAGCAGTATGTCATGGGTTCGAACCCAGGCAGGCACATTACTTTGTGTAATTTATTTCATCACCACTGCTCTCAAAAACGGTAAAGGAAAACATCATGAGGAAACCGGCATGTCCTAGAACCAAAAATTCGAAGACATGTGACATCTACCAATTCGAACTGGGCCCGCGTGGTAGATTATAGCCCATACGCAAAATACGCGCTTTGACGTGGAGTTGCGGATACCAGCTCGCAATCTTTATCTTTTTTTAAACATACCTAACTGGCAGAGGAGAACAGGTATGATGTTATGTTATTTATGTCTCACATTTGTAGAAACTGTTTACTGTCGTTGCCATAATTATCAAGTTGGTTTACTTTACATTGTCTTTCGTTCGGCAACGGCATCATTCACTCGAAAATAAACAGAAGAATGCATAAAAAGTGAAAAATGAATTCAATTCATTAGTGAACTGATCCAACGATTATTTTTTTTTGGAATTGCGCATTTTCCTCTGTATGATCGAAAAATGAAATGATTATTCATTTCTATGTAACTTGGACAGTGTTGTGTATACGTGGAATGAATCAAAATAATTTACAATCAAAACTGAACATGGACGCGTTTGAAGAGTCCGATATTATTATGTCCGAGTCCGCATGCAGTAAACCTAGAATAAAATCGAATCAACTAAACACCCTCTTGCATTAAATCCCACAACATTACGAACCCCATGTTCAAAGCGTTACATGTTTTTGAACCAGAGCAATTTGGACAATCTTTTAATTTTTTTCCAATCAAGAAATATAATGTTTGGTGTAACGTTTGGTCACCACGCAAGGTTTCATTGAAGCAAAACGTTTGGTTCCACTACATTTATTAACGGTCCGTCTTAGTTGCACAACAGGACCGTGTCGCAATGTACCCGGTTCGTTTCTCTGGAAATTTTGCAATATTTATCAACAGCTATCGACACACAACAACTGACAAGATACCGTTGCTTGTATGAAACGTTATTCTTCAAAGACTAACTAACATTTCTTACTTCATCAAAAAAAATACCGTCGTAGGTATAAAATAATCTTTTTGAAATATCTTTAACTATACTCACCCATTATGTGGTTCTTCCGCAATGTTCGATAAAGATGAACATACTTATCAAAATTGGTCAGAAATTACGAATATGTAATGTAATGTCATTTTAATCTATACCTACCTACTTCAGCACTTTCACAAAGTTCTAGAAAATCTAGACTAATTACACATTTCTCAGGAAATAGATAATATAATTGTGTAGTATTTATTGCATTCGCATATTGTGCATCCATAGCAACAACGCATTGCATTACCGACGAAACACTGAACGTACCCTTACAGTTGTTTTATTCAATAGGTAAATAGATTCACAAACCAGATATCATCATAGAATATTGATCTGATTGAGACAGCATTCAGTCCTGCCTGATAGACAATATGTTTAAATATTTTATCCGCAAAAATTTCAAACTCCAGTGATATTACTAACCTATCGCTATCAAAATTATATTTCCTGTTTATAAGACGGTTTTGAGATAATGTGACGATTGCAGCAAATATTATTTCGAAAGCAATTAATAATGTTTAATATAATTTTTATTGCGTAGTTAGCTTATCATAATTGCCGCATCTTGAATTTTATCAACATCCCTACAATTCAAAATAAAATACAGAATTTAGCAAGAAAACTTTTTTCCCGGTTCATTAATACTTATCTAAGATTAAATTAGATTAAATTGAATTCATTTATGAAGAAAAAAACATAAAAAAAAACATAAGCCGTCGTAACTACATACATATATCAAGCAAGGTAGACGCAGGTAATCTTGCATAGCAATAGCTGTTAGTCCGGAATATTCGATGTGAACATCCGATGTGGCGTTTGTCCGGTCTAAATAGCATAACGAGCGTCTAAGTAGGTAGTATCGAGCATTGAGCAAGTCCGTTGACCGTTGTTGTAACTTCGTAAGTTCGTAAGTAGGTACCACTTGCAACGGTCTTGCTGTTATCGGCCGGAAGCCGCGACGGAAGAGCGCAATCTCGACCAATTGGACGAGTGAGTTGTCACGCCGCGTGACCATGCCCCTTGCTCTCTACGTCGCTTTTCTAACTCGTGCGCATGTACACTGAATAAATATTGAGTGTAAAGTCTACGTTATTTATTGTTGACATGAAAGTTTTGTAATCCCCGTTTCACACCATGCTGGATGTTATGACATCTTCAGTGCCAGTTTGTCTATCTCTAGTATGTAAGAGATGCCTTGAGGCATCTCTTACATACTAGAGATAATTAGATACTAGAGATTCTTCATAATACTTGGGATTACTCCATTAGTGTTGGTTTCGTGCAACAAAACTTCTTTGTTTATGTTTGTAGAAGATTATCTCTAGAAGTATTGATTCAATTACAAGAAATCTTTTGCTGACAATTTACATTTGGAAGCAAATAAAAAGACCACTTTCTTTTTCACGTATTACTCAGTACTATAATTTCTATCAAATTTACCATTTTTCTTCTAGAACCAGATTGATCATTTAGTAAGGTTAAGTTGGGATTAGATGGTAATTCAATAGTTTTGATCTTATTGTAAAGGTTATCAATAAAGCTATATATCGTTCGCAGTGATACGATCCCAATTACCAGGAATATTATTAACCAATATACTTATGTGAAAAAGGGAAGTGACTCGATTCATTTGCTCCCAAGTATATTTAGAATATTTTGTAATAATGAAACAGGAATTTTAATACTGACTAAGATGCAAACTGAACTTAAGTAGGTATATTTACCAGGACGCTAGCCAGATGAAGGAGGTTGCAAGGGGCGGGCCCTGCTATGTTCTATTTCTGTTCATCATCTTAATTGGTGTTATGAGGCGCTGCAGTAATATACAGAATGCTGAATGCCAAGCATTCACTTGGATGATTAACGAGACGATATAAAGTATCTTCGTCTACCTCGGGAGATTCATGAGGATTAATGTAGATTAATTTATAATACTCTGATTTTTATGCCCGGATGTATAAAAGGAGAGGTGCTATAATTTTGACATGTATTTCTGAGGTTTCATATTCCACTCGTAGATAAATGGTCTAAAAACGGCAATGCAGTTTTATTCAATGCAATTTTATGTTTGGTTATTTTTTTAGCCTCGAGTTTACATCTTTACTCCAGTCTTTATAAGTACTCCACAGTTATATAATTTGTAGTAGAGCAAAGCACCCAACACAAGCCAATTAATTGCTCAAAAAGATGCTTCTCAATATAACTAGCCTAAACAGATCACTGTACTAATTACAAAACAAAACATCAGCTGCTCAATGCATTTTGGTTTGCATTTTAAGAAAAAATATACTTAATATCAATTGATTTGTTTCGCGATTTCAGGGTGTTGATAATGATATGTGTAGTAATTTACGGAGTAGGCACACCTTCAGTAATATTGAGATGTCCGAAAAAAGAGATACGTATGAAAGAAGAATACGTGCTGCGTCAACACCAATTAAATTGGGATCAGGTTGAAATAACTGAAATCATAGGAGATTTTGGATTTTTTTTGCCTATTTAATTGATGAATTTCTTCCATCATAATCAAATATTATTGAATTCAAGAAAATTGGGATATAGCTGTAGAATTAAATAAAAAACCAACCGCAGCTTTAAGATTTGAAATAAACTTGTTTGAATCATAAGTTCATAGTTCAAACCTGAACATTAAGTCATAGCACAATCGAAATCACATGTGATTTCGATTGGGCTATGACTTAATGTTCAGGTTATCATAATAGATAAACTAGGTGAAGTAATGACCTCACCGCAAAATTGTCTATCTATTATGACAGAATTTGATTTACAATCATCTGCTAATTAAAATGAATAAGACATCCTAAAAACTGAAATCATAAAACTAACCAATTTACTTGGTGATTTCTGTCTAGTCGCTTACATTACAAGCACCCCAATTTGTCAAACTTCTCTAATAGGTTTTCAACTTTATTGCAAATTCAATAAGGTTCATGTTCATCAAATTTGACAGTTTGGGGTTGCTTGATGTGTTGGCGTCTGTCTTTTTGTTAAGCTTTTTTTTTTTAGTGTTGATTAGATTGTACTATAATTACCTATCTAACAAAAAAAACTTTTTTTATCAAACTTGTCATGTACGTATTTTAATTTAACCAACGAAAAATACACGTCTGCCTGACCTAGAATGATACAGCCGTTTTTTACCAGCTTTTCATTTGTCTTTCTTCGACAAAGCGAAGGTTTAGATTGCTGATTGGCATTCAGCTTGGTCACCGAAAAGACACAAAAAATATCATGAATAGGAAGCTAGCTGTTGAGTTTTTCAAACATACATACATATACCCAAACTCAGCAAAAAAGTTGTGGTCGACATTGTAATGTTGTCTTTACATTGTGATTTTACTTACATTTTTGTGCATTGTTTAACCTGAAATTTTAAAGCATTCACCCTCCCTAGGTAGCTACATGCTCATTACTTGGAGGCAAAGCATACCTTTTGTCTTATATTATCATATTTATTATTTAAGTTTTTCTATAAATTATGTTTGTTTACATTCGTAATGTCTGCTAGTGACAGGTCTAGTTTTATTTTTAATTTGTCTGGAGCTAGTTGTAGGTCGTATATGTAAACCACATCGACCTCATTATTTTTCTTTTACTTTGCTTTGTATTGTGTTCTAAAACCTTTCAAAATTCAATCATCTGTCATTCTGTCCATTTACCTTGGAGCCAGGTGGAATTTGGAGTCTTCGTTTGGATCTGAAAGGCTTAGCAAGTCATATTAGCTGCGGGTCTAATACTTATGGCCTCTCTGTCCTCCGGCCCTCTAAACTGACGTCCTCCGCCTCCTCTGCAGAAGTCTGAAGCCTAACGTCCCTCGGCCATTACTAGAGCCGAGAGGACCACCTCTGACGGCCTCCTCCTCCGCTGCTGAAGACTCAAGCCTGACGTCCCTCGGCCATTACTAGAGCCGAGAGGACCTCCTCTGACGGACTCCTTCTCCTGACGGCCTCCTTCTCCGCTGCTGAAGACTGAAGCCTGACGTCCCTCGATTACCCTACAGCAGAGAGTGACACCTTTGACGGCCTCCGCCTCCTCTACTGAAGACCGAAGCCTGATGCCCCTCAGCCACATCTACTGCTGAGAGAGCGTCACCTTTTCTTCATTTCATCCTTCATCTTTCATTCATCAGTTTTCCTCTCTTCTTTACCCTAGCTCCACTAGGTAGGCTTGGTATTAATAAATTCTTATTTATTCCCTCTAATCTTTTCCTACAACAGTGCTCTCCTCCTAGGTAGGTAGGTACTGTTACGTTACAACATTTGCTAAGAAGGTTTATCGCATCTAGTTACCTACCCTAATGTGTCAAATTTTCCCAATTGAATATGAACCTTATTCTGTTCGTCATAAAGTTGAAAAACGATCAAAGAATTTTGACACATTGGGGTAACTTGATGTGCTGGCGTCTGTACAAGTTCGCTGAGTTTACATTATACTACTTTAAATGCTAAAAGCCGCAGAAGCCTTTAATGGCTTTTATATAGCTAGTGAGTTCGGAATAAATTCAACAACAACAAAAATTAACAGAGATATCTAATATTATGATTTCTAAATATCAAAAGACCCACAGTTTGTCCGCAGTTGTTGGTTACGTAATATGTATAGGTAAGTTCGGGACAGTACCTACATTATAGGCTAGTATTTTTATAATCAAATAAGTTTTTAAAACTTTGACCAAATGTTTGCGTAAATTTCAATGTCCTAAGAGCAAATCTAGTAGTTTTTCTAGACATTGAAAGGCGGAACCCTTTTCATCTACAATGGTCGGTCGGTATCATTGTTGGTAATGTAATTTTTGGCAAAAATTTAATCCTATTGAGTTTTTATACGATATTACTTTTGTCTCCTACTCCAAATTTCATTACCTATTCTAAATAACACACTTCTCCGAGCGCACTACATTATTTACAAGATATTCATGAGAAACATACTTAACCGTAACTTGGTAGTTGGGTAAAAAAGGATTCGTAATTTTCACTTCACGTAGGTACCTACTTATCTATACTTATACATAATATATAAAAATCAATGCCACTTTTCGTTGTAATTTTATAACTCAAGAATTTTAGTTAGGATAGGTGAGCCCGTCACCTATCCTAACCAAATGTTTAGGCTTTATTCGGACTATTTAGTAGATGGTTTATGTGAAGTTGGCACAAAATCGGTCCAGCGGTTCTTCATTTATCACATTTTTTGTAACAAATGAATTCAATACATGGCATATCATTTTATTAATGAGGAATTTGCTGTTAAATTGATTTTTTTTCAGACGGGAATAGAGTAAAATATCTAGCAATTAATAAAATATTTTGCTGTTTGAATTTAATGTTTTTTTTTATTATTCACTTTAACCGTAGCGAAACACGTTCCGGGCCACTAAGTAGTACCTATAACATAGATTTTTTTCGAAATAAAGAGCACAGTTTTTCTTGCCAACGTTTGGACTTAGCTACAGCATGGACATCGTAACAACACGCGTAGCATGTACACCGTATAATAGAAACGGCTTTTGTCTACGAAAGCATCGACAAAGTGACAGATCGTAGTAACACTTCTTTCGTCTCGAGTATGACAATGTCAAGACAGAAGAGAAGGAATGTATCGATTCTTTAGTAGACAAGAGCCTACAATGTCGAGCATCTGAGTCAAAAGTAGTATCAAAAGTCCTTTTGTGTACGAACGAATACAACCTACAGTTAACAAATTGAAAAACGTCAACAAGCATAGCTCCACGCACGACGTATAAGTATTTAGCAGAGCGTTACCACTAAAACTCATCTCTGGTACAACAATATGTGATAACTTTAGGTGTACTTACACCAAGCGGAACCGGTAGTCTATATAAAGGCCAAAATAATTTGAGCCCTCGTATTTTCTATAGTGCTTCGTAATTGTAAAAAGAGAAAGGGAAGTAAACTGCCTGCGAAGGTTCTCACTTGAGTGGTCGTATCTTTCAACTGACATTGACCTCTAGAGCGGTCGTCGAGGCCTCTTCTCGGTGGCCATACATATTCATTACAACTTCATCTACATATTAATGAAGCTGAGATGAGAATAAGACGGCGACATGTTTATCTACTCAGTTAAATATCCTGTCCATTAATACGCCTGAAAAGCCTACATGACTTGGTAGCCAATACGAACGCCGAGCAGATTATATTAGTGTATACAGCATTGCAGCCTTACTAAACGCAATTTCGTAAGTAGGCATTACAATGTTAAATTATTTAAATACGAATCGCTACTTAGTTACGTAACTTACGAGACTGATATATCCGTTTTTACTAACACTAGGTTATACTTACTGTGTACTGCCTAAACGGAACAAAAGCGCACTGTTTTTACACTCGTTACAAAAAAATGTTATGACTGTAAAAACAGTGCAATAATTGTGCCAGGTGTTACCCTAGTGTTGGTGTGAACCGTCTTAATACCCGTGTTAACTAGCACCTTAATACATTCGGTTTTTACGCATGCGGTTATTGTCGTTGACAATCCTTGGCTCATCGCCGAGAGTTAAAAATCTACGAATAACGGTGCATTAATAATTTAGGAAATCATTGGGGTACATTGCTTAGTGTGAGTGGAAGTAGACATTGATAGAAACTATTTAGACTCTCAAGTAAATATTTGCAGTAACGTTTACCGTGTAAGTTGCACGTCAGTTAAAACAAAACCAGTGCACAACCGGCATTAGCTGGCCTCGTATTCTATCGAACTCCGCACGACGCTAGGCCAGCTCAGGCTTTTGTGTAAGGTAAGCAGCATGTTACACATTATGTTGCATGGACCTTGTTGCGACAGTTTGTTCCTCAAGCCTCTGACTGAGAAGAAGCATGGCGCCGGGCGGCGGTGAATTTAAATCAAAATTCTATTTCTCAGTTTGATAACAAAAAATCCGTGCCTCGGTAAGCACGTTAAGACGTTGGTCCCGGCTTTTACTTGTAGATTTTTGACAGTTACGATTGGGGTTTTCCACTCGTAACTGTCAAAAATCTAAAAGTCAATGTCAGACTTTGGGGGTTCCCAAAGTTTACCATTGACTTTTACCAGGTGGTGTCGTGTTTCCCAGTTATTGGGCTATGGAGGTAAGTTAGGCAGTCGCATCATGTTATACATTGGTATTCAGCTGCATTTAAACTGTACTAATCTGTGCCGACACACGACATTTAATGTTAATTTATCGCCGATATTTTTTGGTTAGATCAAAATATGCGTTCAATATTTTTGTGTAATTAATATCTAAATTAAATTTGTATTCCACATGAGGGACTAGAAACAAAAATTTGGTCATCTGGCCTGTTGAGTAAGTTGCAATTATTTTACACTGGAAACTGGGCTTTTAATATAAAATACACAAAGGAAGGTACGCTCCAGTAGTTAAGTATCATTTGGCGTAATGGACCTGCATACATATTTATATGTAAATAAAATTATTCAATTAAAAAAGTCTCTAAATGTTACCTGCTCTATCAATTCTCATTCAGTTTTTATTACTTCCTTCGTAAGCCAAGCAAAAATAATTCTCGTCGGGCTAGCTAGACTCGAGTTCCGTGTGACCTTCGATTCGTCCGTCAGTAAAAAGCTGTTGTAGTCCTCCACATATGAGCGACACAAAAAAATGAGTAGGTAAAAAAAAAAAATGTGTGATCGGAAAGTCCAGAGTCATCTCGTTTACAGAATAACACTTGCGAAACCGGTTGAGAGCACGACGCCAAATATCAACTTGTTTCCTTCCTCATGCGTACACCCGGTAGGTTCTGTCGACTTCTGCCTAACATTTAATTTGGTACCTACTTCAATCTTCATTCGTTTTTGTGTCGCTCGAACTCATATCGGGATCTTTTAGTAAACTTGTTTTATCAATAATTATCGACTGTCTTAGTTTAATCCCCGCGTCGGGCAAAGCGTCATTGAGTTTTCCATAAATAATTTCTCAGTAGCATCCCGAAGTCTGTATTTTTGTCCGATTGAAGGCTCAATATACATACGTGGAACACAAACATTAACTGGTGCAATTTCAGTGTACTTACTTCAGGTACACATCTCTGCGTAAACCTTCAGGGGCTACTGGAGTGATATTATAATATGACCAATATTGTGATGAAAAATCGTGAGTGAATATGTTCTTTCCGGGTAGCGCTACCAAAGAATGGGTATAACTTCTAAAGTACCTAATAAGATTTTTCAACAGTTCTTCATAATCACCCAATAAGTAGTTTATTTAAAAGCACCACAACAATTGATGCAATTGTTTTAATTGAATAAATGTATCGTTGGTACATTCAATAATACAATTTATCTAGTAACGCACTTCTAATAGGCTACGGTAGCGTAGCCAGAGATTTTCACACGACAAAATTGGAATCTGTAATTTTGGGAAGAGGCCCGTTTTCAGTTAAGTTAAGTTGCACTCTTCTTTAGGCGTTGAACTTCTTGTATATATCTTAAAGATTAATATTGGCTAATAATTTTAATTTCCTTATTGACACGACTTACGGAGTTCCCCGAGCGTGTTTATAGGTAATTCTCAAGAATTGGTCTTGTCTTCACATACCTAACTTTAACTTACCTAATGGTACAAATGTTTTCGTAACAAAATCTATGTTTCCTTAGTTATATGTAGATAGGTAGGTATACATTCTTACTTCACGAGTTCACGACTCATTTATAGAATCTGAGTACAACTAAGTTTGTCCTGTACACTCAAATATGATTGATTAACACCTTCACTTGACAACAGTTAAATATATACCTACAATGTAGATATCTCAACTATCTAACATATTCGAGTCTGAAGTCCACCGCAGATTCTTGTGGATATTTTAATCATTATAATTATAGAAGATGCAACATGCTAAAAGCATGGAAACAACAGATAGTCCGGGTATAAATAAGTTTGGAAATGTTTTGTATAAATTATGTCCGCTTCCTAGAACCGGGCGGCGTGACTTAACACCTCTCCTTCCACACGTTCGTAAACATTGGATACATTTTTAACAATAATATACGTCAATGGTTCAACTACGTATAGCTACGTAGACAGTGATGAATTAACTCTTTTCTGTGCCTAGCAAGGTTAAAGGCAGTATTTCAAGACAAGAATTATGTATGACCTAAATATAAGTGACAGTACTAAATCTAATGGCAGAATACTTCGCTTCGTAGTCAGTATAAATATTAAGTAGTCATCAATGCAAATGGAGATTCGATCAATTTACCTACAAGAGTAAATTCTAAAATAAAGTCAGCGTAAAACTTACAATAATAGGATCTTCATCTTTACCGAACATTTACTTGAAACAATGTATCTGCAATATACAATGCAGTAAATCGATTACAATTCAAGGATACTTATAGAATACTAGTAGACGTAACGCGGTTTCACCCGCGTAGTTCATGTTCCCGTGAGATTACAGGGATAAAAAGTAGCCCATGTCATCCGGGAATAGTGTAGCTTTCCACCAGTGCAATAATTTTTAAAATTGGATCATTAGTTTCGAAGATTACCCTCTACATAAAAACTTACTTACAAACAAAATTTACCTCTTTATAATATTAGTATAGATTTAGACACAGATATTTTTTTACGCAACAAAGATGGAAACAAAATACTAAACTATTATCTGTCTAATCTTTTCCAAACTATGTTGGGGTCGGCTTATAGCTTAACCAGATGCAGCTGTATCCCAGTACTTTATATGGAGCGACTGGCAATTGTATCTACCCTCCACAACCCAGTTGCTAGATAACACGATACCCCTTGGTGAAACTGATTGCCAGACTTTCCGGCTTTTGACTACTAACGACCTGTCAAAGATCTAAAAATGACAGCCGGGACCAACGGCTTAACGTGCTTTCCGAGGCACGGAGGAGTCTTGATATGTGCGTAATGAATGGTCACCCATCCACAGACCGACCTCCTCTAGCGTAGCTAACCCTTTTTTTTTTTTTTTGAGGGGTTAATTATGTCCCCCGCCCGGGGAGGCGGAGGGGTCTGTCAGACTCTTACTGACTAAAAACCACCCCGTGTTCCTTCTCACACCTGCGCCGGGGGTCACGGGAACAGAAGATACTTCCGCGACCCCCGACTGGTGCCGGCCCTGCGGGCCTCGCCAAGTCAGCGAGGGGAGTGAGATGTTAGACTCCCCTCGCGACGTCTAAGAGGGGCGCGCGTGATCACGACGCGCCGCCACCTCGGGACCATGTACGTGGGGGGCGGCGGACATCCCCGCGTCCGTCGCCCCTGGACCCATTCAGGGGGGCTGGAAGAGGGCGTGATCCGCCCTAGCGTAGCTAACCCTTTTTTTTTTTTTTTTAGGGGTGGAAAATCCTCATGGATGTCCCCCGCCCGGGGAGGCGGAGGGGTCTGTCAGACTCTTACTGACTAAAAACCACCCCGTGTTCCTTCTCACACCTGCGCCGGGGGTCACGGGAACGGAAGATACTTCCGCGACCCCCGACTGGTGCCGGCCCCGCGGGCCTCGCCAGGTCAGCGAGGGGAGTGAGGTGTTAGACTCCCCTCGCGACGTCTAAGAGGGGCGCGCGTGAACACGACGCGCCGCCACCTCGGGTCCATGCACGTGGGGGGCGGCGGACATCCCCGCGTCCGTCGCCCCTGGACAGCGTAGCTAACCCTTGGTCAACCCTTAGCCACAAGCTCCTCAAGGCACTTGCACAGCATTGTACATAATTATTTATTAAGTAGTGTGTTAATTAGCATTATTGTATTATTAGTTTATATTTTATTTTTGTGTTTATGAAAGTATATTTATGTAGGTATGTAAGTATGTAAACGAAAGTTAGTTATTTTATATTTTTAAGTGTATAACTTTTATAGCTATTTATGAAAAACGTAAGTAAATTTAATTGCTTGTGATAGACAAAGGGAGCTACATCTGCCAACAAACTGTTTTGCAGTTTGGCGGAGGTAATAATTGTATTGTTGTCTGTGTTGCTTAAGTGAATAAACTATTTTTCATTTCATTTCATTTCATTTTCATTCATCGAAAAAGCTTCTACATGAATCAATGTGCACATCAAGTAAGTAGGATATTAAATCGTATGCGGAAGACTCAATTGAGGAAGTAGAGGATCCCCTCGATTTATTCGATCATTTCCGCATATTGTCCCAGTATTCTAATAACCTGTGATAAGAGGCTATAACAGATTTAGTTCCATTTAAGAAATAAGTAACTACATAGTATGTTTTCATTGACAAAATGTACAATTTACTGTAGACCAAACTACAATTCACCTACTGTAAAAAATCTACAATTTACTGTGTAGGTACTACTGATAGACCACAGGACTATAGATGATATCAAACGCAAAATGTCATCTCGACTATATTATTTCAATGTAGGTTATTGCTGAGCTGTATCTAAGTATAGTACACCCACATTTCGCCAGTTATGTTTAAATCCCATGGGCGGGAGGGCTAACCTATCCGCCAGTCATAAATCCAAACCCTGCACTGCTGCTGAGAATGAATTCCTTAAAGAATAACCGAATTATTTTACCCGTCCCGAGGATCGAATCCAGGACCTCACACAAGCTAAGCAGTAACGCTAACGCTTGCTAGACCAACGAGGCAGTCATCACGATATTTTGCCCTCATAAGCTATTGAAACTCCTTATTATGCTCAAGCTAAAGGTCAAAGTGTTACAACTGACGCGCAACCAGCTGTACATACTACCTACATATCTTTCTTAGGAGTGGCTGAATTAGCAATATTCTGTTCTAGAAAGATTTTCCAAAACTTTTCCAAATCTTCCGTTGTTGGCGTTTTGTCCCCAAAACACGTTAAAAGTAAACAGGAGACGGAAGTCGTACGTAAGGAACATGCAAAACCGAACGGATTTATCGATTGGAGTCCGGCAATATGGCGTCGGTTTATTTATCTTCTCTGTATCTATCTACCTACCCACCTTCCTGGCGCCGCACTTCCGCCGGAAACGGGCGTCGTCTCCGCTCTAACCCTTACCGCGGTTCCGGTTTCCGGCTGCCTTTGAAGTCGGTCAAAGTTTCCTCCTTGCTACCCTGTCGTGGAAGAGGCTTTTTGGTTCAGTAGACACGATAATTACGTCAATAATTTTAATGATAAAACACTCAACCTCAAAATTCGCATTACATTATGCAAATTTCACAATCTTTACTGATTTTGAATAACATTTCTGCGACAATGTCATTGCCAAGTACAGGCGACGACCTATGTTATTTGAATTTATAATGCTGCTTGTACGTCAGAATTAATCTAACTCAAGAACACTCAACTCAATATATTTAACTATCAAATGAGCGAATTTTTAGCAATAAATGATGACATGGTGCACCGCGCTTCACTAGGGTAGCTTGAGGTCAAACTGTTACACATCAAGCTGACATCCTACTAATATTTTAAACGCGAAAGTTTGTGAGGGTGTTTGTTACTCTTTCACGTAAAAACTGCTGAATGGATTTTAATAGAATTTGGTATGCAGTTAGCCGTGACCCTGGATTAACACATAGGCTACTTTTTATCCCTGTATTGCCACGGAAACGGGACCTACGCGGGTGAAACCGCGGGACGTCTGCTAGTTTCCAGTATAAGCTGATCTCGCATTGTATTGGATTCCCGATGTGTAGCCGTGTGTACCTACTTAAAGTTGGTCAGTTGGTGACGTTGTAGGGTACTTATCTCTAGATTTCTTTTATTTTTTTATTTTATTTGATCGGAAAAATAAACAGTTATACATTAAAATCTTACACTACCGAAGATATATACGAGGTTTAATATAACCTACGACATTTTCCACAACATATATTAAAAGTTATCAAAGTTATCAGTGCGCTGTTCTAAGCTTTAAAAACAGACAAGTAAGTAGTTAAAACTGAACTTAAACATAAAAAGGCGGATTTACTGAACAGATTTTGAAAATTCATTTACCAATCATAGTCTACATTTTATTATCAAAACTAAGAGGGGTGGGGGAGACATTACAGTACGAAATGCACGCAGACAAAATCGCGAACGAAGTGCTAGTATTTTTTATAGGTACGTTCTTCGATTTTGTATTTTTTTGTTGAACATGTTTGTAACAAGCGCGTAATTAGCGACAGTTGAGAAGCAAAAAGCAAATTGGAAGCTTTTTTTATAGGATAACGTTGGACCACCATCACAATAGGATAAAATATTAAGCATAGTAAGCAAGTAAAATTCTTAATAGGTACTGTAAAAATTATTTCGTAGATCATTTTTCCTCTTAACAAAACCCAAAAATATCTTCTAAAAATACTCCGGAGTTCTTGGTAACCTGTAGAGTAATTCGTCGCTTGTATTGCTCTATTACTGTCGGAATCACTCCGGGAACTTGCAACCTTAACTGTATTTCCCAGAGGATCAATTGAACCTATAGTAGCTAGGCACACTAACATTTCGCCAGTTAGGTGTTAAGTCTCACATAATAATGTCTTTCCTCAAAAAAACCATTTCAGGCACTGATCTGCGTGGTTCTTACGTGACCTGACCAAGACAATGTCTGGACTTTAAAAGAGACTGTAACCACTGAGTTTCTTTCGATGTTTCTTCTCAGAGTAGTCAGATAGTGAAATACCGACCTCACCTTCTAGTTAAAGAATGACATATAAAAGTGTTTGTGTGAACCTATTTACAAAAATAAATATGATTTATGATTTAAATAAAGACCAGCCTACTGCTAATAATTGGACACAAATGGGTTTTTCTGAGAAATTCCTGATGGAGAAACCTGAAAGCAGTTTAAACAAAACAAAACTGAATTGAGAAACTGCTCCTTTTTTGTGAGTCGTAAAAATACGTGTAGTTTTCTCTCTCGTGTAAATTGATACAGACGCCAGCACATCAAGCTTCACCGAACTGTATTTTTTCCCAATTGAATATGTATTCTATGCTTTTTGTAATAAAGTTGAACAAATACAAAAGAAATGTGAACCATTGGAGTAGCTCGATGTGCTGGGCTATATATATGGCATAACATAATAGGTCAAGGTTGTAAAGATAAAAAGTAATTAGTGTACTGTCCGATAAACCCAAAGTATTTTGGTTAAGACGAACAGTCACTTATTATTGCAATATTGAATTATGTTACGATTGATGATGAAATCCAGGAAGCGGCTTTAATAATACTAATATTTTTACTGACACGTATACCTACAGAATTTTAAACTGTCGGTGGTCTAGTGGTCGCAACCGTTAGATATTGGGTTCCTGGGCTCGATCCTCGGGTCGGCTAAAGCCATCAGCGTCAGCATCAGCATTTCTCAGTAGCAGCCGTAGTACCGAGTGTCTGATAGGTGGAAACAAGCTCGCCTCCTATTACACCAGGCTTAAACCTAACTGGCGAAACGTGGGTGTACCGCAGATACTCCTCTGACTAATCCATATATCCAGTCTCTAACCCCTATGGGATTACAGGCATGAAGAACTTCTAGAAACGGCGCAAATATATCAAGATGTGATGTCTGCCTGGATGTGAGCCGTTTGGAATCCAAACACTAAGAGACCCAGTGCTCATAAATTTGTTGGGGACCTCGTCAAGGAATTGGTTAACTCTTCGGATGATCACTATGATCAGAAAGCTTACCTACTTATAGACAAAAAAAAAACAAAATTTCCTATAAACGTGGCACAATGTCTTTAAGCCTTTTAGGTATACCATTGACAGCGATGCGGTCGTCTTTGCCATATTTTATACATACTTGTACAAATGTAATTATACATACTCGTGTTCAAGTACTTAGTACATATCAAATTAGCCATGTGTTTGAATTACTTTGTCTTCTCTCACATATAGTATTATATTAGTTTAATATACATTGTATGAAAGCGTATTTTTATAATAAACATATACATGTTGGTACGAAGAGGACGCTCTAACGATCACTTTCGAGATAATTTTTCCTCCTCTATTGATTCCGCTTCAATTAGTCTCGCGCGTTTTGTGTACAACGTTTCCACTAACAAAAAATGCTCTACGTGTCTCCTTTCAACAGTTTTCATAAATTTGTTTAGTCTCATCTCAATGCTACCCGTTCTTTGATTTGTTTAACCTAAAAAGCTTCCCTAGAACTAACAAACAATGCTCAACAGACGTGGAAAATATCCACAATTAGATGTGACAATTGAAATTAATTTTAAAGTCTAGATCTGTTTTTTGGCCTCGCGTGCCGTGTCTGTGTGATCATATTTCATAAATACCACGTGATTTTTATAAACCATAACCATTTACCTCATTTAGAAACATCGTAGAATTCGTAACACCTGAGATTTCGCAAAGCGAGCGTCGTAGTCTGTCGCAAGCTCATCAGATAACAGCACTTCCTCCATTGCACAGAGCCGCCGCGCGCCGCCCAATTTCTTCAGCGGCGCACGCGCATCGCCCCCGCCATGGACGCTGGCTGTGCCGCCAACGACTTCCTGCATACTGATGCAATGGTTTTGCGGTTATTTTGCAAATTCCTAATTATTTTGAAACAACTAACAACTCATATTTTCGTTGAATTGCATTTCTAAATGTCAGATTATTTTCTAATAATTAATGTCCCAGTTTGTCCATAAACCCCTCCACATCCCTGTTTTAGCCAATGTTTATCTAATTACCAAGTTAATTAAATTCATGTAAACCCAAATGCGCACTTGCGGGGTCGCATGTTGCGTAAACGATAAGTTTCGGCGCATCTTGAATCTCGGCCTAGTTCGTGGCGTGCTCGCTCGTTGCTCGCTGTTGCCTTACGTCATAGAGCAAGCGGATTGGGTCAGCGGCGGCGCCTGCGCCTTGTCCATACGAGTTATGTCATACGGACAGCGTGCTTAACATACATACGTGCTGTCTACGGACCCTTTAATAGTGTTACAACATAACATTTGTAATAACATTTGTATAAATCAAATAAAATAAATATACACTCAACCTATTTCCAGATAATTCAAGGAAATCTTGCGTGAAATGTCTTGACGTCACTCACCATAAGCCTTTCAGAAATCCGGAACTATTGGATGTTTTAACACTTATTCAAACATTTTGTAATCAATTGAAGATTGCATGACTGTTCCTTTACAGAATCTGTATTCTGTAGGAAGTTCAAACAATACATGAATCCTGTAATCTATGAATAACCCGAACATGTCATTTTTGTCGATTGGCGGCGTTGTATTCACAGGTGCTCGTACCGCAACCTATATTTATATAGTAAACATCAGTATGCAGGCGCGTTGCCAATTACAGTGGAGACCTACTTTCTTACCTTCGAACTTTTACTTCCTGCGGGCCAGGCAAGGCGGCCGGTCGCACCACGCAACGAATTACGAAAGTGGCGCGAAATGCTCGGCCGACATTCGCGTACCGCTTGCGCCACCTTCAGGAAGTGCCGTTGCTGCGGGATTACGTAGCGCGGCGTGTTACCTGCGCCCGCGCCGCCGGCCGCCGCGCCCGGACACTATCCTTGCTTGAGAAACACGTACGGGAGTCTGTGGTCGCGACCTGCGTGTTACCACACACCATGCAACGCCGCATGAACAGTGCCGGTTGCCATCCTTTCTCTAATACTACCTGACGATTGCTCTGTTACGACAATTGCTCGCTTCTGGTTCTGCGAGGCGAGACATATCAATCACATACCTATCTTTATTAATATTTGGAAAGAGAGTTGTAGAGGATTTACTAAGTCTATGTTGAAATCGAGTTATAGGTAATATTACAGCAATAACAATTCAAGAGTATGGGAACATTTTAAATTTAAAAAGAAGACCACATTAAGTGGGCACAATGTTTAAATGGATAACGTCAAAAAGCGTTATATTCCGATAAATATCTAGTAGAGCGTAGAACACGAGGGAACGCCTACAGCGATTAAGAAACAAATCTTATTGCCTTCGTCCGCGAAGCAGGATGTATAATCTCTCTCGGAACTATGGCGAGTTACCTAAGCCTAAGGCTTGCTTCACGTACTATATTACAGCTGTTACGAAATGGCCTGTTACTTGCAACATTACATTACTCAATGTTTTCTTTTAATCATATCAGGAACTATTTGTTTTAAAATCGGACTGAGTTATTAATTAACGAAATGTGGCTCTTATTTCATAAAGTAACAGGTGAAATCTTTAAATACTTATCGAAAACACCTTTTTAATTTGGACACTATTTCCCATTAAATCATTAGGTTCCGTTTACACCGTGATGCTTAGCGCACAGATTTACGGTACCCATAGAAATCTAAAAATATCTATGACGGTACCTATAAAGTTGGGACCTCGCGTCAACACCCCACTTTTTCAATGATACAGTTGAACATAAATGCAGTATGAAACCTCCGTAACCCTACAATTTAAAGATATCGTACTTATCATCTTCGTGTGAACGTGACCTTAGGTCGTGTCCTAAAGCAAGCGAACGTCGCGTCGCTAGAACACGCGACCGTCGCGTAGCGCCGTCTTCGTCGCGCGCCTTTATTTTGTTCGGCGTTCCCAAACGCTTCGTAGCGTCGACACAGGGCATCTTCCGGTTTTTTTTTAAATAGAAACATAGTAATGCGACGATAGTGTATCGCGCGTTCGATAGCTTTGGTTAATACACGAGGTGGGTCAAAAGTCATAAGTTCATAACAAAACTCGTAAACGTGAAGTATGAGAAAAACTGTGTGTGATATTAAGTACAATTTATAAGCAAAATCGTTATTGCAGCAGATTGCTGTCGCGTACGGTATCAAGTCAGCGCTTATTAAAAAGAGATTATGCAGGTATTATTAGAGAATCTTAAGACCGGATAGCACACTTGCTGTGTAGCTGTGGTTCCGTTGACGAAAATAGAGGTGCGCAACATTGTAAGAAGTCCTAAGGATTTTCCAAATGTCGAGTGTCCTAAAAAAGAGGTGGAAACTTCGATTACAAAAATATTGAGTGTCTTCTCGCAAAATCTAGGCATATTGGTCAGTTTTGTTATTTGATAATGAAAAAAGATCACAAATATATTTTTTAATGAAATGAAATGAAATTATTTATTATGCAAGTAGGATATGGAAATCACTTTTACACGTCATTTTTTCCTTTAAAGCTAGTTGAAGTCGAAATTTCCTAACTGACTACCTCTGAGAAGAAAAACCGAAACAAGCTCAGGGATCATCGTCTCTTTTCAAGTCCAGACATTAAAAATAAATATTAACAAAATTTTCGTGTGACGAACCATGTAGAACAGTGTCCGGTTTAGCCTTTTGAAGAAAGTGCCAGAAACAATTTGGGCAAGCAGCATGTATGTGCCAGCCATCGTGAGCTCAACTTTTATGGTTAATAATTAAAATAAATAACGAAAAATTTATTAAATTTAACAAAGACTAAAGTCGCAGTTATATTCCAGAGTCGGTCCCGTAGAGCATATTACAGAACCTACTTATGAAAATATTATTACTTCTATTAATTTTAATGACCACCTGACTCTACTTTAAAGTACTAAACCCTTGTCCAACCTAGCACCACGTACAATCGTGAAATAAACAATTTCTTTAGGCAAATGTTTTTCTTTGAATTGAAACAGGAAACTCTGTAGATAATAATTGTTGACGTAGGCATCAATTATATCCTCAAACTCAAAACGAAATAGACACTGCCTACTTACAAATAATAATTTCGTCAATTAAGTTTTTTTGTCATTTTAATCATTGCCATGCTGTTTTTTTTTGTTATAAATAACAACCTCAATGAGAATTAGGTAATACTGAAGTTCCTGTCCGTAATTACTGATGTCGGTAAATTTTTTTTTCAAGGTTTAATAGGGGTCAATCTGGTTGCTTGACCCCAAGATCCGGAAACGTAAAAGAACCAGGCAGAAGTAGCTGTAGTTGTTAAGTTTATGTAGGTAAGTTAAGGAATAGAAAATTCACACAAATAAAAACCTGTGCACACCATCGAATCTCTATACCTATATGTGTCAGTCATGCTTTGCATGTCTAGGCATGACTGACACATATACCTACATATAGAGATTCGATATATATATTCGACGCATATTTGGAATTTTAGGTGATTGCACCGAAACCGATCGTCTCGGTTTAAAGCTTTAGATACTTAGGGTAATATTTCTACATTAATTTTGTCCATTTTTTGAACAAATTAGTTATGATAAAAATATAGGTCTTTAACCTCGAAAGACCAAGACTAAAGAGACTACTTCGGCATAGCGCTGCGGTTGGAGTTGAGGATTCAGCAAAACAATAACATATTGCTTATTCATCTCTACAGTAAAAACACTCATTCGTTTGGATTATTTAACAAACCACTAACGTATTGTAAACGCAATAACACAATTACAAAACTCTATGTAAGTAGGCGTAACAAACAAACACGTGCATACTTTTTCAACAACTAACCTAACCTCCTTTGAAAAATTTATGCTGAGATTCGAATTGCATTCATGTCAACCGTTGCACAAGTGCCGTCGTCGCTAACGCTACAAAATCGGAAAAAGTGCGCAAAAACAGTATTAGGGCGAGAAAATTCACATCGGTTGTGTTCCGTTACACCAGCGCAATTCGCTCGGTGCATAACCCCATCTTCTAACACGTAATGTGTGCAACGGTGCGCACCCGATCTCGCACGACCGGTCCCGAAAGTGGGTCATCTCTTTTTGTTCCACCAAGTTATTCCGTAATTAGAAAGAGAGGGTGAGGGTACTTACGCTGATTTCATATTATTATGCAGGAGTATAGCGCATGTAAATTGGCTTAGGTGGCTGTTTGATTGCAAGAACATGTGAACTTAGTTTTGATGGGCTCGTAGAATTCCGAATGGACATTATTACTCAATTCCTTTTACAATAAGGTGGTAATTAATCAATTAAATCGAATTAGAAAGACGGTGCCTCGCACCCTGCAATGGAAAATGTAAATATTTAACAGATAGTATTTTACTTTTCTTTTACCTCACACTAAAAACTTCAATTTAGGATTTGAGGTCGTTTACGACACCAAATCGATGACATTTTAAAATACCACTATTGTTCGAACAACAGCGTTAAATCTGCACCTAATCCGTTAAGAAACAGGCGAATCTCACGAGGTGTTAGCCAAGATGGCGGCACGCGGAAGTGTGTGCGACTTCCGCGTTGCCCTGCGCTGCGCGTGCGCTCCACTCGTGACTGCTACATACATTATTAACCACCGGTTCGTAACGTAATTATGAGACATCCAAATGGAAGACAATTATTATCAAATGTTGTAACACGATATCTGTATGTGTAAACATCTGACGGCATTTTCTTAGAGGTGTTACTGCCGCGTTACAAAGGAGACAGTTTTTTTTGTTTGGGGAATAGGCCCACCACAAATTGTGGCGTTTAGCAATGAAATGCACGTTAGTTTATTCCTTATAATCTGTAGATTACAGTGGCAATATTAGCAAAACTGTATGTAACCGGAATACTGTGAAATACGATAGTCAAAACTTGACTCTCATAATAACCTAAAATCTCAGAAGAGCGATTGTTGAATGAGTGGATAGGTACCTATCCTTGGTATTTTAAGTTAAAATAGTACACTGTTCAGTGTTTAATAATATAAAGTATAAAACAAAGACACGTCTGTACTGATTTTGATGTGATTTACACGATTTGATAGGCAGAGATATTTACGAAAATAGATCAGATGTATTCATTTCGAAACACACTTTTTAAATAGTACACTGTTCAGTGTTTAATAATATAAAGTATAAAACAAAGACACGTCTGTACTGATTTTGATGTGATTTACACGATTTGATAGGCAGAGATATTTACGAAAATAGATCAGATGTATTCATTTCGAAACACACTTTTTCCGGCCATAGACTGTAGATAAAGACATTCAATATCGAAAATAGTATGTATACCTTAGTACCTTTAGTATTTTAAATCTCTTGGACTGGAGATCTATAATAATAAGGTGGTGTGTTATAAGCTGGTTGTATCAGGAGATAAAAAAAACACATTATAGTATGTCACTAGAAGTATTTTTTACTGTTCGTCATAATTTTCAAAATCTTCTCTTAAAAGCTTTGTTGAGCCACCTGCATCTTTTTTAGATGAAAGTATTTCATCTTTAACTTTAACTTGATGCCGCGCCCACGATAAAAACCACACTATACACATCACACGTGCACAGCAGCCAACAGTGCCTCTGCCCACTAAACAATTACAACAGTATCCAGCAAGAGCAGCCCCAATTCCGTTGAAATGATGCTGCACAATTCCTTGCAATGGCTTTGTAGTTTATGTACTGTATCTACAGATGCCATTTTCATAAAATCTTTAGAATAAAAATACGAAAAGAACAGAAGAAACATGCAATTATTTAGTAATCGGAAACAATAATATCGGAAATAATAATGTTGTTTGTCAGTGTCAAACTGATTGAAATTGGACCACAGAGCATCTGCAACGGGCTATTAATTACGTTTCGTTCCACTGTGTTTTTAAAGTACGTTACTTGATATTCCGTTAGTAAAAGAATTAAAAACAAGTTCACTGTATCAATTAATAAATATCTCTTCAAACGCATATAACGCCGATGTCATTACCGCTGCGCACCGGGGTAACATATTTGTTTGCACATTAAAATAATAGCTTTATTTTAATGTGAAAACAAATATGTAAACGCTCCTAAACAAGCATTTTTTGCCGTAACACTTTTTTACTATTATTTCAGTATTCCGGTTACATTTATATATAATTTTTGGTCTGTTAATAGTAATAAGATGATTACTTTCTTCATGTGTAATATGATTAATAAACGTTACCGTTTAATAGTGGGCCCAAAAAAAACTGTCTCCTTTACGATTCATCACAATCGTTCTTAACTGTCACGTGTTGCCTATTCCATAAATAATCAGACCACCGGGACTTTAGGTAGTGATTATATTATAGATATTAGAGAATAAACTTTGGGATATTGATTATAAAATTTCCAAAGTCTAACCACGGGTTTTCATAATAAAATCTTGTACTTTACTTTATAAAGATCATGTCGAGATAAAAAGATAGTATCTTTTTTAGCTAATATAACCATATTAATCAGGTGAATCATGTAAAACAGACAAAATTATAGTAAACTTTGCTGTTTTACCATTTATCTGCATTTTTATCCATCGATGAGTTGGTTTATCAAATTAATTTAACAATCGTACGACTACATTTATTTACAAGATTATTAAAACACAAAATTATTAAAAGTAGGAAGTCAGGCACAGTCGATGAATTGATAGTAACAATGCGTCATATTAAGGTACAGAGGCCAGCACATCAAGCTACCCCAATGTGTAATTTGTTTTTTGATAATTATTGAACTTTTCCACAAACAGAATAAGGTTCATGTTCGATTGAGAAAATTTGTTGTTTAAGCTTATCTGTACTTACCTCGTTAACGAAACGAACAATACAAAATTTGTATTTGGGAAAAGCTAAAATATTATACAAATAGGACGCAGATCCTATTTGTAAACCATGTTAATAGGGTTAATAATGAGATTAGAAAAAAGATTGGGGCTTATCGACACAGGATAATATACCAACAGAAATGGGTTATTTGAAAAAAAAAACAGTTTTTAGTCCCTCATCTAGATTACAATAAAATTTTTGACACATATGTTTTTCTTTTTCAAATTGATGGAAAACTGCTTAGATTAAGCGCATTAAAGTTGTGGAGAAGGGGCTTGTAACGTCATTATCTAGTAAAAACTGTACTGGCTAATGACGTCATGCGACATTTTGACTCCACGTATCGTCGTTATTTTTTGATTGCGTGAAAGAATATAAAATATGTGTCGAATATTTTCTTGTAATATTAATACATTTTGTCAAATAGCCCATTCAGGCTGGAGAGTCGTGGTATAAAATTATAAAATCATCGATACTGCACGGCAGTGGCCTAGCTTAACCTATGGTTCAATAGTAGTTTCGATAGAGTACGAACCCCGCTTGTACTGGTTTTGTTACCACTATCTTGCAGCCTCCAATTCAGGGCTGAATGGACATCAACGCATCCAGACGTCACGAGTTCTGTACTTGATTCTGAACCGAAAATTTCTGGCTTTGAAATTTTTCTTTGGTTTTTCCCTATCAATTATGTTTTCCTTGAGGTTATTTTTGCTTAATTCTCTAGTTTTCTAGTTCTAAAAGAATTTCCTAGTGAGATTCTTTTTTAATAAGTGTCTAAGCAATTTCTTTCAATAAAAATCTCATTAGTTTGAAAAGAAATCATATCTTTTACACTTTAAAGGAAAAAGAACATCAGGTAACTAATACTTGAAAATTATGGAAAATCGACGAAAACTTCAAAGCTGGGTTCAGAATGATGTAGAGGACGAATGATTTTCGGATGTGCGACGATTTCCCTTACACCCTCTACCAACCGAATTCCTAACAAAACCTACAAAGGCAACGAAGATTCTGTCCCCTAAAAGCTCAAACTAAAGTATGTTTATGAATGCGCTTGTTATCATTCACAATAAAGAACAAACTTTAACATGTCATACCGACATAGCAATAACTCAAGTAAAACCTTTGAAATGGAAATAGAATATAGCCTTTGCTGAATTCGCTGTCATATTCCCGAATGACGAAAGTCTAGCTGGAACAAACCAACCATGGACTAATGTGCATTAACCTCTACATACGAGTAGGTGCATAGTTATCTAGCTGTATAACCAGTCGGGGACATAAGACAGTATTTTGTCACAGACTAATAAGTACAGTGGATCAATTTTAATGTTTTATACTCATAATCATGACAAATATGAACATGATGACTTGCTATTCACAACCGATAGCCAAAGACACCGTCATAATACCGGATACAGTGCATAACAAAATCTTTATTAATTCCAAAAGTAAAGCTAAAGCAATCGTTTATGATAAGATGAAATAAGGTAATAAGCTTAAGTATCCCAAAATAATAAACCTTAATTCTGACAATTTATCCGAAATCTAGAAAAGGCAGAGATAAACAAATTATAAACGACTTTTTGTACGTTTTGGCAAATTTTCTAAGAAACATCGTAGGTGCAATACCTAAGTGCAACGAGTAGCATGAAGACTGTTTTTAAGTTTGACTACTGCGAGATATCTCTCGCAGTAGTCAAACTTAAAAATTAATTACTTATGGATTCTTGATAAAGAATCCATAATTTTATATGAAGACTACTAGCTGGCCCGGCAAACTTCGACCTACCTTTAAATAAAAAAAAACTACGACCGATTCTCGCATTTACTGGATATACACACAAATTTTCATAAGAATCGGCCAAACTGTTATGGAGGACACTGTGACACGAGAATCTATATTAGACTAGCTGCCCTGGAAAACTTCATTGCCTTTCATATTTCCAAAAACATTATTCACGTCCTATTCTCAGACCTACTGAATATAAACATAAAATTTCATAAAGATCGGTCTAACCGTTTCGGAGGAGTTTTGTAACAAACATTGTGACACAAAAATTTAATATATCTTTTATAACCTCCACGAATCAGAAGCTTAGTTCACATGGTATTTCCTCTTCCCAATCTATATGGATTAGACATGTAGGTAGTTACCTATAAGTAAATTGTCATAAAGATTACACATGATCTTTTTCCAGTCTGTGACGCGGTGACGGCCGGCCGGGGTCGCGGCACGCCCGGACATACCGCCCACAATTACTGCCAATTGTGCCAATTGACGACACTGCCACCCTTCCGCTTTCTATCCACTAGCATCATCGTCCAAACATCTGCTATCTGTCCTGAATATGTATAGTTATGTTGTTATATCAATAACGACATATTTCAATTTTCAAGGACCAAGTGTTCCTTCATCTGGTCCTTCAGTTACGTTTGCATCGGTAACATCGTCTCGCCGTCCAGCTAACAAGTTTACATTGTGCAACATTATTACGTGAATAAATACCCGTTCCTTTATTGGTATTAATTCTATACGTAACTCATCAACATCTGCGATTCACGCCTCTTGATCATTGGTTGTAGATTTCCGCCAAAGAGAGCCTACAGATTTAAGTAGCTTTGCAAGTAATTTAGACGGTAAATTAGTTTTTATAACACGACTTTAATTAGTGAATTAAGGCCATCGTATGTATGTAACACTCGAGCAATTTAGAGCTCGTCTGGTGATCATGAGCGTTTATTGCTAGGCACGCACACAGTGACAGGTTATTTGATTTCTTTTCGCAAACGTAACAATTGCTTCAATTGGCCACTGTCAGTCACCCTTCCGCTTTCGAGATGTACTCCTACTCATATATCACATTATAGCACGTTTGGCTTATGAAACTGCGTGACATAATTCTTATTTACTTACTACTAAACCCGCAGAGAACATGATAATGAGGATTCCATTATCACAGAGTTCATTAAATACTTGCTAAACATTACAATTTCTTTATGAACTGACGTAGGTAGTTAAAGCAAATATGTTACGTTGTTTCCTTATTATTATTATTGTTGGAAAAATAATTATTCTCAGGAAACGTATAGGTTAATTTGTTTATGACGTACGTAAATGGTTAGTAATGCATTTAAATTTTTAAATAAGAATGATTGATTGTAAATGAATCAAAAAGTAACGTATAAACGTAAAGGTTTACGTCCGTTTTACTTAGTAGCTAGTTGCTTACACTAAATAGTTGTACATAGTCGCTCGTTTCCGTGTTTTTATCTTCCTACACGTGTCGTGTTAGATTATATAAGACTGGAATATATAGTGATATGCTGATGATTATTGTAAATGACTAATATGGGCATGATATATTTATACAATTATCTATTTATTTTATCTGCAGTACAGGAAGTATAAAAAAATGTTGCAAGAGTCCTACGCGTATGATGCAACAAAGTCTGCAGTAAGTTTTTTTATTACGAATACCAAGATAATAATAAAAATCATTAAGTCACCTTTTGTTTCGGTTAGTATTTCACGCCTTATATCTTAGATGATCCGTTAAAGACTTTAGGTTTATAATAAATAACATAAATCTTTTATAGAACATACGATAGCGGAAAAGTTTACGGGTATTAGGTACTTGTCATTGTTTATGTTAATGTTAGAAGATATTATTTTGCTATGCTAATTGGCGGTTGTTGTGTACGGTACTGCGATGACGTCAGTGTTGATTCGCGCAGTTTCCGGGACAGCTGGCCGCGGACGTCGATAGCTTATCAGAACTACGCCGAGGTGGATGATCGATATATCGTACTGTTTGTGGAAGTGCACCTCTTATCATACTGTTACACATTACATTTATCTAGTGTGTTATTCTACTTTATCATTTTTTTTTATTTAAATTAATGTTGTACTTATGCCTTTGCTCCAGAAACAATGGGAAAAAATAATTGTCAGGTGTCGCGAATTTAGTTTATTTGGTATCTTTGGCTAGATAGATTTTTTGTGATAAAGGACAGATTATTATTTAATCAACCAATAGATAACCTATGTATGATTCGACAAATTTTAATAACACTTAGTCATGAAAACTTATCTACATATAACGATGGGAAATTTTAGTCAAAATCGTTCAGTCTTATTCAAATTAATCTTATGTCAAGTCATTTGATTGGCTGCGGTTATATTGGTCAACCAATCACACAGCCATCATGTGCGCTATCAGTTTTGTGTGAGCTACATTCAATTACATGCACGTTACTAGAATATTTGCAAGACTGAAAATTCGAATATAGTCAAACTATTTACTACAAAATCAACTAATCATTCGCTACTTTAAAAAAAATATATATACCGAACTAATTGAGAATCTCCTCCTGAAGTTTTCTCGGCCGTTTAACAAAGAACGGAACAGAATTTTCAAAGCTTTTTAAAGCCAATCAAGATATCAACCAACCTATTTAGTTCAATTTAATGTACAAATAAGTACTAATTTAATCAAAAATTGTTAACCAAGTATACACACACACACTAAAAATTAAAATTATCCCCATTGCCATCGACTGGAATAGTATCCAAAAGACTTGCGGCATGGCCAGGTTGTAGTGCAATGCTTGTTCTTTGACCAAGATAAAAGCCAGCCCATGGGTCATCACGCGAAGCGTCAGCCAAGCCAAGTATCAAATTCTTAGGTACCTACCTATTATACAGTATGAACTGTACATTGGTAATGAAATGATGGAATGATGAAATGATGATATGAAATGAAATGATATTTATTTCTGTCAGTAGATCTTCCCAGATACTTTTACATGTCATTATTTTTTTAAACTATATGGCACTAAATGACATTTCCAAAGTGACTGATCCCTGAGAAGAAATGCCGAAAAAAACTCAGGGGTCATGGTCTCTTTTAAAGTCCAGACATAAGATTGTATTAATTTATTATGCGAGTCTCACAATGCAGGGAAAAGTCTGGAAAAGTCTTTTGAAGAAAGAATCAATCCAGCTTTGAGTTGACCTGTCCAGACAGAGGGCATGCATGCTTCTGTCATCGTGTAGCTCAAACCTATTTCAGGGTGCTCGACGACCCACCAGCATCAGGCCAGGCTCGGTAGCAGTCAAACAGCTAATCAACCACACATTATGTATTTATGGGTGACAAAAGTACATATTCTGTAAAATGACCACATCAATTTTGAACTAAAACTTATCAAACCTATGTAGGTTCAAAATGGGCTATTTCACAAAATTTTAATTTATAGTCCGTCATCTAGATTACAAAAAAAATTTCGACAAGTATTAATTTATTTTTCAGATTGATATAAATCTGCTTAGATTAAGCGCATTAAAGTTGAGGAGAGGGTGCTTATAACGTCATTACCTAGTATAAACTGTATTGGCTAGTGAAGTCATGTGAAATTTTGACTCGATATATCGCCGTTATTTTATGATTACGTGAAAAAAGAAAAAATATGTGTCGAATATTTTCTTGTAATCTAGATGCGGGACTAAAAACTAAAATTTTGTTAAATAGCCCATTTAGTCATAGGGATTTTGTATTAGGTACTTAATATTAAATTTGTAATATGTTTTATGATAAATAATAAATTAATTAAACCTTGAAGATACTACAATTTGGTTCCAAGTACTTAAACAAAGGATTTAATTTAATATATGCTATTTTATATATTATGCTGAAGACTTTCTAGAATTTAGGTAGGTACCTACTTACTGGGTTTTTGTTAAAAGTCTGAAAATCCTGAAGCGTATGGAAATACGTGATTGATAATAATTCATGTCTCATACCGTCCAGTACGTCAACTTAAGAATTAAGGAAAACCACAAAATATGAATAAGCGACGAATATTTCTTAAGTATTGTAACAATATAAATAAAAAAAAATCGTCAGAGGCTCTAAATTTTCAAGTTTTTGTTCTTTTTATTTCAATTTGATTTCTTTTTAACCCAATGAGATTTTCAATGAAAGAAGTTACTCTGGTATTCATTTCGAGGAAAACTCGCATGGAATTATTGACAGTTTGAAGCCATTATAGTCACAAAAATACGGTAAAATTTAGAAAAAATCGACGAAAAATTTCATGGCTGGGAGCGTTGAAGTAAAGCAGTTTTTACAAAATTTGGAGGCGAGGTGAGGTTTAGAATCAAGTAGAAGTTATGGTGGCCAGATATGTTGTCCCATACAGCCCATGTAACAATAATGAAATAACTAAAATATCGTCGATAGTAAAAGTTATTGCATCTTGCTCGAGATTGGTTCGCATGATGTTTTTTTAACGAAGAAATCACATTGTTTTCCTCTCGGGACGGTGGAGAGTGACAGCGGCTTGCGTGCGCCGCAGTCGACGCCCCCCGGGTTTCTAAGCGCAGCGCGCGTGACCAATTGGTATCATGTGTCTTCAATTTAGATCTAACTCACTGTGTGGATCGTATTACCTATTGTCAACATGATTACGTATTTTTATAGCCCCAAAGACGACCATTTTCGTCCATATTTTAGAGTACCTAGTGGATTGATTTACTAACCCATAATGTTGAATTTATGAAACACGATGATGAAGTGAGCTGATGTAAGGTCGGCAACCGAATTGCGACACATACAGTCATAACCCCAAAGAATGTCGAATGTAATCAGAATCCATTGCTTCATATATTTCAAAAGTGGCTCTGCTTGACAACGTAAATAAAGCAATGAATATTGTTTAATTGTCAAATTGAACATTATGATGGTCAATATGATTAACGACAAATTTTATATTACTGACGCACCTGCCTATCAAATATATTGTAATCATCCAATTAAATGATTTGTTATCGTCCTAAGAAGCTCACGAAGTCAATCCATCATTTTATTCATCACTTCATGAAAATGCGGTTAATTTAGCATACCTACTTGAGGCAATCTGTAACATATAAGGATAAAACAGGAGTTATTACGCTTTATCTGGTAACATCCGGGACACAGTTGTTCATAAAGAATTAATTAAAGCCTGTTTGTATCCTGAATCTCGAGGAAATTCGAGGAGCGGTTGAACAGGTGCCAAGTTGCAAGCCATGAAACGCGAAGTTGCATCGAATAATTAATCGTGTGAACAACGATATCCGGCTTGGATTCCATTCATTTTCCTTTGGCTCGCAGTTTTTCTCAAGTGGCGTGACGCAATCGCGGATGTTCTAACCCTCGTAGTAGCTATTGTCCTGACATAATAATTGGCGATACCTCATTAATGGTCAAACACTATCTGGAACGAAGACGTAATTTAATACATTTCATTTCTACCGTCCAAATTATCTTCCAGAAAATACTGAACATAAGTAGCTTTCGTTATTTATCCACAATCTCGCTCTCTCGTTTTTTTCCGGGCTTATGAAGATTTATAAAATAATCCGATAAATAACCTAATGTGTTACCTATGTAGGTTTTATATACATAAATATCAAGTTTCCATGACACTTCGTAGATAGGTTACGTTGATCCTTAATTAGGGAAAACCAAAATACGCAACTATACTACTTTCTTGGCAAACAATTTTATAGATCCATCGAAAAATAATTATCAAAATTCTAATAGATACATAATCATATCTCAAGAATCATATGTCTAGACTGATTGCATTATATCATATGCATGTAGGTAATAAACGTAGGTAGGATACCAAGAAATACCAGTGTAAAATAATCGTAACATTGTACTTGATCTGCCTGTTTAACTGTGTTTGTAAGTTTTTGTGTTCGCCAGTGTACGGTAGAAAGTCGAGACCTTGGCATTAGCCTTGCGCGTGGAAAACTATTGACGATACGGAAGCGCCCGCGCATTGTTTTAACGTAGATTACGTAGATCGGCGCGGGGGGAGGGAAGACGGGCCGCGGGGGAGGCGACGCCGAGGAAACGGATACATTATGCGACTAACGACTTGTTGTAAGTATTTACTGATATAATGGCACTTCTCAAAACTCGTTTGCCGTATTGGTAACTGAATATGTCACTTTTTAATTAATAAATCTTATTGGATATCCTGCGACATTTCAAATGGATTTTATTAAAGTTTCAACGTGTCTATCTAACCAAACTGAACACCGAAATTAAATAGGTTTATGATCGACATTATTCGAAGGTGAACCAGTTACCTTACAAAATACTCTACTTTCATCGAGTTACCAATATAAAATGATTCATAAACATACACAAGATACAATTAAACAGTCAATAATAAACATTTATCAGCGGAAATTGAGATTATAGATTACTTCGTTATTTAAAACAATTCATTATTGCGTCACTTTACGAAAACATTTTTTATTTTATTATTAAGTCACCATAACTTCTACCATCTGGCCTAAAATGAGAGCTAAGGTCACAAATTAATGAGTTAAATACAACACGATAAACTACCTAGCTGTTTTCAGTTTTTCTACTTCTTTTCCAAATTAGCATAATTATCCTTATTAATTATATTAGGTTATTTTGTAGGTTTGAAACATAATTTAATATATTATAATGTTTGTTTAATTGCCGATCACCAGTAGGTAACACATTTAACACTTGGAAAAATATCTTTGAAACATTGTTATTTTGCAGACGGAAAATTAGTATAATTACTTTAACAATATTTTTACATACGAGCGACACCGTTGTGCTATTATGGAAGTATGAAAAGCACATACCTATTAGTTTCACAAATATTAGTGTAGAGCCGCGCTATCTTTAATACTTACATTAATACGAACCTAAGATGCTATATTTCGCTTAAGGTAAGTTAGTTAAAGTTTACACTGAGATGCTGAAAACGGTCAAATTATTATCACTTAGCCACCCCTAATGAATATTATTGTAGCTAAATCAACAGCTTAATTACTAGGTAAATCAATATGTCTGAATGTCGAACTGTATGGGAACCAGAAAGATTGATTTATCTGATCCTTTTTATTCTAAACTAGCAGACGTCCCGCGGTTTCACCCGCGTAGTTCCCGTTTCCGTGGGAATACGGGGATAAAAAGTAGCCTATATCGTCCGGGAATAGTGTAGCTTTCCACCAGTGCAATAATTTTTAAAATTGAATTACCTATAAGTTCCGAAGATTACCCCCTACATGCAAACTTACAAACTTACAAACAAACGAATTTTACCTCTTTATAATATTAGTATAGATTTATATTTTATAGGTACTGTTATTAATCTCTAGCGGCAACCTAAACAATTAGTTGGTGCATTTTTTTAAACAAGGTATTTTGAATTAAGTTTGAAAACTAAAATGCAATATACAACCACAAAATTGGACTTATGAAATGGGAGTATACCTATTGTATTAGTTGTGTAACGTAATCCCATGGAGTAAAATAAGACTGGCATTTAAAAAAAAAACTTGTATTTATAGCAGCCTAATGATAAAATACGTGCACAGTAAAGCAGTGTGTGTAGCTATTCCCAAAGGTAAGGGCTGCTCGTGTTGTGTTACAGTGACCGCAGCGCAAGCGCAACAAAAACAAAGCAAGAGCATGTCCTCAATCGTGCGTGTCCTGCGGTCCGCTCACGCGCAGGGCTTACTGTCACCTCTACTGACAAACAACGCCAACTTTTAGGTGCCTTTAGGAGTTGTGGAGAAAGTTATTTATATTTTTCACTTACTGTGCCAGCCATTAAGCAAATAGTATTGATTAAAATATTGGGAAATTCACTGAATTTTCTTGTATCTAATCTTTCGATGATACTCACACATGTTCGGTACCTAATATACGAGCACAATCAACAAACTACAATAAATTGTCATAATATATTATATGGAATAAAAATGTATAGTAGCAAATGATAATTTTAATACCTACGTCACACGCCTACAAACAAATTGATTTACACTTACGAACTAGAAAATTCTCTTATCATGGTGTGAAAAATATTTCATTATATCACAGCCTAAGATTTGAACATAATTATGTTAGTAAGTCCGATTTAAAAGGTTCGGTGTCTGTTTATGGCTGATGTTACGTGGCAGAGGTATCACCTACGTGCGATGTGTGAATCATAACAAATTGTCTGTACCTATACACTTTGGTGACGTTTGTTTACAATAGCCACGATTTACCTACAGTTGTTGCTGTTCCTAAGCCGATCGTAGCGAACATACTGAATTTCACTTTCGAACATTGGGAATATTGGGATGTCTAATTAAACTTATAGTGGTATAGGGCCCTCAGGGATAATAGTAAATTATTTAGCACATAACGATTGTAATTTAAGTGACAATGTAGCGTTGTTTTGAATTGTAAGTAGGTATCTACTTACATAATTATGAAATATAAGTTAATCTTTTTGAGAATGTTTGTGCGTGTTTTGTTTTCGTCACTACACAACCCTACTCGCACCTTTTTCTCGGGCTCTGCGGTGGGCGGGGAAAGGGGCAGGAAGCCGCAGGACATCCGACACGTACAGGAAGCAAAACCAGTTCTCGAGGCTTTGTCCCTCAACAACCTCCCGGTCCCCAGGCCGCCTCTCCCCTCCCGCTTGTCCGACCACATTCCTGTAGAGCCTCCGTGCGCAGGCGCACCCTTTCTTCAAACATCACACTGATGATAACTAATAAGAACTAAATGACTAATTAATCATTACACTGGTAAAGGCCTGCAATTTAACAATAAATACATTTTAATAGGATTCATTATAATTCTACGAAAACGAATCCGAACATTTAATTATAAAATCATTAAACTTTATATTTAGGTACTTACTCACGTGGACCAAGCTGAATACGTCTTCTCCAACTAGACTAAAATTTTACATGTTTTGCATATTTTAATACCGGTCCAACCACGTTATGCTAACGTCATGTCTAAGTAATTCGTACAATTTATTTATTCTAATGCAAATTAAGTGATTTACAACCAGATTCACGTGTTGTAAGAATATCTGTCATAATAATTTTATTAAATAGCAAGGAAACAACTTCAACTCATCCTTATTCATTATTTTATACTTTATGTTCAAGAAAAAATGTACTAAACAATTAATTACGAAATGATGTGATCCAAACAAACATTGTGGCACACAAACATCTACCCAGACATAAGTATGAGACTCTAAATCTAAATGCGTCGCAGCAAGCAATTTTCTCTATAAATACAACGGGCTACGTCGTCAAGTATATGATTAACTCCGGCGAATGTCTCCGTGAAGCGGAAAAACGTCGGCACCCAAAATAGATGCTGAATATTTCCGACTCGTATTCCTCACTACTTGTGAAAATGGTATCTAAAGACGGTCGGCGCGCGCGCAACTTCCGGAGCACCGATAAACATGGCGGCGACGAGCCAACATGGCGAAGTTTCCGGTCGCGCTGATTCACATATGATGGCGTCTGACTTTGGCTTGCTCACTGCATATCTGTATTATGATTCAACCTTACACAACACGTAGATGTCCAGACTAACAGCTTTTAGAGTTCGTTGTCTAGCACATATTCATAAATAAATATGTGCCTATTCAAATCTATAGAGTTTGTCATTCATGACCAAACAATATGTGTAAGCATTAATGAAAATAATGTAAAAAGAAAGAAGATAACAGACCGATAAGGAATTAAACATGAGTAGACTTCAATTAGATATCTTAATTAATTTAAAAGATACTTGTACCTAGCCCAATCAACATTTCCTGACTGTGATCGATTATATCAATGTCACTAATGTGTTTCTGCAAAGAAGATAAACATTATTTGCGTAAAATGATGAAGTTGATGCACTGATTGTCGCAGGTATATTCAGAACACGTGTGTCTATCGAATACCGCGTCAGTGCGTCTGAGAATCTCGTCGAACCTCGTGATTTCAATTTCTTATTTGTATGTTGTGTATGAATTGAAGTTGAAATTGTACATCGCGCGAATGATTCATGTCTCTATCAGTTAAATTGGAAATCGAATGATGTTTTTTTATTACTTGATTGTTGTACCAGTCCATTTGTGTCACTTGGATCGTGCCAATTGTAGGTATTCATTTGACTTTGCTCACTTGGCGGTCAAATATAAGCATTTAAAGGTGTCAGTTTTAGTTTAAATAAGTATGTTTAAAACATACGTAATTAATCAGAAAGAAATATGAATACATTTTAGAAGCATATCGTTCAGTCAAGGGATTATCAGTATTTATGCGTTTTATTATCATTCTTTGAGGGGTCAAATATTAATAAACCCGCTAAGGTAAAATAAAAAATAAAAAAATAAATATTCCACAACTTTCCACACAACGCCATTTAGTCCCAAGTTAAGCTTGAGAGCTTGTGTTATGGGTACTAAACAGCTGATAAACATACTTATATATTTCTAAATACATACATATTATAGATAAATTACACCCAGACACAGAACAAATGACCGTGGTCATCACACAAACATTTGTTCTTGGTGGGAATCGAACCCACGACCTCCGGCATAGCAGTCAGGATCACTAACTATTAGATCAACAGGCCAGTCAGTCGGTCAGTCAGGTTTGTGACTTTTTGGACGTAGGCACCCAAAACACATGTAGCAACACGAGCAGCGTTGAAATATTAACTAAAATGCAAACCGGTCGGCGGTATTAAATAGCCCCACCACATCCTAAAAAATATTTGTAATTAGAGTCCGTAATTCGCCACAAAGATCCGTCATATTTTCGTAGCAGCAGTATGTAATTTCCAGTAGCAGTAAAATAAATAAGGGACTTAATGTTTGCATATAGTGGAGTGTATGAACCGGATCCAGGGACATTCCGCAAAGCACCGGTGCGCGTGCGCTGCCTGGGCTGGCGCCAACCTCGCGACGGAGTAAGTGCGTGCCTGCCATCACTTCCATTTCAACCTTATAATTGTGAGTTAGCACTTCACAGATACCAACATTTACTTGCCTATAACATATATTTATATATTTTTACGATGATTAGTTAATCTAAGATTTTCTCGAATAGAGGTAGGTACAGAGGCCAGCACATCAAGCTTCCCCTGTGAGTAAAATTTCTTTGATAATTTTTAAACTTTATTACAAACAGGGTAAGGTTCATGTTCAATTGGGAAAATTTTACAGTTTGGGGTAGCTTGATGCGCTGGTGTTTATACATACGCTTCAGGAGTTCAAACAGATATACTTATATATACTAAAAAAAGTTACAGAATTCAATATTTTGGAATATTAATCAAATCGGTCATATGTATGAAGAAAGATGTGATTTAATATTAAATAAGTAGGCCGCGGTCGTGTAACTGTCCCCGTAGACCTTGATTGCATAACAGTTATCTGAATGTGTAAATAATGTTAAAGTCGTAATTTGGCAGTAGACAAATGTTACGTTACGACGAGGAACGTAGTCTCACGGCTAGGGTTGCCGAACACCTCAACACTATCGCACTTGTTTATATCAGTTTACGCGTGAGACAAAAATGTTACCAACAAAAGTACTATTTTTGCATATTTTCAAGTCTAACAATAATAAATGAATGCCAACATGTTTAATTCAGTAGCTAGTTATACTTCAAAATCATATTATGATTCAAACGTAAACGAACTACTAAGTGAAATCATGCTCGCGTTTGCCCAGCGTAGACGTCGCGTAGGCATCCGCCAAATCCGCTACGCAGCCATTGCGTAGCACGGCCAAACAGACATCGCGTAGAGTCGTTGACGTGCCAAGCGTAGCAATTCCGTAGGCGTAACGAGATGACGACGTGTCCGCTGCGCGTATGCATATAATTCGAAATCATTTTTTTTATTTCAATTTCTAGCTTAGATATTACTTGCGAGTGTATGTTTGTGCGAAGTGGAGCTTTCGGCCAACTAAAATTTGTTTTGTACAGCGCAGCGTACGCACATTAACATCACTGATCATACTACCACGATTTAAAAACATTGGTGCAAAAACTTGGCACACCGGCGGAACCTCCGTAGAACCAACAGTCAAGAGAAAAACTTAAATGTAACAATTTGTTTTTCTTACGGACAGTGTTGACAAAAAAGCAGTCAACCCTGTGTGTGGCAAGGTTGTCGTACCGCGCGCGGCCGTGGCAGTGAACTTACTTTCTTTGGCTTGCGCTTGCACACAGCCTGCGACCGGCGACCGGCGACCAAGCGTGGATCGTGCTCGTTTAATAAAACCTAACCTGTCGCACACACTAAATGAGTTGAATCTTTTGCAATTATAACCACTCCTGAATTATTTATAAGCGTTATTTCAATCGTGTCTATTCTGAGCCGATTGTGCGTGCTACATAAGATATTATCAAATAATTGAATCCTACAAAACGCTTTGATGTGTAACAATTACACAAGAAGAAACTGAAATTTAAAAATCTAGAGTTAAGCTATGATTTTTTATCATTCGACTGCAGTTAGACACTCCCCGATAAAACTTTTGTGTAGGTACACAAAAGTTATCCTATCGGGGAGTGTCTAACTGCAGTCGAATTAATGTTTAATAAACATAAAACGGTACCAATTTTATCTAAAACCAGAACGCTGTTTCTAAAAATAAACGGTAATCACGCTGAATAAAATGAAAATAAGTAAGTAGTACATACCTTCTTATAGATCCATATAATAGAGCATAAAACCAACCCAAATTGTTAAGACTACGTGACACAATTTGAAAAGCTAAACGCATTTCCTCATCAAAACCACAAATTTCCACATGACGTCATTGTATGAAAATAACACAGATTATTATCTACAAAGCTAGTAAAAAGATACAGACTGAAAAAGCTCTAGGTTTATTATTATTTGAGACGGCAGAAAAGGTACTTATATTCAATACAGCCACGCGGCCACGTAGGCTTTAATCGTCGTCCGCAATCCTACTTCCGCGTAGTTCATCCCGCTGCGCGACCTAGGCTAGGCTAGGCTAGGCTGGGCCGTTATCATCGAGCCCGTTACGTGACGAGTCTGACCCGGATCCACGCCGCGCGGTGTAAACGCGTACCACATGGAAAAATGCACTAATCTGTCACATTACATACATAACAGTATCGTAGACGATGCTTGCAATACTGTTACGGCTTTGTGCGATTTTACCGCCAGCTAATTGATAAGTTTAATTATTGGGATAGATTTTTCTACTACTTCTTTCTCGGACTGCAATCAATTTTCTTTTCTGAGCCCTCTGGGCTGGCCCTGCTTGTATTGATCAGGTGTTTAATGTGAACGTTATAAAAATAAACAATATTATGTAACTTTGTGGGATTGAGTGATGAAATGATTTGTTTCAGAATGTATCGCTAGACCGGTTTCAAAACACTAAGTATTGTTAAGATAAAATATTTCGAAACTTCTTGTAAACATATTCTTAACTAAAACTGCAGCCAGATCAATCAGTTTGGTTGTTTTATACTTATATACCATTTACCTACACTTTTGCTGTGCCCTACAGTGTCGATAACGGTCTCAATAAGAATGCATGTCACCTAAGAATATCTACATTTGTAAAGCAATAAAGATATTGAGTATTAAAATGTTATATGTATGATTTATTAAGTGTCACCATAGTCCATCTGTCTCATGTTTTCACAGCTTTACGCTGATTTATAGCGTATAAATTCATCCGAGTAATTTTTAAAAACAAGGTGATATAATATTTAGTCTTGGTAACAACTGCATCGCCTCGACATTGACCATTAGCAATGTCACAATCACAAGACTCTTTTTATTACGATTGCATATTAAAAGGTTATCAAATTAATACTACGGTTTCTCCATATTATTCATATACATAGGTAGAATAGGTACCTAACCGAACAGCCGACGATACATGGAAATAAAGACAAAATGGAATCACGGATTTACCAGTTTTTGTTATGATAATAACGAACGGAGTTATTCACTCAAGGAAATAAATTAACGTCCACTATCATTTGAAGTACCTACATATCTGTTTCTTGATCAAGAACGGGGATTGTTGCTAATAACACCCTTAGTGCACGAGCATATAGTTCTGTATCAACATGGCGGTACACCGACATACCAAGTAGAGTGCCAATAAAATGTAAGTAATTAAAATCACAAGTAGAGTGCAAGGTAGACCGCTACGTCCCCAGGTGACACTTATCAAGCGAACTGGAAGCGAGCGGCATCGGCGCCTGCGCAGACAACAACGTCGCGGCCTGTTGGACGAGTCAATTTTATATTGTATTTGGGTAAATAGCACGTGCACCCGGACAGACAATTATACTGTGTTAGACATATATTTTTTTATAACTAATGGGATGGTCAACATTGTTCTGATAGCTTTAGGTGGATACTCGCCGACTATCTGACATACACATGATCAGATCATTTTACTAGAAACGAAATTAATAATTTTAAAACTTAAAAAGGTACATATTAAAAAGCTTTACACGGACCTTAAATTATAAGAAAATAATCAAAGTATTGGAATCTACAAAAGGAATAAAAATAGGTTATCTACAATTGGAATATCATCAAGTTTGTCAGTTGGTCGCAAGCACTACCTACTTCTGAGCTTAAAGTCCTGGAGTGTAATTCCGCGGGTCGGGTACAATGTTTTCCGTCTAGAGTTCTTCAGTACAAACCCGGAGTCTGGATCACTGAGTCCCGCTTGATGGCAATAGGCTGGTCTCCTATTACATGAAAACTTTAACATAATTAGGTTCTTTCCTCAAAATACCATTTCAGACACTAATCTAACATGTTTGTTACATGATCTGACCAAGATAATGTCTGGACTTTAAAAGAGTCCTCTGAGTTTCTTTATGTGTTTCTTCTCAGAATAGTCAGATAGTGAAACACCGACCTCACCTTCTATCTAAAAAATTACGTGTAAAAGTCTTTGTATGAACCTAATTACAGAAATAAACATCTTTTGTCATTTAGCGAAATGTGGGTGTGCTATAACAATGGGTGTACATCTTCAACATATATTTTTTTTTTTTTTTTAGTGTTGACAGGAGAGGGAAATCCTCATGGACGCCCACACCGACCCACTGGGAGTCGGTCTGGGCAGTGCCGGACTCTTACCGGCTAAAACCCACTCCTGCCTTTGCTAGATGAGTCCTCTGACATGATCAGAGCCCTTATAATCTGTTGAGTTGTTTTGTTTTCCAGATTTTTGTTTTATTTGATTTTTTCGAGATATTGAATGCCATGTAATTTTTTCTGCTAACTAATCTTCTTATATATAAAATTCTCGTGTCACAATGTTCGTTCCCATACTCCTCCGAAATGGCTTGACCGATTGTCATGAAAATTTTTATGCGTATTCAGTAAGCCTGAGAATCGGCTACTATCTATTTTTCTAACCTGTAAGTGATAAGGGGTGTTCACCCCAAATTTTTTTTTTTTACTTTTTCATAATTTTTATTATCTGAGGGGGAGGGGCAGGAGCAGCGGGAGGGATTGGGAGGGGAGTGGGGGAGGGATGGGTAGGGTAGTGGGGGAGGGATGGGGAGTGGGAGAGGAGGGAGGTCAGGACAAAGGGAGGGGGTGGAGAAGGAAGGAATGAGAGGAGGAGGAGAGGGGGGAGGGAGAGGGGTAGGGGAAGGGTGAGGTGAGAGGAGAAGCGAAAGGGGGAGGGGAAGAGGCAGGAGCCGGGTGGGGAAGGAATGGGGAAAGTGAGGGAGGGGTGAGGGGAGGGGGATGGAGTGGTGAGGGGAGGGGCGTGGGAAGTGTGGGGAAGAGGGAGGGAGAGGGGGAGGGGAGGGGAGAGGAGTTGATAAAAAATGCTATGCAATAGCTTTACCGTGGCAGTCTCCGAGTGCCACACGTCATTTTCTCTTTTTTTTTTTAACCATTCAATCACAATATGCCACAGCGAAGCGTGGCAGGGTACAGCTAGTTTTTTTAATATTAGTTGGTTCTGTTATTTTTAAAATACTTATTTATTTTACTGTAGGATTTTACGTTATATTCTTCTTAGAGTACTAATTTTGTAATTTAGGTAGTTGTTTTATTGCCTAAATAAGGTATTCGTATTAATGCGATTCCACGGTTGTGTTGTTTAGATATATTTATTATATACTTATTATACGTTAAAATATCAGGGCCCACTTTACCCTTTTTATTCTTTGTGTCTTCAACATATTGGGCAGCACGTGTTTCGTCAGTGTTGACTAGTGTTGACCCATGCAAGGTTTCATAACATCGACTTCCAGTATGAATATGTACTTAGTTATTTAACATTTTATAATGTAATAGTGACATTTCAAAATTATAATCACGACTACGAATCCTTTAGAACAAACTGACAACAAACCGTATCTGATTAGATGGTTGTGTCGGCGTGCGAAATTATATTAAATGGGTAATTTTAATCATCGCAACTATTATTATCATACTTACATTATCTAATTATTTTTATGAAAACTGTGTAAAAAGATAATATAATCACATAATTCCTTGCCAAACTAAAGGTGAGTGTAACAAAATTAATTAAATTGCCTACCAAAATAATTTTAAAGAGATTCAGAGGCCAAAATTGCGTAACATGTTTATCAGTGAAGTCAATCTAGATATCAACTGTAACAAATTATGTGCCTACATAAAATACATCCTAAACCACGTACATACATAATCATAATTGATCGTAACGATTCATCTTGTCGTACATTAAACAACTAGGAACTTTTACAAATTAATAAATAAGGAAAAAAAACATTGACGGAATAACCATTTCCCGGAATAACGATTTGCTCATTATCATTCTGGCCAAACAACAGACCATTAATAAAATAGTTGGTGAATATGGAATCGTTTATCGAGTTAACATTCGTTTTTGATATTATTAGTGGATCATCTCAAAAAAATCTGAAAACAACTTGGATGTTCTCAAAAACTGAGTAAGTAGACTAAAAACCATGAGACTGAAAAGCACCAGCACAGACTTGTACTGGAAGAGATTCCTAGGATAGTGAAATACAATAAGAGCTGTCCAGCTATGTCTATTTGTGTATTCAATAAACTACCAAATATCTTGAAAACTTTGAATTGTAGACTGTTTAAGATTAAATTGTATAATTTGTTGACGCAATATAATTTCTATAGCATTAAGCAATTTTTGGAACATAGACCTTAGTTTTTCCTATTTGTAAAATTTTACAGCGTTTGACTAACATAACACTTACAAGTTTGCATGCTTTAATTCTAAGCAAAACATGCTGGACCTTATATTTATTTTAACAACTTTGTGTACCGTGTTTTTCGCAAATAAATATATTATTATTATTATTATTAAAAGCTGTGCAATTAACAAATAAATATTTCATGTTTTTTTTATTTGTATGTTTTAATGGCAATACATGGTGAAAAACCTACATTTTATGTGTAGGACTCAAAAAATAAATAATTGTATTCTCTCTTGCTTATATCGAGAAACGAGAATACTTAAATCAATTTTGGGAAAACTCGTTCCGTCATCAATAATTATCCTAACTAGTAAGAGAGGTACGAGTATGTGAGAACTTTTAAATCTACGCAAGACATGTTTAGATGTTCTGAAACGTGTGGTATGTATAAATACCAGGTAAAGCTTAATTTAAATTGTAATATAAGGACATACGTAGTGGGTCCAGGAAGTACACGCAAATACTATGTAAGTATGTCTTAAAAGAACTTGTAATGGTTTTTTTTCTCGTGTAGCATCGTCTCTGCGAGCTCAGCCACCGCTGCCCGGTCGTCGTAACATGGTCGACAAAAAGTATGCATATATTTGAATTTAATTTTGCGAACAGGAAATACTGAGACGAGCAGACGAACTAAAGAATAAAAAAATACAAAAAGCGAAATAATATGTATTTACGAATTCGTATTAATGGAAGAATGTCGATGAGATTTTTTTATTTACCTAATTTTTGTCGACTAACTCGCAATTCCATTTTTGTGTCTGTTTGTTTTTTTTGTTAAGTATTTTTTTTTACTGTGCGTGTATACAACTGTTGCCAAGAAATTTATTTACTTTATTTTCTTTTCTTTTAACTCTAAAGAGTGTGAAATATTTATTATATATATTTGTGGAATATTTATTATCTGCTTAGGTAACACTTTCCAACTATTTCGAGGTCGAACTCCTGTCTAATCAAATTCAGCTGAATACGTACTACCTATAGTTTTTTAACATAGAACGAACTGACAACCCAATAACTGGGTAGTACGATATCTCTGGGTAAGACTTGACGTCTGACTTTCGTAACAAGTACCGTAACTGTCAGTGTCGGGACCAACGGCTTTACAAGCTTGCCAAGGCTAGGAAGGGTAGGTAGTTAAAGTCAAGCGTAGCTAGCCTTCGATCGACCCATTGCGACTGTTATCTTTTAATAATAAATATGTGTATTATGCAAAACAATAATAGTACATAAATGTTCATTTATTCAAATAAATATAGCTTAATTTGAACACAATAGCCATGTCTTGAATTCCAATTGACGTCAAACGGAACATGTAGCATTAAAATAAACTAATTTTCACGATATCTTATCATACACAATTTAAGAGACGTTTATTTTGCTAGTTGTTTACTCCACTATTTACATTAGCAAACGTTAGTTGATACGAAACACTCATTCCTCTCCCACATCAACAACAAACGCGCAAGAGCAAAGTCATTCAGTAGATGCAAAGCAAAAACAGTCTATAAACGCAAAAATGTGACAATTGCAGGGAGTTCATCAATCTTCGCCATTTGAATGGGACGTGGGTGCGGTGCGATGGTTTAACAATGACTTCGGTCATCCAGAGAAATTATTAATTGGCCCAAAGACATGACAAAGAAGCGGAAATATAAAACTTCTGCGCTGAAACCCCGCAGCGCGAGGCGCTTTACCTGACTCTTGCCCTGCCATTGTATCCTGACTCAATAGAAGGTATTTGCTTTTGAGATGCTGTGGGAAATTGCGCAACGACCGTTGAACGTTATAAGAAATCTTTGATCCATCATCTTGGAGGTATTATCATGTCAGATAATGACGAGCAGTAAGCGTGAGATGGAGGCTTTTTATACAACCCTTTCGTTAATACCCTGTGAGGTAATCCTAGATTACAGTAACAGTTACGCACAGAAAGCAAAACAATTGATTTTGACAAAGGCATAGAGCTAAAAAAATATTCGTAATTTAAGCCACGGCCTGTGGAGTCGGTGTTTCTTATTTAGAAAATTACAGATTATGTTTGAGTTTGGATAGTTCAGTTTTATTACCTACGTGTTAATTATAGTCTCCTACTCTCTGGGAATGTATCAAAAGAAAAAATCAACATCCAATGTATTCATCAGCGCTATCATTGAAAATCTTTACATCCATATCTTCGATCTCATTCTTAAGTGCTCCGTGCAAAATCGTTAAGTTGTGAATTCACACTTCTTTGTCCCCGCCGATGTCCAAACCGTCGCAAGTGTCCGGATTCATCGAACTACCTTGTCCACTGGTCGCTCTATATCTCACAGACGAGTGTCAAACAAATCCGAGGTCGTTTCCTAGAAGGGACACCGCGGCGCCTTAGAGACCCTAACATTTTTTGTGCCCTTAAAGATAATAAATGATGCACTTAGAAAAAAAAAGAATCCGACCTGTTCACGAAGATAACGATCACAACGATTTTTATGGAAATGCTAGCCGGAATTATAACGAACAGGAATCCTTTTGGGATGTGGTGGAGCGAGCAGACAATGCGTCGGCAAAAGAAACGTTATAAAGTGTAGTTGTACCCATCTCATTTCATATCTGATCGGATCATTATAATTACTGTAGATGATATATAGAAAAAATATTGGTTTAGGAAGAGTGGAATTTAGGTAGAAGTTTCTATGCCTCTAATTATTTTTTTTGTTCCTGATGTTATATTTATTATAATATGAATGCTGCTAGATATTCCTCTAATACACGTACCTATATATAGATAATTTTGAAAAAACTACCTAATGAATAGGTACTACTTTAGGCATGTCGGGAAAACAAAAGAAAATTCATAAACACTGAAGTCATACAATGTTATTGGCAAGAAACTTTTGAAATGGAGGAACTTAATTTCCCTCCAAAATAAAATCGTACTTCGAAAAGTCAATATTGTAAAGAAATAGAACAACTAAAACTTCTTAGTGACCGCAAATCCCAAAACCTTAGAGGTAAACAAAAATTTCTTGTAAACTATAAAACTACTCTTGGTGTCGGAATCTGACAAAAGGATGAAGATCGAGGCTTATTTCATCCCAAGCGATAGGCTTCTGTAAAATTGTTTAGAGCTTATAATCTAACGCCGGCGTCTGTTAGACAATGTGCTTTAACTAAGAGGAATTCCTAACATTTCAAACGGATCTTTTGTATTTATACAAATAATAAAATGGTTGTAAAGCTCTCGAACCTTTTATTTCCTCGCTTCTTCCATGGTTTTGTAATGTGAATAGACCTCTCAATATCCTATTTAAATCTTTAGTTTGCCCACTTTCCACGAAAAGGCTTTGAACAGAATATAACTGAGTGGTATGTATTGTGCACTTAATGCCGTTAAAAGAATGTAAGTAGGTACCTTATACACATAATAATCAGACCCCTATGAGGTTATGTAATTAGTTGGTCCTACTTATGTAATTAGTTGGTCCTACTGGTAGTAAAGTGGCCTAAATGCGACCAGTTTAGCTTTTTGTAGCATACATCTATAAAATATCAAAATATGAGTCTAATCATCTAATTAAAACACCCAATTCATCTTTGTAGCATAGCAAACAGTGTCACTAAACTAAATCTGGTGTTGAAACTAATATCCTAAACCAGAGTTCTTTACAAATCACAAATACACAGAACCTAGATGGAGTATAATGATGCCATAGGTATATCTACATTATCTACCAATAAAAGCGTTTCATAATTCATTGCTAAGAATGCAACAACAAAGTCGGATGGTCACCACACGATGTGATGGAACTGGGAATGAACCACTGTTTACCACTTCGTTTCCCATTCAAGGTATTGTTCGGAAGTGAAGAAGTGCTCCATACTTGGAAGTATAATGTATCTCATTGTATGAAAGTTAATATTTAGCTGAACGAATTCGTATCCATTGTGCACCGCAAACGTTACCTGCTATTCAAAAGAATAAAAGTACCTACGGATTATATACGAGATATTATATACACATATTATATACGAGAAGGTTAAAAATAGTGCAAATATTCACAAGAGTTCGGATAATACACCAAAGTGTAAAGCAATGTATTGGCAGAACTTTTATAAGTGGGATGGGCGATGTAATTGATCGCACAAAAAATAAGAGGTGAGTCTCTGAGTTCTAAAGAACAAAAAGATCATTATTTCTAAGAATGCTTTTGCATACTCCTAAGGACTAAATACGGCTCGCAATTTACCAGGCATATAAATGCAAATTCTTGGTAAGTCAATACAACTTAATCAGGCAAAATGTTTTGTGTGTATATTCTGAAATATACCGAAACTTAAAACTAATTACAAAACAATGGAGGTTTGTCAAGCGAGGTGCCGCTAATAGCGAGCGTGGTGGATGTAGCTCGTCGCGTTGTCGACCTTGGATGACGCTAGAACGTTTTCCTACTTCACTTCCTGCTCGATGCCATCTTGGTTTGGTTTGAATCGAACGCCGGCGCCATACACTGACTTGACGTATAAGTGTACCTATACTTATCTATTTATCATCAAGAATAGAGTCAAATGTATGAACGCAACTACTTAGTTGCGTACCTACTTAGGTACCTACGTAGGTTGCTTCAAATGTATTTATTTCAAACATGCTATTTAACATAAAAACCTCGTCAAAATGATTTGATTGACGTCATAAATTTGAAAGTCCTCACAAATTTATTAGAGTACCTATATACCTACTTATGTATAATTCGACGGCGCGCTCCTATTTTTCCTGCATAGCTGATAACTACTTAGTAAAATTAACATGTTTTCCCTAATAAAGTGTCTTTAATTTAAATCAAAAGGATTCGAGTTGAGTTACTAAATCCTTGTTGTTATGTGACAGCAGCAGTAATTTCAGTAATGGACAGCCGGCGCAGGTATATCATCCCATTTATCTCGTTGAATCTGTCTAACCCCGAATGCACTTTCTTTTATCCTACAATACAGCCTCGTTTCTTTTATGCTGAGAAATATAAACTTCCTGAGCACAAACTACGATGTAGCGTTAGAAACAGTAGAGTACTAGGCATAGACAATGCGGGAGCGCAACCACGCATAGACACTGTTTTGCATCGCTCCGCGCCCTTGCAATCTTCCTAATGAGTGAACCCTTTCACACTCTGGACAAAGCTGGGGTTTCACGGGTGATGTGACACGTATTCATAACATCGTTCTTTGTTAATCCCAACAGAAATGAAATTTTGCTCTTGAGGTAAAGTGAATGAAATTGCGAAATTACGTTGGATAGATAATTTAGATTAAGCCTCAGTAATCGTCATATATTTTGCTTTGCATGTTCACTACGGACATATTGGATGGGGCATGGATGGGGAGTGTTCACTTTGTAAAATTAGGGTTGATCAATTTATGGGCTCTCTGTGAAGGGCGTGTGCCAGCCACGAGCTGCTTAAATATTGTTAATAACATTCTTTAATCCGACTGAATTAAATATTGAAAACCACGACATAGAAACTGCTTTGCACTTATCCATATGTAGGTATACGTAGGTACTTAAGAAACCACATATACAATTTGATCTACTTCCAAACAAAATTGAGGAGATCGGAAACGCAAACAAAACAGGTAAATAAATCTACACAATTACGTGATCTAACTGGCATTAAACGACACCTCGTTACTAATTTAATCAATTTGTTTAATTGAAATTGGTTTTTAATATTTATCGATAACGACTTGGATATTGACCCGTTAAGAAAAATAAAATATAACTTCCGAACGAATGGCTGTTGTGCGATATTGACGTTATTGTACGCTGATGCTGAATCAGGGTACAGCTGCTGCAAGATGAACCCAATTCACATGACATTCATTATTATAAACCATAAATAAAAATGCTAATTTGATGAATTTATTCAACTTTCGGATGATATTGACATTGACATCCCGCAGTCTGGATGTGTGCCCGATTGATGGCAATAGGTTCACCCCTACATTACATGGGATTTAAGCATAACTGGCTAAATGTGGATGTACCTACCTACTACTGATAAACCTCTGCCTAACCCTTCAGGGATAACAGGCGTGATGTTAGGTTATGTTATGTTATCTGATGATATTGAAATTCTGTTTAAATATTCACAAGTAACGAATGTGCTTTTTTGTTCAGAATAATCAAAATGATTCTTTCAAGTTTTGAAAGACTTTCTTTACACACAAAGAAACTAAAAATTAGAAAATAAAAACTTTACAACACTAACAGGTGAAAAATAACTCCAGTTTCGGAAGTCTGTGGCTTGGGTGGTTTTGTTTTGTTCTTTATTGGCCAGCGACTTCCGAAACTGGAGTTATTTTTAGGTAGGTAGTTTTTTTTAAGAAGTCTGTTGTTTTTTTTTTGTAAAAAAGTTTTTATTTTGCAATTTTTAGTTTCTTCGTATGTAACGAAAGTCTTTCTTAACTTGAAAGAACTCGGTTAACAATTGCAAAAGTAGTTCTTTCTAAACATTAATCTGTACATCTCTGCCGGGCCCCTTTTAAAATAGACAGGCGTAATGTTATGTTATGGAAATACAAAAGCTCAGCATAGACATCTGAGTATAGCAATTGCGAATAATTTGCTGTTATGCGTTTAAGAGTTCCGTTGCCTGTCTTCTTCATCAGTTTTTCTTCACCAAATGATACTTTTCAAATGAAAATGCTTGATTTGTTACTGAAAATGTAAAAATCGGTGCGTGTGTACCTATATTTTTTTAGGAGTTCCCTCAATTCCTCGAGGATCCCTAATCAGGTATGAGCTTTGATACAAATGGGACCAATCTGTTCGTATACCCTATCAAATAAGAAAAGAATTTTGAAAATCGGTCCATAAATGACGGAGTACTGCGGTAACAAACCCTAAAGGAAAAAAAAAACATACAACCGAATTGAGAACCTCTTCCTTTTTTTAAAGTCGGTTAAAAGTTCACTGACTTCTAAGCTTAAACTATATTTGATTGATTTGGTGTTTTTGTCACCGGCTTCTGCAGCGTTTTATTTTTCACTTTTTTGTGTTTTTCTTTTAGTTTTTTTGAAGTCGGTTTTATTTTTTGCAAAAAACTTTTTTATTTTTCCATTTTTAGTTGTTCCCATTAAAATATTTACCATTTATTTTTATGAATTTACGTTATATTGTTAATTGTTAACAATTAAATACATCTTCTTATCAGAGGCCCGTGGGCGGCATTAAAACTCTGACACCAGGTTAGTTACTAACCACACGATAAGAAGAGATTAAATACATGTCAAGGTAATAGGGTTATCCACTTTTCCCTAATAAATAAAACTTAAAATACCTGACTGTCGAAATCTAGGTATATTGTAAATATCTGCGTACCCCTCGGAGCATACAGGCGTGATGATAGGTCATGAAGTTGTATAAACAATAAACAACCAAGCGATTCCAGCAATCACGACAGATTTGACGTCTATTTTTGAATAGTTCCATTATATATCTCCGAAGATCAGCATCACATCTTCACCAAATTAAAATGGGACCACCTCAGAAATCTACTCTTTCAAGTAAAAAAAGAATTTTGAGAAACGGTCCACAAATGGCGGAGAAATCTGGTAACATACATACAAAAAAATACATTCACACGACCATAGAACCTCCTCCTTTCTTGAAGTCGGTTAAAAATTATATATTCTCAACCGCAACATGGATCTGACATAATAATATTGCATCACGAACAGTCGGTTTAGGTAATAATACTTTAGTTGTTTGTTAGCAGAGCTACGCTGTGAAGTTATTATATAAGTAAAAGAATAAAAAAAAATCGTAGAAGCGCTATTTATACTAATCTATAGCGCTACGTACGATCAGTTCTCGTAGACTTGCTACGCTATGGAATATGTTGATGATAGGTTTGAACTTTGTACCCTATCTCTATAATTTTCCACGACACATGGTATATCAATAGTCAACCCCTTTTGGATATAGGAACACTTTCTTTATATCTTGTATACCCGTTTAAGGTTGGTATAAGAATAGATTCCCATCTACATTAAAGCAATGATTAGTCTATGTCCGTTCAAAGAGTGCGTAAGCGCAACGTCTATCGACGCGTAATAGGAAGCGAGGTAATAAAAGAGACATCTGAAGCTAGTGCGATGCAAGACAGAGATGAAATCATTGTACAATTTTTAGCCAATGAATACATGCAAACATTAGAGACATACACAGACAGATGTTTCTAAGCACATCTCTATTGGATACGTTCTCTCTTAAGAGAGTGAATATTTTGATACTTTTGAGATGTTTTGTCGGCTAGTATATTAGCCAGACCTCGTTAGTCTTACTATTTCAAACTGAAAGTAGAAACCAGTTTTTAATCAATTGGGGCAGGCATTCAATTCATAAAGATTTATATTTACAAAATCTATTGAACGCAACTTGCACTCAGGTAGGTATAACCTTAGCTTCCTCGTTGAAAAGGTTTAAGGGTCGCGGGACGTATCGGAACAATGTTTACACCTGTGTGTGTATCTTAACGAGGGGCTGAACTTGCCCTTCTTCTCACGCTCTTCGGAGTTCGTTGCAAGGTGTCGCGTTTGATTTACAAGTGCCATCGTCGAAATTACGAGGTTTATCGAACATTCCTTTGGAATAATTTCCTTACATTTAAGATACCTAAGCCTTCATCTTTATTATAACTGTAAGGAAATTCAGAACTAGTGTCATTTCTGATAATAAGTAAGACCCGAAATTGAATACTATTATCCGATTTAGGTATAATTAAAACGACTAGTTAATTATTCCTAACTGTAACTGATCATGAATCCTAATACCTCTATACGATCTTGATCATGATTAATTTTTTAAGGTTTTAAAGGTTTTGATTAATGGGCATTTGGGAGTACGTACATTTAAATACATAAGTTAAAGTTACAAAGCGATATCTGATCCATTTTAAACTGAACGAACTGGAAGACATCGGGAAAGGCTTTTTCCCAGCAGTGGGATGATGTAGGTTAACAGTAGATAAATAAATCTCTTAGCAACAGGTAACGTACCGAGTTATAATAAAGTGGAAGTTACGTCAAATCGCCAATACTGCACGATGCCTTACAAGTTTGTCCCTCACCGCATCCCTCCTCCCAGAGCGTAAACATGCTTAACTAGCATAATTGCATTATGGACTTCAATGCCTCCACTGTCATGGACAATCAAGGATTTAAAATCCGGAAATTGTGCTCAAAGGAAATTAAAAATCAATTTCAAAGACAGTTATTGAATCAGGAACTAAATATGTGCAACGGGCCGCGAAATCTGTAAAGAGTTTTTAGAAAGACCCTTATTTAAAATGAAACATGTGCGTGTAACATTTAAATGTTAGCCCTAACCCTTTCTCTAAACTTAAATCAATTAATGACGTTGTGTCTAATCTACAGTCCATAGAAACGACAGATGTGAGCGACAGGGGGTTTAGCGGTGAAAATTCATAGATCTCCTCCCTCTCTGACTGTTATTCGGACCCTTCCGAATTGTGCAAACTGCTCGCTGCGATGCATCTGTCCACTTGCTGTTATAGTGACGTCTAGCAAAAACAAAATGACATCGATATTTGAACGTTTCATTTAAATCACACTTCTGTAAGCAATCACACGAATTTTCAAATACAAGGATATACCATTCCAATGCCAACGCTAACTCACCTTTAAGTAGGTACCTATTTCCTTTTATAATGGTAACGTTGCTCAGTAACTAAGCAACAATTCAGTTCCCAGCCAACGGTTAAATCAGCTCAATTAAAGTGCGGTCACTTCCTGAAAGGAGTACAGTTTAGCAAACACAGCGGAACTGGTATTGTTTCATACCGAGAACAGTACAAGCTTGAGACATATTGCGGACTTTATGCTTCCTGTTTCCAATGTGAATATAAACATCAGCTCTTTGTTTGATGTAAGTACCTAGTCAAAGACGCGAGGATTAACCGTACCTACATCTGGCACACAAATGTAATACTTATAATTATGCAATAAATGTCAAAACTCAGAACGATTGATGTTGTAAAGTGTGTCATTATAATAAAACTCAATGCAATAAAATAACTATAACAAGTGAGATTTAAGTACTTAATGCAAAATTGTCGATAAAATATAGTGCGCCACCCTAAAGTAATCGGACTCTGCACTTTGTCCCTCACTGAGATAAAGTCGCCCTAGCATTCAAACAAGTGGCTCACACACACTGACGCATAATCAGGAAGTACAATGAAGATTAAAGAGACTCGTTACACACACGCATAGTTAATGTTATAATATTCGTGTAGGTACCATCCCGCGAGTAGAAGTAGCTGAATATAAATAATATTGCGTACGCACACAAAGGAAGAATTTAAATAAAGAGTCTCGCGGCTGTACCAGGAAGTAGCAGCTCACTTACTCACACATAGGAAGCGACTATATCAGCTATAGGTAGGAGCGCTATGTGGCGCTGGCGCACACTTGTGCGTCAACTATGCGTGGGACCGCGCGCACATGGCCTGATTGGGACATACCAAGTGAGCCCCCAGACGATACACTTTTTACGACACGAAGTTATTATGATATTATTATTACACAGACACACGACAGTTAATAGATTCTGTCTAAAGACCATCGCATGTTTAAACACTAAAGCAAAAACACAGCGAGTATTTTTCAGAATACGGAATTTTTACTTCCTGCTTTTACTCGTCACTTGTCGAAGTTTACAAAATATTATGCGAGTAGGTACAATATTACATGTGGACTTCGGTTGCTTTAAACGATGAATGGCAAAAAATATGTAAGTACCTAGGTAAGACTACCTACGTATAAAACACACAACGAAGACAATGTGTTAGAAATGAATAACATTGATTTGAGTGTGGCCGAGTCAACTAGAAATGAAAAATTTTATAACAACAAAAAACGTGGTTGCTCTCGAACGTACGTTATACCTACAAAATACCGCCCGCGTCATGTGCCCTCATCCATACGGATGCATTCCCAACCCGGTTTTTTGATCACGTCGATCCGAAACGAACGGAGGGGTCCCTTTGTCATGTGACACTTGTGCGCACAGAGACTCACCCAGGGGGTTACTCGTTAAAATCAGGGATTAATTGTCCATTGAGGGCAAGTTCGCGTTGGTACATCTACTGGATCAATAAAGCCATGTGTACGAATTATACTGCGTTTATTTTTATGTTGTTTAGGACTAGAACTCACTGCAGAAATATAAATGCAGTGCTATACGGACTACATAAGTAAATAATACGAGAAAGACGTAATTTAAGTATTCGTTGCGTGACCATAAACTGTTGCGCGTTGCCATCGGCTGAGGTCGACGGAAGTTGACGATTTCTTAACGGCATGTAATTATCTTTATAGGTTTGAAACAAGAAAAAGGACTGCGTGTTGTGATTACGGATTTTTTAAATTGAACCAAGTTCTCAGAAATCTTTAGTATTTTGTTTTCCAAATAAGATAATACCATCGAAAATAAAATGTATTTAACTTATTTTTTTTAAATTACTCGTGTTTATTTGTTTTGAACATTTCCAAACTACCTTTATCTAATAAAGGTGAAAAGTGGGCATGGTTACACATCTGTGTTTCCTTTTGGAGACTATGTACAGGCTTGTAGTTATGTTAATATTATGTCTAAGTACCTATATTATTTCAGGACCCCCTAAGCACAACGCACTTTGATCAAAGAATTAACGGAAATCTACCGCTTTCCAACCTGTCTAAATTCATGATTACAAAGATACAAATTTTCAATTGGTAACTAATTTCATATATTCTAATGTTAGTCTGAATGTGTGCTGATTATAATTATTTAATAATATCGTATCAATTTTAATCCACCTTACGTCTGAAAATACCGGTTGCGAGAAGTGGTTATCTCAGCTTTTTGTGTAAGCGCGTTCCCATCTACTTAATTTTAATTTCAACTTTATCATCTCACGTCACGTTATGATTTTAATTACCATATCTAATCGTGAGTATCTATTGCTAGCCACCTAGCAGTGGGTAATCGAGACTATAGATCATAGCCAAGATAAACGCCTATTAACAATCCTAGACTTCTTCATGTCAGCCAACTACAGCATTGATCTCATCATAAACTTTTATAATTGGAGCGGCGGTTAAAAGGTAATAATTTATTGGATTTATATTTTGACCTAGCAGCGGATTCTCTAGAACTCGTTGCTGCAGAATCTTATTAGCACATCACAGTGACAGAGACTAAACCTGTCCACTGTAGGTTTAAGCAAAATACTCGTGCTAAAATACACGATTCTAAAATCCCCATTTTTTGTCCACAATAAGATGTTCTTTTTTATTTTACGCAGAATAACAGCTGTGTCTCAACTTTGTGAATCCCAAGAGCACTGGATTTTTAAATCAGGCATATATAAGGCTTCTTTTGTTGTAACCTAAGCTAAGACAACACGCTGGGGCGGACACGTATGTTTAATATCATCCTACTATTTTGAATACAATGTGGTTCATACTTTCTTATTTACTTATAATTTTATATGTATTACCCAATCAGAACAAGACGTTACAGCGTAAACTTCTGGTCTACTCTAAAGGCAGTAAGTGGCGCAATTTTTCGGTGTGACATCGTTGCCTAGTTCTGAGTGGCACCTGATTATGTAATGCGAGAACAACGACGGTTGAATCGGGGTCGCGGTCTGCGAGCGAGCGCTCGGAAGTGCGTTGAGACTCAATGAATGCTTCAGATGGTGCAACACTCGATTTATCGTGATTACAAGCTCTAGATGCCGCACAACCCGTTTGATATATTATTGCAATCGAAACAAAGTCGATGGAATATTAGGATCGACGACAAAAAAACTTCCCAGAATGAAAAGTATCTTTGTCGTTTGTGGGATTCGGATAGTGCTGGTGACTATCAATATCGTATCAATAAAGAAAATTGATTATTAAAGAATTTGTTTGTGGAATCGGCTTAGTAAATATTTTACTTTGAGCCGTAATGTATGTTTAGAGGTTTTAAATTGTTGTTAGAAACAAGGTTGAAATTAAATTGACCTATTTATTAAATGCCCACTTTTATGGGCACATAATATTAGAAACAAATACTTGATTACTTAGGAAGAACACGCCAAAGAGAAAAATGGTAAAAATAAAGAAAGTCTTTCAGTTACCCAGATGAGAAAAAAAATAAAGAACATAAAACTGTGTTCGTCGTGTGTTGAAGATCTATTGGCATAGTTAGGTAGGGATAGGGAGTGATAGATTTAACCGACGATCTTTATAAAGTAATTCAAATTCCGAATATGAAGCTGATAATATATTCATACTACCTGAAACGTACAATATCCTATTACAAAGACATGAAATCCATGACAATTCCGGAAGATGTAACACAGCGAATACAGCTGTAAAAACAATACAAACGAAATGTGTTCGATTAAATAAAAATATGAGTATTGTGACATTCTTGAGCAATACTGTGGAAGTAATACATCTGAACCGGGTCAGTTCGTAGGAAGTGCCGCTATTTCCATATGACTGCAATTTAAATGGTGCGGTATCCGGCACGGACTTCCGGTCTGTTTGCAACGCTTTTCCCAGCAACTATTTTCTTTTGCCATTTAAATAATAATAATTGATTAAACTAAGACAACGTAAGCCCAAATGTTGGTAAAAAAATAACATCGAGTTATCAAACTCAATGTTAAAATTCCAAAAAAAATACAAATGTAATGAATATGTTAAACAGTTATAAACTTAGCATCAGATTTGATTCTATTAATAACGTTTTTAATTTTGCATTGTACTATACTCTTCTTTTAAGTGTTCAAATGATACACGTGCCTACATTATATTTTAAACGGGAACTAATTGAATATTCTGTTCCGATTCCGAAGTATAACAACACAAAGCAATTTTAAATATATTTGAAGGCCAGTTCTAACTTCACACGAATCGTTCTGCCTGCTATGCAATCTATACTGTTTTATCCTTCCTGGGTAATGTACAAATTTGCCGCATATGTAAAACAATACTTAAAGATACCAGTTTGACGTTCACAAGTGCCATCTAATGAATGGTCTATAGGTATTGTAATAAATTATTTTTGAGTTCGACAGTTCCTAGACGCAGTAGTTAAGTACTTTATCTGTCAAAGCGGATTTTCGCAGAACTTTCAGGGATTAGGCCGGAAAAAATAGATTAGAGATAATAGCCTATACGTACGAGGCGTATTTAGAAGTACCAGTGATCGCCACTATGGTTACGTCATAAACTTGATGTAGGCAGAATTGCTAAACGTCAAAATTTTTCGTAAGTAATTTTCTTTTGCTTTTTGTATTTCTAACTTAAAGTTACAAAAATATTAGGTTTTTGCACTTCTCCACATTTACTTTCACTATCCCAAATCTTACACTCTACGTTGCGCGCAATGTATATAAAAAAGGATACCTACAAAGATTTATTTGGCACAACATTATAAACAGCAGGGCCAACTTTGTTGCTACATTATGTAAGTGTAGCTAGTTATACGACGTTTCCGCACAGCCGTTCCTTTTCCGTGGTACGACCATCATCGGAAGTTGGGACAGAGATTCGCGCGTTTCCACTCCCCGCTTCACCCTCGCTCGCCCCTACACGTCCGGTGCCCGTAGGCCACCGCTGTCCAATTTCCTCTTCCCGCGTGTATTAATTTCCGGCTTAAACTATTTCATGTCGTTCATTTCCTATTAATAAGCATTCGTAATGATTTCTGTAATTTCATCTTAAAGTTTTTGGCAGTACAAAAAAGTTTGTACTTACTTATTTGAAAAAAAATCAGACAATCTTTCAGTTCACGTTAACTTTATTCATATTTTTTTTCAGTAATCGGAAATTAATTTTGTGGGTACTTTCATGGGACGTTGGATTTAAAAGTCAGTTAATTAATCGAATTATTCTTGTTCGCGTTATCAGTAGTATCTTTTTTCTGTCAAACTTTTAATTATTATCGTTAAAATATTTAATATTTTAAGTACATACAGCAAACGTGCAATAATTACATTATGTTTATTTATTTATTTTTAAACACCACCTTAGCTTCCGTTTCCGTTAGTTCATTTCCGTTTTTACTTCCGTCCGTAATTTTCTGTTGCATCAGTTTAAAAGGATTGTACAGTTAGGTACTGAACTTGAAAACGCAATTTTACTCGCCATAAAGAAACTAAAATATGGTAATACGACTTCAGTAGGTATGTTGAAAAATATGTAAAACTGAGATGATGTTGCATCGTAGGTAGGTACCTACCTCCGGCGACCGCTGAAAGCATGCGCTCACGCAATGAACTTATTTCGGTTAGGTACTTCCGCATGTGTTCGGATTCGTGTCCAGACGTTCATCGCATTCCGACTGGGTCGCAATCAGTGAAGAGTTGTTCTACAAAATAAATAATTTATTTTCATTGTACTTACGTATGTCACTGCAACTTTAGACATTTTTATGTAAATGTGTGTTTAAATATTACGGGCAAGCTTATCGTAGAAACCTATACCTACCGTATTTTTTAGGTTATGGTTACCTATAACCTAAAAAAAATACGTAGGTAGAGGTATCTTGTATTCTACTTTCTCGTTAAAGAAACTACTTTTATCTAAGTAAGTCTTTGATGTTTGAAAATAAACATTGTAGATCACCATTGCAGAGTTCAAAACAAAGGGCAGAAAAATAAACAAGTAGGTAATCGTAACAAACATAATACTTAGCTGTTACATTGTAGATAAGTTAAGCGTAATCACGTAATACCAAACTTGTAACATTAGAATGTTAACAAAGAAAGTAGCAGCAAGTTCTGCGGTCACGGTCACGTATGACCGAACATCATGGTCTTTTATTCTCTAAATTACTGCACATAACTCCACGACGAACGTCTGCATGCCGCCAGAACACCAACGTGTACCGGCCGACGAGCTAGAGCGAGACGACACGAGCAGGGAGCGCGGGGCGGGCGAAGGGAGCAACAGGTAAAGATTCCGAGGCCACTTCCGTCTTGGCTGCCGAATATTTCTGTCTCGAACCGGTAGTGGGACGGCGGCCAGGGCACACACGAGATAATCTCAACCTACACGCATATACACGAAAATATAGGTACCTACCGATCTAATGATACAACAGGCTTTTGCCCTCCGGATGCTCCATTAAACTGTTTCTATCGATAAACCATGCAAAGGCATGTAAAGGAGAGGAAGTCAACTTAGTAAGGATCGTTTTGAAAATAGATATTTGAGACAATAAGATGTCACTAACAAGACAACGCTCAATGGTATCAGTGACTGTATGCGTGTCGCAGAGCTTACAAACATAATGCACACGTAGCAGAGTCGAATGAGCTCAGCTCAAACCGGTTGGCGCTCATATTGTCTCACTCTGCACCAGGAAACTGCCGGCCGGTTGCTGAGACGTTTCCTGTGCTTTGTCTCAGTAATGTCACGATATCTTGAACTGCGCGTTGATAGATCACATTCGTGAGTTCCTAGTGTTATGTTATGCCAATAGATAGGCGATGAACTTACTACATAAACTTGTATAGGTAGCACAATAGCATCATATTTGAACGAGTCATAATCATTTCACGGATATTACGGTATTTGTTTACATCAACAATAGACATCCCTTTCCCCTAGACAATAACAAAATCATAACTATCTTAGTAGGTTGCATGGCATCCACATAGGTAATTACCCACTAAACTCAAATAAAAGGCAATATCAAAATTCTGGTAACTAAAAGAGTGTCTACGTATGTCCCGGAAATTAAACGCATTAAATCCATATAAAAAAAAACAAGACTCGTGGCTCTGCGATTACTGTACAAACAAGGAAATATTGTGAGTTATTAAAAACTGGCGCGCTGACGTAATTCTACCACACTAACTAGCACTTCCGCGTGCCCTAAGCAGGCACACTCGTATAATAATCCCATTCCAACGTTCCTTCATATTATAAAATGTTATTACTTAAGATTTGCTGCGACAAGTGGTGGTCGTGGGGCGTCGCGTCGTCCGTCAACACCAATCTACCCCGATAACGGTTTGCGGAAACAGTGCTCGTACGTTTAGTTAAAAATGGGACTTAGGCTGGCACCCGAAGTTTTATCTCAATGTGTGAGGTGGCGAGGGGCGAGCGGGCGTGCGGGAGGGGAGTGGTTGGCGCGCGTCCGTCCGCCCGCGCCTCCACCGCATCATCAGTCCGCGCCGGAGAGTTGCCCGCGACGCTTGTCTGCGAGCTCGATCCCTCAGATACGCTGCTGGTTTACGGCGAGCCGTAACACGACACGTTTGGAGGGACCGCCGCTGCTTCGCGTGTGCCTTGTGCTCTGTGAACACTGGATTCTGTGCTATTAGTGTAGTGACAATGTACATGTGCTGATTTATCAAGTTAACCGTCTACCTAAAGGATTTTGACGACGCAACCAGTTCCGGATCAGCTCAGCCGGTAAGTAGCGGTGCTTATCGCAGACCACGCTATCGCGGACTCACGCATTTCCGACCGCGCCCGATAAGGCAACTGACTGTACAGTGCCTACAGATACGAACTCTGAATCCGGCAGCAAATTTAACTTTTGAGACATTTAAATAGGTACCCGAGTTAATATGTTATTATTCTCCCTACACAGGACCTTTTGCTTAAGTTTGAACGACTTTTCAAATACGATTTTGTTTACCAATTGTTATTGAATTCAAGGAAAGTACAAAAAGAAACCAGAAGAACAACAAATTTTCTTAGGAATACAAATGAGTAAGCCAATTTGTCATTTGGGTTATTAAGTCATTTAAACAGTAGTCAGTCTTGTATGTTGTGAAGTCAACATACAAGAATTCACAATATACAAGAATCATAGCTTAATAACAAATCAAAGCTTGCACAACAAAGGACCTAGATAGTTCTGTGTTAAGTTGCGTTTTCCGTTAACGATACGATGAAAGTTTGTAGCTTCCATAAATAAAACTTTTGTCCTTTGCGCTGCTCAAGTAAACATGATACGCATGACATGATACTTATCTAAAGCTGTTAATAGTTTGCTACCGCCAGTAACAAAAAGATAATAATGAAGTTATCTGGAACTTGAAAATCTGTTTCCAAATTCTGTCTGTTGCAGAAATTTGAATATGTGTAATCTATAAACTCTATGCTCTTCCACGAACAAGATTTTGTAAATTAAATTAATTACTGTACTTCCCCTCTTTATCAAGCATACACTTAAAGAAACGTGCGTAATGCATTCAGGAAAATCTACAAAAGACAACTTTAGATCACCGTTGTACAAAAACTGGATATGAAGAGGTTTAGGTTATCTAATGTTGATAACCTGCGAAGTTGTTTTAATTTAAAGCAAAAACTAGAAAAGAGACACTTAATCAAAACGTTTTCAGCAGCTTAGTCCAAGCGTTCATCCATTCTTGAAGAAATAGTAGTGGACACCTTTCGGCTAAATGATGATGGTGATGAACCTACTCAAAATGTTAATGTACCTACTTGATGTAATACCTACTTTAACGATAGTTAAGTTAGGAACACCATGAAGAACAAAACATGACCGGAGGGTTTTCATTAAATAAAATACTCTACGAATTAAGAAAAAATAAAATTCGAGATAAATGCATTTGACATTGCACAACATACCTACTGCTGATCCGTAATCGCATTTACAACAATAAATTATGTAATACAGTCAACGAGTTATCGACTTTTTTTACGAAAATTCTGTCAATAAAATATAATAATAAAATAACTTGAAAAACAAATACTGTTTTGAATTGCTTATATAACCGCACATGTAATTCGATTATTCCACAACTCCGTGCTTCTCTAGAAGCCTTTTTATATGAATGTAGTCGACAACAATATTGTGCTGAAATAAAAATTGTGAAATCCACTTGTTCAAAAACATAAAGACAGTAGTATCATTTTGCGCGATAATAATGGCAGATAAGAAGATGCCATCAGTAAAGATAAGAAGGGAACTAAAACTATTCAAGTCAAAAGTATTAATATACGCATCGGAATGGACTCCTTGGCGCCACCTGTTATCAAATAACTGAACTCTTTGTTAACGGTTTTTAAATCGCGTTTGAACTTAATTGATACTTATGTCAATAATCTCAAATGATGTATGTAGAAACGACATCATATTTGTAATGTTCTTCTTGGACGACGTAATTTACTTTATTACAACAACCAATTTCATGTTGTTACAGACAATCGTGATGAAAGTTGTAAGTCTCCAACTGCCGTCAGGGCCCAGTATGGAGCGGTTACCGCTACCATTCAGCCCTACGGAGTTACTTTGGCGGTACCCTCTGCCATGGGCCCCGCCGCCACCCTCACCGCTCGGTGATACCAAGGCCCAACTGCCGGCAGGTCTACCCCCAGAACCCAGATTATGGACCAGAGAGGACGTTTCAGTTTTCCTGAAATGGTGCGAAAGAGAATTTGATTTGCCAAACTTCGATATGGATCTCTTCCAAATGAATGGTAAATAATCAACTTGAATTATGTATAATAAAAGAATACTATTAAGTAAACATTAACAAAATAATTAACATAATACTTGTTCTTTTCAGGCAAGGCTTTGTGCCTCTTAACGAAGAATGATTTGGGCGAGCGCTGCCCAGGTGCTGGGGACGTACTTCATAACGTGCTGCAAATGCTAGTACGTGACGCCGCATTACTGGGAAGAGTTCCCTCGTCTCCAGTGACACCCACAGCTCGGGCCGCGCCTTACCCTCCATCCCCACATTCACACCCGCCTACTCCGACTTGGGCTGTTGACAGCTTCCACCATTTTCATAGTGCTGCTGCAGCAGCAGCTGCTCAACCCAATTCCGTGACTTTAAGTCCAGCTCCATCAGTAGACAGTTCAGGAAGCCCTCAAAGAGGAGAAGCCGTAAACTATGCACCAAATTATGCACCATCGATGCCAGTTACAACTCAAGCTGCCAGTTCAGGGAGCAATCATTCTGATTCTGATGAAGAAGCTCAATTCGCTCCTCAACCACGCTCTCCAAAGGAAGCACCATTAGTAAGCCCGGCGCCGCAACCTCACCCAGGGCCACAACATTCACATTACCGAGCTCAGCACAGAGAATTCTTCCCTAACGATATGCCAGAATCGAATACAAGTAAGTGTTTAATCGATACATTTGTTGTGACCGTAAAGCTCGTATAAACTTTTTTCTTAACATAGAAGTAACACTGATTTCATGGAACTAATGGTGATTTTGTTTTCAGATGGAAGATTACTTTGGGATTTCCTTCAACAGCTATTAAATGACCCTTCGCAGCGGTACACTAACTACATTGCGTGGAAAAATCGAGAAACAGGAGTGTTTAAAATAGTCGATCCTGCTGGACTGGCAAAACTATGGGGAATTCAGAAAAATCACCTTTCCATGAATTACGATAAAATGTCACGAGCTTTGAGATACTATTACCGCGTTAATATTCTGCGGAAAGTGCAAGGAGAGAGACATTGCTACCAGTAAGTTTCATTCTCAATCCATATAACCAGATCATTAGTAACTTTTTGTATTGGTATGGTACTCATTTCAATTTATTCTTACAGATTTTTAAGAAATCCAACTGAACTGAAGAACATCAAAAATATTTCGCTGCTACGGCAACAAATGAGTCCAACGAGGGTTGTACCTCAAGCAGTCGTGAAAACAGAAATGAAAGAAGAGCGTTGCGACGAAGAACCTGTTGATGAAGATATGCCTACTGACCTGAGTATGGCAGCGTCGGAGCCATGGAGGAAACGTGCGCGGCCGGACCCCAACACTGTCCAGCAACCGCATGACAAACACCACATCAGTGCTCTCATTGGAGACAATATGATGATCAAACGGGAATCTGACTACGCCAATGAACATTACGCACTCAACCTCAAAAGTGAAAAATGTGAACAATGATTACAAAAGACTTTTAACGTGGGACACTCGTCAGTGCAAAACGCATTTTCTGCATATTCAGTATGCAATCAGCTCCACCCACTAAAATTCTAGTCAAATTCCTCTCAGAAAGGATATTTAAGTCTTCCTCTAAAGAAATTTTAACGTACTTGATGAACAATCACTGAGAGTACTTTGACGGATTTAGGATGGTCATTGGAGTTTAACAGGGTATGGACCTTAATGATGCCTTTGTGCCAAGTGATTTTTATACCTAATAGTGTCAATTATCTATCTAAATAGTTAGCAAAAGGGACAAGAGTTTATTCGTGTTAAAGTCATAGAAATTATTATAAGATTTGTGCAATGGACTATCATTGATGTAGGTAGCTGTTGTCTGAGATTTAGCAGTTACAGAAGATTGTTGCCACAACTCTGTATCTATCCATATGTTACGTGCGTAGCTAGCACTCGATTAATGCATTTGCGTAATTTAATTAGTTTATATGAGTGTTTTATATTTTTGTTTAGATTTGCTGAAAAGAGAAAATATAATCCGAAAGAACTAAAAGGGTTAAATTTTTTAAGAATATTATACTAAATAATGTAACGTCTTCCATTCGTTCTTTTTGGCAAACCTTCAATTGTAGCATGTGAAATGTAGTTACTATGACATCTACCACATAAACGCGAAATTACATCGTAATTGGCAGCTTTGAAATTGAAATTACTTTTTGGTTTGTAAAGAAATATATTGAATCTATTAATATTATAAAGACAATAAGATGTCAACTATTTAAAAAAAATGCCTTGAAATCAATAAAACACACCCACTGTGATAAAATAAAAGTGGTAGAAATATAGTACGATAGGGACTTTACTCAAAGATTTCCAGCTACAATTTTCTGTGATCTCTTTTATCAATGTAGGTAGGTAGTTAGATGTTATAGAGTAAAGATGTCTTTGTAAATAATAATATAGTTTTGAATTAGTTAGAAATAAGGAACTGACTGTAAAGAGAGTGTATGTATGATTTGTAAAACAAAAAGTGGAGCTTTATCAAAGTACCTAGTATAACAGTAAGTTTTATTACTTACAACTGAGTTTGTATTTTTACATTTATTTGTATTTGGTAGATATGCCAATATTTCCAGCTTGATGTACACAATACAATAGACATGAAGTTTCACAATAAAATATTGTGTCAGATTTATTATAACTTAAAATAAATGAGAAATAATATTATGTGTAAAAGTGATTTATTATTAACATTCCAAACAATAAAATACCGATGTAGTTGTGGGACTTTAGTTGAATAATATTTTACAACGCGAAGCGTCTCACACTGTCTGCTCTGCCAGTTAAGTTTTCATAAGTTGAGTAGATATACCTACCTAATAGTAGCCAGACTGACCACTGGAGAAGGTCAGAAACGATATAAAAAAAAACAAAATGCAAATAGCTGTGATCCAATAAAGCTGCATAACCTACCTACCTAATATTTTTCAAACCATTTCAATACCCAGCAATAGCTAAGTTAAGGTACACAAAATTCTAAAAAGTAGTGGTGGTATTCATTTAAACTGATTAGTTAAATTAGTCGAGACAAGTTAAAAACCTTAAAGCTTGACATAGCTTGGTAATTAGGTAGGTTCCTACTTGTGAAGCTCCTAAGAAAGTTCTATCATGCCAATCTAATTCTATGGAGGCTTGCATCATGAACGTTACGAAAAAAAAATCTAAAAACGTTCGTTACGTTCAAAGAGGACATGCATAGAAATTTCATAGAAAAACTGTGATCTCATGTCTCAGTAACGCCTACTAAACTAGACAGCAGCGGCAGCGGAGCGTACTAAACTAGACCAAGCGACTTGTGTCCGCTAGGCTAGGACTCAAGTTTCAAATGAAAATTTTGTTCGTAATGTCCCTTGAATGTCTTAAACTCTTGAGATACGTTCGATTTCAAAGTTAAGTAGCTACGCCGCGCCTTTCAATGTAATGTACTCTGTGGCCGCGCCGTGAGGAACCAAAGAGCACAAAACGCCTCGACGAGAAACGATTTTGGTGAACTAAACTCCACCATAGGTACCCTATATTCTCGAAGGGGTAAGTAGTCATAATTTCAAAATCAAAATCAAAATTAATAGATTTACGTTGAAGGCGAACCTACTGCCACACTCTTGACACTTGATTCAAACGATCGCTTAATACCTAGGTATTAGGTATTCATTTAAATAGAGCATAAACTTATGCGCACATGTTTTTTGTGGTTCGTCAATCTGAGTTGAGCCAAGCCAAAGTAAGCAGGGCAATTATAATACTGACATGCGTAATACTATCGCTGTGATTGTCACTTGTATAAGTAACTACCTACTTAGTCATGCTAATTTGTGCTATCAACCGGGCACACTACTACTTAGGAAGTCCGAAGTGGAAACACCCAATAAGACTTTCGATCTGGGGATTGAAGCCGGGCAAAGCCAGCCAGCAGTCACATTTACAACTAGATCAACAAGGCAGTTTACACCTATAGAAAGAATTAAGTCCTACCTACCTACCTACGCTTTTATCAAATGGAACGCGGTTCCGCTTGAGATTTCCGATTCAATAATCATATTGCAAAGGAAATACAAACAATGCGTAGGAGAGTAATTAATTTTGATAAGATACCTAGTTGAAGCACTAAATACTCTACCGTTAAAACGTGAGGCCTTTTTATTGGCTACCAGATTATTATGATTTAGCTTGAAGAAATTGTCTAAGCATAACCCAGCTGGGTCGACTAATAGTACTTATTTAGGATTTATAGCTTAATACACCTGTGTCAAGCTACAAATCCGATTTAGATAGCCTATTGAACAAAATAATATAGTGCATGAGTGAGGGAGGAAACCCAAAATAGCGCCACCTGGTGCATTTGTGGGGGAAGTTCGTGTTAACAACAAGCACTTCCTTTGAGTCGAAAAGAGATGGTAGATGTAAGGATAGATGGAGTAACCAGTTACGAGTTAGTTTCATGGAACTAGGAATGTGCTAGGGCGTGTGAATCAACCTAACGACCACGACATACAGTTCAGAATAGGTTATGTTTAAAAAAAAGCAAGTAGGTACTCAAATTAGCGCCTCACAAGCAAATAAACAGGAGCTCTTAAGTTAATAAATAAAATTACCATTTAGTGAGGACATCAGCTTGTCGCATCAAGACAGTCTACAGTCATCTTCATGCTCTGCATAGCCTTTTCCCAACAATGTTGGGGTCGGCTACAGTTTTATTGGATGCAGCTGAATACTAGGGTTCTGACCTCCAAAACCCAGTTACTGGGTAAAATGACACCCCTTGGTTAAATTAGTCACAACAAGGCAGGCTAAAGTCTGTGGTGAAAAACCACAAAACTGTAATAGAAAATGAAAAAAATCAACAATTGCATTAGGACATCCTTTATTTGCCTTTTTTATTACAACAAACTTGCTCTTAGAATCTAAATTACATAAACTTAAGTAAACAATACTGCCGTGCTAAACGCAAAAGCGGTATCTCAGGGAAAGCTAGTTTCGAGAAAATTTAAGTTTTGTAAATATAGCTTTCTTTTAATCTTATAGATTAATTACACTTTTGTAAGGATATTTTCACATGTTTTGAATAAGATACCGCTAATTAGCTTAGTTTATTTGATGTGTCTTTCTTTAAGCTTTTTGATGCCATACAAATCAATTTAATGTTTTTTTTTTGAGATACCTACTGCTTTTGCGCTTAGCACGGCAGAATAGATCAACACTATTTTCCATTCTATGAATGTTCTGGTGGTGTATTTTGGAAGAATATTACATCATCTGCTATAATTGTTGATGCAGTTCTAACTTGACCATCATCCATTTTGACTTCTCCATATGACAGCTTGCCGGTAATATATACTCTTTGGCCTTTCTTTAAGAATTTGTATACAGTGTCCCTAAGACCAGGCTTAAAAATACTTATTCTGTGCCAGTCAGTTCTTTGCAACATGTCACCTGATTCATATTTGTAACTGTAATGAGTTGCTAGTGGAAAGTTTATTACTGGATGTTCCTCTGAGCCACGTTTCTGAGGATCAGCACCAACTCTGCCCAGTAATGTAACTACATTTAATGCTGTAATAATAGAAACATTAATATTAAATAACATATACTCATTTTACATAGAGTTCACGTTTATTTTGGACCTCATCTGAATTACTGATTTTAAGGTTTTACTGATAGGTAAGTATTAAGTACTAACTTTTTTCCGTTTTTTGGGAACTGTGTCTTGTCACAGTTTGTTGAATTCCAACAACTTTCTGCACCATTTGTGGTATCTGCAAATAGAAAAACAGGGTAGGTATTTCATAGATCTCTTAAATTGAATAATAATTCGAATTCAATTGCAATGAAGCTGAGATAATCTTTAATATTTGATCTTGGTAAGGATTTGCTCTGAACAGGGTGAGTCAGTGGGTGGGTGGAACAGCATAATGATGAACTTACCTGTCACGATTTGTCTGACTAACTTACAAGTAAAACGTGTTACAATAAGAAAAAATATTGGTTTCTCTAAGATAGAAAGTAAAAAGTAAGAAATTAAAAAGAGCAATTTAAATTAAAACGGTCTTTAATTCATTAAACCCCGAGAGGACACCGGTGTTCGCGCTGCCATCGTCTTTCTATTGTATCTCTCTCTATCCTTTGTGGTTTAGCAGCTTAGCCAGACCGCAGTCGCTCGCAAGCGAACGGTACTGGTGTATAACATACTGATACTCCGTAATCAATGTTGGATCATAGGGTCGTTTTATGGGTGTAGTTATGTAAATAGTTCGACAGAAATTCTTTCAAATAAAATTTTATTGGAAATAAAAAAGATGTGTAGCCGGTAATGGATGATAGGTTTGTTTGTTTTGGTGCTAATAAAACGAAATTATATTACTTACCCTAAGAGCTGAAAACATGTTCAGAGCTAGAATTTGTGAGCTGGAATAGAAGATAAATTCTTGGCATAGAAAATACAAAACTTGCACAACAATAAACTTGAGCTCTGACAACCTGTGATAGCAAAATTGAAAAATAACCTCCAAAAAGCTCCAAAATATCCCATGAAAATCGGGACTACGAAGTACCAACTTACCAATCCCACACACAACTGCAAAGAGTATAATAATAATATGGGAGACACAACTGTCTGTCACTTTGACAGTTGTAGATTGTAGAGGTTTGGAGTTTGGAGTTGCGTTGCAAATGCCAAGCGTCCATACGCTTGGCATTTGCAAAGCAACTCCAAACTCCAAATGCACTGAAAAACTATAAAGCTAGCTCCATAGCTAGCTTTATAGTATTTCAGTGCCTACTGCTTATTACAAAAACCTCCACAATAGTTTACAAACCTCCAAACATTTGAATAAACCGCTGACTGACATACAACAAAACCCAACAAACCAAACGCTCTTTTATTATTATCGCTTTTATTATTAATGTTCGTTTAATATAATATAATGGTGCCAATGGTAGGTACAATGCAAAGACATTCAATACGTATAGACCGGACATCACGATCAAAATTTTCGTCGTTATTTTAATTTTATCAAAACTTATCCATAACGATTTTCAGAGGATAGCCGCGGTTGTAGGTACATACGCCGTTTTGTCCTACATAACGCTTAAATGATCGGTTAGAGTTACTAGTAATTCATTCTTACAGTCAGTAGTTACAGTAGTTAGTTACAGTAACTACTGACTGCAAGAATGAATTGTAGTGTTTCCAGTGTTCAAATCAATTTAATGTGAGGTCTCATAGTCATAGCCGGTGAGCAGCGAACTATCTAGACCCTTCCGACGATACCTGATTTGTTAAAATTATAAATTAATAGGTAAGCAATCTAGTTACCTATGAGGGAATAGATGAACTTATCGGTCAAATTAATTATATAACACTCTTTTTTGCTTCGCCTAGCCCATAGAACCGGCGGTTATTAAATGTTACCAGAGTAAATAATTAGTTCAGTTCTTCCAACCTTTAAAAATAAATGCGTTTACGACTTGCGTCGTTCATCTCGGAATGACAGTTGTTTTGTGGTTAAAAAGATAGATAGAAAATTCTATCTCTATCTCTTCAACCACCACCATACGCAATCCGGGAAGAGTTGTTGCCTGTGAAGGATGCCTTCAGCTGCGAATGCGAAGTCTGAGAAACCAGCCTCTTCGGAGGCTATGGACAATTCTCCAATACGACAAATTTTGACGATTCTTGAACATAAAATCCGTAATTTGGAGAAAAGAAAGGTATGTACTATGCTATTAATCAACAGTTACTAACGAAATTCGTTCTAAGGTTCCCTGTTTATCGTGAAGTCGTAAACCTTGTGAATTTCAATACGTTTTGGCTTGAGCTTGGACCGCATACATTTTGCCCGCTCATAGCGTAAAATATTGCCGCAGACTTGACGCCATTTTCACACATGTGCTCATGGTATGTTGACGATACATTAAACTATGACGCCCTAAAGAGTTTACTTTTTTGTACGTTCATATAAACTACGGTGATAAGGGAAGGTCAATCATCGAATCAACAACTAACATAGTCACTATTATGCTTGGCTCTCTATTAAGCATGAAAAACAATGTTTTTTGTTCATCATGTATCAAATTTTAAAAAAAGTATACAACCTTTATTTCTGTCGATTATCATTTAACTTGAGCAAAGCATTAGTTATAACGTAAGTGTCGTCGTCAAATATCTTCATAAACTCATTCATTATAATTATATTGTGTAAGTTTGTAGGCAAATAAGGTTGTTTTGTTTTTTAAAACTAGAACAATAATAAATGCTACTTATACTAAATCGGATCAGTATTGTATAGTGAGTACAGTTGGAATTTTTTAGATTCTTTTAAATTAGGTTAAGTCCCAAAAATAAATGCAAAATTATCAAACATAATGCGAATTTTTAGTAAGAATTTTGTGAACCAATTATTATATAAAACTTGCTCACTCTATATCCTATGTATAGAGTGCACTGTAATATTTATTTTACCACAGATCTGTTTTTTTTTTGTTAAAAGACTGCACAAATGCTATAAATAGTACCCTGAGGGTTCCGTCTATAGGCTGTACACTGCTGACCAAGACTTCATGATAAATTATTGAAATTATTCACTCAAATCTTAGTGCAAAAATTATCATTTGGATGAACAAATTTTACTAACACCTCTTTTGTTACAGAGCAAGCTACAATCGTATCGAGACTTGCAAAAAGCTGGAAAAGAACTGCATAGTGAACAAAAAGTGGCAGTTGCTAAATATGATGAGGTGGCCCAAACTTTGGAGTTTGCAAGGGAACTGTTTAAGCAAGTCACATCTATAGCTACTTCTGCAGAACGTGAGGCTAAAAAACAAGCCAAAAAGGTAATTACATTGTTGCCACTCTTACACTTACATGATTTTTAGATTCAAATTAAAATGAGTGATTTCAAAAAAAGCTAAAAAAGATTTTACTTTCCTCTTAAATGCATTTCTGACTAACAAAATAAAATTGACTAGTTGAATTCTGGATTTAAATAACCTTGAAACTATTCTCACTAACTATACCAAATGTAGAAGTTACAGCTTTCATTATAAAATTATTCATAACCACTGTTTGTTAGAACATTAAGATAATGTGTTTCTACTTTTACTATAAAAACAATGTAACTAGTGTTGTAGAGAGGACACAAATAAATAAATTTTAGACATAGTATAATCTTTAATTCTTTATAGAGGAGATAAATAAAACTTACACTGTTAAACATTACTAATATTATGATATGAATAATGTTATTTTTTTTGTAAAAGCCATGATACCTACGAATTGTTCAACTGTTACATAAATTATATCTGTAAGTTAAATTCAACAAGACACTCAATAATGTGTTATTAATTATTCCAATATAGGATGCATGGGTGCGGTATGCAGCAGAAACCAGCAAAATTCGAGAAGTTTTGCTTGTTTTGGATTGTCTTAACCAAATGGGAAATGCAGAAGCAAGGAATGACTTTCTGAATGGTGCCAATGGTGCAGCAAAGCTTACAGAAGAAGATCTAAAAATTTTAGATGATCTGTAAGTATTATATTTGTGTGGATAATATCAAAAATATTTATGAACATTTCCAGAAAACAATTTAAGTGACTACATTAACTTTAAAACATTTTGATATAAAAATATTTGTAATAATACTCACCACAAAAGAACCACAACCCATGACACAAATGACAACAAGGTTGTTTCAAGAATATTGTGTTATGCAGTGACATGCATGCAGTTTAACAACAAATATAAGTCATAATTCATAAAAGTAACCATTCCAAAATATGCATTTTCCAGGTACCCTGAAGTGACACCCAAGCATGAGGTAACTGAAGAAGGTCAACCTGGATTTCATATTCACACCGCAAAGGCTGCAGAACACTTGTATTCTATAATTGATGGCAGGCCTAAAGAAATTTTGGGCACTACTTATACTCATATCAAGGAGATTGTCAGTGCAGTTCACGAATGTGGCTACTTTGATCGTTCAGCAGATATTGTAACTTCAGAGGTTGAAGAGAGCCAAGCTGTAGTACCAGAAATAGAACCTGTGGAAGTGGTGGCTAATGAGGTAGAGGCCGAAGTACCGGCCACATACCCGCCGTGCGCTCTGCCCGTGCCGCCCGCGCCCGCCGTTGTTCCAGCGCCCGCCTACCCGCTTCGGCCGCTTCCGCATATCACGTTGCAAGAAGTCGAGCATGCGTATTTCGCCAACCAATATCCTCAACAGAGACCTATCACTGAAGTCATAGGATCTCAGAATTTCTTCTTCCTGCAAGACTCTGAAATAGACAGCCCCGTTGGCACACCACAACCACCGGTTATCCCCAACCAGCCGTCACCGCCGGGGCCGATTCCAACCCAGACTTTCACCAACCAGCACTTCGTCCAGCTGCCAGGAGGGCGCGTGGCTGAGCCCGGCACTCTGCCGATGCCGCCGCAGCCGCACTTCCCGCCGCACCCCGAGCTGGCCGGCTTCCCGCCGGGCGCGCACGTGCACGTCGCGCCGCTGCAGGCCGCGCACGCCGCGCACGCCGCGCACGCTGCACACGTGCCGCCCATGCAAGCGCCGCCCATGATGGACGAGCGCCCGGGCGTGTCTCCCTCAGACGACAAACATGACGATGAGATTAAAGAGAGTGGAAGTCCCGATGGAGATGATGGAGAACGTAAAATTCACGGGCAAGGTGACGGTCAAGCAAGGTTCCGGCGATTCGGACGCGGTGGTGGCGGTAGCCGGGGTGCTCCCAACGGTCACCGCGGCCGCGGCGCTTTCCAGAATAGACAGGAGGGCTACCGCGGTAGGCACCCTGGTGACTACCAGGGTCGATCCGGGAAGGATGGCTACCAAAACAGGCAGTACGATGGATATCAGAACAGACACGGCAAAGATAGCTACCAAAGTCGCGGAGGAGACGATCGCGATGGATACTACGGTAATGGTGACACAGGTGATAGCCACCAGCAAAATGAAAATGGTCGTGACAGATACAACGACCAGAGCTACCAGGGCGGCTTCAAGGGCCGCGGCAGAGGAGGACCTCGCGGCGGAACACGCGGTGCGACGCGGCCTCCTCGCCCACAGTACACCCGCAAACCGGAAAAAGTGGAATAGTTTATGTAGTTTTCGATGGTGTGTTGCATTAGCGACATCACCTCGATATAAATGTATTATTATGATGGACAAATTCATTCGTGGAAGGCAGATTTCACCGGCAACAACGCGCTGTGGTTAACAAATGAGAGATTATGGTATAAAAAAAAGAAAAAATTATAAAAAAAAAGTAAAATATTAAAACTTGAAACTGAATAAAAAATAAGTTACTTGAGTTTAGATGTATGATATATGCAGTTATTAATACTTACGTAATTCTAGATTCTTGTATAAGTTATGTCACGCAAGTGACGATACTGACGCGGTACGGGAGGGCCGCTCGTGGCCGGCGTCAGTCTCAGTACCTCGTGCGTGCCTCGTCCTCGTGATAATATAAGTACAGGAGATGTGCACACAACTGACTAAACACTGTCATCTGGGACCTTTTTCCAAATCACATTGATCTTTGTACTTTTAATACAGTTGATTTAAAATAGTAATTATAAATGTGTTAAGATTTAAACATGTTTGTTTCTCATAAAACATCAAAATATATTATTATAAAGCTTTCATCTCAACTACTTAGAGTTATAATTTTGCTACTATTCCTGCGGAACTTTTTTGAGTTTGTTTTTTAATTATATTGGAATTGAACAGGTACACGATACCTAATACCTATCTTATATCTGTTGACATTTAATGATTTAGAAACTGAACTGGCCATATCACATTAATTATGCATGTAACTAGAATACGATCCGATCTGTTCGTGAATAGCTCTACTTGATTTTGCTTGTAATTATTTATCGTTCAAATAGAGCTATTATCGTCAAATTGATCAGATGTAAAGATGTTGTGGTATTTGGTTCCCGTGAATTATTTTTGTTTGTCTTGTCCAGGCTTTTTACATACTCCTTAACATTGTTCTCAATAGAGGCTGTGTGCAAGCAAATTAAAAGTATTCTATAAAAATTAAAACGCATTTTATTTCTATGTCAAATAGCCATTTAGCTCAATTACCCATATAATAACACAAAATTGGAAGAGTTCTATATTCGTTATAGTAACTGTTAGGTAGGTACTCAAAAATTTTCATAGTCTAGTAGGTAACAGTTCAGATCCTAGATTTGTTTCTGGTAAATGGCATTAACCTCCCTCCCACATTCACGCAGGACCTTGTTAGATACAATCAACAAAAGAGATTGGTCACTAGGGCCAGCAGATATAGCTGGAACTAGCTTTTTACCGCTGCTTCGCTCGCGTTAGTTTATTGTTTGACTATCAATAGTCTGGTTTGCGGTTTTGCGATCACAGTAAATTTTACATAACGCGTCACGCCTGTATTACACGAAATTCATTGAGTCTTCTGCGTAAACTACGTCATTACGGTGTCTAAAACTACTCTTAATATAATAGACTAGCAGACGTCCCGCGGTTTCACCCGCGTAGGTCCCGTTCCCGTGGGAATACAGGGATAAAAAGCCTATGTGTTAATCCAGGGTGTCAGCTAACTCCATACGTGAAAGAGTAACAAACATCCATCCATCCATCTATCCTTACAAACTTTTGCGTTTATAATATTAGTAAGAACCTTTTTTAAAAAATAGATTGTAATGGTGCGAAATCTTCCGGGCTACCAGTTCAGTTAGGTACACCTCAAGGCTCAATACTGTACAGGGTGTCTCATTCAAATCGGTCAGTATGGGAAAGTCTGAAACTATAAGATCTCTTCTGAGGAACCATGTCATCGATTTTAATAACAAGAAAAACTGCATTCATATATTTTTGAAAACATCTGTACTCCGTTCGGGAAACGAACCCGGTTATTTTGAAAGAAAAAACCTACACTATTTCTATTTAGATATCGATTGTGTAGGTCTTAAGCAGTAAATGTCTGTATGAAACATGTTGTCTAAAATGAATAAAATGCATTGTTTCCACATACTTCAATTTATTTTAGTATGTGCTTGAAGTGACCACCGCCTTCTTCAATGGTTACAATTATGTTTGTGTGTATGTTTTTTTTTTTAATGTATGTTACCTGATTTCTCCGCCATTTGTGAACCGATTCTCAAAATTCTTTTTTTATTTGAAAGAGTATCCTCCTGAGGTGGTCTCATTTTAATTTGGTGAAGATCTGGTGCTGATCTTCGGAGATATAGAATGGAACTCTTCAAAAATAGACGGCAAATCTGTCGTGATTGCTGGAATCGCTTGGATGTTTATTGCTTATACAATACAACATCATGACATATCATCACGCCTGTATGCTCTGAGGGGTACGCAGATGTGTACAGTATTCCTAAATTTCGACCGTTAGGTATGTTAAGTTTCATTTGTTAGGGATAAGTAGATAACCCTATTACCAAGACATGTATTGTTAACAATTAACAATATAAAATAAATTCATGGCAAATATTTGTATGGGAACAACTAAAAATGGAAAAACAAAAACTTTTTTGCAAAAAATAAAACCGACTTAAAAAAACACTAACCGGTGTAAAATAGCTCTAAATTCGGAAGTTGGTGGCCCATCATGAATAAAACAAAACCACCAAAGCCACAGCCTTCCTAATTTAGAGTTATTTTACACCGGTTAGTGTTTTTTTAAGTCTGTTTTATTTTTTGCAAAAAAGTTTTTTGCCATTTAATTTTAACATACCTACCAAATATATCAATGCTCAATCAACCAGCAGCCATACGATAATAATTATATCAACTTTAGCAGGAAGATTCGGCTCTGCCGCCTACGCTGTTAGGAGAAAGTTATACAATACACCGATGTTGACACAGCTCGGTTGGTCTACTTTAGTTATTTCCACAGCGTTATGTCCTATTTGGTCAAGGAACTTATATCAATCCTGGAATATGCGTTGTCCTTGTCAATTTGACACCAATACAAAAAAAATCTTATGCTTATGATCTTAAGATCTATTACAGAACATCACTTGGTCAAAAAGAAATCCGGTCCGAGAGAGAAAGCGCTTAGAGAGCCTTATGTCCCTTTCTAAAGTGTTACCAGGAGGATTATTCCCGAACTTATTAGGAATGGTAGGTAAAAATAATATTGTCATGTCTTATTAAAAAAACACAAATTTTCATTCTGCTATATTTCTAATATTTTTCAATTATCTGTTAGAATGAGAACCTTTTTCGCAATAATTTGGACACTGTATTTAAGTGTAATTAAAAAGAAAAGATTATTAGGACCGTAAAACGGGGTGAAAAGACACATACGGGTGAATAGAACAAAACTTTGAGGAGGATTTTCACGCTAGTTTAATATTGTTTGATATTATCAAGGTGTCGAAACTATTTATCTCAATTATTTAAAAGCATTACCAGTCCCCGTTTATAACAAACAACTTTTAACTTACGTGAATAACTTTCTGAAAATGTTGTTTCTATTCACCCTTAAGTATTCACCCTATTTTACCCGGTATAATATATTAAGTCAGACTGGCAGTCCGTCAATCATATATTTTTTTATTGATTTAACCGCAATGACTGGCCTGTTGGTCTAGTAGTTAATGGCTCTGACTGCTAAGCCGGAGGTCGTGGGTTTGATTTCCACCCAGGACAAATGTTTGTGTGATGAGCACGATCATTTGTTCTGTGTCTGGGTGTAATTTATCTGTAATATGTATCTATGTATTTAGAAGTATATAAGTATGTTTATCAGCTGTTTAGGACCATAACACATAAACACAAGCTCTGCTTAGTTTAGGACTAGATGGCGTTGTGTGAAAGTAGTAAAAAGAAATCTAAGATAATACAAAGAGATTTAAAATACTACACTATAGAGCGGACATGCGAGGAAATGTAATAGAAAAAACTTTGATCCCATGTCTCAGTAACGCCATCTAGAATAATATAAAATTATGAATATTGGAGCGGCAGCGAAATGTACTAAAAAAAACTCCTAGACTATTGTCCAGCAGGACATCAGTTTCGGATAATAATTTTGTTCGTAATGTCTGGTCTATAGTATATTATAGTATTGAATGTCTTTGAGATAAACAGAGACAATTTATTTCATTGTTCGGACCTAATATAGATGGTTGAAAAGTTTGCGATTCAAGGTCGACTGGTAGAAAATGCCTATGGCATTAAGTCCGCCTCTGTACATTAGTGTACTTGAAGTATTAAATAAATAAATATGGTTGCAAAAGCGAATCCTATTCAGGATGCGGTGTTTCTTTCTTCAAGTAAGTATAAATTAAATAACATGACACTGAAACTGCTGGCCGCTTCGCTGCCATTCCGGTGTGAGTCGGCCCTTATGAGGAAAAGCTGCAGTCATTCAAAATATATTTGAGTTGTTACAAAAAATTGACACAATTAGCCATGTTTTAGTTTCTTTATGCAGTCAATTGTTTATTATGCCTGCGTCGTGTTTTATTACATGTAATCAACTGGGTTAATGCAAAAGTAAATAATATTAGAATCATTACATAATAAAAAACACGTATTTAGCTAGTAATAGGTTTTATTCGATAAAATTGCCGTTATATCTTATAGTAAGAAATGGTATTAAAACAAATAGACCTATACCTGTCCACAGAACCTGTTATTTTTACAATGCTATTACTACTTTTAAACTACTTTGACGTAGTTATATTTTTAAAAACCTATACAACCTAAAGCAATTATACAAAATATCTTTTTATAGTGTACTTATATTTAAAAATAGAAATATAATATCGTCACATTTTGTTCATTTATAAATTATAGGGCAGAAAACAACAGTCGTGCCAAATTGTAATTACTTAAAAGTATAGGGGTAATTTTATACAATAAAAAATGAATTTAATTATAGCTCCAGGAATGTTACTTAGAATTTGAACATCACAACAGACTGTAGATTAACTAAGCCAGATGATTTTTCCTTATTTGCCCCTAAGTGATAACGTAGGGTGAGATCATTAAGACTGTGATACATAGTAATCGCAATTTATAATTGCAAATAGTTCTTCACCAATACATAGTTTCTTTAAATGAATGATGAAATGTTGCAACAATTAATGAAGTAGCTGCTACGAGCAGTTTTAGAACATTTACCTACATATTATTTATAAAGGGTAGGTAGTAGTTTGGAAGTCAGATCTATTTTGATGGTCAAGCTGCATTCATGTCGATAACTGTAATTTGGTCAACCCAGCTTGGTATAATGTATAATTTGTACGCTTGATATAGATCCAAGAAGTATGTAAGAATCGTAGCAGTGTGCGCTCTGTAGTTTCTGCCTACCCCAATGGGAAAAAGGCGACTTAAGTGTAGTATAGCCAGCTATATCAGCCGAAAGTTCCAGTCATAACAATACACATGGTCGCAATTGTCGACAAATGCAAAACGCAGGCCACACCACCTAGCTCAATTTCGTTTTATTCGTTTTACATTACTGAATCGACAAGAGTTTGGCTAAAGGTTATACCAGCCAGATGAGCAATATTAACAAAAGTGACAAATAAAATTATACTTTATCGGGTTGGTGGAGTGTGTGTTTTAAATAAATACACTATGATTTAGCGAACATGAATAGAACTACACTAAACTCATACTCGTGTTGTAGCCGGCGCCAAAAGATTACTCAGACGTGGTCACATTTTAACAAATACCCCGCTCTAGTTACGTAAAATTATGGCCTGTTTTAATTAGCAAATGGCTTAAAAAATTAGATAAAGACCTATAGTAGGTGTATTATAAAATCGACATGAATACTGTTAGACATGTAAATAAGCGACTACAAATATACAACCTTTTATGAGTTTAGGAGTGAACTAAATTGTTATTTTACTATTCCGTTGATAATTCATATTTTCTATGAGTAATAATAATTATAAAGAGTGAACGTTATTTTTCAAGACTGCGTGGGTAGATTCTGAACTACACCTGGAAGAAAAAAACCATTGGCTAAATTGTAGTTTTTTTTTTTGATGTAGCACAAGATTTAAACACTTTGCCATTTGAAGAGTTTATACGATCATAGTCAAGGAAAACAGTTAATCAATATTTTAAATAATTTTTAACAACTTTACAACTATGATTGTTTTATTTGGTTTGTTATGCTATGTAGACGCATATTTTTATAACGTTAAATATATGCATACTTCTGGTCGGAAAAAAGAAGCTTAATAATTTTTTGTGGCATTTTAATTTTCTGTTTTGGTTTACATCTTACCCATACAGGCTAGAAAAATATAATCACCTGTATAAAACATGTATTTTAATTGTATAACCTTTGTAGATAAAAAAAATGATACAAAATGAGGTTACGTACCTTTTACATTTTAGCAGTTAAGTATAGTAATTAGGCCCTAAAATAAATGAATATCACAAAAAAAGAAATAGTTTTTTATCATTAACTTCTCATCAGTTCTATTGTGTTGTCTGATCTGTACTCGGGTTTTTAATCGTATTTAGTAACATGGCAGTTGGAAGCTTTAAAAAGTACTTTTAGTATCCATCATTAGGAATAACTTTTACTATGTAAGTAAACCAGAGTTGTGAAAATCAATTTACTGATTTATATCCATACATGCATAATTATTATGTTCGCATAGTGGAGCAAAATGTAATATAAGCTGATTTTTCCCGCGATATAGGGTTGATAGGTTTATAGCAGTGTAGACAATTTTTAAATTTGAATCAAATACAATAATTTAAACTTTAAAACGCATTACATTCGCTCACTTGATAGTTTGTCTTGTTAACCCAACCAACTAGGTTTTACGCTTGCTTTAGAAGTGGGTTAACTTCAATTGTACAACGTGTGGGGATCGAACTAAGGATCTATCGATCGCCAGACCGACGCCTTAGCCATTGGGTTATTACCGCTTACACACTATTTATAACATCACACATTTTAGATTCCTCTAACTTCCAACTATTTTTACCATTAATTATCTTGATTTTTAACTATTATTGCAAATTCATTAACATTGAGTTTTTGTACAGTGATTTGCTTTGAACTGCCAAGTTGCTGAAACAGATTAATCCAGGTATAGTCTATTAGTTAACACATTAATGGAAGTTAATAGACGATGTAATAACTTGTATCCATGTCATGTAAGCTTCGTTCAAACATGTACAATTGTACAGTTCGCGACATGAATGTTTGCCGCTCTAAACTAATTTTTCCGATGCGCACAGACTGACACGGTACTGTTAGTGCATGCTCACGTTGAACTCGCGGTTGGCGAGTTGGTGTTCAAGGCATTAGTGCGGATATTGTTTCCAGCGATGAGTTCAAACTGGTTGAACTTACCTGACGCTGCGCGTGAATTATTATCAATGGCCACACACATAAAACTTCATACCTGTTTTAGACGCGTGCGCAGCGCACGCGTATTTCTTTCTATACCATGCCATAATTTGTTTGACATTTCGTTACCGCACCCGCAAGTTAACGTGAACAAGCAATTATAGTAAATAAATGACGTGAACTATTAGTACAGTCGCCAGCACATAAACCTACCCCAAACTGTAAAATTTTCTCAATTGAACGTGAACCTTATTCTGTTTGTTATTAAGTTGAAAAACAATCAAAGATATTTGACACATTGGGGTAGATTGATGTGCTAGCCTGTGTACATTTAAGCTTTACGCCAGGGTAGCACCGTTTTTTTTACAATTAAAACATGAATTACAGAAAACTTAAAAAATTTAATAAACCAAAAAAAAGGTATTACGTTTCCTGTAACAAATAATAATGCCTCAAAGTTTCTATAACGCGATTGAATGATATTTGCAGAATAGATTAAAAAAAAGCTTACTTGAAATGTGAGTTGCACATTACAAGATATGTTGTCAACCCCCTCCAACTAAGCTAAATGCTTGTTTCTGGAGTGGGTTTCACGTCAATAGTGCAATGGGTAAAGATCTAACTCACGACCTCTTGATCGCCAGTCCAACGCCTTAGCCATTGGGCTATTGCCGCTTTGAATATCACGCTTGTTTGTCGAATTAAATTCCGACAAACGACACTGACTGCAAATGGTATAAAAATAAGAAATTTCAATTTCGCGGGCTGCCTTAGCGCAATGCTCTTACATGATCACAGCAAGATATATTTCACTGCATTGACGGCCTTAACGACCATAATTTAGGCCTGACAAAATAATGTCAGCTGTACTTCTGAAAGTAGTATACTATGTACTTACAATTTATTTTAGTTTTATTGCGCATTCTTTCTCTTTACGGTGATTAACATTACAAACATTGTAGTAATTATTGTAAGCATTCAAGGAAATAATCCTTAGCTCTTACTTATGCACCTATCGCATGATTATATCACACTCAAAGTAAGAGGCGCATAGCCCAGTCTTATGGGAATACTAGCAAAAACTTAAACCAGTAATTGTAGTGACTTAAGCGAATAACGGGAGTTACAATCATTTAGTTTTACAATCTGTTTACAGGTCAATCAGGGTAACCCATAATCGATATGTTCGTAAGCTAAGGCCGCCTTCGGTTTATGAATATCTATTACAATCATTTACATGAGCACAGAAAATAAAGTTATGTATCAGTACAGTAAATGTCAACAGATTGAAAAGCAAGCGTTAAATGGCACTGGAGTATTCTCAATAAATACTAAGTAACAGCCAATGATTTCAATAAGATGTTAACAATATTTGAGGTTTGTTTAAAACTATAAAAATATCCGCCAAGGTTCAATTTGAAATATGTATAATAATTAAATGCTAAAAATTATAATATAAAATACGAACAATTACAAACATACAGCACGTTTTCACCTGTATAAAAATTAAATGAAAATATTGTCCTTACAAGTTATTAACTAGAGGCTGCACAGGCGCGCGAGGTGTCGCCAACGTTAAATCATTTGTCGGGTCATGGCGTGTCGCAGCTTGCGCTCCCACGCCTCCGCCTCCGCCCACGAGTGGCGCACGTCCCGGAACAGCTGCAACACACACACGTCAGAGACACGCCCACGATAATCACGTGCCTATAATACACGCGCCGCTATTCTTTGGACAAAGGCCACACCCGCTACGTGGATACTCACGTATTTATCTAACGATTAATGAGGAACGATAATGTTTTCTTTTTATTTCCTCACCACAATATACGTAAATTACATTTATAACACATTTGCTCGTAAAGTGTCTCTTATTCCACCAAATTCAGTATCGTAACGTATCTCATTACGCACTTGTGCGTTATGCTCCGACTAAAACGAACTGTATTTTTTTTTAATCTTAAAGAGATTTTAACAAAGAGTTTTTATGTCAGAAAAGTGGTCAACTTTTTATGAATAAAATTAACTTTGGAAGATAAAATATAAAAAATAAACATTTAATTCATTAAATTAATTAATTTTGACAATAATAATAAGTAATTTACTTTATTACTGCCGTGATTCTTTAAAAAGCAGTCATCTGACAATTTACCGATTTTGAGTTTAAACATTGAGCGACATCAGGATTTGGCTCTATTATCAAAACCACGTCACTGCTTTTTTTAAAAAAATATCTCAAAAGCTAAATAAGTTTCAGAAAAAGGGGTTAGATAGGTCGACGCGCCTTTTTTCCCTGATGTCGCTCAATGTTTAAACTCAAAATCGGTAAATGGTCAGATGACTGCTTTTTAAAGAATCACGGCAGATTAGTACCTAATACTGGCTGTTTTTGTACCTTTGACTTAAAATAAAAAAGTGCTGATGCGCGCGCTTTTACTTTTCGCTCTATTTTTTTTATTTAAAAATTACAGTCCGAGTTTTATTTATTTCCTCGCAAATATGTTATAAAACGTCGTATGACATACGTGCGCTTTGATAATTACAGCCTCTGCTTTCTTCTCGGGCTAGCAATATTGCCTCGGCTGTAATTATCAACTTACCGCACTTATATCATAATGTACTATTAGCAAGACATCAAGAACAATTATTATCATCTGCCTAGCCTTATTCCACTTGCGATGGGGTCGGCTTGCAGGTTAATCGGATGCAGCTGAATATCAGTGTTTTTTTATCGAGCGACTGCCGACTGTCTGACCTCCACAGACCAGTATCTGAGTAATACAATAGCCCTTGTTAAAAGAGGTTATCAGATTTCCTGGCTTCTGACTACCCGTAACGTATATCAAAGAGAGACACGGAGGAGTTTTGGTATGTAATGAATAGTCACCCATCTAAAGGACTGACCTCGTTGAGCGTAGCTTGATCGACCCGTGAGGCTATTATTATTTAGCTACAAGCTCCTTATACACCCCTATTTACTGATCATATTTGCGTAATCAAAAGTAAAAAAAACACGAAGTTCAATTTTTAAATATGACACTATTTAGTTGAACTTAAATAACGAAAACTGCTGTTGGAGGCGGGCATGCTTGAGCGAGATCACGCGAAAGTGAGCGAAAGATGACTATTAATGAATACTACTATGTCATGAATAGCCTGTACCTACAATATTTTCATAAATTGGGCGACTTTTTGGGATATAAACAAACGCTAATAAATTTGCTGTTTATGAATATTATTAATTGATACTTTACAAATATAATGAGAAGATCGTCTAGTATAAGCCCTTTATGTATTTGTACTAATTAAAAATTGGTGGTGTATGTATATGACTATAATAACATTGTGCTAGAGATTTGTGCCTCAACTGGCCTATATTCCAGGACAGTAGGCATCCGCCCCTCAAGTAATAGGACTTAAACGTTGGCAATAAATAATTAATACTTTTTAAATTGTCAAATAGCCTATTGTGATAAATGCCCTCACCTGAGAAAGCCATACTTCGTCCGCCAATAACTCGTTTAGAATCACAGTAGTGTCTTTACTGGGGTTTTGCATCCTTTTCTCGGCGACTCGTTTACTGCACTCCGCATACATTAAATACTTCTGATGGGATATCCTCGAATATAGCTGCACTCGACTACAACACGTCGCACATACGAGGAACTCCTGTAAACCCAACATAATGTGATTATGTCCAAAGATTCCTAATTTATAACAATTTTGCATGAGATAGGGGAAGCTTTGACGTCATCATTGATTGATGCAAAAGAAATTATCTTAAAAACACTCACACTGTTGCGTGGCAGTTATCCTAAAATCTCGACACACAGTGCATATAATACGAATACATACCTTCTCGTAGGCGAGGCGCGCGTCGGGCTGGACGGGCTCGAGCGTGGCGGGGTTGTAGGGCTGGCCGTACAGCAGCAGGCGGGCGCCGGCGGGCCGCGCGCAGGCCCGGCAGGCGCCGGCGCCGGGCGCCACGCTGAGGCCGGGCCACGTGGCCACGCCCGCGTCCAGCGCGCGCGCGCCGCCCGCGCCGCCCGACACGCGCGCGCGCATGCTCTCCGTCACCTCGTCCACCGTCTTCACGTTCGACAGAAAGTACTCGTCTGAAATGTGACGGTGCAGGTAGGCGTAGGGCTCGGACAGCGCGACGGCGGCGCGACCGAGGGGCCCTGGGCCGCGCTGCTGAAGCGCTGCTGTCGTGCGGCAAAATCTCACAATGGATTCCGACAACTTATGACGGTCGTCATGCGTCGCCGAACGGTCGCGCGACAGCAGCGCTGCAGGTGCGCTGCGGTTATTGTATGGAACGAAACTTTTATGCGACGATCGCGCTTCGGTCGAGCTGCGGTCGCGCTGCTGTCTCGCTGCAACAATTGCTTAAAATGAAAGCACCAATATCGGCACCGATCAACGCAACGCTAGGTAATTACTCATTTGTGATGTATTTAATATAACAGCTGTGACAAAATTTCAACAATGCTATAATATTAAATCTTTTCACTTATTGTAATAGGTACGAGATAAGTAGGACAAGGGTTTATTTAACTTCAAAAATAAACAACAAGTTCGGAATGTTTGGGGGGTGGGGGTCTTGTGCAAAATACATAAAAATAGGGTCATAAAATACAACGATTACCTTGTTCCTGGAATATTTCCGTAAGAAAATTGGGATCTAATGCATGTGATATTAACGTTTGAATATATACTTCAAAGTTCTCTTGATACATTTGAGTCTCCAACATTCTTTTCTCGATAAAACTACAGTCATCGACTGGGAGTTCACTTCTAACTAATTCGACTATTGTCTCCAAATGCGTCTGGGACCGTACTTTAACTGGGACTTGTGTGTACAACTTTTTATTTTCTGGATTCCATACTGTATACTGTAAGAAAAGAAATAGTTTATGTTAGTGTTACATTGTTAGTAAATGGCATGCACTTGGTTACAATTCGTCATTAACAGCGCCTTCGTGACGTAACAATAGGTGGATATCTATGAAGGCGGGTTTCGTGGTTCAAACTTCAAGCTTTACCAATGACGTGCAGTTGAGTGTTTCCCCTACTAGAATATAATTTGGTCAAATTAAATATGTATTATCAAAATGTACATTAATTTAATACTTACTGTAGAAATATTACGATATAAAACTTTTCCATTTTCCTCAAATGGTTCATATTTTTGCAGTAACGTCTTTCCATCGACCCTCCAAATTGCTGGCCACATTTCATTCAATTCCGATTTTATTGCTATAAATTCCCCAGACTGAAAAGAGAGGTAGATAGTTATAGATGTTCTCTATGTGTGTACAATGTGTACATATATCTTGAAATACAATATAATTCTTCTGTACGTATATATGTCATTGAACTTCTCCTAACCGGCTGGACCGATGTTAATTACTTTGTGTTTGATGAGTTCTCGACGTGGTGTATATTCACAACTAACCCGGTAGTTGGCGCTACGTTGGGACAGACCAGGTATGTCAGATCCTCTAGTTAGTTTCATAGAAAATATTAGAGAATCTATTAAAAAATATTCCCTCACAGTCACTGAGTAAAATACTGGTACGAACCAGGTTTAGTACTAAGGACTTGGATGGGCGACCGATTATTTTAAAACCTATGTAGGTACCCTACTTACTAATGACGAACTAAAGACATTCAATACCTATAGACACGAACAAAATTTTCGTCCGAAAAACACAAGTCTATGAGTTTTTTTTAATACGCTCCGCTGCCGCTCCAATATTCATATATTATTCTAGATGGCGTTACTGAGATATGGGATCAAAGTTTTTCCATGACATTTCCTCGCATGTCCGCTCTATAGTATTTTAAATCTCTTTGTGATGAACCAAGCAGTTGGTACCTATCTATTTGTGCTAGTCTCTTCCAAAAGCTGGGGCGGTATTTGGAGAAATATTTTGTATTACGCAACAAACAAATATTTTGACTAATACACAAAGTACAAACTAAGGCCGGTAGGTAGCTGACCCGAATCAGAGGCAGATTTCAATGCCCAAACGTATTATGTAGGTACCTACGTGCAAAAACAGGCACAGTCTAATTGCGATTGTCTTACGATCTCGCTTTACCATTTTCCTCTTATTTTGTACTCGCGACTTTGCATTTCGTACACCCCGTCCACCCAATCTTAATTTTGAAAATAAAATAGGTATAGCCTATGGCACTCACAAATTGAAGCCTTCTATTTTAAAAATCGGTTCAGTTGATCCATAGATTACCCCCCACAACGTCACCCCTTTATAACATTGCATAGTTTAGATAAACATAATGTATTATGTGATAGATATTTCATACCTGATAGGGCATTTCTTCTAACGGTCTCGAATTGTCTACTTGGCTACTACTGGAAACTTGATGGTGAGATTTCACATTATGTTGCATATTTCTGTTTGCTTTTTCGTTTTCTGCTGACCCATACAGCCCATAACCCATGTTAGCCCCATGCGCTGCAACTAAAATATTAATCATGCATATCAAGCCAGCTTGATAATCAAAACTTTAAAGTGTGACTGATGTCTAAATAATAAATCAAATTACAGTGTGTTAGGTTAAAAGGCAGATATACTTCAAGGTACTGTAGTAGGTACCTACTCAAGAACATATTGGATCCAATCAAATTGTAGGAACCAGTTTTTTCTTTTAACCTTACACCTTGTATAAAAATATAACACCCACCAATTGTTCACTGGAATGCATGTTCTGAAAAGTTACATAAGCATACAGAGTTAAAGAACTTCTACACTGACCTATTATAAAATCTGGTGTAGTTTAAAATAGAATTCAGATTTATTAAAATGTATGCAATTAACCACAAAGTTTTCCACTAATAAAAAAGAAGTTTCCAGTCTTGGCTCAATAGAAATCTAGAAAGTTCAGTCTGAAAAGGCAAGCCACAATATAATATTTTTTAGGCCTTGTTTGACATTATTACCAGATTATTTTTTCTTTTAAATTCAATAAATGTTCATCTATAAAATCAATGACGCAACTTATACATAATTATGAGATAAAGGTAGGAAAGGTAAAGGAAAAGGATAGCCAATTGATGAATGGGTTCATCATTGTGATAACATGTAAGTACACACATTATAGTACTTGATCTACATTCAAATAATCAGTAGATTTTAAAACGGCTACTTATTTATAGTTCAGTAGCTACATCATTCTCATATGCTTGTACTGTACATGTTATCCCTATTTTGGCGAAGTGAGGGGTGCTACCAGGAATAATTACAAATTAAAATTATTTAACACATTATCGGTAATATACTCAAGTTTATTTTATGTCTTCTCCTATTATACAAAATTATTTACATAAAATATTGAGAGTTGTGCATAAACAAATAACAATTAAATAGAAATACAAAAAAACTTATATTCAGGGCCGGGCCTTCTAATACATTATCTCGTACTTACTTATAGCTGTCAATGTATTATGCAATTAATTTCCCTTATAATATAAAATCACTTTCAGCTATATAGAATATGCATACACTATTGTAAGTACTAACTAATCTCAAATACTGTAAAATACAATACATTATTTATATGTACAACAGACACCCACTGGTATGAATTCCATAAAAAAATATACCATAATTTTGGAATTATTAATGGTAGCACCCCTTCAATAGCGAGTATGACAAGAGTCACAAATTCTACAATTTACAATAAAATGGCACTAATAATGTGTCATTAACAACAATTTTGGTGAAATCTTGTTACAGACTAACCCTAAAAATCGACGTTTACTAGGATAGATACATCACATTTCTTTCTCAGAAAATATTTACAAATATTATATGTAATCATAGATTTCATCTAATAAAAATTTACATTATCACAGTTAAAATGTAACAAGTTTTCACGATATTCTGCTCAAAAGGCAGTTAGCTTGCTCCTGTCATACAAGCTTCAGGGCTAGCTCTTCACCATCGCGCTCTACTTCTTAAATGGAAATCTAATAAATTGAACGCACCTTCATCGGGCTGATGTTGATAATAGTATTGTTGCTGTGGCGCTGCCTGCAGCGACGTCACGGGCGGCGGCGCAGGAGGTCGTGGCTTCTTAGGCGCGGCCGGCTGGGGCGCCACTACCGCCGATGGCGTCGGCTTATTGATACTTGTTCGACCCTTGTTCTTTCCTTTGTCATTGAGAGGTGTACTAGGCACATTGAGCACCGGCTTGTTAAGCCTTCTCGCTTCCTCTTCTGCGTCATAGGTAGCTTCCTCGCTGCCGTCATATTTACGTTTCCTATCCTTATTCATATTGTAATAACGAGGATCGTCTAACTCTTTCGGTTGAGAGGTAAGGAGACCTGACGACGCGCCGTGTATTTGATTAGCACCCAACAAGCCTGTCGCACTCATACTCGCCGAGGAGCTCATGACTGGATTACTCAGGGACATACCTGCGTTTATCACGTTTGTCGGCGCCATAGCTCCATTGGAACTTTGCTGTGTGGCATTAGTTTCACACTTATTATGATCATTCGGTGTATAAGGCTTATTATTTGTTGTATTATTCGTATTAGTTCTCGACCACGTAGATTTTCTGGCGCCTCTGCCGGCCGGCGGAGGAGAAGTATCACGCTCTCCTTGTAAGAATTTCAAGTAAGAAGCCATGAATCCTGAACCGGGGCCCGTGACAGGAACATTAAATTTTTTGTCCATAATTTTTGAAGTAGCGTCTTGTGAGGTGCTGTTAATGTTCTGGTGCTGTGAAGAGGGTGCTACCGACGATGCAGTATTTGCCCGTTGTTCTGCAAGGAAACCAAGTTCTTCCTCTATATTAGGTACTACCACCTTAGGCTGTTCCTCTTCACGTGTTTCAGGCGTCGAAAAAGATGACGAGGAAGCCAAAGGTGGAGTTTCGCTAAATGACGACAGTGGTGTTAACTCCACAGAAGATTGGAAATCAGGATGAGGACCTAGGTGGAAGGGTGGAAAATAAGTTAAGGCATGTCCATGAGGCATAAGTGCTTGATGTTGATTAGCAAAATTAGTTGCATGTAAAGGGGCCTGTGAACCAAAGGCTGAAGGACCAGGGAACATTTTTGGTGGAGGAGGTGGAAGGTTCCACCTTTCAAAATCAAAATAGCTACCATTTTGCTGCTGATTGCTAGTTGAACTGTGTGCTGGTGGAGGAATTCTATTTGCTAAATAATCAGCCATCACAACATTAGACAATTCATTCATATTCGCATGGGGAACTGGTTTTTCAACACTTTTTCTTCTGGGAGGTATTTTGTTAGTAACTGGCGGGACTGTTACTGGTGGTTGGCTCTTGCTGGATTTGACTTCTTGTAATTGACAACTTTGTTGCAAACTTTGCAAATTTTTTACTATACTCATAGGATCACCCCGGCAACTAGAAAGATCTTGTAAAGCTACATTATTACCATCAAAATAGTTTTGTTTATCCGGTATACTTAGCACCCTACTGGAAGATTGAGTTTGAGGAACAGATTCTTCACTATGAGTATTATTTTCCGCTATACCATTATTGTAACTATTACTACTGCTATTACTAGAATATTTTCTAGAACCTTGTCGGTCACCCTCCCAACATGTTTGACCAGAAGATTGTGTTTGATTTCGTTCATATCTGTTTTCACTATAGGTTTTATTTTGTTCAAGGCCTAAAGCTCTAGTTATAACAGAAGGGTATGCTACTTGACTGTTTTGAGATGGTGACCGTGTCACTGATGCATCCAAAGGAGACCGAGGTGCAGTATTATTGACTTTATTGTAATGATCACTGTGTGGTTGGGGAGAATTGATTGAGTTCATAGGACTATGATACATAGGATAGGCAGGACTTGACCCATGATCCAAAGGAGAAGTTTGTGGGGCTGCTTGGGAGGGACTAGGTCGCCTTGGCACAACTACACCACAATCTGGGCCATTTTGAGAACTACTACTAGAGTATCCCGTATCTGTACTAGAACTACTTTTGGCTCTAACATGATAATCTGATTCAATGTTGTTTCCACTTTGATAATGCCTAAAACTAGAGTTTTGTGTGGTTGAATATTGTGAACTATTGATCCTGTTTGTCTTAGATGAAGTTCCAGTACTGCTACTGTAATTCAATCTACCAGGGGCATCCATTATGGAATAACTTATTGGGGATGACTGTGGCTGAATTTTTTCATTGGAATCACAACTTTTCCTTTGTTCATTACTTATTTCTGGATATATCTTACTTTGAGCTTTTGTCTGTACTTGTGGCGCTTTGACTGTAGGAGATACAAAATTACTTATACTATTTGTGATTTGCCTTGAAGGCTTTTCACTGCTTGTATTTTTAGGAGACTGGGAATTGTAAATAGAAGCTGATGGCCTAGAGGTAGTACTTGCAGATGACCGATAATCTTTACTGGGTGGAGTAGAGGAAGTGGTGACCGGTGGAGTTGACACTATACACGATTGCTGGGAATGAGCAGTTGAACTTGCAGAACTTGAATAGGACTTACTTCCTGCATAATCCTGCTGCGATGAGAGTTGACCACTCTTTGCACTGCTTGTACTGTACGAATTATCAGTCTGATTTCCAAAAGATGATGGAGATTGAAAAAACGTTGATGATGATGTTGATGTTGCTGGTTGTTTTGTTGCTGTTGCCGGTGAACCAGATCTGTTTGTTTGTTTGCCAGCACTTGAAATTTGAGAGTTCAAATGATTATTTAGAGTTTGCGCTGCAGCAAAATGTGCATTAAAGTTCTCATAAGTTGCTGATGCTTTTGTTGTAGCTGGACTTGGAGATGAGGGCACAACACTTTCATGGGGTAAAATTCCAAATGGGCTTGGCAGCTGGTTGTTTCCTTGCCAACTTAATCCGCTAGTGCTGCCTGGGGTTGATGACTGGTCAAAGAATGATGTTCCTTGTGCCGCCAACTGTTGATGTGAATAATTTTCTCTTAAGGTAGAAAGTTCTGATTCTACTGAAGATTGTTTGGATGCAACTGCAGCCTGAGCTTGAGCTATAACTTGGCGATGCTGTGCTTGAAGAGAAGAACTGTAGTGTGCAGGTTTGGGGTTTGCATGATGAAACAGTGGCGAAAATACTGCGTCATACCCAACAGCTGGGGGAGACAAAAATCCTGCAGGGTTGAAGGGTGAAGCAGTTGATGAGCCAAGCTGTCCTGCTAATGATGCTGTAGTGTGTGCTGCTTGGAGAAGCAACTGACTTGTAGTTGATGGCACTGATTGGCTGCCTAATCCAGAGCCACCACTTGCTAGGTGGTGATGGAAATCCCCACTTGCAGCACCGGCCTGAACCCCTGCTAACCGATTGTATGAATATGCTGACCATGGTCCTACTGGATCCATTACCACCTCCGTGATGCTCAAATGTCAATGTATGCAATATGTCAATAGAAGTCCACACTTTCATCCATAGTTTGTGACACACAATCAATTGTATGTTTAGTTAATAGCACAATTTTGGAACACTGGAACTCATGTTGAATTTACATACTCTTCATACAGAGAAAACACCCCTGAAAATAAAGAAAAAGAATGTTAATATCAAAACAACACATTTCATGGGGTAAAACAAGAGATCGTGATCCTATAGGAACAGAAAATGATTGTTATTGTAGAAACAATGTAGATTATCAGTTAAAAACTAATAATTTATCATTTAATCGGCGAAAAACAAAAAATAAAGCATCGACCCCTAAGAATAAAAATAATCCGGCGCTTCACTACACAAGCGTCAGAGTGACGGAACAATACAGAATCGTATTTTACACTGTCAGGTAATACCGAGTATGCATTTAGATGAAGAAACATACCATCGCCTTGGTTTTCCACAACCATTTATCAATGTGGTTTCGGAGGACGCTCACACGACAGATAACATCATAAATATGGCCTCGACTGGTCGAGTGCTCGTTGCGACGGGTTTTGTCTATTGTGAAATGAAAAGCAATTCAACTCTTAGGTTGTTCACAACAGATCACTTTTTGTTTTACACTATGCTATATCAAATCTTCTGCAGTCGTTCAACTGACAATAATATTTCAACAAACCAATAACTTTATTTACAAGTGGGAATACGACAACGTTTCGCCTTTCACATTAATCGCCGCCATCTTACTTGTCGAATATCTGTCGGTCGGTCGAACGAACGAACGACCGCACACAAAACAAGCGGTACAGCGCCATCTATAAAATTAATTCTGAAAGTAATATTTTTTTTTGTTTTTTTTTTTATTAGAACCATCTTTGCAGGCCTAAATAATTCCTAAAATTTAAAGTAGGTAAATATTAAAACACTCAACGATCGATCTGTTGGGTAAAAAGTTTATTATTAGCAATTGAAAAAAAAAATACGATGACCGTTCGTAAAAAACGTTTTGTTTCTGAAATCCGCAATGTTGTTGACGAAAAAAAAGCCCTTGAAGTGGCCTTCTGAAATACATCTATACCTACTTAACAAAAAAATTTTTTTTTTTGTAAAATTAACTAATTAATAATTATTAAAAATATACGTTCGAGTTTCTTATTTTTTTTACTAATATCCAAAGTTCATATTGTTATTGTATGATGTACAGCTTGGCAAAAAAGAGTGTGGAATAAATGAGGTCGCTAGTATCGCGCATGTGGCCACCCTGAATAGTACGACTTAACAGGTTTGATACTTGTTATTTTTTCCCAAACCTAAGTGGGTGGTTCTGTCTGTCGGATGCTACGCAAACACCATGGAAGGCTTCAATGTCCAGTATTAACACTATTAATAGTGGGCAAATGTACACATTTTTACATGTTGTTATACATAACAACATGTAGAAATGTATACGAAGCATAAGAAGTATGTAAGAATGCATATGCATTTGCTACGATTCTTACATACTTCTGTTGCTTCGTATGCGATCTCTAGTTTCTGCCTACCAGCGTGGGAAAGAGGCGTGAGTTAATATACCTATGTATGGAGAGCAGCGGTGGCCCAGTGGTGGCGGCCCCGACTTACGAACAGTAAGTCGTGGGTTCAAACCCAGGCAGGCGCATTACTTTGTGTAATTTATTTCATCACCACTGCTCTCAAAAACGGTGAAGGAAAACATCGTGAGGAAACCGGCATGTCCTAGAACCAAAAATTCGAAGACATGTGACATCTACCAATTCGCACTGGGCCCGCGTGGTAGATTATAGCCCATACGCAAAATACGCGCTTAGACGTGGAGTTGCGGATACCAGCCCGGTATCTTTAATCTTTAATCTTACCTATGTATGTTATAGTGGGCACTGAAGCCTTGCACGAAAGTGATGCATTAGGTATACACAGAGAGATAATAATCATGCCCTCGAGAGCAGTCTAACCGTAAGATTGTTAGGAATTAACGACAATAGTTTGTTTACAGGGATAAGATAATGAAAGAACACGTTTTTTTTAGTTTTATTTTAATACCAAAAATTTAATCAGACGAATCAAACACACTACCATCAAATATTCGGATCCCGGAAAAACTCAAATGTTAGCTAGAGCTTCCTGCAACTTCTGAAACAATAGTATTTTCTAATTCTGATAAAGCACTGCTACTGTCATCTGTGAGATTTATTACTGTCATGATATTATTTTTCTATTTTCATTACAATATCCTTGCATGATTTTTTCCAATCTTAGTAATGTTTGCAAATGCTTGTTCAGCAGCCACCTTTAAAAACAAAAAATAATCATAAACAATGGTTCTAACATAGCAAATTTAAATATGTATAAACTAGGCTACATACCTTTTTATCATTGGATCCAACATTGATTGAAGCAATTTAATGTTTTGCAATGCCCCATATTAAATCAAGTAGATTCACGTCACAGTGATAAGGTGGTAACTTTCTTCATGCGACCTTTGAAGTTTTCCCGGTGTTTAAAAATATCTTATTTTTTACCTTCCTTAAACATTTTTCTTACTGTGTTGACGGATTTACCTAAAACAAAAAGATACGGTACCTACTTTATTATTAATTCCCTATTCTTTATCTTCAAGTATCAAATATGGGTATACGAGGCTCTTTAAACTACAAAACATAACCTTAAATTTCAATTTCTGTAAACAAGACAAATAGCTACTTAAATCTGTATATCAACAAAACTACGCATTGAATACATTTAGAAAAACTTATTTAATGTACAATGATTTAATTAGGGTAGATAAATACCTGTCCTAGCGGCAGTTCTTCGATAAACATTCCCGATATCGGACAAAACTTGTCCTGCTTCAGATTTGGCCAAACACCACAAAAAGACGAGGTAAATCACTGCTCTGATACAACTACGAATGGTTATATTAACTTTTAATCGTTAATTTTGCAACAAAACTTAATAATTTTGTTAAATCTATGAAAAACGACGAGGATTTACGCACTTTTGACACATGATGTACAGCTTGGCAAAAAAGAGTAGAAAATAATGGAGGCGCCACTGTGCTCTTCGTATGGCAACCCGTAGCAACTGCATAGCGTATCAACCAAATCTTGATACTTAGCTATTTTTTAGACAAATTAATCTAATTACGTATTATTTTTTTAAATCAGTAAGTAATTGAACAAGGACGTGTTCTTGACACGCAACTGATTACTTACCTAAAAATAACAAATTGGGTAAATACTCCTGAGTTCACAACATTGTTTAGGAATTATAAAAAAAGAAAACATTACATTGTATGACATAATTCTTATATTTTATTCTAGTAAATCTTCCTCTAAATATTCTACCCCGAACACGTAGGCCGCAAACTCATCTGAGTCATGTTCAGGTTCAGAGGTGATGCTGCTATCATCTTCTAGATTTATTACTAATCACTCTATTTCCTCGTTCATAGTTATTTATTTCTCCAGTAATCCTTTTCTATTTTTATTACATGTTAGCACGAGTTCTTTTAATCCTCCTCGGTAATAGCTCGGAATGCACGTTTAGATGCTTCCTGTAAAGACGAAATATTTCATTTATCCCTAACAATATTAAAAGTAAATCATTTTTATCACGTACTGTTAATAAGCCGGATGTAGAAAATACCCTTTTGTTTATATCCATCCAGCACGATTTTGCTTAGAAAGATTTCCCTGAATTAAATAATAGATTTTGACTATGGTACGACAGTTTCTTTTACATTTCTAATGCAAACGCTAGAAAAAATAATTCTCTCCCTTGATATCGCACTTAAAGTATAATTTACGTAGAAATTGAATTTTCATTCAGCTAAAAGTCAAGTCACCAAAGTATCAATTTATCTCAGCGCGCTTTACCAGAGTAATGCTGAAAAAATGTAAACATAACCTATGTGCTCGACATATTTTGTTTCAAATTTCTAGTTATTCCTTATGCAAGCAAATTAATATAGCTTTGTATTCATCAATTAACACTTGATTCAACTAAAATCAACAAAACAAACTCTCACTTACCTGTCTTATCAGCAGTTCTTTGGTAAACATTGTGAAATTCAGAAAGAATAGTTTGGGCCTCATGTTCCGCCAGATATCGCCTGTACACCTTATAAATGACCGCCCTGACAGCACTCCGAATGGTTTTATTCATTATTCTTCACTTTTTACCTTTATTAATCAACGTTTGGTGGTCGAAATTAAAATTTTACGAAATCGTGAACTTTGTTTATTATGAGATGTCATTATTTTGGAAATGTTGCCAACAGACAAAAATTTAGTTCCGTTTCTACACTTTTTTGCCAAGCCTAGCACTAGACAAATAAATCAATGTTGCCACAATCATCCACTTTTAGTTTCAACTGTCACCGCGTCAGACTCTTTTTTGCCAAGCTGTACTAGTGTTAGTTCAATAAATTATATTAGTAGTCTGTGACGGTAACACAGAGTACCTACATTAGTACATTATGAGATTATATGACGGTAACGAGCTCAAGGATATGACGGACGGGTGCCGTGTCAACTTGCCGCGCTGCCTCCCTTATTATTATTATACTCTTTGCGCGCTGCTTTGCGCAGCATACCGGTTCCATTACCAAAGGGTGCCCTCATATCCTGCCAACGGAACCCTATTACCAGGGGCATTGCTGCCGCTGTATGATTGATACGGGGCCCCAGGGCTTCATGGGTGGGCCCCAACATTATTATGAAAGCTAAAATATGTATAATGTTAACTACAACCTAAATTCTTAATAACGTAATACGTAGAAAATATTATTAGACAAAATGATTAAGAAATAGATTGAACTGTCATCACAGGCATTCACAATTTCACATTCACAGGCTGGATCGCATAGCGGCAGGTAACGGCAATAACTTGAAACTTCCACATTCCCCTTAAACTTAATGGGAAGAAATATAAAATAATCAGCTGTCTCTTAAAGATACAATATGTTAGACCACAGTAGCAAAACATGAAAGAGCAGGCACATCTGAGATAAGAATGCTGAGAGAAATATTAAGTAGGTTTGTGTTGTTACGCGAATGGACAACAAATGAGAATGTACCTACAGACGCCAGCACATCAAGTTACCCCAATGTGTCTCATTTTCCCAATTGAATATGAACCTTAATCTGTTTCACATAAAGTTGAAAAACGATCAAAGAAATTTGACACATTGAGGTAACTTGGCTGGCGTCTTTACATAAGAGGAAGTCTATAATAGTGGCACCTGTGTCTCGTTTTACACTACGCAGTCACCCAGACCAAAAAGGGAGGATTAGGTACATGTTTCTGAACATATCAGTTCGTCATTCCTGGAGTGTCGGTCTGTTATAAATCAATGGCCAGCGCAGATCTGGCGAAACGCAGTGACGCGCGTTATTCTATGCTGAATCGATATCATCGTTGCGTCCTTTTGCCACTCTCAAAATAAAGTCGAAAATTAACCGCGTAGGTACTTAGGTACCTACGTCTATCGGTATTGATGCTCTTGGAATAATTGATGTTTATTTCTTTTCATCTCTATTTCAGTCTATACAAGGTTAGTAGGTAGTCTCTTGACTGAAGGAGGGGTTGAGTCATTCAGTCATCAGCTGTGAAAATGCATCAGGGATTGCGCGATACGTACCTACCCCGAACGTTGATCTCCCACAAGAGCGAAGCTTGGGCTAGGAGGGCAATTTATCTCGGTGTCACCATAGCGTCGACTGTCGGGAGGACACGGAGCGGCATACGCTGGCAGAGTGCAGCGACAGTCACTGCCGGCCGTGGCCGAGGCGATGGTCGGCAACGATGAGTCCTGGGACGCGGTGGTGGCCTCTACGGCACTTTAGGCTGCGGAAAGGGAGAGGGAGATTACTTCCACTCACCCGCGGCCCGCAGCAGACGCACCGGGCGCAGGCGGAGGGCGCGAACAACGCCCTCTTCCAGCCACCCTAAACGGGTTCAGGGGCGACGGACTCGGGGACGCCCCCCCCACTTTACGTACATAGACCTGAGCTCGCGCCCCTCTTAGGCGTCGCGAGGGGAGTTTAACACCTCACTCTCCTCGCTGACCTGGCAAGGCCCGAAGTATCTTCTGTTCCCGTGACCCCCGGCGCAGGTGTGAGACGGAACACCGGGGTGGTTTTTAGTCAGTCTGACAGACCCCTCCACCCTCCCCGGGGCGGAGGACATCCATGAGAATTTTCCACCCCGCACCAAAAAAAAATGAGGGCAATCTATGTGGGAGAGGGAGCAGGTAATTGCCCTAATAAAACACCAAAAGTTTTGTAATATACAAGTAGTAGGCCATTTGAAAAAAAAACTACATCTGGATCTGGAGTTCAATAACTTTATTTATTGGACATAACTTTTTCAATAGCTGACTATTAAATTAAATTGTCAATTCTTTGGTAATCTTTCATTAATAAATCAGTGTAGGAAGACTTGTAGACAACAATCTCATAATGCTAATCTACTTGTAATATTATGATAGAGCAAACTAAAAACACTACTGTAGTTTTCGTTTGATTTTCAACCATGTGTATATTTGTTAGGATTCACTGGATTTTGCTCCCTTGAACAAATTGTGGCATGGTCATAAATACCCCTAATCTCTATACATACCTATTATATAACATAGATCTTTAAATTTCCGAGAAACTATACCTATAAAAATATGATTTAGTTTATTTGAGATTTTCTTGTTTATTGTGAAGGTCGTGGTATGTTATGTAACAACTGTTTACACATTTACTTTTGCTATACGTAATGTCACTGAAACTATAGAAACGTGAGTTTTATTTGTAATAAAAATGTCAGATGTAAAGCATCATAATAATAGTTAAGATTACCTACACAAGACACTTAATTTGATTAAATATTTACCAGTGTTAAGATTGCTGCAGAAACTCACAAAATTTATATTTGGTTCATGTCCATAATCTGGTCAAAACCCACGTTCTTTTGTTACATTTATACAACACACACTTTTTAAAAAAATGAATAGGTTCGTACCTACAAACATTATTTTTGTTTACTGAATGATTAATTGATTATGATTTTGGCACAACATTCCGTGCATGCGTTTTTTGTGTACAAAACTTTAAGTTTCGTAAATGTAGATTAAGACTTATTTAGAATATTCCAAACGATGTTACAATTGTATGCGCAATTGTAAGTAATTATCAAGCATTATTAAAATACACTGATAATGAACTATGAACATGCAGGACGGCAGGAACTACAAACAACCATTTAAAAGAGAGCAAAACTTAACTTATAATGATCGAAATGTTTTACGAACAGTGCACAACATTTATAATATTACTAACTTGAAGATTTTAAGGAAAAGATATTTTCTTATTCCGGACGAATGCTTAAATTCATAATATCGTTTATGCTAACATATACATACATCTATAGATCGAAGTGTGCGTTAGAGTAAACTTAGAATGAAATTCAAGCAGAACTAAATTAGAAAAGTTCCCTTAAAGGTATGCAAGGCAACGACAAAAAGAAGGTCTTAAAAGGACTATAAGTACCACTACAATAAGTCGGCTTTCTTTCAATACATGAGTGTATGTACAGAATTACAATAATTTCAAGCAATTTTTATTGTATCACACAACGAAAATAGTTCAAAATAGCGGGTAAGTAATAATTTTTCATGAAGCGTTTGCTATTTTCAGCTTTATTTTAGTTGCGATTTTGTTCATATTATTTCAATGGCAATCGGTTTATAAATGAAGGAGTTACAAACATATATTTTTTTAATCGTTTAAAAAGAACACATCTTGCCGTTATTGTAGAATTGATAGATGGGTAAGTTGAGTGCTACTCGACGTTTCACCTACTAACCTATATTTTAATTACATTGAGGTTTAATTACAAAAAATAAAGCGTATATACTCTATGCCGTGATTGTTAAAACTGCCGTGCTGTAAGATTTTGTTGTTTATAAAGTAATTAATAATAAACATGAACACATGCTAATTTCTAGAAATATTGAGATCTTTGTCGAACCTACTAGCTGTCAACTATGATATAATTGATATATGTAGTAACTTACTATGTATTATTGTTTTACCACTCATTAGCTAAGTAGATCCGACTTAGAAATATCCACACAATACAAAAAACGGTTCATCTTACACCTAATTTAATCACATTATTAAGTTTTAATTATAGTTTAAAATTATGCGGTGGATAGTTTACTCTGTTCTGTAATATTTTACCTGAAAAACAATTGAATATAGGAGAATAAATTGAAGTTCACAATTAATTCATAAAAGTGTAGTAACACCAATTTCCTTAGATAATAATGCAAGGGCTCAATAAACTACTTTTCACCAGTTGAAAATGGCAGAAATGTTTATATTTAACCATTTTGTTACGATATAATTGTGTCAAAATAATGTCATGTTTCAATTAACAAATTATTATAATATCATCAATGCAATTCATTTGAATTATCCCTACAAAGCTAACAGGGTATTCTGTAAGGAGCCCTATGAATAATAAAAAAAAGTAAATTTCCTACTAAAAAAGAACTTATCCATAAGCACCATTATTATAAAAATAAAATCTTTGGATTGATCTGGCAAGTTAACAGAAATAATAATCACATTTAAAACTTAACAATAAAACTACAAAATAATCAGACCCTGATTGCTAATATCAAGTAAACATAACTTATTCTTGAGTATTTGCGTTTAAATATATAAAAATATATTTTGAAGTGATAAATAGCTGGTTCATCGAATCAAGACTTAAAACTGGTTTAACCACTAGTTTTAGTGTACCTAACAAAAAAAAAATATAATTAATTTAAATGCCTTGCGTGAGTGAGTTTTCGAGTACAATATCGAATTCATCTAGCGGTTCGAGTATTTGTCTGAGAAATGTGAGGAGGCCGCGCTTGCGCAGAAAACTCTGTTCTTCGTACATCTCGATGGTAACGCGCGTCATTGACATCGGTACTAGCATACGATGGAGCCAGTGTTCACTGCAAAACAACATAGCATTGTTATCATCATAGCAATATAAAAATCCAATCCAATATGATCATATTGGGTTGGATAGCGAAGAGGGCAGGTAGTTTGAAGTTTTATAAGAAATACTTACCGTAAACTGAGGCATATGAATAGTTGGAACTTTCCATCTTTCCCGAGAGTACGGCCCACCGAATTGATCTCATCCATTAGATGGCAGTAGCACCGCCAGATGGCTCTGTGCTCCTGGTCTTGACGGCAGTTGTATGCCATCCCGCAGCTCTTGTTGTTCTGATTGGTTGGTTCGTCGCATAGGCTCATTTGGAACTCGTCTTTCACTTTAGCTGTGGATAAAACCATAATGTTACCCAGTAGTTTACCTCCTCACAAAGAGAGATTGGAGTTAGATTTCTTAAGATTGATCGCCAGTCAGAGTCAGATCGCCTCAAAGTGTGTTGCACTTCGATCAATAATAGCACTAGATGTCGGGTCGGTGTCAAAAATCCGTCTCGGTAAATATAAGCTCAATAGAAATCGGGGTTGGTATTTTGTTTTGTTTGCTTGAAACACGGCCAATGTAAACACGTCCCACAATGCCGCAGTGTGTATTCAAAAGTTGCAAAAATAATCCCCGAAAACGTAATTATTCGGCTGGAGTATTTTACTTTCAGTAAGGACATGAAGAATAAGTTATATTTTAAGCTATAATTTAACAAATAATATCATTTTTTTAACAAAATTACCGATTTTAAACCACCGCTACAAATGTTTGACCAATGCTCGCCAACATTTGCACAAACTTTTGTTTAACTGAACAGCAGATGCATGGAGTAGATTTGTATTGTAATCATTTTAATAATTTGTTACTAATACTTAAAAATTTGTTGGATAAATTCGGTTAATGCTACTTTAGTTTTGTTTCGTTCATTATTGGCCACCGACTTTCGAAACTGGAGTTATTTTTCACCTGGCGGTGTTTTTTTAAGAAGGTTTATTATTTGTAAAAAAGTTTTTGTTTGGCAATTTTTAGTTTCTTCGTGTATCAAGAAAGTCTTACAAAACTTCAAAGAATCATTGAAATCGCTTAACAATATTGCTAAAGAAGTTCTATTTATACATTAATCTGTACATCTCTGCCGGGCCCCTTTTATTTATTTATTTATTTATAGTTACTTAATACGGTACTAACACCAATTACACTAAGTAACATAGAGACAATTACAATTACGAAAAAAAAAAGTTATAAAAAGAAATTCAAAAATAAATAAAACTAACATGGAAGAAGACTCCCTGGCATACTTACTCTCACAGAACACCAGGCATACACGCATTAGTTTAATCCATCAGGGTTGGCAGCAAGAATTCAGCACCTTTAGAATACGACAAATTGGGGATTCCGCTCTGGCTACGGTTTTGGCTGGCAGTTGCGCAAACAGGTTGTGCCGACGGCTCTGACGGTGGCCTATGTATTTGTCGGGCACAAATAGTCGACAGAAAAGACCATGGAGTTCAGGACAGTCGATACGTCCCCGTAGGGTTTTGCAGGCTATAGTGAGTTGATCAAAACCTCTTCTCACCTCCAGCGAGTTAAAGCCTAACGTCCCTAAAAGATAGTTTAGGTAGGATACATGTAGGGAAAGAAGTAGTATATCTTTTGGAAGAGGCATCTAAGGAATGTTTTTTGTACCTTTTCCAGCATCAGTGTTTGGGTCGCGTTATAGGGGTGCCAAACACAAGCACTTGACTCCAGCTTACTTCGTACCAAAGCCGCGTACAACAGCCTAACAACATTAGGATTGCGAAAGTCTTGAGCATTACGTAACTCAAATCCTAAGCGCCTAAAAGATTCCTTCGCAAGTGTAGAGACGTGGTCTCGAAAAGTCAAACACCGGTCAAAAGTCACTCCCAAATCCTTTATGGTGACAACACGGGTAGTAGCGTGGCCACCCAAATAGTAGTTATAACGAATTGGCCGCAACCCTCTACCTCTACCATAGGTCAAAACAAAGCACTTGCTTGTATTGAACAGTAGTTTGTTCGCCACACATGGATGACGATCCTTGACTTACTCCCGTAAGGTCCCGTCGCAGAGCACTAAATTCCGCGTATAAAAGATCACATCGTGAAACTGTCCATTTATGATGGAGTTTGACTTTACGCTTTGTATCATTAATAAAATAGCCAGGCGTAATGTTATGTTTTGCAAATGTAAGAACTCTGCATAGACATCTTACAGTAGCAATCGCGAACAATTTGCTGTTATGTCTTGAAGAGTTCCGTCGCCTGTCTTTTTCATCAGTTTTTTTTTCATAAAATGTTACTTTCTAAATGAAAATGCTTGATTTGTAACTAAAAATGTAAAAATCGGTACGTGAGTACCTATATTTTTTGAAGAGTTCCCTCAATTCCTCAAGGGCCCCACATTAGTTATGAGTTTTTATACAAATGGGACCAATCTGTTTATATACCCTATCAAATAAAAAAAGAATTTTGAAAATCGTCTTTAAATGACGGAGTACTGAGGTCACAAAACCTAAAAAAAATGCAACCGAATTGATAACCTCCTCCTTTTATAGAAGTCAGTTAAAATAATTTGATTTCATTCAATCTGCTCCCCGTGGTTTAACCCGCGTAAACCAGGAGTAGTTAAAAGTAGCCTTAGCCTATGTGTTAATCCAGGATATAAGCTACTTACATACTAAATTTCATCCAAATCTGTTCAGCCGTTTGAGCGTGAAGAAGTAACAAACATACAAACACACACTCTCACACTCACACTCAGAAACTTTTGCCTTTATAATATTAATGTGAAAACTTCTAAATCGCATGCAAAAGTAGACGCATTAATTTTTTTTGTGGGTTGATTTGATTATAATGAGCCAACCCGCAGACAATTAATAGCAATGTCTTAATAAAATAACTATTGTACTAATTTAGGCCTACTACTTTTTTAAAATGGGTCAAATGTAATTATTTGCTACCATTATAAAACAAACCTTCGCTCGCATAAGAAATATAAATGATTATTCTGCAACTCTACGTCTCAATTCTTCCTGTGTTCTGAGCATTGAAATGTCATACCAAGAACTACGTCTAGTTCCAAAATAGAATAAAGACGAAATTGTGAACAAAACGTTTTTAACCTTTTTTCTAGGCATTAAGTTTCATTTTAGAAAAAATATATTTGTACTTATTATAAAAATGGCTTTTATTTTTAAGTCACATTTCAAATTTATTCCTTTTACTTTTCTCCGACGACAGAAGGACTTAGGCATAAATATTTTGCAATTGTAATTAAACTTTATGCTTGAGTGTCAAGGTTTATAATGAACTGAACTTGATAATATTATAAAACATTTTTCTATATTCGTAGTAAGAAATGCAATTGTTTATGCGTGTCTAAACGTGGACACTTTTGCGAGGTATTTTTGTTCCTGATCTTGTATCTAGTACTATTATTGATCGAAGGTGTTGCATCATATTTTCTCTTTGCACATTTGGAAGATATTTAATAATAAGGTAATTTTTTATTAAACAACACAAAATAATTGCAACAATACAAGCAGATTAATTATGTCAAGTGGTGCACCACTTGACACAATTAATGTGCTTGTATTGCGGAAGAATCGTACGTTCTTGCGACTCCGACTCAGAGCAGGTGTGAGACAGAATACCGGGTGGTTTTTAGTCAGTAACAATCTGACAGACCCCTCCGCCCCCTAAAGGTGCTTCGACTTTGACTACTGATAGGTATGCATAGATCACTCACCAAAGTAATCCCATATGAAAAGATTCTTCCCAAACAGCCGAACAGATTTGAATCCACACAGGAAAGCTTGCTCCAAGCACTTGACTAGTCCATTTTCGCCACAAAGCAGTACACTGAGTGAATTTGCATCCTTGTCCCTCTTGGTTTGATAGTGCCACTTTACTATCGCGTTTACACAGTCACCTATGAAAGTTTTTTTAAAGTTATTAAGTATTTAAACAAACCTTCGAGCTTTTATTGGAATAGTGAGCAGCGCGTTGCGTACCTAGCAAGGGATTTTTATTAACTGTACTATGTAAGCGCAAAACAGCAAGGCATGGAGCAGTGCATGACGAGTTGCCGAGCCGGACCTCTTTGCCTTGATGCTTTCGGTTGATCAGAAAGTCCCACATCCCCTATAGAATAAAGAGGATTCTTCGACCAGACAGGTGTTGTGTCTGGTGGGCTACGACCGTTGTTGTCAGGATCTAGTCTACGGTCAATCGCACAGAAAACTTTAACATGACAATTTAGGATATGTTAGTTTTTATTTCGTACATCCTTCACTAGAGGTCAAAGGAAAAGCTACGACCGCCGCAGCCGGTCACTGCATAAGCAAATTATCCTCTCCGAGGATAGGTTTGGCTCGGCTTTAGTGCGAGATTTTATTAGCTTCAAAATCATGCTTTACAAAAAGCTAGTCATAACACCTCTTAAAGAAGCATGAGACAATCATGTTGGAAGTTATTTGTATACAAAACGCGACGCAATGTTAGTAGTAGCGCGTTGCTTCGCACTGCTCCGCTAAGACATAGGGTTACCAAACGCTCAGCGTTAACAAAGACGCGTCGCATGCTAGTGCAGCAGCTGTAGAATGTACCGATCATGTGCTGGATGGTGGAGGTGGACAGGTGCGTGGTGGTGGGCGTGGGCGGCGCGGGCGCGGGCGGCGCGGGCGAGCGGGGCGTGGCTCCGCGCATGCGCAGTGCCACCAGCAGGCGCTCCGTGGAGCCGTCGTCCACGCCCGTGCCCAGCCAGCGGTTGCACGGGAACCTACACGCAAACCAGCAACTAACTCAACATCACCGAGACCAAAGAGATTTAAAATACTATAGAGCGGGCATGTCAAGGAAATGTCATAGGAAAACTTTGAATCCATGTCTCAGTAACGCCATCTAGATTAATATATGAATATTGGAGCGACAACAGAGCGAACTAAAAAAAACTCAAAGACTTGTGTTCACTAGATCGAATTTTGTTAAATAAAAATTTTGTTTTTGATGTCCCGTCTCTAGTTAGTATGGAATATCTTTGATCGAGACCAACGTTTAACCACTTCTCTGACCCAGGACTCACATATGACTAGCGTTATAGATATGTTTTTATTTTCACGAAAAAAATACTTACAAATTGTTCTTTTTTTTCTTTCTCTTTTGCATGTTATATAGAAAATTTACAGAAGTAAACATTTGAAAAGACATGATTTTTACGAATGTTTCTGTTAATGTTTTGAAAAGGTGAAAAAAACTGGTTTTATTGACATGGAATTATATTTTAATAAAACATAAGGGAGGTCTCCTACCTTATTGAAAAAGAAAACATGAAAGATATAGGTACCTACTAACATAAATTCTCGAAACTTTCGAATTAAACTTTGAATAATACAACAAAATTGGAAAGAAACTGAAATTTTTCCTGCTTTTTCAAAGCTATATATGACTCATATTGATTGTTTAACTTTTGTGTCTACTTTGTGGACAGTGAAAGTGTTAACATAAGAGCCCTTTACAACACATCGCCACAACAGCCGATTCTGTGCCCCCGTAATAACAACCACTTACGTGTAAGTATGTCCAGTCACTTCATTCCTCACAAATACTTGATCGAGTAACCAACGCGGTGATAGTCCAGAGTTGTCGTGTCCGATGCGTAACGTAGATAATATACCCAGATTTTTGTGCTAAGAAAACAAAAATAAACAGTACATAAATAAATTCAGTAATTTCGCTATCAATGTGAATCAAATATAACAATTTGACTAAAGAAGGTTCTTATGAAGAGCATAATATGGTTAAGACGATTTTGGTAAAAACTTTAACGGTATAAAATTTTACTCTTAGTATATCGAGAAAACATACAATGACTTGTTTAAAAATTCCGCCTGCAACAACTTACGTGAAAAACAAATTCATTGGTGTTACGAGGTATGGGTATTTTAGGCGTAGACTCGCCATTCGCTCCTGATATTGAAATCCAACAATTAGCGGTCGTCTGACTTGCTTTACGTGATGGTACTATGAGGACTCGATATGGGAGTTCTGCAAGACAAAAGGATTGGTATTATTCATCATTTCTGGAAATTGAAATGATATCGAAAACATTACCCAAATAAACTTGAGTGCGTTCGTTCTTATAAAGTTATAAGATCTCTGGTAGAGCCAAGCTCAGCTGCATTGCACGTAAACCTTATTCTATTTGCAATAAAGTTGAAAAACTATCACAGAAATATGGCGCATAAGGGTAGCTTGATCTGCTGGCCTCTGTACAATCTCTACATCTTGGTAAAAAAAAATATGGCTTGGCCGTACTATCGTAAATGTAAAACAAACTATTCTTTTTTAATGTTATGCCAAGTAATAGGTCCACGAACTGAATCTAGGAAAGTAAAGTCTACTTCACAACAGCCTATCAAATAGGGTTTGCAATTCGAATATTCGAATATTCATTTTATTCGAATATCCGGTACAATTTCAAATTCGAATAATTCACTAAAATTATCTGAATATTCGAATACTTAATTAAGTAATAAAGGCCCGTGCCCTTGAGACCCACCCTGTTGAGTCCTTGTACTCAATCGTTCACTCGGTCATCAGTCGTCCCTCGCCCACCGTCAAAAAAGGACAGTATGCATGCGCAAACGCATAATTATTTGAGAGTTGTGCGCGTGGCAACATTCACGTAAGTATTTCAGACAAACCTAATTAATTCCAAAAACTGTTATTAAGTAGTGTAGAAACAGGAATTTCGGTTCAATAGTAGATAGGCATACCGACCTAAAACTTGAAAGTCGAGGCCTACGAAAAAGCACTATTGAATTAAAAATTTTAATATTTTAGAATTTATTAAGAATAAATAGGATAAACCGAGTGCTTACTGTCTTTTTTGCTATAGTTTAAGTTAGTAGATTATAGTATAGAATGATCCAACCTAACTACTGAGCCGAAATTTCTGTTTCTACACTACTACACTAAGGTTGAGATAAATAAACGTTACTAAGCAAGTGCTTTGGCTTAGCTTAGCTTAGCACCTGTAGTTTGCCCGTTGTGCAACAGGAACAACCGATGCTAAGCCAAAGCAAGTGCTTAGTAGCGTTTATTTATTTCGGCCTAGGTGTTTTACTTTGCAACGGTGTTCTGCATTCCTCTGACGTAGCGTACGTATTAAATACCTACTTACGCTACTTACTGATTTGGTTGGTTACGCGAGCCGGTGCATGGTTTGATCAGTTACGATTTTAAAAATATTAGATTGCTGTGTGTGACATTTTAAACTTCTTGAATATACATAAAGTAGGTATTTCATTTATAATAATCTTATCTAAATAAAAGTTCTGATTTCAGTTCCTGCATTGAAAGCTGTCCTGACTGTCTAAGACAAATAAATCTTAGTGATGGCGAGTGGAAGTGTTGACAAAGTTGAATTCTAAGAGTACACCAAACGATCTAAAGACAAAAAATCTGTGTGGTAACACATTTTACGTGCTGAAGGTGGTTAGCAAGCAAAATGCAAAATCTGCAAAGTAGTATTGTCAAACTCTATGTCAACGACTCCTTTGGACATACATCTGCAAAAGATGCATTCCATATTTGTAAAAGGAAAGATCAATTATTCTGATGAGGTTACAATAACTGCAAGTGGAAGCAACGAAAATTCCAATGAAGTACAGAAGAAGAAAAGGCGACTCACAGATTATTTCAAATCTGAAGATAGCTCTGAAGACATGATCTCCATGTTGGCAGCTTTAGATGGTCTGCCGTTCTCTCTTAAGCGTCATCACTCATCAGTATCATGTCATCATATCCCTAAGCTAAGACTTACCTATGTTTACTGTGTGAAATGATAATTAATGTGGTTTTTTTTATTAAAAAACAATAAAACTAATTATAATACTTTATTTTATTTGAATAGAATTATGCGGCAATCAAACTAAACCCCCGTATTGCTGCTCATGTTTGTGTTGAATTGATATTGTATTATTTTCAATCATTGTTAAAAAAATATTCGAATATCCGAATATTCGAATATTTGGCTGTAGAAGTATTCATTTTATTCGAATAGTAAAATTAAACGAATAGTGCAAACCCTACTATCAAATAACAAAATCTTTGGTGATAAAGGTACTTAATTTTATGTCTTTTTCTTTTTTGTTATTGTTTTTATATATTATCGTGTGCCTTTTAGGGCCAAATAAATGCTTTTTTCTTTCTTTTACTTACTGGTGGTGGGATACGTATTGGTAAAGCAGCAATAGTCAACCGCATTCAAGGTAAGCAGATGATAGAGGAATTGTTCCCTTTCCTCTTCGGAGCGAAGAAATGCCGTCCGTTTGTACTGAGACCTTAGCAATGTAGTGTCGGCTAGTAGTTCCCGCAGATGTTTCGACAGTAACTTTTTCTCCAATGACAATCGAACCCAAGCACGAGCATAGCCTATCTCGGTTTTAATATCTGTCATTGCTTGCACATTTCTGAAACAGTTCATTATTATTATTTACTTGATGTGCTCGCGAATTCAGCTGCGGAATTCGCGAATCACTATAAGAATAATAATACATAAATGTATTTACTACCCACAATAAATAAATGTTTCACAACTTTTAACCCAACGCTATCTAGTCCAAAGATAAATAGGGCTTGTGTTATGGGTACTAAACAGCTGATAACCATACGTATATATTTCTAAATACATATATATTATAGATAAATTACACCCAGACACAAAGCAAATGTCCGTGCTCATCACACAAACCCTTCGGCATAGCAGTCAGAAGCACTAACTACTAGACCAACAGGCCAGTCAATACACACTAACAGTGTGCTCATTGTTGATGAGCCAAATTAAATAAATAAATAAATAATACAAATTGCTTCAATGCTTGATTGCTTGATTAATTTGACATTAATCTTTTGTTTTAGAGACTTTTTAAAACTTTGACATTATCTTTGCTTGTAATTCAATGAAATTGAACTAAATTGATTGAATATTGACGATGTGACATAAATTGTGAATATACTTGTACGCCGATACTTACGGCTAAACATGATTGGACTTTAACACTGTAAGATCTTGCATGCATTGTATGTATACTATGTTTAAACAAATAAATTATGTTTATAAAGCCACTATTACATATTACAATATTGTGGGAGACTGGTGTCCAAGCAAGGCCGAAACCTGGACCTTCCAGGACTCCAGGTCTCCACCCCGAGTTACAATGTGGCGTACTTAAGCGTTACTTAGTCTTTTTCTAAATAAAGAAAAAGTAGCTCGAGTTACTTCTTAGAACCCCATATATTTGACAGTGTAAGTCTATTCAGCCATTTCGGAGATTAGCCCAAGGCAGACAAAAAAAAATAAAATTGCCTAAATGTTTCTTTGACATAATCAACGTAGGTATATATTTTCATATGAATTACTAAATTTTCATATGAATTACTAAATTCATATGAAAATATATACCTACGTAAATTCAATTTAATTCAGCTTTATACTAATAAAGCTGAATTCTGACATTACAAACAGAAACTTAATCTGCCAAAGATAGTTGAAAATGACGAATAAGATTTAAATATACCAACCTCATATCGAAAGTTAAACTCTCTGGCAAGGGACGTAAAGGGTTCGGAGGTTGAGATGATTTCCGTTCCAAAGTCCCGGAGTTGCTTAGACGATCCCGCGAGCTATCCCGTGATCCACCTCGGGAACTGTCCCGGGAACGGCTGCCTGAACTGGTGCTTTGGTGTGCCTCTACTTCGGCACCCACAGATGAGAGATCTATATTTATTTATTTAAATATAAATATTTGTTTTTATTTAAAATGTTTAGAATCGGATGTGAAGGAAAGACATTACTTACAGTCGAGCCTTTTGCGCAAAACACACCAAGCCAAAGCTGCATGTTCCAAAGTAATAGAATGATAATATAGACAGTTTAGTTATCCCAAAAGTAGTAACGTAGCCTTATAAATTTTAATGTATGACACATAATATACATTTTGATAAATCGCATTTTGGTGATATTTTTTTTCGACATTTATCATTATAACAAGTAAGCAAGTAACGTTGCATTTATCTATTCACGTTCAGTCATGAAATAACAATCAATGCACGGTTGGTTTAGAATCAACTGGAGTTGATCTAGACCGTCATACACAAAGACATTCAATACTAACTATAGGACGGGACATCACGAACAAAACTCATCCGATACTTGTGTCAACTATGGACTTGGTCACAAGTCTATGAGTTTTGTTTAGTATGCTGCGCTGCCGCTTCAATATTGCTATATTATTCTAGATGGCGTGACTGAGACATTGAGACATGGGATCTAAGTTTTTCTATGACATTTCCACGCGACTGCCTCGGTGGTCTTGTGGTGGCTAGCACTACTGCTGAGCATGAGGTCCCGGGTTCGGTCCCCAGGTCGGACAGTGTTAATGAGTTTTTCCATCTAGAATTTCTCAGTAGCAGCCCGGAGTCTGGATTCGTGCCCGATTGATGGCAATAGTCTCGCCCTCTATTACATTGTTTAAATATCTTTGGTGCTACTTACATTACAATGAACTTGAATAGACACTTACCAGGAGTAAGGTAGTTCGGGTCGATAGGCTTAGTGGAGTTGCTGCACTGCTCCAGCTCCTGATAGTTGGTAAGATGCATCCACAGCGCCGACTTTCCCAACTTATGTTGCAAGCCATGCGACCAGAGCCTTTCTAAAAGGTCGCACAGTGAAGCAATCATAGTGCTTTCTTCAACGCCCGTTATGGACACCTCACTGCCCAAACCCAAATCCGATTCTTCTGTACCCATCTTCTCTAAAAGCATTCTTTTCGTTTTGCTTTTGCACTCCTGAAAAAATAAATCATAAGTAATGTAATTACTACAAGAAGTTTGAAATCAAATTCGCAGTTTTTTGGCATTAAGTCCACCTCTGTACATGTGTGCTAAGGAGCGTCTAAGAATGCTGTCTGTTTTGACTGTCTTTTCCAAAATCTGTGGGTAAGGACAACCATAGGTATAAAATATAGGCACTAAAGTACTGACATATTCTTAGGTGCATATTTGTGATATAAAAACATTAACACTAGATTTTTATGTTGTGCGTTTTGTAGTGATATAACTTGTTTTAATAATTATGGAGTTTTCTCTGAAATAATTGTGATACACACTCTTCACACACCACGCTAAACCATCAGAAAACGCGCATTAGCAGATAGTTCACGTACTGAACGACTTGCGGCACGTATGCTATTAGTACACAGCAAACTGTGTACTAATAGCAATCTTGCCACGTCATCAGCACGTTAAAAAAAGTCATGTGCGAAGGCCCTTAAAGTTTTAAACAAATAATGCATAGCAGTGGTTGAGAGTTAACCATTTTACCTTCAGAAGCTTCTCAACAAATGTTCTATTGTTCTGAGCAATGGCTGCGGGAGTCACTTCTGTGGACAGCCTCCTACTAATATCTCCCAGCAACAACTCCGGTGGACAGTCCTTAACCTGCCATTTTGCGCTCTTTATACGTTTTAAGCTGTTGGTTCTGAAAAGCGAAAGACAAGTTGTAACTTGGTATACAGTGTGAGATACTAAGGAGTAACAAGTTATGGAAAGCCAGCGTAGCAAAAAGCAATTCTGCAGTTGGAATGTGTATTATTGTTGCGATATTAGTAGGCGCGCGGGTTACATGCAAACAACACGATACGCTTTTAGGTGTAGACAGTGTGCATGAGTTTGAATTAAAAAACGGCCCAATCATAAATTATTTCTTGAAGCCAACTTGACAGTCTACAATTAAAGAGAAAAGCATAGGAGGCGATTGATGTTATAATTCCATAAAACACACGCACACTGTCACTACACTTACTAGGCACATACATTCAACTACAAATTAAAGGAACAGGTTTACAAACATTCAAAATACGCAGTATTACATATAAATAACTTTATTTTTATTATCATATTCTTATTTACATACATAAAGCCTAAATTAAGCCGAACAATATATTGCATTATGTAGTTACCTTATTAGGGGAAGATCTGTCAATATTATTAACTATGTACAGACGCCAGCACGTCAAGTTACCCCAATGTGTCAAATTTCTTTGATCGTTTTTTCAACTTTCTGTCAAACGGAATAAGGATCATATTCAATTGGGAAAATTTGACACATTGGGGTAACTTGATGTGCTGGCGTCTGTACTATAACTTTGTTACTCTGATAACTAAGTATGTAAAATACAAAAGTTAGTTATGCCATAAAAACAAAACAAAAAAATAATGTGTAAATGAATAAATAGAGTTGGACAAAAACATATCGATCGAGTATAACACTATAAATAAACATATAAAATCACATATAATTATTACATGAAAGTATTTCATACTGCATGCAATATAAACAAATCATGCACTTTTAGTACAAAACACTGACTATCACAACATTCAGAAATAATTTATAATAATGTAGATTTTGAAAGGCTTTGAAAATAACTCGTGTGTTTTTCAGGAACTTCGTCAAGATATTAAAATAAATTTCTTTAAAGTCACAGTGAGCTATATCGTAAACCTTTCAAAACCGAATCTCTTCTATGATTGCTGTAATGAGTCATTACAATACTAGTAACGTTAAATTAATTCGGATTACGGTCTTAAAAAATAACTAATAAACTTACAATAATAATAATTAAAATTCGGTATAATAAACTGAGCTAAATAGACTATTAGTCTATTACCCTGAAGCGAGTTTCTGGACAAACAGCATGAATATATGAAATTTTCATTGTGAGCTCATCAGATATTGCGGAAGGGGGCATTATGTTGGTTCTGAATGTCCGCGTAAACAGATTAAGACAACGCGTGCGAGCGAAATGGGATTCCTTTGACTTCCTGTAATCGAAATATTTAGTGTCTACTGAACAATCATTGGCGTTAAGGTGACGCAAAATCTATTTTATTTATGCTTCAAACTTAACTTAATTTAGACCGTTTTCATTTTTTATCCAATCTTCTCTTCTTCTATTTACATGAGCTGTTTATTTACCTGAGTTTTCATACCTACTTGACATTTGAAACGCATCGACAAAAACATGGCAAAGATGAAGGTAAAAACTTGTAGCGACATCTATCTCGCCACACACGAACTATCCTACATCGCGGTATCAAAGTTATCCGCGCAGTTTGAACGTATACAAGTTCCCGACAACAACCGTCGGGCAGTAGTTAGCCTACCAGACACAACACCCGTCTGGTCGGAGGATCCTCCCTTTTCAATGGTGGATGAGGAACTTTACACCCTGTTCCTCATATCTCCAAAAACTAATTTGAATAACTAAGTTCTTATCTGTCCAGTCTGTATCTGTCCTTCTCTAATGCTGTAAGTCAGTAAGAGACATCAATTCTCTAATGTTTATTTTCTTTAAGAACAATGGAAACCGATGCTAATCTTTGCCAGAAACTCGCTTCTTGTGAATAGCCTTTTCGGCAGTCGGATATTGTCGTTATTGGTCTTAGTAAAAGTTCAATTATGCGGTTACTATTCTCCCTTATTTACTGCTACACGCGACGCTATATTTTAGTTTTAAGGTGCAAGATGCACCACTTAGTTGCATTTTTATAAAGTCTATCGATACGGAAAATCAAAAGTTAGTACGTATAAAATAAGTGTATAATTTATTTATTTTTACTCAATTGTAAATACTTTAACCTACATAGTATAATTACATTGGGCAATCTTATTAACTTGGCCAAGCAGTTTAGATTTTTCCAGCATGCCAAAAATAAACTCTTTGTAATATTAACGTTCAATAGCAACTGAGCAAGTATTTTAAGTTTTAAATAATTGAGATATATTATGATGAATATGAGAATAATAAATAATTTCATGGCCTTCACCCACAATATTGAATAGCTCTGTGAACCATTCTACCGAGTATAATGTATCACAGGTCACTAGTAGTGGAGAACTTCTCTGATATAATAATGTCATCATTAGCCTGACCATATACTAACAATGTTAGAATCGGCTTCCAGTATAACTGAATACTGAGTGACTGGCTATCTTACCTCCACAACCCAGTTACTGAACACCCCAATAACTTTTCGTAATTTGGTTGCAAGACTTTCGGGCTTCTGCCTACCAGCAACGACTGTCAAGGATTTTCAAATGACATGATAATATAACACCTACAAATAATATTGTGAGATTCATCAATCAAATTGTGTTTGGTTTCTTATTGTTTGCAAAAATATGGAAGCAACGATTAACTTTTCAAAGCAATAGTTACATTATACGCACTACACGGTAGTGTTATTTCACTAATGAACATAATAACATACAGTATATCAGGCTTGTACAATCGCATGCTGCCATATGAAGCAAGTTGTCTTACGAATTTAGGTCATTTTTTAAAACAGTATTAGAGTAAAACATATGACCAAAAACCGTATGTTCACCGAGTTAACTATTTCAATATAATTTAGGGTCTAGAGTTAAGCTGTCATTCATCTTCTACTTGTCATAAGTGTTAAAGAGTAGTAACTAGTAAGGTAAATCAATTAGTATTTAGCTACTGAGTGAATGGATAAAATGGTTACCTCGGTGCCTAACGTGTACGGGGCAACATGCAAGCCTCGACAGCAATACAAATAGGTATCTCTGACAAATGACGTACGCACGACACTACGGTAATCATATCACGAAAGCTGCACTCGCGGTTAGTTGAAATAAGCGGCCAGAACGCATTTCATCAACTGAACCCGGACAAAACAATACGGGGAGCGAAGGGACGCGGGGCGAAACTGTACTTGAATTCAGAAACTTAGACAATTTTCATTTCCTTGGCACTTACTTAATTTATCCCTGTGGAGGCCTGGCCTTGTATTGAACAAGTTTCATGCAACGCCATCTAGTTGGTAAATTGGTTGCATTGAAATTTGAACTTCGTCATGTACATTAATATTGAAATTAAAACCTGTCTAAGATACTGAATTCAAGAGCACGAACATCCCGTCGCGACTCTCGGAAGTAAACGTCGTCGAACGGGGCGGGAGAGGTTCAGGATGTTCAGGCGACCGGTCAGGCTCGTTGCGGGCAAGCGGGCGGGAGGGGGGCGCACCTGGCGTCGGGCGCGGGCGGGCGGGCCAGCGCGTGCGCGTCCAGGCGCGCGGGGAAGGCGCGGTAGTAGGCGGCGCGGTGCGGCAGGCGCTCGGCCGGCGCGCCCACCTCCAGCTGCGCCGCGCCCGCCGGCCCCCCGCCGCCCGCGCCGGCCCACACGCAGTAGCCGCGCGTCGCCAGCCCGCCCTCGCCTATGCGCCGTCTGCAACACAGGCCAGCCTTAGGGCCGACTCACACCGGAACAGCAGCAAAGCGGCGAGCGTGTCATATCATTTTAAACTGTATCGTCATTACTATAAAACATAGTATCGATTGAAAAAGTAGTATGGCCGCCCGCGGCGCCGGGAGCACTCCGACTATTCCCGCGTAAAATGTTCTCAAGTAATACTGTGTACTATAGTAATGAAGATAAGGTTGAAAATTATTTGACATTGAAACTGCTCGCCGCTTCGCTGCCATTCCGGTGTGACTCAGCCCGTATTGCACGTTTGTAGCGAACTGACATCTGCGCCGCCGCACGTAGCTGAGTATGATAATAGTGGCCGAGTTGTCATTAACGCATTCAATTGAAATTTTGAAGGTCAACGCTAAGTAACTAACACAGATACAAATTAATAGAGCTCGCCTTTATATTGAAATGATATATCTACCTGAAAACACTGCAGACTTACAAATTTGCATTTTTGTTACATAAGTGTCAATCAGAACTTGCTATCACTGATATTATTAGTACATTAATAAATTGTGTGACGTATACCTTGTGTATGTATATTAACATCTTAAGTAGTGTATCTATTTAAATGGCATAATGTACTTACACATATTCAGAGCTGTGTACATTTTACAAATAAATTGATATGATGGCTGCCTAAATTTGCCAACCATCGCCAAGAACGGCGAAAATCTAACGTTGTCCATAGATCAACCTGATATATCCTACTGAAATATTTTAAACGATAATTCCGAGGCCTACATTTTTATTAATGCCAAGGTGTGAATTTGGTTAGTCAAACATTGAAACTTCTACCAATTTATTAATTAAGGCGAAGTAAGGAAATAAACCAGGTAGAATAATCTGATTTTTCATACATTTCAAAGATTAAGTTTGGTTTAATTCACCTCCGCGTTTATTAATAAAGTGGCTATTGATTTTTGCATACAATGATGAAATTATCCCATGGAATTTACGTTAGTATGCGGTGGCATGTGCCCGATGGGTGCAGTGCACCTAAATATTCAATCAAAACCATCCATTACCCACTTTCCATGCTAAATCCAGTTTACATGCTGCTGCAATGTTAAATAATTAATCACTTTTTGGCATTACCACACTAACGTAACGTAAAAGTGATCAGTACTACGTTACTGACAAGTGACGATAATTAACCTTTTGACCGCGAGTCACGAATAGATGGCAAACCAAAATATGCCCAGCACGCCAAGCGTCACGACTACATGACAAATTTAAAGGATTACATCTTAGCTTGGTGCCGCGGGCACGCTTTAGATTATTAACGCGTCAGTCAAGAGGTTAATGTGGTCCTTCCTTAATGGGATTAGTCTCACCTGACAGTTTTAATCCGGTGTTCGAAGACTTGTAGGTTAGCATCGTATTCTCCCCAGTTGCCCATAATCTTATTGTCGATAAGTGTGGCGAACATCTGAGTCTCGAGGAACCGCGAGAGGAATGGCCGGTGGCGCTGCGGTTGGTCCGATAAGAATGATGCTTTGTCAAAGTTTGCCATCGACTCGCGTGATGACAGCCATGAGTCACGATCCTTTAATTTAAATTAATTTGGATTAAAAACAGATTTTTTGCTCTCTTTTGAGACGTCCCGTGGTATCACCCGAGAAGGTCCCGTCCCGTGGAAATACAGAAATAAAAAGTAGCCTATGTGTTAATCCAGGGTGTCAGCTAACTCTATGCCAAATTTTATTAAATTCCATTCAGTAATATTTACGTGAAAGAGTAACAAACAGCCATCCATCCATCCATTCATCCTCACAAACTTTCGCGTTTATAATATTAGTAGGATACATAATTATATTTCCATACGATATCATCGATTGCCTACAATCTCAATACACCTCATACTCATTCAAGGTTTATTTACCTGATCAGGCATGATGACGAAGTTCTCGTACATGAGAAATATGTGCACAAATCTGTTAAGGAATGTTTCTCTGATGGCAACATTGAACCTTATGTCTTCATTATATTGTTCCTCATCATTGAGGATTTTCTTTTTTGTTGTTGGCATTACTGTGTCTGCGTCAACGTCATCAATGTTAACACCTGCAGTTGAAAAAAATGGGAAATGTAAACAAGTTGCTGTTTATGGAAGTTATTATGAGACCTATTTAGTTATTTGATGATACAATAAGATTATCTAAAGAAGTATTTACAAACTTCGTTTGTACAGACTCCAGCACATCAATCTACCCCAATGTGTCAATTTTTTTGATGTGCTGGCGTCTATAGAATTACATTCTATTTTAAAAGACCAACGCGACAGGGAAATCCGACTTATTCGTACAACATCTAGTTTTTAAACCTAAAATGCATTTAAAAATACGCTTTGAATTATTACTTAAGAGTGAGAATTCGCAGAGAGGTATTTGACTTGAGAACACTTTATTTGCTGTGCAATCAAATGTGCAAAAAGGGTGGGCCGTTTTTGGGGGACTGTCTTTATGTTTTTTTTTTGACGTTCAAAAAGTGCTGATTCTCAGCCTAGTTTCAATAAAGACTTTTGATTTTGATTTTAATTCCTAATTTTACAGCAAAGCAAGTCAAATTACGAAAAACTTTTCTGTGAAAATGCAACAGTCAATATTAAATGGTTTTTTTGTATTTTGTTTTAGTTTTTTTTAGGCCTGCGTTTGATCACTTCCTCACCTGATGGTGAGTGATGTTGTGGTCGACGATGAAGCACGCTTACTTAAAAGTAACCTATTAGATGCCTGTGGCTTTTATTGATGTTCAGTAAGATTTTACCGCTCCGTTTGACGATGTCGACGATCCGTTGCAGTGCATCCATACGTAGAGGCGCGCGTCTTGTCGGCGAAGCAGGAGGCGATGCATTCAACGGCCTGTTCTCTTCCCAGTCTAGCACGTCGTGGAACGAGTGCTTGCGACGTAGACCACCTGACGAATAAACATTTAAACATGTTTACGATTATAAACATAACATTGGCCTCTTAAAACATTTAAGTACTTAATTTAAACATGATCGGAGAGGCATGTGGCTAAATAATTACAGCTACACGTGTTGATTGAAGGTTAAACATGTTTGACGAATGTGGTCCGTGGATGAGTGATCATTCTTCTCTACTAATATTATAGAGAGGTAAGGTTTGCAAGTTTGTATGTATATAGGTAGGGGGTAATCTCTGGAAGTATAGACACCTATATCATTCCTGAGTGCTACGGCCTACTTTTTATCCCAGTATTCCCACAGGAACAGGAACAACGCAGGTGAAACGGCGTGACGTCCGGTAGTAACATATAGGGTGACTGGTAATTAGTGACCGATACTTAAACACGTGATTGTACTCATGAATACGAATAACTTTTTCAAAGAAACTTTTTTTTATACTCAATAACATTCAATTAATTCAATTACGTTGTGCAGTACTGACTGCACAACGGGAGCGGTGGGGGTGGCGGGAGAGCGTGTGACGCCACTACTACTATAAGTATAGTTAAAATCTCGCTGCAGAATCGGTCATAAATCATTCGACTGTTTCGCTCTCTTTCCCACTCACGGGCCTTATGGGCAGGCCACGCCCACACGTAGTCCTGTGCATTACTGCAGTCGATGAGTGATATCGATAGTTTTATATATTTATAAATGGGTGATAGAAATAAATACACATTTTTTTATTTTATTACCAAATTTACTACAAAGCATATTAAATATATAAACAAAAGAACGTATATTATATAAAACTAAAAATAGAAAATTAAAATTCTTCGTCTGAGTCATCGTCATCATCACCCAAATGAATGATGAACTTTTCGCATAAATGTGCTTTTCTTAAGTCTTCATCTTGCAGCAATTCTGCATGTTCCAAACATTTTTGCCAATTTTCAATGGAGACATTGGAAATGGCTTCATCGACTTATCGATAATGGCCTTGAGCGCGCGCAACTAGCGCACATCCCTACTCCGATTATGATTTATGACCAAGTCTGCAGCGAGATTTTAACTATACTATAGTAGATTTTACCCTTCCCGAGGTCAGACTATCAGCTGATAGATCGTAACGATTCGTGCCTAATGTGATCGATCAAAGGCGCGCGCGGGGGAATTTCAAACAGCGTTTTTATTATTTTATTGTGTATAAAACAAAAAAGTTTCTTTGGGAAAGTTTATTGAAAATATGAATACAATCACGTGTTTAGGTATCGGTCACTAACCTCGTAAAGCACGTTAAGTCGTTGGTCCCGACATTCATCATTAGATCTTTGAGAGTCATTACGAGTGGTCAGAATCTCGATAGCCGGACAACCAATCAATCAAGAGGTATCGTGTTAACTAGTTACTGGGATGTGTTGGTCAGATAGCCAGTTGGTCAGATAGTCGCTAGGTAGTTGACAACGACATCCAATACTGGACTAAAGTCTCCATAAAAAAAACACAATGAAGGTGGACTGACAACCAGATGAAGGTCACGGGAATCCGGTAGATGCAAGCAGCGTAGGACCGGTTATTTATCGATACTTTGTTTGTTCATAACATATTCTTTGCTTACAATATCTATCTATACTATGAGGTAATGTCTAGGTCACGCGTCTACGGATCTATAAGTGCGCTTGGTAGCACGCCACACGAAGTCGCTTGAATATAATCTTGTTATAATAGGTATTACGAGAACGCGGCTTTGCGAAGCATGCGTGACTTAAGACATCATGTTAAATTTGATCAATAAATCAAATAAGTAGCGTTTATGAAATGTTTGTGAACAAAGCATGCAACTATTCAATTTTTTAGCAAACTCAACGTTGATTTTACTATATGTGTTTAGATGATGTAGTGTCTACACATATCTAGGTATTAATAAAACTCGAGAGGTACAATTATAACCATGTCTATGATTTGGTTATGATTCACACTCGTGGTTTAATGACCCCTGTTATGTGACACTTTCATAAACTACTGTTGATCTTTTCTATAGGTTTTGTAAAATTTCTGTTACCTGACGGCAGTGTGCAGCTGCTGCTCATACTGTCGCTCATATGCTTGTAAGACGTTCCATTTAATGGGACTCCGAGTTTCGTAGGCTCGGTTTCAGGCCTTTGAATCTGTGGAAAATTCATAAATAAATATCAACATGCATTAGTAATTAAAATTATCTCTATCTTAATATCATTATCACAATGTTATATCAATTATTTAATCCACTTAAATAAGTAACAGAATGTGATAATTTTACGGTAAAATTATCCCAGTGTAAATTATGTAACTTTATGTGTTTGTTGCTTTGCATAAAACACATAAAATTACAACGAAATTACAACAAAGACATGGTTTTATTAAGTAAGTTGTTAAAAGAGTGTCAGTAAATTGGTGAAATTGGTCTATTTATTTTTAACCGACTTCAAAAAAAGGAGGAGGTTCTCAATTCGCCGGTATGTTTTTTTTTTTTTTTTTTGTGTGTTTGTTACGCGATTTCTCCCTCATTTGTGGACCGATTCTCAAAATTCTTTTTTTATTTGAAAGAGTATACTCCCGTGGTGGTCCCATTTTAATTTGGTGAAGATCTGGTGCTGATCTTCGGAGATATACAACGGAACTCTTCAAAAATAGACGGCGAATCTGTCGTGATTGCTGGAATCGCTTGGATGTTTATTGTTTATACTACATCATGACGTATCATCACGCCTGTATGCTCTGAGGGGTACGCAGATGTGTACAATATACCTAGATTTCAGTTAGGTACCGTAAAACGGGGTGGATAGAAACTCAAGGGTGAATAGAAACAAAACTTGCAGGAGGATTTTTACGCTGATTTAATATTGCTTGATAGTAACAAGGTGTCGAAACTATTTAACTCAATTATTTAAAAGCACTATAGTCATTGTATGTAACAAACAACTTTTAACTTATGTGAATATCCTCCTCAAAGTTTTGTTTCTATTCACCCTTGAGTTTCTATCCACCCCGTTTTACCCGGTACGTTAAGTTTCACTTATTAGAGATAAATGGACAACCCTATGACCGTGATATGTATTGTTAACAAATAACAATATAAAATAAATTCATGGCAAATATTTGTATGGGAACAACTAAAAATGGAAAAATAAAAACTTTTTGCAAAAAATAAAACCCACTTCAAAAAAAACACTAACCGGTGTAAAATAACTCTAAATTAGGAAGTCGGTGGCCCATCATGAATAAGACAAAACCACCAAAGCCACAGACTTCCTAATTTAGAGTTATTTTACACCAGTTAGTGTTTTTTTTGAAGTGGGTTTTATTTTTTTATTACCTGATGTTTATCCAAAACATGGTTCAGTTCTTCAATGAAAGGCGTCCTATGCGGGAATATCGGCAACTCTTCAGGCAATTGTATATCAGGTTTGTCTATGTCGACCAGACAGAGAGCTGCTTCAGATCCCAGCGCGATGCTCCGAGGACCATTTGGTCCCATACTCATAGCCCCACTGTCTGAATGGAGACCTGTATGTTATAAAAGAAATAGTCTTTATGGGCTGAGATACACATTTTGTGTGATTTCAAATACTTGGCAGTTTAAAAAAAGAACAAAAAACAATTAAAACAACTACTTCTAATAAAAGGCCAAAGACATTGGCAATCCTTTGGTACTTAGTAAAGTAGATAACCAGCATTGAATTAGCCGTTGGCCTCTTGACCTCTATTAAAAAGTGCATTGTACTGTACCCATGACGAATGGCACGGGCGCGTCTAGAAAATGGTATAGCGGGGCCGGCAGTATTGGCACATACACGTGCGCCCATGTAAATGGCAGCAGTAGGGACACTATGCACTCAGCCACTAGCATTAGTTTGTTGAAGTCTGAAAACAAATAATAATATGTTTAAGCTTACACAGGAGTTGAATAGATATTTTTATGGTTTCTATAATCTTAAAAGTTTTCCTCATAGTAACAGGATATCTTATAAATTTTACTAACCACTGGACCTTAGTAAAACTTGATGTTCCAGCAGAACACATGTGAAGAGCTGCACAACACATTCGACACCTAATGTTGCGAACATGGCTCGAAGTGGATAGTCCAGAAGAGGTAACTCATCAGGGAGATTTGGCATTCTTATCACCTGCACGAAATATTAATAAAAGCTGAATCTTTTTCTGTGTAGCATGTATTAAAAAGGGTATCGAGTAGGTAGTATATTTGCTGCAAAGGAGGCCCCACGTCCATGGCGACTTTTTGCAGAAATGCAGTAGCGATGCTGTCGTGCGTTCGCATTGAAACTGTCGCGATGCTGTAGCATTAGTAGCGCGTTGGCATCGCTTCTTTAGCATGTTGCAAATGCGACTAAAGCAGCATCGCCGTGGGCGAGGGGCCTAATAGGTACAACATGCATAAAATATAACTGATGATTAAAATTATTATAATTTAGTAGCTATTTTAGGCCGTAAAATACCGTCCGACCGTATTTTTCAGGCCGTAGGATTCAACCAACAATTTCTATGTTGTTATAAAATGTTTTATGTGGGTTCGCTCGTAGATTAGGTTAGGTGTAATATTTTTCTCGCAAGAACCACGTAAGAATGTGACGTTGTTACAATAAATAAATAAAATAAATATAAGAGGTGTAAAAAGGCGCGTCTCAGCGCGCGCTGACCATCTGGTGAAAAATATTGGCATGGCGTGAAATAAAAATTTTGAGTTTTGATTCTAAAATGTGACGTGTGTTTTTATTCAATTAACGATTTTTTTGTAAATTCGTCCTGTGAATTCTTTGCGATTGGACTGGCATCAAAATACAGGAATAAGTTACCTACCTAATCAGTAATCAATTTTTAGCACAAAAGTTCAATTTCTTGTAATGTCAACTTTTAACTTATTGTGCATGTATAAATAATCATTATTATTTAAAAAAAAATTATAAACACTTGATCACAATGTAAAAAATTACAGCAGTTTGAAAAAAAAAGAAGAAGAAATCACACTAAAGAAAGATGTTTATTTGTTTCTTTCGATTCATTTCAAAGCACAAATAATTTCTCAATAGAAGCAGTCTCATAACCATAGTTAAATTCACATAATAGTCTTGCATTCTAACCATGAGATTGGTATGCAATAAATATGCACTTGTATAAACAAAAAGAAAGATCACTGAAAATAAAAAGTTTAAAGTACTTACAACAGGAATTGGATCCAAATGAGGCTCAGACGGAGGCACATAGAGTCGTAAAGCTTGACCAGGAAGTGGCACTGGTACTTCATAAAGTAAATTATACACATAAGACTCAGGACTGAGACCTGGGCCTGGCTGCCTTGGAAGAGATCTACAAAAGGAGAGATCAGAGTAACTCGAGGGTTTACAAAATCTACTTTTTGGAAGGGGCAACTAGAATATTTTATTTAAGTTAATTTTTGTTTGACATTCAAAACTGTCTTAGAATGGCCGAATTGAAACAAATGGTATAACTTTGACCAATTATACCTCTGTGAATAAGTGATTAATACTGCTAATATACACACATCAAAAGTGTCTAGGGATCAACATATATTTTTGCAATAACTTTTCTCCTGATTGATATTAATTAAAATTTTCTTTAAGGATTCATCAAATAAAGTGTTTTCGTTTGTCACAGTAACGATAAACCAAGTCACCTTTGCATTAATAAAGAAATTTGCCATTTTCCTAATAAAGGGATTTTTGACATTTGAACCACTAACATTAAAGTTCGAAAAAAAGACAGAAATAACAGTTTTCTTTAAAATTTTATTGGGTAACTTAAACAATTAATAATCCGTGTTTCTACCGCGAACACTAACAACACAAGAACATCGGTTTGGCATACTCAAAATGAGTTCATCCAAATCACGCTGTGGAATGGCTGCCCATGTTCGTTGCAACAACAAAAAAAGGTCTTCTTGCGACTGGATACCCTCCATATTCGGCAGAGCTATTCTCTGTAGCATATCCCATGCATGCTCAATCGGGTTCAAGTCTGGCGACTGAGCAGGCCAGGGCAGGACATTGATGTTAGCTGCGGCGAGAGTCTGTCTTACAACTCTTGCGGTGTGCGGTCGTGCATTATCATGCATTAACTGAAATAAGGGACCGATTTGCACTTGTAGAGGAACGATGACGTCTGATACAATCGTCTCAGCATAAATTTGAGCGTTGAGGTTGCCTCTGATCCAAATCAACTCAGTTCTTCCGCCGATCCAAATACCCGCCCATACCATGATGGTTCCATCACTATAAGGATGGACTTCCTGGCAGGATTTTAATCGCTGTTGGCGTCCAGGGGTTCTCCAGTGTCGTATACGTCTTGTATCCGGTCTCATACCAAAACGAGACTCATCAGAAAAGCACACGAAACGCCATTGTTCTTCTGCCCAATTTCTGTGTTCAAGAGCCCATTGATATCGAATCCTACGATTGTGCATTGCTATAGGTGGTACCCGTAGCGGTCTTCGGGAATGAAGGTTCACTTCATGCAAGCGGTTTCTGACTGTTTGGTCGCTAATTAAGTTCCCTGAAGAGTGATGAAGCCTCACGAGTTGTAAGACAGACTCTCGCCGCAGCTAACATCAATGTCCTGCCCTGGCCTGCTCAGTCGCCAGACTTGAACCCGATTGAGCATGCATGGGATATGCTACAGAGAAGAGCTCTGCCGAATATGGAGGGTATCCAGTCGCAAGAAGAACTTTTTTGTTGTTGCAACGAACATGGGCGGCCATTCCACAGCGTGATTTGGATGAACTCATTTTGAGTATGCCAAACCGATGTTCTTGTGTTGTTAGTGTTCGCGGTAGAAACACGGATTATTAATTGTTTAAGTTACCCAATAAAATTTTAAAGAAAACTGTTATTTCAGTCTTTTTTTCGAACTTTAATGTTAGTGGTTCAAATGTCAAAAATCCCTTTATTAGGAAAATGGCAAATTTCTTTATTAATGCAAAGGTGACTTGGTTTATCGTAACTGTGACAAACGAAAACACTTTATTTGATGAAATCCTTAAAGAAAATTTTAATTAATATCAATCAGGAGAAAAGTTATTGCAAAAATATATGTTGATCCCTAGACACTTTTGATGTGTGTATGTTTAACAGTAAACTTGAAAATAAAATAATACTCATCCCAAATTCAAGATTGAAGAAAATGAAGCCTGAATTTTCTTATGTAAGTTATTTGGTTATTTATGGTAGAGTTCCTAGACTCAATTCAGAAAATACTATGAAGTGAACAAATTATTCTTTCAGATGGCTGTTTCAATGTCAATTTTAAAAATAAAACTAAGAAACAAAATTCACTGTTTACAATTTAAGTAGACTCACCTGAATAAATTTTCTAAAAACAACTGTGACACCCTCACATATGGATACTGACATATAAGTGCTATACTTTTAGCGACATACAGTTTGTCTTTGGCTATATCATAGTATGTCAGTGCGGCACCACTGTGGGGAGCAAGTTTAAAGGATCTTGGAAGGGATCTGGAACTTTCTTTGCCTGATGCTTTTCTGTGACCAGGAGGAGTCTGACCACTGGATAATTCTGTGATATACATTGCCTAAAAAAACAAACATGAATTATAACAAAAACTGCAATAAAACTGCCTCTTTAGTTCAGTCCAAGTGCTTCTGGATTTGTGCCTGGTTGAAGACAAAGGGCCAGGTAGCTTTAATTCCCATGTAATAAGGGGCAATACACCTTTGGGAGACTTAAACATCAAGGCGACATGTTTTTGAATTAGAGGTACACCTCTCTTTAGGAATACAATGTTATGTTAGATGTTCCTACAAAAAGCATGTAACTTAACACCTTGACTGCGGGCGCTATGACCTACGCCAGGCCGCCAGTGCGGACGGCACACCTACTGCGAGAGCTGCACAGTCGTTACGGATGATCAGAAACAATATGCCAGTGCAGATTAAGCGCTAGGTGTGTTTTAATCCTCCAGTGTGGCAAAACACAGGCCTAACTTAAATTTTACAAGCTGGACATGATTTGCCACACAGAAAATACGGAAAACATGAAAACACAAGCAGTGTGCGCGGGCCGCACTGGCGTTCCGGCGGCGATTACGCAGCATATGTGAGTCCCGCAGTCAAGGAGTTAAATACTTAAATTTATTTACCTGTAATGTATGCATGGCACTGCAGATGTTTCTGTTCCGAACTTCTTCATAGAATATGAGACTGAATCCATAGTATCGGGATGCATTTTCTCTAGTCACAACAAAGCTGTGGAACTTGGGCTCTAAAGAATGTTTTTGTGTTCTAAACTGAAGGCCAGCTGGCAGACAAAGCTGTAAGATACATTCACTGGATATTATGCAGCACCATTTTACATGTAAACATGATCAGTATGTTAATAACAAAATGTAATTAAAATTGTATTAAAGTGAAATGAGAATTGTGTAGCATTGTTTTATGATTTATTAGTATTAAGAGTAGAGCATCAAATAAAAACTATTAAACTATTATTAGTAGTTAAACAAAGACTTCATGAATGTGACATTCTAATTGAACTTTATTATTGAGCACTTACCATACACACAGCATGCTCATCAAATGGGTTGCTTGTTATGTTCTCTGGGTAGTGAGCCAATATTTTTCCTTTGTAGGAACGATCCAAAGGAGACACATGTAAATTGTCACCTAGAAATAAGACAGTGTTTCTTATCCCTAAGTTATTTGTCTAAAAGCGTGACTTAAGACTATTACTTACCGCAAAGCCTATCAGGCTCCAATCCAGAGTCAAAGTCGAGGCCGCATATCGCAAAATAATCGGCAAATCGACATCCAACAGATAAATCAGAGACAGACATATTTCTATCGACCCGTTATTTACTATTTGAGACACTTTCTCTTCCAGTGTCTGTGCGAAGGTTTTGTCTCAGCATTGTACACTAGCACTGGACTCTCGTTGGCAATCTATTTGTGTAGCTAGCTCACATGTTTTCACTTGGCGGATAATTTTCAGTGATAATGAAATAAATACAAATTGTAAACGAAAAACTATTCTATTCACGCCATCACATCACTCAGACAGACAGCTGCCAAAATTACGATTGCGAATTCCCCCTTCACTCCTCTCCTCCGTCGGTCTTCTTTAATGTTGCCACCTTATTATAAGGATATCGTGGACGGGCTTAGACTATATACAGCTTGGCAAAAAAGAGTCTGACGCGGTGACAGTTGAAACTAAAAGTGGATGATTGTGGCAACATTGATTTATTTGTCTAGTGCTAGTACATCATGTGTCAAAAGTGCGTAAATCCTCGTCGTTTTTCATAGATTTTACAAAATTATTAAGTTTCGTTGCAAAATTAACGATTAAAAGTTAATAAAACCATTCGTAGTTGTATCAGAGCAGTGATTTACCTCGTCTTTTTGTGTTGTTTGGCCAAATCTGAAGCGGGACAAGTTTTGTCCGATATCAGGAATGTTTATCGAAGAACTGCCGCTAGAACAGGTATTTATCTACTGTAATTAAATAATTGTACATTAAATAAGTTTTTCTAAATGTTTTCAATGCGTAGTTTTGTTGATATACAGATTTAAGTAACTATTTGTCTTGTTTACAAAAATTGAAATTTAAGGTTATGTTTTGTAGTTTAAAGAGCCTCGTATACCCATATTTGATACTTGAAGATAAAACATAGGGAATTAATAATAAAATACCGCATCTTTTTGTTTTAGGTAAATCTGTCAACACAGTAAGAAAGGAAGGAAGGCAGGTAAAAAATAAGATATTTTTAAACACCGGGAAAACTTCAAAGGTCGCTTGAAGAAAGTTACCACCTTATCATTGTGACGTGAATCTAATTATACTAGTGTTTCAGAAGTTGCAGGAAGCTCTAGCCAACATGTGAGCTTTTCCGGGATCGAATATTTGATGGTAGTGTGTTCGATTCGTCTGATTAAATTTTTGGTATTAAAATAAAACTTAAAAAAAGTGTTCTTTCATTATCCCTGTAAACAAACTATTGTCGTTAATTCCTAACAATCTTACGGTTAGACTGCTCTCGAGGGCATGATTATATCTGTCTGTGTATACCTAATGCATCACTTTCGTGCAAGGCTTCAGTGCCCACTATAACATACATAGGTATATTAACTCACGCCTCTTTCCCACGCTGGTAGGCAGAAACTAGAGAGCGCATACGAAGCAAAAGAAGTATGTAAGAATCGTAGCATATGCATATGCATTCTTACATACTTCTTTTGCTTCATATACATTTTTACATGTTGTTATGTATAACAACATGTAAAAATGTGTACATTTGCCCACTAATTATAGTGTTAATACTGGACATTGAAGCCTTCCATGGTGTTTGCGAAGCATCCGACAGACAGAACCACCCACTTAGCTTTGGGAAAAAATAACAAGTATCAAACCTGTTAAGTCGTACTATTCAGGGTGGCCACATGAGCGATACTAGCGACCTCATTTATTCCACACTCTTTTTTGCCAAGCTGTACCTATTATCTAAGTGGACGGGGTAGAGTACTGACTTGTTGTTTGTAACACTTTGACCTTGAGCTCTTCTGTCTTACAGTAAGGTTGGACTCACACATCCGGAATTCCACTCTGAATTAGAGGCTGATTTTTTTTAATCCTTTTTTTTGTTAGGTGTTCTGTCCAACTATTGTGTAAAGGCCTTGTATGCTTTTATATATGTATACTAAATAATAAAAAAAATCTGTGTGTGTATTATGTACTAGCTATTTAAGGTACTAGCAGACCTAGCAGTTGACAAATAAAATAAAGCTGCCACAATCATCCATTTTTAGTTTCAACTGTCACAGCGTAAGACTCTTTTTTGCCAAGCTGTAAGGAAGTGAAACTTCTTGACATCATTTTTCGAAAAATGATCTTCTATTTACAACTTTACAGAAATTGGTTAAACAAAGCTAAATTAAGGTAAAGTTTAAGTAAACGGCTTTTATTATCATAGACATGGACACAAATAAAAAATGTGACAAGGCCGCTCGTAGCAGAAAAATATTACACTGCCATAAAATTTCTCCCATAAGGCGATGAAAAAGTTTCACTTCAAAAAGAAACGCAAATTGATACTCTGGAGTTATTCACATAATGTAAACAGAGGGAGAGTCAGTTCTACATTACGGCGTCAAAATTACAACAGTAGTTCGGAAGACTTTTTAGTTACTCATATTTAATTATTAGAAATAATAGTAATGTAAAATACAGAAAACACAATAAAACTAATTTAAATATATTAAATATGTACACTTAAACTAACCACAAATAAAATAGTAAAAAATCGGAACACTCAGGCGTCAAAGTACTCCTCCCCATCGCTGTCATCTGGAAACGTGCCCAGAAGACTGGCAGCATTGCCATGTTGGATGGCAATGCTAATTCTTTGGCCAAAGAAGCCCTCTGGTCACGCGAAGTGTCGACCAGTCGGCGAAAAATCTCCTTAAAAAGACTTTTTAGTGAGTAAAATCACAATATTCCGATTCAGAATTATTCATAACGCTCGTTGATAGATTTGTGAAAGTCATAATCTAAAAAATCTAACTGTGAGTGTAATTAAATTAAATTTTTCTTTATTAATGATTTCAATTGCGACTGTGAATCAGACTTACGGGCTTCTGACTTTCTGAAACGACTGTCATAGATCTGGGACCAAGACCAAGCAGCTGCTCACCCGCTTCTTGACTGCCACTTAATGCTTAGTGTCTGAGGTAGAGGCACGCTTTTCCAATAAATTATTTTAAGGTGGAGTGGTAAAAATGTTCGAACTCCCTTCGCTCGATGAGATTCTTTTGGGTGATCGTTGCAATATTCTTCCCCAAAATTATAAAATGAGGCTTCAAATAGTTGTGAAGGATGTAGGTTTTTATAACTAACGATAGAAATTTAATTTCTCTGTATAGAAGTTACGGAATAAGGTTTCCTTCTCGAAAAATATATTTGTGGTGGCTTAAAATACAGGGTATTCAATCAAATCGTAAAAAAAAATTGTCATCGATTGAAGATTGTCAAATAAAATGAAGAAACGAAATGAATGAATGAGTGTTGACTTGCTGCGTTAATGCGTTTGTCAAAAGCAGTGATAAACGCGGGGCGTGCGTTTGTAGTTTTTTAAATAAAACGAAAATCGTGTAGTTTTTTTTTACTGTTCATAATATTTATAGAATTAATATTCTTTTGCCCTTGCCAAATTATCATATTGTGATTTTGTTGGCAGCGTTGGATTACATTGCAACTGTTCACAAGATTCAAGGTAAGTATTTTTTTATACGGAAGCTATTAATGTGTCTAAGTGATTAGTTATCAAAAATATCCAGACATATTTCCCGGAGATTTGTGTATGCTAAATTCGACGGTCACCGTTTGAAGTTCTGTTTCGTACATAATGGGAAGTGATAACCGCAATCTTATCGTCTCGTCGGTGCCGTATTCCATTAAGGAAAATGGGTGTATTCTCATCTCAATATTTAACCGAGTCATGAGTCAAGTACAATAATAAGTTATTTTAATGATACAAGATACAAACAACAATACTTTTGTGTGACATTGTCAGGGTCCTGTTGTGTGTATGGTTTATGGCTCTTGTATTCATAGAGATTACACTTGTATTAAAATAAAACCATTGGTGTCCTACTGCAGGGCAAGGACCTGACTACTTCCTTATTGAAACCTAGGTTCTCAAGACCAGCTGTTCTCAGTGATACTACTTTATTTTATGAATCAAATTAATATATTTCCAATCATTACAAGATTCACTATAAATTCAAAGACTGCATGATAACATTAAAAATATTTGTTACAGAATGCTAAGAGGAAGAGTGAAACATTTACTACACTGCACTTTTTTCATATCATTTATATTTCTTTTTCTTGTATTTGCTGGAGCAATAAGTTTAAATGATAAAGAAAAAGAAAAAATTGATCCTTTGGAAAGATATGGAATTTATGGTGCAGTAATTTTATATGTATTAAGACTTTTTACTCTACTAACTATACCTCAAGTCCTGTGCAATTTTGCAGGATTGACATTATTCAATGCTTTCCCAGGAAATGTGAAACTCAAAGGTTCTCCTTTGTTGGCACCTTTCATATGTATCAGAATTGTAACAAGAGGGGACTTCCCCAAACTTGTACGGGACAATGTAACAAGAAATATGAACACATGTGTTGATGTGGGAATGGAAAATTTCATGATTGAAGTTGTGTCTGACAAAGCAATTAATTTACCAAAGCACAGAAGAGTAAGAGAAGTGGTTGTGCCAGCAGAATATAAGACTAAATCAGGTGCTTTATTTAAATCAAGAGCATTGCAGTATTGCTTGGAAGATAATGTTAATATACTTGCTGAAAATGATTGGATTGTGCATTTAGATGAAGAAACACTGTTGACTGATAACTGTGTGAGGGGTATATTGAACTTTGTGTTGGATGGCCAGCATCAGTTTGGTCAAGGACTAATCACATATGCTAATGAGCACATTGTCAATTGGCTGACTACACTCGCTGACAGTTTCCGTGTTGCAGATGATATGGGAAAACTAAGGCTACAGTTTTATTTGTTTCATAAGCCACTGTTCAGCTGGAAAGGCTCTTATGTTGTAACACAAGTGAGTATATTTGACGTCATTATCCTCTTGCCCTAGTTCCAATTCACTTAAAGCTGATGCAGCTCCATCAGCCTATCCTTTCCTATCCTTGCTATCATATCAGTAGTCACTGCTTTGCTTGTCATCTTTGACAGATTAAGATGGAGTTCTAAAACTTGTTCCTTTTTCTTTATAAGCTGCTTAAATAATTTTTTCTTTAATTTGCAGGTAAGTGCAGAGAAAAAAGTGTCTTTTGACAATGGCCTCGATGGATCAGTAGCAGAGGACTGTTATTTTGCCATGAAAGCCTATACGGAAGGATACAGTTTTAACTTTATTGAAGGAGAAATGTGGGAAAAATCACCGTTCACATTATGGGATTTCATGCAACAAAGAAAAAGGTGGATTCAAGGAATACTTTTAGTGGTACATTCAAAACAAATACCTATGTTACATAAAATCTTTTTGGCAGTGTCTTGTTACTCATGGGTAACTCTGCCATTATCAACAAGTAATGTTTTCTTAGCTGCTGTATGTCCAATTCCTTGTCCGCAGGCTTTGGACATTATATGTGGATTCATAGGTGCTGTCAATATTTATATGTATATCTTTGGTGTCTTTAAATCATTCCCTATTCATAGATTTGGACCAGTAAGATTCTGTTTGCTTATTGGTGGAGCTCTAGCTACCATCCCATTTAATATTATCATTGAAAATGTTGCTGTGATCTGGGGAGTTTTAGGGAAAAAGCACAAATTTTACATAGTAAACAAGGAAATTAAGATACCAGTGACTGTATGATTCCTCACAACAATAATTCATATCATTTTAAAGTTTTACTGATTTTACAATAGTAAGTGCACAATATACTTAAAGGACTAATCTTGCACTTTGAAGTGTGAATCATTCAACACAATGGAATCATTCTATGATTGTTTTCACAAAGATAACATGGTACATACCAAAATGTTAGTCAGTGTGTTAGTTTGTTACCAAATTATTTCAAAATTTATAATATTTAGATTGTTTTAAAATTGGAACTTCTCGATTAAATACTAAGCACAATATTGATATTTAAATGTAAAGTAAATAATGATAGCTTTGCTTTTATATCTTATCTACAGATGATTTATTTTTTGATGCCTTGTTGTTTCATAATGGTTATATTATGTTTGTATTAAAATATTGTAAATTTCTACAGTAAGTCGCCTTATAATTCAATACAATATTAGTTATTCCACTTAAATAATTTCTAAAATGCAGATTATTGTTGTATTACTGTTGTAAAGGTACTTATTTATTAAAGTATGTCACATTTTTGTAATTACACACTATTTACACTATGTGTGAAGGTGTATAAAACAAAAAATTCAGTAAGCATGTAGTTTATACTTTCATATCTAAAATAAGTATGTCATTGTTTTGGATTGTTTGCCGCATTTGCTTAAGTGCTTATATTTTTATCACTGTGTCCTCCATATTAAATAATAATACTCCATACAAAGCAGATAAAATATTCATTGTTTACAATCAATGACACCATGTCAAGGTAGGACTACTTATACTTTCCTAACTGATGTGTTCTAGTTTAAACTATTAAACAAAATAATGTAAAAGATGTAAGAACTTATTATAGTCTAGTCTAGTTCGAGTTCAGAACAAATAATAAGCAATTTATACCAATATCAGATTGGTGTTTATGTTGACAGTCTTTATTACATAAAGAAACTGTTTTAACTAAAATAATTTGTATTGAAATGAAAGTAATACAATTAATTTAAACATATCTTCAACATTATAACATCAAAATATTGTCATTTCCTGTTATTTGTACTGAAATATTTTGTACAAGTTATCTTAAGAATGTTAAATTTAATTACGAGATTCAAATTGCAACAATTTCCACTAGGTGTACTTAAACAACATTATTGAAGTAGTTAAATAGATGTGTAGTATATTAATGAAACTATTTTTATTGCAATCTGATGAAACAATAGGAATACCTACTTTCATTTTCACAAACTAAAACGACAGATAGCTTATTGTTCCTTAAATTTGATGATATCCAAGTTTCATAATTATTAACATAATTTAATTTACTGAGATAGGGTAAGTTTTTTTTCTAAATTATGAATGCACATCATGACTGAGTACATAATATTTAGTATTTGTATTGAAATTGTTGTTTTGGGACGCGAGTTAGATTTGAGGATGTTAGAAGTACAATATTTATTTAAAAATTTGAGGCAAATAGTTAATTAAATATTTTACACAAATGTAGGTTACAAAATATTGTGAATTTGTTAAGTATTGTAGTATGAGTTGGAATTTTTAGGTTGGAGTAAGATGCACACAGTATTCAGTTCAATAAATTTTAAGTAATTTTCAGTAAAACACGTAACTATTGTAATTGCTGTAAAACACCACATCTGACTAGTCATGTAAATAATTATGAATAAATAGCTAGTTGTAATGTGTAGTAGTGTAGATGAATAAGTAATTACCAGTGTTAATTGGGGTCCGTGTCTACTTAGTTTCTTATAGGATAAAGGTCAGGGTTCAACCCATTGTGATGGTCTAAGTATTCAATTACACAATTACCTTCGTTAATTATCATATTAGTTCATGACAAAAGACATTATGTGCCCATTATGGGCATGATAATAATTGAGTCAGTTGTTAACTATTTTATTTATCTTATAAACAGGGCCATGTAACGTTAGTGTTATATCGTCGCCGAGTTTAAACGATCGATCGATGTTATGTTGTAAATTGTAGTCACAAGTGATTAACGTCTTAAATTAGTTCGGTATTTTTGTATTACTATTATTATAATATTTTCTATGTTACCTATTGATTGGCAGTTGCATGATGTATGTGTACGAACTTAATCAAAATTTTGATTATATTAGGTACCTAAATCCCACTATGTACATATAAAACACTTAGATACGTAAAATAAATTCAAGCATTCAGATGTTTTGTAATTCATATTACCTTTTTATTTTGTAAAAATATGTATTCTACCTACCTAACCTAAGGATGAATTAGCATAGCGCAGCTTAACCTTGTAACGGTACTGAGACAAAGTATTATTGTAAAATATATAATTCAGTTGACCCTGAAAAGTTTTGCTTGGTCAAATTGAGTAACAGAGTCTTAATAGATCCAGATATCCGACCTCGACTGCCAGACGAAAAACATAGTATATGTGTGGGGTTATGTAGTTATTGGAGTTTGAAATTAGTGTCAATTGAACCACCAAACTAAACTCCTACGGACATTAAACAGGATAGGCTATTTCTATTATTGTTACAACGTCGCTACGTCACGCTACACGCATCGTTGGCGCTATAGCAAGTAGGCGCAGTCATAGCCAAATATTTTGGAGGTACAGTAGAATCCGAATATAACGACGTTCAAGGGACCGGCGATACTATGCCGTACTAACCGGATGACGTACAAAACGGCAGGATTATTTCTTAAGTACATATGTACTTAACTTACGAATACATTATGTATTATAAATGCGAAAGTTTGATTTTCCTATTTAGATAAATAAAACATTTTGTAGGAATCACATAATATGCTTTATTTTATTGGTTTTTAAACACTCTAAGTTACAAACATAGGTACATAATGTACTGTAATACAAAGAGATAAAATACACACGCAATACACGTAAAAACTCTGTGTTACTAACGTAGAAAGTCTGCGATTTGTGTTTGTTTTTGACAAACTTTTGATCGGTAGTGTAAACAAAACATTGCGCGTCGTTTTAACCAGACGTATTATCATAAATACTGGTCGCTATAAGCAGTTGGTCGCTTAAGGGCGGAGTTCACCAACTTTTTAAACGGCTGATTATCAAATGAACAACTGATTAAATCATTTTTGATGTTCACCACACGTTAACCAGTGTTTACAGCCCTTAAACAGCCGATCTATTCAACCGAGCTCTACAGCATCGTTTAACCGTCGATTATCGCCATATTTTGACATTTGCTGTGGTATTTTTGACAGTTGAAACAGTATGTTATTAGTTTATTTTGATATTCGCTTGTTTTGTGTATTGATTAACATGCAGCCAGTGTTTTATTGATGATTTAATTAAAAAGACTATATAGGCTTTCTTGAATAATCTAGCAGATATAGAGACCCTTATTATTCTCAATTTTTTGTTGAAACTAAATTTTGTTTTTGTCATCACTTTATCTATTAATATACTACAACTAAAAGAAAATAAGCTAGCATTCCGTTGCGTTAAGTAAGTAGATTTACAAGTTTCTTATAACATCTTGGTATATCTACACCAACTCCGTTAATATTTATAGCCGCCATTTCTTTAGTAGAAGCCAATTTTAGAAATAAATACTTACTTACAGAAAGCAACAATATGATAATAAACATGGCGCGTAAAATGAACACGTGCAAAGAAACAAAAGACATTTGACAGTGTCAGCCCCTTGTTTTTTTTTATTAAACTTGATAACCCATCCAAGTTGAACAGTACAAACTTATCATAGCGTACCAAAAACGTTCTCGAACTTCTCAAGTAGAAAGCATTTTAACTGATGCTACTAAATAAAGAAGCCACCCGAACGGGTCTTGGCTAAACGTATTAACGTGACTTCTCTAATGAGTAGACTTATATCATTCGTTCATTCATTCTCAGCAGTATGGCAATTGCCCGATTTATTAACCACGGTTAAAATATTCGTGGTGAACAGTGAATATTTAACCAGCTGGTTAACCAATGTTCAGGAACTAATCAACCGATTACTTAAACATTGATCAAATGACAGTCGGTGAACTCCGCCCTAAACCGGAGTCGCACTAACCGGTTGTATTTTTCAGTACTTACCTAATTATAAAACCTAACTTGAGTACCTATACATTATCGTCGCTAAAAGCGGTTAGTCGTTATAAGCGAAGTCGTTATATATGAATTCTACTGTATATTTGAGTGCTTACGAATTGACTGCAAACAAACAAAAAAATGAAAATCTATAAAGTGTTCTATTCATATTGACGATAATATTTGAGACATTTGGGGTTATCTATATTTCTTTATCTATACCTACTAATAATATAAAGAGGAATCATTTGATTTGTTGTTTGTTAAAAATTCTTTCACCATTAGAAATCCAGAGGATGTGTTTTTAATCATAGGACAAATTTTCGCAGGGTGTTCTACCCATGAATATGAAGAACTTTAACTTGGCCCCATTGTGTAAGTTGTTCATATTTATAAATTTATTTATTTAATACTTCAACCCCACAAATGTACATAGGCAGACTTAATGCCTTAGGCATTTTCTACCTTTAGGTCATATACAGACAAACAGCTGTAGGTGCAATTCTGTAAGACATTTGAGGAGAAGTAAACATAATTTATTTATATAGGCATATCTTAATAATAATATAATAAATACATAAACAAATCAACTTAAAAACATGAACATGATAATCATGCCAAGGAAAAACATTAGCGCTGTGACGATACTACAGCCATTTTATAGCCATATTCATGGTAGAACAGCCTGTATTAAAATTTAACCTGCCAGTTTTGTACTTCAAAACACGGGGTTGGAGGATGTTAAAATGTGAAAGGAAAAGGAAGTAATGAACGTAGACTAAGTCGCTAAAGAAGTGTATTGATAAATTTCGATTTTGGGGGGTTGACCCCTACGACTTCCACGATCCCCTTAATCGTACTTCGCAAATGCCTTTTTTTGCCCCAATATCTTGCCTCTTAATTCTTGCCTGATATCTTCTCGAGTCTCGGACAGCGTGCGAAGCAACCACATGGTCGATGATATATTGGAATGCTTCATGCATACGGTGTCTAAATATATATGCGTTTGTTCATTTTTGAACCACTAAAAGTCCAAAATAGTTACATAAGTGGATGTCGCATAATTTGCGGCGGATGCAGAAGAAAAGTTAAAGTATTCGGGAGCAGTATCAGCTGTTCCCAGCCGATGGGTAAGGTTAAAAATTGCTAAAAAAATAAGAAATGAATTAAAAACAAATAAACAGAAGCCACAAAACTAAACTTCTATTATTTAAATTGGCAAATCAGATGATAACATTTGCGACGCCGACACGTCTGGAATTATTGTATGGACCGGACCGCCACTGAAATAAAAATCGAAACGAAATTTTAAGTACAAGAGCACTCGTGCGTGAGTCATCGTGCGGTGTTTCCGTCCGCTTACACCGAAATTCAAGTAGATAATCGACTGTTGACGAAGTATAAAAAATCCAGTTCTACTAAATAAGTAGGTACAGACGCCAGCACATTAAGTTACCCCAATCTGTCAAATTTCTTTGATCGTTTTTCAACTTTATGTCAAACAGAATAAGGTTCATATTCAATTGCGAAAATTTGACACATTGGGGTAACTTGATGTGCTGGCGTCTGTACCTACCAGGATGTACTGATACGAAACCCACGCCTTTCGTGTTAGGTAAGTAAACACTTCATGTTATCGCATAGAATCTATACAAATACTTAAACACGATTATTGATTGCCTTATTGGTCTAGTAGCGTATAGTGTGGTAGGTACTAGGTTGGATTCCCAGGTCGTGTAAAGCTTTATTTATTCTGCCTGAAATTTCATACAGTCTGGAGTCTGATTTTGTGTATGGTAGAAGACATCAGGCTCACCCCTATGACATGTCATATAGGTGTGAGCCAGACAGGCGCGGGAGAGGACATCCCTGTCCTCAGGACAGGAGCGGATCCAGGCCTCAAAAAGAGGCTGATTTGGCTCGGGTGCTGTTTCGATAAATATTTTCAATGAGATTTTAAATATTAGATAGGTTACCTATGATAATTAAGGAGTCTTAAAAAAATTGGTCATGTTGCGTGTTTCAGGCAAAACCCAGCCGGCTGTCGCCTAGGACGCCAAGTCCGTAGAGGCGCCCATCCCAAAACCCATCTAAGGTGGAGTGCTAAAACTTTTCAAGTGCAAGTGCTATAATATTATTATTTAAACGGCGATACGGAATATCTACGGCGTGGACTCATAACGCTTTTGTAACTAAGAAGACTTTTTCTGTAGTGTCCATAATTTTATCAGGTTCAGGTGGGCCCTCAATCCTCTATCTGAGAAGTGAGGGCCCAACTTTACAGTCCATAACTCGGTTATTTGACTTTCACAAAATCAGGTTCCAATTTTCACAGTTCTTTAGGAATGTTCACTAAGTTTAGAAGAGTTTTAGCAAAGTGGCCCTCACACCACACACACATAACCTACCTTACTGAAATGCATTGATTTTGAAAGATACAAAATACACAATTTTAAACTGAACCCCTGCGCTGCGTATAGGTAGGGTCAGGTGGCCAACAGTGAGCCATTAGTACACAGAGAACCAGTATTAGTAAAACCAGTAGTTACCGGTTCATGCAACCGACACGTAGAAACGTGTCGCGAACCGCCTCCCTCACTCCCCAGTTGACGGCGAGCGCCCGCTAACAACAGACGTGTGGTGGGGTGTTTTGTGATTTTCCGCGCAAAAAGTAAAAAAAAAGGTGAGTTTGGTTTTTGTTCTTCAAACTAGTGGTTTATTAGATTTTCTAACTGTTTTTACTATACATGTAAAGTTACTATTTGCCAATCCTATGGTACTTATGTTTTTAGCATAACCTAATTCATTTTTTTTCAATTTAATCCCAACTGTCAAATGAAGCAGGTGGTACACGGTGACTCAGTATTGTAGGGTACACAGTGAACCGTGGTTCATTTTGTACCACAGCTATAATTATCGTCATTCGTTATTAAGATTATTACGCTTTTTCGCTTCAGGATGGGTCGAACTAAGGTTCCCGAACGGAAGATAGGAACGCACAGCAAAGAAGACATGCAAAAAGCACTTCACCTTAGAAGTGAAGGTGCAAGCATCCGCAAAGCCGCTAAAGAATTGCAGTTGGCCTATCCTACAGTACGGAGATATGCTAAAAAATAACAGTTGATCTCAATTACCTAAAAACCTCATCATTAGAAAAGCATAGTTCTTGTCACTTTTCTAAATAATATGTGCAATGTGCCTGTATTGTTAATTTTGCTAAGTTGTTGATTTTTTTATACATTTTCAATAAATATTTAAATTGGAAATATAAAAATCTCGTTTTATATTTAAATTGGAAATATAAAAATCTCGTTTTATATTTAAATTGGAAATATAAAAATCTCGTTTTTTATTTATTGAGCTTTCATTTATCACAGTGAACACTGTCGAAATATAACTTAGCTTCGTTTTAATGTGACATGATTCACTGTATCCAACCATGGTTCACCGTGAACTTCATCATGGATCAGTGTGTACCCAATAGTGTACACAGTGAACCATTTCCCATTTTTTAAAAAACACTATGTAATGTCAAATCTATCAGTTTTTAAGCTTAAATTTGTAAAGAAACTTATAGGCTGATAGACACTGAATCGTATAAATAAAAAAAATAAACGTTTAATTCGAATATGACTGCATGAGAAAACTTTAAATTTTTCGTGGTTCACTGTTGGCCACCTGACCCTACATACAATACTAGTAGGTAGTAGTATTTGAAGTAGTAGTAGTGGAGGTAATAATTTACCTCAATTGGTATATCATCCATTCATAAAGTACAGACAAGCACATCAAGTTACCCCAATGTGTCAAATTTCGTTGATCGTTTTTCAACTTTATGACAAACAGAATAAGGTTCATATTCAATTGAGAAAAATTGACACATTGGGGTAACTTGATGTGCTGGCGTCTGTACCTACTACTTTTGACTTGCCTGTTGATCTAGTGGTTAGTGGCCCTGACTGCTATGCCGGAGGTCGTGGGTTCGATTCCCACCCAAGACATGACGTATGTGTGATAATCATGATCATTTTGATCTGTCTGACCTCAATTAGGGTTGTGGTCATGCCTACAGTACCCGCACCGCTGCACCGGTAGATTCACGCTTGATTATGGATTACTTACTATAGCTACTCCTCTCTGCTTCAATAATCTTTAGGGGATTACAGGTGTGCAGGGGGTCAAGTCTGCTATTGCAATCGTGTCTCAATGACCGGTCAATGATCGATTTTTGACGTATAACGTCAAACTCTTTACACATTTCCCATACAAAAACTGTCAAAGTTGTCAAGTATTCGATCAATGACCGGTCATTGAGACACGATTGCAATAGCAGACTCGAGCCCCTGTTCTGATGATTGCGATAGGAGCTCGGCCAGGTTCCATCTACCCTAAAGCACTGTTTGCGATTTTATCAACTTCGTAACTGATCCTTAGTCTCTACTAGAATATTATGATATTATAGGTACCTACAGGTAACAAGTAGTGAAAAATTTCCTTTCCACTAATTAACGGTGTAAGGAAAAACATGTATGGCACTCATAATTTTTATTATTATGTTGGGTCGAAAAACCCGAATCATTTATCTATTAGTGACGACAGCAGGCATGATAGCTTCGTGACACTAGTATTAGTCATGTGTGTGTGTGGCAAATCCATCGAATGGGGCTTTCCCCCAAGGTTAAGAAGGATATAGCCAGAAGAAATACAAAGTGAAAATACAAACGAATCATAGTTTGCATCCATGGTGCTATGTTACGTATGACCTTGTGTGGTTGACCTGAACACGGTCACTACTTTTATAATATTACAGTTCAATTTCCCCAAAAACTATTTTCACAGAACAACCATCAGCAACCATTTTGTAATTCCATTTCCATTTTGCGCGCGCCATGACACGTCATGTCCAGTAGATACCTACTTCGAGTTGCCAGTCGTTAACATATACTTCTAAATTTAAATCACCAATCCGCCTTGATTGTTGTGGTGTCTTCGCTGCAGTGGGGAAGAATAATAGACCACCTACATTTGTGGAAGAGCCCTGAAGGGAAACCAATTGGAATCCTTAAAATGCATTACATTAAAGAAAACATTGCTTGATGTAAAAAAATAAATTAAACTGCATTCACAGACTTCTTGATAACTTTACAACATAAACACTCTATTTTACTGCACTAGTCTAGTATGTAGGTACCTACTTAACAGTCAATGTTAAAGATAAAATTTATCCAAGTACCTAATCTTAGGTCTCATGCTCGGTCTTATACAAGATTTCCACGAAATGTAATATTTTGCACAAGATTACCTAGACTAAAACTGTTCCCTTTTAAAAACTATAAGGCGCGTTATATTTTTCCTATAACTCCAATATTTAAAAACATTCTAAAAGATTGATTTTCGAATAAATCCTCTTTGATGCATGCGGCATACTGTATGCCGCATACCTAAACTTGTAGTAATATATCTCTATACTAAAGAGTTTAGAAGTCTTATAATGAAATTCATTCCATTATAACTTACAGGGCTATGATGTTTATTTCCACGTCAAGGACCGGTTGACCGGTTTCTCCTTCTTTCCGTGCGGTTTGTGACCACAGATATAGATAGACCTAGATAACGCAAGAGTATCTACTTCGTGTGCAATTTCGCGTGCCTAGCTTACGTACAAAAATTAAATACAACATCTACTTACATTTTTTGGCAGGATTTGATCCGAATTGTTCAAACGCAGATCTAGGGCATGCCCACAACCCGAATTGAGGTAAGCCAGACAGAACTAATGATCGTACTCATCACAGAAACATTTGTCTTGGGTGGGAATCGAATCCACGATCTTCGGCATAGCAGTCAGGGCCAAACCAGTACTTTATAAATATATGTGAGTTAAGGGTACAAACCAAGTTAAATTATGACCTTCTACTACCACTACTTTAAATATTACTACCTAATCTAGTATTGTATCTAACGTAGAAACACGCTGCGCAGTGGCTCAGTTTAAAATTATGTATTTTGTGTCTTTCAAAATCAATGCATTTTAGTAAGGTAGTTAGGTTAGGTAGTTAGGTTAGCTATAGGATAGGTATAGTAAGTTAGGTTAGGTTATATGTATATATATATATATATGTTGTCATTCTAGTTCTATCTTCTACAAAAGGTTTAAGATCAAATTAGAGACTCGCTAAATAAAAAGTAGTAGTAGTTTATATTGTTGACAGCCAGTCTTGACTGGCAGTCAGACTTTCTGACTTCCAACTACCCGTAACTATCTGTAACGTAAAAGATGAAAGTCGAATCATTCAGGGACCGAGTGTGACTATCACTACCCACTTCCTATAATTTAACGAAATCCATGCGAATATAATCGCGAGCACCAAAAGGCGTAAGTTTAATATAAGATAAGCCACAGTATAATTTAATATCATCGATGATAGCATAACATTTTTAAGCATTACTCAATAGATAACATTCCAGTCGGGCGGCGGTTTTTCTTATCAATGCCGAAGACCGTCGCTTGATCCAATCATTTAGTTTGATTAGGTATAACACGACAAAATCTTAAATGATAAGTAGGATATTTGTGGGAATTAGGTAAGTATTAAGTACCTATTATTACAAAACCTAATTTATTATAGGCAGGTAATAATTGGGTCACTGTAAGCAGATCCAGGTTTTCTTAATATAACCTACTTACAGTGACTTGTATTGTCTCTACTAAACATTATAAGTTTCTAATTAAGTACCTACCTACAATTTGAATACCTACTTGTAGGTACGCAAGCGTCATTAACGGCTATATTTTACTGCCAGAACTACGAGGTCTAGAAGAGATGGTAAAGTTCGCAGGGAAAAGTATAAAATTCACGCGGACAAAGTCGCGAGCGAAGTGCTAGTTGGAATTAATGTTGTCAAGTGTACGACGTTTGCGTCTTGCACTAACTGTCAATCTATTCAGCCAGCCAACATCCTCCCGCCGGCGCAGGACATAGGTCTCTCTCTCACTGTTCTGGCCGTGGAACTGACTGCCTGGCAAGCATCTGACCTACTTATATATCGTCACGTAGTTTACCAATGATGTAGACTCCTATGATAGATAATAAAATATTAATAAGTTAATCTAATCAAGAATGTTATGACACGTCACGTGATATTGAGTGCGCACGCACTTTGCACATGAGGTGGTCCTAAGTAAGGACTTGTTTTTAAGACCAAGAGATTTAAGGTGCATGCGCAGAAATGTCATAGAAAAGCTGTGATTCTTGTCTCAGTATCGGCATCTAGAATAATATAGTACTATTGGAGCGGCAGTGGAGAGTACCAAACTAAACTCATAGACTTGTGTCCACTAGCACACAAAATTTTATTCGTGATGTCTCGTACGCGTATTGCCAAACTGTATACTGACCCAGACACCCGTAGTCTGAACTGAACTACATCGTGCTCATTAAAATCACGAATAAATTGGAGCAAAGTGCATACGAGCTCAGAGCCATCTGAGAATGTATGCATTTTGCTCGCTTGTATGTAAAGCAAACTGTGTCTTGGTGTTTTTTGTCTCCGACTAACCGTTTGTCGTAAAAATTATGTGGTAGGGATCCATAGGTTAGGTTAGAACTGTGACCTACTACGCTACCTCCAAAATTGGTCGCGAAATTTTCCTAAGTATTTTTTTTCATAGTGCCCCCAAGACGACACTCTACCCGCATTTAGCTTTAAATTATCGATGTGACGATGACATATTACATACTACACCAGACACTGGAAAGTATGGACGTCTGGACTCGTATGTATTTTGCTCTAGTATTTTAAAGCAAAATGTATATTGATTCGGACACTCTCTGAATAGGTATGCAGTTTGCTCTTCAACTACAAAGGCGAACTGCGATCGAACTCAGAGCAACCCCGGTCTGGGTCAGTATACAGTTTGGCAATACGCGTCCCGTACCGTAGTAGTTAAGTATTGAATGTCTTTGTATTAAGACAACGTTCGGAGAAATCTATTCCCAAGGAAATAATGAGACTCTATTACTAAGCCTCCACGGCTTAAGCGTAAGCAGGCTTTAGGTCATGAACCATAAAAGTTAAACAGTCGAAATTTTCAGAGTGTCTGTTTCTTAACATACAGACATTTAATCAAAAGAAATGTCTTAACCTTAACGGACTTTTGTGTGCCTCGGAAAGCACGTTGGTCCCTGCTAATTTGTAGAACTTTGACAGTCGTTACGGGTAGTTAGAAGCCGGAAAGTTTGACTACCGGTCTAACCAAGGGTATCGTATTACCCAGTAACTGGGTTGTGAAGGTCAGACAGGCAGACGCTCCATGTAAAGCACGACCCAAAAATAGTTGTGTTAGATATCGATTAGATATCATTCAATTAATGATTGTTTAAATGATACATGTAATTAATTCATGAATTTATAATGTTATGTATAGGTATGTGCTGAGTATTGAGTATGTAAAATGATAATTGTTTATAATTATTGACATCCCATTTTCTCGTGTTTTGTTATCAATTTTTTTTTTTTTTTTATGTATGATCCAATTTGCACACCTGTTACGGTAGGATATGGTTTAAAGGACTATTATTTGTATTTCATCCATCTGTGTACCCATATTTCATGCAATAAATGATTTGATTTGATTTGATTTGATCATACTGGTAAAATTTGCGAGTACCTATTAGGTATAGCTATACCTATAGGTACTAGTAGCGAGGGGTCAATTTTCTTAAGAGGGAAGCTGACAAAAAAATCTTAGTATTCGTATCACTGTTTCTTGTCTGTATTGAAGTCATCGGTCTACCTACTACCATGTATACCTTTGGTGTAAATCTTATCTTATATATCGACGGTTGTAAGGCTAATTGGTCTAAGCGACATTTTTTGTGATATTGAGTTATATACATATTTGGAATCAGCAGATTTTTCTCCATCGTTTGAGCCAGGTTTCAATTTTTTTTGACAACTTTTTTGGCGCTTAGCACCCCCAGCAAAATAGGCTTCATTTTTAAGCTCATTGATCTATACGACGCAAAATAAGGCAAATTTGAGTACACGATGACTTAAGCTTTTTTGAATTTTCGAACTTTTATAACGTGTGTCGATTAAGGCATTTGGCTTTTTCGCCAAAGTTATGGTGTTGTCGTTTGGCCTATTTTACATTGAACCAAAATAATAAGCTATGTCGTTTGGCCTATTTTGCAGTCAACTACATTGAATAAACCTCGTCGTTTGAACCCTTTTCAAATCAAATAAGATCCTTTTAATTATTTATTTCTTTGCCAACAAGAGTAGGGTTATAGATGTCAATACAGACAAAATCCTACTTGCAGTGCCGTCACATGCAAACATTTACACTTAATATTATATTGCATCCTAGTACCATGCTGATTAACAATAATTATTACAAAAATATTAAATCTTGTAACCATTTTATTTCTCAATGTCAAGGAGTATCCAGCAGTCAATAATTAAAATGTCACAGTAAATAGTGAGATACAAATAAAATAAATAAAAATCCTATATAATGATTAATGATGAGTTTCAAAATCGATCAAATCAAAAGTAGGCTGAGGATTAGCACTTTTTTAACAACATCACCATGATACAGTCATCCAAAAAGCCCGCCTTTTGCCACTTCCTAGTGTTTTTGCGGGTAAGAAGTGGCAGAACAAACTACCCAGCAACACGTCTGCCTGATAAGTTAGAAGAACTTGAATTTATACAGTTCCTTTAATTAGATAACACTATAAATCAATCATTTTATATTAATAGTTTTTTCTTCTAGTTAGATAGCACACGCCAAATACAAAATACTAGTTAGTTCTATGTGAAGGAATCCGAAGGAAACGCACAGATGTTATTGGCCATAAGGATTCCCTTTAAGATATTCTTTCACACTGCACTGTAGTACATCTTAAATATGTGCAAGTGGTCAATTTCTGTAAAACAACAAGGCAATTTATTACAAAATCTTGGAAGTCATGGAATATACACTGGTGCCCATCAAACCGCTTCTGGGTGTAGCCTAAGTTTTATTTGTATATTTTACACATCTGATTTTTTTATTGTTTTGTGGTCCACATAGTCAAACGGGTTAATCCATGTATAATGCACAAACTAGTACCTTTTCCCAACACTTTTGGTTACTTTTTCAAGAAAGTTGTAAATCGCTATGATAAAAAAGTAGTAGTTGTTAATCTTTTTATCATAAATCCTGTTACGCCTTTGATATCCACAGAGTTATAAATCCCTCAAAAATAAAAATAGCAATAAATATTGAATTGTTTAGTGAACATGATGGTTTTAAATTATGGATTACTTTTATTCTGTTATTAAACGGTTTGACTTAGTTAATGACACACTGAATAAAATTGTGAGCTATGCCAATTTTTTTTTTATTGTTTTCTTTTCTACAATAAATGCGCGACATAGGTCTTTGGAGTGTTCATGTTGCTCTTGTTAATAAACAATTTGCATTAAACGATATCAGTTAATATTTAAATATGTCTGTTGAACCATTCAGCTTCTTCTTTTTTCTTTATAATACCTTGTTCCAAAACACATTAAGGATCAATATTTTGAATGATTTCACTACACAAAATGTAAAAAATATTACAAGACACTGTCTAAAACTGTATTAAGTAGCATACCCACCTTAAAAATATCTTATGGACGTTGCTGAATAGTGATGGCCTAAGCATCAATATTTACTACTTAACTACCAAAAATGGGCACCTGCATCAAACTACTTCACTGTGGTGCAACACCATCATGTTGCTTAGGTTCATTGTGCGTATTTAACTGTCAATTGATTTGGTGCTAAGTTCATTTGGTCTCATATTATTTGATTCTAAGTTGATGCTTGAGCCAGTTTACCTTCAGCTCTTTATTTACAGCAGGCATTTGAATCATTTTGCTTTTCTCAAAAAATAACCAAATTTGATGCATTTTGGGCTAACCGACACAAAATTTTTAAAATAATACACGTTTATCATCAGTAATAATTGGAAAACCTTCCTTATTTAATTAGGGATATACTGTATTAAATAAATAAAAGTCTATCAAGTAGTTGATTTTTTATGATTTTTTTTTCCAAAATAAAAACTTTAAACCATCCTCCTGCAAGTTTTACAAAATGTCGCTTAGACCAATTGGCCTTGCAACCGTCGATATGTATTTAAAATTCTCGTGTCACAATGTTCGTTCCCATACTCCTCCGAAACGGCTAGACCGATTCTCATGAAATTTTTTATGCATATTCAGTAAGCCTGAGAATCGGCTACTATCTATTTTTCTAACCTGTAAGTGATAAGGGGTGTTCACCCCAAATTTTATTTTTTTGTTATTTTTTATTTCTTTTATTTTTTTATTATGCGGCATCAAAAAATACATACAACTCTAAATTTGCACTTTTTTATCACCAACCCTTGCTTTTTAATAGTCATTTTCATAATTTTATCATTTTGTATCCCACTCGATAACATCAATTATTAATGATATATATAATCCGCATCAAGGATGGTTCTTACATATATATATATTTTTTTAAGTTATTGCTTAGCTTCTATCGCGGGCCTTGAGCGTGGAAACCGAATACAGAAATTCCGTAACGAAAATAACCTAACACAGGCACAGCGGTGATACTGTTAAGTTTTTAGTTTTGCCATCTATCGATGAATAGCAGAACTTTTAATGACTTTAAGGAGAGGGAGGGGGAGGGGAAAAGGGGAGGTTAGTGGGAAGGTGGGGGAGGGGAGAGATTGTGAGAGGGTAGGGAAGGGCAGAGAGGGGGAGGGGAGTGGGAGGGGTGGGGAGGGGTGAGTGGTGGAGGGGAAGGGGAGGTGAGATGGGTGGGGAAAGGGGGAGGGAAAGAGGCAGGGGTCGGGAGGGGGAGGGAGAGGAAAGTGAGGGTACGGTGATGGGAGGGGTGAGGGAGGGCCGTGGGAAGTGTGGGGGAGAGGAAGGGGTAGGGGAGGGAGAGGGAGGGGGAGGGGGAGAGGAGAGGAGTTGATAAAAAATGCTATGCAATACCTTTACCGCGGCAGTCTCCGAGTGCCACACGTCATTTTTTTTTTAATCTTTCAATCACAATGTGCCACAGCGAAGCGTGGCAGGGTACAGCTAGTACCTTATATATTTGGCAATAGTAGAGTCAGGCGGCCATTAGTCAATATTGGTAGATTTACTCTTCCAAACCTCCAAAGGTAAGCCGATAGGAATCGAGTTGTATAGTACAGACACTTCGCCACTGATAGGTACTACCTACTGCCTAACTCTTTAGGGAATATAGGCGAAGTTATATTTAATGTTATGTCTACGCCATTTTTCCATTCGCTTAATTCGATCACTGGTAAGAAAACCTTCTGAAATATTAAACTGACGCCGCGCCGCGCCGCCATATTTTTTGATGATCTGATAGAAATACGCGGAGCGTGCCGACTGCCGGCTGCTTATTATTCCGCGCAAGTTGGTCTCAATCAACTGGGACGACCGAGACAAATGAGTTGTTTGGTGTTCCTCGGCCGTGGGCGATGTATTAACAACCTATCACAACTTGTACGAACAACCACAACAATAGGTGTTACGTAAATGTAAAGTTGGTAGAATAAAATAATTGCAGCTTTAGGCAATATAATTCTACCGACTTTACGTATCAATATCTACTTCTAAACATAAATTAGGCAGAGGTGTACCTCCAGAACACACACGTTTCGCCAGTTATGCTTAAGTCCTTCGTTAATTGCGGGTATACCTATTGCCATGAGTCGGGCTGGTACTAAGAAATTTCCACTCCCGACCCGTGGTACAACTACGATGTCCAACTGGTTGTACTACGGAGAAGTAAATTTACCCATGGTTCAACTGGTTCTATGGGGAAATATATTTACCAATGGTTCAACTCGAGTGAGTTGTTCTTTCCTTGGTCCAACTAGTTGTACTTCTGGGAATTGAATGTATCTATGGAACAACTACAGGTAATAAACAGGAAAAGGTTATCTATCAATGCTGAAGTGCCATAACAACGAAGAAATTTAAAAAGCGTAAATTTACTTCTCCGTAGTACAACCAGTTGGACATCGCAGTTGTACCACGGGTCGGTCACTGAAATTTCAGAAGGGAAAAGTCATTAATTCGGAACTTTTTCCCCGACCCGGGCTCGAAGCACTTGTAACAATTAGACTAACGACGCAGGTTACATCTAAGATACTTTTATTGGTGTGCCTATTAATATTAAAAATATCTAAACATTTGTCTGAGTCTTGAAGTTGCGTCGTTGGTCTTGTGGTCGGAGGGGCTACTACCGGGCATGAGGGTTTGAGCTCGATCCCCGGGTCGGGTTAAGCGTGCCATCTATCTTTCTCTACGCAGATGAAGTACCGGGCATAACCTAGTGCGATATAACCACTTGATCTAGGCATTTGAAGTCTTCTGTACTAAGTCTCTAGATCTGTGGAGACGCCACTTTACCTACATTACATTAATTATTTGTAGCTTTGTGTATGTACACCCTAAGAATATTCTAGTTCACAACTTACACAATATCTACAGTAAATTGTTACCCGACTACGGCGACTCAATCGGCGGGTTATGATTTTGACCGGGACGTATTTAAATTGGAGGTTAAAAACTTTGATGACGATAAGAAGATTATGATGATTGAAGATATTACAGGAAAACATATTTAAAAAAATATATTAAGTACACTTTGCAAGAATAGAAAATAAAAATGAAGGATGGATGCAATATTCATGTTGGCGACCACCAGACCGGCAAAGACGATGACTTGATTTATTGTTTCCCAATTGTAGGTATCAGCAAAACGTACAGCATAAAGAAGAGACCTTTGGATTGCAAATTGCTGATAAATATTTAGTACCAACAGCATACAAAGATGTTCCTGCCCTAGTACAATATAACAGACTTGAAGCACAACAAGCACTTGAAGTTAGGTAATAAACCGTCCTATCTAAGCGCACGTCCCTTGAGAAATTAGAGGTAGTTTAGTATCTACCTGCACAATATTTCTCTGTCGTAATTTTATGGTCGGAGTTACCGTGACTTACGCCAATAGATAGCATATGCGAGCAAACAATCACAAGGCTATTACGGTAAGTACTAGAACGATGGAAGGCAATCTATTAAAAGTTTATGGACAGTCGACCGTTCAGATTGATTGAACAGCTTATTTTATTTGCTCTATGCGTCTAAAGCTGTTCTTTGCAACTGCTGGGTCTTTTATGCACTTTCCTATCAATTATACGAGTGTTGTTACTGCAATTTCCAGATATTGAGGAGTTTATGTAAGTACTTAAGTACCTTCAATGAAATGGTAAAAATCTTTTGAGTTAGCAAGGTCAGGAGTTATTCAGAATTGCTTATTCACAATTACACGTTATAAAACACTGCGTAAGAATTTGTTTACAAATTAAATTAAGGATTTTTGAATTGCAAAGAATTCTTGTATCTGAAATATACATAGAGGTTCTGTATAGAGTATAGGATTATTATGTTAATGAAGTGATGTTTACAAGTAAAAACTTAACCAGCTCTAGGTTTGCTATATGTATCAGTAAGTAAGTAGGAATCACGTGCCGAGTAAAACATGGATCTAAGAATAATTAAGGCTAGAATAAATGTTAGAAACTCGTTATTATGATATTAGCTCCGTAAGGGGCGTGTTAAATAATAAGTGCGGGACGAAGGGGTCGAAGGTTCAGCACCGCTTTCCGAGGGCGATTTGTGGATGGGCGACCATTCATTACAAATCGAGACACTGTGCCTCAGAAAGTATGTTAAAAAAAAAAAACTTTAATTGAGGTTATAAAAACCCATAGCAAGCAGCACATTAATGATGAATAAAAATAATATTCAAACCACACTCGGTTTATGTCGTGCTTCATTAACCTTTGGTATGCCGAAAACGTGGATCCACACGAGACACAATTGCTTTTTAATTGTTTCTTTAATTACGGCATACAAGTGGTTAAACCGTCTGAAAACTATTTCAGCCAGCCAAAAGTCAGTACTGAGAAAGACTGCTTTATGCGTCGCGGGAATTTGAAGGATGTAACACTTGAAGTTTGTAGTCCTACTTGACTTCATCCGCGACAGCTTTAATAATGTTCGTTAAGCTGTCCGTCCCGACTATCATTGGTTGATCTCTGATAGTCGGTTGTCAGAACCTTGAAACTCTGACAACCAGTTTAACCAAGGGCATGGGGTTTTGTAGTCACTGGGTTGTAGAGGCCAGATAGGCAGTCGCTTCATGTAAAACACTGGTATTGCTTAGTAGCTACATCCAGGCAGACTGAAAGCAGACCCCAACATAGTTGGGAAAAGGCTCGACAGATGATGATAATGAGATATTAATTATGTAGTAAGAAGCTTGTATGTAAGTGGGAACGCCGGGAGGGGACGCCCTAGAATGACATACATAGACCTCATTGGTGAGGTTCTTCAGAAAGGTCTAGTGCGTAGTACTCGCAGGCGTGAGTTTATGTATGTATGTAGTAAGAAGCTAGATAAATAGGGCAACTTTTAAATGAACATAAACTTTTTAATTAACATGTCCGTGTGTGTACCTATCTGTCCTAAAAAATATATACCTATTGTAGAAAATTCTAATACAAACCTACGTTACCCTCACGAAAGTAATCATTACACTATAACTAATTGTTAAAACTGAGAGGTTAAGGAAACGATCTTAAGAATTTCTAAGAATTATTATTGCGTTAATTATGCTGCTCTGACTACACATGTGATTAAGTACTTGTTTCTGAATACGGCAGGTAAACTACTCCTTAAAAGGATTACGTTAGCTGAAGCCCTAAGCGTGCGTTCGTGACCCGTTTGCCGTCCACAGCGCATGCTTATACCACAACACTAAACTTTGTTCGTGGCTTCACTCGGCTGCTTTCAAACCCTCTTTAGAAATTATTTATTTCGGGAATCGTTGTCGCATAGGGACTGGCTTAGACGTCATGCTCCTTTTTTAATTCTGCGTAGTTATTTTTACATAAATTATTCTAAAAATAAAAAGGTTTTCTAAGGCTTTTTTTGAACAAGCAGGCAAATTTTTGATTTGACTTCGTGACTGAAGATCTAACTTGTTGACCGCTATTGAGAACTTTCATTGTCCAAATACGTGGCGGAAAAGTTGCATACATTTTAAGTTTTCAACCATTTTTTTACCAGTAAAAATGTAGTCTGTAAGTTACCTGCGCTTAATTTAATAATAGTACTCGTATTAATGGTAATCTTTTACCAAGGGCGAAATGGTAGTCTGCGATATTGGCTCGTAGAGGCTCGGCCGGGTGAGTTGCTGCCGGTTACAGTGTTGTGGAAAGTGGACATGAGTGAGGTTCCCGAAGTGGTAGTGGAACATTGCAATGGTGTGGAGACCGAGGCTGAGGCCACAGACGTGGCTAACCAGAACGGAGATGATGGGTATGTTACACAGCTGAAGGCCAATTCCCGTTATTAAAAGCCGTTCAAATTCTAGTCGCAAGCTCATCTCAGTGGCCATCAATGTCAAAAACCTTTGTAAAACGTACTTTTGACAGATTAGGACTGAGATTAGAATGCTGACAATCTTAAAAATACGGGAATTGCCCTTCTGATTGTGGTAGATTAGTTCACTAAGTGTACTTTTTATAGGTTGTTCGACGAATTTAAGCTAAGTTGAGAGCTAGACAGTTTCTCTTATACGTAGTCGATTTAACGCTAATTTCATCTTCAACATTAAATGGAGACATTAAGATATTGAACACCGATAGAAAACTAAATTTGTGATTCCAAACGTAATTTATTTATTTTGTTATTTCTTTGAGAAAACAAACGTTTACACACGAAAACAAACGTTCAAGTCATAGCAAAAAAGTGTTTATATAAATAAACAGCACTAAAAATAGTGCGATAATGAATTGGATTTTTCTATTTTTGTAGATTGGCCATTGATCCCAAACTGGGCTGCCGTGTTCATTTCCCGAGTGACGTCATAAGAGAAACGTGAGTTACCTTGTGGTACTAAGTCAGCAAACTCAGCTGGCGGCGACGCGGTGCCCGTGACGTCATGTGCCCTGTCCCTATCACACTCTGACGCAATGCATATTTATTTACTTTCCTCTCTATCTGCACTAGTCTAGCTTGCATCATCCATTCATAGTTCTGATTATTCATGCACGGTGGAGCTTAATGCACGCACTCCGGAACCACTTCACAATGTTTTGTGTTGCAACGCCGTTTGTGATATAACGACTGTATGATTGCGAAAAAAGTGCAAATGAAAATAGGAAGCGTAAGTATTTAATAGTACTAGTAGTTGAAATTATATTATTTTAGGCTCCTGCGCTCCTTTTCTTATAATTGTTTTATCTATTTGACACTCTTCCTTTCAAAAAGGGTCCAGAGGTTTTTGCTTCAAGTATTAATATTTAGTGTTTAAGATATAAGAGTACCTAAAGAATACTATGCAACATCTTAATGTTATGTGTATTAAGCAGTTAGATACTTTGGTCGGTTACGGTAACGGCAATAGTGTTTCGAGTTCAATGGTTTTTTCCCATCTCAAAACTGTCCAACGCGCCTAAAGAAGTTTTTTCTTCAAAAAAGCCAATCACAAGGCGATAACTTATTCTAATACGACACCAATATTTGTAATGCTTAGACAATTATTACAGCTTGCCTAGTACAGTCGAGTTCATTAATATATTGGCACTGTCAAGGATTCAAAATATTGTGAGCGTTGGAAAGCTCAATAAATTCTATAGAACCTATAGATCAAAAATATGTCCTCATGTGAACCGTTCAATAATATATGCTGTGCATTGTGCAATAATATGTGATCATGAACAGTTCAATAATATGTGATCATGAACGGTTCAATAATATATGCTGTGCATTAGGCAAAAATATGTGATCACCCTTTTCAAAAATATAGTATTGGCTTTTATAATATCTGAGCAGGAAAAGCTTCTTAATTATCTCTACATGCATGGGAAAGTCAATTATTTGCTCGAACAAATAAGATCTAGTTTACATTGTTACAGAAATGACAGTAGTTTCCATTGTTTTAAGCGCGTTTGCGTTTGTTTTTTAAATGAGTATCTTTCAATCGTTGAATGACGTGTGCGTCAGTTATAATTTTATTAGAAAAACATTTAACATCATTTGAAGTTAATCTAGCCAGTGATAAATGATGTAGCAAACTCCTTGACCATGCAATTTTAAGATTCATCATTCAGAGTAAAATTATCTTTATAACGTAAGTAATAAGGTTGAATTTGAATTACATTTACTTGTTTAGATATTATTGTATTTATGTGTGCCAAAGAGATTTATAGTTTATTGAATGTCTTTGATGTGTGCATACATAATTGTGAATCCTACAATGTTCAGATAATATGATCTTAATGTTGTTCATATAATAATGTGCTTTTGGCTGTATACATGTTACTGAGAAAAACCAGTCACATATTAATGAATCTAAATCTTGACCACAATTTAATGATGCTTTAGTTGTCACAATGTTATGTTTTTTTTTGACGGTCATATATTTTTGAAGCCTGAAAGGGCCAATATATTAATGAACTCGACTGTACAGTCGAGTTCATTAATATATTGGCACTGTCAAGGATTCAAAATATTGTGAGCGTTGGAAAGCTCAATAAATTCTATAGAACCTATAGATCAAAAATATGTCCTCATGTGAACCGTTCAATAATATATGCTGTGCATTGTGCAATAATATGTGATCATGAACAGTTCAATAATATGTGATCATGAACGGTTCAATAATATATGCTGTGCATTAGGCAAAAATATGTGATCACCCTTTTCAAAAATATAGTATTGGCTTTTATAATATCTGAGCAGGAAAAGCTTCTTAATTATCTCTACATGCATGGGAAAGTCAATTATTTGCTCGAACAAATAAGATCTAGTTTACATTGTTACAGAAATGACAGTAGTTTCCATTGTTTTAAGCGCGTTTGCGTTTGTTTTTTAAATGAGTATCTTTCAATCGTTGAATGACGTGTGCGTCAGTTATAATTTTATTAGAAAAACATTTAACATCATTTGAAGTTAATCTAGCCAGTGATAAATGATGTAGCAAACTCCTTGACCATGCAATTTTAAGATTCATCATTCAGAGTAAAATTATCTTTATAACGTAAGTAATAAGGTTGAATTTGAATTACATTTACTTGTTTAGATATTATTGTATTTATGTGTGCCAAAGAGATTTATAGTTTATTGAATGTCTTTGATGTGTGCATACATAATTGTGAATCCTACAATGTTCAGATAATATGATCTTAATGTTGTTCATATAATAATGTGCTTTTGGCTGTATACATGTTACTGAGAAAAACCAGTCACATATTAATGAATCTAAATCTTGACCACAATTTAATGATGCTTTAGTTGTCACAATGTTATGTTTTTTTTTGACGGTCATATATTTTTGAAGCCTGAAAGGGCCAATATATTAATGAACTCGACTGTACCAGAGATTTCTAATAATAATGACAGACACAAAATTCATTAAAAAACAACACACAAGTGACAAACATGTAGATTTTAATGCAATTTGAATTGCTTCCTGATAAACAAAAGAACGCTTAGTTTGATTTAAGTTGGTAAAAATTGGTAGAGAGGCTTTTGTAGTATGAGACTTTTGACAAGGCAAAAATTCTAAACTCTCTTCACTTTTATAAACCGAATAGCAAGTGATGCACAGTCAAAGACATTCAATGCCTATAGACCGGACATCACGAACAAACTTTTCAAATTTTTTTGAGTTTTTTTTAGTACGCTTCGCTGCCGCTCGAATATTTATATATTATTCTAGATGGCGTTAAACATGAGAAGAAAGTTTTTCAATGATATTTCCTCGCGTGTCCGCTCCATAGTATAGTAGGTATTATGAATCTCTTTGTACACAGTAAAGTAAAAATCTAGTGTATAGTATTTCTTACGTTAATAAGTTGATAGTAAGTATGTACAGACTCCAGCACATCAAACTACTCCAAACTGACAAATTTTCCCAATTGAACATAAACCTTATAGTGTTTAGAATAAAGTTGAAAACCTATCAAAGAAATTTGACACATTGGGGTAGGTTGATGTGCTGGCGTCTGTACATGACTGTCTCGTTAATCTAGAGGTTGGGGGCACTACTGCCGAGAATAAGGTCTTGGGTTCGATTTCCGGGTCCAGTAAAGTGTTATTAGGATTTGTAGTAGCGGGTCGGAGTCTGGATTTGAGCCCGCTTGACAGCAATAGACCCACCCTTTTACATAGGACTTAAACATAACTAGCCACATGTAGGTGTACTATAGGCACACGTCTGCCTAACCCGGATTAAGATTGACAGGCGTTATGTCATAAGTACAAACGCCAGCATATCAAGCTACCCCAAACTGTCAAATTATCCCAATTTTTTTTTTATTCCACAACTTTTTTCACACACCACCATTTCGTCTCAAGCTAAGCAGAGCTTGTGTTATGGGTACTAAACAGCTGATAAACATACTTGTATATTTCTAAATACATACATATTATAGATAAATTACACCCAGACACAGAACAAATGATCGTGCTCATCACACAAACATTTGCCCTGGGTGGGAATCGAACCCACGACCTCCGGCATAGCAGTCAGGGTCACTTACTACTAGACCAACAGGCCAGTCAAAATTGTACATGATCCTTATTTTATTTGTAATAAAGTTGAAAACCCATCAATGTAATTTGACACATTAGGGCTCTTGTCAGGGTTAAACAAACCAGAGTAAACTGACATACCAGAGGGCTATTATGGGCTCCCTAGAAGGTCATTGTGCCTTTCGTAGGTCTCCATGGCAACACCTATCCTATCAGTACATTTCTTTTACGAGTACCCCAAATAAATATTTTAATTTCTTTCACACAAAAAACAACATAACATCACGCCTGTAATCCCCGAAGGACTAGGTAGAGGTGTACCTGGTAGTACACCCACATTTCGCCAGTTATGTTTAAGTCCCATTAATAGGGGGCGAGTCTATTGCCATCAATCGGGCGCGAATCCAGACTCCGGGCTGCTATTGTAAAATCCCAGATGGAAAAACTTAATAACACTCTACCCGACCAGGGGCTCGAACCAGGAACCTCATGCTCACGCTTGCGACCACTAGACCACCGAGGCAGTCAACAGTAATTTCATTCCTTTTATCTTTATTCTTTTCTTATCCTTATGGTACTCAGTACTACGCTAGGCCAGCTCAAGAACAGAGTGGTACAGTCAGCCTCATAAGTCGATATACATACCTATCCATATTTTCAGAAACTCATGAACACCTTAGCTTACACAAATTGCTAAACAAGACTTGTGCCAGAGACACAATAGAAAGACAATGACAGGCGGACACCGGTGTCCTCTTGGGGTTTAATGAATTAATTAACGTCTTAAGGTTCAAAATTCACTAGTCTTGTTTAGCAATTTGTGTAAGCTAAGGTGTTCATGAGTTTAGGAAATATGGATATGTATATCGACTTATGAGGCTGACTGTACCACTGACGTGCGGTCGACTGTACCTACATACCTAATCCGATAAATTCACTAGAAGGTCTTCGCATTGACATTAGGAAGCCCCGTTTACCGACCTCCTCTAGAATGTCAAGATAATTATTCTTTTGCTTCGTTAAACGGCTTTTGAAGTCACTCCTGAAACATTCTGTTAGGTTAGGTTACTTACTTACTTTCAAAATGTTCTTTTATTTAGTCTACTTAATAGCGCATGAGCACAATTAAATAGAAATTAACTTAAGTGCTTGTTTTTGCGTTTTCATGAAACAACACAGTTCCCAGCAGTTAAATTATGCATGCATGTTGCACGCTAACAATTGAAGTTGAGAAAAAAATGGACAATATGTCACGATCAGATTTTTATAAAACTTGAGTATAACTCTGAGGAGCCTATGATGGGGGGAAGAAGAAAAAGGGAGGGGGGTGGGGGGTGACATCAGTGCAGACGACATGTAAACACGTCATTGAAGAATAGTCCTTTTTAAATACTGGTCCATTAAAGGACTAACCGTTTGCAGTTCTAGACTCGCTTTTTTGCATTGAGATATTTTTCAGCATTTCAAGTATTATGGCATTTGTTGCTTAGTAATAATATTATATTTCAAATACCTATTGAACAATTAATTATTCCCTAACTATAGACTGTTGATTAGAAAACTAAAAGAAAATTAAAAATATAATAGGGAGTTTTACATTCACTATTATATTAATTTGTGTCAAATACAATTTTGTTACTAAAGATCAGCATACAAGTAATGTAAGCGAGATGGCTGCCAAAAATAATGAAACTAAATGAGATATTAAATGAAAGAGCACAAGCGTCTCCCTAGCTTTTTCCCAAGTTTTTTTCCATATACTCATGTACAGACGCCAGCACATCAAGTTACCCCAATGTGTCAACTTATTTTGATCGTTTTTCAACTTTATGTTAATCAGAATAAGGTTCATATTCAATTGGGAAAATTTGACACGTTGGGGTAACTTGACGTGCTGGCGTCTGTACGTGCAGTTATTTTACTCGTTATTTTGCCGATTATTACACAAGTATTGTTAACCGTAGTAAATGATTGCAAAAAAATAAGCATGATTGTATTTTGTAATTGATGTCTGTGTAAATAATATTTATTGGGTCGCTTAACAATAATAATCAATAACAATAACAACAACAACAACAACAGCTTAACAATATAATAGGTATTATCTGCGCATAATGTAGTGCATGCTGTGCTTTTCTGTAAGTAATGAGGCGCTTAGACTTAATTTAGAAATGTACAGATTAAAATGAATTAGCGTACTTATTGTTGAAAAGCCGAATAATAAATAAATAAATAAATAAATATCAAAGCGGTCTTAACTCCAAAAGGTTGACAGCCACTGCACTAAACCAATGCCATTATTATACTTCAAACGATTAAAAATCACATAGTGCTAGAATCTAACAAGAAGTAATAATATATTCTGTCCGCCTGTATGCACTAATCTCAACATCAAGATATGAGCGACATAATTATTTATGAGTAATGCATAATTCATTTCCTTGCAGGTAAGTGTCTTGCGAACTTCCATCAAGTTAAGAATTATCTACTCATATGTAAAATTGATGTCTCGCCATGGAAACGGTAAGTAAGCAATATTTTCAATAAAACTGACGATGATTTTCTAAGTTTGTTGAAGTTTATTTTTGTACTGCTTTACTTATACACAAACAAATCTTTAACTTAAGTTATAGTTCGCAAACATACTCGTAATGTCCTACGCCCGAAGTTTCCAACAAAGATCCGTGACGTAGATTGCTACGGAATATGTAAGGCGTTACGAAGTTTTGCCGGGCACAAATAATTGTTGATACTACATAAATCCTTGTTATTATTGTGATACAAAAGTAATAAGTTAATAAAACGGCAATAATTATTATTTAACCATTAACTCGTAGCAAAACCCAATTATCTTATCTTGCGAGCTACAAAGTCTACGCCGTTGGGGCTACGCGAGAGTTCGTAGACCGTCGTAGGCTGTAAACCTGCGTAGCTGTAGCGAGCCTACACGTCAGATAGTTTAAAATGGTTTGCTATGCATACCCAGTTTCATATTAGGTAAATCATATCAATTAACTAATATAAGTAACTAAACTGTAGTTGTAAATAGGGTATGTTGAATTAATTGACTTCGAAAGATAAATACAAACTTCGAATTTTGTTTACAGAAAACTTTTTTGTTGTAAATGAGGTCGATAAAATACGAGGCGGATATGTAGATACAAGTTGGAGTTGGTTTGCTTGTATTGCTCTATTTGTTATCAGGCGACTGAGGGGACCTCGTTCTCTTAGTATAAACATTAGGCACGCGATACCATTTACTCAAACATTTTCAAATGGAATCAGAGTATGTAGTTAACTAACTATAAGGTTTGAAGCGGTTTCTGGACATGATTCCATGAAATAATAAAATGGTAAGAATGTTATACTTTTCTTAGTATTGTAGCTGTATTTTTTTAACTAATGATAACAATGTTTTGTAATGAACCAGCCAGAAGACAACATCGTATGTTCCATTATTACGGACGGTTCGTATCTTGTTCACCGTAAGTAAAACAATATTCTTTTCTTGTTATCTTCATAGCCTTGTAAAATCATTGTTAGCTCGTATTTTTTTACCGGACATTCAAACGCAGGCCTTCATTGCAATGTCGTTGACATTTCTTCAGCTCGCACGAAGTAATTTGCTTCCCTTTTATTATAAGAACCGTTGAGGACTGGAACATTCCGACCGTGTCTGTATTTCCAGACGATTGTAATCCTGATGCCTTCGAGCTATTCGTGAATAGGCTCGTCTGAGCAGCCATCTGTGTCAGAACAACCTGGCGGCTTTATCCTATTGCTCTTGATTAAAATACCTACAAAACTCGCCATACGAAATGAATTGGCTGCAAAGCAATTTGGAAACAATGGAATGCTCGATATTAAAAAAAAAGCTCAGTAGGTAGTCACTTTAATATTGGAATAAACAATAGAATTCACAGCACCTACCTTTCGAGATGTTTTCTTTATTTTTATGAATAATTCTAACTAATTAGTCCCAAAATTAAAATGTGTTTTATATTAATTATGGTGTCGACTTCTGTACAGGTTGATTTTAATTGCAAATGAGTTACAAAATTATGCGTTACATTAAAATTGTTATGCGGCATGTTAGCGGCTGAAGTCGCCTACTTGTTTTAGAATTCTTTTGTAATACTTCGCTATTGTTTTAATTGAAAAAAGTACCTTTTTCTGTATTCTTTTGTAACGCAGTAACGAAACGTTTAAATAGATTTAGGCGTGAAATGGGTGTAGATCCGCTTAACAAATCGGTGGCAATGATAGTGTAATGTAATGGTTTAGTAAATACATAAAAAAGGTGTTAAAAGATCTCAACTCAAAGAAAATATATCGTGTCGGTCAATGCGCTCATCCCATAATTCATGCAACTATACGATGTGTTACCGTTACTTTGAAATACTGAGCAATATATTTTACGTAGAATCGCTGAAAATTTTGAACTCGCGAGTGTTGAACGTGAAATACGTCAGCGTACGTGTCGAGAGCGATTAGACATCTTTTAGCGCGAGCTTCGATAAACACTTAGGTGCGCTTAACAGTGTGGGACGGTATGCGAAGAATTTAAGGCATTGGGAGCGGGCGGGGGCGCGGCCGCCCGCCCTGCTCCACGCTCGCGGGCTCGTGCTGCCGGCCGACAGTCGGCTTCGCGGCCTCCGAGCGGCGGCGCGCGATTCGCTCCCAGCTCCCACACTCGTTCGCACGATTGTTGTAAACACACTTCGCGTCCGCGTTTTATGACCCGACCGTTCCCGCCCGCGAACATTTTGAAAAACTAATTCAGACGAAATATTTGGACAGTGAGAGTAGGCTGTACTCGGACGGTTCTGGTGGTGGTGCGCCATGTGTGGTGGTCACCATGCGGCCGCCGCTGCCGGCTAACCGCTCACCTTGCACGCTTCTTACTCCACGTGTTTTGGTAAGTGTTGCACTTTTATTTTCTTTATTTAAACTTACTTAATAAACTGCCACTGTGATAATATTGGTGTAAACATGTTCTTAGATTACCTATGTACTATATCCTGCAAAATGTTGGTCAAATACACAACATTTATCGTTGTTATTTTGAGTTGTAATATGTTAGACAGGTAAATCGGCTAACAAAATCTCTGACCATATAAGGGTAGCAGGTAAGGTTTTAAATCGAATGATCACCGTTAAGATTAACGTAGGTTGGCACTGAATTTAGTTAAGAACTACAAGATATTGCAAACTAGTTTTATAAGCAATGTAATAAAACACGAGTAAAGGCGAAGGGTATTTAAAAGCGACAAATTAAGACCCCTTTTATTTGAAGACGGTTAAATATTCATTACCTTTACAAGGTATTTGAGAAGGGAAGGGCGAGCTCTTTCAATAACTCTTCCAAAAGTTATAAAGTAATCTATTACTGTACTTTAAGCTTTTGTGACATCGACTGCGAGGGCTCAATCTTCCTCGGAAAATTTCAACTTTTGGCCCCTCCTTCTTCTTAGCTTTTCTATTGACAAGGCCGTTTATGAACTGCTATTTTTAGTAGGTAACTAACTAAATCATATTATAATATGGTTACGAGTAGTACGCCTTGCGTGTGTTTTCAACCAATCCAACAAACGCAGATCTGCCTTATAATCATCTGCTTGTAATCAACATTGACATACATAAGACAAGTACTTAAGTATTCAGTGCGGGCTTTGGGCGGATTGACATTCATAGTTTCTACCCAATTTCAGCTTCAGAAAGCTAGTCAATCGATCTGATGATCCATTGATATGGGTAGTATAAATTTGTTTAATATAGGTATTAAATTAAAAGAATGTATACTCATAACGGAGTATTATTATGTGAAGAAGTTTAAATTAAGATGATCTCCAATACTCAGCTAACAATAGGTTAAAACACCATGGCTATTCTCATTTCATATCGCAGATGTAGCTGAGTTACGTTCTATAACTAAGCGACTATAAACCTGAATATAACTCAGTTATTCACCGGAAAGAATACGAGCACCGTTTCAACTAAATATTTACCTACGCTAAACTAAAAATGTGTTGTTATTGCTTTAAATACGCTCGTTTTCAACACTTTTATATTTTACGATCAGAAATTATAACAATATGTCAGATGGTTAATGAGGCACGACCTCCCACCTTCTGCTATTCACTAAGTGTGAATATTTTAAATGAGTTGACATTATACATAATGTAGGAGGTGTTTTGTTATTCTGTCCACTGAACAGCGCGACGGTATTGAGTTGAAGCTCTTTCTCCCGTATTAATTGCGTCAAATAACGGTTCACAATATGAGGTCGTTATAGCGATGGCTATTTTGAAATGAAGAGCTCCGAATTCAATACAACACCATATCATAAAAATAGAATACCATGTCATAAGCTCGTGTGGATCAAGGTCCGATTGACGTATCCCCGCGGCACATTTGCCCGACTTATGTCACGCACTAGCCTTCTCCAATTAGGTTTTTATCCGTGTAATCCCCGGATTTCGGAAATAATTTGTGGGGTGAAATTCCTTCCATGTTACCATGCCAGGTAAATCGTCATATAAAATTTAGGGTACATTTGTTAAAAACTCATGAATCAAAATGGTATAAAGATATTAAGTTAAGAATTATGAGTTATTGTTTTTCTTGTCTATTTTCTGTTCATTTTAGTTCACCTTCACCAATAGCTTGGGTTACCTTTGTAAAATCAGGACATATTAATTTGGCATGCTATGTCTCGCCTTCTTTGTATGTTATGAGTCCTTAGCCCTGCAGTCGGACAGTATATAGTACACTCTCAAATACACCTGTAGCTACAACTAAGTACCTACGCAATATGACCTGACATAATATAAGTATGTATATTATTATAGAAAATAAAACCCCTTTGATAATCTTCAGCACACTTTTAATGTTAATATAATTAAATTGCTCTTATTGTGATGCAAGCTTATTAATCGATAACAACTTTTAACAAGCTAACAATGAATACGTGTAATTTGCAAAATGCATGACTTGATGATGTTTTCTGTTGTTAATTTGGCAAATCTAGAATCAATGGTGTTAATGGGATAACGCCTTTAACGTTTTTAATTAATTTCTTGGTGAAGGTCTCGTAACTTAAGAGACGAGCCACAAGAGAAGATCGGAGGGTAAACTAGATTTGCAGTGGTACGGTGTGTGGAGGGGTGACAGTTCGTTACAAATCCAGACCTTTTAGTTAAATGCACGTTAAGCCGTTGGCTTCTGCTGTCTTTTGTCGATCTTCGAGTCGTTTCAGGTAGCATAAATCCGGAAAATTTGACCTCTAGTCACCAAGGGGTAGCGTATTATCCAGTAACTGGGTTACGGCAGTCAAATGGCAGTTACTCTTTGTAAAGTACAGGTTGTCAATTGCATCCGGTTTGATTGGAAGCCGACCCCAATAGAGTTGGGAAAGGGCTAGGCAGCACGCTTTACTCGTTTCAAAATACAAAATCAGAATTTAGCACTTCTTGAACGTCAAAAAATAACCTATATAAGACAGTCCCCTTTACCTGAGTAAACTATGTGAAAGAAAATGAAGAGTGAGAAAAGCGTATTATATTTAAAAACTTGACTTAGGATCTTTTTTTACTAAGTCGTACTCTCCTAGCAAAGTGGTTGTGGTCATGGATCGTCTAATATGTAGGTTGCAGCTTTGTGAGACTTCTTCGTCTCTCTCTTCATAGCTTAGAGATTGGATACCTATCCTACTAATTGTACTAATATCATAAACGCGAAAATTTGTGAGGTTTTTTGTGACTCTTTCACGTAAAAACTACTGAATAGATTTTAATAAAATTTGGCATGGAGTTAGCCGAGATCCTGGATTAACACATAGGCTACTTTTTATCCCTGTATTCCCACGGGAACGGGACCTAAGCGGGTAAAACCGCGGGACGTCTGCTAGTTTATAATAATTGTGGTTCGGTATTCATACTAAGTGTTCGGTATCCAGACTTTTCTAGTACCTACTCTAATATGAGAAAACCATTTTTTACCTATTAGAGTACTAAAAGTGTCCATCCATAATACAGGTTGGAAGGAGCATCGGCTCATCAAGATATCATGATTTTGGACCCCCTAACGTCGAAAGTTTCTTTTACATTATTAACTTTAAACTGTATGAAATCGCGACTTTTGCCGAAATCAATGTTTTAAACAAAAGAAGTACCCTATTCACTTTTTTAAGGGCAAATCCTATTGGGTTATATGGGAATAATGTTTGCTTTCGTGGTTCTATACAGTTTTTAGCAATTAATATTAGAAAGTAACCGAGAAAAAATATAAATGCGCGGAGGTGTCAGGGTGCCGATGTAGGTATTTCCTATAATACTCTGTGTATGTTCGTTTACGTTTATGTTCGTCGGGTATACGTGTGTAAGGTAATAAGGTAAGCGTCGGGCGACTATGAGGTCAGTCTGAGATCGTGATGAAATTCCAGCCACTTTAAAAGACAATTTTGAAAGTGTATCTCAATAAGTAAGGTACAGTCTCATCATTTCATTTTATATATGAGATTGGCTTCCATAAACCCTCTCCTGATAGCTCCAAAGATTTAATAGGACCACGTTAGTAGGACCCTTTTTCATCAATAGTTCCTGGCTGGTTGTATATTGTTTTTTTTAGGCGGGAGTCCTACTCAATGTATTGTGTTCTGAAAGTCTTTTACCTAACAGGATATTTTAAATCCTTTTGGATGTGAGCCGAAAAACTCGCTTTTCCTTTTATGAAAATCATGTGCTTTTTCTGTACATCTTACCATACGAATAGACTTTTGTCACGAGGCATTCAAAGTAAATAGTAGGTATATTCTCTTTGCCAATAGAGAATACAATAATTTATTGTTCCATGTAATCCGGTCACTCTCTTGTCAAACACTCCGAACATTTAACCTGTTCGAAGAATTATTTCGTTAGCAGCACTTAACCTAATTAACAAAAACAGTAAACATAACACTTGTAATTAATTGACCACGTGATACAAACATAAAAATACAATTATATGTAGATTAAATAGATTTTGTTTCTGTTGGTTTATGCCCAGTCCCATAGGAAAACAATGAAGGTCTTTTACAAAAACAACAAACATAAAAGGATTTGGTTTAAAAATTGAATTGTGCAATTGAACACGCCCAGGTTGGGTTTTGTATAACTATGGTGAGTTTCGTATACATAATCATAGACGAATTGATTTGCCCATACTTAAAGATGTTTTCTAGGAAATTGGTGAAATACATGTATAAATAAACATTAATTTACAAGAAAACTGAATTTGTAATGGCTAAGTTAACGATTAAAGCTGCCCTTTCTGTTGGGAAAATAGTACCTAGAGATAAAATTTTAGTAACCTACGGCCTGATGTGATGAATGGATAATTTTCCCCCGTTCATTAGCAGTTGGCGGGTATTTGTTAAATGATATCCGCCCGAGCCGGTTCGTTAACGCGTTCTAGGCAAAATTAAAAATATTCTTTAAGCGGTGAGTACTTGTCATATGAAACGACGTTTAATTACTATGATTTACGTTGCGAAATTCAAGATTTAATAAATGGGAAAACTTAGAGATAACAATTTCAATAAGTTATTAACTTAATTATTAACAAACGATGGAAATGTCCTTAACAATAGGCATTTATTTAAGTGTGCGGGTAGAAACAAATAATTATGTAATGTGAGGATCATTATCGTCAATATTTTTACAAATAAATATCTCATTATACTGGTATCTTCTCCTTGGGAATAATAGCTGCCATAGATATCCAATACAGCGGACATCACCATGACAACACGGAAAATAACTCGAGTCACGGAGATCTGACGGTGATAGTTTTACGTTAATCGGACCCGATTTCGTATGAGCACAAACAAACATAACTATCTTCTTTGCGTTTGAAAGAGACCTATTTTAATGTTCAACATCAGTTACAGCGTGGTTGTGAAGACACACATGTATCAAAATATAGGTACATCCTACGATGATGTTTGGCGTAATGTTTGTTTACCATCAATCATTGGTAGAGTTGTGCGTAACAAGTCGAACCGCCTCGCAACAGTCGCAACACAGTCTACGTGCTGCGTGTCGTTCCGCGGCCGGCGGAGCCCTGACGCAATAAATATATTCAATACGAGCTGTCTACAGCTGTTAAATGTTTTAGTCCAACAAATATTTATAGTCACTCACATTAAAATATAATGGTGGGAAATTTTATTGTTCATGTAGCTATTATATCTTTTTTCTAAAGTACTATTACCTACTTCAACATTGAAATTCAAGGTGATTTTGAAATGAAAATGGACAGTATATTAAAATTATAATCATGAAATATGACTATTTTTCGCAGACGTCGCTTGTTAGTCTTCTAGAAGACGTTCGATAAACATTTTATGGTCAAGATTGTAATAAAGATACCTAGAACAAAGCTCCACTCACACGTATTTATGAAAAATTTAAGTTACAAACATTTTTCAAATCTTTTGTCGCAGTCCGTGATCAGTGTAGATAGAGATGAAGTGATAGATGAGTTATCGTTCGACGTGCGGATAGTTCAAAGTCAAAGTTTTTATTAGCGTGATTTTTGGTAAACACAAATAGGTCTTACAAGTTGTTAGACAGAGCTCAAAAATCTACCTTATAGGTATACACTATTACTTATATGATAAAATTTTCGGATATTACATTTATATTTGAATTTGAAGATGCTTAGGACTAAATATAATAATAATAATAATAATTTTATTTCAGAGAAAGCTCCATAAATTACAATCTATTAAAAAATTTCACTTTAAAACACACAACATTAAATTAAAATACATACAAATCCAAAGAGTGTAAGTGTTTAGTACTTAATATAAATATGCACCTAAGAATATGTCAGTATTTTTAGTACCTAAATCTAACTTATACCTAAGGCTGTCCTTACCCACAGATTTTGGAAAGGACAGTCAAAGCGGGCAGCAATCGCATTTAGAATGCTGTTGCTGCTGCTTCGCAGACGGTGCAACGAGGAGCTTGCCTTCTTGCGCGCAGTACGCGCTTCAGCAAACATACCAGACGCGCTGCAGCGCCACAAGCGCTTATAACTTTAAGAACAAAAACATTTATGTCATACATTTATATTACATTCATACGATACATGTCAAAATAAGAACATCAAAATTTCAAACACTACCTAGTACTACTAGGTAGCTAGTTTATTTGAAAATTGGCATTAAAATATTCATTTATATTATAATATTCTTTTTCAATGAGAAAGTGCTTTAATAGGAATTTAATTATTTCAGTCTTGGTACAATTGATAATTAGTTTATGAAGATGGTTATAAATGCGCGGAGCCATACAAAAAACACTTTTACTGAGTTACACTTTCACTAGTTTACACTATTAGGCACTCGAAGAAAAACACGAGAAAGCTTTCCCGTGTCTCTCGTAACTGAAAAGTCACTTTGCATTGGAAACTGTCGTTTTTCAGTAACTTTCGGTTGAAACCGCAGTGACAGCCAGAAATCATTCCATTGCACAGATTGTGTTTGCGTAACGTTTAATAAATAATATTGCTAACGTAGCTGCGGGAAATGGCGTCTAATTTATGCGAAGAATCCATAATTATACCTGGTACAATTCCATTTATTGTTTGCTGCCTTGCCTCAGGTCGGAAGTAGGGCATAATAAGGTGTTATATTAATAGAAAAAGGTATCGCACGTAAAAGAATTATTGAAATAATCTTTAATTAAGATATTTTTGAACACTGACATCCGAAAGGCTATCTACTCTAATTCTTTAAGTACATCTAAAGGTTGTCCGTAAGATGATGATCTATGTACGATCAGACCACTCATTGTATACTCAGGTTTTACAAATGTGTGCCTTTTCTATACTTCTATACTAATATTATAAAGAGGTAAAATTTGTTAGTTTGTATGTAGGGGGTAATCTTCGGAGCTAATGATCAAATTTTAAAAATTATTGTACTGGTGGAAAGCTACACTATTCCCAGTGGACATAGGCTAATTTTTATCCCCGTATTCCCACGGGAACGGAAACTACGCGGGTGAAACTGCGTGACTTCTGCTAGTGTTTAATAATTTGATTCGAGATACATGTATGTATTTTATTTATTTATTATACTTTGCTGATATAACAAAGCTGAAGAGTTTGTTTGTTATTTTTTTAATTAATCTCTGAAATTACCAGTCGGATTTGAATAGGTATTTGATAGACCTATCCTTGAGGAAGCGCTACAGTAAATAAATGGAGTAGATATATCAAAGCTACTACAGTAAATAAATGGAGTAGATACATCAAAATTAAAAGAAAATGAAGAACTAGAAGTTTACAAGTATTTTCAAATAACACTGCATGTCTATTTACCCCAGACCTTGGAATTAATACAAAAAAAAAACAAATATAGAGCATAATGTAATTCATAGACCTCTTCCATATCATGTTCGCATCATTCATGTTTAATTTGATATCCTTGCATCATTCGGCACTTTAATTCTCATAACTTCTGCAACACAGTTTTTGCCTAGTTTGGGCTTGATTTTTTTCCTGGCAAACAATACGAGCAAACACTACGAATTATTTAACCTTAGTAAAAGCTCTTCGTGTGATTATAACTTAGTTCATGACAACGACAGGCCCCCAAGCCCCTATGAGCGCACACGTCTGGAAACGTCGTGATGCAGGCAGAATACACTGATCAAAGAGACCGATCTGCAAGCACTGCGGTCTGACAAGCGACAGGTATTGTGTGACCAGACGCACGTCTGTCTCTGCCTGAATGTGGAGAGTGGCTAAACAAGGACACGTGCTTTGTACTCAAATTGCCAATATATAATTACAACTTGTTTTTGAACTAATACTGCTTTTGGCGCGTTAGGGAAAAATTATGACAGTATTTTCTTACGATGCGCGCGCACACCCGTTTCGAAAAACCGGCACCCTGAAGTTAGCAATAGTCAAAATTTTAGTTTTTTTTCTATTTTTCGCCAAAGTAGTATAGCTTCTAACGCGTGTATGTACAGACGCCTATCAAGTTACCCCAATGTGTCAAATTTTCCCAATTGCGTATGAACCTTCTTCTAAGTTACATAAAGTTGAAAAAAGATCAAAGAAATTTGACACATGGGTAACTTGACGTGCTGGCGTCTGTACAAGTGTACATAGGTAGGTAGGTACTCACTTTTTTACACCCACACTTTTTTTTATCCCGTAACTCTAAGGTACAAATGTGACCATATCAAAGAATCAACTGGCATATGAATTACTTTTTAATTACGTTTATTTTTTTTCGTTTAAATTTTTATACAAAATAATTCGATTAAATCACTATTATTAATGTAAAACACCCTTACGTAACATATGACAACGTCACATTTTCTCAGCTTAAAATACTCGTATGAATTGATTGGTTGATTGGTAATTGATGATTGGTTAGAATGAAAATGAATGACTCGTATTTATCAATGAAACTTACATACATACATTAACTCACGCCTTTTTCCCTTTAATTTCTATTAATTTTACTTATAGAATTTTTTATTAATTTTACTTATAGAATAAAAACTTCGATTTATGGGATAGAAAAACAGGTTACATATAGTATGGTGGAAGTGACAGCGATGTATATTCGGACACCATAAGTTCGTTACACTATAAATAGTCCCCCTAACGGAGAAATTTTGCATCGGGTTTGTCCTAACCATCACGTTTTTTCCTGAAGAAAATTAATAAAGCCTAATTGATTTCAATACTAAACTGTTATCGATAAACAACATGATCACACTTTTAGGTCACTACAGTTTTCCAATTCGGCAGAAACAGTTTCCTAAAAACTTATTCAACTGTAGTTTAGGGATCAAAGGGGATAGAAGCGTGTGGACCCCCAATTGCCACACGTAGTGAATGTACAAAACACAGAGTTGAAAAGGTTCACAATGTCCACATCAAGTTTCAACAGCGCTTTTAGGTATTCAACTAAGCTTATAATACCATTTTGCAATATTGTCTTCTAACTAAAACAATAGGAAGTGATAAAAGGAGTCTGTTTTGTGTAAAACTGACACTTAAAAAAATCGTTTTTGGATTTTGATTGTGTTGTGATTTTCATTTGCACGCGGGTCTTAGTTTATAAAACATTATTGCAAAAAATAAAATTCGGAAGTCGGTGGCCCATCATGGATAAGACAAAACCACCAAAGCCACAGACTTCCTAATTTAGAGTTATTTTACACCGGTTTGTGATTTTTTTGATGTCGGTTTAATTTTTTACAAAAATTTTATTTATTTTTCCATTTTTAGTTGTTCCCATGCAAATATTTTAATTGTTAAAAATATATGTCATGGTAATAGGGTGATCCACTTATCCCTGCAAATACATTCAATACTTGCTATAGACGGGACATCACGAACAAAATTTTCATCCGATACTTATGTCCGGTGGACACAAGTCTATGATTTTTATTTAGTACGCTCCGCTGCGACTCCAATATTGCTATATTATTCTAGATGGCGTTACTGAGGCATGAGACAATAGTTTTTTATGTCATTTCTTCGCATGTCCTGCAGGTCTAGCCATATTACAAATTCTATTTCTATTAACGTAATCGATAAGCCGACAGTAGAAAGAAAATGGCGTATATGGAATCAGCTGTTTGTCAACTGTCAAGTGTATTTCATTTTTAGCCATATTACATATTCTACCCGTTAACACTTGACAAACAGCTGATACCTTAAACGCCATTTTCTTTCTATTTTCGCAATAGAATAGAAATAGAAATTTAAATAATGGCTAGGCCTGCTCTTTAGAGTTTATTAAATCTCTTTGATAAAATGTCAACCTAAGACGTGAAAACTCCGGGGTTCTCCCTAATCGAGTCCGAAGTGGGAATGAACATTTTTACGAAATAATATCCATTACAGTACTCAGTGTTGATTCTGGTATGCGCAAAGAGATTTAAAAGACTATAGAGCGGGCATGTCAAGGAAATGTCATAGAAAAACTTTGATCCCATGTCTCAGTAACGCCATCTAGAATAATATATGAATATTGGAGCGGCAGCGGAGCGTACTAAAAAAAACTCATAGACTTGTGTCCGGCAGGACACACTTTTTCGGACGAAAATTTTGTTTGTGATGTCCGGTCTATAGGTATTGAATGTCTTTGGGTATGCGTAACATTCGGAGGCTTAGGATTTATTGGTTTGTTTACCTAGATTTATTAGGGATAAATAAGTCCTTCATTCCGTAATACGCTGTTGACAACTCTCAAGTGACGTGACGGTGTCATTTTATGGTCACGCTCAGTTTCCATAAAACATTATTTGAACTGGAATGTGTCCATTCAGAATAAAATACCGCCAGCGCGTTTGCGCGATTGCCTACGTTCGCGTTTTACAGCCCGACTCATTCTTTAAGGTTACTTACTTTTAATTTAATTTCTTTCCTGTTCTGGGTAAACACCAATATAGCTAACGTTGAAAATTGTATTATTATAATGGCTCAATTACTTTATAGTTCAAATATAATAAAGCTCTGTACAAATACTACAGCTCCGCAGGGCGTCGCATCTGATTACTACGGATGATAAGTTTGAGTTACTATAAAACACGAATACAAAGCAAGGCGATGGCCGATGCTTGCCGTTTCACGAGCTTGTTTGTTTGGCAAACTATTTTACTAAATTAACTTCATGTTTGAATGCTTTTGACAGACTCTAGTGTTTCGTGCTAAGTTTAATTAAATCATCATATTTAGTCTACACTACACACTGCTTTCATGGAGCAATAATGATATCTAGAGAAATGCTTATTTATACACCCACATAAACATCCATATATATCAACTGTAAGCAGTTCATATTTTTACTGTTATATGCAAACGTGTATCTTATTTGCTTGTTTCTGTTTACAATTCTAAGAATATGTTTATTACGTGTAATATGTTCTAACAGTTTATTCCCTTCACGACGCAAATTCGTAGGTGTGTTTCGTCCATAAATTTAATTTAATCCATTAATATAGTAGGTAGGTACCTACTTATTTGTGTTCGACTCATAGTTGGCCAGCTACGTGTTTATCTTGTGGGCACTTTCGCTAACGTTTTGCCTGAAAGTCGATACAGTGGAGCAAGCGATGACGTCAATGTTGCTTTATGATTCTATCTGCTGTTAACTGAGCTCTCGCCCAGCTGAGTGCAGCCCGCTCTAAATATATCTTAACAATTTTACTTATGTACGTTTCATCTCTGACGCCAAATTTTCTTATGGCGCGTCTTTCCCTGTCATACAAACACACCTTTTAGTTCTTGTTGATAGTGGTTGATTAATATATTACGAACCTGTCACATAAAGTTGTCTTCGCTTTTTAAACGTGTTTATTTATCTATTCAACTGTTTTGTGTTATTTTGGGATCTTTGTGAAAAAAAAACGAGTAAAAATTCATTCAAATAAATTCGGCTAAGAATCAGCAGCCTTTTTGATTAAACGTTTAAATCTCCGTAAGGCAGTCTTCCAAAACGCCCGCCTTTCACTACTTCCTAGCTAGGAAGATGAAAAACATTGTTAACATGTACGTAGGTATAAATTTGTGGTCATTTTCATCATTATCAAGTATTTAATTAACATAATTAGCGCTGTGTGATCTCGGCTGTGAACAGAAGCAGGGCATCCCATTATTTAACGTGGTCAGTGTTGAGAGCTGATTTAGTATTAATTATATTATCCGTTACTCAGGGCAGCAACGAGGTGATACACAGTATTGTCTATATCACTATATCATCCAATTATCTATGGCATGGTGAATATTGCTACTAGTAACGGACACCCGGTGCAAATTTTGTAGGGATAAGTGCAAATTATCGTCTTACTATAATAAAAGAATCGGCAAAGAGACAGACGGCAAAGAGAAAGAATTCTGGATAGGCGAGTTCGACTCGCGAACTTGCCTATCCAGAATTCTTTCCACCTCAGTTCATCCACTTACAGTTTAAGTTGAGCTTTTTTTTATTGCAAAATTAAGTTTGTTTTTATGTGACGATTTGGTTACTCAAATGCGTGCTATTAGAAACATCATATTATTCTCCCTGAAATATTCATAGATTCCCATCAATTAATTAGGGTTATTTTACACTTTTGCACACTTCTCAGTTAACAGGTGGTAAGGAGAGGTATAGTAGTATTTTTTACAGGCATTTTTATAGTTAGCCAAATGTCCCTTTTATAAAATACCCTAACTAACACAGTTTTGCTAAGGTGAAATGGGGCGACCCTGGACCTCATTTTGGTTCCTCGAAGAGTGAATAGATTAATATTTACTTTTACTTGCTTCTAGGTGGAACTATACCAAAATTGATAGCTAAGTCCGTAGTTTTCGAGTCTTTAGCAGCTTGAAATGCGGACAGATAGACGAAGTTGTACTATTAGGGTTCCTTTTTACCATTTTGCCGAACCCCAAAAAATACAGTTAGATATCTAAATTACTTACTCTGCCTAGCTTGGGTCTAGATGGCGTTGTGTGAATAGACGTGGAATATTATTATTTGTTTATGCTTTGCTTTGCACAAAATGCATTGTTTGGCGATCCGGTAAATCTCAGTGCACAAACTCTTTGTGGTTTCATTCGAAATACGTGTTCCGTGTCGGTTTGTTTCCTGAAGTGATCCTCTGAGTAAGGAGTGTACACACCTGTCTAGCGTCGCGACACACGTCATTATAAATGTGTACGCCATGGCGGCCTACTTTGTAAACTTAACGGTAGAGCGTGACCAGTAAATTATAAATGCTTGGGCTGAGGGTTCATGGGAATACACCTTGCGATCGACATGTGTTTAACAGCTGTCTGACTTGCTATATTAGGGAGAGTTTTGTAGGTCAGTATTGAGCTGGTATTGTCAATATTGGGTTGACTTTTATACAACCTGTAGTGATTCAGTACAACCTTTAGTGGTTTGGTAGGAAAGGTAATAAGTTCAATGATAAAAGGTAACTGTTTTCCCTGATGTGATACAAACCCTTTGGTATTTTTATGTAAAATGTTTTCTTTCGCACTATTGAAATCCTATTATTAGTCATCGTTGTCTAGATACCAATAAGCGCGAAGCCGTTAAGCTATAACAAATCTTAAATACAGGGTTCTTATCGGCCAGCAGAGTGCTCACTTCAGGCGGTAAAAGTAGCTCTCGCTTCGGCTTTCTGCTTCGATAACTACGTAAATCCGTGCAGGTACATTGCAAGAAGCCTCTGTCGAAGCGACAACCCTCCTTCTTTTTAATATATTTCGATGAAACGTATCTTTTACCAAGAACACCCTTATGTCGCTTAAATAATTTATCCGGGCGCTGTCAACTTAGAGATTTTATTTGAACCTTGGTCGACTGCACCCATTTGTTTTGTTTCGTATAACCCTTTATCGCAAAGCGAAAACCATTTCTGATGTATTTATAAAAGGAACGCCGATCCTGGGTCTGTGTTTAATATTGAAGTTGTAAGTGATATCGACGTTTTGAGTTGTATAAAAAGCTTTTTCAAGTTTCCATTTGTAATATATAACGGACATGTTGGTGGGTCGCTCCGTCTGTTTCTATATTCGTCCTCAATTAATTATTTAGCGTAACGTCTGTATTACTGTATATTGTATACGCGTGCCAATTAGGTAAAGAAATATAAATGTGTATTATTTGTATTTAATATGGGGTTATTTACGGTTATTTGTTATACTTCTCTTGTCCCGTGAGGTATTAAGTTATGGCTCTCGAGAGCAGTGGATGAAAGTAATTAATTAATTGGTTTGAATTCAAGTTGTAAGTTTACCGATTAACCCGCTTACAACATTTAACATTATGTTGTATTTAAATACCTTTTGCGTACTAATACGTATTTACACGTTACACATAATACTTATTTTATTGTATTATTAATATTAAAGGTACATAATAATAATAATAATAATAATAATAAGCCCCCTAAAATCCAACCTTACGTCCAAGCTGAACACCTAGCTACGTGGGGGGCGGACACGCGTACTGTACAACTGTACAAAAAACTTACGCGGCTAACAAGGCAAGGTTACCCTTTATGGAGATGAGCAATAATAGAAAAATATATAATTTACGGCCGCTTCCCGGGGAGCGCCGGGGCGCATCTGGAGCCGATGCTGGGTGCCACAGCATGCGAACCATCGGTGGTGAGGAGTTGAGCAAGCGGGCTCCCACCAAAAAATTAGTTACAGCTGGTCGCAGTGAGCTGAACAGGAGGGCTTATTGCGTAGGAGCTACAGCCGATTCCACGGGCGATGATACTACTTCTCTGTTCTCATCCATCCCTTCAACTCGCCCGTCCTACATGACAAGAAGAGCAACAAGCTTGTCCACAACAAACACGCTTGATAGAGTTGTGCAAGAGGTCAACCTTGACTTAGAGCTTGCACCCACTACAAGTGTCCGCAGTACGCGCAGACGATGGACATCTGATATGAATAAGTTCATACTGCGCACTTATCTACAATTGACTTTATTAGATACAGACAAAAAAACTTACCTCGAACCACTCCATCTGAAATTTATAGAAAAATACCCGAATATGCAAGTTAGTCGCCAAAGAATAGGAGACCAACGTAGAGCTATAGTAAATAACAAATTATTACCACAAGAAACAATAGAAGAGATTACAAAAGAAGTAAAAGAAAACTTAGATCAACTACAATTGAACCATTTTACTCTACAATCACAAAACTCTATTGATCATAAACAACGCACACAAACACAATTAAACTTTGAAACACACAATATACAGAGCCGAATGAGATGGACCACTGAACAAAATGAAGCCATAATGAGGTCTTATTATAGAGTTACAGATTTAGGCAAAAATGAAACGGTTTATAGAAAACGCATGTATGAAGATCTCATCAAAAGTTTCCCCTCACTTGCCCACCTAAGCGAACAACGAATAGCTGATCAGAGGAGAGCAATAATAAATAACCAGTACATCAGCAATGACAAACTAAATTCATTGATGTCAGAGGTATCTGAAGAAATAGGGCTAGATAACCTTAACTCACGCAATAGAGAAACGACAGTAGTTAGTACTAACAGCAATAGTAATAATACTCAATTAACACACAATACTCACATATACACTATCGAAGAATCTATCTAACCTAGCGACCAAACACCAAATAACATCGAATTAAATTGTATAACAGAAACTCTACCTAACACACAAATTAACCCAGAAAGAGACCCAGTAATAGACGATACTTTCCAACAAGCACTCCAAGTTTATAAAGAATCTACCCCTACAAATAGAACGTATATCCCAAAACAAAAACCATCTAAAAATCTTGCCAAAATAATAAACTACGTAGACAAAATCATTATCCCAGAAAATGTTTCCAAAAACACCGATTTCAACACATTTCAAACCATCATATATTGTGCGGCATGGACTGTCGCTAAGATAAACGGAGCAAGGATAACACTTGAACCGAGGGAAAACATTCGAGTTAAAAAAATTGAATACAAACCGAAATGGCAAAGACGATTAGAACAAAAAGTTAAAGATCTACGAACAAAAATAGGTAGAATAACACAATTTATAAACGGCAATAGAAGTAGAAAATTAGAAAAACACGTAAACAAGATCATAAAACTATATAAAATTCATACTGTACACGAAGAACCAAACACACAAGCAGCTCACACTCTCGACACACTAAAACAAAAACTCGCAGTCGTAACAGGCCGACTTGCAAGATATAAAGCATGCACTTTGCGGAAGCAACAAAACACCCAATTCACCCACAATGAAAAACTCTTCTATCGTAATATTAGACATACTACAGCAAATATTCAAGATAACGTACCAAATGCCAGCGATAATGATTCCCCTGACCCAGGAATATTACAACAGTTCTGGGCCAGAATATGGGAACAACCTGTAAGCCATAATTCCGAGGCTGATTGGATACAATCAGCTGTATCAAGTAATAACATAAACACTCAGCCAATGACATTTGATCAAATACCCCAGATATATTTCATAAAGTTCTCTCAAAGTTACATAACTGGAAAGCACCCGGATCAGACCACATTCATAGTTACTGGTACAAGAAATTCACATCAATACATTGTCATCTATATAATTTTATAAATACATTCATTCAAGACCCTAAGTCAATCCCTTCTTACATTACATCAGGTACAACTTATATGATACCAAAAGACCTTAATGACCTCTCAAACCCAGCGAAATACAGGCCAATCACATGCTTGCAGACCTTGTATAAGATTATCACATCCTGTATATCTGAACTGATATACAAACACATTGACGCCAATAACATCTTAGCCGAACAACAGAAAGGGTGTCGAAAGTACAGCCAAGGCTGCAAGGAACAGCTAATTATAGACTCTATCGTTTTAAAAGAAGTTCAGAAATCCAAATCAGATCTATTTACCATGTACATTGATTACAAAAAAGCTTATGACTCGGTTCCTCATTCATGGTTAGTGCAAGTGTTAGAAATTTATAAAATCCATCCATCTGTAGTAACATTCCTGAAGACCATTATGAAAACCTGGACTACAGCACTAAGATTTACTTCCACAACCGAAACAATAGACACTATCCCAATTAAAATACAGAGAGGAATCTTCCAGGGAGATGCACTAAGCCCATTGTGGTTTTGCCTTGCTTTAAATCCCCTATCTAAAATTTTAAATGCATCCTCATTAGGAATCTTTTTAAATTCTACTGTAAGTGCCAGACGCGACGAGCCTCAGGATAACATTTTAAACCATTTGCTATACATGGATGACATCAAACTATACGCTAAAACAGAGAGTGAACTTACCGAGCTAGCTAACCTGACAGAAAACTTCACAAACGACATTAAAATGGAATTCGGTATAGATAAATGCAAGATAAATTCAGTTAGAGCAGGACAACACTACCAACACCAGTATACCTTAGAAACAGGCGAACAGATAGAACCTTTAAATGAAGAGGATACTTACAAATATCTAGGGTACATACAATCAAGACAGATACACTATAAAGAGACGAAACAGAAACTGAAACAACAATTTCAACATAGATTAAACACAATTCTGAAAACACAACTCTATTCACGAAACACAGTAAAATCTATAAACACTTTCGCCATACCTGTCCTCACTTATTCGTTCGGTATAATCAACTGGACAAAAACCGACCTCGTTAATTTACAACGCAAAATTAATACTACCATGACTAGATTCCGTAAACACCACCCTAGATCTTGCCTACAAAGGTTAACACTACCACGTAAAGAAGGAGGCAGAGGGCTTATAGATATTTCTAATTTACACAACCGACAAATCTCGATTCTCAGAAAATACTTCTTTACCAAAACTACATCTTCAACACTACACAACTTAATAACTCAAAACGATAAAAACCTAACACCTCTTAATCTTAAAGACACAACTGAACAGAAAAACGAAAAAGTGATTGATGATAAAACCAAATGCTTAGAGTGGACCCAAAAGTCACTACACGGAAGACACCGTAAAGATTTATGCCAATCAAATGTCGACAAAGATGCGTCGAACGCGTGGCTTAATCGAGGTGAGCTCTTCCCGGAGACTGAAGGCTTCATGCTAGCTATACAAGACCAAGTGATAGAGACCAAAAACTATAGGAAGCATATAATAAAAAATCTGTAAAATGATACTTGTAGAAAATGCAATAGTTCCCCAGAAACAATTCAACATATAACTGGGGCCTGCAAATCAATAGCTCAAACCGACTACAAACATAGACACGACCAGGTAGCCAACGTAATTCATCAGAAACTAGCTTTTAAATTTAAACTCATAGAAACCATAGTACCATATTATAAATACAGTCCCCAAACTGTACTAGAGAACCCAACAACAAAATTATACTTTGACCGAGCTATACTTACTGATCGCACAATTCATTTTAATAGACCAGACATCACATTAATAGACAAAGTAAACAAAACTGGATTCCTAATAGACATAGCAGTGCCAAACACTCACAACTTACAGACTACAATATCCGAAAAACTAACAAAATATATCGAACTAAAAGATGAAATAACCCGACTTTGGCATCTCCAAAAAGTAATAGTAATCCCAATAGTAATATCTACAACAGGAGTCATCCCAAAACAGCTTCATCAGTCCCTTAGATCCCTGAACCTACCTACCAACACTTACCATCTACTGCAGAAAGCAGTTATTCTCAATACATGCAGGCTAGTAAGAAAGTTTCTTCAGTGTGAGACGGACAACGTACAACACTTTTAACCCAACTGATGACCACTTGGCTTAGGCCCGTGCAATCAGGAATTCCCGTATAGTCGGAGATAAAAAAATGTAATACCAAAAATAATAATAATAATGTTTATTGGAACTAAAAACACGAATTACAATAAAATAATGTACGATCATGACTGCATTAGTTGTAAACTGTGTCGCAGCCATTAACGCCCATACAAAAAAAGGTTTATGCTTTAGTGCTCCAGCGTATAAAAAAATAAAAATAAAAAATAAAATATATATTACTAACTAATAAATAAATTACAGACGAAAATAATAAAGCAGAAATAGAAAAGAAAATTAAATTTAAAAGGTATGGTAATCAGAATAACAGCATATTATGTGTGTTGCGATGTGTAATGCGTGTGATGTATTGTGTTGTGTTGTGCGTGTGTATGGTGTCGTGTTGTGAGTGGGTGTGTTGTGCGTGTGTGTGGTGTCGTGTTGAGAGTGGGTGTTTACGTGTATCTTACGTTTTAATTAGGTTTTCTAGTTCCTCATAAGTAAGAGTATGAAGCCACTTGTCAACGGTGAATCGACACTGTCTTAGATTAAGGGAATATATTTTGCACACACTATTTACTCGATTGTATAGAATTGAGCTCAGGTACATATATTGACGTCTAACTACTTCGGTGCTGACTGGCTCGGTTAAACATACTCTAATAGACCTTCGCCTGTGCTTTAAGAGGCCAGCATCGAAAGTTAGTCCGGAGTGCTTGCGTAGTACGGTGCTAAGTGCAAATGAGTGTCTCACTCTTGGGACCCCACATAGTGCGTAGAGTTCATTTGTGGGGAAGCGGATTGGTTTGTGGGCCATAACTTTTAAAACTGCTCTCTGCGCCCTTTCCACTCGTAGTAATAAAGATTTACTAGAACTGCCCCAGGCCGTTATACAATAGGTTATGATTGAGTGAGCTAGAGCATAGTATACCGTTTTTAATGTAGGGAAGTCAGCAGAAGCCCTCAAGTTCTTAAACACATATATTAATTTTCTGACTCTACCCACCAGTGACTTTATATGTTCACGCCATGACAGAGAACTATCAATATATACACCAAGATACCTTATACAGTCGGTACGGACGATTCCAGTACAATTACAGTCCTGGTTTGTGCCAGGGTTACATTTATGAGCTGTTAGTGTATAGGTAGAGGCCGGCTGTGATGTTCTACGCGGGGAAAAGGTCATAAATTTAGTTTTATCTAAGTTGAGGGTCAGCAGATTGTTTCTTAGCCAGGTCATGGTAGTCTGTAGAGCAGATTCAGCATGAATGAGCGTATCGGACCAATCACTACCATGTACTACTATTGCTGTGTCGTCTGCGTATGTTATAATTTTACAGTCAGGTAGAGGGAGGTTGCAGAGGTCATTTATATAAATCAAAAATAGGGTAGGTCCAAGTACGCTACCCTGTGGCACACCGTGACTGATATGTTTAGGTCCACTTGTGTAAGTTCCTATCCTAGTAGTTTGAGAACGACCTGTTAGGTAGCTTGTGAAGATATTTAGGGGCAAACCTCTGATTCCAAGTCGTTCTAGCTTGTTTAGTAAGAGTGGGATTGAGACAGTGTCAAAAGCTTTAGAGAGGTCTAGGAAAATTGCCAATGTTTTTACTTTATTGTTTAGGTTTTTAGCAATAGTATTGGTTAATTCCAAAACCGCATCTTCAGTACTTTTGCCGGATCTAAAACCGTACTGGTTGTCAGCGATAATATTTTGGGCTTGTAAGTAACTGAGGAGCCTACTATTAATGATACATACATATATACATAACAATACCAAGAAATGGTTTAAGAACAGAAGAAAAATCATACCTATATTAATAGTATACATAATATAATTTACCACGGAGGTAACTCTGTAATAATCATGATTACAAATAAATGGAAATAAGATTCCTAGACAACTAGGTGTCTATAAGAAAAAACAGCTTTCCTTTGACCGTTGGGTTAGTTCCTTTCTGAGAAATACCGACGCAGTCCTTTGGTACATTTAGAATATTCGCATAATGTTTAACCAAAAATATCAAGAACTTAGGTACTATTCAAACCAATATATCTACTACTTATTTCTCTGTGCGAACCTTTAGCACTCGTCGTTAATGTTTCGGAAAAAAAATGGAATCGGTTTATGAGATAACCCCACTACATACAAACTAATAAATAAACTTTACCTCATTATAATATTTAGTTGGTATATTTTCACACTTCGTTAAACACTTAACTTAATTTTTCATTGGTCAGGTTTAGTGAAAAAGTAGGTACGCAGTGACGAGGCCTGCACAGGCAGGCCAGCGATTAGTCGAGGGTTGCAGAAAAGTCGTGTGTTCTGCAACCCCCAGTGCAAGAGTCTAAAAACCCTCGGTCATCCATGAGCAACTCCGCGATAAAAAAGGTTTACCTAAATACGCAACCGGCGCGGGCGGTGAACTTGTATGACAAGATGTGTGAACTTAAACGAATATTTATGGATCATGTATCAATAGTTTCTGCCAACCCCCATAAGAAAAAGGCGTGAGCGTTTCCCAGTCCTGGAGATGGTAGATAGTGAAATGGTAAAAAAGTAAATTACACCCAGACACAGAACAAATTATCGTGCACAACACATAAACATTTGTCCTGGGTGGGAATCGAACCCACGACCTCTGGCATAGCAGTCTGGGTCACTAACTACTAGAACAACAAGCCAGTCGTATGCGTATATAAATATTCTTTCAAACTGCAGAACCCTTGCGGAACATGGTCGAACACCAACGTAGCCGATTTTTGAATTCATTCTCTTCGTATAGCGTCACGGAACAATGTCTGAACAAAACTTTGAACGGAAATAAACTATTTAATAGGTGAGTAAAATAGGCTTTACTCCTTTTAGGCATAATAGTTATTAAATTTTATAGCAGGTGCGTATATTGTCCTGAAATACTCATATTATTCAAGTTCTTTGCGTTTCTCTGAGTTTACTGTGTTTACCGTTTATTTTCATCATTTAGATTTAAGTTTTAGTTAGTTTGTGAGGGACCAACGCACTCGGGCAAAAAAGTCATACACAGTCTGGGTAAGAGTTGGACCGTTTATTTATTTATTAAGGTAAACCAACAGCTTTTTCTTCTTCTTCTTCTTCTTCTTCTTCTTCTTCTCTTCTTCTTCTTCTTCTTCTTCTTCTTCTTCTTCTTCTTCTTCTTTAGTCACAATACGAAACCTAAAAACTGTTTAAAGTTAGTCTAGTGGTTGCAAGCACTACTGCTGAAAATGAGGACCCGGGTTCGATCCCCGGTCGAGTAAAAAGTGATTAAGATTTTCTCAGTAGCAGGCCGAAGTCTCCATTTGTGCCCGATTGATGGCAATAGGGCCCCCCTTTATTAGATGGGACTTCAACATAACTAGAAAAATGTGGGTTTATTAAAGGTACACCTTTGCCTAAACTTTCGGGGGATACAGGCGTGATGTTATGTTATGTAATGTAAAGAAAATATCCATCGGGAAAATAAGCACAAGTTAGAAAGAAGCGTAGTAAAATTGAACAGTGTGGGGTTTCGAAGCATGTACCTACAATCTCATGGTTTTAAGTTTTGCGTTTATGCTCCATAAACCATTTAATTTGAATGCCTACACAGCTTTGAGAATAATTTATCTATACATATATATATAATTTATAGAATAATTTATCTTAAGCATCTTACTGGCTCTTTCAAATTTTCCCTTTTTACTTGAAGTTTATCAGTATACGGGTAGTCGAGGCCTGAAAGTCTGGCAACCAGTACAACCAAAGGGTAACGGATACCCAGTAACTGGGTGGCGGAGGTCACATAGGCTGTCGCTCCATCTAAAACACTGGTATTTCAGCTGTATCCGATTAAACTGGAAGCCAATTGTAACATAGTTGGGAAAAAGCTACACTGATGGTTTTGATGTATGTACGAGAAGAGTTAATCCCGTTACCATATTGCCTTATAGCCTTTTTACAATTATTCAACTAAGTATAAATAAACCTGGCTTGGTTGTTAAGCTAATAGAATCAAGGATATATTTTTAGAAATATGAAAGCATTTGCTTTTACTTTTAATCGTTTTACGTAGATGGAAAGGTCATGATCTTTTTTCGTATTGTAGGGGAAATATTATAAAATTGACTTGCTGAGTGTGTCCGTTGATTCATCATTGAAGCAAGGCATCTGGAGTGTAGGTTGCCATATTAAAAAAAACATACATCATGTACAAAACCAATCATCAGAATACGTGCGCAAAAGTAATAGAAATAATGAAAACAAACAACTCCTAATTAATTTAGTTAATTATCTTGACAGTGACATTTAATTTCCGTGCCACGTTGGTCGGCCATGACCATTATTTACTAATACAAGTAGGTAATTGAAGAACCCAACACGAATGTCGATAGCGTGACTAACTAAATTGAACTAGAATAGGATATTAGCCGCTAATCTATATACTACATATAATAAAACAGTAACGACAGAAAAACTGTACATTGAGAATTTTCAAGAAAAAATAAGTGGGTTTTGTTAGAAAAACGTAACTGGTGACAAAAAGTGACTTTTTAGAATTTTTGTCTGTTTGTCTGTTTGTCTGTTTGTCTGTTTGTCTGTTTGTCTGTATGTATGTCCGGGGTGAACTCAAAAAGTACAGCACGGATTTACTTCAAATTTTGCATGAATATTACTAAGAGGTCGGGTCAACACATAGGCTATATATTATCACGCTATCACCTACGGGGGAGGAGCAGTGAATCTTTATTCTTCTTACTCATTCTGTGGAAGCGTGTAATCAAAGGACGCATATTTAAATGTTGGTTTTGTGTAAGCTATGCTATTATCTAGCTTTACACTATAAAAACTTCGCCATTTAAGTAACTTTGGCAGAGAAACATAGTTTAATGAATGTTAGTAGTATAAAGACAATTTGGAATCAGCGCCATCTATGAGAATGTATAAAAATCAAATCAAGTAACACATGAACACTTTTTGAAAATTAATTTAAATTTTGATCGTGTTGGTGAGGTTAGTAGTTAGTTATTCTTTAAATTCATAGATGGCATTGTGCATTTTTTTCATCTACATACTATAATAAAACAGTAACGAAAGAAAAACTGTACATTGAGAATTTTCAAGAAAAAATAAGTGGGTTTTGTTAGAAAAACGTAACTGGTGATAAAAAGTGACTTTTTGGAATTTTTGTCTGTTTGTCTGTTTGCTATCACCTACGGGGGAGGAGCAGTGAATCTTTACTCTTCTAACTCATTCTGTGGAAGCGTGTAATCAAAGGACGCATATTTAAATGTTGGTTTTAAGTAAGCTATGCTATTATCTAGCTTTACACTATAAAAACTACGCCATTTAAGTAACTTTGGCAGAGAAACAAAGTTTAATGAATGTTAGTAGCATAAAGACAATTTGGAATCAGCGCCATCTATAAGAATGTATAAAAATCAAATCAAGTAACACATAAACACTTTTTGAAAATTAATTTAAATTTTGATCGTGTTGATGAGGTTAGTAGTTAGTTATTCTTAAAATTCATAGATGGCATTGTGCATTTTTTTCATAAAAGTTGTATCGTATAATTCGTTTTGACAAATTGAAGTTCCAACAAAACCCTCAAAATCTTGAGCAGAGTTCGGATCGTATCACATGGGATCGTATCAGTGTACGATTTTCAAAAGGAAGGCAGTTGAGGCCGTGGACAGAACCCTGCAGGGCATCTGCAGGAACGAACATTTGATGGGTAGTGTCACAGTTCTGCTCAGTGGCGATTTCAGGCAAACGCTTCCCGAGTTGACGCGGGGATCGAGGGCTGACGAGATGAATGCTTCGGTGAAACGATCTTCGTTGTGGTCACAAGTTCGTACGCTGCGCTTGACCATTAATATAAGAGCTCGGCTCGGCGGCATTGCACGCGCTCAAGAATTCTCCGATGTCCTTCTAAGTCTTGGCAAAGGCACTCTACCAGGAGAGAGAAGTGGACAGGCGGTGCATTCAGAGTCTCTCGGTAGAGTGGTATCCAGCTTCGAAGAACTCATTCACTGTGTGTACGTGGACATCAGTCGTATAACGCACCAGCAGAATTCGTGTGAGAGGGCCATTTTGGCGCCCAAAAATGATCATGCTGCAGCAATTAACGAATGCATTCTCTCGGACATTGAGGGGAATGAAGTGGTCTATACGTCGATAAGCACTGTCGTCGAGCAAGTTGACGCCACACATTATCCCGTGGAATTTTTGAACTTCCTGTCAGCAAGTTGACTTCCAGCGCATACCATCAAGCTGAATGAAGGTCGGCGTCCCGATTATGCTTTTTAGGAACCAATCTCCTCCAAAGTTGTGTAACGGGTGGTGCCTTAAAGTCATCTCTCTCCACAGACACCATTGAGGTGGAAATTATTACGGGTTGTGGCGTCGGCAAGGCAGTATTTATACAACGCATTCTCCTTATACTTCATAGCTTCCCGATCCAGTTCGAGCGCGTACAGTTCCCCGTGAGTGTTTGCTTAGTGATGACAATCAATAAATCGCAAGAGCCGATACTCAGAGCAGCGGGTGTAGATCTCAGGACGAGTTGCTTCTCACACGGGCACCTGTACGTCGCTTGCTCCCGCGCCACCAGTCCTGACTATCTTTACATTTTGGCTCCTGGCAGTATAATTATCAACGTAGTTTATAGGGAAGTGTTATAAGGTATATACCTTTGAACGTATTTTTAACCGACTTAAAAAAAAAGAGGAGGTTCTCAATTCGACGGTATTTTTTTATGTGTGTTTGTTACGCGATTACTCCGCCATTTATGGACCGATTTTCAAAAATCTTTTTTTTATTTGATAGGGTATACTACCAGGTTGGTCCCATTAGTATTAAACCTCAGATCTGATCTGGGATGAGGGAACTCCTCAAATAATATAGGAAAACATGTACCAATTTTTACATTTTTTTTTTGGTGACTAATCAAGCATTTACATTTAGCAAGTATCATTTCGTGAAGAAAAACTGATGAAGAAGACAGGCGATGGAACTCTTCAACGCATAACAACAAATTACTCGCAATAGCTACAGTCACATGTCTGTGCATGGTTTATGTATTTCCCATAACATTACGCCTGTCTATTTTAAAAGGTTTAGAAAGAACTTCTTTTGCAATTGTTAACCGATTTCAATGTTTCTTTCAAGTTTTGAAAGACTTTCTTTACATGCAAAGAAACTAAAAATTGCAAAAAAAAAAATTACTAAAAAACTCTCTTCATGTAACTTATATTTTAATGCCATTTTAAAAGTTGTTAACTTATAATGCTATAGCGACACTGGAATCTCAGGTAGGTATATTTGGTGCTGTAGAACCTTCACGCAGACGACGTCGCGGGCAGCAGCTAGTTTCTTGATAAAGTTATAGAAAACGTGCCTCTTACGTTTTTCGATAAACTAGGTAAGTACCTACTCCTATTTCGTTTGATCGACATTTAATATTAATACCGTAAATGATTCGTCGGTAACCCACGAGCGAACTAAATAGAAATAAAATACTTGGAAATGGTAATATTGTTTTTATTGTTGTACAATACTCACATCCAATGTAGGATAAGTAAACACTTATAAGAAGTTAAGATAACGATTTGTTTAAATATAAAAGAAATCAGAAAAGCTAAAGGATATTTAGTTTGAGCAGCACTTGAGGCGTAGAAGTACGCGTAGGTAACCCAGACGCGAATGTTTGCCAACATGCTCCGATGACTACATCCACGTCGATTAAGATTGTTGACTTAAATCTGTGAAAGTATTGATTCATTCACGTTAAAGTGCCCTGGCTATGGCAAAAATAGAATCAGAGTTTTCCGCTCTGAAGACTTGGAAATGTCTCGCCGCGAATTGAGAGACAAGACAGAGCATAACGAGCCTGCAAACAGCCGATATAAACGAGTCAAACGACTTGTTTGCTCTCGACACATTGCTACGGCTGTTTAGCACCATGCCCTTACACTGTTTCAAGCTCTGCTAACGAGGGAACTTGGACAGGACACCCACTGAATTTACAACGCCTGTAGGCGTTTTCGTAACGGCTTCGAACCGAATTTGTTCTAAAAAGGGGATTAGATAGGGGACAAGATCACGCTCACGCTCGTTCCTGTGCTTGTCCCGAATAAATATTTTTCTTCTTTCTTTCTTTCTCATTATCAGCGCTAGAATACCATAAGGTCTTGAAAATATTAAAGTTACTTAATTCCTTTTTCTCGTTACTCTATGCCGTCATCTGTTTGAACTAAATGTGTTGCTATATGATATAACACTTTTATGCCTGAAATGAACAAAACGATTTTCCTCGATTTTCGAGATACGACTAAGTCGCTTTCCACCGCGTCGATAAGTACATAATGCGTATGAGGTTATCAGAGCCAGTAGTTTTGTTAACTATCTCATAGATCACCATGCGGGCTGATTGATATACTGTTTTGTCAACAGTTATCTCGAAAGATAATTCTTAATGCTATATTATAGCAAGCTATATTATATCCACTTCATTAATAATCAAGTTATAGGCATACCAGTAAGATTTACCTTTATTTATATGAAATTTATGAAAAACAAGATGCTTAAAAATGTGAGGAGGTCAAATCTTACAGAAATAATTATATTATTTAAAGTATAGTTGGTTTTCTCTCAATTTCAGTAAATTACATTCTACGCTGTAGTATTATTGAACTCTAATCATTTGAAAGCATTTTTTTGTGTTTAATAGATGTTTTCAGAAAAAAATCATGCATTGTTCCTATTAGTTTTAGATTCTGCTCTCGATGGTGTTTTTGTGATTCGTTAAATAATGCCTCATAAAGATCGCATGTGACATCGAAAAGTACAAATTGTTATTTGGTTTTGAACCCGTGAATGTATAATTTATTGACACTGCCGTGAATGTTTCAACTACCACGACATTCTGTGTTTACACTGTAGGTACCTACATTAATTCAACCTCAATTGTGGAACGCGAGTTAACAATTTCATTCAACTCCAGTGTATGAATACCATATCAAAAGAGCTCGTTACATTCAAATTGTACCAACTCACTTAGTTTTGTTCGACACAAATTGATGGCTTTATCATAACAGATACAGTACAGATGTATAGAAGAAGTACACAAGATTCTGTCGCCGTTTACAAAACGAATCTCCACAATGGATGATGATACGAAAATTCACTTTTAAACTTCAACGAGTCATATATCTTTTCTTTGTCTGCGTCAGTTAGAGAGAAGATAGATTGGCGTCTTAAATCCCTCGTCCCAAGTTTTTGTTGTTAAATTAAACCGCAGCGGTTGTTAAATATTGCACCGTCTTTCTTTTACAAACGACAGTAAATAGACATTACGAATAAACATTGAACATGTTTGAAAGAAACCATTGACGTATGTATTGACTTTATTAAGTTAATCTGTATTTTTTTTGTTTCCATCTGCCGTCCTGAGTCTGGCCTACAATAACACCTATTAAATATGAATGCAAATTGCTGTTGATACAAAAACCCCTTTTGGGATTAAGTTACAGCGGGTTTCTGTTTACAGTCAAGTAGGTTCTAACAACGTTTGATCCAAAATAAATATTGAGTTTCAGTAGCCCGCGGCGGCGCGGCTCCTGTTTACAATTAAGTACGTACTGTCAGATCGTGAAACATTCATGGCTCGATACTACGTTGTAAACTACAGCTTGGTAGAACTTTTTGATTCATGAGCCTTGGAACCTTCCACGATGTTTAACAAGTGAAAGGTTACAATAAACAAACATATATAGGATAAGAATAGCTATGGACATAATATATGTTGGCGGACTGGTGGTTTGATTTAAAACAATAGTAATTTACTATAAGTAATATCAAATAACAATTTATTTAGGCATAGGCATTGAAAGTTGTGACGACGAGCGACCAATTTCGCTTATGATAATATTAAAACTTGATACCGAAAAAAATGGACGTATCAAACTCCTATTGTTATAGACTATTACTATTTCTATAATGACAAAAACGTCCTTCTTGATGAAAAAAAAAACATGTATTTACTAGCCAATAGAAGTCAGTCAGAAGGCGGTGCAGTCCAATCAACTTTGAGAGCCACTGGCCTAAAAGATTACCATAGAGATAAGTCAGTTTAATCGAATCATGCGTGTTACAAATATTTCGTAATAATTATGTTATCTTACTCAGCTGGCGATAGACTTGAACGTCCTTTGCCTGATATAGTAGCGATGATAAAGTAATTAAATATTGTAATTAGCTTCCTTCAATATAATTGCTGACTCACACCGTATCCTCGTGTTTCATTTGATTACTATATAAGTTACGTGACTGTTACAAGTCACAAATATCATATGACTTGTAACGATTTCAAATAGTGATGTATGGTATTTTTGTAAATAATACATCAGTAACTGTCTATGTATCTTTTCGCCTTCTATATCAAGTATATCCAAAGTTTGTCTGTAAGATACTACTTTCTGCGATAAGGCATCCCTTTGTAACAGTCTATGTAGCTTTAAAAGTTGTTATTTGTTAGTTTTATGGCGTTCAATAAAGAATATTCTATTTAATAAGCTTAAAAACTACCTTGAAAAACCAACATTTTATTACACAAACTTACCAAGCACACACTGAGTGTGCGTAAAAGCTTTCGTATAATATATTTATTGCTTGGGTTGGTACTGAAAATACAATTTAAGGCTTATAATTCTTGACGTTACGTCTTAAGTTTTTCATTTGTTTTCGTGGCACTTCTGAACGGCATACCTTTTTAGAATTTTCTATCCAGCGAATTAAATATTAACGATAGCTAACTGAACGACTGAGTCTTGCCATTTGGTTTGTGAAATACGAATACACCTTATTCGTCTCACTGAATTGAAAGTAAAAATGACTGTGACAGTGTGTTGCCTTTAAGTATAATTCTACTGTCTATTTTTTGAAGGCACGGTTGGTGCAGGGGCTGAGTGATGTTGCGGAAGTATCTTGTTGCGAAAGTATCTTGTTGTGGAAGTATCTTCGAAAGAGTGTGACGGAAAACCGGGGTGGTTTTTAGTCAGTAAGGGAATTTCCAAGAGTGGGAAAAGATTCTTTCATTAAAAAAGACTCGAAAAGAAATGTTCTGTTAATACACAACTTGTCATAATATTCTTAAATTTGTTGTTATTTTGCAGTGTCACTCACATTGCAAAATTTTATTTGTCTGTGAATTTAATGTTAACAAAAATGATGACAATTAACTTTGAGTATTGATAATTTTTAAAATCTATTGGCATTATTGTCATTGTGCGATTATTGTTATCATCGATAAATAGTTAGCAGTTTAACCAAATGCCACATATGAGTATCTTTCGTAATAAACGTGAATTTATACGAAACCTCACTTGTGGCTTTGTTTACAATTTCGTTTTCTGTGCAGTATATAGAATATTTAACTAACAATAAATGAAATCAAAAAATAATGGCGCCCAAATCTAACACAGAAGGAAGTGATGAATTCGTCACAGCAACCAAAATAAGCTGTTATGATGACGCCCTGCCACGGTGCAGAAGATTGGGACAGTATACATAGGTACTTTTTTATTTTTCGTAACTTATGATATGTAATGTCGTGATGACCCAGTGGGCTTTGGCTTTCAGCCATGAGGTGGTGAGTTTAAATTCGGGCAAGTACTACCAAAATGTTACTTTTCTATAATTACATATTGGACTTTCCTGACATTAGTGAAGATGAACTTAAAAAAAATAATAGCAATTAAAATAAATATAAGATTAATATCGTTATATCGTGTTGATAAGCATCTTTGCCTTGTAGTAGGACGACAATAGGCTGATATTATTATCTTTAAGAACCTTACGATACGAGTGTAGTACCTAAGTTAGGGAAATAGGTATAAATAGGTATAATAGATACGACTGACAGTATTACGTAAAAGAAACCGGATTAGTGTGTAGCAACCTTTGTTTATCATTTTCATAAGATAGCATTATGAGTTCATACACCTTTAATAACTTTAGTTTTATTTATTTATTTAATACTTGAAGCACACTAATGTACAGAGGCGGGCTTAATGCCATAGGCATTTTTTAACAGTTTACCTTAGGTGATGCAGAGAAAAGCAAGTAGTAGGTACAATTTTAAATGAAAAAAAATAAATTAAAAATTTATAAAACCCCATCGCAAAAAAGTAAAACATTTAAAAAGTTAAAAATAACACTTTAGCCATGAAATTTTACGTAACGTCGGGGTTGAAGTGTATGTAGAGTCAAATGCTGGTTAAAACGAATCCAAACACGACACATCTGCTATTATTTTGTCAAGGGTCTACCAACTGGTGTGCTGGATAGCCTGGCTGCAGCATCAGCTCATCCTGTTGCCATCAGTGCATTGTGTTTAGAATCAAATGCTGGTTGAAATGAATCCAAACACGACATATCTGCTATTATTTTGTCAAGAGTCTACCTACTGGTGTGTTGGACAGCCTGGCTGCAGCATCAGCTCATCCTGTTGCCATCAAGGCATTGTGTGCAGAATCAAATGCTGGTTGAAATGAATCCAAACACGACATATCTGCTATTATTTTGTCAAGAGTCTACCTACTGGTGTGTTGGATAGCCTGGCAGCAGCATCAGCTCATCCAGTTGCCATCAGTGCATTGTGTGCAGAATCAAATGCAGGTTAAAATGAATCCACACACGACATATCTGCTGTTATTTTTTCAAGAGTGTATTAGTCTGCTAGATATCCTGGCTGCATCAGACCAAATACACCACAATGTTGCTTATTAATATTACACACATGGGTGTTTGAAATTTTAAGACACACATATGTTTGTAAGTAAAGTTAATACCCATAGACGTCTAAAATAGCAACGGTAGCTAACACAAAAGAGCTGATAACCTTGAAACGGCTGAACCGATTTTGATGAAATATGTCTAAGAACCATCGCAAGAAAAAAACCGCAACCGCTTTCAAATATTAAAAACCGCATCTAAATCGGTTCACCCGTTTGAGCGCTACGGTGCCACAGACAGACAGACAGACAGACAGACAGACAGACAGACAGACAGACAGACAGACAGACAGACAGACAGACAGACAGACAGACAGACAGACAGACAGACAGACAGACACACACACATAGCGGTGAAACTTATAACACCCCTCTTTTTGCGTCGGGGGTTAAAAAAAGAAATCAAAACAATACTAATACATATTTTGAGTATAAATACATAAACATGTAGGTGCACCATAGATATAATTAATAAATATAATACATAATACAAAAAGAGACAAAAAGATGAGAAAGCATTGCCGCTGTAAAGATAGTAAATTTTAATTTATACCTTATTTATAAAGCATAAGAAAAAAAAAAATAACCCCCAACGCCAAAAAGTAAAGATCACATTTAAAAAGTTAAAAATAATATTTTTATATCGTTAAGCCATGTAATTATATTTCGCGTCGGGGTACCGCTTAAGTAAGGAATCTTCCTAGTAGGTATGTACTTATTACACTTACTTGTAACCACTGCAACAATTCATTTTGATGAGAAATGATTTCGGCGTCTATCGTAGTTGTAACATGCTTCTTGTACAGACGCCAGCACGTCAAGTTACCCCAATGTGTCAAATTTCTTTGATCGTTTTTCAACTTTATGACAAACATAATAAGGTTCATATTCAATTGGGAAAATTTGACACATTGGGGTAACTTGATGTGCTGGCGTCTGTACTTTCGTTACAAAGTGTGCATTCAAAATATATTTTTTCGACTTCTTTCTAATTCATCCGCTATTGTAAATGGAGTACAGATACTTTTGACTCCAAAACATACTTAGGTACAGACGCCAGCACGTCAAGTTACCCCAATGTGTCAAATTTCTTTGATCGTTTTTCAACTTTATGTCAAACAGTATAAGGTTCATATTCAGTTGGGAAAATTTGACACATTGGGGTAACTTGATGTGCTGGCGTCTGTACATTTTCCACGGAATCCAGAACTGTGTCCTTAAAAATAAGGTCTCAATAGTTTTTCGGATTCAGATACCATTCATCATATTCAAATATTTTAATATATCCCACGATTTTTCACACAACGCCATTTAGTCCCAAGTTAAGCTAGAGAGCTTGTGTTATGGGTACTAAACAGCTAATAAACATACTTATATTTCTAAATACAAACATATCTTCTATATTACTACTTATAATAAATCTGTAGAAGTAAAATTTCTGTACATTGAAAATATCAAAAAAATAAATAGCAAGGGGTGTTACTAGACCGACACCGAACCCAAAAATGTGATTAAAAAAATTTTTGTCTGTCTGTCTGTCTGTCTGTCTGTCTGTCTGTCTGTCTGTATGTTCAGGTATCACGCAAAAACTACCGGTTCGATTACGATGAAACTTGGTATACTTATTCTTTAATATCCTGGGCACCACACTGGGTACTTTTTATCCCGGAAAAACAAACTTAATTTTGCGGTTCGATCCCTAGACCCGACTACTGTACCAACCTAAATAATAAGTTTGTCGTAGGTTACGTCACCCGCAGTGGAGTTCACCAAGGGGCGCTGCACACGGCTAAGATATTATAATATTTTATCTTAAGATACAATATCGCTCGCTATACAATTCAATGGGCTATCACACACTACGAAGATAATTATGTACATTGAATATGTATTCAACATTAATATTGGAGGATGATTGGTGATCGATACTGATGCCAAAAATGCAATTAGTGAATGTTTTGTCTTTCTGTCTTTATGTGCACGCATAGTTCAAAAACTATTATAGGGATTTTAACCAAACTTGGTACGGTTGTAATCAATACGCCTGGGCAGGTTGATCTTAGTCTCAGTTGTTTTACACATGGTCATTTGTACGGCGCTCTTTCCCGGGTCAATGGTTCCAGAAATCTTTATGCAGACATACCGGAAGGATCAACTTTGAAAGTAGTCTATCCGGAAGTATTATGCTAAAATTATTACGTTTGTATATCAACGCACAGCCCAAACCGCTGGTAGTATAGACATGTAACTTGAAGGGGTGTTCTTAGTGAAGAGTAAGTACCCACTAAAAAACGATTTTTTTAAATTCAGCCCTTAAAGGAAAAACATAGGGGACGGAAGTTCGAAATCCACGCGGGCGAAGCCGCGGGCAAAAGCTAGTTATAAATAAATTACACCCAGACACAGAACAAATAATCGTGTAGCTCAAACCTGAAATAGGTTTGAGCTACACGATGACTGAAGCATGCATGCCGTCTGTCAGGACAGGTCAACTCAAAGCTGACTTGATTCTTTCTTTAAAAGGCCTTTTCAGACTTTACCCTGCATCGTGAGACTCGCATTATAAATTAATAAAATCTTATGTCTGGACTTTAACAGAGACCATATAGCCCCTGAGTTTCTTTCGGCATTTCTTCTCAGGGATAAGTCACTTGGAAATGCCATTTAGTTAAAAAAAAATGACATGTAAAAGTATCTGGAAAGATCTATTTACAGAAATAAATATCATTTCATTTCATCATTTCATTTCATCATTTCATTTCATCATTTCATTTCATCATTTCATTTCATCATTTCATTTCATCATTTCATTTCATCATTTCATTTCATCATTTCATTTCATCATTTCATTTCATCATTTCATTTCATTTAATATCAGTGTATAGCCCCGGCAAACATTAGTGACATATCGAACTTCGAACCATTCAACTAAGAACGATTAAAACATTTTTAAATAATAAATGTTGGATGTAGGTTTTGTCCTCGTTATGTATGATTCACGACTTCGAAAGCCGACAATATTCTGTCCACTATTGAACACACCGGAATATTTTACTTTGCCTATAAGTATCTACAGTTCTACACGTCATATCGATTTATGAAATGAGGTTGGGGTGAAGCTATTACACTAATAACTAGTATAAAATGCTGTTCAGGCTTTTGTGGAAACGCGTAACGTTAAAATTTACCCATATGTGAAGATATTTATGTAATATACACGTGTACATACTCGGTTAAATCAATGTTTAGAACAATAACAAAAACTTGATTACGTATTCATTGACGGCGTATATTAATCAAAATAGTCGGGTATGACTTTTGGAGCCGCTTTCCTAAACCTATCAGTATAAATGAGTTGTTGAAGTGATACACGGTAAGTTAGGACCACAGAATAGTAAAATAGGTTAGAAGTAAGATGAAACGATCTAAGTACCTACAAGACTAGCATATCAAGCTACCGCAATGATAATGATGAATGATCAATTTCTTTGATAGTTTTACAACTTTATAATAAACAGAATAGGTAACGTTCATGTCAAAGACATTGAATCACGGATATCGACATTGAATACTTACATATAGACGGGATATCACGAACAGAATTTTCATCTAAAACTTGTGTCCTAGTGGGCACAAGTCTATGAGTTTTGTTAGTACGCTCCGCTGCCGCTCCAAAATTCACATACTATTCTAGATGGCGTTACTGAGATATCGGATCAAAGTTGTTCTATGACATAAGGGTTAGTTGCCTAATCCATATAAATTACGTTTCAGATGGATAACCCACCGAGATTAAGGGCATCTAATAATCTATCGTTAATTTTGATCGCACATTGCTTTTACAAAGACATGAGATACAGTCAACTTAGGGCCTGCACACACGACGTTTTTTTAACGTTATTATATAACGGTAGCTAAGGACGCGTGTAGAATGCGATCAGTACGCAAGCCGGTCGGTCTGCTAGAACAATAAATGCGTGAACTATACTAATGCGCGTTGACAACGCGTTTATCATAAACGCGCGTCGTTAGCGCCATAAAAAACGTGGTGTGCAAAAGTCATTAATGGTACTCGTAGTTATAATAGAAGTTAGATAGCAGAAGTAATAGTAGATAAATACAATAACATGCAAATCATACGTGAAACTAGAATATTATTACAATCGGGGTACTCCTGTGACAATAAATCCAGTTTTACCTTATTAGAAACAAAAAGTTACCACTGAGGAGTTCACTCATAACAATATGTAGATTTGTCTGTTCATCTTTGACTAAGGTGTAATAGGTAATCTTAACACTAGAACACGTGGTTTTCGTTTATAGATGACCTGAGTTGAGCCACCTGGCTAATGCAACGAGCAATCTAATTACGTAACAAGCGGAATCGCAATTTTGCCTTTAATCTGACAGTTCAATAATGTTTACTGTACCATATTGTTTTAAAAATATTCCCTCTCGACCGGCTCGACCAACACAATTAACTTTGTCGGATGTCAAAATGATTGGGAGAGTGAATTCGGAAATTACTCGTCCGTAATTAGACATGGCTTGGAACCGTATAATTAACAGGTTCGCTGCCTTGTTCATTATCTGACAGTTATTGATAGCTAGATAGTTATTAAATCCATGTATGCTTAATACTTCATTTAGCTGTATTCTATAAACTTATCTCTAGTAAAAACATGACATTGAATCCTTTTATTTACTTTAGCTAAATTCTGTGTTCAACTTTCAAACATTTTAAAAAAATTGTTTGCTGAATAAGTTAAAATTTTGTACTCAAACATTTGCACAAGAGAATAATGTAATTCACTATGCATTGTTTGCTATAATATCATTTAAAAGTCCACTTTAACATACACATCAACTGTCGATCTTGTATCTCGTTTTTATAAAGACACGAGATACATATAATATTGTAAAATTGTCTCAAGATACGGCACAACGATTGTTGTCTCACAAGGCACATATTTAATACTATTGTATAATAAATTTGAGCCCCTTTGTGTTGCGTGTAAGGTGAGAGCGTCGCACTCCACGCATGTACAATCGGTGTCATAAATATGTAAACACATCCAATATTTGAAAAACTCCGAGCACAAAATGAGCTGGATAAAATGTGCATTTTCTATGTACCTCGAGACGTGTATATAAATGATAGAAGTTCATTTAGAAAAGAAAATAAAACAGTTCATGTTTTATTCAAGGCATAAAAGTGTTGCTTTATGTTAGGTTGACAATTGTAAACTTGCAATTAGAAAAACTAAGAAATAACAAATCACAGTAATTGCTACAAAATATTACACACGATTAACTCAAGGCGCTTTGCAGATTTTTTTAATAAGAAGTGAGCAATTACACGCCGTCTCTCTAAGTTAAGTGCACACGTTGTGTTCGTACCTTCGGGAGCTGAAATTAGTATGTATTCGTGCTGCTCGCGTACATCATTTTACATTAAAATTTCCGTGAGACTTTTATGATGCAAATGTTCTAAAGTAAAAATTTTGCGCTAAAACTCGGTACGTTCTCGTAAACAGACCACTCTGCGTCACACAGTTAATCTTTATTTTCGCTACGCAGCCCAAAGCACGTTGCATATCGTAAGTAATACGTTTTTAACTACACGGCGTATAATAAACAGAAAACTTCGCGCCACTTTTCATACTATCCATTTACATTATTGTAAATAGTATAGTATCATAAAATGCCTTTATATTATTATGTCTTTTCTTCTAGTACTATTTCACGCGATCCAAGGAAAGTTTTACTTTATCGTGATTTATCTTTATGCTGAAAATATTGAGCTCGTAAATTCTGTTTGCTATTGGTACGTGTGACTTTGATGGTTTATTCATTCAATACTATGAGTGTATTTTCTTTATTTAAATTTGAGGTGTTAGAAGAAACTGTACAGCAATCCAAATACAAATACAGACTAAATAGAACATTTAGAGAACATCTGCGCCTATTTCCTAGTAAAGGTACATAAAATGGGTATGTACGTACATACACAATAAGTATATCTTGGACGTCTAGACCGATTTAGAAGAATGATAAATTAGGGAGTTGGCACATCACATGGCATGGCAAAAAAATAATTGAATGAAGACAAATTGATAGGATAAAAAGTATCTTACAAAAAAACCTTGAACGTTTCGTAGACGGTCGACTACGCGGTCGTAGCACAGTGCGAGCTACGCCGTAGCAACAACACGCGGATTATGTTTTATTTTATTTTATTACTTTTAGGAAAACTTACAGCTAATAAATTCAAATAGTCAGCAGTAACATACAGAATAAGGCCAATTACAAGTTTTTACTTAAATAAACATACGTATAAAATTGAAGTTAGTAGAATGTTACCTTTAATCAACTTGAAAGTTTCTTTACTGAAAATACATAATTAGTAATTATTGGTCATTGTTGTTTTTATTTATAAAAAAATACCGGGCTGTTATTCTACTATTGTGAGGCACATGCCTCTTCTCACACAGATTAGGTATGATCAACATAAAATTGTTTGATAAAACAAACATTTATTTTTGTTGAAAACCCAAAAGTTATCCAGGCCTGTGTTAGGTAAGTGTTAATTTAATACATAAATTATGTTCCCGATATAACAAACTATACGCAATGATCAAATTAACAACCCTTACTCGTTGGTCTGAAAATTACGTTAAGCGTGGATTTAGAAGTTGTTTATTATAATGCCACAATGTAGCACTTGCCCGTGACTTCACCCCCTCAAAATCTAACAATTTTTTAGATTGCGCGAAATCCTAATCACGGCGTTTTTCCCATGGGTGTAGGCAAAATCTACAGAGCACCATGAGCTACGATTCTTAGATACTTCTTTAGCGTTCACACATGTCATACATGTGTAGTCATACATGCACGCCGCTTGCAAGTACTACACACCTGACCATTCTGAAGAACCTCTCTCTCCAATAGGGTCTGTGCATGACCCTCTAGGGCGTTCCCTCCTGGCGTTTCCGCTAACATCTGCCTTATAAATTCCTTTTGTTAGTCGCCTTTTATTCATCCTGTTACCGTGACCAACCTTCTAAGCATACGCTTTTTGAAGCCCTCATTATTTTTCTTAAATAAAAGCAGACCTTACCTTACCGACCGTAGTTAACATAAGCAATAGCTAATGTGTGTGTGCAGGTATGCCATTGTTATTTTCGTCAAAAGCGCTCCAGCCGTTCCAAAATATAGCACAAACCACCAGACACACAGTCAACATGAAAAAAAAAATTCGTATGACTACCCTATAATATATGCTTTCATATATAGGTAAATTTTAAACAAAAACCAGTTATGACGATATAAGAAACAGGCACATCGAATTTAGGTATTTAGTTGTATAAATATGTACATAATAGTATACTGCGTCCGTTGGCATAGCTACCTGTATAGTGAATTCATTGGGTAAAAGATGAAGCAAGCAAATTGCATCGCACGTTCTTCCAATTTCGGAGTTAAATAAGGCTAAAGTCAGTGAGATGCACACGAGTGCAACAAAGTGAACATAAGTCTGTTGGAAATACGAAAGATTTCCTTTGGCCAGCCGTCGCTCTTGCTTGTAAACGAAGAGCTTCTGACGTCAGCAGCCAGTATCTGGCACTAAATACATAAATAAAGCTACATCATAATTACCTCGCTGAAATCTTATCGCTTCCAGCTTCCATTTACATCTAACCTTAACTATATTAACTTTACGGGAGAATAACTACCTAACATAATTTATAATGCATAGTCAAGTGTATGAAAACCAACTACAGGAAACTTTGGGTAGTTTCTGCATTATGTAAAGACGCATTAGTATGGTACAGAATAAGATTTTCCCCGTGGGCACGGTGCTTGCGTATGTAGATAGAAAATCGTTTCCCATCGAACGTTTTCTTTTGTTCGCGGAAATAATAAGGTGACATATATATTGTAAAACATATTCCTTCAAAGGCAACGCGTATCTTCGTGTATCCGATAACTGAACACAAACGAACGGCTTCGACAAGTTAGGTACTATCGGTACCTATAAATGGTTGGTTTGTTTTCGCTTCTTTCTGTGAAACATAAAAATTGAAATATACGTGTAAAAAGTGTTTTTGTTCACAAAACAATTCATTATAAAATTACTAAATCGTAGCAACTTAGCTAATTTTATGGATTAACAGTAAACGTGTGTTATTAAGTGCAATAAGCGCCATTTAAAACGAAAAACTGTTGCGTGTTACTATGTATGTAATATAAATAAGACGTGTATTAATTAAATTTAGCGGTTTTGACATACCAAACAAAACAAATCAGAAGTTGGTAGTTATAGAATGAAACAGTAGTAGGAAGGCATTCAATTCATTTCCGGCAAGTTAAATTCAAATTATTATTACTTATGTGGTAAGTACTATAATCAAGTTTAATGAAAATTGTATAACAATTATGTATCTAAAATTATACCTACTTGAAATCGTTTCACAGAACTATATAAAATGGTTGACTGTGGTTGCAAACACAACGGGTCATCAAATCACTGAAAACTTAATCTATCTTCTATACATATAATAAATCTGTAGAAGTAAAATTTCTGTACATTGAAAATATCAAAAAAATAAATAGCAGGGGGTGTTACTAGACTGACACCGAACCCAAAAATATGATTAAAAAAATTTTTGTCTGTCTGTCTGTCTGTCTGTCTGTCTGTCTGTCTGTCTGTCTGTCTGTCTGTCTGTCTGTCTGTCTGTATGTTCAGGTATCACGCAAAAACTACCGGTTCGATTACGATGAAACTTGGTGTACTTATTTTTTGATATCCTGGGCACCACACTGGGTACTTTTTATCCCAGAAAAGTATATACAATAAAAAACAAACTTAATTTTGCGGTTCGATCCCTAGACCCGACTACTGTACCAACCGCAAATAATAAGTTTGTCGTAGGTTTCGTCACCCGCAGTGGAGTTCACCAAAAGGCGCTGCACACGGCTAAGATATTATAATATTTAATCTTAAGATACAATATAGCTCGCCATACAATTCAATGGACTATCACACACTACGAAGATAATTACGCACATTGAATATCTATTCAAAATTAATATTGGAGGATGATTGGTGATCGATACTGATGCCAAAAATGCAATTAGTGAATGTTTTGTCTTTCTGTCTTTATGTGCACGCATAGTTCAAAAACTATTATAGGGATTTTAACCAAACTTGGTACGGTTGTAGGTAATCAATACGCCTGGGCAGGTTGATCTTAGTATCAGTTGTTTTACACATGGTCAGTTGTACGGCGCTCTTTCCCGGGACAGTAGTTCCAGAAATCTTTATGCATACATATCGGAAGGATCAACTTTGAAAGTAGTCTATCCGGAAGTATTATGCTAAAATTATTACGTTTAATATATCAACGCACAGCCCCAACCGCTGGTATTAGAGACATGAAACTTGAAGGGGTGTTCTTAGTGAAGAGTAAGTCTTCCATAAAAAACGATTTTTGAAAATTCAACCCTTGAAGGGAAAACATAGGGGACGGAAGTTCGACATCCACGCGGGCGAAGCCGCGGGCAAAAGCTAGTTCACAATAAATCTTTTGATATTACAAAGTACCTAATTGTAGTGAAATACATTAAAAGCTGCACGTTTCTATGTTTTTAAACATTAGCGTGTATAAAATAAATCAAAACACTTTTAGTGGTTGAAAGTGGAAACGTCTCTGGTATCGTTGTATTTTACGAGGCAAAAAAAGTAGGATGGAGTTGGTTCAGGAAAAAAGGGGATTGAAAAATCAATAGCATGCTTATCGGGCACGTATGCAGTCACGCCAAATCGGGCTGCGCACTACACGCCAGCCTTAATTATTTTATTTGAGGGGATTATACGTCACGCTCACTTAACTTCAGAGGTCAGACCTTCCAGCTGACGTTCATAAACAATTCAACTAAGAGACTACGTTTGGGAGCAAGTGTTCGTCCATTTATCAGTAACGTGTTTATTTTTTATCGTGAAAGTAAAACACACTTAACATCATGTTTTCTCCTAAAAGATTAGCAGAGGTACACCTATTATTCGAACCCATATTTTGCCAGTTCAATTCTCAGTAGCAGCCGAGAGTCTGGATTCGTGCCCGATTGATGGCAATAGGCTCGCCCCCTATTACATGGGACTTTAACATAACTGGCGAAATGTGGGCGTACTATAGTTACACTTCTGCTTAACCCTTCGAGGATTACAGGCGTGATGTTATGTATTATATTGTGGTTGATCTGTGGTGAGCTCACAATTACTCAACTTATAGGACTGGTCATTAGGTATCTATTTAATTTGAATATTAACGTATCGTTCATATAAATTTATCGCTCATATCAACCTTATTAAATACAATTTTAATTTAATTTTTTTTTTTTTTTTTTTTATCTAATTTGTATCCAATATTAATTCAATTCAATTCAATTTATAAATATTTATTTATATGGAATGTATTATCATAATGTATAAGCTGTGTACGCCTTTAACTGACATACTTACACAGAATTGGATGTCTATATAATTTGTACCTGTATAAGATCATGTAAATATGTCGTTGGTGTTCCTTTTAAAATAAATAATTTTAAAAATATATAAATTATTTTACCAGTTATGTGTGAGTACCATGTACTTGAAATGAGCCATAGAACGGGCACAAATCTAGACTTCGGGCTGCTTTTAGGGATCTTCAATAGCAGCCACAATAGCCCAATATATTCCCAGATTGAATCGAATCAAAGTGCACACGCGCGGCAAACACTTTGACTACCGCTAGATGAACGAGGCCGCATGTAAGACATTAGATAGGGCGAAAATGAGGCAAAGTTTACAGCTATTTGTTTAAGACTAAAGTCAGGCTACCTCCGAAGAAGTCAGAGAAAGCCGCGTGACTAAAGAGACTAATTAAAAGTTGCGCTACGCTCCGCTTGAAGCTACGTTCTTCTATACACATGTACGCGCGGACTCACCTCCCTACAAGTACTCGGCGTAATTTATCTCTCCACTGAATACATATAGTCGTTTTTTTTTGTGTAACAATATTGTTATTCTATTGCGATACAAATGTATAATACAGTAACACGAATATAATATGTTTCTCGGCAAGTAACATTTCGTCAATAACAAAATGTTTTTTCTTTTCTGTTATGTAAATACAAACCTCTTTCTGTAAGTATGTAGACATACAATAGTGAAATAGGAGTTCAAATTGTTTCTTGAGTTGATTTAATTTAATAATATTTTTGGTGACCGTAGGATACAGAATGGCCCCGTCTATACTGCAGGACTTACAAATATTGGTGGCGCTGAAAGTGTCTTTCAAGCGTCGCATGCACCCCATGGGTGCGTAAGTCAAAGGTAATAACCGTTTGACCTTTATTTATTTATTTATTATTTATTTATTGAGACGAAAGAGACGAGACTTATTTCTGTCTACTATCTAGGACCGTAATTTAAGGGCTGCACAAACATACTACACGTTTTGTTACCGACACGGCAGACAAACACCAAAATAATGTTCGTCATCATTCATGATCATCAAATGTTTACGTCTGCGCAAGGACTTAGGTACTGATTTCATACTGGTTACATAGAAATGAAATATTCATTTGTAGCTTGTACCTACTACTAATGAATATTTCATCCGACACATGAAACAAAAGTGTCCACATTTGCGCAGTGCCTTAATAACCATACTTTATAATACCAGCCTGTCTCAGTCCTGTGGCCTCTTCTCATACAGAGTAGGTAACACGAACAGTGTTCAATACGCTTGCTATTTACTATAAGTGCAGGTTTCGTCACGATTTTTCCCCCAGTATATTTATTCATGATTGGATTTCATAGTGCGATACACTTGGTTTGGTCGCCTAACAGTGACCATCATCGTGTTCTTGCTCTCTGGGTCAAACTTTAATATATTTGACGGTATCGAGAATCGTTTATTCAACATACAGTGATTGTTTACGTGTGTGGTTGCCAGCACACTAAACAGCCACAAGTGCCTTCTAGCTGTTGGCTCGCGTATTGTTTCCTGTGACTCTATCTTGATCTAATTTCATCCAGTGTTTGCAGATAGTATGATCAATCATTCCAGTATATCGGTACGTTTAACGTGTGTATAAACATAAACCTGATGATTTACTGTATCCAGTGCATCAACACGTTCTGCAGAAATGCTAGTCATTTTCTTTTGTGGATTATTGTTCCTTGCGCTGGGAAAGTAAACAGCTGACTTTGTTTTGCTTCCATTAACCGAACAATATCAACAATTTTTTACGATAGAATTCGTGTGAAACATAAAAAAATTGGACAAACGAAGAAAACTCCTTATAATACTTTGTACTCGTAGTCTGGTGCTTCAGCCGTTGGATTTTGTACATTGAGCTCTTTGTGCGAGCTTTTCATTTTCCATTTCATTGAGCAGCACGCGATGTGCCGCGGTTGCACGAGACAGCCGTCAGCCGCGGTGCACACGATGAGTCTTTTGGCCATTTGTATACACCAGTGGTTCTCAACCTTTTTCGGACCTAGGACCACTTTAACGTTTTTGTTGTTAGATATAAAATCAAATTCATTGTTTATTGCTCAACACAGTACCCAGTCAAACATTTCCAGGTGTTAATTTAATGCGCAGTCTTCTGTGTTGCACTAATTCAGGCAAGGAAAATAATATTATATAATAAAATAATGAATACCAAAAACACTATAGAAAAAAATACATTCTAAAAACAAATAGGCTAGTTTAATAAAATTGTCGAACAAGCTAAGTCGTTCAAACTAAAAGTAACATGCACTAATAGTAAAATCGTAACAGAATACGTTTGCGTCAAAGACTTTTTTTAGATCAAACGTTTGAAAACTTTCGCAGACCATGTTATAGCTCTGGCGGCCCATTGATGCTCCGCGTACCTACCAGTGGTTGGTAACCGCTGGTGTACACCGACACAAAGCTGGGTCACACGAGTGAACATCGCAACTAATATCGTTATGTACTTGAACCCCGACTGGCGAACTGCGATTCACAACCTGCGATCGAATTTCGATATAGTCGAGCTTCATGTTGGCAATCATAAACCGATACCTATATAAAATCAGAATTCGATGCGTACAATAGATAAGGGCGGTAAATTTTAAGCAAATGAGTGTGTTAGCGCGATAAATAATATACGTACGTAAAGCCACGATAGTATCTTATTTAGTTCATTAGAATCGCGTTAAAAGCCATACTTACCTAGTGTATTTTGTTTACGTCTCTGGGAAGGAAATTGCTGTGTGATGTAACTAGATAGATCTTGAGGAATAATATCATATAGCAACGTTGTGGTCTTAAAAAAGAAGTACTGACAAAAATTGAAAAGAGTAGGTATGCTTAGATGGTTTGGTCACGTTTAGGGGATAAATGGAAGGCAACTAGCAAAAGATATAAGGCAGGTGTAAGTGGAAATGCTGGGATGGGACGCCCGAGAAATGCAAAGATCTCATTGATTTCTTCAGACAGATTAAGTGCGTAGGACTCGCTACCTGCGTGTTTGGTCACATGTATGAACGTAAACAAGTCAAAAAGTATGTTAGAAACGAAGCAGATAGCCCTTGGTAGTTTCTGCTTACTCCTGTGGGAAATAACGTGCGTTTATGTGTATGTGATAAATGAGTTTTGTTTTCTATTGCGTCATCTCTTTCACTCATAACTTTGTCAGGGAGACAGCGCTGTCTCAAATTAATGATCCATATTGACAGTCGGTTACTATACAAAACAAACACTGTCCTTATTAACATAACCATAATATTATGCCTTATATTGCAATTAATTCCAGCAACTAGACTAAGTTCACGTAATTAATACGTAGGTGTACTGATTCTCGGTAAACATTGCTAACTAAAACGAAAACTCATTGAAACCAAACAAAGCCGAGAGGTGGAAGTTAAAATAGATATGTAGGAACATTCATAAAACATAAAAAAAACCTTACAATTATCTACGAAAAATACACAAGAAATTTCGGGTCGCAACTTTTTAAAATTATCTACATATTTCGTACTTAATAGTAAAGTTAAAAAAAAAACAATAACTAAAAATTCTATATCCGTAACACTACAAAACTTGTATCAATACTCAATATTTTTCTAATCTTTTAGGCATTTCCCCCGCTTAGGTATTGCCTGCGGTTTCCCTTGTATTCTACATGCATATAGATGTACCTGACAATCCAGCAGGCCTAGCCATATTACAAATTCTATTTCTATTCTATTTCTATTATAGAATGAAAATGGCGTATATGAAATCAGCTGTTTGTCAACTGTCAAGTGTATTTCATTTTACAAATTCTACTCGTTAACACTTGACAGTTGACAAACAGCTGATTCCATATACGCCATTTTCTTTCTATTGTCGCCTTATCGATTACGGTAGGTAATGGGAATAGAAGTTGTAATATGGCTAGACCTGCTGGATCTTAACATCCATGAAACATAGAAGAAAACAAAACTACCATTTCTTCTTTAATTTAAACTCACTGACTCATTGGTCTAGTGGCTGCAAGCGCTACAGCTGACCATGCGGTCCCGGTTTCGATACCCGGGTCGGGCAAAGTGTTATTGATTTTTTCAATCTGGATTTTTTTCAATTACAGTTGCCAATAGGCTCGCTCCTTGTTACAAGGGACTTTAAAATGACTGGTGAAATGTGGGTGCACTTAAGGTAAACCTCTGGCTAACCCTTCGGGGATTACAGGCGTGATGTTATTTTATTAAATTAGAAAGATAGTGGATCTAACTTTCTAAAACTTTTAAATGGATTTCTGTAGATCTATGATACCTACTATTTAAAAAACAACGGCATTTGGAGTTGTGTGATCGTTACATTAAACAACCGATAAGTACTGTTAAACAATTCGGTAATGATTACCTTAAAGTGTAAATCGTACAAGTATCGTCACAAGAGTGAGTAAAAGAACGCTGACTCATAAAAAAAAATGCGGCCCAATCATTCTCCCGCTATCAATTCTATTTGACACGAATAGTTTCGGATATATCTTGCTTGACCTAACACACTAATATTGATTTATCCTCTTACGTTTATCTCAATTCGGAATTGATACGGTGTAGATATAGATGGATAACTTGTCTCCATTATCGTAATTTTGTTTTTATCGCTGTCGACGATATTAAGCAGTCGTTATAGTTACATTGTGAGCGCTATCATCATAAACGTCGTGATTGTTGTAGGCGTCATACACAATGGTCGTAACGATTACTTAACTTACAGTCGATGGCATGTTAAAAAGGAATCGGTTTTAGAGTTGTACGCATCGAAACCGGTTTTCTTTATGATAAATGATGATACAAAGATTTGTACACGTAATTATTTCGGTAGAAGGTGAGGTCGGTGTTTCACCATCTGACTACTCTGAGAAGAGACACCGAAAGAAACTCACAATCCATAATCTCTTATAAAGTCCATTTTTAATTTTAGCCTGATTTAGGTATAAAGCAGACTTCGTAACGTTGCATGCTTTCCAACAATAATCAAACGAACAGTTTGTGTTAATGTCGTGCCTACCTGACCTACTAGGTCATGCTGAATTTAAAGGGAATAAATAATTTAATTTTTATAAGCTTAAACTTAGAATCATTGAGTTATTACATTTTGTCCGCTTCGCTGTCAACGGTCAAAGTGCCTCAAAGTTATCTATGACTGGTATTAACGACCAAGCTTGTAATGCAATACCGATGCTTTTAAAATCGTTACAAGCAGCCCTAAGTGTTTTTACAAGTTTTTCCGCATTGTGTATAAAACAATAAAGCGATAAACTTATCAATCGTTTTTTTTATCTAAGTCCTAATAAAAGTATGTTGTTACCACGACCACTTCTTCCTATTTATTGCTACTAGAACAATTGTTGTAGTTAAAGTCAAGTCGGCTAGTGATGTGAAAACTGTATTTAGCTTTCCAGTGGATTATGCTCTGTATCAGATCTAGACGAAAATACTCCCTCCATTTTAGAATCCTAGCTTCAAGTGAATCAGGTTGCTTCGAGGTTGTATCGTTTTCCATAACCTAACAAGAAGTACCTAGGGCCCCTGGTTTCTCTCATAGGGTCTTTGGTATGCCAATATATTTTTTTACACAAAAATGGAGAAGCCCAATATTTAGTATATTTTCAAAGCTGTTATTGAGCTGTCAATTTTCTTTTGTAAGTATTGAAGTTAGTTAGTATCTTTACTAACAATTTAACGGTTAATTTCTTAATGATTTGAGCCGGCAACTAACGCATGTTCCAATTTTTAAAAATAATTATTAACATACATACATACATACATAAACTCACGCCTTTTTCCCATGGGGGTAGGCAGAAACTACAGAGCGCCATATGCTACGATTCTTACATACTTCTTTTGCTTCGTTTACATTCATACATGTTGTCATACACACACGCCGGTTGCGAGTACTACGCACCTGACCTTTCTGAAGAACCTCACCAATAAGGTCTTTGTATGTCCTTCTAGGGCGTCCCCTCCCGGCGTTCCCACTTACTTCTGCCTTGTAAATACCTTTCGTTAGTCGCCTTTCATCCATCCTTTCAACGTGACCAAACCATCTAAGCATACTCTTTTCAATTTTTGTTACTACATCTTCTTTTAAACCACAACGTTGCTTTATATCATCATTCCTCAATCTGTCATTAATTGTTACTCCACACATACTTCGCAAGGAACGCATTTCTACAGCATTTATTCTACTTTCATGTCTCTTTTGCCACACCCAACATTCACTTCCATACGTTAGTGTAGGCACCAGCACACCATTGTGAACAGCCAGTCGTGCCTTTTCGGACATAGACTGGCTGGTCACAACGCCATGTATAGCGCCATTCACTTTATTTCCTGCATTTACTCTCCTTTCCACATCCGCATCAATCTTTCCATCCCTTGTAAACAGACTTCCCAGATATACAAAGTCATTCACTTGTTCCACACTCATATCGTTTAATAATTATTAAATTAACGTTATTATGTTCACCAATATAATTTTCAACTGAAAGTATACATAGGTACTTACAATAATTTTATTTAAATAGTATTTTTTTAACTTTGTAAAAGGCCCAAATGTTTGGATTCCCAAAGGCTCCTACATGGCTTAGTGATGCAAACTTGCAGACTTGCTAACAACCGACTTGGTGTCTATATGTGAATATTCTCTAATGAAATAATCAACCTAACTATATCTCTCAGACTATTGCTTAAATTCCTAGTAATGGTATAACTTCTGAAGAGGAAGAAAATATTTTTGTTTCCGAAGTGTAGCAGCTGGCCAGCTGGTTCTTTTCCCGCGCAGATGCAAATGGCCCAAAAGGGACACACTTTAATGCCCTTTGATAAATGAAAACTACTTTACCAGTCTTTTACGTTCATATGGTGCCGCCGATTTTCATTATTTATTTAGGATCTCTAAGAAAAGTTAGGTACATAAATATAGTTTACAGTAGCCGTTAGTGGGTGACTGTGGGCCAATCTTGGGTCTAAATAATGTTCCAAATCTCGAGTCCTATCCTAACGTTGCCGTCACAAGTTCGTTTTATGTTCCGATTCAGAGATTAGATCGAGGCGAAATATTTTTTGAAAGGAATGAAAGAAGAAACATTTATTTAGGAACCGTACATAAACACAAAAAATATCAAGCTTTCGATATTATTTATGATGCAAATCGTAACATGTATATTTTTTATTTGAAATGGGTTTACTTTGGTTATATGTTTTTTAATTAAATCGTCTTATTTGTAGCTTTCAAACAATGTTGCAATTTGTAAAAAACTAGAAATAAAGTGGTGGTCTTTACGATGAATCCAAAACCATTCTAATGAGGCGTATGCACTTTAAGAAGGACATACGTCGTGTCTCATTAGAACGGAACAATAAGAAAAAAAAGTATATGAATCGAGAAGAATGAAGAACCTTAGTTCTTAATCATTAATGTCTGTCTAAATTAATCAATTATGAATGATTACTATAAAAATCAAAGATTCAAGAAACTGTTTAATAAATTCAACCCTATTGGCGCTGATTTGATTTCAACATCTTTGATCATTCTAATAGTCAGGGGGACCACGGGGACTCACTGAGTTTGTATTTGGGCCATGCTCGAGAGTAAAAGGTCACCAAAGTATGCCTACCTAGTAAGTATGTATAGGTATACATCGCTCTTACCTAATACATACAAGGTATAATCGTACAACACAATAGAGAGTAAAGTTGGTTGGTTTTGACGACGACTGGCATGCGGAGCTCGCTGGCGGCTGGCAGACAATGGCCGCCTTGATGTCGATACAAAGGCATACCAACCGCTTATATGTTTGCTCCATACTATTTGTTCATCTTAAACTATATTAGACCGCAGTCCACAGTACGTTTGCACGTTCGGAAGCATCTGAATAATGTCAGATAAGAGTACAAAAGCATGGTCGGATATGAACAGCAATTTAACAAATTCTTCATTTTGTTTCCTGTAAACAAAAATAGATACTGTCGAATTCTTTCTCGTTACGGCTTAAATTAATGAAATATTGTTTTAACGTTTAATGAGGTTCTTGCCTTTTAATTCTATTTTCGGATTTAGTGGAAATAACTTCGTGGGCAAAATTCTGAGCAAATTAGACCGCCTGGCGGATAAGTGATACGAAGAAGAACAGATAGCCTGGGGCGGCAGTCAACTATATTTAAAGAGTGGAGTACTATGATCTATAAGAATCTTTGCGTATAGGGAATAGGTGGCGAAAATATCTGCTTTCTTTAAAAAAAATGCAAAGGAAACGTATACATAATAAAATGAAATAGAAAACAAACCAAGCCCACACAAAGTTAATTAGTAGGTCAATGCTGAGTTTGAATCACATACTTTAACCGTCTGCGGCTGACGTGGTAGTCCAACAGACACCGCGAATTATTAAATTCAGTTTATTACCGTTGATTTTCAAATTTGAACGCCGCCGCTCTCAGTACCTTACTGTAGTGAGCTCACGCGTCAGTCAGTGTGCGGGGGACGGTCATAACGAGCGTACATGTGCGTAGCGAGAGGAAGGTGTCCACGAGACTACCACATCAGTGTTAAGGTAAGTGTCTAGTAAACTACCACCTCAGTAAAATGTTTATAGTTTCATAGTGTCTCCTAAGCAACCACATCAGTAAATAAATTTAGCTATCTTACGATAAGGTATTTTTTGTATTCATTCGCGTTATTTTAGAATTTATTGAATGAATTCACATAATTTATACATGCTTCTATACTATTTTTATAAAGAGGATACAAATTCTTTCACTAATAGAATGCTATATCATCACTGAGTAAGATAGGCTATAAAGTAAAATAGTATTTATAATCCACGCGGACGAAATCGTGGTGGATGGATAATTTTACCTACATAATTTACAAAAAAACATCTTGTTTTTAGATGGCTGATTCAAGTAACAACTCTAGGCCAGGCACTTCTTCTACTCGTAAGAGAAGGCTGAAACTTTTGTAGATCGCGAAGATCAAATAAAAGAGTGGCTGGAAGAGGAAAGTGAACATGAGTTTAGCAATACCTATTGGAGATGAAGATGAAGATCCGACTTTCGAGCCAGAAACGCAACACCCAAAAACCAAATATTGTTCCTTTGATTGTTCGAAGCAAATTTGCCTTCAGTGCTCCACTGCCACTATATAAAATTGTCAAGAAAAGCTGTGATTTGAAAACGGTCTAATTTTAATTTCTACCAATGAATATATTTCATGTTTTCAAGACCAATTATTTTAATTGTTCATTTTTAAAATGTCTAATGTTTAATATAAAAAAAGTTGATTTTGTAATTTTTTCAGTGTCATCAATGTTTAAGGAGAGATTCATAGACTGATTTGAGGGAAGTCAATAAACACTGTTTAATTTTGAAAATACAAATAGTTTTTTTAATATTGAGTTCATTTTTCATAGAAAATAGGCTAAAGATCTAATAAATATAAATAAAAAAAACTACATCGTTTAATTCTATAAATATATTTACTGTTGAAATGGTGTCTCGTGTACTACCACGCCAGTACAATTGTAAAAATTGAGTCACGTCAGTCGCAGAGGGTTAACAAAGCCGTTAATACGGTTTTCGCTTTTGTCATCGATTGCAGGCCCGTGTGTAGACGCGCTTAAAGGCCCCTTTGTAACTAGTGTGGCTACTTCACGAGACGTGTAATTGCACAAAAATTCATTAATTTACTGTGGAAAAATCACATGAAAAAAGCGATATTAATGATGAAATGGGTCAATAATGTTTGTACCAACCTTAACATGAGAACCTTTACTAAAACATCAATTCACGTGTTGGTTCTGCAAACAAATCAGGTTTTTTTATTGTGTTCTGTGTTCATTCTGCAAAAGAATATTTCAGGCACACGTGAAAATGTATGGGTCAGTCAGTTGGGACGGGTTTCCATTTGCAGGAAGTTTACAACTCTACATTCAAATGTAGATCCATCTTTACCTGACATTTATCTGATGGCAGCCGAATCTATGTCGAAAACGATATGCATCATGAAGTTGACAGAAATACACTTTGTTGTACTCCATTATAATTACAATATAAATATTTAAAGCATACTTTTGCCTGCGGCTTCGTTCCTGTTAGTTTAGAATTATTTGACAATCTCAATCTTCGTAGTCACCTACATTTTCTAACAGATAACAAAACGACAGCGCACGTCAAATAATGTCAGGCAAATATTTTTGATACCTTGGATTACAACCCAACTCGTTTATCCAAAAAGAAGACGCTTGCTGTTCCTAACGTCACAAACTACTTTGGTAAGCGCACAAGAAAATATGTCGTACCAACGTTAGTGAATGAGCTGCCCGCAAAGTTGATATCGGATGTCAAATCTAAAGATCAACTTAAAAATGTTCTCAAAAAACACTACCTCACATTGTGTCCATAGCAAAAATTGCATTTACTGACGCCGGCACATCGGGCTGCTCCGATTTGTCAAGTTTCTTTGATGGTTTTTCAACTTTATCACAAATAAGTTAGGGTTTATTTTCAAATGGGAAAATTTGGATGTTTGGTGTCGCCTAATTTGCTGGCGTCTGTTCATAAAACTATAGGTTTAAAATTTTCTTCTCTTGTTACCTTTCTTTGTATTTTATTTTATTTTTAATATATTTTTAATTTATTTTTAAGCACGAAATGCTTTTAAGCACTTGGATTTAGAATAAAAATGTGTTATTTTTATTATATTGTAAAACGAGAACAACTGCCGACAAACTGTTCTGCAGTTTGGCAGACTTTTTGTATGTTTGTGTTATACAGATTTTGAATAAAGAAATAAAGATAAAGAACAAATTACTGTCATTTTCGTAGGGATCCCTAGCACAAAAGAAAATACAGTCAATATTACTCGTTGCTGCTATAGTTTTCTATCGGTAAAAGAATTTTTGGTATGGGTTATGAAGTTTTGGCGTGAAAGCATAAATAACAAAAACAAGCTCAGTTTCGCATTTATTAAGAAAACATCGTGTGAAAACTTAAATGCCTAAGAGATATTTCTTGACATGTGAAGCCCGTGGGAGGTATTTAAAATACTTGGACAACAGATAAGTCAGTAGCCACAGGAAAAGACGACGGGTGAGATTAAGGTACCCGGCGAACGCCGAGTGTCCACCCTTACATCGTTAGCACTCCCACGATTCGGACAAAGCGTTTCGCTTCGTCGTTTATACCGCGTACATCGAAGGACTGGAACAACTTGCCTGCTGCGGTCTTCCCGTCAGATAAAAATTTAGGTGTCTTCAAGGCTAGAGTGAATAGGCTCTCAATAAACTAGTGTGCTTCACCATCATTGATTGCCTCACTGCTTACCATCAGGTGGGATTGCAGTCAAGCACTGGTTTAATATTAAAAAAAAAAACAAAAAGGTAACTGAGATCAGTGTAATTAAGGATGGAAGCAAAATGTCTTTAATGTACAGACGCCAGCACATCAAGTTACACCAATGTGTCAAATTTTCGTATGAATGTATTGAATTATGGTATGAATAACAGAAGACATTTTACATTTTTGATTGGAAATTTGTAACAATTTATTGACTTTGTACGAATGAAAGGTGACAGATCTTTTGTTAACTGATCATCTTGCATGCTCTGTTTGTACACTCATGTTTACAGAAATAACAAAAACTTTAATATTGAAGAACTCGTGTGTGATAAACTACATATTTAAGCCGTAAGTGGAACCTTAATTACCACACCGGTTACGAAATTGGTAATTAGAAACTAAAAAGCCAGTAGCGCAGGAAACCGACGTCGAATCGAATTTTAACGTGATAAATTGGGAGCTTTCGCCCTGACATAGATTAAATGATCTACCTTTTAAAACCTGATAGAAAATTGCTGATTTTTTTTATTTTATTTTATTAATTAAGGAAAACCAACAATTACACACTTTACATGGTTAAAAATGGCTTATAAATAGGTATATCAGTGCGTAACCAACTACGTTATCCACATGTTACATATTCGAATAGAAATTTGGAAGAACACGAGTACAACATTACTAATTATACTTAAAAATGAATAAATCTTATTCTTATAATACTAATATATTATATATGTATATTATTATCATATACACATATAAGTACACATATATATATATATATATATGTATGTGTACATAAGTACACATACACATATATGTACGGAGACACGGTTAATCATCCGGTCCCTCGATCATATTAAGAAGCTCAATACGAATTTTATTAGCTGACAAAGAGAACAAATCCAATTCTGAGAAAAGAGTATTATAATTTTTTGCTAAACGACGTAGAGGTGCGCGGACACCCGCGTTGGTGCGACAAGAAGACACCGCAAATAACGGGCACCCACGCACCCCACGCCGCACAACAGTTCTAGGTACTATATAGCACAATTTGTCTGTCAACTCTGAGCAATCATATTTGTTATTACACAGGTCATAGAGAAACTTAGTTTCCAAAAAAGTGCGTCTATTACTTAAAGTAGTTAGTTTATAATATTTCAATAAATTAACGTAGGATGTTTTTTTTCGGAAGCAACGATAATGTGTGGCTTTAAGGAATGATAGTGTGTTGTACTGGAGATTAAAATTAAAAGATTAAAACTTTAAAAGCATGCAGTCACATCAACATCTTCGCTTAAACAATAATTAGTGACAACAAAGACTTTTCGCAAACAAAAAAAAAGTCTTAATTAGAGCGTCGGTTCGTATTAAATGCGGTATACCTATTAAAGGGTATAGCCGGTTAGGAAGGAGAGGAAAATCTTGATTAGCCATTCGACATTTTACAAGTTATGTTAATCAAATTGGTTACTTTTGTATTATAGGTTACCATATATAGTATGGTAACCTATAATACAAAAGTAACCAACCTGTGAGCTAAAGGCTGTCTAGTTAACTTTTCACCCACATCAAAAATCCCCTTTAAAACTAAATTTCACATTTAAAAATGCAAAATTGGAAGAAGTAAATGAATTTATTCTCCTCGGTTTGTCCATAGATACCCACATAAATTGGAAATCTCATATTCAGAAAATAAGGGCAAAACTATCACAATTTTCATACGCCCTAATACGCGAAATTAAAAAAAACTACCAACCTTCAAACAGCACTTGTCACGTACTATGCATATGCTCAGGCATGGCTCAGCTATGGAGTCATGCTGTGGGGAAACAGTACAGATTCGCAAACCATATTTAGCTTATAAATTGCCAAATGACATACGAGAACTAAACAAAACAAATGTATTTATTAATAAATTGAAACAATTTCTAGAATCCAAGGCTTACTACTCAGTAAAGGAGTTTATGGATGACAAATGTATTGCAAAATAAAATTATTCGCTCACGTTAAATGTAGGTAACCAAATATAAATATAAATACTTAAATAATAATATAATTTAATAATAATAAAACATAGTTCTAATAATTGCATAAATAATAATTATCTAGATTATTCTAATACAATACATAATTAAAATTATTAAGATAATTTATTATACCTAATACACAGACCTAATAATTTTAAAACATATTTGCATAATTATTCATAATTTTTACACATATTATAAAAACTTAAAATAATATTATTGAATTGCTACTTAGCCCTCTTCCTCACTCCTAATGTTGTTGTGCCCGACAGGGTCCATATTGATGTCTATTATTTTGATAACACCGTCTATGTAATACATATGGAATGCAATAAAGATTTGAGTATTGAGTATAGTTTAAATGTATAGCTTGGCTGTTTCGTTACTTACTTTAGAAACTAAATATTCGCATCACCTCCACGACGGTAGCGAAACGGCGAAGCCGTACATTTTTACTGATATGTAGAATTTGTGAAGTTAGGGTCGGTAGGTTAGGCCGCGTAGATTCAGAAGCTTGGCTCTACATGAGATCTGATATCTTTTACACAGGGCAAACCTTGTGTGGTCATCTTGGCAACATTTTACATGAAATGTTTTGGTACGATATACTATATCTCGTAACTTGCCATTATTAACTTTCCTAGCCCGTATTGTCCTACCGTAGGGCAAATGCCTCGCTACTTTTTTTGCACTTCTAATGCTATACCAACAATAACAATAATATATATACATATATATATGGCATTATTAAATAATCTATACTAATATTCTAAAACTAAAGAGTTTGAAAAGAAAAAAGGAAAAATGCGTTTATTGGCATTACAACAGAAATACATCTTACAACTATAAAATAAATAATTATTATTTTGCTTAAACGCGCTAATCTCAGGAACTACTGGTCCGATTAGAAAAAATATTTCAGTTTTAGATAACCCATTTATTGAGGACGGCTAGAGCACGCTAAGACTGGAGCGGAGCGCCAATAAATAATGTTTTAAAATTTAGTTAAGTGTACATTTTTTTGTTTCCTGTAACTATTCCACGCTGACGAAGTCGCGGGCAGAATCTAGTTGTCTTTAAAAGTTGAAAGGCTCTACAGCACCTATATTCAGTACTACCGTGAAGTTTGTAAGTAGTTTTCTGGATAGCACGTTGGTAAGATTTTTAATAATTTACAGTGCTTTCAATGTCATCATTCTGGGTCTAAAATACTCATTTTCAATTAGACACTTTTGTACCTGTGTTTATATGTATATGTCGTCTGCGTGTCGGTCTTCAGAAAAGTCCTACAAATATTTTATTCATCTCATTTATAATTCAGCTGAATCCTCCAACTTTGTAGACTATTACGAATTTAACTTAAACGAGTGTTTCAAATCAACTAGAGGTTAGAATATATTCTATATTAAGACATTCTAAGTATTAATTACTCACATTACTTAGTATTCTTTTCGGTAGGTTCAATTTAGTACAAAAGTCCCATTAAACTTCTGTCACACCTCTGAATAATTCTTGTGAAAACATGGACCGTAATATTGTATTCCTGCGTAGTAGGTAAAGCTTTTAAAACATCGTATTTTCAAGATACTTTAATATTTAATGTACATAGCTCTTAATACTTTAAGGTGACAGACAAAGGCGTTAATTTTAATCCTGATTTTAGTCTCTGAATTTGGGTATTTGTGTTAAGAAAACGTAGGGAGGTAGCGTGGTGCTGTATTATTCATGTGCCCGCATATCAGGTAGCTTGTTAACCATGTGCACCGCTGTGACAGCGCTCGACGTCTGCGGGCTTGCGACCGCTACTCTAATCATTCTACTATCTAAAATTCAGCTGGTGATTTGTGGAGCTGACGTTAAACACGCGCTGTTGATTCTCGACATCTCTGCAAAGACTTCGACAATCGCTTCTTGTACTTATTGTGTTTGTTTTTTGGTTGGGTTTCCAGGTCGAACAGTGAGACTGAGATTTTTACATTTGAAATAATTCAGTAGCAGTTCGCAATCTCGATTTGCGCCCGGTTGATTGCAATCGGCTTACTCCATCTTACATTTACTTAATGCGCGTGGACTTTTACATTTTACATTTTACAGACTTAAACGTAACTATCGAAACGTGGGTGTACTAAAGGAAATATCTACAGTGGTAATTTTATGACGTTATGTTTAATGTTACAAGCTCAAATGGTTACACTACTGGGCAAAGACCTCCCTACATTCCTTCTATCGGTAACGATTCTGCGCAATATTTTTGCAATTTTTAGGAAAATAATTTGTTCACATCATCGTCTCCTTCGTGGTCTGTCGCAGGTCCGTGACACACTATATTTAGTATTAAAAGTAACACAAAAAGATTCTGTTGAATAGTTTTTACTTGCCGTTTGAAGCGAATACATTTTGAGACTTCGTGAATATAAACACAATTGAAAGAATAAAACAAACATGGCTGGACGCAAGCGTAAATTTGAATGACATCACTCGACATTGTATTTCTCTCCGAAGGAAGTGTTACAAAGTACTGTTCTATTACAAGATTAAACTCGTTTTCCGTTTTATTGGATTCTTCTCCTAGTTTCCTTTTACATGCACTTACATGGTCTTATAGGTAACGTTTTATAGGGAGGGAAAGTAGTCAAAGTACTACTGAAATGAAATTTCAATCGGATTGCAAACATGTTATTTGATTTATAGCAATTCAGTACAATCTGTCTATACAATAAATAAACAAAACGAAGTTTGAATAATAAATTAGTTAATACAGGAACCAGGTTTGTTCAATTGACGTAGGTACGGCACACACTACATGTGTATTGTTTGTACAGTTCCGTTACAATGGAGTGTTTCGTACAATATGAATAACCAAGCTATTAAATTATGCATTATTAAGTCAAACAAGCAATAACGGAGAAAACTACGAGTATCATCGCAGGTTCCATTTAATTCTGTATTTACTTATTTTACTCTCTGTACGCAAACGTAATAATATATTTAAATGACTAGCTTTTGCCCGCGGCTTCGCCCGCGTGGATGTCGAACTTCCGTCCCCTATGTTTTTCCTTTAAGGGCTGAATTTCCAAAAATCGTTTTTAACCGACTTCAAAAAAAGGAGGAGGTTCTCAATTCGGTTGTATATTTTTTTTTTTTTTTTTTTTTTAGGGTTTGTTACCTCAGTACTCCGTCATTTATGGACCGATTTTCAAAATTCTTGTTTTGTTTGATAGGGTATACTAACAGATTGGTCCCATTTGTATCAAAACTCATATCTGATGAGGGATCTTCGAGGAATTGAGGGAACTCCTCAAAAAATATAGGCACACACGCACCGATTTCAACATTTTTAGTAACAAATCAAGCATTTTCATTTAGAAAGTAACATTTGGTGAAGAAAAACTGATGAAGAAGACAGGCAACGGAACTCTTCAACGCATAACAGCAAATTATTCGCGATTGCTATAGTCAGATGTCTATGCTGAGCTTTTGTATTTCCACAACATAACATTACGCCATTCTATTTTAAAAGGGGCCGGCAGAGATGTACAGATTAATGTTTAGAGATAGAACTTCTTTAGCAATCGTTATCCAATTTCAATGATTCTTTCAAGTTTTGAAAGACTTTCTTTACATACAAAGAAACTAAAAATTACAAAATAAAATTTTTTTTACAAAAAAAACAACCGAATTCTTAAAAAAAAACTAACAGGTGAAAAATAACTCCAGTTTCGGAAGTCGGTGGCCAATAATGAACAAAACAAAACCACCAAAGCCACAGACTTCCGAAACTGGAGTTATTTTTCACCTGTTAGTTTTTTTTTAAGAAGTCGGTTGTTTAGTGGATACTTACATCACTAAGAACACCCCTTTAAGTTACATGTCTCTACTACCAGCGGTTTGGGCTGTGCGTTGATATATAAACGTAATAATTTTAGCATAATACTTCCGGATAGACTACTTTCAAAGTTGATCCTTCCGGTATGTACCTATGCATAAAGATTTCTGGAACCATTGACCCGGGAAAGAGCGCCGTACAAATGACCATGTGTAAAACAACTGAGACTAAGATCAACCTGCCCAGGCGTATTGATTACGACCGTACCAAGTTTGGTTACAATCCCTAGAATAGTTTCTGAACTATGCGTGCACATACAGACAGACAGACAGACAGACAAAACTTTTACTGATTGCATTTTTGGCATCAGTATCGATCACCAATCATCCTCCAATATTAATTTTGAATATATATTCAATGTACATAATTATCTTCGTAGTGTGTGATAGCCCATTGAATTGTATAGCGAGCGATATTGTATCTTAAGATAAAATATTACAATATCTTAGCCGTGTGCAGCGCCCCTTGGTGAACTCCACTGCGGGTGACGGTAACCTACGACAAACTTATTATTTGCGGTTGGTACAGTAGTCGGGTCTAGGGATCGAACCGCAAAATTAAGTTTGTTTTTCCGGGATAAAAAGTACCCAGTGTGGTGCCCAGGAAACTAAAGAATAAGTATACCAAGTTTCATCGTAATCGAACCGGTAGTTTTTGCGTGATACCTGAACATACAGACAGACAGACAGACAGACAGACAGACAAAAAATTTTTTAATCATATTTTTGGGTTCGGTGTCGGTCTAGTAACACCCCCTGCTATTTATTTTTTTTATATTTGCAATGTACAGAAATTTTACTTCTACAGATTTATTATAAGTATAGATATAGATATAGATATAGATATAGAGTATAGAAGATTATTTTAATCGTTTAACAGTAATGAGGCTATCTGTATTAACATACAAATGGAAATACAGGCTTATGACAATATGGTTGTTTACGAAGGTTTAATTACATAAAGCAATATTATTATTTTTTTAAACAGAATAAGGTTCATATTCAATTGGGAAAATTTGACACATGGGGATAACATGATGTGCTGGCCTCTGTACTTAGATGATGAAGTAACGTTATTGTTTTGGAGTGCGTATTGAAATGAATAAACTGTGACAAGTAGTTTTTTCCATGTCATCGTTTACCTGTACATAAAATACTCGCCTTCCTGCCAAATTTTATTGGTATTGTGCCAATTGTTTCCGAGTTAAATAGCTGTGTAACCATAATCTGGACGGACAGATGGACATGACGAAATTATTAGGTATTCGTTTTACCATTTGGCTACGGAACCCTAAAAAGAAACAATCACGTTTGCCACACACAGTGGCATATTATACCAACGTGTATTTATGTAATGGCACAAACAATGCGAAGCTTTAAAGCTGAAATTGTTCTCGAATTACTTAATTGAAAGTTATATTCGGGCTCAATTACGTCAAAGGGTTTATCAGGCAGCCTATCACACGTAAGTCCATTTTGTTCACGTTTTACATAGTATGATAAAATAACTGATACTCATACTGGTATTACTAACAATGATATGCAAATTCATGATTATATACGTGTTTGTGTATTTCATGAATTTTTCTTCTCATTTTGTTGCCAACCGAGAAATGATTTTGAAATGATGGCTTCCACGTTGGGTCCTGCACAGTTTGTTCGATAGTTAATTCGATACATACATAATATAAACTTACGTCTTTTCCCATGGGGGTAGGCACTCAGGATATAATAACCAGAAACAATTCTTACACACTTCTTTTATGTGGTTTACGTTCATACACGGTCATACACGCACGACGGTTGACAGTACTACGCTCCTGACCTTTCAGAAGGACATCATCAATAAGGTCTGTGTATGTCCTCCTAGGGCGTCCCCTCCTGCTGTTTCCAATGACATCAGCCTCATAAATACCGTTTGTTATTCGCTTTTCATCCATCGTTTTAATGTTACCAAACCATATACTCTTTTGAATTTGTGTCACTACATTATCACGAAATTTTTACGTTCGAAATGTTGTTCTTTTTAAGGTCCACTGCTATACACAGTGTAATAAACAATAGATAGGTACAGTAGAAGTCGATGGCTTTTGCTCGTGTGGGTAACTTGCACATAACAATAAAGCCTGAAAATTTCCAGGAAGAGATAACAAAATCAATTTATTGTTCCCATTTCGTTCATGTTCACTCTCAAAATTGTATTACAGTGAGATTTTTTCTTTCGTCGTTTCACGCATGCAATATGTTAACTGGGTTTCAAATGTACCAATACCTATGCCTATAGTAATTTTATAAACAGGACGGATTTCTTTTTTTGTAAGTAACGAATAAACTTAGAAACTCCTCAACTGATTTGAAAAAAAAATTCACCGTTGGGTAGCTGTCCCGGGTGAAATGGGCTACTTTTTAACCTACTTCAGGAGGAGGCTTCTTAATTCGATCGGTGTTTATTTTTTTATGTATACATATACATCGATTACTCCCAGATTAATGAACCGATTTACGTGATTCTTTTTAGTTTGATGCGGAATAGTTACTTTTTAGTCTCATAAAAGTCTAACATAGTTTTCATTTTATGATCATTTTTGTTTATGATTTTTTTCTTTTTGATTTAATCGAAATCTTTTTATTTGTTTGATTGTAATATTAAACCAAATTAAAAAATAATGAATCATCTACATTTAAACAAAAAACTAAATGCAAAATAAAAACATTATTACAAAAAAAACACTAAACGGTGTAAAATAACTCTAAATTAGGAAGTCTGTGGCTTTGGTGGTTTTGTCTTATTCATGATGGGCCACCGACTTCCGAATTTAGAGTTATTTTACACCGTTTAGTGTTTTTTTTGAAGTCGGTTTAATTTTTTTGCAAAAAAGTTTTTTATTTTTCCATTTTTAGTGGTTCCCATACAAATATTTGCTATATATATATTGTTAATTGTAACAGTACATGTCATGATAATAGGGTTATCCACTTATCCCTAATAAATGAAAATTAACATACCTAACTGGCGAAATCTAGGTATATTGTACACATCTGCGTACCCCTCAGAGCATACCAGGCGTGATGATACGTCATGATGTTGTATAAACAATAAACATCCAAGCGATTCCAGCAATCACGACAGATTTGCCGTCTATTTTTGAAGAGTTCCGTTGCATATCTCCGAAGATCAGCACCAGATCTTCACCAAATTAAAATGGGACCACCTCGGGAGTATACTCTTTCGAATAAAAAAAGAATTTCGAGAATCGGTCCACAAATGGGGGAGAAATCAGGTAACATACATAAAAAAAAAAAAAAAAAAAATACATATACACGAACATAGAACCTCCTCCTTTTTTGAAAGTCGGTTAAAAAATACAACCGGCTTCATAAAAACACTAACCGGTGTAAAATAACTCTAGATTAGGAAGTCTGTCGCTTTGGTGGTTTTGTCTCATTTATTATTGGCTACCGACTTCCGAATCTAGAGTTATTTTACACCGGTTAGTGTTTTTTAATCGGTTATATTTTTATGTAAAAAACTTTGTATTTTGTTTTTTTTTAGTTTTTATTTTTTATACTCCTACGGGAACTACTACGGTATTATATTATATTAAGAATATTGTATTTACGTCCTATGCTGTTCTGCAACTTTTTAGGTAATATACACACATATTCAAATAATGAATCACAAACATTCTTTCTTTATATAAACAAAGTAGCATCAGTGACTAATAGATTGATTTGATTCGATAACATGTACATCCATAACATCTATATCCTTTATATTATCTTTTTAGTTTTTTCCATTTGACTAAGGACAGTGACTTAGTATGGTGATGAATCATACAATTTTTTTTAGTTTTTTTATCATTGCTTATTTTTATGTACTGAATGCAAGCGCTTGTCGAAAGCATAAGCATTGCCTGACCTGCACGCGTAGCAAGATTACTATACGGAAACGAAGAATAGACAAAGTTACAAATGATAGAAAAAAATCTGCCGATTAATGACGACATAATGCTCAATACCGTATAGTATTGTCGACTGAAGAACCGACGCTTATCTGCTCTTCATTCTCGCCAATGTCGTGCTCAAAATGAAAGAAATGTTTTTGCAAACTGTTACTTTGTAGATTCTTCTGTAGAAGTAATCCGATTCTATGGGCAAAACGTATTTCAGTTTTTTGTTAACATTATTCAGAGTCTAGAATCGGGCCAGATTGATGGCAATATCCTCGCCATAACTGTCGACACTTCTGCTTAACCCTTCTGGGATTACATTTTTTGTTACTGTTAAGTGTATATACCTACACCCCTATTTTTTAATTAGTACAAAAAAAATCGGCTGTATTCGTACCTGTTACTGATCATATTTGCGTAATCAAAATTAAAAAAAAACGAAGTTTAATTTTTAAATATGCCACTATTTAGTTAAACTTAAATAACGAAAACAGCTGTTGGAGGTGGGGCATGTTTGAGCGAGATCACGCGAATGTGAGCGAGAGATGACAATTAAGGAATACTACTATGTCATGAATAGCCTGTTCAATATTTCCATAAATTGGGTGACTTTTTGGGATATAAACAAACGCTAACAACTTTGCTGTTTTTGAATATTATTAATTGAAACTTTACAAATATAATGAGAAGACCGTCTAGAATAAGCCCTTTAAGTATTTGTACTAATTAAAAAATTGTGGTTTATAGTTGCAAAAATGGCTAGTTCTTAGGAGTGTAAACATGGGTCTACATCGTCACACTATGTTCACCGTCTAGCAAAGTACGTTTCGAGCCCAATTGAACACGATGCGTGATCAATTGGGCTCGAAACGAGGAGCTTGACAGGCTGCCTAAACATCAGATTAACATTCTTAAACCGCATTGAAATCGGACCAATCGTATAGGAGATCAGGTGTCACCATACACATATGCACAGAAAATCCGAAAAAAGTTGTTAAACTTATGGTACTCCAGGAGTGTGAGTGTGACGGCGATAGTCTGTAGGTACTCTCTGGTATTGGCACCTAGGGGATATTACTCTGCCATATCTTCAAATTCAATTTCAAATTTATGAATTCGTGACACATCTATAGATAGTATGTTTTGGTAAATCTAATATATAAAATTCTCGCGGCTTGTACCAAACTCCAAAAAAAACAGCTTGATCGATTCTTATGAAATTTTATGCGTATATTCAGTAAGTCCAACAATAGGTCTTAAAAAGTTTTTTAAAGGCGTAATCAATTTTCCCAAGCTGTTACTAATACACACATCAAAAGTGTCTAGGGATCAAGCATTTTTATGCGGATTTCTTGAGATTGAGATGTGGCTTTGTAATAAATTTATGATTTTATAAATTTATATGGATCCTTTTTGGTGCATTTCATAATTTGAATCAGGAACTGTGAAACAAATTCGAGTAAAAGATGAAAATCAGCTGTCAATATTTTCCCTATAAAAACATACAACGCTTTGAAGACATTATTAGTGCTACTGTTTCCCTACTACTGATTAAAACCAACGTTATTATGGAGCGGCGACGTCATTTAAGCAGGGAAGAAATGCTCAGAGCCGTGGGAATGATAGAAGCTGGTTCCCGGCAACGTAAATACTAGTCAGAGTGTTATCAGTCGACTTTGGACACGTTACCGAAGCACTGGTACCGTGGCTGAGCGCCATGGAGGACGGTATCGCTGCACCACACGGAGACAAGACCGATACATTCAAATCTTAACTCGAAGAGCTCCAACAATAACCGCCATGATGTTAGCCGTGAGGCTTCATCACTCTTCAGGGAACTTAATTAGCGACCAAACAGTCAGAAACCGCTTGCATGAAGTGAACCTTCATTCCCGAAGACCGCTACGGGTACCACCTATAGCAATGCACAATCGAAGGATTCGATATCAATGGGCTCTTGAACACAGAAATTGGGCAGAAGAACAATGGCGTTTCGTGTGCTTTTCTGATGAGTCTCGTTTTGGTATGAGACCGGATACAAGACGTATACGACACTGGAGAACCCCTGGACGCCAACAGCGATTAAAATCCTGCCAGGAAGTCCATCCTTATAGTGGTGGAACTATCATGGTATGGGCGGGTATTTGGATCGGCGGAAGAACTGAGTTGATTTGGATCAGAGGCAACCTCAACGCTCAAATTTATGCTGAGACGATTGTATCAGACGTCATCGTTCCTCTACAAGTGCAAATCGGTCCCTTATTTCAGTTAATGCATGATAATGCACGACCGCACACCGCAAGAGTTGTAAGACAGACTCTCGCCGCAGCTAACATCAATGTCCTGCCCTGGCCTGCTCAGTCGCCAGACTTGAACCCGATTGAGCATGCATGGGATATGCTACAGAGAAGAGCTCTGCCGAATATGGAGGGTATCCAGTCGCAAGAAGACCTTTTCTTGTTGTTGCAACGAACATGGGCGGCCATTCCACAGCGTGATTTGGATGAACTCATTTTGAGTATGCCAAACCGATGTTCTTGTGTTGTTAGTGTTCGCGGTAAAAACACGGATTATTAATTGTTTAAGTTACCCAATAAAATTTTAAAGAAAACTGTTATTTCAGTCTTTTTTTCGAACTTTATTGTTAGTGGTTCAAATGTCAAAAATCCCTTTATTAGGAAAATGGCAAATTTCTTTATTAATGCAAAGGTGACTTGGTTTATCGTTACTGTGACAAACGAAAACACTTTATTTGATGAATCCTTAAAGAAAATTTTAATTAATATCAATCAGGAGAAAAGTTATTGCAAAAATATATGTTGATCCCTAGACACTTTTGATGTGTGTATGTATAGAAGTATCATATACCTACATGCTGCCCTGTAAACCGTAAGAATATTATTTACTCAGTATGTGTAAGGGTCAAAATTACAGTTAATTTAGAAAGTACTTAAGTAACTGTTATATGTACGATTATTAAGATATTCAAGGTAATCATTGTGTTCATGAAATAGTGGAAAAGAATGACAAAATGAAGCAGCGCATTTATTTTAGTATTATATTATTGTTTATTAAAATTGAGGCATTTCGTATTTTTTTTTGTTTAAGGATGCAAAATTGACCAAATATTATTTTCACAAAGAACAGTTACTTCTTTGAGAAAATAGTGTTGTACAAAGTTTACCTAGTGGTCGGTTGTTATTATTGTTTCCAGTAGTTTGTAAATAAATAATTCCAATTTGATCTCGAGTTAGATCCACTTGAAGTATAAATCACAAGCACTTAACATACCTATTTAAAATATAATTCTAATTCTGACATTAGTTTGTCAGAGGCAGAACGACTGTTCAATCTAATGTAGAGAAGAATAAGTTTTATATACTGTGTTAACCTGAATGTAATAAACTTCTGTAGAGCTTAAAATTAAACAAAGCTCCTAGTCTTTTTGATGTATTTTTTGATGAAGACAGTTATGTCATATCTTTAAAGTATAGATACTGCCAAGAACTAGCTTCAAAAACTAAAACGAACTTTACAAGCTAGATTTAATTAAAGTTCAAAAGAATAAATTAACAAAGCAGTACATTTTTTCATGATAAACTGTCAAGTTATTATGCAAGAAGTTAGGTACTGCAGAACCTGCGTTACGTTTCCATTAAATTAATTAATTGGACAAAGAGAAATTAAACACTTTTATGACTGTAGCTTTTAAGCAAAAATCAACCATTTGACGGCGCAACCGTGTGGCCAATGTTGAATATTTATTTTTGTGCTCCATTTTTCACTTTAGTGAGTCGTGCTGGGAATGTAAATGTGAATGTGGAACCTCGGAAAATCCGTAATAAGCTAAAGGAAATAAGAATCATTCGCCCATTAAAATTCGCGAATCTCACGACGCTTTACTCTGAAAAGACTTTGTTGGTTGCTTTTTAACGTTCTCTCCTTATAATCCTGTTTTGTTTTTAAAGATGCTTCCTAACCGACTTCAAAACGACTCTCAATTCCTATGTTTATTTTCTGTATCTTCAAACGGCTGATTCAGAATGGTTATTGCAATTTTGATGTGAGTGTTTGCCTGTGAGGTAAACATTTTCTATTATGTTTGTATCTAGAATTGCTTATTAGCCCGAGGATATTGATGTCTTTTTCGAGTCCTCTGACGGAAATGTATATTTCAATATTTACATACCTAAAGTGAAACAGTACGGTACTTAATTACATAAGGTAAATAATGTTATTTTATAAGGCAGCGTGAGTAATTATGTCAGCTAGGTATCATTATGTATTTGTCATTATACTATCTATAATTGAAGCACTGTACATATTGAATGTGTGTGTATAATTACCTAATTACGAGTTACGTCATAACTTTTCGGGACGTAGTTATCTAAGTGTGGTTGTCTTGTGTTTGTTTTCTAGATACAGCCACCTTATCTATTATTTAAGGATTAAATAATATCTGTCTATGAACCTATTCAATACAATGCTATAAATAAAATAAAAAAAACTATGGTTAAACCTCTGACATAAGGATTAACAAAGGTATGAAAAGACTTTTTTTATTATCTTAGGTTATTTTGTAATTTAAATTACAATATTATTGGTGAGACGCAAGTAGAAATGAACAATAACTTTAAAAACTAAAACCCACCCATAAAAAAAAAACTCGCACAAGGATATTTCCCTTCGAGGCTGCCCACTGCCCTACAGCTTAATCGCTTACTTCTTACTGTATGAATGTATTGATTTGTTGGGGCATACCTACATATATACAAACATACATCCCTGTCAAATGATATCCCTTCTTTTCGCTTCAGCGTGGTCGGGTCAAAAGATAATATTTATTACCATACAAAGTCTAATAACAGGTTATAAATAATTATGTACCTATAAATTAAATACAAATAAGAAGGCAAAACTCGCAACAATATACCTGTGTTAGGGACTACCCACTGTGTTAGGGACTTTCCCGTACTTAATTATTACGTGTCATGCATAAAAAAGTATGTGTTGAATTAATTGTACGATAGCACGCGAGTCACAACCTACATGTTTAAGTATACTATAAACAAGTGAAAAGTATTTTATACAGCCATCATTTTGGAAAACTATCGACTTACCACTGTTGGTTTTTGAGATTTTCATTTTTAGTGTTCCGTAGTCAACTAGGAACCCTTATAGTTTCGCCATGTCTGTCTGTCCGTCCGTCCGACCGTCCGTCCTCGCTTAATCTCTGAGACCGTTAGCACTAGATAACTGAAATTTGGTACCAATATGTGTATCAATCACGCCGACAAAGTGATAAAATAAAAATTGTAAAAAAATGTTTTATTAGGGTAGCCCCCCTTTATGTAAAGTGGGAAGTGATTTTTTTTTTAATTTCAACCCTTATGTGTGATATATTGTTGGAAAGGTATTTAAAAATGAATAGGGGTTTACTAAAATATTTTTTTGATAATGTCAATAATTTCGAAAATAATCGCTCCAAAATTAAAAAATAATGTGTCCCCCCCTCTAACTTTTGAACCATAGGTTTAGAAAATATGAAAAAAATCTGAAAGGTAGAACTTTATAAGGACTTTCTAGGAAAATTATTTTGAACTTGGATGGAAACAGTTTTTGTACAAAAAAGACAAGAAATTGTACAAAATAATTTCTGGACTAAGTTTGTAGTATAATCGTATAAGCAAGCATTTTTTTATAACTTAGTTTACATATTTTATTATCCTAAAACGTATCTTTTTTCAAACAATAAAAGAATGATTAAAATCGGTTCTCGCAATCCAAAATTACCACCGAAAACTTCTATGTATTAATTAGTAACCCAATTCCCCGAGAGTTGGCGCTGTAAGTACTTAGGTCGGGTATTATCGAATTTTTCGGTTGATCTCTCCTTGGCATTGGCGGTATCTTATAACTACATAAAACTTCTATCAGGAACATGCTAAGGTAATTTAGAACAAAACTAAAATTCATTTTTTAACGCCATCAAAATTTTAATTTAAAAACCAGTTCATAAATGGTTCGATAGATGGCGTTGCGTAATGACGTCATTTTTATAAAAGTCGATGTTAAGATTTTCCGTGCTTTCATGACCTATCGTGGTAAAGAAAGTTGCTCTTATACATATTCGTAATTCAAGTTGCAGGAGCGCGGAGCGCTGCTGGAGCGCGAATATAATGGATACCAACCTTTATACTCATAAGTGGGAACACTTATTGTGACGGACGGGAAACTACGGAACCCTACACTGAGCGTGGCCCGACACGCTCTTGGCCGGTTTTTTTAATTTTCTTTCCGTTTCCAACACGTTTCAAATATCGTGGAAATCTTTTCTTGGACGCTTGGTTCGCTGAGCATTGATAGTCAGTCTGAGAAACGATTTTATATATAAACCTTCGTTTTAAATACATTAAATCTATAAGTATATATTGAATGTATTAAGTACTTATGTGGAGAATGTATTACGTGAGAGGAATTAAAAGAAAAAACCCGCAAAAGATCGAGTAACAAGCGCTTGGATCAGACTTGCCCACAGAAGATTCCGCAACTTGGTATTATTATTTAGATTTCTATGGTATTGTATATTGTTTAGTTGGAAATATTTATCGATTTATAGAAGGACATTTTAATTTATCTCGACCGCAAGGTTAAGTGTGTTTGTTAAGATTTTTTTTTATTTTGTAATTTGTATGTTACTTTTTACTACTCTACTAAAAATATGCTTTTATGAAATTGTTAGTAGCTCAACAGTGACGTCTTGGATGCTTTCAATTTCTTTTATAACGTTATGAAAATAGAACTACATACGTTAAATTGCATTGTCCTACCGAGTTCTATACTTTAAAGTTATTGAAGGGTTATGATAATATTATTTCTAGTTACTGCAGCGGATATACAAGCGTACAAAATGGCTGCACATAGGTGAAGCATTGCCGGAGGTCGAAGTAGTCACTCGCTAACCTCTTTTTCTCCTCTGAATTTCCCCTCGTCACACGGCACCAGGTCTAGGCGTTTTTTTCCGAAAAGGGAACAGCGTAATAACGCATTCAATTTTCGTTATAAGCATGTGAGCAGTTCATGCCACTGAAATTTAAGCAAATTTTCTCGGGAGCAATTTATTACTGGTACTTTAAAGGTAGACAGACGAGCAATCAACAATTTTGGTTACTATAAACTCACACTAAACCCTGGCTCAATGAAGCGTGCGGCTACGACGTCGCATGATTTTAACCATGCGACTTCGTAGCTGAACGCTTATTTATTTATAATTCGTTATGTGGGCATTGTTGTAAAAAAACGTTTACCTATAGGTAGTTATTAAATATGCAATTGATTGAACTAGTTTATCGCGAAGCCAGCATATAGTATAAAGCTGCGACAAATTTCACTTATAGTTTTTCAATTTTATTACAAACTAACAGACGTCACGCGGTTTTACCCGCGTTGTTTCCGTTTCCGTAGGAATACAGGGATAAAAAGTAGCACATGTTACCCGGGGTTAGTGTAGCTTCCCAACTGTGAAATAATTTTCCAAATCAGTCCAGCAGTTTCGGAGCCTATTCAAAGCAAACAACCAAAAAAACAAACAAACAGGCAAATCTTTCCTCTTTAAAATGTTATTATTAGTATAGATTTAATAAGGTTCAATATCAATTGGGAAAATCTGTCAGTTTTGGGTAGCTTGACGTACTGGCGTCTGTAATTTTTCTATAAGAAATAGATTGTCCTCGTTTGCTATGAAGTAGACATTTAGTGAGCATGGCAAATTTTCCCTTCTCACTTTTTTTTCGAACTGTCTCTTGTGCTTACTCTAGCGAAAGCCATCAGTATGTCACTTGGGATTTGCTCCCCATCTCAGTTATCCTCCACCATCGTATATTACATTCGTCATTTACGAACAAACGTAAAAAGGAGGTGGATTCGTAAAACACGTTAGGTATATTAATCTTCTTGACGTAAGGAGCGAGTAATGAAAAATGGGTGGTGATAATTTTCCTTATTAATCTGGAAAGGATTCATCATATTAACTTATGTACAGACCCTAGTAAGTACATCAAGCTACCCCAATATGTAAATTTTTTATGATAGTTTTTTTAACTTTACTGCATCTTTAATAAGACACGCCGTACGGCGAGTGTCCACCCTTACATCGTTGGCACTCCCACGATTCGGACAAAGCGTTTCGCTTCGTCGTTTATACCGCGTACATCGAAGGACTGGAACAACTTGCCTGCTGCGGTCTTCCCGTCCGATTATAATGTAGGTGTCTTCAAGGCTAGAGTGAATAGGCTCTTATTAAACTAGTGCACTTCACCATCTCTGATTGCATCTCTGCTTACCATCAGGTGGGATTGCAGTCAAGCACTGGTTTATAATATTAAAAAAAAAACACAACATCACGCCTGTAAACCCCGAAGGGTTAAACAGAGGAATGCCTGGTAGTAGGTAGGTACACTCACATTTCGCCAGTTATGTTTAAGTCCCATGTAATAAGGCGCGCGCCTATTGCCATTCATCGGGCACAAATCCAGACTCCGGGCTGCTACTGATAAATTCCAGATGGAAAAACTTAGTAACAGTGCCCGACCCGGGGATCGTACCCGGGATCTCTTGCTCAGCAGAAGCGCTTGCTTACACTAGACCAACAAGGCAGTAAAAAAATGGGTGGTGATAATTATACGACTGCCCCAAAAAAGGAGTGTTTTTTCTTTATTAATCTTGAAAGAATTCATCATATTATTAACTCATGTAAAGACACCAGTACTTCAAGCTTTTTATTTTTGTTTTAAATATTATAAACTAGTGCTTAACTGCAATCCCACCTGATGGAAAGCAGTGAGGCAATCAATGATGGTGAAGCGCACTAGCTACCTCAATGTGTCAAATTTCTTTAATAGATTTGTAACTTTATAACAAATTGAATAAGGTTCATGTTCAATTGGGAAAATTTAACAGTTTGGGGTAGCTTGATGTGCTGGCGTATGTACTTCCTACCATTGGTCAATATTCAAAGTACACAAAAAAGTTTCTGAAGAAGTTTGTAAGTCATTAGCATCATTCTGTTTTGCTTTGAACGTGAGGCGGTGTGTATTTATAATATTATTTTCTTACATTATTATTACTTTTAAAGGTTTCTGTTTGCTGTCTTCGCTTTTTTTTTCTTTCAGCTATGTTTTCGAGTTGATACTAAGTGATAGCTAAATTGTTTCTGTCAAAGCACGAACATTTGGTATTCTTTTGATTTAAGTACAGACATGAATTGGTTAATGTAAGGTGTGTTATAAAAGAAGACGATATTATAGTCATTTTTCTTTAAGACTTTGTAAATCCTAAGGGTTGGTACGTATCTGACGGAAGATGCGCCGAGCGTATGCGACATAGTACCTCGACGCTCTAACGCATCCTCGGTTCAGTGTGAAAGGTTGAATGTTTTATTATAAATCTACTAGCTGTAACCTGCACGCGTTACTACGCCACAAACTAAAATGAATTTAAAAATTGTTCGTACCAAATCAGAAACCTTCTTTAGCTCTTGCACAACCACTTTACTAAAGACCATGACATGATCGAATGCATAGTTTGCGATTCTATAGAGGACATACAGACAAATATTCATTTTAATCAAAATCAAAAGTCGTTTATTCAAATTAGGCTGAGGATCAGCCCTTTTTGAACGCCGAAATTACATAAGACAGTCCCCCAAAAAGCCCACCCTTCGCCACTTCCTAGTGTTTTTGCTGGGAAGAAGACGTGGCGGAACAAGCTCCCCAGCATCTGTCTGATAAGTTAGAAGAACTTGAATTTACACAGTACCATTAGTTATAATTATAAAATAAGTTATTCACTACATGTTAGCTAGCACACTCAATACACAGAACACCAGTAATATACATATAGCTACCGACATTAATACTAAAAGCAACTGACTAATAAGAAGCCTCCAGGTATAAAGGGTGTGCCGGCTAACATGTGCAGAGTTGGATTAAATCCATAGATCTGCAAGACAATGTAACAAAATGATAAACTAGGATTATCGAAGTTAAATAAAACAAAAAAACAGGTAATAGTTAAACAATACCAAAACCAAAGCCAGCAAGACGAATAATACGCGACGCATTTTCCGTCGTAAGGCTTACCGTAGTTTAGGCCTCTACAGTAACAGTCAGGTTTTTTATTTAAAAAATCATTTTTTTTAATCTTTTTCTTATCGAGTGGTTAGTTAGTAACCTGGTGTCAGAGTTTTAATGCCTCCATGGGCCTCTGACTCGGCATCACATGCCCTCGAGAAATATCTCTCAGGCATGCCGGTTTCCTCACGATGTTTTCCTTCACCGATTTTGAAGCAAGTGATAATTATATAAAACGCACATAAATCCGAAAAGTCACAGGTGCGTGCCTTGGGTTCGAACTCGAGACCTATGATTTGGCAATCCGCCGGTCACGCCAATAGGCTATCACTGCTTGTATATTTTTTGTTTTTTTTTTATAATAAGTTCTTGTTTCCTATTTAAAGAATTTATTTTTATTTTTTTATTTGAATTATTCATTTTATTTCTGTAAAATGTATGTACAACCTTAACTATATTATACAAATACTAAAAAAAAAAACAATAACTAAACCTAACAAAAAATAATTACAAAGCGTCAAAAATTCCTCTGCATCGCTGCCAGCTGGTAAAGTGCCCAAAAGACTTGCGGCATTGCCACGTTGAATGGCAATGCTTAGCCTCTGGCCAAAGTAGGGGCCAGCCCTTGGGTCACGAGAAGCGTCAACCAAACGTTTGCAGATGTCTTTGAAAAGAAGACGAGCACTCGGACCCCACGGCCCAAGAAAAATTAGATACACAATTAATTATTTGAAAGCTCTATTTGGTTTTGTGTTGGCGTAGCGCGAGGTTACAAATTAGATACACATTTAATTATTTGAAAGCTCTTTTTGGTTGGTGTTGGCGTAGCGCGAGGTTACAAATTCCCAGGTCAACAAAGTTGTTTATTTTCTGCTTAGAAACTGTCTGTCGCAGGTCGGGAATTATGCCCAGGAGATGACAAAGAGCAATAGGTTCCCGAGAAAGATTGCTGTACAACAATACACCTGTCACCGACCTGTACAGACGAACCTTATTCTGTTTGACATAAAGTTGAAAAACGATCAAAGAAATTTGACACATTGGGGTAACTTGATGTGCTGGCGTCTGTACCTATAAAGACAGTTACAGCCGCTAAGCCTCTGAATTCTAAAGGTAAAATGAAATTAGAATAATAAAACATAAATAAACGTATCGTTGGGTCTGAGCCTTCTACTTATCAAAATTATTTTTCATATTATAGAGATACTGCGTAATTTTTCCTCAAGTTATTATTTTAAAAAGGAATATCTTGTCGAATATCTTCTTTTCAAAGGCGTTTTGCGTCTGAAGTCTGCTAGTATTATATTTCATCTTCATATATTGAAAAATTCAATTAAAAAGAATACTTGTAAGCGAGGATTATATTTCGTATGTTGAATGGTCTTGATTCTTTCTGAGTAAATGAGCAACAGTGGTTACAATCCTAAAAGTGCCATTCATTTAGTGTAAAGATAATTTGAAACAATTTGAGCGTTTAAAATTTTACCAGTTGGTAACAAAATTAATTTAGAGACTCAGTGCGATATCTTATTAATACTAGCAGACGTCGCGTGGTTTCACTCGTGTTATTCCCGTTCCCATGGGTATACAGGGAAACAAAAGTAGCCTGTCATGTCACCCGAAGGTAGTGTAGCTTCTCGACAGAGAATTTTTCAAATTGTTCCAATAGTTTTTAAGTTTAATCGTTACATACAAACATACAAATCTTTCCTCTTTATAATATTAGCATGTATGATTTAGCTGTCCGGATGCAGAAAAAGTAGTTGATATTGTTTTAGATTTAAATAACCGTAGTATAACTGACCTAAACTATTCATTTTCCTGGTAACTTTACGTAGAACGTAATTAATGGCGAGGCCGAGAGGTATTTCGGAGCTCTTGAGGTATTAAGTTACCAAGCTACGTATACACGCCTATGCATAATTACACACATAAATAACATCGCAGTATGATCCCTAGAGGGGTAAGCTAAGTAACTATTAGTGCCAACGATAAGGGGCAAGCCACTACAGTGCATGATGCCTCTAGTCTTACGGATTAGCAAAAGCTTGTAAATTATGTACGAGCATAATTTCTGCACGAAAAATAGGAGCCTTACTTATATGTACATATAAATACATCTAGAACTTGAAAATAGTATCGATTACAAGTGCAAGTTAAAGTTTCAGAAGACGGTGCTTAGCCAAACTGTAACGAAGAACAGGGAAATCTAAAATTTTATTTAGGTTTATGGTTTTCTTCTTTCATTTTCAAAAAACGTCGCTCCGCTCTGGTGATTTCTCTCTGCCATTTACTAACATTTAAACTCCAATGCACAAACAGTCCAAACCCGGATAAACTACCTTTCAAGCCACACAAATATTTCTGAAACTGTTTGCATTTTAAAACAATTTTTTGTATGCAATAGAAAAAGTAGGTAGCATTATCGATCATACATACATTTTATATACATAAACTCACGTCTTTTTCCCATGGGGGTAGGCAGAAACTATAGAACGCCATATGCTACGATTCTTACATACTTCCTTTGCCTCGTTTACATTCAATGTTGTCATACACACTACGTGCCGGTCAGGTGCGTAATACCCGCTGTACTACGCACCTGACCTTTCTGAAGAACCTCACCAATAAAGTCTATGTATGTCCTTCTAGGGCGTCTCGTACCTACCTATCTATACCTATCTACCTATTATTGATCAATTTTTTGAAATTATAGTTCTTTTCCGAAACTGGTTAAAAACTCAAGATGTTGTAAAACGAGAGGTCAAGGGTCTACCAGTGGATACCTTTTAAAAATCAATGGTCCTTCACCTACTCTTGTGACGCAAAATGGGGGAATGTTACACTTGCAAACGTTACATACCTACCTATTTAAAGTTTCTAATCTAAGTAAAGTATTCGTAATACGTGTTCTAACTTCGAAGAGAACCGAGAAGTGCTGCTCAGGGACAATTAGTCCCCTAATTAAGTACTTACACGGACTAATTTCTTTAAATCCGATTGTTATTAGTAGACGTGACTAGAATCAAGCGGTTAAATCGGAGCTCTTTCAGTCTATTCACATTGTCAACGAGAAAAAACGGTTGTGAAAGCAGACGTGATCATGGCTGGGACAGCCTAGAGACACGATGTCACAAAAGCCCGAGGTACAGAATTACCTAAGGCTATTGTGATGTCGTGTCTGCAATCACAAGTAGAGCAGGTCTAAAGAATAATTATATTGGAGCTTAATGGTTTACGAGGAAAATAGGATCTTTTTTCAGGTTGATCTTGCCTTTTGGCTTTATTTGAATGAAACTATAAACACCCATGAAGTTCCCTAATTAACAAAAATTTGTAATTATTTCTAAAGATTTTATAGAGTTCTGTTCAACTAGTTGAGCTTTCTTCAATGTAAATTATTTATTTAATATGCAATTAGTAGGACATGAAATTCGCTTTTACGCGTCAACTTCTGTTAGGTACGTTTTTTGTTAATGGCCACGCAAATTGTAATGTTCATACGAAACAGTCTTCTGTGTTTATAAGACGAGATTTTGTAATTGATTTATTTAAACTTCGACGAAATTAATCTTGATCAAAATATGTACGGCGCTAACGTACAACTTTTCGGACTGCATTGTCAAATCCCCATTGATGGATCCCCCTGAACAAGATAGATTTTGCAAGATTTAATAAAGAAGTGAAACAAAACTAAAAGGAACCAAGCAAATAACTTATGGAAAGTACGATACTTACGAAGTTTCTGGTTCGTATTTTGTTTCTTTTATTTAATTACGATACGTTACTGAACTTCCTTAACTTCCTAGTGTTGTTCAATAGCGCTTGAACATAGTTAAGTTGTTTCAACTCTTGTAACTTGTTGCTTGGATCTCTTGTGAGTGCAAACTCTCTGCCCTTCAATGGTACTTAGATATATTTGTTTCCTGGTAACATTATCAGGTTTTGGTAATTATTAAATGTTTTTGCAAATAATCATCATAATAAATATACTTACCGGTGGAAAATTTATGAAAACGTGCTACCTTAATAACATCTGTATTTGTAGCTTTTTTCTCTAATCTTGCAGAAACTAGGGTCTTATGAGTTTATGGCTTATGTGCACCAAATGTGACAATGCGAAGATCAAAAATGTAGGTATCTAATAAATTAAATAATACCTAATAAATTATATAAATAGTGTAGTAGTGTATATTAATAGTGTTATAGCGTTTTTCCATCTAGAATTTCTCAGTAGCAGCCTGAAGTCTGGATTAATGCCTGCGTGATGGCAATAGGCTCGCCCCCTATTACATGGGACTTAAACATAACTGGCGAAATGTGGGTGTACTATCAAGTACACCTCTGCCTAGACCTTCGAAGATTACAGGCATGATGTTATGTTAAATACAATAGAAATGTACTTTTCCATTTCATTCATGACAATAAAATAGCAGCATTGCCAAGCAGCTAGAGCAGAGTTTGTTCACAATCCAAGACCGAAGTTACGTATATGTCATCAATTAGAGAAACAGCATGTGGTGTACCCCAAGGAAGTGTCCTTGGGCCCTTGCTGTTTCTTATATATATTAACGACTTGCCAAAATGCACCGATTATCAAACTGTTTTGTTTGCTGATGACAGTACACTACTTGTTCCATGTAAAAATATAGTTACTTACGAAGATGACATAAATAAGGCTATCGTTTGCATAATAAATTGGTTACTTGAAAATAAATTAAAAATTAACATAGATAAAACAAAGCTTATGACATTTTATCAAAGAACAAAAATAAATAACTTAAACATAACTTATGCAGATCAAACTATAACTGAAACAAGCTGTGCTAGATTTTTGGGACTTCACTTGGACACTCACTTAAACTGGAAGTATCATGTAGAAACTGTCTGTAAAAAACTTAACCAGTACTCATATGCACTCTATAATCTAGCCAAGATAGTAAATGAGTCTGTTGTTCTTATCTCTTACAAGGCTTACGTTACATCTGCGTTGCGTTTTGGAATAATATATTGGGGAAATTCAACTGATAAAGAAATTGCGTTTAAGGCCCAAAAAAGATGTTTGCGTGCTGTGTTTAAGCTGAAACCAACTGATAGTTGTATTCCCTATTTTAAAAAAAATAAACTTTTGACATTACCCTCTATGTACATTTTTGAGACAGCAGTATTTGTAAAATCTAATTTCCATTTGTTTGATACATTAAGATCTACGCGACGCAACAGAGAGATATGCGCTAAACCACATAGCACTGCTCTTTTTAAAAAAAGTTTTTTAGGAATGGCACCTAGGATTTATAATAAGATCCCAAAACTAATTAGAGAAACAAAAAATATACACGATTTTAAAAAGGCTTTCCTGGTGGTATTACATGATAAAGCATATTATACGTTGAATGAATACCTAACTGACACACTTTGACTACCATTATTATGTCCTGTTTCTTACCATTAACATTAGAATTTATTAATATTATACTTTATTGGAGATTCTTTTTTGTGTTGTTTTGTGTGTTGACAATTTGAATACTTAAAATTTATTTTATTTTGTTGTATTTTTTGTGGTTTTAATCTCATTTTATTTTATATTATTGTATTTTTGCATGCCTAACTTGGTGCAACACAGTTGACTACGCATTCAAATAACGTCTAGAAATGTATGACTATGTACTGTGTTGAGCAATAAACATTTGAATTTGAATTTGAATTTGAATTTGAATTTGAATTTGCTAATTGTTCCTATTGCCAAAACGACTACGACAGTCCTAAAAAAAGTCAAGTTGGATCTCCGAACATTTTTTCATATTTCACAAGATCACGATCGGCACGTTAATATATTTTTCCGTGTACCCTCCGGCTGGTTTTATTACGAGGGATAAGCACGTAAGTCGCGCATATTTCAACTTGACTAACAAATGTCCGAGCGCCTGCCATAAAGTTCGTGGCATTATGCGCGTTAAACGTAACGATGTGTGCCGTCTGTGTTAGGCGCACAGCAATCAACTGAATACATGAAACTGATTTTCCTAGCGCAAATGGATTGATTTAGCAACTTTAACGACTTTTAAATATAAATATATGTAAACGTAGAATCTTAGCTGTAAAGTTTACAATTAAAACGAATTAATTTTGCCTACTTAAGTAATAACATAGGTATAAAATTCACAAAGTCTGTTGTTTGTTGACGATTAGGTACACGATGATGTGGTCTGTGTGGACTAACTTTTAAGCGGATCTATGTATTTTGTAGGTCAATTCAATTTGTTCCTGTTCATCAAAGGTTGTATCGGTTAAGCCATAGGTAGGTAGGTAATCCTATTTTCGGTTCAGTATTCAAGCATTCAGGGTTCATTTAACTTCTGGATATTTATCTCAATGCAAAATATACCTTTAGTTTTCCAAAAACCTTTATCTAACCTTCATCAAGGATTTTGTTGGTAAGTACTTCCTGAATTGGGTACGCGTCCGTTCCTATCTTTTGCGAAGGAGATATTTCTGATCATAAATGGCGGACGATTAACTTCATGATTTATTACAATATTAAATATGCATTCTTATAATTAATAGAAGTACGAATCAATTCAACTTCATTAAATTCCATTGGTCTAGTGGTCGCAAGTGCCACTGGTGAGCAGGAGGTCTCGGGTTCGATCCCCGGGTCGGGCAAAGCGTTATTGAATTTTAGTAGCATTTCCGAGTCTGCATTGAGCAATTTCTTTACGCTAGTGGGTGCACTTGTAGGTATTATGATTTTTTGAATTATGACTATCTTTTGTAAGTACCTACCTACCTATTGATTTCTATATTGACCTATTGAAGGCCTTAATTGTACATTTTGATAACTTTTTTCCTGTAAGTTCGGATCTATTGATTATCCTAACAATGATTTGTTTTAAAATAACAAAAGGGTCTCAACAATCAGAACAATACCGTTGATATTAAAAAAAATCAAAAGATTGAAAGTTAATATTTTCTTTGTTACTTAACGGAGTTCAAGGAAAAATATTCCCCGTTTAATCGTAATCCAATTAAACGTGATATTGATTTTAGATATAAAATCATTAGATTCAAATCCCTATTCAATTCAGACAGTAGGCACGTGACGATGAGTTTCCAATGCGATTCAAATTGAAAGACGTGGCGCACTCTGTATTGAGAACAATCCAGATTGAATGCTATCCGATAGGCATCACTCTGGCTACTGAATTGATTCAGCGCGACAATTGATATAGCTGTACACCTACGTAGGTGGGTAATATGGATGTAACGAAGAACATCTTAGTGAAGGCAACGGCTGAGACGAAGGTGCTTTTAATTTCTTTTTCTTAAAAAGAAAAAGAATAAAAATAATCTGAAAAATATCACGAACAGCTAGACCCAGGCCAGGCCTGTAGGCCATACAAATCACACAGTCACAGTCAGTTACAGTCTAGTGTGGAAATCTATCAGGCTGAATCAAACAGTAAATTGTATGATTTGTTTAATAAATGATTTATTATTATTAAAATCTTGCAGAGGCGGATGCGGAGTTAAGCGAAAGTTTCGCATTTGCGAAGATACTTTAGTTCCGCTACTTCTTGGCCAGCTTTTTGGGGGGACAGTTTGACATAATTTTGACGTTCTAAAAATGCTCATCCTCTGCTTTTGATACTGATTTAGATTTTGTTCGTACGAAAGTCGGACAAGGATTATATGTAGGTACGTAGACAGGTTCCAGAATAGGTACTATTAAGCTTTTGAATTGGTTCGGCCTTATTTATGACAAACAAACAGGGTTTCGTGTAATCTTCTAAATCAATCTAATTGTACGTCGGAGTATAAAACCGCCATGGGGAAATACAATGGTGCTTTAGAATTTCCGCAACGCTATCGCATCTCGCACCAGTGCCCTTGGAACCGCGCGGTATTCATGTCGATTGCTATACGAATAGACTATATTGCAAATCGTTTTAGTCTAAGAGTGAGATTAGCGAATTAACTTATACTTATGTCCCATACCTATGTTATAACCAGTAGCTGCCTCACATGTCCTTAGAACCTTTAAGTTAAATCTTTAAGTAGATTGGATTGGATGAATACGTTTTATTTAGCTAGCATTAGCTTCAGTACACGAAATCAGTAATTTTAATATTATATTAAATGCTATTAATCAATTTTGATTTAATTTGTAATAGCTAGTCATCAGTAGTTGTGGTAGAGGGTACCAACTAAAGACCATTTTAACGACTCACCTGCACTTAAATTCGTTTTTTTAAGCTTTCTAGCAGTCTTGTTAACCTCTCCAACTAAGCTCTCAAATTTGATGTAAATAAAATGATTTTACGCTAAAATTCTACACGTGTTTCGCATTGCCGTAAAAGTTCGCTTTTAGAGTAACACGGGATGAGTTTCGGCAAACAAGTAATAATTATCTAAGCCTAGCTTGCTTGCTAAGTATTTTTTTCGCTCCCTAAAATGAGAATAGTTTTTTATAGATATACTGCCTTGTGGCGGTATGATCCCAGATCGGGTAAAGCATTATGGAGTTTTTCCATCTGGAATTTCTCTGTAGCAGCCTGGAGGATTAGCGGCTGATTGATGGCAATAGGTTCGTCCCCTATTAAATGTGAGATTGAGACTTAAATATGTATAACTAGCGAAATGTGGGTGTGCTACAGGTACAACTCTGCCTTTCTCCTCGGGGATTACAGCTGTGATGTTAGGACTTTTTTATTTTTAGATAGATACATACATACATGATTTCAGAATGGCTAATGTCTTCTAAGTACTTTGTTGCTATCCTAGCCAGAACAACTAGCTAAGTGTAAGTAACCTTTGCATTAGCACTTAACAAAAGACCTTTGAGATCCCGTTCTCGGTACACATTACGTACATGTAGAAAGGTATATGCATTGAATTAGAAAAGCTTTTCTAATTCAATGGGTATATGAAACCTATTATTTTGATATCAAGTTATTTCAGTTAGTAAGCTTTCGCTTTGCCGTGACCTCCGAGTGTAATCCTACCTACTTACGTTGAAAATCCGATCCTTTTGATTCTTTATACCGTGTTACTTGATCCGCGATTTGCAGTTCCCATCTTTATTTTGACCTACTTTATTGAATTTGCCAACATATACAGGGTTATTTTTCAATGACCGGCCAAATTTTCACAGGGTGTTCTACCCATGAATATGAGCAACTGTCCCTATGGGACCAACTCTGAAATCACGAAAAAAATTCAGCTGTTTCATACAAAAGTTCAATACCTACTCGACTAAAATGTATGAAACATCTGATTTTTTTTCGTTTTTTCAGAGTCGGTCCCATAGTGAAAGTTGTTCATATTCATGGGTAGAACACCCAGTGAAAATTTGGCCGGTCATTGAAAAATAACCCTGTATATAAAGTGGAAAAATATGTGCTGGGTAACAAAAAAAGATTTTAATTAGTTTACGAACTTTTTATAACACTACAATTATAGTGTTCGACGATATATCATTATTTATCACAGTGGCAGACAGAAATAAGGAATCAAAAGTTTTCACACGAGCACATTCTTTATTTTCTATGTGATGTACAGAGGTGGTGAAAGCAAGTTGCGGCGGGGTGCAGGCGAGGGCGGCGGGGCGGGCCCGCGACATGAGGAGCGCGCGCGCAGCCCGCCCCGGCCGCCATGCAGCGCCTGCGCACCACCTTCAAAAGATCTCGTACGCCCACGCCCGCCGACATGAAGACGCAGAGTAGCCTTGAGGTACCCAAGCAGGTAAGCATAAATCTACATATATTTAAGAACATATGATTAAGACGTTGTTGGTCCTATACTAAGTAGCAATAACATATGAACAGTTAGAAAGACTAAAGAGAGCGATTATTGTTATGATTAGACAATTATGACGTTATTAGTTAGACAGCAAAATATCGAATAATGCTTACGTATTGCTACAAAACAACTTAAATTCCGTTCTACAATGGATCTTTAAATTTAAAATCAGGACTGCAAATATACCTAATTGAAAAATCAGGACCTCGGAAGGAGACTCCTGGTAATGGCTTTAAATAACCGAATATGTTTCTCGCATACCTATGCTAATTGGCGCTTTACGTTGTATATTTAACAGATGAATATTTGTAGGTCCGGTCCGCGTCGTTCGATGAGATCCAACTGGAAGCAGTGCGTGGCTCCGGCGCAAGTGTTCTGCTGTCTGTACCTCAGCCAGGTGCCCGCAGCCGCTCCTTCGACTCGGCCGGATCTGATGACTCGGGCACTTATCTCGAGGTAAGTCACACACTTTAATTTGATAAATCTACATTAGGTACATGGGCTGGCACATCTAGCTACTCCAATGTGTCAAATTTCTTTGATAGTTTTTCAACTTTATTTCTAACAGAATAAGGCTTATGTTCGATTGGGAAAATTTATCAATAACATAAAAAGGGCTGGTCAGTCATACTAGGGGTATCGTGTAACCCAGTCCCCTGGACTATGGAGTTCATATAGGCAGTCGCTTTATGTTAAACACTGGTATTCAGTTGCATCTAGACTGAAAGCCGATCCAAATGTACACAATGATGACGTACAGACGCCAGCACATCTCATAAAAATACATATTGGGGTAGATTGATGTGCTGGCTCTATACATAACATCACGAACGATTCCCGGAAGGGTTAGGTAGTGGCACAAGATATTTTTTAAGTACTTACTAGAGGATGGGCCTATTACTTTTATCTCTTTAATTTTTTAATGAAAAAAAGGCCATCCTTCGAGCGAAAGATCGAACAAGCGTCTAAATATCAGCAGTTGTGCTTACGGCTACTAGAACCCTAGAACATCAAGGCAGATGAATTAATACATTAACTGTAGAAGACAAACATCACTTGTTTCAGACTATTCATATAGATAGATTGTTCGGTTAGGTTCATCAGGATGGATGGATGGATGTTTGTTACTCTTTCACGTAAAAACTACTGAATGGATTTTAATGAAATTTGGTATGGAGTTAGCTGACACCCTGGATTGACACATAGGCTACTTTTTATTCCTGTATTCCCACGGGGACGGTACCTACGCGGGTGAAACCGCGGGACGACTTCTAGTAATTTATACAACACTGAGCTCCAAAAATGCAAGAAAACGATTGACAGAATTACCATCGCGATGTTTTATAGTTCACAGGAGCCATGTTATAATTACAATATGCCGAAAACAAATGGAAATATTTAAATTAAACATGTTTTCGAAAACACGGATTCTCAGAAGTTTTAAAATTATTCACTCATTTTTCAAAATTATTGAGAAATTTAATTTAAAACCGATGTTTTTATAATCATGCAATCTTATCAGATAAATCAGAACTTTCCAGTACGCAAATATAAATAATAAAATAAAGCATAACATAGAATACTCTTTATCAAGTACTCCATAAAAAACGTACAAATAATAAGTTGAAGAGATAGTATAATAATGATAAGTTCCTATCGCTTTAGATAAATAAATAAAATATTCCACCACTTTTTCACACAACGCCATTTAGTCCCAAGCTAAGCTAAGAGCTTGTGTTATGGGTACTAAACAGCTGATAAACATACTTATATATTTCTAAATACATACATGAATACATAGATAAATCAATGCAGCTACAACTTCGGGTTTAAATTTTCATTTTCTAAATGAGCCAAGCAACCAAGCTAAGGGCTTACTTGTCTTTCGTGTTATTTCTGATGAAGAGTCCCTCCCAAGAGTTCAAAATTACGTCAACATTAGCTTTGACGTCGGTTTCTCAACGAGATGAATAGACTTTAATGAGTACTTAACTTGCATCAAGCAGTCTTTTGAGATAAATAAGAATAAACAAGGTCCCTTCTCCATAATTTTCCAAGCAAAGACTAAGACTTAACTTAGTTTACAGTGCGTTTCTTTGCTAATTTATTTGTCGCAGTTTCTCCAGCAGAAGTTACAGCCATGAGTGAATTAATGGATTTAGTTAAAGTTTGAAAAGTTCATTACAAAACTCTATCTACTAATTTTCTGAGTGAATGGCACTTGGCTACGAGTAAAGTTACAAAATCATTTATTTTTAACTCCTAGGTTGGTTTTTTTATTATCCTACGAGTTCAGAGAATGGAAACGGTAGTTGGTTACCACATTTCCATTCTAATAAATACTGTTTTTTTTTTCAAAAGAGGAGGACAACCGTGAATGAATACAGAAACGTAAATCTTTAAAGGGATGAATCTAGCTGTGTGAAAGAGCATTATAATATGTCAAGGTTTCCGCGCTGTGCGAGCGAGAACTGTTAGTATAGAACAAAAAAGTGCATGAATATTTTAGGTTCAGGTTTTCAGAAGTTTTTACAAAGTCTCTAAATATTTTTGTATAAAAACCCACATTGATGAAACTAGCAAATTCATAAAGGCGCAAACTCACCCTCACCCGCATCAAACATGTTTTGTGGTATAAAGTCATGTGTAGTAAATAAATGATTGCTTAATTTGCAAATAAAGCCAAGCCAGCTTAACGTCAGGTACCTGTAACAGAAAGCATATTAAATCAGTGCAGCGGGTGACATTTAACACATTACTATTGTGGTCTACGTGAATTTTACCTTGAAATGTAAAGTGGTTTGTATTTTGTGACAGGTTCCACGTCTGTGGTCCCGCCGCCGGTCCGGGAAGGGCACGCCGCCACCATGCGTCCACTGCCGCCACATGGAAACCTGGCTCGCTCGGCGCAGCGAGGAGCGAGTCACGCCCGACCGAGCGCTCGCCTCATCGTCGGCAGAGGACGACGACGAGGAGGACGAGAGCGAACAGGACGTGCCCCAGGTGCTGCTCGCTCCGCCACCGCCGCCGCGAACAATCCTGCCGCCCCCGGTGCACTCGCCGCCGCCAACTCCCGGGGCACCGTCCTTTGAGTTACAACCGCCTGTAGATGAACCGCCCATTAATCCACAACGAAGGCGTTCCATATCAAGACAAGAAGCTTTCTTCGTGGAGCCCACGGGTAGTTCGCTCGAAAATGTTCGTGCATCCGAAGAGGAAGCAGCGAACGCTGCGAAAGACTGCCTGGTTCACGACATTTACTTGGCAGTTCCTGAACTAAAACGTGATCGCGCCGCGTCTGTCGACTCGTGTTTTTCAAAAGTTTCTGGTGGTAGAGCTGAGGAGCTGAATGGTACCGGGAACTCTCTAACTGTTCCCGGAAGTGGACTAAGATCGAGATCTGTAGATATAGTGTTGCCTACGGCCGAACAATCGAGATATAAGGCGTTGGCGTTAACATCTGCTCAGCAAGTGACGTCATCTGCAAATCAGCAGAAGCAGAAAGAACCAGTGCCGCAGAGCGTTCCATCCGCAGAGTGCAGGTTAGTAGTTGCTAGTAATAATACTGAATTTAGAGCATTAAATTTTATTTTACTGTTTTGTTTAATTTATTTACATTTATATTATTTTTGTCTTCGGAAGAATTTATTAAAATAAAGCGATGCAAACTGTGATCCAAGTTTATGACTGGATGATATATAGTTACGAATTTTATAAGACTTTTAATCAGCTGCAAACATTAAACCGGTTAAACATTTAACCAGTAAAGTGTTTTAATAACTGCTTCTCTCCTATTTACGTGTAGCCAACTTAATTGAGCTATAAATTGTTATACTTAATCTCGTAAAAAAAGATGTAAAAGGGTGTTGATTAAGGTTTGGTTCGAGTACCCATGGCATAGAGCACGGAATCGGCGTCGGCAGCGACTAGATTCGCCGGTTCCAACAATATTCATGCCCGCACAATGATCGCTGAGACCATGTACAGCTGTCAGAATTATCACGAGCGATCAGTTTCTATGGTGATGTCCATTCATACGCTTGACTTGTATATTTGTATGGAACGTGTAGACGCCTCAGCGGCCGCCGCTATTGACGGATTTACGTCCGCCATGGCAACTCCGTAGTCTGTGGAGTATAGAAACGGCGGACGTTACGGTCGATTTATGGCTACACCTTCATTTTAGCCTACAACGTACAAGTGGTTTTATTTTGTTTCATTACCTAACGCAGTCTTATAATATGTTCACTCGTACAAAAAGTATCCTAAAATAATGGAGTCATCGACTGTTTTTCTCAAACCTTCTGAAAGGCGTATAATTATTTTTTTGGTAAATTTATTTATTTATACTTTAAGCACCCAAAATTTACATAGGCAGACTTAATGCCTTAGGCATGTTCTACAAGTCAGCGTTGACCTAAATGCTGACTTGTAGAACATGAAACGGAACGGAACGGAATTGCACCTGTTTGTCTCTGCATGACCATGCAGGTGCAATTCCGTAAGAAATTTGAAAGAGTAGTAAACATATATTTTTTTTTTGGTTATATGTAAATAAAAAATACGAATAAATATCACAAACTATTGCATAATATAAGAAATATATACATAAACAACTTAGACACATGAATATGATAAAGATCTCAAGGAAAACCATTAATTAGCGCTCGTGACGATACTACAGCCATTTTTTTGTGAATCTGCTCACGAACCTTCATTGTAAAAGCCAATTGTAATTAAATTGTAGTAGTATTTGCCAAAAATATTGTAGTAGAAATTAAACATGATGTTATGGAGATTTTGTAACAAAAGTTGTTTATTTTCCCTATACCTAATGTAAAAGCAATAACATAAAAAGTTAATCTAACGGAGGATCGATATCGTAATGAAACACATTTAATAAAAAGAATAAATAAACATTGTTTATTAAGGCGCATTCGGCCGCCCGTATAGATAATCTGGCGGACGATTTTGTTTATCTGCCGACAAATTGATTATATACGATCCACTGAACTGAAAGCTCTAATAAGTTATTGGCGATTCTGTTTTTATATCCCTACTTTTATTTTTGGACCATTCTTATTATTTATTGCGTTATAAAATGATAAAAGTGTTGTTATTTTAATCTCAGAACGTATGTATAGCGTATCGGTAACTAAGGCCAAATGTTATTAAATATTTTTACATATAAAATTAGATCCATAAATAGTCTCGTCTGTAAAGTTTTTGCCAAGAAATTATAAATGTCAAACGCAGAAGTGGCATCGTTGGTACGGATTTTTCTTCGTGTTCTTAATTATTTCTACCAGATACAGCTTGCCGAGTTTCTTTTAAGTGGTTAATCGTTTTCACGTTTGCAAAAGCACAATGTTTGGTATTAAAAGAATATACTAATACCAAAACTGTGGTAGGGAGTAATAAATTACAAAAAGACTACTAACGCCTACCCTTTATTACTTCCCATACTTGTTCTGGGAAGAACTGGGAATAACACAAAACTTAACAAAATTATCACTTAATAAATTAATAACGGTGTCACTGACGTATTTAAAGTAAATTTCATGAGTAATTAAGCAGATATTAATTTTCCTACCCAATGATATTATAAGTTAAAAGTTGTAGGTAGGTTACCTAAACAACATTCGATCTTCGAAAACGGCACACTAACGCAAGCATGCGTCCGTTGACGGCGCGACGCGACATTGAGGCCAAGTGTGGCTAGTTAGCCACATTTTAACGTGTCGCTTGCTTAGCGTTTATAACTCCTTTTTTGTTATAATATCATTATTCCTACCTCTATAAATGTTACAGATTCAATAAAATGTATTACCAGTCGCAACGCAATCTATTCAAGGAATGGTATAAATTAACTTATTAGTTATTAATTAATAATGTGAACCAAGTGCCATCGCAATATTGACCTACTAAGAATACTAGAAAATACGGGTTACACAATTCAGTAACAATAAGGAAAAGCATAAATTAAACTGAAAACATTTACCTATAATAATATAAACCTAATTGTAATGCACTCAGGTACAAAGGTTACCGGTGACGGCGGTGACTAACTAAATAATGTACCAGCCAGATACCTACTTAAGAATAGTTGTAGTAATTATTATGTTGCTATTACAAAGTGCAATCAGGAATAACAATCTCATCTGATAAATGTATAATCTGTGTCTCTATGCCAAAGTGAACGTACTCAGCCGCAGTGCAAATAGTTCACGACATTCCGCAGATTCCACGGTTGAATAATGCGGAGCCGTAAACCTCTACTTATGATTATTGTATGTACCTCAAATACCTAGGCAGCCGCGGGATTCTGAGAACACTATGTGAACAATATTTTTCCAAGTCGTTCCCGCATTATTTTTCCAGATAGATGGTACTTTACCACTTGACAGGGCTACGAAGCGGAGATATAAGGATAGTAGATTGCACACATTTTTGCGAAAATCTTATTGTAACAAATAAAGTTGAGTGATTTTCTTCATAAATGAGCTAGCGTAATATTTACAGTACACATGGTAATATGTTTGATCTTCACGACGATCGATGGGACCATTATGTGATAATTGACTTCAAAGGAGTTTCGTTGACTGTTTAATTAGTACATCGTACTACTTCCAGTCTCACAGACATGTGATGATTTAATTGGTTATTTTAGTTGTTTCTCAGAGAAGTATGTACTATGTAGGTACTATCAAAGTTTACTATAGAGATAGACCTTTACGGAAAAATTTAGGGTCAACAAGGAAACAAGCGTTTCTCCTTTGCATATGAGATTTTATTACCATGTTAATCTCATTAACACATTTCCAGTTTTAAACAATACGTTGCGTGCTTTTGAACATGTAAAATGAAAATATTTCGAGCATTTTATTATGTTAAACCGGTTAATAACATTAACATTTTTAAAAGGTAGGAAGGAAAATTTTGAACTTTAATAATTCAGCTTATACAATATTGTTTTTTATTTGTATCTTCTTCGCTCTTGGCATTCTTGGTACAGTGAGTGTCCGAGTAAATTGATGTTAAGAGGATTCTGGCCCGCGCCCTGAACTTAGACTTACGAGTAATAAAAGGTCAGCGAAAACTTCACACAAATGCGCAGAATATATACGGAATTCCATCTTCTTGAATATATAAGGTATTCCACAAAATATTTGCTTGAACTTGGTCATTTTTGGCTTGCGATAGCCGGTACAAAGTTTCCTGTTTTATGTTTGTTGTTTCTCTCTGAGATTTAGGTTTTTTCCGTTTTTCGACATACTAGTATCTTTGTAATGTTGATACTATTATTACGTGCAAAGACATAATATGGTCTGTTACATGTTATCATGTTGTCAGACATGTTTTCATGTTATGAACACATTACATATTAAATTTAATGCAAAACCCATTAGTGCTTAAAAAAGTTTACATATCTCTTGCTCTGTAAGTACACCCTTACACCCCTGAATGCCGGGGTGTATGACTATCATTACAGCATAGGTTTTGGAATTTGAAAAAAGAACTGTCATACTCATACTGCACGAAGAATATTTTTAAAAAGTTATTTTTTTTTTCTCGGTATCGATTAATTACTCGAATCGGAATCTAGACAATTTATTTTATAAAGATTTTATTTTAAATATGGAACTATTTGTTTCCACATCGTATGTTAGATGGAATCGATTTAAAAATCAAACTGGCCAGCAAGATTTGACGCGCTTGCGTGCGTGAAAAAAAAGGCAGTCTACTAGTAGGCGCGAAAGCATCGCGAAAATAATTAATTTTAATTAAATACACATTTTTTTCTTCTTAATAAATGTTCATTGAAACCTACTGTCTTGTTGTTTACTTACCTCACAATCGATATGTAAAGCAGAGTATTTATCTCGGGCATAAGCATCAATTGCATACTCGGGTTAATTAGCGCCTTCGCTTCGCTCAGGCGCCAAAAACCTCGTATGCAATTGATGTCATACAGCCCTTGGTTAATAATCTACTATTATCAATTACTTGTTATTTTTTATCCGTTGTTGTGGCTCGGATAAGTGTTGCATTATTCATCCAAGAAAGGTTTGTGGCTAAATTAAATATATTTTTTTCGTACCACTTGCTCAAAAAAGTGACATTCTATGCACAAAAAGCGAACATAACAATAGTCATTTTTAATCTGTTAAAAACAGGGAAAGAAAATTGTACTGAATTTCATTCATCCCCTAGGGAGAGAATGTGATTTAAATTTGGAATACTTACCGAAATTTATACTGAACTACATCTGTGTTTACACCATTGAGTTTGTATTTAAAGCATTAAACATCTTTTTGAAAAAGGAATACGCATTTAATATGCAGTTATGATTATTAAATAAAATTACGAAAACCGACGAGGCCGTATGAGCTTGATGTCTTTGCTTTTCCGACAAAAAAATATTAGTCTGAATAAAAGTAGAATATGCCGCGTTTTTGTTTTCTTCAAATACATAAACCTTAAGTTTATTTTAATTGATTTTTATAAATAAGTTAATGCTCTAAAAGGACGTTATACTTTTAACTGACATTATTTTTAATATATGCTTATCTCATATTATTATTGTGTTAATTTTTTCGCAAATGGTACGAAAAGTAGAGTATTTTCCTCGGCGATAAAGCTGTCTTAGTCTTGGGTGAACTTAAATCCCTCGCTACACTCAGGACTCGTCTTAAATCCCTCGCTTCGCTCGTGATTTAAGTTTTTAACACCCTCGCTACGCTCGGGAGTAAACCTCGAGTCCTTCGTTACGCTCGCGATTTAAATCGTCACCCGCGACAGAAGACACTGCTTTATCCCCTTGGTTAATAATCTACTATTTTGTAACAATTAATTGAATCAGTTTTCCGCTAAGTAACGGCTGATTTCGCTAATGGATGATTAAAATGATGACTGATATTAAAACGCCAAATTTATTAGTACATAGTTGTAGGTTATTAGAACATTGAATATTAAAATTGAAATAGCATGTTTTTGCACTGCCGTTTAGATCGTAGGTAAATACTTAATATTTAAACACCAATATTTTGGCGTATTAAACCCACCACGGTGCCATTATTTCTTGGCTGAAGTATACTGTAAAAGATAAAGCAAACCTATACCGATTTAATAGTTATTTGAAGGCACACTGTGCACACCTCGATCACGTGAACAAACTGCCGAACAGTGAAAATGAACCACGTCGTGGAAATAAAGTATTGTTTGACTATCAGCGAACCCTTTCACAATATTTGCTCATATTTTGTTCCACTGTTATTACTATCACCTTTACCTTTCTTTATATAACATGCTATATAAGACAACATTATTACAATTTCCATTAAAGCATAAAATGTGTAATTAATATAGGTACTTCTAATTAATGACTCTGTACTTATCTGGAGTTTATTCATAGACATTGACGGCAATAGGTGCATTAGCATGCAGGCCATTACTGGATTAGTTACCAGTCATTAGTTCATTACATCACTTTGATCTGTGTACATCACGCTAATCGAGCTAGGAAATCTCTCAAGGGAGCTTGGTACCTATAATAAACACCTTACACGTGGTACAAAGAGAAGATAGGTGAAGTATAGGGCTCTGCATAGGTATGTTAAAGTTTTAATTTCCAACATCATGTCTTAAAAATTAACTGGCAGTTTCTGCAATCAGATAAAACGACCGTTATATTAGTGGGATCCAAACACTGTTCCTCGAAAAATCACTCTAAATTCTTATTTGTTTTCGTCAATGCTCAATTAAACATAAATCTTACTATAATAATAATAATATTTATTTATAAAAACAGGAATCAGATTGCACTGATACATTGTAAATAATAATTTAAAACATTTGTCATCAGAAGCACAATTTTTTGACTGTATCTTAAGGAATAGGGTTCAGTCATAGTAATTACAGTAACAGTGTCTCTATAACAAGTAAAACAGTGTCGATGTTACAAAGGTAATTATGAATAATGAAGGCTGCTACGAATTTTAAGTGTGTGTGTAAGAGATCGTGTGTTTGAGTTAGTGACTATGAGTATATATGTGTGAGGGTGAGTGTGTGTATGTGTATGTAATTACTATCTTGTATCTAACAGTTTGGACGTACTAAGGTATTTACTGAAATTCTTAGATTTTGCCTAAGTAAGTTGTAAATTAGATTAACATTAACTTGTCACATTCATTAACTTGCTTAAGTATTAACATTCACTTCGAGATTAGTGCATGGATATTTATACCCCAGGCTGTACCAGTTTAGTTTATTATTTTGAAAGACAACATTTGCGGAGGTTGCTTAATGTATTTATGATCTATTTTTCCTACATTGTACTGTTGATAACGGTGCTGATTGTTTATTAACGAAGTGTTTATGTAATATTCTGTATAGTATCAAGCACTTACTATGCCATTGTTTGTTATCCCGAAGAAAAAAAAACACCGTTATAAGTCTTTCAAACCAATTTTAAAAGAACGTGTTGAAGTGCTTATTTAGTTATTGTTTGTAAACATTTAATATTGCTATGACACATACAACGTGTTTTTTTTATATCCTATAACTCTAGGGTATGATTGAGACCATATCAAAGAATCAACTGGCATATGAATTATGTTTCAATCATCCTTTTTTTTACTATCATACAAAATAATTCGACAAAGTCACGATGATTAATATAAAACACCCTCACGTGAAAGAAAAGTGACGTTAGAAAGAAGATTCGTCGTACTGGTGACATTTTTTGAACTAATAAGGTAATAAAAATAATATTAATAATACTTAATAATAATATTCCACGACTATTCACACAACGCCATCTAGTCCCAAGCTAAGCAGAGCTTGTGTTACGGGTACTAAACAACTGATAATTTAATTATGATTGATGATATCTCCGAAACTATGCATTTTTGGACCATCTATTCTAGGAGTTTTAGTATTATTTTTACCTACAGAATATAACCCTAGAGTCATGGAATATAAAAAAAAAACACCTTGTACATATACTTTTTCCAAGAATTTCTTACTGCTTCTCTCAGTGCTGTTTATTGCTTAAAGAAGAAACGGTCATTCAAGATCACCGTCCACGGACGTTAGACACTGACAATCTATTATAATTACTTCTTTTTCTTTAATTTTTTTTTTACACACTAGTATTTTTAGGCTTCCGTAGTCAACTAGGAACCCTTATAGTCGCCATGTCTGTCTGTCCGTCCGTCCGTTCTCGCTTAATCTCTGTGACCGTTAGCACTAGAAAGCTGAAATTTGGTACCACTATGTGTATCAATCACGCCGACAAAGTGGTAAAATAAAAATTGGAAAAAAATGTTTTATTAGGGTAGCCCCCCTATATGCAAAGTGGGAAGTGATTTTTTTTTAATTTCAACCCTAACGTGCGATATATTGTTGGAAAGGTATTTAAAAATAAATAGGGGTTTACTAAAATCATTTTTTGATAATGTCAATAATTTCGGAAATAAAAAAACAATGTGTCCCCCCCCCTCTAACTTTTGAACCTTAAGTTTAGAAAATATGAAAAAAATCTGAAAAGTAGAACTTTATAAGGACTTTCTAGAAAAAAAATTTGGACTTGGATGGAAACAGTTTTTGTACAAAAAAGACAAAAAGTTGTACAAAATAATTTCTGGACTAAGTTTGTAGTATAATCGTATATGCAAGCATTTTGAACAATTATTGTGACGGACGGGAAACTACGGACCCCTACACTGACCGGTTTTTTTCTATTTCGTGGATGAGGCTACTTGAACATTTAAACTCACATACATAAACAGCCGTACCTGAAACAACTACCATACAAATTTGTGTTTGTTTACATGTAGTTTTTTATATCTGATGATGACTTTGCGCCATTTGCGAACATAGGTTCATCAATAACGCTTTACGCAGGTTTTTAAATTCAACTAATGCTATGTCGCCGGAATACTCATCACACGGACGTTACTGTTACTCGAAAAGTGTTTTCCTCGAAAGTTATTTTCAATTTATTTCCGATAACTTATTAAAAAGCGATGTAGGTATTGTTTTTTCCATTTTCTATCAAAAGTGTTATTTTAAGATCCTTGAGTACTGCGAATTGTTTTATGATAGAACGTACTTTGGAGGTACAAGAAATTTGTCAATAGGAAAATTAAATAGCTACGGTACCCAATATCATAAATTATGTGTAAATGTAAAATATATTCGTGGAATAATATTCTTTGAAATGAAAATTTATGTAAGTAACAAGTTTTGCTTAAATAATAGATGGCTGGAGATAAGACTAAATTTTCTGAGAAGCGCCAAGGTTTCTATAGAACTAAATTAGTACTGCATGATTGTTTTAAATCTGTATTTACTCTTGAAAGTAACTTTAAACTATACGATGTTATGAAATAAGCTAGTACCTACGAATTAGTATGTAGTAATAATGGTTCCTGGCACGTGCCCGACTTTACGGGCTACGGGTATCCAATAATTACCTTCAAACTAGTGAATAGAGGTCCTAGTTTTAGCAGTAATCCAAGCCTCGGTTGTTTGCTTTACCCACTCTACTTTAGTAGCAAGCATACAAAGATAAACTTAGCCATAGAGTAAGTTTCATAAAAAAGACACACCTAGAAATTATTCGCTTTTGCTTCAGAGTCAATTGACATATCATTTCCCAAAATCAGCGCAGTAGTTTTTGAGTCACGAACGACAGACACACACAGACAGTAAAACTTATTACCCTTCCTTTTTAACCGATTTAAAAAAAAATATTTGATAGGGTATACTAGAGACAAATGGGACCATATTTGTATCAAAACTCATATCTGATGAGAGATCCTCGAGGAAGAAAAACTGATGAAGAAGACATGCTACGGAACTCTACTTCAACGCATAACAGCAAGCACGGCGCCCGGCAGAGATGTACAGATTAATGTTTAGAAAGAACTTCTCTAGCAATTGTAAACCAATTTCAATGATTCTTTGAAGTTTTAAAAGACCTTCTTTACATACGAAGAAACAAAAAATTGCAAAATAAAAACTTTTTTCCAAAAAAAAAACAACCGACTTCTTAAAAAAACACTAACAGATGAAAAATAGTCGGTGGCCAATAATGAACTAAACAAAACCACCAAAGCCACAGACTACCGAATTTGGAGTTATTTTTCACCAGTTAGTGTTTTTTTAAGAAGTCGGTTGTGTTTTAGAGGTCAGTTCAAATATATGTAAATGCCTAAACTTGATTGAAATTTTAAAATAACTCGAACTCATTATGATCTTCGAAATTAAGGACCCATTACTTGTAAAATCAGACGTGACCAATCGTTGATCTTTATTATAATTAATTTAACGTAATTTTCGTTCAACTTTGTAATTAATAGTCTTCTAAGCACAAAATAAGTAAAAGCGAATTGGAATTTAATGAAGTTTTCTCGTTCAGACTTATTTGATAAGAGAAATTCTCAACAATTTCTAAAAGCCATTAAACGCTTATGGTACTAGCGAATTATTTGTGTTTGTCCTTTTTGTAATTGCATTTTTTTTGGTTCCACGCAATTCTTTTATCTCTGAAGCTTTTACAATATTACGCAGCCATGGTTGACCGACCGTGTTATTCTTTTTAAGAAGATTGCGTTGACTGTAACGAGTTACGGGCAGTCAAATTATGACGCTCGCTGTCGCCGCTTGTGCTGCGTTATACATAGGTATATAATATACGAGTATTTATAAACAATTATTGCAGTCTATAATTATTATTTATTTTACATGTGTCAATGTTGTCATGTGTTCAATTTATATCAAACTGAAAAGGCCAACAGCCTTTTCAGTTTGATATAAATTGAAATATGTTGAGTTATCATTCATAAAATTATACTCTTGTAGAAAAGATATAGCTGTTCAACTTCCCTAAAATTATTTTATTTTATATACTGAGCTGGCCTTCGACGTTACACAGCGCCGCTATTTGCAGGAAATTCTAATTTTTAATTGAGGAAAATTAAGGAATATTACCATGAGCACATTACATTTAAATGTGTGTGTCGAGTAACTCCCAAATTAATTAAAATTCGACATTTACCCTTATTACATATTGGTGTTTTGTATCAAATAAAATAATACATATTTCCTCCTATGTTCCCCTTTACGGAAACAGCCAGAGCCAAATTATTTGAACTTCTTTTTTTAAATGTGGCTCTGGACGGCCGAGCGAGTCTGCAAGCCGCACTATCCATTCGTTGCGGTGGGCTCGGCATCCGCACAATGTCTAGTGTTAGCATACAACAGTATAGCCACATAGATAGAGGAAACTCAGCTCCGGGTCGTTACATGTCTGCGTCTGAGTGCTCCTTGCGAGACTCCACATCACTATCAACGCGGTGAAGTAACCGCCTCCCTCAGCTCTCTCAATACCATGGCATCCTTTTGGACAGAGCGCCCTTTTGGACAACACAGCATTCCACCATTACCGACAGGTTTAAGCTGTTTCGATCGCTCGCGACGATATAACGAGATTAGACGGAATAACTATTAAACCTATGCCTTGTATTGCCTTGTATTGCTGTAGACTGCCTCGTTGGTCTAGTGGTCGCAAGCGCTACTGCTGGGCATGGTCACGGGTTCGAGGCCCGGGTCGGGCAAAGTGTTATTGAGTTTTTCCATCTGGAATTTCTCAGTAGCAGGCCGGAGTCTGGATTTGTGCCTGATTGATGGGAATAGGCTCGCCCCTTTTTACATGGAACTTAAACATAACTGGCGAAATGTGGGTGTACTGACAGGTACACCTCTGCCTAACCCTTCGGGGATTACAAGTGTGATATTATGTTGTTTTGTTTTGCCTTGTAAGTTGGGTAAACTTTCCACGCAGAATGTAGCATGTGTTGATAACCGTGCGCGATATTAATTTAATAAAAATCTAACAGCGCGAATTTAATAACCTCATTGGGAAATATGTTTGAACCGTTTGGGGTGGAAACACTTGGGCCATGGGGTTCGAGTGCTCATCGAGTTTTTCGGGACATCTCAAAGCACTTAGGCGACCCTTCACGTGCCCAAGGGCTGGCTTATTTATCGGCCAAAGAATCAGCATTGCTTTTTAACGTGGCAATGCTGCCTGTCCTTTGGGCAATTTTCTCATTGACAGCGACAGCAAAATGTGTTTAATCATTGCCAGTGTTCTCTTTTAAATAAATAACAAAAAAAAATACAATTCTCAATTTTCACACAACGCCATCAAGACCCAGGCTAAGCATTGTTTGTGTTATGGGTACTAGGCGACTGATGAACATACTTATATAATTCTAAATACATACATATTACTTATGGTTAAATTACACCCAGACACAACACATGATCGTGCTCACATTTGCTCTGGGTGGAAATCGAACCCACGACATTGTGCGTAGCAGTCAGCCACTAACTACTAGATTAACAGGCCAGTCAAAAATTTAATTAAACCATCTCATTTTTGCTCTCTGTGTGTGTGTGCGCATCGTACAACAACAAATAAATATATTTGAGTACGCCTAAATATTTTGGCCATTTATCGCTCCAGACAGAACCACATAATATATTACACATCGCAGGGATGCATGATTGCGTTGATAACTTTTGTTACTTTGATTTTATATTTACGTTAATTTATTGGAACGTTTCTAAACTGTGACTTTACTTTATAAAATATTGTAATTAAAGAAAAGAAATCTTTTAATAGTATAAAATGGCTTTGACGTAAATAGATTTTTAAATCCGACAACAACGATTCACAAATCGATGTCATAATCGCGAATGATAAGTAAGCGTACCTACCTACGCTAAACATAGCGCGCATTTTCCTCTTTCAACTGGAGTGCATGAGAGTTTTCCCGTATTTATCTAATGCTGAGATCAGAATATAAACGTTACATGAAATAGAACATTTTACGTCGTTTCTGGTACGCCGCGGGCTACGCCACTGCGCTCCCCCTTTTCCTTACTAAAGAAAATAGCCATTCAAATTGTGCCTGAAACGTAGACGAGGTTATTATCTATTATATTTATTATATCCAGCTACGTGGGATAGGAACTGAATGAAAAGAGTGCTGTATTTGTTTCTTTCACGCTTTGTTTTCTTGCTTCAACCTTGCCCGTTGGAATCTATTGATACATAAAACATATATGTAGAATGAACAGTGTTTAAAGAGACAGGATGATAAGTAGCCTATGGGTTAATCCAGGGCAAACCTTCATAACTAATTCGTTTAGACAAAAAAACCTTTCAAATATATGACGTGCATCTGACCGCATCAGATATTGGGTTGTCATTTATCAAAGATGAGTAGGTACCTACAACGGATTTCTATATGAAATATTTCGTGATTTGTTTCCCATAAATGAAAGGATGATTACGGAACCCATCCTTTTGTCTATCACCGGGTTGTATATCGGGAATCATAATAGGTTAGCAATAGAAATTTTCACAGAGTGAGTTACATTTCTATTGCCAATAAAAAAATTACATTTAATTTTTTCAAGATAATACGTTCGTGATCTTTTAGTGTGCTAGTAGACCGACATTTTGTCAGTTTTTCCCTGCTAAACAGTCGAAACTATTTCCATGTAAGTAACAGGCGTACAAAAAAGATTCTAAGGAAAAGCTAGTTAATCCGATGTCTTTGAACCCAACATGTCTTAGTTTAACATGTCTTTATTAGTGCGACGGTCGGTGCACGTGAAGTTCAATCTAAGTTTGTTACATCGAATCTTTGCCACAAATCGCTGTTCCGGGGATAGCGAAATAACAATCTATTGTTTTGGTAGATTGTTCCTGGAAGTTTGTTGCGCTAATTCTTCTTCTTAATAAGTACAGCAGGAAGTGGTGTCAGGTCTTATGTAATTCTGACGTTCAAAAAGTAGCATGCTTACTTGCTTACTGACCCTCGGCTTAATTTGGATATGTGTTTGTGGTTCATCTTGGTGGAAGTCAATAATCAAAATTAAAATTCAAAGATTTAAATAAGCAAAGGATCAGCACTTTTCGAACCTCAAAATTACATGAATTTTTAATGTTTTCGGTAGAAAGAAGAATTAATGCTAAACTGCAACACATCTGTCTGATAACTTGAATAAAATATTAACTTTGAATGTTTACAATATAATAATTAGTTAACATTACAAATTAAAACATAGACCGATATGCGCAATAACCAAGAGTCTAGAGCACTCTTTGCTTAAGTAGCTTTCTATTAGCAAAAGAACCTTGCTTGAAAGTGGGCTAACGATTTCAGATTTATATTAATTAAAGGTCCAGGATTCTTTACGATATTTAGCTTTATCGATTTATTTATATAACCACTTATAACTATTATAACAGGTAACTCCGTGATTGTAAATCAGTTGTGACTAAATGGCTTAAAACTAAAACCTACGACGACATTGAGGCCATACTAACATCGCTTCCATGATTTGCTTAGTGCATGAATTAGTGGAGGAAGCTTTTCTCAGCTTCCTCCGATCCCAAAACAATGTCGCAGGGCTAACCTAAACCTTCACTCAGACCTAAACCAAACTGAAACACAAATTTATATCAATACAAACAAATTTGACTCAAACACGACACGATGTACACTCACACTATTTTACACACTCACGCACACTCACACCATAACATACACTTACGCACACACATACACACACACACACACACTTAAAAACCCGCTCACATAAATCACTCAAGCGCGTTCCTTTTCGCTTTTATTATTATTCTTTCTATTGTTATTTAGTTTGCAATTGCATACATTGTATTATGTTAAGTGGAAGAGCGGAGACACCTAACACAAGCATCTTCTTGCTTAAAAGATGATCTCCAATTTATGTTTGTTAAACCTAATGAAATTGCAATAAACATTCTTTTTTTAAGTAGAACCCAATTTAATAGTGAAGCAAACTTAATAATAATAACTTATGTTCTAAAACTAATTACACATAATGTTTGTGAATTCACCCAGTGTACAAACAAAAATCACAAGATGTCAATAAAATCTAAGATAAACATAAAAACCACATTAGTTTATACATATAAATTATTGTCACATTGATACTTGCTCGGAATAGAATAAAATAGAATACTCTTTATTGTACACCATAAATACTTACAAATTATAACTCGGGTCGGGCGTCGGTTTAAAATCTTGTGCATAAGTGGTTTTACTAGCCTGATCTACCAATCCATGACCTTGTATATAAAAAGCCAGGCCTATAATCCCCGGGCCATCACAAATATCATTAACTTGATCTTAAATAATGTCTTTAAAACGATCTGATTTAACCAAAAGCAAGAAACTTTGCGGTTTGAATTCGCAACTTTATGCATAAAAGGTAAGGCCCTATAATCACCGGGCTATCACAAATGATCTTGACCTCAAATAATGTCTTCAAAATTATCTGATATCACGAAAATAAGAAACTTTGCATTTAAAATCCACAACTTTATGCTTGAGAGGCGAGGCCCTATAATCACCGGGCTAAAATGATAAAATTATATTTATTTTTGTAAATAGGTTTTTACAAACAATTTTACACGTCACCTTTTTTAGGAAACATAGGAAATGAGATCGGTATTTCACTATTTGACTATTCTGAGAAGAAACACCGAAAGAAACTCAGAGGTCATAGTCTCTTTTAAAGTCCAGACATTATCTTGGTCAAATCATGTAAAATCCATGCAGATTAGTGTCTGAGATGGTCTTTTGAGGAAAAAACCACAAGAATGAGGGGACCAGATCAGTCAGTGCAAGCATTTGTCAGTAATCGTGAGCTCAACTTGGAACTTGAGGAGCTCCACGTACCGACGAACAATACCAAAGAAAGAACATTTGGGTTGGTCCCATAAAGAACTCAAACTGCCAGACAAAATGTAAAATAAATAAATAAAAGAACTTAAAAAGATTTAGAAACGAAAATCTAAAAAAAAAAGAAGCCACTAGTCCTTAGATTCACAATAAAAAAAAATGTAATATACTTTCAAAGTAAAAATACATGTTACATTTAATGTCTACAGTGTAAATAATAACATAAAAACATTTGATACAAAATCTTGGTCAAATCATGTAAGATCCACGCAGATTAGTGTCTGTGATGGTCTTTTCTTGAGATGGCTTTCACAAATGATCATGATCTGGATCTTAAATAATGTCTCTTAAACGATCTGATTTCCCCAAAAGCAAGAAACTTTGTGGCTAAGCAAAACTTGAAGCTGTAATTAGTGTCTCTGAAGCTGAAACTGCTCAAGGCTACAAACAGCTGAGACACGTTCTTTATGTCTTCCGCGGTCGTATTTTCCGTTCTAACTTATAGCACTATAATAATTTAAGACGCGCTGAAAAGATAAGCTTCCTTTTCTTGCTAAAACTACCGCGAATAAAGAAAATGGGATAAAGTTCTGTAAGAAGAAGAATATTGTGATGTGAAATAGAGAAAAGGTTGCAGGTTTCAAGATTTATATTAACATAATGATGTTGGTAGGTGTATTATAAGATAATTGAAAGTATAATACTAAAGGTAGTGCACAAAATACCTAGACATTTTCATGATCACTATCTCACCTGATGGTAAGCGATGATTCGGTCGACGACGAAGCACGCTTGCCTAAAAGTAACCTGTTCTCTCTTGACTTAAAGACCCTAAGTTGTAGCTATTAGGAAACACCGATTATGGCAGGGAATTCCACTCCTTAGCTGGTACGTATGGGAGCGATGCCCACCATGTAACGGTGGCGCAGTGTCCGCCGTATGGCTAGTGGTCCGATGATGAAAAGGATCAGTTTACGTTTCTTATTTCTAAGTCGACTCATCTAGGAACTTAGTAATTATAATTAGAAAAGATTTGATTTTTATTTGTTTGTAATGGACTCAAAAACAACTTATTTTAACAGATTTATTCCTTTTTAAAATTTCTTTACCTATGGAACGCTAAGTTATTAGTGGCTATATATATTATATAATTTTCGAAATCTTGATGGGGTGAAGGGGATGTTAAAGTTCGAAGAGAAAAAGTACGAAAATCACGCGTGTGGATTCGCGGGCGACGTGCTAGTAGCATTAATTACATGCATTTTTATAAAGCGAGGTTGCATTCACTTTTTACTTTTTTGTATCTCTGTAACAACAAAAAATATAACAATAACAATATTTCACAACTTTTACACAATGCCACCTTGCCCTAAGCTAAGCAGAGCTTGTGTTATGGTTACTCAACAACTGATAAACATACTTATATATTTCTAAATACTTACATATTATACTCAGACATAGAACAAATGATCGTGTTCATCACTCAAATGTTTGTTCTGGGTGGGAATCGAACCCACGACCTCTAGCATAGCAGCCAGGGCCACTAACTACTAAACCAACAGGCTAGTCTGTATTTCTAGTCAAATAAAAATGATATAAAACACATATTAACATAATTGCTTCATAATTTTGCCACCACTGATACACTATTAAAATAATTACTAAGAAAAAGTACATTACAGATTGTAACCAAGGCTTAATAATAGTGTGTTTAAAGGATGGAAAAGATGCAAATGAAACAGAAAATGGTATCTTATCAATAATTCAGAGGGCACAGAACTGATTACCGGTTCCCGGATTGAATCCCGATGGACCCTACAGGTACTTTTAACTCCGCCAACATTGGTTGGTACATCTCCACAATATACTTAGCCTAGATGAGAGAGTACTTAAAGTAAAATGAAACAAAGTGTAGTAATGTAATGAAACAAGAGCAGTTGATTATGCATGTGTTTCCGTTAATTCTTATTAGTGTTGGCTTTCAAACTTAAGTACCTATGTAAATCTCCGTAGTCAGATAGCAGAACACCGACCTCAGCTCTAGTTAAAAAATGTAATTTAAAAGTGTTTTTATGAACTCAGAAATAAATATAATTTATCATTTAATTTTATTTACATCCAAATGAAAGCAAATGGAAATGAATTCGGTTTCATTTAGGCGGTGTTTAGTCGTTAGAAATGAAAATAATAACGAAGGACTGTACGTGAAAAAGTGCTCTGATTTTCATCTCGATGAGGATCGGACTGGGAACATCACATTCTTTCTTAAATGAAAGCCTAGAAATATGTTATTCCGAAATATAAGTTAAAGTTATGTACAGAGGCAGCACATCAAACTACTCAAATGTGTCAAATTTATCTGCTACTTTTTCCACTTTATTACATACAGAATAAGATTCATGTTCGATTGGGAAAATTAGGCAGTTTGATACTTTTGCTTTTTGTGCTGATTGATATCCGTTCAGCCATTTTTGCATAAAGTAGTAACAAACGCAGACATTTCACATTTAAGTAGGTTAGGACCCTAGTCATTTTGAGTAGGTTAGATGCTACTGATCCTATTAATTTTGAATATGTGTAAATTTGTCTAATTTCTAAGATATTTGGATATTTGTTACTCACTCACGCGCAAACTGTGGAACAGATTTTGATGGACGTTGGCATTAAGATATTTTGTTTCCTGGATAGGATATGATATTTTTTTCCATAGTAATATGTTCTCTTGGGATAATCTTGGAAAATGTATTTTTCACAAAGTAGTGTACATTATATTTGCAATGTATTTTACGCAAAAAACTTGCATAAAGTACAGATGAATAAATACTGCATATAGTCTCTTAGTATGTAACAATCGAACAGCAGGACGAGTTTTGTTTTTTGTCTATTGTCAAAGGAACCCTAAACGCCATCTTTGTATAGTATCTGTAGCGCAATATCCCGCATAAAAGCAGGCATGAAACTTAAAAGCACGCGTGATAAATACGCTGCACTCTGAACCTAAACGGCATCGCTTTTAAGGCTAGATTACGGGGAAGTGTGTCGAGAACTGTTTTTGAATAGACGGTTTCATTGTGCTAATATACATTACAATTCACAATGGTAGGAACTCATGCGTTAAAGGTTCTTAAATATTTGCATGTCTTAATTAACGTGTTATAGAATACAGAGATTTGTGCTCGTCTCAATCAAATTAATTTACATTGTTGAGAGCTTAATTACGCATGTGTGAAAACTCTGCTGGATATTATGGAAATACGGGCGAAGAGTCGCTTTTCATTCAGTTTTTAATGAAATACCTCGCTGTTTTGATTGTGCCACTGTCAGAAATTTGCTGCTGACGAACCTCAGATCATTAATGAATGGGAACACTTGATGTTGGAGATCTCTAGTGCTCGTTTGTAAAAAATGTCCCCATAAAAACTTGGGTAAAGTAAGCTGGGGGTGGATTCCTTAATAAGCTGGGTGACACTACCAGCAAACTCCATAGGTCACTTTCAAATCTATCGGCTGTTGTAAAGCGACTGATCTACGTTGCCACATAAATCATGGATTTACCTGCAATCATTGTCCACTTAGTTATTCTGAATACTAAAAATGTACTAAAGTGCACTACCGACTCGTTTACTTAACACAAACTATAAAGTAATTAATTTAATTATTCAAACATCGTTACCAGGAACTAACAAACCCTGAACGTAGGTACGTACGTAGCTTCATGCCCACAATGTTTCTACCGCAGCGTCCCCATTAGTTGGCTTTCATTTTAAATAGGATTTAAGCTTCGAATAACACACGTCGGTTTATTATAATAGCAGGCTTGGTATTGAGTTATTTTTATAACCATAAAACCACATGAAACACGAAATTTAACTTCTATATAAACTGAAAATACTATTCGTAGGGATCTAGAGTTTATTTACCTATGTCTGAGATAGACAAAAATAGACCTCATTATAATACGTTCTAGCCGAAGCTAGATCTGTGCATAAAGCTATTCATCTACTAACTCAACTCTGGCAAAAAGCACGAAGCAATCTTCTTGGTTCTGTCTTCTTTATTATTTAAATATAATAAAAACAATATTGCACTTTATTACAACATAACATACCAACATATGACACAAAAACACTCGTAAATAAATTATGAAACGTTGACGCTTTTCAACATGTATTTATGGACGAAAAACGAGGGGACGAAAATCGTAAATTACAAAGCCAAATTGATATTGATAAAGGACTTTCAGATGCTTGACGTTATATTGGACCCACATCATACACGTAGACACGACAAACAAAACGCATACATATAGAGTGAAACCCTTCCATATTCCACTTTAATCGTAGGCACCTTCACAGGCTACATTAATTTTTCTGGATTATAATATTAGATTTATTTATTTAGTACCTACATGGAGAAGGCCATGGATGACGAGTACCTACTATACAACGTGTTTTTTTTTTGATATCCCATAACTCTAGGGTATGATTGAGACCATATCAAAGAATCAACTAGCATATGAATTATGTTTCAATCATCCTTTTTTTTATAGTATCTTACAAAATAATTCGACAAAGTCACGACGATTAATGTAAAACACCCTTACGTAAAAGAAAAGTGACGTTAGAAAGAAGATTCGTCGTACTGGTGACAATTTTTGAACTAATTAGGTAATAAAAATAATGTTAATAATTCTTAATATCTCAGAGCTTGTGTTACGGGTACTAAATAACTGATAATTTAATTATGATTGATGATATCTCCAAAACTATGCATTTATGGACCATCTATTCTAGGAGTTTTAGTATTATTTTTACCTACAGAATATAACCATACTTCACGTCGGGGTACCAATTAAGTAAAGAATGTTCCTAGTACCTACTTGTAGGTATGTAGGTACTTATTTTAACGGTACCCCGACGTTACGTAAAATTTCATGGCTAAAGTGTTATTTTTAACTTTTTAAATGTTTTACTTTTTTGCGGTGGGGGTTTTTTAAATTTTAAATTTAATTTTTATTTTAAAATTTTTAAACGCATTACTTTTGTTTTATAGATACGACTGTTGTGAGATTTTTTCAGTGCATTGTGTTTAGAATCAAATGCTGGTTAAAATGAATCCAAACATGACATATCTGCTGTTTTTTTTTCCAAGAGTGTATTGGTCTGCTAGATATCCTGGCTGCATCAGACCAAATACACCATAATGTTGCTTATTAATATTACACACATGGGTGTTTGTAACTTTAAGACACACATACGTTTTTAAGTAAAGTTAATATCCATAGACGTCTAAAATAGCAACGGTAGCTAACACAAAAGAGCTGATAACCTTGAAACGGCTAAACCGATTTTGATGAATTATGTTTAAGAACCATCGCAAGAAACCCTGTTTTCAACTAAATCGGTTCACCCGTTTGGGCGCTACGGTGCCACAGACAGACAGACAGACAGACAGACAGACAGACAGACAGACAGACAGACAGACAGACAGACAGAGAGGCAGACAGACAGACAGACAGACAGACACACACACACACGGTGAAACTTATAACACCCCTCTTTTTGCGTCGGGGGTTAAAAAGAAACCATAGTCACCAGAAAGCCTATTACAAATCCACACATGAATTATGTTATTTTTTATATAGAGTGAACCTTGATTTATTTATTTATTAATTATTAATATAGTCATTTACAACTGTTATTACATTATTTTTAATTTTCCTGGCTAAAGGCTGGCTATTTCCAAAATACATAAAGTAAATTAATATCGAGCAAACCGTATTCGTTTTTGTAAGTATGCCGTGTTTGGTAGGAAATGGTGTTTCTCGTCCGCCGGAGATTTCAATAATAGAAAGAAGCAAAGTCTGCGAAACTAAATTAGTTAATTAAAATCTTTATTTAACTGCAAGTCGTTAAGGTATTAGAAGTTAGAAATTACGAACACTTCAATTATACACATTGTTGTATTCCGCGCAGATTAGCTACATTGTTTATTGCGTTAAACTCAACATTGTCCGATTGAAAACCATACTCCCTTGGTATATAAGAGCGGCTGATTAAAGCTAAGACGACAGAGACAATGGTGTATTGTCAGTGGTTTCCATGGAAATGAAACTGAGAGGGAAATAACTTTGCAGATCATGATCAAAGTTTTCTGCATGCTGACATGCAATTTAAAGTTACAGAAGTTATCAGAGGTATTTATTGTAATTACAAATAAGAAATTACTATATAGAACATCTACACATAATAAAAACAAAAAAAAAGTAAAAGAATTATAGTGCGTCGAAAAATTTATCGGCATCGCTGTCAACGGGAAACGTGCCCAAAAGACTGGCCGCACAGCCACATTGAATGGCAATGCTGATTCTCTGACCAAAATAGAGGCCAGACTTCTGGTCACGTGAAGAGTCGACCAACCGCTTGGCGATGTCCCGGAAACTAAATGGGTACTCGGACCCCATGGCCCGCATTTTTAATTTATTTTGGAAGCACACAATCATTTTAACTTTGCTAGATTTGGGTATTTTTTAATGAATGCGCTTTCATTCCAGATTCGAAGTATTGTCTCACCATCAATAGCGAAACAGCAGGGTAGGTAGGTACACAATTCAATGGTTCTCCGAATCCCACATACAATTTTGATTTTTCATTATGAGCTTCAAATTGTAAAAACATTCGTTCATTTTCTCATAATAGAGGGAAATATCAATATATTTTATTGCGCAAAAATAGCTCGCCAAAATATATGCGTAGTTATTTACTATTCATGAGAGGAAATTGGAATACTTCATACGCAGGTTCCTGTGAGTACTTACTTATTTTATACAACTTATCTATAGTATTTAAATGCTTACAAATATTTATTAGGTATTTGCTAAATTAAGAGAAATGTTATGTCTATAGGCCGACCGTTTAACTCGCGTATCGCCTGCGCGGTAAGAAGGGAGCGGGGGCGGGTAATAGGTAATAGGTAATTAAATTATCTATAAATAGGTACATTTATGCAATGTATATACATAATACTTATGTGTGCATTTTCATAAATTTGAAAATGCAGACATAATTAAAGGACATTGCCCAAAACACAATATCCTACACTACAAACCTCAATTTGTATTGTATACTCATGTTTTGCAAATAAATTATTTTATAACTTTTAAAATATAAAGGCATTTCCAAATTTCAGTTTTTATTTTATTAAAAGCTTCGCGCATTTTAAGCCTTCGGCATTTTCAGCCAGTTCACTATGCTGGCGGTTTATTGTGCAGTACATTATATCGAAAATTCTAACGAACTGTAATTTAACCGTTAAATTTATAAGGCTACTGTACCAGCGCGGCGGGCGGTACTAATTAAAACTTGTCTGTTGCTGTTTGCAGTAAGACGTCGGACATCTCTTGTTAAATTTATGGCATTTATAAATTAACCAGGTCGTGTGAACTGCTGCATGTTGCCAATTATGGTTTCTGATCGAGGTTACTAAAATCTATAATTCCCGGAAAATTTTGCGTCCCTCAAGACAAAGTAGTGAGTCGTAATTGTCCTATGTATGTCAATAATTGCAACATTTCGCACACTGTAACCTATGTTTACAAATAAAGACTATTCATTGATTGATTGATTGAGAGAAATGGTTCAAAAACTCGTGAAATTGAGTAATTTGTCAATGCTTGCATGGACTGATCTGGTCAACTCATATCTGTGTGGTTCTTTCCTCAAAAAACCATTATCAGACACAAATCTGCATGGTTCCGACATAATCTGTCTGAAGATAATGTCTGGACTTTGAAACAGACTGTGACCTCTGAGTTTCTTTCGGTGTTTCTTTTTAGAGTAGTTAGATAGTGAAATACCGATCTCATCTTCTAATTACAAAATGACATGTATTTGTATGAACCTAGAAATAAATACCTATATAAAAAAATATTATTAACGGTCATGGTCATAAGCAAATCGTCTTGATACCGAACTTTTTGGTATCTAATGCTTTGAAACAGCATCTGTTGCTTGTAATCTTTGTAATATAAAAAGACAACAACAAAAATCAACGCGTCAATATTTTAGTTTGTGTTTAAACTTAACATCCTTAACTACTGCAGACACTTCTTATTTTAAGGCGATTCCAGATTTTCGTAAGTTCCCTAGTCAAAAGTCAAATCGAAGCAATTATAACAACGTTATTACTATACCATAATAATTTTAAACACCAATATCGAAATAATTTTCGGACATTTAAATATAAAGGAATCCTGACTGTATAATGGTGATCAGACAAATCTCATGTGTGCATATCATAACGATTGCATATGTTTTTTAATTGGTAGAATTTCGTCGAACACTCAATTATTCCCGGGAATTCCTAGTAGAAAAAATCATGCCTCCCAAAAGATTTAAATTAGAAACCCAATTGCTGACGTTTACGTTCTGCGCAGCGCCTGCGTCCCTCCGCCATGCCGTGCCAGCCTCTATTGTACATTCATCCATTGTTCTGCAAATTGCGAAACATTTTAAGCCCTACTTCTAGATAAAAGAAGCGACTTTTATCACCGCTACATGGAGAAACAATTATGAAAAGAATTTCATCCAGTGGAATACGAGTAGCTTTTAAATAAGTTGAACAAAGGTCAAAGTAGTTTTCTAAAGTCGTGTCCTTAAAAACTCTTATTGTATATGCCTCTCATCGGCCATTGAGTTGAAACAGATTTAATATTTCTCAATAGTGCTGAATATTGAATTTATTTAATAGCTTTCAAGTAGATATTTTGCAGTTAAATCTTTAACAGCCCAATGGTATTTAAGAGTTCAAATTGCTCTTTAATTAATAAGAAGCAGCTTATTAAATAAAATAAATTGCAATAGTAATTTTCAAATTCATAGGGGTTTTTTTTGTATGAATCGAGTTGAAAAAAAAAACGAGTTGATCACTTACATTACGCGGCGTCCGCTGATTAAATTCTTAAAATACAACAACACAAGTATTTTTTGGCTTTAAAATAACTTCAAGAAGATTTTCGGGCCAATTTGCACTAATTTTATGAAGAGAAAAGAGTAGATTTTTTGTCTGTTTGTTTGGCTTCAATTCAAAAACCACACAACTGATTTTAGAACTTCTTTCACCATTATTAAGCTATATTTTATTATAAAAAACTGCGAGGGGGTAAAAAGGATGAAGTTCAAAGGTGTAATTCTTGCGCAAGAAGTCGCGAGCGAAGTTCTGCATAGTACTTACCTAAGGTTTAGTTTAGAGTGCGAAGCTGTACCAAATAGCATTAGCATAATGTGCCTTTAATGAGATACAATTACAGCTTGCCATTTGCTCGTTTTATTTAAGTTATAACGTAGAAATCATTATGAATATTGGCATTAATCAGTCACGTTTAGGACTTCAATTGTTGAAGTCAGATTCATAGTAGCTCCACGGTGAATACTGGTAATCATCTACATCAGTTAGAATAGAGGTTAAAAAGAAAAAGGTTGACAATATCATTTGCCTAGCCATTACCCGACTATGTTGAACTCGGTTTCGGGTCCTCCACGATTATGACATAATAAATAGAACAGGGATTCGGATTTATATGTAGGTACGTAAGATTACCTAGGACAGGTACCGTTGAAGAATGAATTTAACAATATTCTCCTACATGGAAAGTTTGTGAATTTTTCTTCATATTGTCACGGTTAAATAATTATGTACTGCTAAGTGCTTATCTTCCTATTGGAGCAAGTCACAGGCAAATCCTTATAGTCAACTATGTTATAAAAACATCAAGATCATTGCCTTAAAATAGATTGTGCAATTTGTTATAAGTATGTGTGTGTTGTGTGTCGGATTGAAAACAATATGTTGTGGATGTGTCGGTTCGAACAAACAAAGTGTTGGACATTGACACGCTGTGACGTGAAAACACGTGGAACTAGACACGAACATAAACTCCCACAATAATAAACTAGGCAGTAGTAAACGTATGCCTTATTTAAACCTGGTCATTGTTTAAACTTAGGATTAATAAAATTGTTATGGGGGATTTTATTGACCCATAGTTAAATAACGAGTTTGAAATAATAAAAATGTTCGGGGTAATAAATGCATTTAATTTTTTTTACGATGGTTTTTTTAATAATATTCACACTTTATATTGTAACTTCGATTGCACATAACTTAGGTTAAATATGAAAATAAGTAACTGCTGATATAAGTATGCTTCAAATCAAATCAAATCAAATCATTTATTGTATGAAATATGGGTACACAAATGGATGAAATAATTGCTTGGAAAATAATTGCTTCGAAATCTCACAGAACTGACTTGATTGTATGTATTATATTGGTAATATATTTTTTATTGTTATATACTTCTTACTTAAGTAAGTCCAGTAACAAAATATTTTTTTGTAGCGACTACAACTTCAAAAATCACCACCACCGGCTATTATGGGTGGTTTTTTGTTGTTCAAGTGTTACTACTGTAATACGAATTAGCTATGTTATTGTAAAGAAAAACATGTGCTAATACGTCGTCATATCCAAACCAAGAAACATTCAGGCACAGCAAACAATGTCAAGAATGTAGCCATTTTCTTCCGTGTTTATCTCGCGAACATTTTTATTGTACCCACTTAAAATAGACGTGTCACCCGAAGTGGTCGGTCACGCGCATATTTGTGGGCTATATATAGCTCTATCAGTTGGCAAATGTCCTGGCGATTCCGGCGCTCGCGCACTCCACGCTAAATGTCGCGTGCTCTCGCGCCGCCCGCCGCGAGCTCCGTTATTTATTTTTGGCCACCGACATGGAGATTGACGCGTAAATCTTACTTCCATCGATTGCTGGTACTAAATCTGTTAACAGAAGCGCTCCTCTATCTGCAACTGCGATAAATATTCAATGATTGTTGTCTACGTAGCATTTACGTCAGAGCTACGTCAGTTTTCCTTGCATGTACGGAACAAGACAGACGTGTGTAATCACATGCCTGGCCTTCAAGTGCCACTCAGCTTTGTAACCCTATTATGTTTGACAAAGGCTTAGTGTAGCCAAAGGCGCACATGACGCAACGTTGCGAGCATGTAGCATGTATTGAGCATATTTTTTTATCATCGAATATTTTACATGAAATCGATGCTCAAAACCAGGTTTAGAAAATTAACTAGACTAGTCTGTAACTTACGAACACACCTATATTTTACAATAGCGACCTGTCCAGGCTTTGCATGGGTGTATTTAAAAACAGACATCTATCGTAGAAGCCTTAATTTTCAAGGCAATTGGATAAAAGAAATACAAAAAAAAAATTGTCTGAAACGAAATGACTTCTATAAATATATGTATGCCTTCGGGTATAAAATAGCGCGCTTGTAATTTCATTGTTTATTACAACTAATTACTGTACTTAACTGTGTAAACAAATGAATAGGTAAATGACTTATGATATATTGGTGCAGCTCTTTGACGTGAAATCAATATTTTTGGCAATTGATTTTTATGAATATAGACCAGCAGTGGGACTCTGGTCAAATCACCGCGTGGAAATGTAGGCATAGTGAGGGCGAATTGAGCTGTCATTCCATACTAATGCATGGCATTGACAGTTCACTTCACTCAAGTTTTCACGGCGTGACTTTTACTGAATCGACCTATTGATCAGATATAAACATTCATTTTCCAAGGGGGTGGTCGGCAGAAACTAGATTTAAACAGGGGTACCCCCTGTATAAATCGTAGCTAGATTGCTAGCAGTCATTCCTTTGCTTCGTCTGCGTTCAAACACGTAATCAAGGCGCTGATAAAGCACTGTAGGTACCTATTTGTCTCTTTAGAAGGGGCACTAACTAGATCCAGTCTATGTGTATACACATACATACATAGACTGGATGGCCATCTAGAGCGTTCCTTCCGGTCACGGTGGTTTCTCAGCAGCATCCGTGTATATAAATCTAAGTGCATAATCAAGTGCCCAGGTATATTTTAAATTTTAGTTTCAACATTTTTTCGACTCGTAATGTTCTCACTCCTTCTTTCGGGGTTTTATTTAATAAGCAATTAATTAAATAGGTACCTTATATTATAGCGACCCTTTATGAAGCTCATAAGTCGAACCTACTTAAAATTAACAGTCATATTATTTAACCCGTTTCACTTAATGCTTGATGAAAAGTAATATCCCTTAAATATTTATTATTACATCGTAAAACAACACGCCATACAAAATGCAATTAACGCAAAAGCTTGACATTATCGAAACACGCGGTTTCAGTAAAAAAATACATTACACAAATAAATAAAATGATAAAATATACATTTTATCATTTTATTTATTTGTGTAATGTATTTTTTTCATACACTGGACGGACGAAATAATGTTAATATGACGTTCAAGTTTTATTAATTTTTAAAGCATTTTTTTGTGACAACCGAATTATACTGTATGAGAATGGAGTTTTCCTGATTGAGTTTCCTGAGTTTGCCTATTCTAAAACAGTTGCTCAATCGGAAATACTCCTAGACAATGCACTTTGAATGAATGACAATATTGTTTTATTTTTTATCATTTTCAATTACGTTTCGTTCACTTTGTCATCAGTTTTATAATTGAGATTGTAAGTAAGAACGACTGGTTCTAATTGCATTTCCTAGTTAGGTACATAACCTAATCTAAAATAAAAACACAACTACAGTGTTAATAATGTCTTGCAACCGACAACAGACGTAATAAGAAAAATAATAGTCCCAGCTTAGTAATAAAGCGCAGTAGTTGTGGAACACCGAGCACAGCTCATTAATACTGAAAAAATCCCAACTACATTTATATAGTGTTTTTGTTACCCAGTCCGTTGGTGCAAATATTCATAACTGTTCCCGCGATAGTACCTACTGGCTAACAAGTTAATCCCGCTTAATTGGAGTAATTAAACACAAACCCGGGTTATTTTTAGGCATCTTTACATTATGAACTATGTAAATTTATTTGTGAAACAATGGAAATTACTGTAGGTGGTGGATATGACGTGACGAGGAACGTAGGCAATTAATATTGTTGTTTATACATCACCCATTCACCCGTTTGAAGAACTTTGTGGGGAATGTTTTCATTTGTTCGTAATTAATTTGGATACAATCAATTTGGAAACTGTAGGAGTTTTTAGATGAGAGAGACGAGAATTTGGCAGTTCGACAAAAAAAAAACAAATCAGTTTACATTTTTTATACTGCTTCTTCACCTCATGCTTATGCAGGTTCGCTTTCCGGGACGGGACAAGCGTTTTTGACTTTTATTTTCTGAATTTTCTCAATCGCAGCCCGGATTCCCAATTTTTAGCACCTTCGGCCCTTATTACATGGGACTTAAACATAAATGATATTTATTTCTGTAAATGGGTTCATATAAACACTTTTACATGCCATTTTTTTTTAAAAGAAGAGGTCGGTATTTCTCTATCTGACTACTCTGAGAAGAAACACCGAAAGAAACTCAGAGGTCACAGTCTCAGACATTATCCAGACATTATCTTGGTCAGATTATGTAAGAACCATGCATATTTGTGGCTGATAAATGGTCTTTTGAGAACCACACAGATATGAGTGGACCAGATAAGTAAGACCATAAGTTAATGTTATGGTCGTTATTTATAATATCAAAACTAAGAATAAGATTTCGCTTTGAATCCCTTTGAATCGCTTTGAATCTTTGAATCCCTTTTTAAGAAAATTAAGCGCAAGAAATAGTGTAAGAATTGGCATAGTGTAAGATTATGTGGAGGAGTAAATAATGCTAAATGTTAGAATTTATTAAAATTGAATTAAATATATTTTTAGCAACTCTATGCCTTTTTTTTTGAAAAATGTTGTTCACTATTTTTTGATCAACCTTTTTGAAATAAAATTTTCAAATTAACTTTTGAAAATCAAAGAAAATATAACGTGTGAGTTGATATTGACCACAAAAATTAAAGGCAAAGCTCGCAAATGAACCGCTTGGTTCGTTTAGGAATGTCCGTGCAAGAAGCGTGGGCCCAATGCGAACAACTTAAACACCGCAACCAGTCCTCTCCAGGTATTGACCAGGAAAAAAGATCGTTGCAATATAAGCAAACGCAATCCTCTTCGTCATCTTGAGCGTTGTTTAGCAAATTTTCTTCTTCACTGTCTTCTTCGAATAAGGTTTTGGTAACCTAACCACATCAGGTGGAAAAGTAGCTTTCCATAATCCTAGACCCTTGCACTGGACTCCAAAGTTTTGTTACTATTCGAAGCATATCTTCTGAGAGTTGCTTGTGGCACTCCAGAAGTTTTAGACACCAAGAGCCAACCCATTTTATTACTGAGAACTGCTTCTATAGCTTTACGCATTGATTCCTCACTCCAGGATTGGCGATCAGTTTTACGCTTATAATAATTATTGGTATATCTGTAAAGAAATTAACATCGTTGAATAAAGGTACAATTAGTTCATTGAGTTCTTATGGACAAAACGACATACCTATGTCATTTTGTCCATATAGCGTTATAAAAAATCAAAATTCAATAATAAATGCAAAATGAGTATTATTTACGGAAAAAGTTATTTAAATGTAACAATAAGTACTTAACGGGTGCAATAAATGTACACGCAAATTAAAATCATGAACAATATAACATTAATACATAAAACTTCATCCAATAACAAAAAACTCGTAACTTACTAATGTTAGTCGTCAACCATGACACCCGAATGAAAGACTGGCGCGAGTTCGCGATTTGACAGGTTAGTATAAGCCGGTAGGGTCACGTGATGTAATTGTCTACGGCGGGTTAGAAGCGGCAGAATTTGAAATATGATGCCTGTGTCATTTTGTCCGAATGACGAACACCTTGTCTAAATTTATAATGTAAATAGTCTAAAAGGTTAAGCGGTTGTAGAGACAGCTATGAATCTTTTGTACTATTGGAAAATTATATTTTGACCTGCAGGTTGTACAGGGATTCAAATATTTGTAAATTTCGTATTCAATTTTGTTTGTTATGTTAAATCAGGCGACAGGGTGAGTCCTTCTAAAGACTCTGTTTTCCCCTCCTTCCGCGTAAGACGCATTTCTCCAATTTTTATGCATTTTTCTTATCAACAGAATCATGCGATTTTCTATCGAGCACCGTGTTTTCCTCCGTATAGATTATGTTTTCTTACGACTTTTCTTCCAATATTTTTAGATACCTTCTAACTTTATATTCGACGGGATGCCGCCGGTTTCGTTCGCTTACATTTTCGATTAATTATTCCGAAAGCCGCAGAATGCCCTCTTGCTTCGTTAGCGCCAAGAAAAGTTTTCGACCGGAATTTTTACTGACCTCTTTTCCTAAAATTATTCAATGCACAACCCTTCTCGATTACCTCAAATATTTTGGTCGTCTTACAAGCGTACAGCTATGGTCTGTAGACGTTTATTTGTTGTTCATTTCACATCGTACATAATGTGATGAAATAAAATGTTTCAAAGTGCTATCGTTACGTGTTAATGGCGGTCCATCCTATTACGAAAAATACGTTTAAGAAATAGGCTAACAGTTAGTGCAACAGTGTAGTTAGTTTAATGTGATATCGTTCTGTTTGTGGGCACTTGGCAGTTGCAGGCCATTTAATTTACCTGCCGAGCACCGCCCACTATTTTATTTAATATTCCCTCTTGAGAGACTTGTGCCTTCTAATCAGTTACTTGAGCAATTTACTTTTCCAAGTAATTTTTTTATACTATATTAAACCTTTACTTATGTATTTTGTACAATGCGAAAAAAAATGAGAGTAGGCTGTATAAAAAGTTTGGTTACTCTACTACTTTTAATATTAGTTCAGTTGGTTTTTTTGTAGAATTCTCTTATTTCCCTCGGCTTCTCAACACGCAAGATGTGTTTGATATTCAAATATTCTTAAATAATGATATAGACTACAGGTGGGTACGAGTTAAGCTCATGATTTCATAACATTGTGTACGTGGATAACTTTAGTAAGATAGTATCTTGGGTGATTCAGTACAAGATTAACAAGAATTTAGGTGTCTTCAAGGCTAGAGTGAATAGGCTCTTAATAAACTAGTGCGCTTCACCATCACTGATTGCATCACTGCTTACCATCAGGTGGGATTGCAGTCAAGCACAAGTTTATAAGATTAAAGAAAAAAAAAAGATAGGCAAAGCAATGGTTTGATTAAAGCACAGGTAAAATAGTTTACAATCTTCTTTGATACTTTAGGTAAGTTTAATTTATCTTTATAAAGTACGTAGGTACTAGTTATAAAGGCTTCATAAAACAATATTTTTACTCAATAGTACCATGGGTTGTTATTGTAGTAACGTTTACACTAACAACCTTTTTAATAAACGAGAAGTTTTATGCTGAACTTAATCCATAAAAGAATATTAGTAAATCCGTATATTGATTTTTTAAGAGGTAAGTATTTCTTTTAAATTTATCCTCTATTAAATTTCTACCTAACATAAACGTTGTTTAAAACTACATAACTCTCAATTTGGAATAAGTTACGACGTGATGATAACATGAGAATCCTTTCTAGAATGAATGTACGTTACTTCCCCAATATCCGAGTGATTGATCTCACTAACTCTCATTAGTTTGTACGATAAATCTCAGTCGGAAAATGGTGGGAAATGGCGGTTAATGGTCGCGCAGATATCATCAGTGTACGAACACGTGTTTGCAATGCAATTATTATCATTTTCACTTGTGATTGTTGTAGTGTCAAAACAAAGTTATGGCCCAATTTAACAATAGCAATTAGTTTTCTCTTGCCCTGCTCAATTAGTATTTAATTGAATACTATTGAAGGCTTTGTGGTCAAAATTGGAATATTTTAGCTTTTTGTACCTACAGTGAAACAGGGTGAATAGGAACACATGGGTGAATAGAAACAAAACTTTGCAAAGGGTATTTTCAAGGTGGTTTCAAGGCGTTGTTGGTTATATAGAACGAGTCTTCTGTTCCAAATTAATTAAAATGAATCATTTCGACACCATTATTAACAAAGACCTCAAGAGGATTTTCCTCTTCATAGTGTTCACCCCGTTTGACGGTACTAATTTATCTACTAGTATAAAGCTTATCATACAAGTATAGGGCTCAGGAGCCCATAAGCCAGATTTTTCTGAAAAGGTGACAAATATCTTCATCAGTGATCTGTTAGTGGTTATAAAATAATAGCGATTTAGCTCTCCATTTAAACTCTAATTATGCCAAATTTCACATATTTCCGTGTGTGCGATATTCTTAAAAAAGGATCCAAAGTTTTCGCTTAGCGTGTTAAGTAATATAATGATTTACTCTTCGGTGATTTTTATGACTCGGTGTCCCGAAATCAAGGCGGAAAAATACAAGCAAATAAAAGTTTCCTATATATAGGTGACAAAAAAAATATATTCGCTTTACCTCTAAATAGGTCACACTCAGGTCGACACTACTGAATTGTGTATAGACGTGAGAGCCTATATCGCCTCTAATGACTGTCTAGCTAGCAGAACTACTCGCTCAGGTCACTTTCGCTGGAAGCCATCATACTCTCAACGTCTTTATGTCCGTAGCTTTTTACACCTGGAATAAAGTGCGTGCTCTTAACTTTCACGAGAGACTAATAAAGAAACTTCCAAAGACTGCATCAAATTAAATTCACGCTTTGGTGAGAGTTTAACTGTCCAAGTTGAAATCCCAGAATTAGGTTAAAAAGTAGGTGCAAACTTTTTTAATAACCACGCTTTTCTCGCTCGTTTATGTTGGGGACTTTTACGGTAGGATCTTTTTCCATGCTTTTATTTCGTAGATTTTAATTGAATAACTTGGCCTTAGTAGTACGCAGTTTTTGAACCAAAAGGGACCAACAGCCGCAATCATTGTGACTGTAGAGACTAATAAAGAAGTAATCATAGATTCCTAATACTCCAGATTAATAAAGTCAGAAGTTTTGCCAATAACTGAAACCGGTTTTTAAAAAACCAGCTTTATCTTCTAAAATTAAGTTATATGTAAATTGGACTGATGTAAGCTAAAGGCTACATCAATATGAGGACATTCGCCAAGGTGACAGTCTGTCGATAGGTGGTCTTAGACTGTTGCAGGCGTGGCTCTGGAAGCATTTCTATTTCGGCGCAAATGTCGCGAGTGTCGACGCGATCGAGACGCGGCAGCACGCGGCCGGTCGGCGCCCGCGCATACGAGCACACTCCAGTTTACGCGTATGTTTCCCGTACGGAACACGTTTAGACTTATCAACAGACTGTGAGCGCCCAATGTTTTGCCTTCCTGTTGACCGTGACAATAATTTGTGTGCTGAAAAATCCAGACGATCACGTGTTACATTATGTGAATAATATGTGAAGTGACTACGCGTAGTGTACCTAGCGATTAGCTATACGACTTTATTTTTTGGTTTAGATCAACCACAAAACCAGTTCTGTCAAACTTTGACTTTTAGAACCGGAGTTCGGAACTTTATTGTAACAATTTTTATTTAAACTACGTCGACATATGTCGTAATTGCATTCAAAATTTATAATAACAGCAGAACGCGCACCTATTGTGTTATTATGTCATTTTACCTTTGAATAAATAGACCCATTGTGAAGGCCAGCAACCTCGTCACCATAATAATATATGTGACTCATAGATTATACACCTACATGATTGGAGAACATGCGCAATTTTTTATTAAACAAATTGGTTAAAGTTTCAAAGTTTCCAACTTTAAGTCTTTTATATGCCTTCTGCCGCCTGAGTTTACATTCTCCACTATTGGCAGCCTAGATATATACTGGCTCATCCAGGACAATGGTGACAGATTTAGATAAGTGATAGTGAGTAAAAGGCATTCATTAATTCCTTGTTTGTTTAGCTATAGATAAAGCAAAATATTTGTCCGTACAACCCGCATTTATGTGTGAACGCCGTGAATGTATGCGCTGCCGATACCGGTGTTTGTTCAGAGATAATGATGCCGCGAGCAGCCCGCGCGCGTTCCACGCTCACTCTTCACATTCTCTGCATACTCTGAACCACGTGTTTGCCTACCTGTCTGAGGTAACGAATATCATAAAAACCAGTGACGTCATCCCTCTACTGTAGTATGTAGAGCGTGTTATCTGTGAATTTGATGGTGAATAGTGTTCGTGACCGGTGTGTGAGGTGGAAAGTGCGTGTGTGTCGGTGCACCGATATGTTGTTGCATGGTGGCGGGGTAGTGAGAGGGGCTGTACAACGGAGACTCTCAGGTCCTTGCGGAGTTCCATGCTGTCCTGGGGCAGGGCCGGGGGCTCCGCGGGCAGCTCGAAGAAGCCGGTGCTCGCCAGCCGCCCTCTGCCGGCGTCTAGTGGTGAGGAAGCCGGCAGCGACAGCGAAGCTCAAGGCGCGCTGCTCACGGGCACCTCCGCCCTGGCTCGAAGACGACACGCCATAAGATTTAAAAGAAAATCTAAAATTGCCTACAGAGTTATCAGGTCCGTGAGATTTTAAGACTCTTTATCCAGACAGTTTATTAAACAATCAGAGTAAAAGTCTAAAGTTAAATCACTAACAACGCAAGACCCTGCCTAGATAGCATCACGCGTAGCAATAGTGTCAATTATTTTATTTATGTATAGTTGAGGTTTATGAAATGGCCGTTTGAGTGCTTTCTATAAGCTCCACGGTACAGAATAAATGTGTCACAGAGGTTACGCGAACTAGAATCTCGTCCCACGTTCGCCGTGTGGTCTTTATTGTTAGAAGATTGAGGTCAATCATCGAATGTAGCCCACTTAACCCCTCATGTATAGTACCTACCTGTCCACAAATACGATTACCTACCATTTTCAACAATAGGATAAGCCTATTATTGGGAAGATTGAGTTATCTCCTCCATTGTTTTCGTCAATGCAGATGTTTATCTCAATGAACCCAAACCGTACCTAACTTAACACATGCCGTCTGCTCATCGCCCGTGTCATTATGATTAATCGAGCACCTTGTGTGTGGCGATGTAGATGTGTGATGTGAACAAAGAGCGACATCCGGCAAAAAGCCAATTAGCATTCTAGCCACGTGTGCCACTGCCGGAGTGCCGGCCGCTGCACGCCGACCCGGCAACAGGTATAAAACGAGCGCCGAACTATGCTATGTCAGTACAATACAGTATATTTACATTTTAACCTACTATTTAAGAAATCATGGTTTGGTGCAGTACATAGTTAAGAAAAACATAACATTGTTTGCAACATTTCAGTTACAAATTATGGATATTGGAAAACCTGCATCTATGTACATATTATGATACCGTAGATATTTTGTTAAAAAGGTACCTCTTATTTTGTTTTCGTCGTTCAAAAGGAAATACACAAAGGGCATTTTTTAGCCTCAAAAAACCTCTCAAAGTTTGAAGGTCGCGGCAATAGACGGTCACTGCGAGAACTTTAGCAGCATGAATTATTTAATACACACGAAATGGGAATGGAATGGCTTGACTGGAGTTTAGACTTACTAAATCAATTAGTTTACTGTCCGTAGGGTGTTCCATTTCAATTTATCAACCTGCTATCTAACTGATTCCATAATGAATATTATAGGAATTATTAAAAGGCTCCTTACTCACAATTTACCAGTTGTTAACAAAGCCTTCACTGCCGCTGATTGATCGTTAGGTACATAGTTTGATTACGGTTTAATGAAAATCCTTAGCGGCTTTTCATTAAAAGCTCACGTCACATCATGTCACCTATCGGTTACATTATACATCAAGAATATTGCTGGCGTGCGATATCGTCCTCGAAATATTTAGTGATTGGAGTGAGACTAAAGTGAACTTCAATCAAAGTGAAACGCGTCGCCTGCGGGACGTCCTCTATCGTGATGGGAAATTAAACTGTACTACCAATAGAGAGCATACGTTGTTCGGTATTGAGCTGTTCGACCCACTCTAGTGCCGAAATATCAAGTGACTCCCACTTGATGTCGTCTGTGCATTATTATTAATACCTGCCCGCTTCAATACCACCTGCTTTGCTTCACTTAAATTAATATTCACGTTTACGTCCTTGCGCACGTCTGTCAGTAACGACGGTAAACGAATACTATTTTATTATATGTATTAGTTCACATTTTATGAGTAGCTACGTTTGCAAGAGCACCACTTTATTGGTTGTAATCTCCAGGTCCCACTTCAGTGAACCGTGAAAGTCGTTTAAACAGATTTGACAGTCTGTGACGTATTTATTAGACTATAAACTTTTGTTGGGTTTATAGTTTCCAGACATCCAATAAATACTTTTGTGAACACTTGCTCCTGAATCATTTATACAGGGAACAAATATTGACACCTGAATCCTCTTACTTTGATTAATTAGGGCGCCACGTATAAATAGAATTATATGGTAGAGCAAATATTATGGAACAATACTGTTATTTTGTAATCACAACGAGCTTAGCATAAGGAAAGTGTTAGTTATAGTTAAAGTAATAATACAAACATACATACATACATAAACTCACGCCTTTTTCCCATGGGGGTAGGCAGAAACTACAGAGCGCCATATGCTACGATTCTTACATACTTCTTTTGCTTCGTTTACACTCATACATGTTGTCATACACACACGCCGGTTGCGAGTAACGCACCTGACCTTTCTGAAGAACCTCACCAATAAGGTCTATGTATGTCCTTCTAGGACGTCCCCTCCCGGCGTTCCCACTTACATCTGCCTTGTAAATACCTTTCGTTAGTCGCCTTTCATCCATCCTTTCAACGTGACCAAACCATCTAAGCATACCTACTCTTTTCATTTTTGTTACTACATCTTCTTTTAAACCACAACGTAAAAGTAACGTGAAGTAATAATGTTGTATTGAAATAATATCGTCAGCAACAGATGGTAGCGTGGTTCAGTGAATGGTGCGCGTCGCGCGTCGGCTTGCGGTTTCCGACCGACAGAGTCCGCGTGCCACCCTTAACGATACCATTGTCCATTGTGTGAACATTTCAAATACGCCAGCTATATGCTAGCCCGCTTTACTCGTACCGCGTACGTGCTTTATTCAATTGCCACCAGCTTTCCGCTTTTTTGTAAAGACTCGTCAGCCTTAAACCGGTGTGGACCGTAAACCGGTGAATATTAACTTTCGGGAAGAATTTAAAAGGCATCACGGTGGTTGGCTTAGATCCCAAATAGCATTAAGTAACAAAAAACAAACTCCTGTTCTTTTTAACAAAATCAAATAGCCGATTTAATAAAAACCTTCAACTGACAGTTACTCCAGCAATTTACACATTTTGTTATAAAAGTCTATCCCGAAGGCGTAGGCAACGGGGCGAAGAGTTTCGGCTGGCTGTTCAAGGTTGTCATAACAAAAATATACAAATATTCTTCTCAGTTGAAAGTTTTTATGTAGGTAGGATACAATATTTATACCTTGTTTATGAGCATCCGTTTATCTATATTCTTCTTATTCGATTGATTTGTTTGTGTTAAATATTGTTCTACGCACTTTCATTCATCAAGCGTTGATATATTTGTGGTATACGAGTATATCACATTTTATGCAATACTACTTAGTAACCCCAGCAAACTTCTTTCCACTTTAGAATATTTTTTTTAGTTTTATTTAGTTTATTTACATCCTATTCTCAGACCTACTGAATATACACACAAAATTTCATAAGAATCGGTCCAGCCATTTCGGAAGACTTTTGTTACAAACACTGTGACTCGAGAACTTTTTACAAGAGCATATCAAATATAGGTACATACTTTAAATAAAATGACAAGAAATAGATTCAAAACAATAAACAAAACTATATGAGCTCGTATTTAAACAATGTGTGTAAAAAAATTGAATGACGACATATATAACCTAACCTAACTTACCATACCTATCCTATAGCGAACCTAACTACCTAACCTAACTACCTTACTGAAATGCATTGATTTTGAAGGATACAAAATACATTATTTTAAACTGAACTATTGTGCTGCGTGTCTCTATGCTACTTACAATTCACTTCGTTCTACTATAAAGTCCAGACAGTATATATATACCTATTTGCAAAGAATTATTGAAGTTCATCTCTGTAGTCATTATTAATTACGTACATTGATTTCTTAAATACATAAGACTTTTTCAAGCATGCATTTCAAAACGTACGCATACCTAAATTGGCAACCTAAAATATGTTAATCCGTTGTCATGGTAACACTAATAAACTTTTTGTATTTTTTAAATCTAAATAATTATGCGATAATCGCAATGTACGGTAAATAAATTATGTTGACGATTCGAAATCCTTATTTAAATACATTCTTTAATTTGAGACGAAATTTAAACTTTCTCTAAGGAAGGTTTAAATTTCGTCTCAGATTAAGTCCCATTCAAGTTTTAAGACTTCAAGCCAAATCGGTCCAACCATTTTCGAGTTTTAGTGAGACTAAAAAACCCCATTTTATTTTTATATATTATAAAGATAAATCAATGCACCGGTCAATAATAAAGTAAAAGTATGAGAGTGTAAGATTGAAATATTCAATTATAACGAAAAAAAATGTAATAGAAAAGGCTGTTTTGCCTTTGCTTATTTGCAGATACGAGGGAATTATACCTGTATAACTACAGGTAAGTTCACAAGAGCGTAAAAAGTTACATGCGACCCATTTTACTAGGAGAAAAGGTAACTTTATCTACGCATGTAAGTACACGTTACATGTTAGCTCTTAAAACAAAAACATACTGCAGTTAAGTTTTCTGAAAGTACACCTGTTTAATACTTAGCAAGATAGATATGTAAAGAAGAAGAAAGAAAGAAACAATGTTTATTTGGGACATGCACAGGAATATAACAGTATAAAACTAAAACTAAATCTAAATATAACATAGTAAATTTTAATAACAAAAAGCCCTGTGCGATGTAGATAAGATACAAATAGATAATAAATACAATTTTGTTTGTTGTTCTTAATTATGGACACCAAATTGTATTAATTATTATCTATAATATAATAACGAGTAAAACTAAACAACTAGTGATTGGAGACTCCTTTTAAGCATATAAGCTTGTGTTAAGAGACTCCGCTCTTCCATGTCTTAAATTAATATAATTTATGTACTTGTTTTTACATTTTGCTATTGGGCATGCAATTTTTTTATTTATTTGATTAATTGCAATTTTGTACTAGTACTATTGTAAGATAGGTACCTTTTAAATCTTATTAATGGTTGCTCTTTGATTACTTTTGGTACCTAAATGGTTAAAAATAATAGGAGCCATACACAACACTATTTCTTAAGAATGCAGTTTTATATACATCTGTGCACAGCTTGTCTGTTGCACGTAATTAAAATACCACCGACGAACTTGATAGCTCCGTAATAGTCATTCCGTTGTCCGTGATTTGAGAAATAAAATATGAAACAACATTGTTTCATTCACATCCCATTGCTTGGCAGTTTTCCTCATCTTTTCATAAAAGTCCAGATCTGAACATGGGTCTCTCAATAACTGCAATAATAGCGATTTTCGAAATTGGATTGGTAATCGCGGTAAGTGCTTAAGTGCCTGGCCTCCTGATACTACATCTTATGTTCACTTATTGATATTGATCTACGAGTGCAGAAAATAAAATGTGACCAGTATATTGTTCGAAGCGTATTTTTTTTAAACTTTCGTTAGTGTAACTATTCGTAACTAGCTGTACCCGCGACTTTGTCTGTCATTTATTTTATTTTTCTTGAACGAATCTCATATTTTTTCTAAACTAAAATAAAGTAAGAAACTCTCCCTAAGTTACGCTTCGTATGAAAATGAGATTAGTGCAAACATAGATTATTATAGTGTACTTGAGTTAAAAGTTGCTATTTTGACATTATAAACATACACTTCAATTTTATCAATTTGTAAATATATAGGTGTAAGTACCTTTGTGTGTAAGTAGATATGCAATATCCATATAGATATAGATAAGTGTAGGTCTAGTCACGATACGAAATAAACTTTCTTTATTTTGGGATTTCGCCGAGAAAATACAAACGGAGCTTTTATTCAAAAGCTTATTTATGTTATGCTAGGCAAAAATAAAATAAAAACATGACTAAAATCATAAACGTTTACAAGCATGTTCTTTCTACTTTCTATGTCTCTAACATTGTCGCACATTATGTACTATGCATTTAATACACTTAAGTTGGAACGGTAAGTGTATTAGAAGCATAAAACACGTAACGTAACATATGATGCCTTGTAAAGGATCATCGCATCGGTTACCACCTTCCTTATTGCTTTCAAGTTTTGAAGCTGACAACTTACTTTTTATTCTAAAATATTGTTTTTTTTTTCGAACGATCTTCTTTACTCTCTTATACCAGTCAGGCCTTAACATAATTATAATTACCAAATATAGGTACTCAAAATAATAAACAAATTATATGAAATAACAAATTACCATACAAAAAGGATATGTCTAAATAGATTAAGATTAAGACATATCCATTTTGTATGTCTGAATATTGTTTATTTATTTATTTCTTAAAACTTTAAGCACAAGTAATAAAAACTGTACAAGGGCGGACTTAATGCCTTAGGCATTTTCTACCAGTCTACCTTAGGGTGGTGCAGAGATGGAACGAGGATGGTGCAACAGGGTAAAAATTAAGGACAAAAAGTGACACATAAAAATAAATACACAGATACTTACATACTGAAACAATATTACTCATTAGATGTCCTTTTATTTTTAAATGCAGGCACGAATTAAGCACTTGCTTTATCAAACAGATATAACATTATGGTTCACTTAGGTATGTGGTAATTATCGCAGATAGATTTACAGTAGGTATATTTAGTTCCAAATAGAGAAATTAAAATAAGTAATGTCATGACTTGACCTCTCTTATAGTGCATATAAAACAACTTATGTCAAGGCATTAATATTCCAAACCACATTTTCAAATAAAACTTAGCATTTAATTTATTTTTATGCCTCAACTGTCGCGGTCAGGTTTAAAAGCGCCACAAACTTGTCACTCCGTTTATTTTATCACTGGCCATTAGTATTTACTTTATTTTTAATGGACATTATACAGATATGAAAATAACTTTAGGATTACGGGAATAAATGACAATGATATGATATAAACCCATTTATTTCCGAACAACTTAATTATGTATATTATTACATTCACTATGAAAATGTAACATAATATTATCACTAAGTATTTGATTTTATGTTTCACTACTGGTGGCCTGATTTTGGGTTAAAATCATCTATGAGCCGCTGTTTCAATGTCCATTGAATTAATTGTAGGTATTTTTTCTGTACGAGGATATGCCTGGGCGCGAGTTCGAGTAATTTGCTTTGTACATAGTTATTACAACTCTATAACACAAAGAGGTTTGAAGTTTTCTAGGAGTTTCTAGGAGTATTCTTAAAGTCTTGATTGTAGTCTTGTTAGTACTGGGTGGTGGAGTTTAGAGTTCAGTTAGGCAGTCGTCCCATGTAAGATACTGGAAATTAGGTGCATCCAGTTTGACTGCAAACCGACCCAATATATTAGAAAGAAGAATAGGTGGATGAGCTATTCAAAGTAAAGGGTTTTGTAGTGAGTGCATTGTTCTATACTGATTGTTTTTTTTTCTAATTTAAACGAGGCAAAACTAAAAGCCATCACATGAAACATAAAACTAGCATTAAAAGGTGTGAAAGGCTCTTCCGTGATTGTTTATGGTTATGCGCGGTTTTATTGTCCGTCACGTGGGGTACGATTTTCAACTGTTTTATTAGTATAACTATGGACATGTACCCCAGGGTTGATTAGACACTAGACAGGACAAGGCACGTCTCCAAATGAAGTCTGTAAAGTTATAATATACGCGAACAAGTCAGATATTATGAATCACGTAATACATGAGTTTGTTTAAAGGCAACCTTGATAGCATAAAGCTTTCAAATATACGTTTGTATGAATACCTACAGCATTGTCAGTGGTGTTCACATCCCTTAGTGCTTTGTATGTATATGTGCGCTGTGCTGCTTTCAGAGTGCGTAGAACATGATACATAAAGTATCCTATCTTTTGCAGAAAAGCACAATACCCAAAACTAACGAAAAACTCGATTAACAAAATATAATAGAAGTTTTTTGGCTGTGGCTGTGGTATGTTTTAATTTTTTACCTATATACAACTGCCATGAAACTTAAAGTACTACTTAAATAGCATAGCAGCCTGTTCAAAATTCACGTGTGTAAAAATGATGATAATTTTTATAGCACTACTAGCTGCCAGGCAAAATTCGTTTCGTCTTAGAATCAATGTACGTATTAGTTTAATTAAGCTTTTATTAATTAACATCCTATTCTTAGACCTACTGAGTTTACGTTCAAAATTTCATAAGAATCAGTGAAGCCGTTTAGAAGGAGTTTGGTAACAAATACTGTGACACGAGAATTATATAGGGTGACTGGTAATTAGTGACCGATACTTAAACACGTGATTGAATTCATGATTACAATAAACTTCCCAAAGAAACTTTTTTTTATACACAATAAAATAACAAAAACACTGTTTGAAATTCCCACGCGCGCACCTGTGATCGATCACAGTAGGCACGAATCGGCAAGATCTATCAGCTGATAGTCTGAACTCGGGAAGGGCAAAATCGCAGTAACGTCACCCCCACCACTCCCGTTGTACAGTACTGTCGTAATTGAATTAATTGAAAGTTAATGAGTATAAAAAAAGTTTATTTGGGATAGTTATTCGTATTCATGAGTACAATAACGTGTTTAAGTATCGGTCACTAATTACCAATCACCCTATATAATTAGAAGGAATACTTTGAACATCAGTAGTGTTAATTATTTTGCATGCTCTAATCTTTAGCAAAACATGTCTGACTTCGTTACCTCTGAAAATTAAATACATTACCAAAAAATAGCAAAGTTTAAACCAGTTCGTCCTTTCAGTCTTAATTCGGGCTTATATAGTTCTAAACGCATTTTGTAGAACCATTACTCTTGCTTATTAATCAAAGTAACGACGACGTCATTTCAGCAGTACTTCGTAGACGAGCCATTTGGACAGACCAGCTGCGCCTGCTCCATAAACACCTCCCTTCCACCTCGTAAAATACACTTAAATCGTCTAATTAATCCGAGTAAATTAATTAATTAAGACACGGAGCTGTACTTTTACTTTTTTTTTTGTGGAGAGTAAAGAATTTCTTTGTCGTCTTAAGTAAATTAGGAACCAAGTTTCAAAAGTGTTTTGTTTTTTGTTTTAGCAACACCTATATCTTGACGCTCTCAAGATTGTTGAGACTGAGCAAGGTTTGGTAAACAATAGGAAACACTGCAACAGCTTCATTTACAAAGTCTATTTATAAAGTCTAATGTTGTTCCTTTAGATCTTGTAAGATTTTTTTTATTTTCAAGTGCCTATGTACTTAGATGTTATGCCTGTATATGTTTTTCAGCACATGTGTATAACCTACTGCGTGTTCTATGCTTATCAGAAATAGTGGAACTTCGAGATAAGAAGAAAAGTATCGCCATAAAGAAACAATATAAAATACTACGTTTTTATCGACCATGCGAAAATGTCTTGCTTATTACATGAGAATGTGTAGATACTAAATATTAAATGTAGGCACGTCGCATAAATCCTAGGTTAGTATATTTTGTAAGCAAACACGTCCATTTTCTTTGTTACCTTATCCGTTAGTTTCTGGATGATTACCCTAAAACTGATACAGGTAGGTTTCCGATCACTACGTAAATGTATTGGAATACATCTCCATTATGTAGTTCCGCAGTACTGTCACAAGGCAGAATGTCTGGCGTAACAACCTGAATAGTCCCCGTATGATTTACTGATTTGGATTCACTGAGTCTTACTTCATTAAGTTCGAACGAAGAATTACATCATAAAGAAAGTTGTCCAAATATCTCATTTATTTACTAAAATTAATTATTTTTCGTGAGTCGTTATTAGGTGGGTTTACGTTATACCGTTCCGTCGATGCACGGGACGAACATCAAACGTTTGACAGATAGCAACAGATTATAATACTTTTAAACTTGTTACTCCAGTACTTCCTCACATTTCAAAGTTTAAACCTTCCTTAGACTTCCGCAAATATTTCAAGACCCAAAATAACCAAATCGGTCTAGCCTATCTCGTTTTTTAGCGACACTAACAAACGTCATTTCATTTATAGATTATTATTTTATCTTTTTTAGTTTTAATGCCATGCTTTTTTTTGTTACAGGTAAGCCAAGTTAAATGCTCAGCTTCTAGACGCAGTGTCTAGGTATGAGAAGTTTTTCAGTTCAACTGTAATAATATAAAATAAAAGAAAGTGTTAATTTATTTAAAAACAAATGGCCATATTATTTCTTGCCACGAAACTCATTTGCATTTCAAACTTTATAAAAGTTGTGAACAACTTGAAATAAAAATCTAAACTCGAACAGTTTCTAGAGCGTTTCAGTTATAATAATTATTTAAAAAAGTTCTACAGTGTTGTAAAACTCGGTATTCCTAAAAGGTTCTACCTATTGTTAATATAGCTAACTTATATTTAACGGTTTTTTTTACTGAAAAGTTTCAATTAGCCAATCATTTTATTCACCAAACACAAGTAAGGCCTCTATGCGATATCTTTTAAACTTATTCACAATTTTCTCATTCATCGCTTTATATTTTTAATTGAAAAGCGTAGAGTTTCTCATCTCCCATGGCTTTAATAAATCGATCTTATAAAGTAACAAATGACCTGGTAATCAGTTGTGACGGGTTCAATATTGTGCGGCAGCCTTCAAATTTTGGCTAAAATGAAAGTCGAGTCACGGTAATGCTTCATGCTGGCATATTTTCATAACCAGGCTTCTAAACCAGTTACCTATATGTAATGCTGAAATATGATTCAGAATTTAATAAATGTTGCACTCATGCTTTGATATTCGGAAATCATAGGACATAAGGAAGTCTTTAAAAATAAGTCGCTTAGAAATGTGGGTGAGAGATATGTATTTTATTCTTTATAATATACAGATACTAAAATACTAATATAATCATAAAGTGGAAAGATTTGATTTGTAGTTTGTTTGTTTGCAGGAATTTAACTCAAAACTGTTCAGAAGCGACAAAAATGTTCTTAAAATGAAAACTACCCGGCCAAGCTATGTTATTTTTTAATAGGACCAAATAACAACTTTTCCGCATCAAGCTAAAAAAGAATAACATAAATCGGATCATAAAGCTCCGAGTAATCGAAGTAAATTAATACATAAAAAAATATACCAATCGAATTTAGGAGGAGGTTCTCCTGAAGTCGGTTAAAATATATTTGAATCTGATTTCACTATACAAGCATTACAAAGTAGATACTAAATATTAATCTGGCTTTATGGTTACCTATATTATTAGCGAGATGTGATGGTGACAATACAATTAGCAAATATTTTTCACACCAGTAAGTTCTCAGCATATCTACCTACTGTAAATTTTTACAACGTGGTTATAAAATATAAGTCTTTTAGGCTTCCTTATCCAGATTTAATTTTAAATTATTTACTAGAAACATAACTTTCAAGGTCGACGAGATTATCTTGTTTTATACTTTGTGGGTGATGTGATCTTACCGGATACAAATTTCGTACAAAGCCAAATCACTCGATTTGACTTTGTACGAATTTTTTATCCGGTAAGATAAAAACATATCACAATCTAAAACGCATTATTTTGCTATTGTAACAAATAACTTAAATAAAATATTAATACCTACTTAGTGTTAGGTATTTTCATACAGTAATTAGTTTTAATTTTAACCCACAGTCACAAACAAGTTTATTTGTGTTTTACACAAATATACGTCTTAAATTAAATTAACCCAATTTACACGCCCCAAAAGAGCCCAATCATACTTTCATAATAATTTTAGGGTTTAAAATATAATTTATTATTATAAACAAAGGAATTCAATTTCCACTGGATGAAACATGCGCGTTTTACATATAAAAAGAATTAAGAGCTTTTTATTGGTACAAACGAGCAAAACCTCATTATATTTAGTTGCCTACATTTATGATTTATTCTAAAATCTACCTAGTATATTTATCAAACAGTACATAATATATTTATGCCTCATTGGTGATGAATGTGACGGTCTTCAGTCAGGTCAGGTGCGTAGTACCTACCCTCGCGCCGGTATGCGTGTATCACAGTAACTACAGTAAGTATATTTTTTTTGACATAAACTTAACACTTCGATGGTTTTATTATTTTAAAATTCAAAATTAATTATTCAAGCGAAATCAGTTTCACATAGATAAATTAAGTTTTAAAACTAACTTTTAAATATATCTGCAGCGAGTATTTCCAATTTTAAAATCGTACGTTACGATATCATGTTGCGTGTTAACCATGAGAAGCTAGAGGTCAGATGAGATGAGAGACCGTAAATGAAACAAAAGGAGCCTGCCCCATGGGAAAAGAACAAGTCTAGAAAGTCACGAGTACAAAATATTTTGTGTGTTGCCACGTTGTCGCCTTCCAAGCCATCATAAGACAGAAATCTATCTCATTGCTCTGTAGAGTGCGGGCGAGCCCCAACTCCATCCTGAAAATCATAGCTGGGAGATACGACTCTTCCATAATGTATAGCATTACAAAGGGGTGTATCTCTCAGAGTAATCTTGTGGCAATTAAGCTTTACTGACATAGTTATAAGATTTCTGTTTACAAACCCACTGTGGATGCTAGTTGTCCGAAATAAAGGATATATATTTTTTTTTATATAGAAAAGAATTAATCACTCGTACACAGAAACTGTCAAAAGTTCGATACTCCCAGCCGATTTTCGGATTTCAGTGCAGAGTCAAAGCAGTAAGCTCTCACATCTGATGAAAAACCGGCACGGAATGAAATTGCAATCTCAAACGACATGTCAGTGTGTGAACAGACTGATCTGCAAGTCAATGTGATGCGACACTCCGATTTAATATCAGAATCTGATGTTTGGAACGACGCTAACAGATAAAGTGATCGAGTAAATGGAATTCTCGTAACTAATTCATGTATTGTATTGTTTTTATGTAGGTTGTGAAAACCATGCATTGATATAATAATAGCTACTTATTTACAGTTTTGTATTGTTACATGAATCTGACATTCGAATAAAAATAAATTCAACAACGATGCATAAACTCAATTTCACAACACCTCTTCATTCTCTCAATCTTATTTATTTTTGGGTTTCTTGTCTTCTTGGCGTCCGTACGCCACTACACGAGTCTAGCAGAAAATCAGCGCTAGGTACCAAATATCCAAAAATCTCACATCCAACATTGGCCTGGCACATGCAGAGCTGGACTCCCGCACACTGTAGGTATGATTCATACTCATAGTTTTATCACTTTTGATTTTGTATCGTGTGTTTGTCTCTCTAACTTTCTCACAACGCCACCATCCCCATTATAAACTTGCTCCAAAAATGCCAAAGGAAAACATTGTGAGGAAATATATTATAGCAGAAAGATATTTCGCAATGCCATGTGATGGCAAGTCTGAGGACCTAATTGGGCGATGATTAACTACACGATAAGAAAAAGACCAGGTTAGCCACGAAGAAGAATAGTATCTGCTAAGGCCTTTTTCCAACTATTTTAAGGCTACTTTAAATAGCGCAACTGCCTATATCACCACTTCCATAACCAAATTCCTGGGAAAGACGGGTAATTGGTTGTTAGATTTTCGCGCTTTCCACGGCACAAAGTGGCGATGGCTAAGTACACGATAAGAAAAAAACCAGGTTAGTCACGAAGAAGAATAGTATCTGCTTAGGCCTTTTTCCAGCTATTTTAAGGCTATTATAAATAGCGCAACTGCCTATATCACCACTTCCATAACCAAATTCCCGGGAAAGACGGGTAATTGGTTGTTAGATTTTCGCGCTTTCCAAGGCACAAAATGGCGATGGCTAACTACACGATAAGAAAAAGACCAGGTTAGTCGTGAAGAAGAATAGTATCTGCTTAGGCCTTTTTCCAACTATTTTAAGGCTATTTTAAATAGCGCAACAGCTGCCTATATCACCACTTCCATAACCAAATTCCCGGGAAAGACGGGTAATTGGTTGTTAGATTTTCGCGCTTTCCAATGCACGAAGTGGTCTTGATACGTAATTAATGGTCACCCATCCACGGACAGACCTCGGCCAACGTAGCTTAACCTTCGATCGAGCCTTACAGCTATTATTATTTAGCCACAAGTATAATCGTCGTTTTAATGACACTCTACCAATAAACACAACATAAAGTTATAACCAGTATACCAGTACCACTCAGATTTAAAATACGTTTTTCGAGGATTTAGTCTCGCATTACTTCGCGTTGATTAATAACGGATTAAACCGGATTCAATTATGGGTTCTGTATAACATACGTCATTTAGTTTAAATTATTACGTAGGCACAGTCCCTGAAGCACGGAGGTATATGGATCGACATAGCTACCTGATATGCTATGTACATATGTATATAACGTTATCGTATCGCTTTTATAGATAGCGAGCTTTCGATAAAGTACCTATATGTACAGGCACCAGGGAGGTACCTCTACGTAAGAAAGGGATTTCAAACCCACAGAGTATATTAAACCTTTATTTATGTCGATACTTGTTTGGATCCGAATACTCACAAAATACCTTGTTAAAAAGACAATGGTGTCATAAAAACGTTGACTTATTTAGTAAGAAGTTATTAGGTAGAAAACTTTTTAATCAAAAACTTTAAAACAATTAAAATTCAAAATCACAAAAACTTCGATATTAAAATTAAAGTACTGAATTTAAAATTTAAATATCTGTTTTATATTAATTCTAAAGAACTTTGTCGTTTATCAGTCTCTGAAGAAGTAAATCTTAATATAATAGTCAACAAAGAATCTGTTACAACCACGATTGTGCTTTGTTGCGAAGATATCAAAGGAAGAGTCGAGATAACGGTTCTGTTTCCAATAAGTTACCTCTTATAATGACTTTAGCCACAACTTAGTGTTGTGCCATTAAGCTTGAAAATAACGAATGTATTTTCTTTGAATTAATTATTTGTTTAGCAATATCTGGTTTTTCCACTTGGAATTGCTCAGGTTGCAACCCATCGTCTAGGTTTGTGCTTGGTTGCTGGCAATAGGGTAGCTCCTTACCCCATGGTAGTTAATCTTAAATGGTGTAATGTGGGTATGCTATTGGTACACCTCAGTATAACCCTTATGGACATGCAGGCGTAATGTTATGTTATTTTCTGTTATTTCTATATCGTATTTACGTTAGAATAGTTTAGAATAGAATAGTTTATTAACCGACTTCAAAAAAAGGAGGAGGTTCTCAATTCGGTTGTATATTTTTTTTTGTTTCCTCAGTACTCCGTCATTTATGGACCGATTTTCAAAATTCTTTTTTTGTTTGATAGGGTATACTAACAGATTGGTCCCATTTGTATCAAAACTCATACCTGATGAGGGATCTTCGAGGAATTGAGGGAACTCCTCAAAAATTATAGGCACACATGCACCGATTTCAACATTTTTAGTAACAAATCAAGCATTTTCATTTAGAAAGTATCATTTGGTGAAGAAAAACTGATGAAGAAGACAGGCAACGGAACTCTTCAACGCATAACAGCAAATCATTCGCAATTGCTATAGTCAGATGTCTATGCTGAGCTTTTGTATTTCCACAACATAACATTACGCCATTCTATTTTAAAAGGGGCCGGCAGAGATGTACAGATTAATGTCTAAAGATAGAACTTCTTTAGCAATTGTTATCCAATTTCAATGATTCTTTCAAGTTTTGAAAGACTTTCTTTACATACAAAGAAACTAAAAATTACAAAACAAAAACTTTTTTACAAAAAAAACAACCGACTTCTTAAAAAAAAACTAACAGGTGAAAAATAACTCCAGTTTCGGAAGTCGGTGGCCAATAATGAACAAAACAAAACCACCAAAGCCACAAATTACCGTAACATTTCAAATTACCGTTTTCTCTTAAAACTAAAATACAAAAATTATGACAAAGAATACCTACATATTTGTAAGGGATAACGTTGACGACTTTACTTATATGAACGGTGCGGTGCGGTAGGTGTAGAAATAGGTTAAAATTAATATGGGGTACGGAAACGATATGTTAAGTGGATAGAAAGAGGTAAATACTACTAAGATAACGGCTAACGAAAGAAGTGTAAAATTACAACAAGGCGTTCTATTCTTAAACAAAGCAGAGCTTGTACTATGGAGTACTAGATAACTGATAAATTTACTTATGTTTATCTAAATACATGATAATAATATTATAGCTAAATTACACCCAGACGCAGAACAATAATTAATTGATCGTGCCAATCACACAAACACTTGTCTTGGGTGGGAATCGAACCGGAGGTTGTCTCTGGTATATCCGTCAGGGCCACTAATCGATGGACCAACATACCAGTCAAATGTATAGAAGGATATCGCAGTGCCAACGAGATGATGAATAGGTGAAGGTAACCTGCAAAATTTTTAATTCTTACATGTTCAATTAAAATAATTCAAAACATTAATTTCTCGAAATTATGTTTACTACGAGATCGTCATATTTTTACAAAATCATCGTTGTTTAGAATACAAATCTATAGAAATAAAATATAAAAAATTAAGTGTCTGTCTGTCGAAATAACTGCTTTTTATATGATATCTCAATTGTAGTTCAACAAGAAAAAAACTGTCTATCTGACTGTCTGTTTAAGCTAATCTGAAACGGCTGACTCTTTTCACGGGATTAAATAAAAAAAGTAAGGTTCGCGTAGAGAAACTCACGGGTACCTAATAACTACAAATATAAAAGCTGAACTATATTAGTATCTATATAGTATGCATCACTTATATATCTTATCTTCCCAGTTTAATATCCGTTAGATTCGGAATCCAAAACCCTCGTTATTCACAGAACCGCTCTTCGAGCGTGATGCTTGGCAATATTAGATAAATAAATACATTCACAGCCTGATACAGAAGTTATTGAACACGATCCGAATTGATTACAAAATATAGATTTGTGAATCATATGGTGTGACGTCTATATCGATACAACATCAATTGAATTAGGAGAAGTTGGCAATTGATATGACTATTGTAATCAATTATGAGCATTTTTCATTTTTAAATAGATCTTCATACGCTTTGTCTTTATAATATCTACCAAGTATTAAATGTCGCATAAAAGACAACGCATCTTAAGATCTTTTCCTGTTTTATTTCTACAATATCAATTCAAAACAATAATTTGAATATCTACCCAAAAAAGTCGATAGTAGACTTCAAAATTAAATATTCAATATGAAATATTTTATTGCTTGTAAAATCATATTCAAGTCCAAATAGTATAGTATCAAATCACAAATTAATGTAGCGAGAAAATATTAACTTGATATAGGTACGTTCATCATACCTGTTCAATCTAATAAAATATATATTATGTGATGCTTTTCAATAAAGGAAGTGATGAGTAGGTAGCATACCTACCTACATACTTATATAATGTTCCCATGTCCAGACGCCAGCACATCAATCTACCCCAATGTGTCATATTTCTTTGATAAGTATTCAACTTTATTGCAAATAGAATAAGGTTCATGTTCAATTGGGAAAGTTTGACAGTTTGGTGTAGCTTGATGTGCTGGCGTCTGTACATAAACAATTTATGCAATACTGACCAGATATTTGTCTTGTCTACATAAAAATATAGAAAAACTTAACTTTTGTTGAAAAAATAATAGTATTAATAAATAATGCAGGTACGTTTAATTTTATATTCTATTTATTAACTAATCAGGTTCCGCGTGGACACCGGTGTCCGCAAACAGTAGTAATTTAATTGTGTCTGGATTGCGGTAATTGACTAGTTAATACGCTAAGCGAAATCTTTGGATACCTTTTTAGGAAAATTGCGCTCAAGGAAGATTGTGAGATTTAGCATAGGTAGTGATATTTTATAATAAAAATAAATAAATATTCCACAACTTTTTACACAACGCCATTTAGTCCCAAATTAAGCTTGAGAGCTTGAGTTATGGGTACTAAACAGCTGATAAACATACTTATTTATTTCTAAACACATACATATTATAAATAAATTACACCCAGACACAGAACAAATGATCGTGCTCATCACACTAACATTTGTCCTGGGTGGGAATCGAACCCACGACCTCCGGCATAGCAGTCAGGGTCACTAACTACTAGACCAACAGGCTAGTCAAAGTCAGGTCAGGTCAGTTTTATGTGGAGGTGACGTGCAAAAACCTAATAGGTACATTTATGTTAGAAATACAAAAAATAAAATATTCACTGTTTACGTATATTTTAGACGGTTAGCAATTCTGGAACCATGATCAACTCAACAGAAATATGACAGCAGTATATGGAGTTTACACTGACTTACACGGAAATTCAAAGCAAAATTGTAATCTATATACATATATCTATATACATATAATAAGACTGTAAAAAAACTGTGTCTGTACATTGAATATATTTAAAAAATAATAATTGAGGGGGGTTTAGAAACAGTAATAGAGCACGAATCCAAAAAAAAATGTCTGTCTGTTTGTCTGTTTGTCTGTTTGTCTGTTTGTCTGTTTGTCTGTTTGTCTGTTTGTTTGCACACGCTAATCTTCGGAACTACTGGACGGATTTGAATGATTTTTTTTTGTTGTATAGATATTAAGTCTGGTCAACACATAGGCTATAATTTATCTTGGATACTGGAACACCTGATGCAGAACCGCAACAGACCAGCTAAACTATAGGCGATACAAAAATGGTCCCATAGCAAAAATTGTTCCACGTGATGAGCATTTTCTGCTGAGAGAATAAATTTGAAGATCCGGAATACCTGATGCAGAACCGCAACAGACCAGCTAAACTATAGGCGATACAAAAATGGCCCCATAGCAAAAATTGTTCCACGTGATGAGCATTTTCTGCTAAGAGAATAAATTTGAAGATCCGGAACACCTGATGCAGAACCGCAACAGACCATCTAAACTATAGGAGATACAAAAATGGTACCATAGCAAAAATTGTTCCACGTTATGAGCATTTTCTGCTGAGAGAATAAATTTGAAGATCCGGAACACCTGATGTGGAACTTCAAGAGCCCAGCTACACTATAACATATATTGGAATGACGTCTTAGCAAGAGTTGTTCAGCCTTATGAGCACTCGCTGTTGACGTATAAAAATCGAAGATCTGGAACACCTGTTGTGGAACTCCAAGAGCCCAGCTACACCATAACTCAAATAGGAATGACGTCTTAGCAAAAGTTGTTCGGTCTGATAGGCATTTCCTGTTGACTTATAAAAATCGAAGATCAGAAACATTTGACATAGAAATTAAAACTATCACTAATTTCATTGCATAATTATAAAAGAACATAAGTAGGAGGTACTACGCGGTGAAGGCGGGAACAGTTCAGGACTGATTTTCGATGACGATGGTATATCGTTGAAAATTAGACTCTACTGGCTAAAACTCCCATTTTTTTATCGTATGCCTTCGGGCTTATGTTATTTGAGTGTTTAATTTCCTTTTCCATTTATCGTCGTTACACGGTAGCTTACCCGGTAACGCAGGGGAGCAGCCACTTAGATTTTAATTGATCAGGTATCATCACAATAAAACTATAACCATGCCTAGAAGGAGGTCAAATTTTTCCCAATGTTCCAAAGGTGCTAAATGATTAAAGACCATAAGATCCCAACAATCTACCGAAGAGCGTTAGGAGAGACTTGATGCTGTTCGAGAACATGAGGCTGCAACTCGCTCCGTGGAAACTTCTTGGGATCGCGAAGCACGCCTGCATTCTCAGCGTATTTACGCATCTACATCCAGGTCTCTAGAGACCAGTGAAGAATATGTGCGCGACTGACCGCTGATCGTGAACATCATGCACTGTCTCGCGAGTTGGAGACGTTCACGGAAAAAGCGTGACGCTTGAGTTTTCAGCGTATATACGCATCGACTCTAGAGATAAGTGGGGGAAGGAGATGCGCGACTGACCGCTGATCGTGAACGTCACGCAACATATTATAGGCTATAATTTATTTTGGAAAATGGAACACCTAAAGTAAAAGAGATATAAAAATGGTGCCATTGCAAAAACTATTCCACGTGAAGAGTGTTTTCTGCTGTGAGACTAAATTTGAAGATCTGGAGCACCTGTAGGGGAACTCCAAAGCCCAGAGACAATATAACATATACTTAATAGAAATGGCGTCTTAGCAAAAGTTGTTAAGTCTGATGGCATTTCCTGTTGACCAACAAAAATAAAAAATCTGGAACATCTTGAATCGTCTCGCGCATCTCATTGTTTTCCCGTCCCCGGGCTTATAGAATTCGACATCAGATGTTTCAGATCTTCGATTTTGACGACCCCGTTGTCGCTGGCATAAGCAACAGGATCCGCGTACGAAGTCGCGGGCAGAAGCTAGTTTTCTAATAAACGTAAATCGAATTTCAAACAATAGGTGATCACTAGCAAAACAAAATAAATTAGGTTTAACAAAATTTTCCGTTATTCCAATATCTAGAGTAAAACGGGACTAGCTAATTAATAATATTCAGTAGACGGTTTGGACTATAAATTCCGGCCTAGCCAGACTAAGTCGAGAAGCGCACTTCTCGACTTACTCTGGCTAAGTCGAGAAGAGCGAAGTGCCTACTAATAAAGTTGGCACTTTGCTCTTTTCGACTTCGTGAATTCTGTGCTTTTCCCATAAAACTTTAAGATCCTCACCACCCCCTTGCAGTTTACAAAATAATATAATTACAGCTTATGTTACTCGCTGATAATATAGTTTCCTTATGGTAAAAGAATTTTAAAAAGCGGTAGTGGTTTTTGAGTTACAAACAAATACTTTTTAGCATAGATACTATAAATGAAACAGAATGATGATGATGGCCGTTGGGACAAAAAATAATGCACTGATCTAAGGCCCACTACTGGTGCCAGTTTTAGTGGTGGCCGTTGGGAGTATACCATACTTTTTAGCATAGATACTATAAATGAAACAGCACTATTCTATAAAATATAACTCGTCATAGACACTTAGGAAAGTAGGCACTCCTCTATGAGACATGAGTAACGCGACGCACTTCATAACAGTAGGTATGATCGAACATTCCTAGTTTCTTAGATTCAAGTCGTGCGCAAGTACACGTTTATATTATGTAGTTGGAAAATACAAGGTTTAACACTGTCACTTATAAAGCAAATCATTATAAACTAAACGCAGTTTTGCCATATACTAATCCACAATATTTTAAACTTTTAAGCAAGGTTCATTCACTTGAATTCACACTATAACATTTTGTTAGTGCAATTCATCAATCCATACTTCATCAAAATTACCACATCATTTTCCCGAAAATGTACGGTAAGGTGGATTAGTTCATTCTGACACAACGACGTCCAATTTAGTTATATTATCCATGCTTAATATTTATCTACGTATTTCAACAAGCGTGTCACTACCTACTCAACTGATTTAATAGCATTATCATCCAAGTAAACTGACGGTCAGATTGTGCGACAATATGGAACTGGAATTGACAAAAGGTCTTAATATAAAGTTTAAATACAACGACGGTTAAAATGGGAACCGTCGTGTGACACGGCATAGTCGTAGGTGAGCGCGCGCGCAGAGCTCACACATGTCTCGCGAGATCACCGGTTCATAAATATGACGCGATGACTATTTACTTAAACAATCACGAGAAGGATCTCCCCTGTGCGTCACGAAAAAGTGAAGACAGTAAACTAGTGGTTTAGTGAACGCGGCACGTTCAGTGAAGTGCATCGTGCAGGGGACGTGCAAGCGGCGCGCTCAGCTGTCGCTGGGTCCGCGGGGCCCACTCATGCCGCCAGGCCTACAGTCTCCGTGGACGCGCTAATCGCTTAGTCACGGCGCATGCCGCCACACTCGCGCACAACATCTGTGATAAAATTGTACTTTACCGCCACTCTTGTGATAAAGTGTGATGTTACATCAACAACCATGGGTTTTTTGGATGGTGTTTCGTTTTCTGTGTTCAAAAAGTGTCCTAACCTCAAACTGAAAAGAAGATGTAAAGGACGAAGGTAAACAAACATTTATACATGACATTAAGAACATATAGGTAGGCTATGTACGAAGACAGGAAGATGTTACTAGTGCATTGTCAACTCGTTGTTTGTCAGTCGATGCAATTATTTAATTCGGACCTTACGTAGCGATTACTCTAACAAGGTAATTGTTTTGCGGAAGCTTATTTATATCCATATACCTACTTACTAGTATGTCTGTATATTTATTTACAATTAAACAAACACTATCGCGGGTTACATCACTGAACAGTTTCAAACATTCCTGTTTACTATATATTTGAATAAATTCAAAATCTGAGGGAAGTTTTATTGTAAAATTAGTCCGGGTATATGTATTGACTTTACTATAAAAATAAATCTTATGAATTTCATTCATCTTGAGTGTACTGAGGAACTGACAGTCTGTTATCTACGATAAGGTGTCGTGAGGAAGGCAATCGTACCAGATCGAAACGTACAACGTCACTCTTAGCAAAGATAACTGTGTTCTGCAAATCTAGTACAATGTCTTCACGTGCCTGTGTTATTATCGAACAAACGCGCTCATGTTCCGTGTCCTACATTGCGTTTGGCGTTTCTGATGGTACCGAATCTGTCCTTGACCACGGCAATGGCTGGAAAACACAACAATAAAAATTGTATAAAATCCACTAGCCGTTATTGAGCACAATTACCTATATTATTTTTATTCTACTCATGATCGAACTAAAACATTTAGGCCATTAAACATGAATTTGATTCGTAATGTATTTTTAATGATGCTGATATCAGTTTGGGTGTTTTTATAAACATTCCTACTTTGTACCGGAAATTATTTGACTTGCTAATGTGGCGTAGGTATGACAACATTGTCATCTATAGTCAGGTGATTCTGTTGACACGATTGCAAGTACTTGAGAACAGAACGCTGTAGGTACAGCGTTCTGCTTCATCAAGCATGTCACCCTTGAAATACATCTTACTACAGTACCTACTTACTAAACGTGAGACGATCAAATCAATTATTATCGTTTGCCTCATTGACTAAATTTCAGTTATGAAATGTCTGACATTTTAAGTATCTAACAATAGTGTTATGAATCATACTTATCTACATTAGGTACTTTAGTTATGTAAATCCCAAATTGTGTTTCTACCATATATTAACTTGAACTTGAATAAGTATGTCTATTATTATCTATGCAAAAATATAAAATTATAGTGTTACATCAAAATAACAACTTTACTACTAAATGCTAAAGGAAATGTTGGTCTTCATACAAAAAACAATGCATGTCGGCTTTTTGTAAATGATCTCCAAAATGTCTAGACCGATTTCAAGGGGATGTTATGAAAATAAACTTAGACTGACTTTCATTAAAATAATGTGGATCCGTGCAAGAAAGCCCGTGACATAGTCTACTTTATGCCCCTACAAATAATATAAAGGTCCAACATCTGCAACATTAAAACTGTCATCTTGACCCACAGACATGAATGTCTCATATCTCATGGTCACATAAGCCCATATAGGCAGGTGTTCTTAGTGATTCTTAATAATATACAACGTTAATTACTAATGTAAATGAGCAAATCATTGGCAATGACTGTTCATTTTAATGCAATCACGCAGATGCTATTTGTTTCTGAACTAAGCTATTTGACAGCATAAACAAAAAGGACGCTATTGTTTTTTTTTTCAATATAATATTTAATTAGAACAATATTTCCATATCTTTGTCACCATAAACCAGATATCGTATTATCGCACTAGCAATAAAGTGACTTAATTTATTCTACCCCTCGGTCGCCGTGTCACATATAAAGTTACATTTCATCCAGTGACTATGTTTTATTCAGGTACCTGTATGACACACAATTGTACTGCGGAACCATGGCAGCGTTCCGTGACACTGAAACGGATCGGTGACTCTGTATGACGTAATGAAAAGTTAACTTTAAACAGCAGTTCATAGGATCCACTATCGTTCAAACGCCATAAAATATCGACAGTAAACACGAAAAAAAAGTTCTGTTACAAGGGCTAAGTTAAATTGTTTACAGGGGTCGTGGTTGGTTCGACCGGAACTTTTAAAATCTGCAGCTAATAATTTTGAGTGGGCAATCAAATTTTATCGTACCATTGCATATTTAATCGGAAGTAATTACGATATTGAAACAGACTCTAAGGTTAGTTGTTTAAAATAAATCAACTGTGTAATGCAATCGGAAATTAGGTTTATCTTACGACTCGGAGGTAAAATCGTTTAGATGCCAATGTATAATGGTTTTATAATAAACTTCCTGGTCACTTCCATTCCAATACCTAAACTTAATAGATTAGTAGATTCAAATCACTTATAACCGTATTAAATATGCTTGGCATAGTTTTCACTTTAACTATGCCAAGCATATTTAATACGGTTGAACACATGAAGGAAGAATAGACTTGGGATGCTGCTTCAATGTATAGATTGAGTAGGTAGTGTTGACATATCTGACTTTTTTAAATTATTCCCTTTAAGATTGGTAAATCTGATTGATAAACATAAATAAATCGCAATGGAATTCATTTTTGTTAGTAAAGTAATATTTCTATATAGTGAATGATTGAATTCTGTCGATTATTATTTTATTTTCTTGTTCAGTTATAAAGTCTTGTCAAGCAGTTTGAGTATTTAACATGATAAACAAATATATTTTTAATACAGTTGGTAAAATTGTATCAAGTATTTGTCACCACTTTCCTGCATGGTCTCCAAAATTCTCATAGTAGTCATTAAAAAACTTTCCTGCTTTGAGTTTTTTATAGTCCTAAAAACCCCAAGCACACGTTTTTGGAATTGTTACACGTAACCGTAGGTACCTACAAAAGTTCCAGGACTGCCAAGTATAGTAATATATCGACAAAGTACAGTATATTATTTCCAGCTACATACTATATTTAGGTACCTACCTAGTACTCACTGATTATGTTTTTGCAAATTTGTAGCAATTGAAATCCTTCCTCCTTTAAAATTTTCCTTGTACATATATAAGGAAAAAGAACGGTGTAAGTAGTTCTCTTATCAGCCAATAAACATCGTTAGAAACCTAGAGCTAAGTTTTGGGTTGAACTATCTAAGGAAATATGTAGTCATGTCGCAAATCTCTAAACACCTTGTGGTAATCTTAGTACTGCCCACAGTAACTCCATTATTATAATAAAGTGTATAAGCTCCCTTTAATCTGCGTGCATCACAGTATGACATCAGAATGTAGACAACTCTCAATTGGATTTTATTCAACGTGAGCACAATCACTAAGCTAAGCACGTAGACGCACGAATATGATTACTTAAAAATACCAAAAAAACTAACAAATTCAGAGAAGAATGGACAAATTTGAATTATGCAAAATATACTTCCTTTCAACGTATCAAAGTAACGTATCATATTGACCACATACCTATCACCTACATTTTTATTGAATAATCAGTACAAGGAGGGTAAATTAATCAATAATAAAGACATACATAGATCATATTGGTGAGGTTCTTCAGAAAGGTCAGAAATGTATGTATGTATGTATGTAAATGAAAGAAAATTGGCCATTTAGATAGAAAAATTATTACTAAGAATAATAACCATAATGTGTGAAATAAGGAAATAGCGCGATTTGTTTGCTCCCAAGTCAAAGCTAAAGTTAAATCATTTATTTCAAGTGTATTTTGTTTAACAACATAATCTGTATTTATTAATGGTACATTGGAATTATCGTTACCCCTTTTTAAAGTGAAAGGAACGCATTGTGTTGTCACAGATCAATGCCAAATATCGAGTAGGTAATGGAAGCTTCGTCATGCTCCATTTAAATGGTGCCATAAATTACCGTATGGAAAGTTGACATTTTGAATCCACTTGACGTGTTCCATGAAAGGGCTTTTGCATTGAGACATTCAATGGATCAAGTCCAACAAGGTATAATGACTAAAGCTTCGTGTTTCCTTCATAAATTTAAGAACAGCAATTAATTCCAAGTGAGTGAGTTGACTTCATAACCCAAGAAAATCTTCAGAACTAAATTATAATCTAAACACGCTTCTACACTACGTTTTGAAACGTCCGACCCAATTTCAATTTGTCCGATTTATCTGAATTATGACTATTGGGGAGACGGACCCTTTTCTCTAGATACCTCGAATTTGTTGAATTATCGAATAGATCGTCAAATTCAATATCCTGTAAGTCTTTTGTCTGGATATTCTGAGTCCACTCGAGAAGGGATCCGAATATTTTACATAGGGAGTCCCATAGAATGTCAGGAAGACTTATTTTTAGAATGTTTTTCCTGCAACATGAATAAGAAGTAACATATTTAGTTATTCACAAATACCACAGCTATTTTACAAAATTTTAATTAACGATCAAACTAATATTACAGCCAATTACGGATTTACAATTTATTAACCAGACAATTATGCATCAGAATCAAATAGAATGACATGCTAGCACCATCTAAGCATAGTAGTAGCACAGTATAAATATTAATACAGTAGGACGACGCCTTTGATCTCTGGAAAAATGCCGACAACTTCTACACGCGTTAGACTTGAATAATACCTCCCGCACTACGAACATCGGTTTGTTCGCAGTGCGGGAGCGGCTTTCCCGCGTCTCGCCCCTCACACCCCGCACGATTGACCTGTCTAGACAGCTTCGTCGGACGACTGTATGTTTTTAGACTGTGGTAGTAGCACAGTCTGTGGTAGTAGCGTGATGTCATGTTGCACACAACAAAAAACCGATGTCCCATAAAATGACTACGTTTCTAGGACCTACTTAAAAGACTTGTTATGGAAAAGGGAAAAATATATACTAACTACAGGCCGAGTTTGTCATTGCTCACACTTCCATGGTCCTAATGGGTGAAGAGGGAACCGGATAAAAACAAATGGCGCGCACCTGACCGCACAAGATATTACGTTGTCAAAGATGAGTCTACAGACATGTCTGTGATATATTTCGTAATTTACTTCCACTAAACAAAATTACAGCTATAGAACCATGTTTACCTATTATTTGTTCTATAGGCTTTCGATGCTTTAGGTTGGTAACATTTATTTTTTATGTTCTCATGAACATGGATTAAGTTGAACCTATTATAAATCATATAACATTATGATAGTTAAATTATTTTTACATTTTCTTATTTGTGAGTTTCAAGATATTATGCAGCCTTATCAGAGTGCACAAGGTTCCCGCCAAAAACAATGGCATTGGGTTGACGCGGGCTCAAAGCTTAGAGCGGTGTCACAATATGCATACCTGCAATAAGTCTACACCGTCACCCGCATAAGCCATGTCTGCAACGAAAAATTCGGCTTTTCTATTTATTTGTTGAAAAACTTTGCAATCATTTTGAGTACTAGGTAAGTAGGTACTAGCTGACCCGGCCACACCATTCGTTGACTTTTTCTTTTATAATATTACTAAAAGGTGATGAATGTCACTTACACTGTCAGACGTCAGACAGACAACGGTGACGAAACTCACTAAAGGAAACTCAATGATCGAGATATAAACTAAGTGAACTCCTAAGTTGAACTGAATTACACGCAATAAGGAAAATTTTATTTTAAAAAAAAATTACTATTGGGCATTAAAAATACTTAAGTAGGTAAATCCGTAGTGAATCGAGAACAAACATCGTGATTATCCTATAAGAACCTATACCTAATTAACGTAGGTACATTGGGCCGCACGTCAGTGGTAACATTTCCAGTAGGTAGGTATAAACTGATCCCCGGTAGGCTAGCTCCAAGGGCAAAGCTGTTAGCCCGGGCGTGCGGTTGAGTTTACAAGGAAAATGTAAAATTAAATACTTACTAAGTAGCCCAAAAAATGCTTGGCATCGGATAAAACAACATTGAGATGAACAAACACGCTGCTCCTTTTATTTGTTCTTATTTTGTTTACAAACGCCATTTGTGCCGGAACTGTTCGTTTGTTAAATCGAATGAGTCATTTTCAGTATTGAAGTTTTTTGGTCAATAGAGACGCAACTGGTAACAAAATTAAGATCATTTTTATTGAGCTGGATCAGAAGTTAACTAATAGTGCCATCTGTTAGAAAGTTACAGAACTTAGGTAATATAGCTGTTTGTGTAGTGTGATTATATTATTATTTGTAAACGCACCCGATTCACAGGAGACATTTCTAATGAGGACTAACGTTTAAAAAATACATCTTATTTGCAATAAACATAAAATAAAGTAAGTTCAATAACTGAGAAAATGACTAGGCTATCTCTTCTTTGACCAACCTACACAGTAATCTAAATTTTATAAAAAAAAATGGTTGCGGAGTTTATTGCAGATACCTAAACACCGTGACGTGAGAAATTTGTACATAAATATCGAATAAAATAAATAAAACACCATCTTGCTGTCCCACAGCATGGGTAAGACTTGTTTTAATTTAGATTGCATAAGTAAAGATAAATCTTATCATCCTTCTTTATAGTTTTCACCAACTGCCTTGTCTTCACGCCAATTTTACACACAGAATTACAGCCGATATAAAATTTCAAACATGTAAAATACGAAGATAAGTATTATAAATTATTGACGTTTATTGGTACAATAAAGTAACAATTTAAAAAACAAATACCTCGCAGCATTTAGATTTAAATCAATGAGGCAAGCACAATAAGTATCCCCCCCATATACACCCCTATTTTTTAATTAGTACCAAAAAAATTGGGCTCTATCCGTACCTGTTACTGATCATATTTGCGTAATCAAAAGTAAAAAAAAACGAAATTCAATTTTTAAATTTAGTAAAACTTAAATAACGAAAACAGCTGTTGGAGAAGGGGCATGCTTGAGCGAGATCACGTAAACGTGAGCGAGAGATCACGATTAATGAATACTACTATGTCATAAATAGCCTGTACAATATTTCCATAAATTGGGTGACTTTTTGGGATATAAACAAACGCTAATAACTATGTGCTGTTTATGAATATTATTTATTGTTACTTTACAAATGTGATGAGAAGACCGTCTAGAATAAGCCCTTTAAGTATTTGTACTAATTAAAAATTAGTGGTATATATACTAAAGTATATGTTCTATATCTATAAGGAAAGACAGAGCGTAATATCCTACTAATCCTATTTCCTACTAAAATTTGGTACGGAGTTAGCTGACACCCTGGATTAACACAGGCTTTTTATCCCTGTATTCCCACGGTAACGGGACCCACGCGGGTGAAACCGCGGGACGTCTGCTAGAAGGATATATTTTATACTTAAACTACGAACTACTAAATATAAAGTAAATTATAGTATAAAGTTTAAAGTACGAATTTATGCGGAGCGAAGTGTTAGTGCATATATGAATAAAGTCTTTAAGTTATGACTTGATCATTTATTCGAACCGAGTACTACTTACGAATCTTTTATTCGTACGTTCTGTCTTTACTTCTGCATCTAACATTCGCGCTGAAAGTACTGGTAATGCTTAAAAAATCACAGTGAAACTTCTGCTAGTTAACTCAGTTAACGTTACACGGGACAACAAACCACAGATACGCCGTGTTTACTCTTATTGTCGAAACTCGAAACAGCGTGACGACGACCCACATTGCACAGCGCAACGCTGCTAGAAGTTTGTATGTTTTACTGATACAGATTGTTTGTGTCCCGTTGTTTGTGCATGTGGCACCCGCTGGAACTTTACTTTGTAGGACTTAAGAAGCCAGGAATACCGTTTACTGTAAGATTAGGAGCTTATGTACACACGAAATGAAGTTAAAAATAACGTGTGTTTAAAAGGTGTATCGGCTCAACCAAACGGTTTATAATCTGTAGAAATCTTCCCACTTAAACTTAGGGGAAGTGAACTGTGAGATTGTTTTTTCAGTGACCGACCCGTGGTACAACTGCGATGTCCAACTGCTTGTACTACGGAGAAGTAAATTTACCCATGGTTCAACTCTTTTTTCTGATATTCATGAATATGACCCGTGGTACAACGGTGGAATTATATCCAACTGGTTGGACCACATGGATAGGATGATCGTGTAAAACAAATGAACGTCTAAAACACAGGGCTTGTGGCATCCCGATGTTAGGTTAGTTAGGTTCCTTTAAACCCTGCAGACAGAAACAGGAGCCCCGCGTAGCGGGGCTCCGTCGTCTACGCTTTTTAAATTTCTTCGTTGTTATGGCACTTCAGCATTGATAGATAACCTTTTCCTGTATATTACCAGTAGTTGTTCCATAGATACATTCAATTCCCAGAAGTACAACTAGTTGGGCCAAGGAAAGAACAACTCACTCGAGTTAAACCATTGGTAAAGATATTTCCCCATAAAACACACAGTTGAACCATGGGTAAATTTACTTCTCCATAGTACAACCAGTTGGACATCGCAGTTGTACCACGGGTCGGGAGTGGTTTTTTCTGGCAGAGGCAATAGCAAACACCAATGATATTTAATACTACCAGTAGACGGGACATCACAAACAAAATTTTCACTTGTGCCCTAGTGGACACAAAGCTAGCTATAAAGTACTAGATGGCGTTACTTAGACATGGAATCACAGTTTTTCTATAGCATTTCTTCGCTTGTCTTGTCTATAGTAACTTAATTTTCTTTAAAAGAAACCAAACGTCCAATTAATGGATGCCAGCTGTCCCTGACCGGCCTCGTAGAGTCGAGACCTTAATATTAAAAGAAACAAAAGCATCTAGTGAGTCATCGAAATCTTTCTGGATCTTTCACATATGGGTACATATGTAGCTAAAAATGCAACCACAAGCCCATTGCCATCGTCAAGCCGGAACTCTAGGTATATACCTATATTAATCGATTTAAATCCCAGGGTCTATAATTAAATTAAATCACTTAAGTAATGCCCTAGCCTTATGGCCGTGGATGCAAGCCGGTTGAGTCAAGATGCGTCTGCGTACAACCGGTTTGCCCACACGCTATACTTATTAGCACATGGTCCCCTGCCATTGACGGTAACTGTTATACAACGCCGAACGCGCTGCGAATATATGTGAACTTTTACGTAAGTTTGTATTACATGTTAGCAAGTACACCATGGTATTGTTTGTTGAACTGAAATAATACATACAGAAATAACTTCCACGCACGTCATACGTGTTATTATTCTGTAAGGAATAGTAGGTATGGCCTATATATTGCTTCTGTTTTCGCCTGTGCTTATTCCGGCAATTGTACCATACTAGCGACACGTCCCGGCTTCACACGGATGCAAACATTTTTCAACTATTTTTTCCCATAAAGTCGTTGTAGGTATCTATAATATACCAGACCCCGACAAACTTCGTTTTACCTTAGAAAATATTTATTAGTTTTTTTAAAGTTACGTAGAGTTACGACCTATTCTCAGACCCACAAAATTTCATAAGAAGGTCGGTCAAGCCGTTTTGGAGAAGTTTTGTTTCAAACACCGTGACAAATACAACAATAAAGAATTAGCCACAAAGGTACAGCCGTCTTGAAGTGATGCATGGATTCAAATGGATTCGAGCGAAAACAAATATAACAAATCAAAATATATGCAACTGTTCTTAAGTCAGGTACAAATGATGTGCCTAGCTACCGATATAGCTACCTACTTAGAACACGGCTTTGTTTAGACATTTACAAGACAGATGGAAGACAAAAGATTCAATCAGGCTCAAATCCTAACCTTGGTCGGCTAATGCGAATTTTATATCTAGAAAGTCCAATAGCACCTGCCCCCAAAATCTAAGATTTGATTTTATGATTTAAATAGGTATTGATAAGGGTATCAATACTGATTTATTAAATATTATTATTAAATAAGTATAGGTACTTTTTTTCTGGGATTTCTCAGTAGCAGCCCGGAGTATGGATCTGTGCCCGATTGATGGCAATAGGCTCGCCCCCTATTACATGGGACTTAAACATAACTGACGAAATGTGGGTGTACTACCAGGTACACCTTTGCCTAGGCTTCGGGGATTACAGGCGTGACGTTATGTTATGTTGTTATATATTTTATTGAACATTACTGACAAGTTCATCAAGTTTGTAATAGAAAGGGACTTGACAAACTTAATGAACTTATCATTCATTTTTCTTACAAAACATAACCAGAAAACCACGCCTGTTAACCCCTTAGGCCGAGGTGATCCTGTAGTACACCCAAGTACACCCTCCCAATAAGTATTCAGACAGTTATGTTTTAGTGTCATATTATAGGGACATATCCTACTGCTATCAATCGGGTAGAAATCTAGACTCCGCAGCTCCGGGCTGATACTTATGATTTCAAGATGCAAAAACTCCATAACGCTCTGCCCGACCCGGGATCAAACCCGCGACCTCGTGCTCAGCGGTAGCGCTGGCGACCACTACACCACTAAGGCGGAGGGCATCGTGGAGTACGTGCGCCAGAAGATTGGATTCATGCCGAGGGTGCAGTTACTGGAGTCGCGCCGCAACGTCATCTTTAAGGCGTTTGTGGTACGCGTTCCGAATTGTTATCTGCCCGTCGTCATGGATGAAAACTTCTGGCCTCAGGACGTGGTGTTCCGTCGCTACCGCGGATAAGTTCCACAGAGCAGCGCTAGTGCGTGATAATGAAGTGTTAGTAATAATGTATAAATATATTATGTATTTTAGGTTAAGGTATTTATCTGGGCCTGCGTCGCCTGAAATAAAATGTACTATTATTATTTATTATTACTAGACCAACGAGACAGTGAAAGTTTCATATTATTCAGATAAAACCATGACGTACTTGTGCAGGTTTACATAATAAATAAAAGGTGTTGCTTTATCGTATTCACGCTAAGCTGCGGTCTTAGGCAAATGAGGGATAATCTTAGAATTAATGAGGGTTGACTGAAAGGCAAACGACGCCGCCGACGCTTTCGCAATGACAAGCTGTGCGGTTTGCGAATACTTTAGAATTGCTAAGAAGTTTTATGCTTTTACTTTTACCAATTTAATGATAGTCTTTTCTCGCAAAAAATATTTTATAATGATGTCTTTTTCTAAATAAATATTTTAATTGTGTTATTTTTATTTCCTAATGATGTGATTTTAATGGCATTTTATTTTGTGTTGTGGTAACAGTCATAATAATATGGATCTGAGATATTCGATTTTTTTTATTATTATTTTATTGAGCAACTAATGACCCGCCCGAATACGATACGATGTCTAATGATTTGTCACGGAAAAACTAAATTGCACTTTGTCCAACTTGAGAACCGGGTCGTCATGCTTAGTAATATTTAGCGATTGTGATCGATACACGGACCAGGCATAAATTGGAACATGGTTAGCGAAAACAATATACGCCACTCTACGCTACTCTACATATTTCCATTATCCCCGATAAACAAAAATATGATGAAGCTACAACGGACAATTTCCATCAAGATCCCTTTTCAAAGGGTGTATTAATTGGCTTGGGTTAAAGTGTTATTTTTGTTGTAACATAGGAACCATTGTTTCCCAGTATTATTGTTGACGATCGAGGTCGCCGATATAATTGCATGCGGCGTGTACAAAATAAATAGCCGTAGGTAGACATATAGCCGTACATTATTAGTTGCATGCTTGACGACCGTTTTAATTGCCCGGCAGTTTGGTTTATTCGTATACGTCTCATTAGTGCGACAGCTTGGAAGCACAAACTATAGTTTTGTGAACCCAGGAAGCGTCCATGTGAGACATGTTTGGAATCTTGTGTGGTCATGGAAAACCTGTTAAGGGAAATACATGCACGAAGGTGAGGCATTCAAATATTTATCTTTAATGGATCTGTAAACTATCTAAAATGTTATCAGAGGTCATACATCAGTTAGGAAACAAAGGTTCTGTGCTTAACAGAGGAATTAAGTAAGTAAGTACGTAGGTAATTAATAAATGATTAAATAACTTACCTATTTCGCAATATTTCTGTGAAAAAATGTGGATAGCTTGTAAGAGATAATACATAATTATTATTATAATATAAACAACACGGTCAAGTGCAAGTCGAAATCGAAGACGAAGGGTTCCATACACAATAGACCAAAATTTTATTTTTGTCATTATAGCGCGGTAACCGTCAATTTGTAACCTACAAAATATGGTTAAAATAAAATACATCCACTGACAGACAGACGGCCAGCGGAGGCATAGTATCAAGATGACGTTGGCACCCTCTGTACCCCTCTTGCAGCTTTTGTTCCCGTTTAGTAAGTAGGTACTCGGTAATTTTAATTCCCATAAACTTATGTCTAGATACTCTGTCTATAACTTTTGTTTTACATATTTCCACTAGACTAGCAAAACAAAGTAGGTAATTATAAAATTGGGACTAAAAGTTGCTCAAAACTAAAGCCTGTCCTAATAATATATACTTGGGAGCCTGGAGGTTAAGCTTTGAAATACAAAGAGTGACCTAATTTTAAAGGAATTTACCTACCTGTTCTATGTTGTGTGAACTGGTGTTACATAAATCAAAGAAATGATTTTAACAGTACAATTTTATTACCAATGGAGAGTTCACAATCAATTTAGACAATTACATTTTACGCCCGGACGTCAGTTTCGATCGTGGCTGGTGTGGCAGCAGCTCTGAGTGACTCGCACCGGCAGCATCGCCAGCTGTTTGTGTTCGGCGCCAGGTGCTCACTGCTCACACATTCCAGGTGGAACTGTGACGCACACATGCTGCACTTAATGCAGGCGCAGCCCTCCGTAGTGTGGTTACAGATCGCACAGTCCATCTTTACTAACTTTACTGTGGACAATAAATAAGTTCCTGTTAGATATTTGTTCCGGTTTTTTGGTGCCTAAGGCATTAAGTACGCCTTTGTACAGTTTATTTTACTAGTGCATAAAGTTTTAGTAAATAAATAAATAAATATTTCTGCTTTAAGATAAACGAAAACAAATTCAACACATAATAGGCATGGGGACATCACGAACAAAATGTTCATTTGATAATTTTGTCCTAGTCAAGTCCTAGTCAAAGAGATTTAAAAGACTATAGAGCGGGCATGTCAAGGAAATGTTATAGAAAAACTTTGATCCCATGTCTCAGTAACGCTATCTTGAATAATATAGGTAAATGAATATTGGAGTGGCAGCGGAGCGTACTAAAAAAATACTCATAGAATCGTCCGAAACTTGTGTCCTGCTTGGACCTTGAAGTTTCGGACGAAATTTTGATCGTGATGTCCGGTCTATAGGTAAGTATAAAGATATACTTAAAGTATATACTTACAATATTAAAATTCACTGTAAATTTATAAATATTCCAGAATATGTTCTGCTTTTTATTCGTTGTTAGAAAGTATTTAATTTTTTTATACGATTTTAAATAACGAGTGCCTTTAGTATGACTGCAAAATTCAACTGAAGAAACAATCGCTGACAGTTTTTTTTCATTTCTTTTTAAATTCTTTATTTGAAATAGAATATCAGAAGAGTTCTAATGTCGAGAATCTGATCAAGCACGACCGTAAGCTTTCCTATTAGGGTAGGCGGGAAGAGGTACTAGGTGTTGGAGCCTCGTTAGTATATTAGCCTACGTTATATAGTACAGCCAGGCAATCAGCAATCCATTAAAAATATACGATAGCTACGCTACATCCATCTACAAAACCTTTTCCCAAATAACTACGTTGGAATCGGCTCTCAGTCGGTCAACCGTATACAGTCAAATATGAATGTCTTTGTATACAGTTGAATAATAATATTTTACATGGAGCAAATGCCTATCTGACCTCCTAAACACAGTTTTTGGTTAACATAGGTAAAACTGATTGTCAGACTTTCGAGTTTCTGACCAACATCTTATTGTATTTTCCGAAGTAAATAAGTATAGTTGGTAAGCAATGTATGTAATATATTATGGCCTACATAATAACAAACTCAAATACTGTCTACCTGAGATTTATCTCACAGAATAGGTAATCCAATAACACTATGAAAAGAAAACTTCAATCAAGACTCCTGACCTTGGCCGATTTTTGATCTAGTAGGTAACTGAATCGCTAATTTAGGAAGCTTTTTCAGATTCAGATTTTGCTAGAGTAGAAGCGAGATTTCATATTGACTTAAGGTCAGAATAACGAATACCTAACTAGCTTGTTTAGGGTAAAACAAACAACCTGTTGATTGCCTCATCTGTACTGTACACCATATAGTTACATAGGTCTGGTACGGTGCTGATAAATTATTTGTGTCGCCCGTAAATTGGAAGTGTACCTATGTACAAAAACATGTCAATCGATCGTCTGACTAATCTCTATTTATTAGTTATCTACTCTCTAACATTGATTGTAATTATTTATAATAGGACACTGGTGTTTTAACTGAAGGCTAAGTACTATTAAACTAGAAGCAAAATAAGTATTCAAAAATCATAGCAGCTGTAAAGACGTGAGTTTATTTATGTACCGAGGCCAGCACATAGATCTACCCCAAACTGTAAAATTTTCCCAATTGAACATGACCTTTATTGTGTTTAGAATAAAGTTGAAAACCTATCAAAGAAATTTGACACATTGGGGTAGGTTGATGTGCTGGCGTCTGTACTAGCGGACGTCACGCTGACGCAGGTCCCGGTCCCAGTGCAAACAGGGATAAAAAGTAACTTAGGTCATCCGGGAATAGTGTAGCTTCCCAATGGTGAAAGAATTTTTCAAATCGAGCCTGCAGTTTTTATGTTTATCCGTTTCGTTATAATTTTATTACATAATATAATATTTTTAGTTTAGACGTAAGTACACATGCTTCTAAACTGACTGTGGTTATGCCCTATCTTGCGTGATCAGACATGAAGAGATCTGCAGCAAACCACCTAAGTTACTTTTTATCCCTGTTTTCACTGGGACCGGGACCTGCGTCAGCGTGACCTACCTGACAAAGCCATAAAAAAAAATAAACTGAACAGTGTTAATAACTTGGCAGTGGGCAGGGCAGCAGAAGCGTTACCGATGGGGACTGAAATAGGTTCTGGGATGGCGACCGCGTGTGCAATGGCTTAGCGTTTTAAAGCATCCTAGGAGTTGGGACCGATGACGTGTTATAGACCACGGGGGTTACGCTGATTGGTAGAAGCATAGTTCTGATTGTTGTAGGGACGCCGGGGGACCTAGAGGCCTATGTCCACTTGTCCTGCGGTGGATGTGTTTCGGCTGAATTGATAACTTCAACGGAACATTTCAGGGGGATTAAAATACATAGCGTTCTAAAGGGCCTTAACATCAATTATTACTCTTCAAATAAATCCATTGTCAGAGACCTCTCTAGCCATGAAAAGCCGGTAAACAAACACACGATTTCCACAAAGTTCGTAAATACAGTGCACTAATAAATGCACTGACTGCTGCCCGAGTACGTAATTGTTTATCCATCAACGATGCCGCAGCGTACATTTGCTAGATTAATCTTATCATACAGCCACTCAGGTCATCACTACGACACCTAAGCGACTGAGCTATAGAACCAAAGCTTTTGTGCCTTTCTGGGAGATCTGAAATAAATCTGGAAATCGATCTTAGAGGTAAGCATTTTCATTAAAGCTTCAAGAACAAACGGCCATACATCAAGCTTTACATTTCCAGTATAAACTGATCTCGCATTGTATAGTATTTCTTTACAATGTGAGGTCAGCGTAAACTGGAAATGTATAGCTTGATGTGTAGCCGTGTGTACAGTAATCTTTACGATTCAAATTGAACATCTCAAGTTTCTTTAATCGAGGTACGTCACTTGGGTGAAATTAAAAGAACTCAAATAAAAAGCTGAATCAAATACACAACGTCACAGATAAAAATAGTTATCGATTAGCTCTTATATTGGCAGTAGTTCGGGAAGATACAGAGTTGGTTAGTTTATGAAGTAAACAATGATACGTAAAAACATACTGTCTTGTCTATGGAACCTACATTCTTCTGTCAACAATGTCATTTGATGACAGACCGGTGACCGGTGGAGCCTCTAAGCGCAATCCTGTAAAACTTAATCGGTAAAAAAAATATTGATTAAACGAGTCTAATAGCAATATCACATAAATTATTGTGAGTTAAACATTATAGCATCTTCATCACATGTGTTGATAAACAGCCAAGCTAGTTAATTCTCTTCACATTCACTTAGCACCCCATATTTTAAGAGCAACAGCTGAACGGTTTGTATAACAATGGAAAACAGACAAAGGGGTGGATTCAAGGTTTGTCAATGAGTTCTGTAGGTGTGTATTCTCGTATTATCGTAAACTAGCTCGTGCCCGCGATTTCGTCCAAGCTGAATGTAGGTAATTTAATTTGGTTGATTTTGGTTTGGTTTGGTTTGCGCGTAACTTTATTTTTCTTCTTTGTATTTTACTTCTTATCGAATCGGTCCAACCTTTTCTGAGATTATTCCAATCTAACTAGAACAATGATTTTTTGGTGTATTTATACCATAAAATATACTTTCATAAGGGTAAGGTAAAACGGGGTGGATAGAAACTCAAGGGTGAATAGAAACAAAACTTTGAGGAGGATTTTTACGCTAGTTTAATATTGTTTGATACTAACAAGGTGTCGAAACTATTTTTCTCCATTATTTAAAAGCATTACAGTCCTCGTATGTGAACAATGACTTTTAACTTACGAGAATATCCTCTTCAAAGTTTCGTTTCTATTCACCCTTGAGTTTCTATCCACCCCGTTTTACCCGGTATGTAAATAGTTGTTATTTTGACATTACATACAGACACTTTTTTTTGGATAGTTTTGGTATCGCACGAACACGTCGCATTTGTTCAGGTATTACAATCCAACACTTAAGTATACAGGGTGTCTCATTCAAATCGGTCAGTATGGGAAAGTGAAACTATAAGACATACGAAGATCTGTTCTGAGGAACCATGTCATCGATTTTAATAACAAGAAAAACTGTATTCATACATTTTAAAAAACATCTGTAGGTACTCCGTCGGGAATCGAACCCGGTTATTTTGAAAAAAAACCTACACTATTTCTATTTAGATATCGATTGGGTAGGTCTTAAGCAGTAAAGGTCTGTATGAAACATGACGTCTAAAATGAATAAAATGCATTGTTTCCACATACTTTAATTTATTTTAGTAGGTGCTCAAAATAACCTGGTTCGAGGCCCGAACGGAGTACAGATGTTTTTTAAAAATGTATGAATGCAGTTTTTCTTGTTATTAAAATGGATGACATGGTTCCTCAGAACAGATCTTCGTATGTCTTATAGTTTCAGACTTTCCCATACTGACCGATTTAAATGAGACACCCTATATATAAATTAAAACCTTTCTTAAATGTATTATAGTCCCCTAGAGCATTTCGGTCGCGTAATGTCGTTAGCGTTTTGGCTACCTGCCCATAATGTACTCCTGAATTTTATTTCACGCAAAAAGAATTATTTAGATATGTAAATATGATTTTCTCTTCAAAATATAGCACTGCTGTTCTGTTAGTCATAACTTCCTAAGTGCTTCATTGAAGAAATAATAAAACAACCAAATTAGACATGGACATATCCACAATCAAAGAGATTTCATTACTATGTCTTATCTAAGTATTATTTATCTTGTTATACAATGTACCTAGGTTCTACTGAATGGAGAGGGTGAAACGATGAAGCTGGCCTTGGAGTTAAGAACGACTCTGAATATTAATGAGAACAATTTTTACACTGAGAAATAAAAACATCTCTTTTAAGGATAGTCTAATAACCTTTTTCTGTTGCTACAACAATCAAGGTACGTGCTGTCTCAAAAATCCAACCCGTATAACCTCGTATAACACTTTTTGTCTATTTATTTATGTCATAGGTACAATTTCGTAAAAAAAACAGGCTACCTACCTATTTGAAAACAATAATATTAAAACTCCTTACACAACTTGGAAATAGTTTCTTTTTTTATCAGTTGTATCTGTGGCTGTAAAAACAATTAAATAGTTTGGCGCGTTTTATTGTCGTATGATTTTTTTTCATAATTTTTTTGAAAAAAAAATACTGAGTATTATTTAATAGTTTGTGGTCTGTATTTATAAAAGATGTGTATGGTCACGGCATTGCGGTAAAGTAATATTAAGTAGTTATTTGTCTTATTGAAATTAGTTTGGTTAAAAATCCAAACAATATTAAGTATTCGATTTGGTTACATCATAATATATTTTATTTGTGATATCTTTTATTTCGGTTTGCTGGGTTGATATGTGGTTCTTGATGTGTGCGGGTCGTAGCGGGAACTTTCAATAACTTATTTATTATGATGATTGGAAATAGGTATATTTTACACGCGACACTGAGATCAAGTGTGGCTAGTTAGCCACATTTTAACGTGTCGCTTGGTGAGTGCTTATACCCTATAAGTAGATCTTCACCTTTTTACTTGTAATATCATTGTATTTATTGTCATTATGTAAAAAAAAAAACCTATAAAGATGACGCGAATGCGCTGTCGTCTAGAGAGAATACTTTAAAAATTAAATAATGTTCCAATGTGAAGCGAAAAGCGCGAACTTCCAAATTCAAATTTGGAGCGCCGCACGTCGCGATGCGCGGATGGTGCCAGCCAGCATTCGCTTCATAACACGCGGTTTGATCGTAATTTGAAAAAAGACATCTATTTAATTGTGTAAAAAATGGTTTTGTTAAGTTTGTATTTTGATAAATAATATTATTATGCTGCGACTCCTTTTTTATATCAGCCGTTTGATAAGATAACAGTGTAAGCTTTTATTAGCTAGCTTACGTTTAAGAAAGACGTAATTAGTTAATTTTGTAACTGTTCTGTGCTTGTTGCAGACGGACGGGCGATGTCGGTGGCGCGCGTGTGCTGCGTTCGACGCCAGACTGGAGCGACACCGCAATCAGCGGCGAGCACCTGTGGTCGCCCACCTCCGTGTCCGGCGACTGCTGCTACGTCGGTGATGCTGAGTGCCAGGTACTACTAAAATTGATAAAAGCCCCTAACTAAATATTACCATCGAGTACAGTGCGTCTATGAGTAACAGGCCACCACGACATTGTGCTATAAATGAATAGATAATAAATATTCCTCAACTTTTTCACACAACGCCCTTTTTCACACAACGCCATCTAGTCCCAAGCTAAGCTAAGAGCTTGTATTTAGGGGTACTAAGCAGCTGATAAACATACTTAAGTATATATTTCTAAAATAAAAGACCACCAAGTGTCAGTTTCCATACCAAAATCTGTACAGGGGCCAGCACGTGAAGCTGGACATGTATTCATCGTGTACCCTTTATATTTGCGATAGTCATTCCACGTAGTACGAAAACTAAGTCTCACAACTGCGGGGCAATTCTCTCAAAGACGTTCGTAGTCTTAATCTACCAAAAATACGTCTAATTTCTCAAATTTTTAGTCAAAACTTTGACTAAAAATTTGAGAGGTCACGCTGTGATTAAATGGCACTACATTTTGATCGTTTATAATTACAGAAATTGAGAAAGCCAATTCGAACAAACTTTTCAGTATAAATATACCTATGTCTGGCTGTCACTTCAAATAACTTATTGACATTAACATATAGAAACAGACACAAACATTGTTACTAGTAGGTAGTTTACAAACGGCCACCTAAGCGTAGGTCTAGTCTAGAATAACATCACTAAGTGGAGACAAACAAGTTTGCGTCAAAGACGTATTCACCCATTCTCTTGAGGCGCCTTGTCCAAGATAAAGCGATTATTCCACGTAGAATTATAGTACCTATACTGACTAACTGACTTAATTCGAGTAACTCCTTATTCTTATCTTTGTCATTTAACTATGGAAGTTTATCTACCTGTTATATAATTTATTTTTAAGTACTTATTTGTAAAGTAATCGGCAACAATTAGTACTAGGATTGTAACAGCGCATCTATATTGCGTATGGAAAACTCATTTCGTAATGAAAGGAATGCCGAATACAGTACGAAAACTTCCGCAAAAAAATGTGCTAGGGGTACTGTCAGTCGATTCACTAAAAGTCACTCCGTAAGTGAAGTAAACTGTCTGTAAGCAATGGAATAAAAGCTTAATTTGTCTTCACTTCACTCGAGTTTTAACGCGATGATTTTAACTGAGTCGCACTGCTGATCTTGGTCTCTTGACAGCTACGTCAAAAAAGCCCTCGGTGCCGAGATATGAATTAATCTTTTTAATTCGACATCAAGTCTAGACGCATGGCGTACTGGGCACATTTTGTATTGTCAGCTATACATCATTTATGACGGTTATTTATGGAAAAACTGCAGGAATTTAAACATGGTGATTCCAGCAACGTTCTTTCTTGACCGTTCATAATAATCCAATGTAATGCTAAGTCTAATGTAATAATGGGTGAGCCTATGTAGTAGATAGTAGATACCTACTATCTACTACATAGCCTAATATTTCCGTATACTTTGCTTAGTGTTCAAAAGAGTATTTTATAGCTGTGACTTCAAAGTAACAAAGAAAATTATATAAACAGGCAGGTGCTTATTCTATGGGAGAAAATTATAGCCCCAAATGATATACGCCTGAATTACCTTGATTATAAAATATACGTTTCCGGTTGTTCACGATACAGTCTACAACATAATTTGTGGGACGCCGGCAAATAATAGTGCAGATTTAATAAAAGGCATTTATGTCGGTAAATTAGATGCTGCACGTAAGCCAGCACTTCCTGGTTTGATATTTTTTACAAAATATGCTTCTTCTAGAACATAAGTACTTACATAGATATGGATTCGTTTTTAGAAAGTTGATTTCAAAAATTGGAAATACGGTATGATATTTTTCCGCGATAAATTACGTGGATAATTTAGAAGAGTAATAATGATCGAATATCGCAAACTCGCAATCATGCAAAAATTAAGTCAACGATCCAGAATTTTCCAATCTTGCAATTCTCACAGGACCATAAAGTTAATCTAGCGCACGTTGTAGGATTAAATGGGAAAAATGTTACTAAGCCAAGTAATATAGATGCTTTTCCACTTTTATTTTAACTAAAAGAACATGAACATTTTATATACCTACCTGGTACGGCATAAATAAAATTTAATCCTGACATAACTTTACTTAACGATGCGAATATACTTTACTGCCGTATACGCTAAAGGCATTAGGGGCTTAATTTGACAACACCATTTTGGAAAATGAAACCTTACTCATTGTTCTCAGCGTTACTATAATACTTCTATTAAAGTAAAACTCTGAGTAAAAGCTTTAGCAATAGGTATGACCACCATTGTAAAGTAAAAAGCATTTTCTTTGAATGACACGCTCCTATTGAATAACAAGAACACAATGAACCTAGTAAATTGTCCGACAAGCTGGCGGTTTGATGAATTTTTACATAAAGAATAATAATATTGTCCGTCAAAACAGATTTTTATTCTCATAATAACATTTCTGGGGTTACCTTCTCCGACCAGTACAAGTTCAATATTTTACTCTCATTCTTCCATTATTTTATTTTGCCTCTTTAGTTGAAAAGAACTTCTTTGTTCCGCCATGAAAGGCATTAATATGAAAAATCTATTGAAGTTTACACCAAGATACAAGGTATCTCGCCCCGCGTCTTGGTTAAACAACAGTGGAAGAAATGTAATTTCCCCAACCACCATTAGCAAGTTTCCTGCCTATTATGTCGCCGGTCGGTTGTATAGTCGTATATAAGATTAATGACCCGATGCCTCCATTTTGTTGTGGCGATGACCTGTCACAGTGGGTGCAACAAAAGGGTGTCTCGTGAACCTCATGAAAGCAATCAATTTCTAATTGTAGCACCCTCGGCATTTACTTCGGGACTACATAAATACTTTGATGTACTTGTTCCAGCTCTTTGTTCAGTAACTTCTTCAAACTTGAGTAAAAGTTACCGTTTTTGTCCGTAGCATCCTGTCTTATGTCCATAGCTACGGCACCTTAATCAAAGTTTATTGTTTGTTTCTACCTGTATTTATTTATAAGAGTGACTTGGGCCGAATTGATAATAACATTTTGCTGGGTGTGATTGATTGTATATTTTCGCCAAAGCACATTTTTATTAGTTTCATCCGTTAGTTCAAGCTTCCATTTTAAAGCACAAACGAACACCTTAAATTCAACTGGAAAAGTTTTCATAATGTAGTCGACAAAATAATATGGTTTTACTCAATACAGTTAATGTTGGTTAAATAGGTAATATTAAGTACCTACCTAATTGTGTTTTATTCTTAATAGTAGTTTGATTCACTATTTCTTTTCTCTTAACTGCTCTTAACGCAAAATGAGATCTAATGAATGGCAAACTGGTCCTCTAGACATTTTAGAGAAGTATATTTATTTTAAGGAGTTTCAAAAATTCAGCAGAGCCACAGAACTTAAGGTCTCTAAGGCATGTACTCGGCAAACGTGCTCTGGTTGCTAAAATCAGCTTTAAATGAACGAATTTGCGTGGCCTGAAAAGATTTTTATGCGGTAAAAACTAGTGGGCAGTTTAATGTCATTACATTGCCTAATTGCTTGAAAAATATTTCGAGTCGAAGGCGTCAGGCTCTGATGGATCGACCCTGTTATATGTCGGCTGCCATGTAGACGACGTGTGTGTCAATAATTTAAGCTATGCTGATGACATGGTTCTGCTGAGCGCGTCGATTTGTGGCCTAAGGAGGTTGTTAACGACATGTGAGGATTACGCTGTGAAACATGGACTTGTATATAATATTAAGAAAAGCCAGTACATGGTTTTTGAGGCCGGCGGTGCTAAATGCCCGGACTATGTACCACCGGTACGTCTGAATAGGGTATCCTTAGATAGGGTATACCAGTTTAAATACCTAGGGCATATAGTCACGGCAGGCCTCAGGGATCATGCTGACTTGGAACGGGAGCGGAGGGCGTTGTCAAAAAGAGCTAATATGTTAGCCCGTAGGTTCGCGCGTTGTTCGGATGACGTGAAAATTGCTCTTTTTCGAGCATTTTGCACGTCCATGTACACGTGCAGCCTGTGGGCTAGTTACACGCAGAAAAGCTACAACGCCCTTCGCGTTCAGTTTAACAACGCGTTCAGGGCGGTGTTGGGTCTGCCTCGTTACTGCAGCGCGTCAGGTATGTTTGCATGGGCACGCACGGACTGCTTCCATGCGACCATGCGGAAGCGCTGCGCGTCTCTTGTGCGCAGGGTGCGGGCCAGCTCCAACACTGTTCTGAGTATGATTGCAAATAGGTTGGACTGTCCTTATGTGCGACACTGCTGTGACAAACAAGTTTCATATAGTGTCGCACGTAAGAGAACTATATAAATTGAATGTCATGTAAATTACTTTTATCTTTTTTATTTTTATTACGTTTTGAATGAATTAATGTTATGATTATTAATGATTGTTAGATAATTGTTTTAGTATTATGTTGTATTTGGATTTAATTTTTATTTTTTTTATGTGACTCTTTTTATATATGATTGAATTTTATGTGTCTACTATGGGTTAAGATACCTGAAATAAATGAATTTTATTTTTTTTTTTATTTTATAAAGTTCTTACTGGATCTACCTAAAAACTTTCAGAAAACAGAGCATAAGAGACTTTATCCACTAGACATAGTTTATTCAATATCTAGCTGTAGGTATGAGCAGTCAACACTGGTATTCAGCTGCTTTCGGTTAAACTGGAAGCCGACCCCAACATAGTTGGAAAAGGTTAGGCAGATGATTATGAGGTATGAACAGACAAGTAAATCAAGCCGTCGCATTTATATTATGTTTACCTTCGCAGAAACACGGATCTCGTATGAAATGTTCGGCGTGCAAGATCGTCGCGCATACAGCATGCATCGACATCCTGATGGACCGCGTGCAGTTCACGTGCAAGCCGACCTTCAGAGATGTGGGGGTGCGACAGTACCGAGAGCAGACCATTACGCATCACCACTGGGTTCACCGCCGCTCAGAGAAGGGCAAGTGCAAGGCCTGTGGTAAGGTGAGGGCCGCAATCTGTATGTTGCTTACGTCATCGGTCAATGTTGTACTATCACATATGGAAACGGCTGGGTTTATGTTGAGTTTTTGCTTGTTTGACTGTAATTTGTATACCTACTGACATTTCATATACAAATGCCATTATTTTAAGCTGAATAGTGTTATACGTAGATCTATATGAAGGACGTTTAAATAGAATGCAATAAAATTTGTTAAGCCTAGTTATTTGCGTGTAATCGATTCCTTTCAAGCAAGATTACTATTTAAAACGCGCGTTCGTTTAAACGACTGTGTTTAAGTTATAACAATCTAATATGAATAAATGTAATAATTAAGTACTTGACTTTATTTGAAAAAAAATACTAAGTTCCTTGTAAGCACTTTACAATAACATTTTGATTTGTTATTTTGCCTAGGAAGGCTGTAAAAAGTTTTAATGACCGAATTTATTGGTTATCATTCATTTTAATCTAGGAGTCTTTTGTTAGTAAAGGCATCATAAAACCTATTAGAAAAAAAAATAAAAACAAACTATTTACCCGTTTTTTTTCGAAAGAGGTGTTTCTTTTTCGAAGAATGGTACAAAAATTGAACTCTCCCAATACAATTTGTTCATGAGTATTTGCAGTTAGTATTGTGGAAAGCTAAAACACACTGCTTCGATGCTCAACAACCATATTTAAAAAAACCTTGTGATTTAGTTAACCCACAGTAGGTATGTATTCTAAAGAAAACCACCAAGAAAGAGTTACAAATATACAGCCGGCATACAACCGTGGTAACACCGTCTTAATACTTAATACATTTACTTATTGCTTCCACATGACTGTGAATGTTGGTGGTAGGTTTTACATAAATATGATCGTTGTCGGGCACAGCACAGTAGGAGGGAGGAAGAGTGTACTGTTTTAGTTAAATTATATATTGTGTATTGTTATCTTAAGCTGGCGTAGTGCAAATCGCAGTTTTTATAGGCTAAAAGGGAACCTAGATTAACCTGACGCGTTACCGCTGACGCAGCCGTTTTCAAAATGATAGTGGCGTTTGGGTCAATTTGTGTTTGGTACTTGTAATTAACCTGTGTGAGTTCTTGTACTTTTGTTTGTGTGTTAGTACCCATTATTTTTACTTTCATAGGCATTTAAATTATCGTATCATTTTAGTAGTATTATTTTTTTCTATGAATTAGTTCTCAGTTTATATTGTCACAGTAAATTAAGTAAGGCTTCGTGGTTTTATATTCTTTCTTAGACTACGTTATTTAAAATATATTATGTATCCAAAGTTAGAACAACAGAAATATTACTTTACCTTAACTCGTAAATAGTTTGACTTCTTCATAAAGATCATTTTTACTGAAACTACACTTATTTATGGATTCGGTTAGAGGGTGCAGTAGGGTGACTAAAAGAGACTTTATTGCTTTTGAAAGAGCGTTTCTTTTCCGAAATTATTACCTACTCCATCATTTTAGCCGTGTTACCGTGTTCATTTACAAGTCAACATTTTATAAAAAATACTTATGAAACATTTACAAAAACAATCATCATAATTTCCTTATTGTTTCGACCGTTGGAGGACATTACGCGCGTCGAATAATTTAAACTCGATCAGATTAAGACATTCCGCATGACTGCTGCTCAAACGCGCGGAGGAAAAACATTTCTCTTAGGATTATTTTATTTACAGAGCAGTTGTAATTTAGTCATTTTTTATCTTTATCTTTATTTAAAAACCGTTATTTACGTTGCTCTCTACAGTCTTATAACCTGGACTATAACTGGAAAAATTCTCCTTTTTGGCGAAAAAGTTTCTATAAAGTTATTTATTTCGTGTCATCGCGTTAGTGAGTTTTTGCATCTCGATGCATTTCGATATTCTCAGTAACAGTCCGGAGTCTGTATTTATTTATTTAATACTTAAAGCACAGAAATGTACAGAGCCAGAATTAATGCCTTTAGTTATGTTTCAGTTCCATGTAATAGGGGGTGAGCCTATTTACAGTTCGAGCTGCTATTTAAATATTCCTTATGGAAAATTCAATAGCATCAGGCCTCGAAATCGCACCCACTTGTGACACGATCACGCGAGTATAACGCTTGCGACCATTAAACCAACGTAGCAGTTTTTTAGTGTTATAGAAAACCCAAATAATCAGGGGCCTAACGATTTCCAGATTCGTATTAATATGTAATGCTTGGTAATATGCGATTACTTAATTGCTGGATCGATTTTACGGAACAGTTATAGTGATTCCCCGCATACGGATTGACGTAGATTATTAAACAGACTGATTAATGCTTAATGGAGTTTACTACAATTAAGTAAACCAGCTTGATTAAGTACTTTACTCTAGGATTCATTAATATGTATGGTGCGCTTCCAGTGGTCGAGATGTTGTCATGCAATCACAATTCTGGTAGTTAGCCGCCAGACGAAGCTATTACATTAAAAGTCCTTTCCTCGGACCACTTAACACCTTGACTGCCAGACTACCAGACACAATAGAAATTCAATTGTTTGAGGTCACCGGTGACCTACGTGGCATACAAAGTGTTAATTGAGTCTTTAATTATTTAAGAAATCGATAAATACGTACCGTTTGTGTTCGACGGCCAGCTATTTAATGGGAAAAGTTTTCTAACGTGGTAGAAGTACTACGTACTTTATTCTAGAACCATTAACGGTCTAATCACACAGTATAACGTTACTAAACAAACAAACGTTTAAAGTCGTAACCCTGTATATTTAGCTGGATAACTGTCATGGATGCGTCCCGGTTAAGAACCCGCCCACACTCAACATCATGAAAACAAAAGGTCATAGTGAAGATTAAGGCGATTGAGTTTTTTAATAAAAGTTTTCTCATGCTGTATGCAGCTTTACGTGGGAGGGAATGCACCCTGAAGCGTAAAGCCGTGTCAGCCCTGAATGATAAACACACGAACTGACAATTCATGCCCTAAGTGCTATTTTCCCATAGGAAGCACGTACCAAACTACGAAAAATAATCGGTAACGGTGTTATGAAAATAAAAAGTCCACACTGACGGGTAAACCTTTTTTCACCTGCTGGAGTAGCGAAAAATCCGTTTTTAACCGGACATGTTTTGAGTGTTACATCAGCTCTGAAAAAGTGAAGCATACCTTAATAAAGGACGTAAAATTAACAAACATGACTATGTTTGGCTTTCAGAAAGAAATCAGAAATCATTTATTTTGCGAAGTATGTGGGTATACAAAATAGATGTCGATATTTAAATAAATAACAGTTCCAACACGCTCTACCTTTGGATCTAACATCGTATTAAATTCTGCCATCAACGACTTGATAAAACTTTAACCTTATGACAAAATATGAATTAATCAGCAGGAAACTACTTAACAACCTTTTCGTGTATTTTATCCATTAACACATTTTTATCAGGATTTTAAGCACAGGGATAAAATTGTACTGAGTAGGCAATCACAAAAAATAAATAAACGAACATAATAATGGCAAATTGGTCCTCTAATCATCTACGTATTAGAGCCTCTCGAAAATATGGCCACAAATTTCAAGCTGGTTGGTCACGGTAAACTTAATGCGGAATAACCATTTTAGAATATGTCGACTAGGCAAGTACATACATAAGGTCGTAACTGATAGTATATAAGGTTACTTGAATCCTCGAGCATTTTGGCGGAATCTGACTTTCCTTCCACTTAAGCAAATTAGAATTAAAATAAGTGGCAACTGGAGTTACTAGTACATTTCGATGTTAAGTAAACTTCGAACAATATGCGGTGAATTTAAAAATAATACTCACTTTAACAATAGTTACAATTAGTATATTATATCAATGAACCAGGACTTCCGAAGAATATTTCGGGTTTATTGATATGGGCGTATATACCTATTATAATTAGTGAAGTTCGGGTTTTCAATTTAATTCTACTATCCTTTGGGGATCTAAAGATCAGAAATAATAACGCACATAGGTACACACATAGTTTGCCATACTACATATACTGTATAGACTATGATAATAAAACTAACTCGCACGTTTTGATGCGCAACTAGGTCCTCCTAATGACATCTTACTTTATGCGGTTAGATATTTGGTGACTCTACGAGTATTAGCATAGGTACATTTAGGAATGTGGTCCAATCAACAAAGTCGGTTAATTAACTTCAAATTAAATATTGATTGATAAATAACGAAACGTGTTAAATCGACTAACACAAAGATTAAAATTTTCACGGAAAATCCTCTTTATTGCTAGCACCGTCCTCATTTTAATGGGTGTCACTAATAAATATTTTATGACATGTCATGTAGCTTTTTGGTGCGGGTGTAACCACGTGTTTAATGAAGTATGTGTGTGACCGCGGTGCTTACGGCTGGCGTCCCTCGTCCGAGCCATGCGGTTCTGTCAACTCAAATGATTTGCATACATACGTACCTCGAATATGGCCGACATCGCATGTGACACGTCACGAACGCCGCGCCGCGCTCTCGCTCAACGCGAAATTAAAACTTCATTTTTAATGACGTGTTACCATATCGTTGGCATCGTATAGCACTCGTATGCACCCTGCACAATTTTAAACAAAAATAGTGTTTCTGGGTTATGTTTTCAGCTTTTGTTCTTATGACTACTGTTTGGTTACCATTCATGGGTATATTCACGTATAGTAAACACTTTGCGTGTACCTATATAAGTAGGTACCTATATTATTGCAGGATCAAGCTAATGGTTAGGTAACTCAGTTCCTAATGCTGCTGTTATGATTGGACTCATTATTATTCACAAACGTAAATGGCAGGAATAGTTCAATGCGACAAATGCTAATTTCTGTAGTTTACATTTGTTACACTATTATTATGACACACCATTCAAATTGGTTTATTACGCCATTGGTGTAGGTACATATTATCATTTTGCTCGACATTCATAACTTAAATGTGTAATTTGGTTGCGATATTTATGTTGCTTTATGTGGCTTATTTGTTTTGTGAACCACTTATTCATTTGCATGTGTGTCGCATGGTTGTTTTGTTGTCACAGTCATTCCGGCGCAGCTGCTGTCGGTGGTGCGTACCAACTCAGGACACTGTAGACAAGGCTATAGGAGTAGAAAGTGGTAAAGTTGTTAATGTGCGTATACAAATGTTTTGCCGGCAGGTGGAGGCTAGAGGCCAGGTGCTCAGTACAGGACGGAACTACATATCAAACCAACATTCCCGGAATAAGCTTATTGTTCGATCTATGTGAAATATATTATTATTAAATTAAACATCATAGGTTTAGCAGAAGTCCATATAGTAATATATAAATATAAATACCTACTTTCTTATTAAAATTTCGCTTTCAGAGAAACAATTAATCTCAACTCAACCGGGGCGGTGCCTATCTCTGCTAAATTTCGGGCTAAAGAAGCTCATTCCGTATTATAAGTAACTTTGTATCTCCAGACCTACGCATAACAAACGAATTTCGGGAATGTTGGCAATTAAAATCCAACCTGTATATTAATTTTATTGCTGCTTGCTTATCATTTAGTAATCGTTGTAGCACTTGTAGCTAACCGGTGTATAATTTTATTATTTAACAAGCATTTGCTCTAATTTCATATTTTTTCGACAGTCGCTGCAGGCTAAACTATCATTTAGCTCGAAGGAAATCGTTGCCTTGACTTGTTCGTGGTGTAAAGACGCATACCACAACAAAGAAAGTTGTTTCAATCTCCAGCGGATAGGAGAGGAATGCTCATTAGGTACAGTATTAACGACCGTAAACTTTTCTCATTACAATCGCTTAGCACTTTAATTATTTAAAATGCTGTTCAATCTTGTATTGTCTTTTATAGGGTCGCAATATAATATAATAGTACCGCCATCGTGGATCGTCAAATTGCCAAGAAGAGGTAGTTTTAAGTCATCATTAAGAAAATCGCCTAAGAAAAAAAGTGCTTCCAAGAAAAAAGGGAAAGATTCAAAGAATGAACAAAAAACGTTTGTGATAAAACCAATCCCTACAGCAAGTGTGAGGCCTGTGTTAGTTTTTATTAATCCGAAAAGTGGAGGCAACCAGGGCGCCAAACTACTGCAGAAGTTCCAGTGGCTGCTCAATCCAAGACAAGTTTTTGATCTCACACAAGGTGGACCTGGACCTGGGTAATTATTTAGTTACCTACTTTTCTTCAGTATCGTTTTGATTCATATTTATGACATAACATTTGAATACGGTTTTACGGTTTTAGACATTTATTTTCTCAAAAGATTTACAATCACTTACAGAGAAAATACAATATTATAACTTATAAATACATGAGGCCGATTTGCGTAGGTAGTGGGTTGGTACAATAAGTCAATAACAAGAATGACATTAGAATTTCGTACTTAACAGTTTTAGTAAACTCGTAAAAGGGTAATTGTAGAAAATAATAGAACTAAGTGCACAACATCTTATGCGCTAATGCGGGTAGGTGTGCATGAGCTGAGGAGTAGTCATAGAGAATACAATACATGTTTATTAAAGCCCATGACACAGTGATATTTTCAACGCGTTTAAAGTAGGCACATGGTTGTTAATGTTATGCTCGTAAATTTATATTTTTATCTTATTAGTAATATGGATGTTCTAATTATAACTAGGTGTACATTGAATTTATATATTTTGATTACTTGAGTTTGTTTAAGTATGTATTTAATTTTGTGTGTTAGGTTAGGAGGAGTGTGGTTTTTATATGCTGTTAGTACGATAATAATTTACAATTTTTGTTTATTCGTGTATGTAGTAAGTAGGAAGTGTGAAATACGTAGGGTAAAATATAGTGTATGTATGTATATATTCTGTTTCATTTACGTATACAATTTTGTATGTTAAAGTGTGGATTTTATATGTTATACTATAATATTCTAGAAAATGTAGTGCATTATTATATATTCATATTATGTATGAATAATTGACGTGTGAGTAAGATGTATTTTGAATTGTGTGTGATACAATGAGCTAGTACAATACAGTTAGTAATCGGTACCACTTAACTTAATATTAAGCTTTTATTGATGAAAAATCCTTTAAAATGTGGCTTTTTAATAGTTTTTTAAATGTTAACATAGATTTTGCTTCTTTTATACTTTTAGGTAATTCGTTATAGAATTGGGCCCCATCATATAGAATACTCTTTTTTCCGTAATTTGTTCTATGGCTTCTTAGGCACAGGTTATTAGCCTGCCTTGTCATGCGTTTATAGTGATCTATCCTTTTTGTGAATGTAATTTGTGAGTGAATATCTTTAGTTAGGATTTTTCTAATAAAAATGCAAGTATTATATTTATATATTTGGACCAGATTGAATAGTTTTGTTTCTTTATAAATTTTGATTGTTGGTGTCAGATAATTGTATCGAAATAGTGTTTTAATAACTCTATTCTGTGCAACTTGCAATTTTTGCAAGTTTGTTTTATTTGCTGAGCCCCATACCTCTATTAAATAATCAATACGAGACTTGACCAAGGAATTGTATATCGAATACAACTCGGAAGTCCAGGTAAATCGTAGGGTACAGAGCTCGAATGCCATGGCGACAGTCCCTCGTGAGTATCATCTCCTTGGCTACGGTAGGTACTTAACGTACAATTTTATATGTTTTCTTTGGCGACTGTTATGTCGCCATAACATTTAAGTAAGGTAAGGTTTGTCCCTGAGAATGCAATTGAGACCCAACAACACATTCTTTTGGTCCTTTTATCATGTTTTAGGCCACAGCACATACCTACTGTTAAGTTTTTCTTTATTAATAAGAATCTTGGACCGATTAGAATTTGATGAATGAATGAATGAATGAATGAATGAATGAATGAATGAATGATTTATTTATTTGCAAGAATATAGGTACATATGATGTTTTGTTCAACGGGTTTCACTTCACTATATTCGGCATTTCGGCCGTACAAATATTAAAATTCTACTAACTAATAGCATGCATAGGTACATTGCATTGGTGATGCCATTGCGAATCAGAAACTCTCTACAGGGTATTAGATAACACGAAATTATGAATAACAAAAACTTGTTCCCTACAAAACCAATGCAAGCAACATCATTTTAGAACATCTGCTTTTTTTAAGTTTACATTCTAAGTTAGGTCTCATAATGAAAGCTGGTAATTCTCATTCCTACATTCCACTATCTTAAAGCATGTCCGTCATTTAAACTAACACCCTCTATAAACAGCCTCCATTCGCAGACCTAACAATGTCCAATAATAGGTTTGAACACAGAGCTCGGAAGCGTCTCCGCAGCTGACTTTATACAAGGCATTGTCATACCCACCTCTCATGCACGAGGTTGTGAATCAAAACCGGGCAAGTACTAAAGTGACTTTTTCAATTCATTTGAACTTTCTAAGTTTATGTTAGACATCATTGACATCGGTGACGGAAAACTTAATTATTATACCCGAAGGGTGGGGCGTTTTTGGGGGACTGACTCATGTATTTTTTTTTTTATTTTGATTTTGATATAAGTTTGAAATCGCTAATCCGTATCAATACTCCTGCCTTCTCTGTATGAGAAGAGGCACAGTGAATAGACACAGTGGAATAGTAGCAGGCTGGTATTATTATTGTCAAGACTTTCCTTACTTTTCTGTGTCACCAATTAATTACTCATCTCGTATAGAAACAGTCAAATTGTGGCAATAGGTGTGTTGTGACATAGTGCTGGGGTATGAAAATTGAAACCTAAACCAGTCAGTTACTATTACCTAAAAAAATAATAAACACGTATTTTTAGCATTTCCATAATGATTGGTAAATACTTAGAAAAATCGCAATAAAATCAAGACTTTCACGACGATATAAGTAGGTAAGCATAAACTTTACCGGGTTGTACTTTACCGGGACACCATTCGACATTTCGACTCAATGTAACGCTGTTTTTTTATATTAGGTGCCTTTGTATGGTTACAAAGAAAAAATAGGTGCCTATTTTTTTTATAAATCTATCATAAGGGACTAACCTAGCCTATTCTAAACATGTCGATGACTGCTGAAAGTTTCGCTTTGTAGAATATCTTGCCCGATTCGAATGTTAAAAGCTCAAGTCGCTGCCGTCGCGGTGATTCCGAGCTCTGTGGATTTGACCCATTTAAATATTAAGGCCGTCTGGTCTCGTTGCATCATTCGCCTTGTTTAGCCTGCACAAAGTGCTCTTAGGTCAGACTAATGGGACGTGACGTGGGTCTTCGCTGTTAACGTTAACTATTCTCCTATTGGATCTTAAAATTTGAATCCAGGATCTACTAGTTGATCTGTTATTTTAAATGTAATTTCATTAATTTTGGTAGTTTTTACTGAACACCGAACTTTTTCAGTTTATGAGAGTTCGAAAACCGGTAAGGCCGGGTGCATTTTGCCGGATTCTTGCCAGGTCCAGCACAAAGTGAATACATTCATACAAATTGTACTGCCACTAGTTAATCCAATAGTTCTATCGGTCCAGATAATCCGCCGTTCACAACGGGAACGGGGCGTAAATGTACTAAAATTGTAATATATATCATGTTCGTTCTTAAACATCCACCAACATCACTCCAAGGTAAAATAAATAGTAGTGATTCTTAAACACGTACACACCCACATTTTTCATTCTGTAAAACCGTAAATAGATGAAATTACTAGAACAAGTTCGTTGTCCTGTCTAACAATAGAGTCAACTTTTCTAATCGAGTAACGGTGTATTAATGATCACTTTTTACGAGTTTGTTAGTCATCATCAAGAATCATTAAGTAGCAATTACTCGTAGGTTTATTAGTTACAGAAACAATGGGATATCTCAAATACCCTATTAGAGGAAACGATACCTATTAAATTCAATATTTCTCAATGATCGCACCATTCAAGGGCAGCCGATCACCTAGATCCTTCGTCATAATACTTTAATAATGAAAGTAATAATCATTTTTTTTTTTCATATTATTAACTAGTGCTTTACTGCAATCCCACCTGAAAATTTAATTAGTTTTCAGAATTTATAGCAAAGTTTAATTTTAGTCTGGAGCTGTTCCGCAAGGTGCCGAACCTGCGGGTGCTGGCGTGCGGCGGCGACGGCACGGTTGGCTGGGTGCTGAGCGTGCTCGACCGCATCGGCACGCGGCCTGCCGTCGGCGTCCTACCGCTCGGCACCGGCAACGACCTGGCGCGCGCGCTGGGATGGGGTGGCGTAAGTACACTAGCCTTACCACTCATACCAATATCGACTGCATGGCGAAGCGAGCGAAAAAAGCAACTCCCGTGGAATGAATATTTCCGCCAGGCCTCCAGCTAGTTGATCTGGATCTGGTTGTTTGTCTATGTGAGTTTAAATGTTTGTCAACGCACCAACGATATAGGAGAAATTCCTAGTATTGGGCAAAAGGGGTTTCGCCGAAAATGGACCTAGGTCAGCCATGTGTTGAACATTATTTTTAGTCTATATACAAAAACCATAAAAGTGTTGTTATTATCACTATGAACAAATTTTATTTCTTCTTCTTCTTTCTTTCTTTTTTTTTTATTTCTTATGTTTTTTTTGTTTTTTCTTTGGTTTTTAATCTATTCTTGTTTTTTTTTTTATCTATATTGTTGGTTCTATTGATTTATGTTTTGTGCGATAAAGGATTTTCTTTCTTTTCTTTCTTTTATAGTACCGGATGGGCCTTGATATCCCTCTCCGGTTTTGTATAGACGAATAATAATGTGTATTAACATTGAGTTTCAAAACTGTCACACAGGTATGAGTGACATAGATACTGACTATGTAAACTTAACTTTGTCTAAAACTCAATGTGTCATATTAGCGACCTCGTACGAGTTCCACGTAAATCAACCCCACGCGCCGTCAGTGACGTCTGTTACACATTCAATTTCCCAATACCAGGCCAATATTATCAATATAAACAATTTTACGTCTAAGATTTATTGGTATTCATAGCACCAATGGCCGTTATTCATTTTTTAACGTTGGATTTTTGTTGTGTGAAATATTTTAATCGAACAATGGATTAAAAACAAGCCTTTCACATACATGTTAAGATCTAAAAATCGGGGTGAAAATAAAGCAGGCAGACATCGCGTAATGAGTGTAGATACATGACAGAGGGTATTATTATGACGTTATCGTTGCCCATGCCTCGGGGACGCGACAGGAGTGTCGTGCGTGAACAAGTAAAATAAATTCACTCTCGCCCCGTGGGAGCCGGCCAAATGCTTAACTCGGTATGACGTACTGTATTTAGTAAATATACAAATGACCTGGCACAACTCACCTACATTTGTTTGCCGTGCCATTTGTTTTTCATCACGGTTTTAAAACAGTGGATTTAAAATTTAATTTGAAACAGGGGAGCTTGTTAAACAATTTTGCTGAACTTTGCCATATATGAATAAGTTAGATTTTGAGGCAACTTAGTTCGCCGTACTAGTTATTTTTTAACCGACTTCAAAAAAGGAGGAGGTTCTATGTTCGTGTGTATGTATTTTTTTTATGTATGTTCCCTGATTTCTCCGCCATTTGTAGACCGATTCTCAAAATTCTTTTTTTATTTGAAAGAGTAGATTTCTGAGATGGTCCCATTTTAATTTGGTGAAGATGTGGTGCTGATCTTCGGAGATATACAATGGAACTCTTCAAAAATAGACGGCAAATCTGTCGTGATTGCTGGAATCGCTTGGATGTATATTGTTTATACAACATCATGACCTATCATCACGCCTGTATGCTCTGAGGGGTACGCAGATATGTACAATATACCAAGATTTCGACAGTTAGGTTATTGATATCCAAGTGGGTTTATTTTGCTCAAGTAGTTACTTGAAACTGAGCATATTAAAGGAACCGCGGACTTTCTCAAAACTTCCACAATGACACTTTAAGCTGATAACGTCTAGAGAGTTCAGGTCGTGTTTAGTCTACCTTAAAATTGTATTTCTCATATAATCTAGAGACACGACGTCTAGTAAGTAAGAGTTAGTAACTCTTACGTCTCTTACATTTACGACGGAGACATAATATTTTACAACCGCGGGTTTCATGCGGTAATAGTAGACCGAGTCACCAAGACACAAAATTTTAGGTAGGTACTTACATTTACATGTTAAAACCAATATGACAATAATACTTGATTTACAAGAATACCTCCTCTGCGAGTGATAGATGTTAAACCCAAAATTATCCAACCAGCGAGGGTCCCGAGCTAAACGAAAAAGTTAAAATACGCTTATTTTCCGGAGACTCAAATTAAGGGGCGCCAACTTGTTATTCAGAATTTATTATACACACGTTCATTTGTAAGAGTGGAAAAAATCAAAAGAAAAAGGTAGACCTGCCTATGAATATGCAAATGCTATTATTACTTGTTGTCGCTTGATGTACGACAATATGTTTTTAACGATCCCATAAACACTGTTCATGAAAATTTTACTAGTCTCCAAAACGACAAACGAACTTCGCTCTGGCTCAGGCTCTGTGTAATAATCTTTCATTGTTATGCTGTACAAATGTTCCGACATTTTCACCCTCGTTCTGTTTATTTACCGATAATTATCAAACGACCGCATTATTTCCACTTCCTCAGAATAGTCTTTGGCGTGGCGTACACGACACATTGTAAATTAAACACGTTTGCTGCACACATTTCAAATATAATAAGAATAGGAATGTATTTATTTGTTGACGCTACAATTTGACCTGATAACTATAACATAGTTATTTTATTTGTTTATTCAATAATCAATTTGTTTGAACGGTGATCCCCAAAACCAAGAAGTTTTTTTATGAAGAAAAGCAGTTTCCAAGACTCAGTACTTCTGTACCTCAAATACATACAGAATGAAGAACATTAAGTGAGCAGCTGCGTATTTAAATTTGTTACTAATTAACAAATTACAAGCAAAATTTGTTGTGTTTGCTGTAAACGAGATTGTACTTAACTAAATCTCCTTATACAGCAGATATTATATACCTACTCTCAGCTCAGCTCACTGGGGCAACAAGCCGGCAACACTGACGCATCAGCTTTGTTCCGCAAACAAATAACAATATGATACCGCCTTGTTTTAAACAGCTTCAACTACCTGCTACATTGTTATAAAATTACCCATAACAATATTGGATTTTACAGTTTCGTTACACAGCTTAACGTTCTACCCAGCGAACGTTTACAGGCTGAACTACAGTCCAGATTAGCTTATTATTCTCATTATCATTTAGACAGGAAATTACGGTCACGTTAATGCGATCAAAATGGTTAGTTGTTGAACATAAGGACTCGTAACGAAGTTGTTAAATGAGACTATGAAACAAATAATAATCCTGAACAAAATGTAGCGGATATTTGGGTGTTTATTAAATCAAAAAGGAAAAAAAGGAAAAGGAAAAGGAAAAGGCTCACAGCAGGAGTGTAAAAACTACCGCGGCATTAGCCTTTTAAGCGTAGTTGGTAAACTGTATGCAAAGGTTTTGATTAAAAGAGTGATCAGACTGACAGATGAGAAACTATGGGACGTGCAGGCAGGGTTTAGAGAGGGAATGGGATGTATGGATCAGATCTTCTCCTTGAGGTGCATAGCCGAAAAATATCTGGCAAAGCACAAGAAAGTTTACTGTGCTTTCGTTGACTTGGAGAAGGCCTATGATAGTGTGTGGAGGGATGAGCTGTGGTCGACACTATCCATGTATGGTGTGGACTGGTGCTTGGTACGGGCACTGAAATCTTTATATAGGGATTCCAGTGCCTGTGTCAGGATAAACGGGGCATACACAGACTGGTTTAACATCTCTAGGGGAGTTAGACAGGGCTGTGTAGCGTCACCTTGGCTGTTCAACTTATACATGGATAGTTGTCTGACCGATTTAAAAGAGAGTGAGTGTGGATTGAGGATGAATGAGTTGCCTGTCAAATGCCTCCTCTACGCAGACGATCAAGTTCTTCCTGCATCGTCAGCGGAACAGTTGCAAGACATGGTGACCAAGATGAATGAAGCATATAAGATGAAAGGGATGAACATTAATGTGAATAAGACGAAAGTAATGGTGTTTGAAAGAGACGAAAACGTGTCGTTGTGCAATGTGAAAATAAACGATATGAGTGTAGAACAAGTGAATGACTTTGTATATCTGGGAAGTCTGTTTACAAGGGATGGAAAGATTGATGCGGATGTGGAAAGGAGAGTGAATGCAGGAAATAAAGTGAATGGCGCTATACATGGCGTTGTGACCAGCCAGTCTTTGTCCGAAAAGGCACGACTGGCTGTTCACAATGGTGTGCTGGTGCCTACACTAACGTATGGAAGTGAATGTTGGGTGTGGCAAAAGAGACATGAAAGTAGAATAAATGCTGTAGAAATGCGTTCCTTGCGAAGTATGTGTGGTGTAACAATTAATGACAGATTGAGGAATGATGATATAAAGCAACGTTGTGGTTTAAAAGAAGATGTAGTAACAAAAATTGAAAAGAGTATGCTTAGATGGTTTGGTCACGTTGAAAGGATGGATGAAAGGCGACTAACGAAAGGTATTTACAAGGCAGATGTAAGTGGGAACGCCGGGAGGGGACGCCCTAGAAGGACATACATAGACCTTATTGGTGAGGTTCTTCAGAAAGGTCAGGTGCGTAGTACTCGCAACCGGCGTGTGTGTATGACAACATGTATGAATGTAAACGAAGCAAAGGAAGTATGTAAGAATCGTAGCATATGGCGCTCTGTAGTTTCTGCCTACCCCCATGGGAAAAAGGCGTGAGTTTATGTATGTATGTATGTATGTATTAAATCAAGTACCTAGCTGTATTTGCTCAGACGCAAATGAGTTTCGTCAAAGAAGCCTGACGTCTTTCTTACGTTAAATTAATCATACCAATGTAAAGAAGATACGTAGATCTATAGATAAGTAAATCGTTTAGAAAATTTTATTGAAAACGAAATTCTAAAGTAATAATTTTAATTACAACATCCATCGCTTCTAGTTTGCTGGTAGATAATTAAATTTAAGGCCAAGATCAAATCTGTTTTGCTACTTCGCTTTTCTGATAAATCTATGGTGTATTTCCCGGCTTCGTTGACATGTCGGAAATTAGGTAATTTCCTTTTTGAAACTAATTTCCTATTTTGGAACTAATTTCACCACAATCCTAAACAGAATAAAAAAAAGTCGGCAAAGTGAGTCTTGGACTACTTAAAACGAAGGGGTCCGTAGTAGGAATGAATGTTAACGCCTGCACAAAATGACTTTATCGTCAAAAAATATTTATTTATTTATTTCACAACACATCTATCAAAATCAAAATCAAAAGTCTTTATTCAAACTAGGCTGAGAATCAGCACTTTTTGAACGTCAAAAAATACATAAAAACAGTCCCCCAAAAACGGCCCACCCTTCGCCACTTCCTAGTGTTTTGCTGGGAAGAAGAAGTGGCGGAACAAACTCCCCAGCAACACATCTGTCTGATTCGTTTGAAGAACTAGGTATACAACGAATCTATACAATGAAATGCTCAATAAATAGCACTTATGTTTATACACATTGTAAAACATTACATTTCAGAATGATTGTCACGTGTTAACTAGCACACTCCAATATACCGAGATTAAGAAAAAAAAAGTAAATTCATATTAACATTGAAACCTAAACTCAAGCAAAACAACTACAAAACTGAAAAATAACAGCCTCCAGGTATAAAAGGCGTACCCGCTTACATGTGCAATGCTGGCTTATATTCATAAGGCTGTGACTCTAAATTTAAAATGATAATCTAGGACCATCGAAGTGAAACCAATAAGCAGTTAATAAAAAAACCATTGTAAAATATCATTACAGGTTCCCCCAAATCGGTAGTGTGGCCTTCTACAATATTATACTAGGTACTAAATATAATTACTTAATAATAACACATTACATGTACCTAATGTATTTTTTTTTAAACTCATTCAGGAAACAAGAAAATAAATCTAACCTTTATACCGCATAGGTGCTTTCCCAGCAAGTTGGTCCGGCCGCGCGGCACCGACAGCAACCGCGGTCTCCGTCGCCGCGTCACGTAATTATCCGGCACGTACAGGCACACCTCCTTAAGCACACCCGGGTTATTGATCCTACCACGCAATAATTCAAAAAAGTACGTAACGAGTGCTAGATCCCTCCTCGTTTCCAGCTTGTTGTACCCAACCATACCTAACACAAATAGAGTTGGGTACATCAATGGATAGAAAGGATAGACTCCATAAAGTTTTAAATATAGAGGTACCTACTATGTGAATTTGTTCTGTATGCGCTACAACATCAGATTATATTTGGTTTCATGTGGAGCCCATACAGCCACAGTACACTCTAATTGAGTTCATACAAGCGCGTTATACAGTGCCGAGATAGCTTTTACGTTCTTAAAGGCTACTGCCCTACGAAGTATGAAGCCTAGGATTCTATAGGATTTTTTGCAAAACATGCAAATAAATGTTTTGCCATTATTTAAAAGACGTGTTCAAACTATAGTTTTTAAAATATAGTCAAGAATGGCTGCTTTTTCGTGATCTGTCATAATAAAATAAATTAAATTAGGTAAAGTATTTTCGTTTTAAAAAGTTATTGTGCTCTCTATGAATAATAATTTGTATACAGTATACATAACTGTTTGTAATGTATTGTATTTGTCATGATAGGTACTACACCACGGACTAATTGCATATCTTTTCTTTTTTGATGAAGTCTATCCAAAGGTTCGTTATAAGCTACGTTGCTTTTAGCGATAAGACTGCCAATGGGCAGTCTAATACCCCATGTACCTACTCGTAGCTCTTGTTTTTTTATTTTTTTTATTGATAGGCACGCGTTTGACCACTATCTCACTTGGTGGTAAGCGATGATGTGGTCGACGATGAAGCACGCTTGCCTAGAAGCAACCTGTTCACTCTTGACTTGAAGACCCCTGGGTTGTAGCTATCAGGAAACACCGACTCCGGCAGGGAATTCCACTCTTTAGCTGTTCGCACAATGAATGTGTTTCCATAACGTATTTGTAAGTTCTATAGTGTTTAATAAAGTGTTTTGATTAAATTCTTCTTCTATCGTTATGGTGCCAAAAGCATCCAAAACAGACAGACGGCCAGATCGCAATCATAAAGGTCCCGTGTTTACCATTTGGAAACGGAACCCTAAAAACGACTAAGTCTTATATAGCAGAGAATCTTATGAAAGTAGAAAAAAGGTATCGTCTGGCAAGAACTGAAAATAAAAATTTGAAACCAACCAATTAGAACAAACGTGAACGACAACCTAAATCTACAGCAAAAAGTAAATATGTATGAGCAGTTCAGCCATTTGTGGAACTAAATCGTAGTTTAAAAGCTTTTTAAGTAGGTATCACGAGGATATCGCCTACAACATATTCTGAACCTAGTATTTTATGTATGGAGTACAGACAAGTATTCAGTTACTGGTGGAGAAAAACGATCGGAGGCCTTCACCCGAACCCTTAACTGTAACGATTTTAAAAATTTGAAATTAGAAGGGCTCATTTCCTCACTATATTTTTTTTAGTCTGATAGCTTTATTTTATGGCTACTACTGGTGCCAAAATGCTAAAACCTATTATTTAAAGTTACGATTACTCCACAAGTTCGTGCTAGGCTAGGTAATTAATTACAGAGAACCATCAGAGGAAGGACTGATTTGGTGTTCAAATACGTTTTCATTTGTCTATGCTCTGTTTAGACAATTATATCAAATGTCCATAGGTACAATGATAAATCTACTTTATGCATGGCCACCGACCGACAGTACCTAATAAATAAACAAAATGGGTTGAAACCACTCCAATTTACGTTTACATTTTCATCATATAGCTACCAAAAAAAAAAGGAGAAACTGCCACTGGGCTGTGCTGCCCCTAATAAGCCATTTGAAAACGTAATGAAGCTACTAAATGTATGTGTATCACCCGTCAGCTGCCGGAATGTTTCCCCAAAGCCCACAAGCGCATATCATGTCCGTCTGTGTGAAATTATTTAATGATTCATTGGGACTTTGACCTACAACACGTGGGGTTGACTTTTGTGAACAACGATGTAAAAAAACGAACTAGCCAAAACACGAATGGGGATGTGTGTAAATAAGCAGGGTTGTGTTAAACTTACAACATTATTACGCTTATATTCCCCGAAGAGTTAGGCAGAGTTGTACCTATAGTGCACCCACTTTTCGCCAGTTGTTTAAGTCGTAATAGAAAGAAAAGAAAGAAAGAAAATACTTTATGGACGCTCAGAACATAAAACAAAAGAACAACAATACAGATAATAAAAAGAAAACAAGAAAAGATTAAAAAATAATAATAAAGCACAGACCAAAAAGGCGCCTATCTTAGCATTATTTGCGACATTTAAAAATATAAATATCGCAGTGCTGTTATTCTGATAGGGCCCGTTGTGATGCCACAACGGGATTTTTTCTTGGACACACCCACGAAAACAAAGTAAAAAAAGATTGATATAGTATAATTCAATAAATACAATACGATTAAAAAATACTAAAATGATAAAAGAAAAAACCAATAAGAAAAATAATAAGGGACGAGCCTATTACCATCAACCGTACACAGTTAACCTCGGGGCTGCTACTGTGAAATTCCATGTAGGTAGATAATGAAATACTTTTCTATATTTGAAGTATTATGCACTTTGTATGTCGTGTTTGGTCTACACTCACGGCTTTCTCTAATTGGAAATATATTGCCAGACCGAAACGCCTTCGTTACTTCGTAAATCCCTAATTCGAATAAAAGCTTTGTAAATAAAGCTGTTACCTACCATCATGTTGTACGATTACGCTCTGGGTTGGTGGAGAACGAATCTTATATTTATTAGGCCTAGAGACGGATATGCTATAACTGTAACCTACAGGTCTAGCCTGCAGGCCTAGCCATATGACAATGTCTATTTCTATTATCGTAATCGATAAGGCGACATCAGAAAGAAAATGGCGTAATATGGAATCAACTGTTTGTCAACTGTCAATTAGTGTTAACGAGTAGAATTTAAAAAGGAAATACACTTGACAGTTATCAATCAGCTGATTCCATATACGCCATTTTCTTTCCTATAAAAGAAATAGAATAGAAATAGAATTTGCAATATGCAGGATTACAAATTCTATTTCTGTTCTATTTCTATTATAGAAAAAAAATGGCGTATATTATATCAACGTATGGCGTAATGGCGTATGTTTGTCAACTCCCAAGTGAATTTCATTTTCAGCCGTAAGTATTACAAATTCTACTCGTTAACACTTGCCAGTTGACAAACAGCTGATTCCATATAGGTACGCCATTTTCTTTCTATTGTCGCCTTATCGATCACGATAATAGAAATAGAATTTGTAATATGGCTAAGCCTGTTGTAATTTCCTTAGGGTAAACCAGGCAAACGTGCCCCACAATTCGGAAATTTGAAATAAAGTAAAATTATTACATAAAACATGTTTATTAAAGTAATCAGTCTTAACCTCTGACTCAATTAACATAACAAAAACTAAACAATCTTCTAAAATATGATTTAATTTAACCGGTATCAAGTGTTTCCTAAAATATAGGGTGGGGCACATTACACTGATACGTCAGTCTTAAGTGCCCCGGTAAAGCATCTCACTTTGACCGCTTTTCTCCTTTTTATTTCCCTTTATTTGTTGCATCGCACTTGTTGCGTTTGTGTGCATGTCTTGTACAGTCTTTGTGTAACCAGCCAGATCATTGTATATACTGAATTCAGAACATTGTATACGCTGAGTCAGTCATTTCTAGTGTGACCCAAAATCAGAAGAACCTTACCCTCTTGCTTTCGTGGAATAAAATGATCCTTCATCCAATTGAAAAAAAAATTGGCATTGATGTAAGATGATTTCTGATTTATATACACATCTGATCCAGGCGGTAGACCTTCAGAAAATTCAGGTTTCTTGTATTTTCCCTTCAATGTCAATACTTGCAAGCAAAAGAAATGTGCCTTCTGTGTTACAACATGCAATCAAAGATATATTTTCTCTTTTTTCAGTGCTGGTTACAGTATTAACACATTTAGCGCCTTTGCTAGCTAGTACCTACGCGTTTAGTTTTATTATTAATTTGAATTCCATTCTCGTCCATGTTAAAAATACTTTCAGTAGTCAGTAATTTTAATAAAACCTCAAAATAAGTTTCAATATTCGCACATTAACCAAATACTCTAATTTTCATTATAATTTAAATAGAAACTCACTCAAATAACAACAGAAAAACAATCACCAAGTAGGGCACATTACCCGAAAAAAATCAAGGCACATTTACCTAAGTTCAGTATAATGTGCCCCACTTAAAAACGAAAAAAAATCTAACGACAAACGGAACGTAATTATAACCCAAGAGAAGTTCAAAGAGGTTAGTTTTGGAATAAAACTTTAAATAAACTAAATTTTACAGAGAAAATACTTTGACTTATCGTGAAAATACGTCCAATGCAAATTCACATATTCGTACAAACCTTTTATTCACTTTTTCTCAATAAAAACAAATAATAACCGGCACTGTGTTGTTTAAATTGCCGCCATGCTTGTGGCACTAATGTTTTGTCACCAAATTCGCGGCTAATTTAAAACGCATCTTTCGCTAGTGGGGCACGTATTCGACTGGGGCACGTTTGCCTGGTTTACCCTAATTAAATTCACAGAAATCCCAATAACATTTGTCCCCATACCTGGCAGTTGAACTAAGGACCTCATTCCTAGCTGTAGCACGTGTGACGGCTAGATCAACGAGGCAGCTATTTAAATGTAAAATAGTTAAAACATACACCCCCGCCTGCTGCGCACATTCCCACGCAGAAGAGCGAAATAGGTTACATAGTTAAAGTTTAACATTGCTTTTCTACCCTCAACTTTTATTGTAATGCCAGTTTGTTCTTTTATTTTCGACAACTGCGTATGTTTAGTTTTTCTTCTTATGGGTGTGGTTAGGGACCTTAAGTCGGAGATTTTATGCCGCCTATGGGCGTCTGATTTAGCTTTAGATCCCGTCGAGAAATATATCCCAGGAATATGGGTTTCCTCACCACATTTTACTTCACGGTTTTTGAAGCAATTGATAAATAAACGATAGGTAGGGGTGCGTTGACGTAGCGGGGCCAGCAACAGTCGGGGGTTGATCTTCGGCGTAGGTGTGAGACGGAACACCGAGGTGTTTTTCAGTCAGTAAGCGTCTGACAGACCCCTCCGCCCACCCCGGGGCGAAGGGGTCCATGAGGATTTTCCATCCAGCATAAAAAAAAAGAAATTTTCCGTGGTTTAGGATGAACGTAGATCAACGTGAGACACAATTGCTTTTTAATTGTTTCTATAATTACGGCATACGAGTGGTTATGACCTATCAAGGTTTTTCGGTCTGCTGATCACACCAATCACGGCTTTCACGTTCACACTGTATGATAATAAAATTTACACCGAGAAATGCTTAGTAACCATGTCTCTCAACTACTTTTCTTTACTACTAGGGCTACGAAGACGAGCCAATATCGAAGATCTTAGCGAATATCGGTGAGAGTGACACCGTCCTGCTGGACCGATGGGAGCTGGGTGTGGTGCCGAACACGGCAGCCGCCGGTGAAGACACCAGCAACGCCAAGCCAGAACTACCTCTCAACGTCGTCAATAATTATTTTTCGTTTGGCGTTGATGCTCACATAGCCTTGGAATTCCATGAAGCGAGAGGTAAGTTTTATCCCAGTACATACATACATAAAAACACACGCCTTTTTTCCATGGGGGAAGCAGAAACTAAAAAGCGCCGTATGATTCTTACATACTTTTTTTGCTTCATTTACACTCATATCCCAATAGACGTGTTAAAATAATATTGCTTAAAACTACTAAAAAAAAGAAGCTTTTTGCTCTTGTAAACCTGGAAAGTTTTAAAGGAGTTCGTTTTGCAACCATTTTCTTTTGCTGTGATTGTTACTGTTATGATATTATCTTGTATTTATTTATTTACACACTAACATACAGCTATCATTACCTACAGTTAATTTTCCCAAAACAATGGAAAAGAATAAAAAAATAAGATATATTTTTTAAAAAAGTAATAAGAATTATTTGAAATACAATAATTGTATAATAGAGATTGTCGATAGGTAAGTATACGTATTACGAATTGTCCTTTAAATTTCGTAATATACTTACCTGCCTACAGTCTACCTGTTCAGGTAAGGCACCAACTTCTCGTGGTTGTAAATGCATCTTTTTCAGACAGTCTTAGTAAACGGGGTAGAAGGGGCATCGACGAAAATTCGAACACCATCTGAATTCTGTACATGATTCTAAATCCTAGCATTGAAATCTTTTGTTGGTTATTTTATAATCGTTTAGTCTTTATCTGACGTTATGTTTGCTTAAAACTATAAATAACCCTGAATAAAACATCGTTCCTATCTTCCTTGATACTTTTTCCGTTAAAAATTTCAATGGTTTGAACAGACACTACGCTTTTAAACAGTTCCAAGTAAAAATAACATCGGGAAATGAGGAAAAGCCGACCAAAAATTTTAACTGTGGTCACGAAACATGTTGTATAATAATTTATAGAATCATATGTCCAGATGTGCGTCGCTGTCCCATATTGGTACCCCATATATTAAAACATAACTATTTCTTCATGTTAATTTGACTTGAAATGGATGGTATTCTTCCAAAAAGGTGTTAAAAAGCACGGTGTATGTACAAGTATGTACCTAATTATGTAATGTACGAAACAATTATAAACACCAGCAAATATTTTTGTGACCGTTTTTTTTTTGATGCACCTTTCTAGAAGAATCTCTACAAGGATTTTCTTATAAGCCTGGCAAACTCATTTGTTTTTCAAGGCCAGTCATAACGAGAAAACTCGCAATAATCTTAGATATAATAATGTACACTATGTGCATATTTTTCATGTCAGAGTGTTATGCAAAAATAAACCCATTGACCCGTTTAGGTAGTACATTACCACAACTTCGTCATGCACGACTACACAACAAGATATAGTTTAATGACACGCCATTTTATAATGATAGACAAGGCAACTCTTCTATCTAAGCCTAATAAACATTACCACAGAATTAGTTGTAATAAAAATAATTAAATGTATCTTTCACGTCTGAAGTCGTGCAAAATGAGGCTAATTTCATAAGCTGCTTTATTGTCGAGATAAATTCACATACAAAGGAAACCACAATAGGACGCAAGACAATTTGGTATGCATGCTTTTCAAATTCTATTTACATGTTGTTAAGCTGGCCCGAGCTTCCCTCTTATTAATAAAACTTTGCGAGAACTCATATTGTTCTATTTGAATATTTCAATCCCTTGAAATTCACCAACCGCAGACATTCTCTGTTGTGTTATTGGCGAATAATTTTTGAGCATTCATAATCCTTTTATTATTGGATTCTTTATAAAAACCACGACGGTCATCGTCATGACATCATTCATGTATATGTATTGACTTTGCGGTCATTGTGTTCATTCAATGTATTGCAAATCGAAATACTGTTAAATCGGCATTTGCATTTTAGTAGCTGGTTCAATAATAATGACTTTATTTATATGGACAGCTAAAGATCCATAATGACTAAGTACTCATTTACCTACACTTAATCTTATAAACATTTGTTAGTTACAAAATAGACAGATGCCATTCCTGTCGATTATTCAAAGGCAAGATCAGAAAAAGAGGCGTACGCTGATGATCAAAACCAAAAATTTATTTATTCAAATTAGGCTGGTAATCAGCTCGGGTCTTCGCTACTCTTTAGTGTTTTTGTTGGGAGTAGTGGTGAAACAAACTCCCCAGCAACTAGTGTTGGGAATTTATCCGGATAAATACTCAAAATGGATAAATAATAATAATAATAATAATGTTTATTTACTGAAACTTAGACTTAGCTTACTAAAAAATATTTTAACAGGCTAGATTATTTAAATATAAGTAAGTGGTATAGTCATCTGTAGCCGAACTAGGCAGAGCCTGTGTTTCGGCTATCAGTGCCAGACCCCTTAAGTACGATACATTTATGTTAGCGCCAGTAGGATTTCATAAAAATCTTATTTTAATAAACTACTTTTAGACAATTTATAATACTCATAAATATCCGTTTTTACTCGAGTATTTATCCAAAACGACGGATAAATATTATACACGATTTTAGTAAGGGAAATTTTATATTTCTACGAAGAAAAGGATGAAATTAAGTGAAATTCTAAAACTTATTAAGAAGTTTTAAAAAAACAAGCCTGTCTAACCTATGATTACACACAATAATAAAAAAAATGGGTTATACTTTCCTTTATGGGTCATCGATTTATGGATCGGAGAGGGGCTGGGGAGAGGGAGGGGGAGATGAGCTACCCTCCTGTCGGATTCCCACACCGCGGAGCCCCATGGTTATGGAGATATTCATTGTTAAAGTTTGAGGTTAGGTTAAAACACTAATTTCCATTATTTTCACTCTAATTTCCATATATTTATGGGCCGGGGAGGGCGAGGATGGCAGGGGCCTACCTTTTGTACCATCTCCAACCCGCGGAACCCCAAGGTTACGGAGATATACGTATTTTAAAATTTAAAAGTTAACATTTTGAAATTAGTTTCGGGTATTTTTCGGATAAGTTGAATAAAGCACAAGGAATATTATTATTCTTATACCCTTACCTGCCAAGATGTCGCCGGAGCCGCTTGGCGGCGCTCCTACTTCTGGGTGGTTTAAAAAAATAACCAGGAGGTGGAGAGGAGTCTGTGTTCGCTCACTCACTACGACCCCGCTACTTTTATTTTTTTTTAGTGGTGGAAAATCCTCATGGATGTCTCCCGCCCCGGGGAGGGTGGAGGGGTCTGTCAGACTTACTGACTAAAAACCACCCCGTGTTCCTTCTCACACCTGCGCCGGGGGTCACGGGAACAGAAGATACTTCCGCGACTCCCGACTGACTGCGACCCGAGGGCCTCGCCAAGTCAGCGAGGGGAGTGAGGTGTTAGACAACCCTCGCAACGTCTAAGAGGGGCGCGCGTAAACACGACGCGCCACCACCTTGGGTCCATGTCCCATGTACATAAAGGCGGCGGACGTCCCGTGTCCGTCGCCCCTGAACCCATTCAGGGGGGCTGGAAGAGGGCGTTGTCCGCCCTCCACCTGCGCCCGGTACGTCTGCTGCGGGCCGGGTGAGTAGAGTTGCTCTCCCTCTCACTTTCCGCAGCCTCCATCTGCGAGACGACCGTTTCGCAGAAGGACACCACCGCGTCACAGGACTCGACGCTGCCGGCCATCCTCTCGACCACGGCCGGCAGCGACAAGTCACTGCCTACTCCAGAGACGAGGGCACGGCACGGCTCCTCTCAAGCGGCACACTTTGCCAGCGTATGCCACGCCGTATCCTCCCGACATTCGACAAAGTGGTGATACCGGGCGTGTTATTTACAATTTATATGGAAACTTTTAAAAAATACGTTTCTCTTTATTATTTTATTATAACTGGGAGTCTCCGCAACTTAAAAAAATGTAAAAAACCTTCTGCTTATGAGTACTATCTACAAAAAAAAATGGACTTCCAACTATGTGGCCCATAAAATAAAGTATAGCCCGAGCGCGTGTAATTTTGCACAGATTTTATTACGTCTATGCAGAGGAGTCGTCGGAGGAACTTGTGGCTAAATTATAACAGCCGCATGGGTTGATCGAAGGTTAAACTACGCTTGACGTGGTCGGTCCGTGGATGAATGACCATTTATTATATACCAAGACTCCTCTGTGCCTCGGAAAGCACGTTAAGCCGTTGGTCCCAGCTGTCATTTGTAGATCTTTGACAGCCGTTAATTGTGGTCAGAAGTCCAAAGTCTGACAACCAGTTTAACCAAGGGGTATCATGTTACCCAGTTCACTGCCTTGCCTTGCCACTGGGTTTGTTTAGGTCTGACAGACAGCTCCATGTAAAACACTGTTATTCAGCTGCATCCGGTGAAACTGGAAGCCGACCTCAACATAGTTGGGAAAAGGCTAGGCTGATGATGACGTCTATGCAGAGTTTAATAAAATTGGTGAAAACTTCACATTTCAGTGCGTAATGAGCTAGCAAGAGTGTGCTAGCTCATTACGCACTGCTAGCAGTTTAGAGGCACAACATGTTGTTAAACTTTTTTTACTAAGTTAGTTTAGTACTGCGCAGCACACTATTAATTTGCTGGCTCATGACGCACTGAGATTTCAAAACACTCAAAACAAGGGACTCCTCGGGATTAAGGGATTAAGTATTTTCGAAAGCCTTAATAGTAAAACTAGCCTATCAATATAAAAAAACATGCAAAATAATAAATATCCATCATTTTGGGTAAATATCGGATAAAAATGAGTAAAAACGAGTATTTATCCACTTCGGATAAATACTCGAGTATTTATCCTTCGAGTATTTATCCTTTGCCCATCACTACCAGCAACTAATCGACTTGTTAGAATAAGGATAAGAATAAAAACTTATTTGCTCAAAACATGGTATTAACACACACACTTTAAAAATTATTAATAACCATTTGTGTAGTTGAAACAGTCTAAAATCTAAAACATAAGGTAACCTAAAAAAAATTACGTTTTAGATTTTAGACTATTATCTACTGGAATGTCATAATAGATATTGATATTATATTGATATTATAAATTGTTTTGTTAACAGAGGCACACCCAGAAAAATTCAACTCTCGAATAAGAAACAAGCTGTTCTACGGGACTGCCGGAGGGAAGGATCTCATGCAGCGCAAGTGGAAAGGCCTCGCCGAGTTCGTGACCATGGAGTGCGACGGCAAGGACCTCACGCCCGTGCTACGCGAGCACAAAGTTCACGCCATTGTCTTCTTAAACATTCCAAGGTTGAGCCAGCCTTATTTATTAAAATGTATTCGTATTTTCTACAGGTGACGCCAAACGACTGCTGACTAAATAATGCATAAAAGAAACCCTGTGTCATTTACGAAATTGAAACCGTGAAAAGACTAAACTCACAATGTGAAAACCCTGTTAAAATTTCCCAGAAAATATTAGCTACGGATCAATAACACTTAAATCATTTCATTATTAATGTGTGCTGTGGAACTGTGAACGTTTTTGAGTCTAGTCAAAATACATTATATTGAAAGATATTAACATGTCTGTATTGTTTACAGTTACGGGGGTGGGACGCACCCTTGGAATAAGTCAGGGGGAGCCTTTGAACCCTCCACTGAAGACGGCTTAATAGAAGTAGTCGGATTAACCACTTATCAATTGGTAAGTCGACGGAGGATCGATTATTGAGTGTTTGAATTTGCGCAGGTATTACATTATTCCCCGTCTTAACGTAGCCTCTAAGGTGCTCAACGGTTTCAATATTGTAGTATCCAAATACACAATTCTAAGAAATAAATCGAATATTCGCAGTATGATGTTTCTTATTCTTTCTAAGGTAGGACCCACTACCTCTATAATCCTATTTGTCGTATAATGCAGGCCCACGCAAAGAAATGGTTGATTTTGCCGCAGAACAGTTTACCTCGTGTTTTTTTTTGTTTTTGTTTGTGCCTCGGTCGGTTATATGCCCGTTGTTTTTATTACAAACACGTTTAGTAATTAGTTTGTACAAGCAATGTTATGAAATTTAGAGGTTTATATCGAGTTTGTTATAAAAGCCCTACTCGTTTCCACGTATTTTTTATTCTGTTGTGACTTATCAGCGAATTTTCTCTGAAAGTTTTACAAAAAAAAAAAACTTGAAAGAAATTTAAAATCTGGAACATACTAGTACCTAGGTACAGACGCCAGCACGTCAAGTTACCCCAATGTGTCAAATTTCTTTGATCGTTTTTCAACTTTAAGTCAAACTGAATAAGGTTCATATTCAATTGGGAAAATTTGACACATTGGGGTAACTTGATGTGCTGGCGTCTGTACATAAGTAAACATACAAACAATCGAAATTAGGTAAATAACAATTTCTATAGCAGCCAGTAAATTGCTCTTTCTATACACGAGTTCAAGGATTCTTCATTTCTTCAAGGTTCAAGGTATCTGTACAGTTACCGTCTAAGTTGCCTAAGCTAGGTATAGCGCAGACTCTAAAAAATGTCAAGTGCCAGTCAGTCAGCAACAAAATTCAATAAACAATTAAAAAAAAATCTTTAAACTCAAAACATGTGCTGAATTCTGATAAAACAAACTCTAAACTGCACAAAATAGGCTAATTTAAGCCATTATATCAGAAACATGTTTTGTTGCTGCCCATTGATACAGGAATTACTTTCGTTACATAATTTTTCTTTTCCGTTTGAATGTAGGGAAAAATAGTTTTTTATTGTCTTAACTACACTTAGAAATTTTATTGTACAGCCGTTACTGCAAGCGGGTGGACACGGCACATGTATCACTCAGTGCAAGACTGCGAAGATCGTGACCACGAAAGTGATCCCCATGCAAGTGGACGGGGAGGCGTGCCGTCTTGCGCCCTCCGTCATCACACTCTCGCGACTCAACCAAGCCACAATGCTTGCCAAAAAGAAGCCTGGCAGAACAATTGCACCGTAAGTACTTTAAATACCTTATCATAGTCAATTCCACAATAATAACAGCGGCTCGCAGTAGGTACCTACTATTCTTTAACGGTGCTTCTATACGGTGCATGTAGCTGGAGCAAGTAAAGATGCGGGTTACACGCGTGAGTAATATGCGTAAGCTTCTTGTTCAAGTTACTCGCTTGTACTTGTACATAATGCAAATAACTGGAGCAAGTAATAACCTGGGCTACTTGCGCAAGCAGTTCGCACAAGTTATTTGCTCGTGGTCAAGAGCTACACCCCGCGCGCCACAGAGTACGCGGATTAGTTGCGCTGGTGGCTCGCTTTGGTACATGCAAAAGTCGCTAGACCCGCACATGTTTTTAAACGGCAAAGTTTTCGATGAATACAACCTGCGCAAGTGTCTCAATTTGCGCAAGCTACTTGCACCGTGTAGAAGCACCCTTAAAGAATAGAACTGCAAGCTGCTGTTGTTAATGTGTAAATCACCCCGCTAAAACTTGAGAGAAGGGAACTGTCAATGCATAGTATGAAATGACAGCTCGTTTCGCTTTCACTTCGTCTACATTTTCATGGGGTGGTTTCTACAGAATAGCACTGCTGAATTCGATCAGATCTAGCCTGTCCCTTTGCTGCCCTCCCCAAACTACGGCCTAAGTTGACATCGGTGCCCCGCAGAAGGTTCCTTAGTCGCTTAGTTTAGAATAAATGTATTTATGCCTTGGCTGAAGGTCTTAACTTCTTTGAAGGCATCCATGGGATAGCCCGGTTAAGCAGAAGACAACTTACTTGATTGATCTGCGACATAACACAACACCAAAAAGAACATATTTTTTTTAGACGAAACTTAACTTCAACTTGTTCTTGACATGTCAAATCTCGACCAATAAGGAGCAATTATATCTATTGACATTGCTTTGGGAGGACGGTAACTTAATTGACAATTTGGTAGGCTAACACTTACAAGTGTCATAATAGCCATTCATTTCCGAGTTCCTTTCAATAAAAAATCGATCGCTGCCATTTTCGACTATATTGGATAGCAGTTCACTACATACGTCTGAGTGTCTGTATTTTGTCGAGCGATTCTCGTCAGAGCTTTGAAAATAGAGATAGGTACCCGATATTCTAAGATTAGAATGCACGTTTTAACGTTTGCAGGTCCAATATAGCCAGTTGTGCAGCATTTCTATTTTAGCGTTTAAAGTTAGACTGTAAATCTGAGAACTAAAATATAGAAACTATTTTACGAGATTCAACAGTTGAATAGGTACATTTAAAAGCATTAACAGAAAAATATCAAATAGGTAGGTAGTATTTAGATAAGCTGTCAAGATTATTTACACGTTGGTATGACGAATAGATGTTATAAAATATTCAATAGTAGGTATATGAATGAAACCTGCCAAAAAAACCTACCTAAGAAGATACTTAGGTACTTTTTGAAAGCTTTCAAATAAATGTAATTTAGTACTGACTTCATATATTATTCATTGACTAGCTTTTGCCCTCAACTTCGTCCGTGTGGAACTCAAACCCGCATGAATTTTGAAAAAACTTTAAGCACAAATGTTTTATCAGTTTCGCGGCATTTGCCAGTTTTATAGAATTTTATCATTTTCTGTTGTCTTGTTTTTCCTTTTTCAGTACATTAAAATTATCCTAAAATAAAATATCCACATGAAAAATTACAGCTGTACTTCCATATTTTCATGGACAATTGTAAAAACTCCTGACAGTATCCTTAATTATGGCAAAATAAAATTGTCTCTCTTCTAAGTCTTCTAAGCAATTATGTGTATCATTATGTATCAGGTTATAAGTTAGACCTGTAACAAAATAACCGCATCAGATTTCATGCAGTTTTCGCGTGATATGTATGTGTATAAACATACGAACAGACAGAGAAACACAAATAAAAAAGTACTTATTTCAGGTTTTTTTGCTGCGTGCATTGCCTGTGGTCCACATACGAGAGTTCACCTGGGTGTACCACGAGCAATTTTTCTTTCCGTGGCCCACCTCAGATTTTCTGGGTGTTCCACGGTTAATGTGCTAAAATTTATATCGCTTGTTACAGACAAACTACAATGGACAAACTCACACTCACAGTGAATCTCATAACGATGGCAGATTACGAGCGCCACCATTACGACAAGGAACTGCTCGCAAAGACAGGTAACGAATATGATTGTACAGTACATTAACATTAATTAATTAAATCAACGCCCGACTCCATAACCTTTACAAAGTTAACTTTGAAAATGATGTTAGTCAATCACACGCCCCGGGATCCTGTTAATGTAGTTGGAAACTTTTCGCTATTACGGTTGATCTTGACCAAAGAAGTAACTATATTCCGAACTGTTAGCATAATGAGCCAGTAAAATTCCCACTGCTGGATCACATGCCTTTTCTCCGTGAGAAGGAGTGGGCTTTATTCCACTACGCGCGCTTATTGTAGGTTGGTAGATAATAATAATAATAATCTTGTAGTGGGGAGTATGTGAGTGTGTGTAGTGTGTGAGTGCGTGTAGTGCGTGCGTCTGTTACGTGTGTTAGTGCGTGTCGAGTCAGTGAATGCGTGTGGTGTTTTGTATGTTACGAAAGAGTATTAAAGTTTAAGAGTGAAAAAAATGTCTCATGTCTTCGTATTTCATGTTTTTAATGCACTTTACTTTTAAAATCCATTAACATTCTTTTTCATATTGTATCATAGCCCAATTACGGAATGGCAATCACATTAGTTCTGGCGCGGAGTTTAACGTCGTGCCTGAGAGGCGAGGTTTCGACATCCAGTATCTCGACATTTTTACGTTACCGCACGAAACTGCTAGGTTAAGTTATAAATCGATACTCAAGCTTGATTTCACTAGAACTGGAAAAGCTCCACAGAGCTTTAAGTTCCATCGTTTATTTCGAGTCGATGTTAGCGCGGAATTCGATATCAGTTGTTTTCCTCTACAAGAAACATTCGATGCCGACTCGAGTGAAACAATTGTAACAAAACTTTATTTTATATGTACACAAACTACGTGAAGTGTTTATTTCTTTTATAAGTTCTTTATTCTGGAAAGCCGAATACAAAATAGTTCTCATTACATTTACAACTTAAATACAACGAAAATAAAGAGATTTGCATTTTGTTTAAAGATTATTTTGGGTGTCATTCCAAAATGGTAAAATAGAACCCTTTTGGTGCGACCTAGTTTTTCTGTCTGTCTGCCTTTTACAGCTGTTTATTTCAACTTAACATTTGACAGTTAATAATAATGCTTGTCTATTATCATAGAAAATAAAAGAAAAGTAAAATGAATGTTATTTTAATTGAATATGAGATGAAATAAATCAGAGTGAAGTTTTTAAATCAATATTCAAAGATGACCTTTTAAAAAGACTGATCGCACGCTTTAGTTGGATACAAGGCCTTATCTCCGAACATTGTAAATCGTAAAAACCTACTAATTTAATATTATAAATGTCAAAACATGTGAGCACGTATGGGTGATTGTTACTCCTTTACATAAAAAGTACTGAACGGATCTCGATGGAACTTTTTTTTTGTAGAAAATCAGAAATAAAACATACACCATTAATCCTGGTGTATGTTTGGTTTTTTGCCTGAGTCGTAGGTCCGTTTACAGTAAACACCCGTAACCCGTAAAACCCATAAAATAGTTGTTACGGGTCTATCTAAAACGTCGAAAATACGTCATAATATTGAAAATTGATTCAGAACATTTGTACAATCTCGTTGAACTCAGTCTTTACCGGTTCGTCAACCTTTACGTCAGCTAAGCCGCTCGTAAAGGTAATGAGACCATTACCAATAATAGGCTCATAAACGAACCCTTTAATTTCGAAAAAAACTTTTACCCCATATGATGACCAGTAATATAATTAATGGCCTAACGAGGCTGATATATTGCCACATTAGATCTGATTCCCAAATGACGCAAGTGACAAATCAAACGATACTTATCAACTGTAACGTAGTTTATGGACTGTTTTACTACTGTTTTTTATTTGTGAACTTTTTTAACCGATTTACAATGAAAGAGGAAGCTCTCAATTCATTTGAATGTTATTTTTTTTTTAAACTATGGAAGCCACATACTTTTGAAATGAGAGTTATTCACGTTTTTTTTTATATAGACGTTTGAATTTTCTTTGCGAAGTTATCACGTTCGGGAGATGCCATTATTGTATTGTATTGTATTGCGGGCTGGTGTCTGCAACTTTACTTGATGGCGCGTATTTGTTCTATGGGTGGGAAATACTGGGAATCGATCTGCTCTAAATAAATAAATAAAATAAATATTCCACAACTTTTCACACACCGCCGCTCTACCACCTCAAGAAAGGCCAGCAGCGGTTTGATGTTAATGCAGATCGCTCGGAGCTTACCTGGGTTATTGATGTACTTTGTCCTGTATGGGGCGACCACTGGGCAGTTAAGAAGCAAATGCGATTCTGTCTTGACCTCTTACATACGGGCTCTGCAAAGTGCTGTCTGTTAATCTGATGACGCTCTTTGTAGAGTATACACACCCTTTACGCTAGCCCTGTATACTACCGCATTTCAACATAATGAAAATAAGTCTATCAACTTGCCTCATAAACCTTGACTATTGCTCGTAATTGTATTAAAATACTGTCATACGTCTAACTTGAACTTTTAACGAGTTCGTTCATAGCAACCTTACTTTATAATTACAAAAAGTTATTTAATAAATATGTCGCACATAATTAATAATTTAATATTACTGTTTTTTGTAACTTTGTGTGCCTAGACAGCCGAGGCTGGTCGTTCTAAACTTGGGACAAGCACCTATGATTATTTTCACAATGGGACTTTAGTTGTTATTTATTTTAAAAGTTTTCTAAAAACCCTTTCTGAACACAATGTTGGTAATAAAATAAGTATTGATAATAAAGAATAAATTAGTAGATTTAGTAGTTTAAAATCTACTAGTTCCAAAAAAATGCAAAAGCGACTTGTATTAACAGCAACCAATCAGTATATGAAGCAAGTCCTAATTGAACGAGAGTGGTCATATTTGCATTTACCTAACATTTATTTGACAGCGTCTATTTAGCTGTACCTATCCACCCTCCCTTGTACCTTGACAAACATTTGAAGCCCCACTAACACCCATCGTAAACAGGAAAAAGCTCTTTTACGAGCTTAAATCTTTTGATCTGAGGGGAAATTCCCGTAGGTACTTGTATGAACGTTGACATTCTAAGAACAGTCTCTATCCATCAAAAAATACGTCTAATTTCCTTGCATTTTTGATATTAGATTATAATCGCTGTGATGAGATTTCAACGTTTTAAATTATGGATATTGGCTTTCTGGAAAATAAATATCAAAGAACAACCAACTCAACAGAGCTAATGTTAGTTTGATAGTTAAAGTTTTAATTTATAAAGTCGTTGTGATCTTATAGGATGACTTGTTTGAACTCCGTTTTAAATAATTTACATCAATCAATTTTAATCCTTCTGTCTAGACATAGTACCTACACAACTGATAAATATTCTACTTATTTATAAAATATGAATGAATCTGAGTGCTATCGCTACATGAATGAAAATAAAAATACAAAACCATGAACTTTAAAAGTCAAATGAGTCGTTATCATTTTACTATTGGAAAATTTCATTAAAACATCGTGTTGGCTTTCGATGAATCAGCCTGATGACCGATAAATTAATTTGTCCCGGAAGTGAAGAATGGACGTGCGGAATATGGATTTCAGACGGAATTATTAACATAACATCACGCCTGTAATCCCCGGAGAGTGAAGCAGAGGTGTGCCTGTAGTATACCCACATTTCGGCAGTTATGTTAAGGTCCCATGTAGAAAGCGAGCTTATTGCTATCAATTGGGCACGAATCAAGCCTCCTGACTGCTACTGAGAAATTTCGGATGAAAAAACTCAATAACAATTGCCCGACTCGGGACTCGAACCCGGGACCACGTGGTTAGCAATAACTTTTACGATCACTTCACTACTAAAGAGCCAGTTCCATACAGATCATTTTGGCAGATATTTTTTTAATGAAACATCAAACACTACAGTGCTAAGAATTCATTAATAATAATAATATTAGTTCCCTGAACCTACCCTCAACCACTTTGGTACCAACTGCTGCAGAAAGCAGTGATATTAAACACGTGCAGACTGTTTAGGAAGTTCCTACAACGTGATCATGCATCATTCAATTATTTATTTTATTTTATTAGTATTAGTCGTGATGGCCCAGAGGTTAAGGCACCTACCTCTCATGCACACGAGGTTGTGGTTCAAATCCGGGCGAGTACCAATGTGACTTTTTCAATTCATATGTACTTTCTAAGTTTATCTTAGACATCATTGCAATCGGTGAAGGAAAACATCGTGAGGAAACCTGGACTTATAGTTAATACAAGTTTGAAATCGCCAATCCGCCTTGAGCAAGCGTAGTGATCAATGCTCAAGCCTTCTCTGTATGAGAAGAGGCCTTTGCCCTGCAGTGGGACAGTAACAGGCTGGTATTATTTATTATTATTATTTATTTTATTTTAAAGAAGGCTTACCTAAAGACTAACAATACAATGAAATAAAGATTATAATATTAATAAATAGCTAATAACAAGCCTCCACATGGATTTTTTGAAAAGGTAAAGATTATAATTTGTTAAGAGTCGATAAGTTGGTTAGGTATCAAGAAGATATGCTTTGCCAAAAGCCGTCTTAAGGCCGACACGGGTGCAAAAATAATATCTCAAAGAGCTATATAGGGTGTTACAATGAGCGGACTAAATGATGTTAATTGCTGGGTTGTTTTTTTATGGTACCTGTTAACACTCGTTTGTTTTGTTTCAGCGGAGCAAGTCGGTACTTTAGACGTGAACCCAGCAGCCGACCTGGAGCAAATGCGCGGCCTCATTCAGAGCGTGATCAAAGAATCTCAAGCGTACTCGAACCTCACCGACTGGTGGTTTGTCGACTGTGAGTTTTTGCCTCCTTTTAGTGGTACAAACGGTTACACATCATGCTAAATATTTCCAGTATAAGGTGGTCTCGCATTGTATAGGATTTCCGTACAATGTTACAAACGTAAATTGTTGCTATTAACAAAACAATTAATAGCAACAAGTTATAACTCCATGACCTAACCTTTTAACAAAAGTACATTTAGTACAATGATAATAACAAAAATCATCAACAGTAAAAGTTAGTTAAACAATTTCTAAAACATAAGCAAATTACGTAAAATGCGGCATAAGAATACATAACATAAAACGGTTTCATCACATCTCTCTTTAAAATAAAAAATACATCTAGGATTGGCATTAACAAATACAAACAATAATACACGACCAACAAAAGACATAACAACTAAATTCATCCGTATAACCACTTAACCGGAAGAAGACAGTCATCCTTCACCAGAACAACGTCCCCAATCTTAGATCCGGTTATGAGACTAACCATTTGTACCTATGCTGCTACAAAGCGTTTTGAACGCTGCAAGAAAACTTTGACCTGTCATGTTGCTTGAATGATCTTGGGCAATCAAAAAGTTAGTAAAGGCTTGATAATTGGATGCTTCATATTTTCACTATAAGTGACTCTAGGCAATCGACCACCTACTCTCAAGAAATTGACCTCGTCGTTGTCGATCAATGCATTCAACAAGGTAAGTCTAATAGATTTGTTTAATTTACAATACTTTTTTACAGATACGATGTCATCACTTCAATTACTAAATTGACAGAGTTTCACACATGTACCTAAGTAAAACTTAATAAATTTCGTTTTATTCCTTTTAGAATATAATATCAGTAAAAACCTTCTACAATAAACGATCACTCTTACTAATCTATTCGACTTAAAACACCTATTTCAAATAATATCAACAGTTTCCTTATTTACATGACACTTAAATTGAGTTTTCTCCTTCTAACGTAGCTTCCCCGATTTCACCTTGATTGTAATCTACTTTTGTATTTTTAACCAATCAGGTCCCTTTTTCCAGACTAACCCTAATATTTTAGAAATAGCGTCCGATTTTAATCCTAAACTCCCTTGAACTAGTGATTTATGTTTATATTTTTCTTCAATGAATGCTACTAATTCCTTATTATTACATACCCATTTCTGCAACTGAAAACCACCACGGCCGAGCATCTCTGTCATTTGTTTACGAATCTCTGAACTTTCTTTGACAGAGTGACATCCATTCATGGGGTCATCGGAGTACTAGGCTTTGAATTTGGGCTTCCTGGCAAATCTCCTCTCTAAAGCCAAAACACGCTTTAGAGCTATTTGTTGCGACTCATATTTGCAATTCGGATCACGTGACTCAAATGGCAAATTTACAATACAACGACCAAACTCATTGCTTTTGGTCCTGGCCAGAAATATCTCCTCGCGTTTCTTTTCCTCTGGGGTGAGATAGATCTTTTGTTTATTTGACTCGAATTCAAGCTCCCTAGTATTTTCTAGGAGTTCATTCTCATTTGCATGAATTGAGTGACTTGAATGCAAACATAAAACTAAATTGTGACATGTCTCGCTATGGTTGATTTTTTCTATAATATGACCAGACAAGATCCAACCAAGCCTAGTATTTTGGGCTACTGGGACACCTGGTGGACCTCTGATAATTCCCTCTAACAATATCTGACCATATACTTCTGCTCCAAGTAGCAGATCGACCTTGTTTGTGGTATGATACAAAGGATCTGCTAATGCCATAGACGAGATTGAAGAAAACGTCCCTGTCACCTTCTTTGTCGGTAAATCAGAAGTTACTTTATTTAAGACATATGCCTTAACCCTAATGCTAAATGAAGGATCGACGCGTGAATGGACTCTTAAGAGTACCATTGAATTAATGGCCACCGACTGACCCTGATCACCGCCTATCCCTGAAACTAAACCCTTAGCTGTTCTCTTTTTTAAACCCAAAAGTTGGACTGCAGACTCCGATATGAACGAAGCCTGAGATCCCTGGTCTAGCAGAGACCTTAGTGCAATAGCAGCGCCCTTTTGAGGTTCAACTAAAACTATAGCTGTAGCTAATAATATTTGGCTACAACCTTTTGAGAAACAACTAACAATATTACTGGAATTACTCTGGATTGTATCTGATGTTACAGTAGAAACGCTACTGTCCACAACATTCTCGTTTTTGTCAGTATCGCAAACTGATTTGGAGACGTCATTAACATGAATAAGACTGTGATGCTTTCTATTACATAACTGGCATCTTGAGGATTGGCGACATGAATACACGGAGTGATTTATACCTAAACAGTTGAACCTATGTGTTTGGACGAACTCACGACGCTTATTTACATCAAGTTGTGAAAACTTCTTACAATTAGCAATTTTGTGACCTTCTTGACATAAGGAACAAGAAACTGACGATACATGATGTGATTTAACTGTATAATTACGATTGGAGGGATTTTCATTTGTATTTTTAATCTTACGCTGATCTTTACTATCTAAAACCTCCAACGCTCTAAATCGCTGCTCGAGGAATGACTGAAACTGCTTAAACGTAGGTAACTCATCTGAGGAATCACTAGATTTTATTTCCCATTGCTTACGTGATTCGCTGTCTAATTTTGAAATTAAACCATAAACTATGAAAAAGTCAGAGTTATCTACATTTATACCTAAGTTTCGAAGAGCATGTAAACATTCATTTGACGTATCCAATAATTCTTTAAGAGCGCTGAAAGATTCCGAAACATTATTTTTCTGACTCATAAATCGGTTCATTATACAGTTAGCTAAATACTTCTTATTGTTATATCTACTCTCTAATTGTGACCAACAAGTAGTATAATTGTCACTAGTTATAGGTATATGACGTAACAGACCTTCAGCTTCTCCAGATAAGTGGTCTTTAAATAATGCAGTTTCTGAACGTTGTCCAAAAGCTTATTATTGTGGACAAGAGACTGAAATAAATCTCGAAAACTTATCCATTCTGAATAATTGCCATTAAACTTTGGTATTTCTATGGCTGGTAACTTAACAGACACTTCATAAGAACCGTTTGATGATCTTTCAGAAACTACCTTATTACTACTATCAGACTTACAAATTTTCTTTAATGCTTCTTTTAAATCAGTTTTGTAGTCCATATACAGTTCTTCTGTCATTTCATACACCCTTTTTACATTATACTCGCTATTATCAAACTCAGCAGCTTTAACAGTACACAACATCTTTAAATGAGTATCCGAAAACGTAGACCAACTGGCTTCTAAACTTTCCAATCTGGTCTCTATGTAAGAAGTAGATATGCGTTCCTTTGGTGACTTCTTATAGTTAGACTTAGCTTTATTAATACAAGTATGCAGGTTGAATTGAATGTTACTCAAAGCTTCCATTTTTCGATATCAACAATAAACTCTTCTTCAAAAAACTGAATGAACTTCGGAGGTGATATAATAAGTCCCAAAATTTGCGTAAAATTTTACAAGTCTTTTCACAAATTGCACACCGATCAGATTTTGGGCATAGGTTCCCCGTCATTCACTTTTTATGGAAACTATTTTCTAAGTCCTAGCACACTTCAAATTCACTAAGTCCACACCTTCTAGATAATAGAGTCTATTTTCACTTACAAATTGCTTCAAAGTACTTACAGTTTTTTTCTCAAACACTTATTACACGAGAAGGGCAATAGGAGCCGCCTCCCCTGCACTGCAGCCGCCGCTCACGTCAACTCGGTACACCGGGCCTCCACACTCCTTGCACCAGCTCGTTCCACCGCGCACCGTAGTTGCCACCGCAAGCCGCCTTACTGCCTCAGGTTCAACTGCTGCTTTTCCTCCAACTAGCTACTTTCTCCGCTTCAGACTTGCCACATCAATCCTTTAACCGGCTCTCGAAGGACCATATGTTCAAGTCGTTAAAACTGTCTCCCGTAATAAATAAAACGACTACTTTCCAGAGTAAGACAATTTAATATACACAGTACCGGCCGGGGTCATGATTCGTAGGAAAATCTTGACACCGCGATTCAGTATGGTGACGTAATGGTACAACGTCATCTGTTGGTTGATAATGATACTAACTTAGTTCAAAAATTCCAATTGACATAATGTAAAATGACATGACAGATTAGACACATGTATTAAGGCACCTTTTATTCAATTTACATTACAATTAAATATACAGGGTGTCCAAGAACCTGGCGTCCAACTGGATTCCCACGATGCCCCAAGTTCTAACAGTACTCAGAAAAATATTTTAAAAAATCCACCCCATGTACTTACAGAATTATACTGATTTCAAAAAAAAGGGGGAAATGAGCACCCTGTGACATACTTTTGAATGCTGTGACTGCTAATGCTGATAATTTCGATATTTCTTGGAGGTTTTGTAATCTAGGGTATTGCTGTGTCTAAATAGAATGTAAAAATAAAGTACTTATTGTACCATTTTAAAATAAAATATTATTTTAACTAAAGGTGATATGGAAAACTATTGAATTTCGCAACTTTGACCGACTGTAGTGTAAAAAAAATGTACCAAAATAGTATGGCAAGTGACGTCAAATTTTGACGCGTTTATTCCTCTTTTTAAAAAGGTATAATACTTACACATTAATTTAAAAAAAAAAATTTTGATTATATTTTTACTCAACAACCCAATTTTTACGATGTCTTACAGAATTCTTAGAAAGAAAAATTTACGACGAATTGAATCTAACCTCTAAAGAATTACTATTGTATGCTCATAAAAATAACAACAGGCCTCTCAAAAAACAGGTTAGACCGTAAGGGACGGTATGTGCATGCATCTCACCATAGTGATTCGTTATTACAACAGGAGGGAGCAAGACAGAAACTATCTTTGCGATTTGCTGGTTCTTCTTTATGGTACCCCATTATTCAGGTAAGAGTGAGGGAGAAAAAGGTTAGAGGTGCGAGTGAGATAGATAGTGACGCTATCTGGGATCGTGCTATTTAGGATAACAGTACGGTCAGTACGCGTCACTGCCTCCTGCCGTTACTACGCACCTCTCTCTTATTGTTACCATTGATCACGTACTACGATTTAAAGCTTTGTTTATTGGACTCGATTACTCTTTGTGCTCTGGACTTTGAAACGAACTCTTTACGACGACCTTTGCCTGTGTTTGGACAGTTTGTGTTTTGTGTGTGCTACCATGGCGACCTACACTCCGCAAGAATACGCAAATATGCACTACATTTATGGAGAATGTAGAGGTAATGGACGAGCTGCAGCGAGACTTTACAGAGAAAGGTATCCGAGGGCTACGCGATATCCCGACCATCGAGTTTTCATTAATGTGCACAGATCACTATGTGACGGGCGGTTCCCCAATCAAGTAGCTGGTGAAGGACGACCCGTAAATGACTTCATACGCGATGAAGTTTTAGAGGCGGTGTCGGCAAATCCAAGCATCTCTGTGCGAGGAATAGAAGCTGATACGGGGATACCGAAGAGCACAGCACACAGTATTCTCCAAAAAGAAGAATATCATCCGTACCACGTACAGCGAGTGCAAAGTCTTTTACCTCGAGACTATCCGAGCCGAGTCGCGTTTTGTGAAACAATCCTGCAAAAACATCGAGAAGACGAAAACTTTATCGACAAAATTTTGTGGTCAGATGAATCAACATTTAAGAAGGATGGCTACATGAACCTACACAACTTGCACGAGTGGCATGTGGAAAATCCGCACTTGATGCGAGAAGATAGATCCCAGTACCGGTTCAAAGTGAACATGTGGACCGGTATTCTCTGTGGGAATATTATTGGTCCATTTGAGATGCCCGAGAATTTGACTGGCGAATCATATTTAAATTTTCTTCAAAATGATTTGCCAAACTTACTAGAAGAGACCCCACCAGATATGTGGTTCCAACACGACGGCTGTCCAGCACATTTTCGCGTATCCGTTAGAGAGTTTTTGGACGAGCAATACCCGAACAGGTGGATTGGGCGATCAGGAACAATCCCGTGGCCAGCCCGCTCACCTGACTTAAATCCGCTGAATTTTTTTTTCTGGGGAACTATGAAGGAGCTCGGTTATGCGAAGCCCATTAATGACATCGCTGACCTTCGTGAGAAGATAACACAAGCAGTGCAGGTGATACGTCAAAAAAGTTACTCGCGAAACATAAAGCGGTCCTTTTTAAGGAGAGTGAGAGCTTGTATTGCCGCGGGTGGTCAACATTTTGAACATTTATTGTAATAAAATATCTTTAAACTAACATTCTTTGCTTTTATTCTACTGGGAACCCATCTACCTGTGTGTATTTCCTTCTTGCTCACTCTTGGAACCGAAGTAAATAATAGTAGTAACATAACAGTTTCTAAGATAAGAAAGGGTCCGACAGTTACCGTTAGTAGGTAGGCACTTCGTAAAAATTGGGTTGTTGAGTAAAAATATTATCAAATTTTTTTTTTTCAAATTAATGTGTAAGTATTATACCTTTTTAAAAAGAGGAATAAACGCGTCAAAATTTGACGTCACTTGCCATACTATTTTGGTACATTTTTTTTACACTACAGTCGGTCAAAGTTGCGAAATTCAATAGTTTTCCATATCACCTTTAGTTAAAATAATATTTTATTTTAAAATGGTACAATAAGTACATTATTTTTACATTCTATTTAGACACAGCAATACCCTAGATTACAAAACCTCCAAGAAATATCGAAATTATCAGCATTAGCAGTCACAGCATTCAAAAGTATGTCACAGGGTGCTCATTTCCCCTTTTTTTTTGAAATCAGTATAATTCTGTAAGTACATGGGGTGGATTTTTTAAAATATTTTTCTGAGTACTGTTAGAACTTGGGGCATCGTGGGAATCCAGTTGGACGCCAGGTTCTTGGACACCCTGTATGATTACATTTGCAATTAAACTTTACGATTAAATTAATTTACAATTAAATTTACATTACAATTTACATTTTTTATTAATTTAACTTAATTATCCACAGACATACAATAAAGCAATAACTTATGTTAAAAAAAATCTGAGTGAACCTAACTTAAGCAAACTCACCTGAGCAATGTTAAATCCGTCATATTTATTTTTAGAGAAAAGTCACTGACTACTGAAAAATTTGCTATTAGATAGGGAAAATCGTTTAATTTTTGTTTAGATGCGGCGTTCTGATGGATGACAAAACAAACTTAATGTAAGATTCCATAATCTTGTTTATTAATCGAAGACCAAATGTTTCGTAGATAGATCAATTAATCCTATCGATTAGTAGAACAAAATAATGGATGTTTATTTTTTGTTGTTTTTGCTGATTCGATTCCCGGTTTAGGTACTTATGCTTGCCTGGAAAAGGGTGAAAGCAGTTTCATTTCTTTAAAATAGATTTTTTGCACACTTATTTACCATACAAATTAAATGTTACCCGTTTTTAAACAATCAGGAAGGTATTTTACAAGATGTGAGTTTCATGTACTGGAATAAATTCAAGCATTTTGGCTTATATCAAATATTGGTAACAATGTTTTTTGTGAATAGGTTAACCTTTCAGTACGAAATTGTATAATTCAGTGTACCCGACGGGTACCTAATTGTACAGGTTTTTGGGCAAATATTTGAAAATCTGAAATGTATTAACTCTTCTTGTAACGTCATTGATATTTAATTACACAATAGCGTCGAAACGACTGAAATCATGAGTTATTTCATAATGTAAATTTTTATTTGATTTTCCGTTCTTTACCAGCCGTAACAGCGGAACGATTCTTCCGCATCGACAAAGCTCAGGAAAACCTGCACTACCCGGCGGACATTGGGCACGACAACATCTACATCCTGGACGCGGCGCCGCACACGCCGCGCACGCCCGACACCGAGTCCACGGCGCAGCCCGACACCAGCGCCACCGCGTCGCTGGAGCGCACCGCCGCCTCCGTGTCGCTCGACACCACCACGGGCCTGTCCGTGTCGCTCGACATCTCGCAGAGCGTCGACACGCCCAGCGCGGCCGTCTCGCTCGACGTGCCGGAGTCCCATCCTTGGTAAGCTTTCATTTTCATTTGTTGTTGGGGAGCCTTGCTGGGGACTTTAACCGCCACTTCACCACTTCTTACCAGCAAAACACTAGGAAGTGGTGAAGGGTGGGCGTTTTTGGGAACTGTCTTATGTATTTATGAAGTTTAAAAAGTGGTGATTATTAAAGACTCCGGAGCGGTGCATGAAGACGTATTTGTTTCTAAACAAATAGGTCTTCTTTTCAAAATCTTATAAGCTCTCAAAAGCTTGTACGTTAGCTTATTAAATTTTGAGACGACCGAAAGTAAGGTTGAACTTTACTAACATATTCACAAAGGTGTGTTTTGCAATCTAAGGGAGCTTTTTATCCACCTAAGCCTGCCAGAATAATAAATCAATAACGTTAGTATATAAAACATACTGCAAATAACAAGGAAACAGGTTTTAGTCATCATTGCAAGAGTTCATTGAAGTACATAGGTTGCTGAATTGCGCTTTTCAATCTATATATCTCATTTTGTGCCTATATCGACAGCCAGACAGTACAGTAACGCCAAGTCCATGCCTATGGGCGACATAAACTCGGGCACTAAGTTAGTGCCCGAGTTTATGCCGAAGTTATAACCACACAAAAAAAAGAAGATTGCGTGACGAGAATTAAAGCTCGTGGCTGTGCCCAGAGCCGACACCACTGAAAAATACACCTTGTTTAAAATCGACCACGAACCTATAATAGTTGGAGTTTTGCAGACCATCGTTTTCTTTTTATTTTATTTTTCATACGCCGTAACCACCGTAAACCACCTAAATTTGTAAATCTTAAAATTCAACCGATCCGCGAAAGAAGCAAGAAGCTACTTAAATAAATATCCAATTTTGAATAAATCTGGATAATTTCACGCGTGGCTTGCGATCTCATCCAGCTTTTTGGTTGACTTCTTTTTAGAAAATAAGGAAGTAAGAATATACGCTTGCATATTAAAGCATCCTCCATATATTATGTATTTTAAAAATTATACTTTTGGTTTTACGAAAACTTGAAGGTTTCTCCGAATGCTGCTGCTTCATAATAAGAAGAACTAGGATTCTGGCAGTGTTTTTCATAACGATAGTTTAAATGATGAAACAGCGAATCGGGTCTTGGCAGTCCAGCGCGGTCATCGGTAGAGATGTTATCACCCCAAACGCCACCTCCCAGCGCCGTGCCCACCGCCCCGAGCACGCCGGTGTCGGTGCGGCCGCAGTCGCCGCAACCGCCGCTGACGCCGGCCCCGGCTCCGGCCCCGGCCCCGGCCCCGGCTCCGGCTCCGGCCCCGGCTCCGGCTCCGGCTCCGGCTCCGCTCAGCCCGGCCGCGGTACCGGCCGAGCCACTGTCGCCGCCACTGTGCACCAGTCCACCTGCCAAGGACCACGAGCCCACCATTGACTCAATAGCACGGTTCAAAACGTGAGTACGTTAACTTTTATTTTCTACACGTCGTTGTGTGTGCGCTTTGATTTTAGATGCAATATATTAATTTGAGTGCTTCTGTAACGCCCGTACTGAATCAAAGCGGCGTTAAATAGTAGATGCGCACGTCCGCGCCGCTCTGGGCGACGGTAATCTCCAAGGACCCTCCTTGGGACACTAATATGGATTAAGATGGCACTCGGTTCGTCGAGCCCTGGTAATCTTAGCTGTAGTCACAGTTCGAGATTAGTTTAACAGCACTGTGTATTATTGATAAAGTCTTTTGTATGGCAAATGGAAAATGTGGTTTCTGGAACAAAATATTTTATTAGAAACGTGTGCGTGTGAATAATAGAATTGCACAATTTTTCGATCAGTCTCCGCGACTGCAATAGTGTATAAATATAACAATGTGTGATCACTAGCTATTAAGAGTATCGCACAAGTACGAGCATTGAAGCACGATGCACACTTGTTTGAAACTGAAATCTGCACTCTATCTCTTCTTTCTTCTATTGCATGCAGCATTCATGAAAAATTGTTTGGACTTGAGCAAGAAGTGTTTGGCTATAGGTGAGACTTTATATAGATGGTTTTAGCTATAGAATATAATATAGTTTTAGATTATTTAATAGACTGACTGCTTCATAAGGTAACTTCTCCTAACATTGATCGATTACGTTGTTCCACAACACTTAAATTTAAAATGATAAAGTTGCGTTCATAAAGATTATAATTAAGACATTTTCAACCCAAGGTAATTTTAATATCTTAAACGTAACATCAAATAGGTACGTAGTTTTTAGGGTTACCCTCTGCTAAATTAGAACTAGAAGAAATTCTTTATAAAACAGTCGGTATTATAAGTAACTGTAGGTAATTATAAAATTGTATAACCTATGTAACTTAGCTTATTCTAACAATATTAACTACTTATAATAATAACATCGCTAATGAAAAATAAATTTAGTTAAGTTACCTACTTTATTAACGCAAGATAAAGTCCATAATCATACATAAGAATATGAAAACTCCACGAGGCGTGTGTAACTATCTCGTTCCCTCGACTTTGAACGAGTCAGTTAAGTTAAGCCACAAGACTAAAGTAACAAGACATTTCATTTTATTTATCTTCTCAAACTTATTCAGTTTTTTCAGGGCAAAGTATAACTTTGACATTGTTTCAGAAATTTATTGGAAAAAACATCTGATGCTCTGCTCAAAGCGGCCAAAGTCGGCGATCTGAGAATGGTGAGAAAAATAATTTGTCATGTGATTTCCCTGAACTACCAAATATGTTTTCTTTAAGTACATTCAGTAAAAAAAATATCAAACTTTAATATGGGGCGTATTAAATTATTACACAATACCTTTGTTATGAAGTTTATTCATGTCGTTGAAACTATAAAAGAAAAGGATGATTGAAAAATGTTCTTATTAACGAATGGTCTAGATGAAAGATTTACATGCGGCGGGATACTCGCTGCTGTCGATCGACGCGAGCGGGCAGACGGCGCTGCACGTGGCGGCGCGGTACGGCAACAAGGAGATCGTGAAGTACCTGATCGCGTGCGCGCCCACCGCCATCCTCAACATGCGCGACAACGAGCGCGGCCAGACGGCACTGCACAAGGCGGCCGCGCACAAGCGCCGCGCCGTGTGCTGCATGCTGGTGGCGGCCGGCGCCGGCCTGGCGCGCCGCGACCACGCCGGCCTCACGCCGCGCCTGCTCGCGCTGCGGGCCGAGGACCACGACCTCGCCGCCTACCTCGAGAGTCAGTATACCCCATGCCTGTCTGATACTGACAATCACAACTCTGCTTATGTTTCCAGAGTTCCCATATTAAAGTAATGCAATATGTTACTAGTCCGATCTTACGGCGTCTTATTTGGGCAAAATTTAGTACTGCAGTCAAAATATTCAATGTCCTTTTTCAGGTCAGGAACATTTCCAATTAGTGTCAGAGGATTTAGAAACTGCCGTTTAAACAAAATAGGTACGTTGACTGCGTCCTCGACATGGAAGGAAACTATCGAGAGCAAGCTCGCACTACCAAACTCTAGTGATATAGTGATAACATGACTTACGAATATTGTTAAAAACACCAAAGTGATATTCAGATCTGGTGTAGGATTATTAAACGTTTCATTATTAAAATAATCATAAAACAGTTAACATAACCTAATCATAATTATATTTTCGTCATAAATTATTATAATATATTCAATTAATTTATTGAATTTAGTCACTGTAAATGTTACAGGTAAATAAATCAATGTATATGCCACGAAATATTTTAGTAAAACCAATTACAATATTATGAATATAGAGCTTTTGAAATTTTATCCAATAAGGCACCTAATCCAAGTTTGTTCTATTGTTATCTTTACTGTAACATTTATAGTTGTAGTAAAATATAAATTTAGAATAAACACTTATAAGGTGAATCTTTTCGCATTTTGTTTTAATAAAAAAATCTCTTTTCTATTATAAGGAGTGAGTGTTTTCATGAACTATGAAACTGCTCTGAAGTAAAAGTGTGTGCCTTTCCCGTGTGTTGTATAAACAACAAGACAATGGAATGTATCCCGCACTCCAATATGAATACAAAAATGAAAAACTACAACCTGAAATGGTATTCTGAACATGATAGCTTTCACAAACTGTGAATGCAGCAGTGTGCTTGAGACTGAGTGTGATTAATATTTGCAGCCTAAAGAAATCCCAGGCAGATGTTGTAGTTTATATCGGGCCTGTGTTGTATACTGGCTTCAAAAGATGTTTTATCACTCAAAATACAGCCAAAGGAAATAAAACCTTCGTGTTTTATGTTGAAATATTAAAAAGCAAACCTTTCATGTGAAATCTGTCTGATATCTGAACATGTAAGGAGTGTGAGCCGAACATAAGAAGATAATGCGGAGGGATACATTCACGATGTCGACCTTTTGTGTTCTGTCAAAAGAACCTTTCTAAGTACTTGTATATTTTAGAATAAATTTTACATCGCTTTACAGACTATTCGCCTTTCCAGATTTTCTTCTAAATTACTTCAATTATGAATCCATGGGACCTTAACTTACTCTTACTCTACGGAATAATAAGTCTTTGTGATAATGATTAACTTTCCTATGCGATTTATTCATCTTATGAATGCTAAAGCGGACCCCAATGAGTACAGTTGTGATAGTACAATGTTTGTGTAATATTATGTTGTGTTGCCAGTCATTTGATTTACGAATTTTACATTAATACGACTTCGTTATTTTGATAAAGCTATTGGTACCCCTTTTTAATAAACGAGCAGTTGGTTATGCGAATACTAAAGTACGGCACCTACATCTGAAGGTTATCTAGTCGTAACTTCACTTCTCGTTTACTAGCAATGGGGTAACGTTTACTCTATTATTAGGCCTAAATACTTAAATATTGTTGTGTATTACCTATTTCATTGTTTTTTGATGCAATATTTATTATATAAGTGTTCTAATATTCTTATCATAGTCTTCGGCAATAATAATTTAACGTCTAAGGCTAAAGTTTTATACTACTGAGTTGTATAATACTGATAAAATCGGTGTTGTATTTAATATGATCTCAGTATTTGTATGTATCCGTATTACGGTGTAATGATTATTTCTGTACGTCATAATAATATTGAACGGTTATGAGTATATTGTAATATAGTTTTACTTGTTTGTTATCTTATAATACGTTAATATAAAGTTAAGTGCACTCACTTGTGGAATGTTTAGCTCGTTGTGATCGTGCGGGCGAGCGCGTCCAATTGTTATTTATTATCTCGTCTAACTATCTCCTGAATGATTTGTGCGTTTGTACGAGTTTGCATTGCTAAGTGTTGTTTATGTCTATTACGCCAATACCTCTATTAGTAGATGTACCTAATAGTTTAGTATTTATCGAATTTACTCGTACTACTCGCTGACAAGCGAACAATGAAAGACAAAGCTGTGAGAATTTTGGTCGTAATGTAAAAATGTAAGTTCATTTATATCGTAAGTGAAACGATATGCAACATTATACATAACACTGTTTCGTGAGTTTCTTAATTTGTGATTGTAGATAGACGTTTTTGATATTTAACATAATATTATGTATAGGATTAACTCGTTGTGTTGAAGAGTTGACCGTCACCTTCGGGCTTATTGTAAAGGCATCGCGAAACACAATCTCAGCTGTATCTAAAATCGTAAGTACTGTTCCCAGTGGCGTAACTACTAATAGGGTATATGCATGTATTTTTATATATTTTTAATTCACTGTTTACAACGTTTTAACATAATAAAAAAATATAAACATGTTTAAAAATGCAGTAATGACACTTAAAAAAATATTTAAAGTACAGAATAAATTTCAGCTGTTTAAACGCTGCCGTTTTTGGGCGCCATTTCGATGACGTCATTTACTACTATCCTATAACGATTACTTTGGGTGTTTTTGTTCTTCTAACCATTTCACCATGAAAAAAGCTCAAACCAGTTTACAGGTATTGCTTGTACCCGAATGCAAAAACATTATCAGATTGTGCTTTTACAAAACCACTTTCAGTCATTTTCTTAAATGTTTTATAACCTCACTATGAAGCTAAAATTACACTTGAACATTAATTTAATTCACAACACACACGGCAATAATTATGTTTTCCAATAAAAAGTCCATTCCAAAATGCACATTTTATGTTTCGTCGGCGTAACTTGTTGTCGTAGTATTCGACATCAGGTTTCGTTGTAACCAATGGTGATGCGTTTCACCAATTTGAATTTCCTGCGCTTAATTCGCACTTTTATTTTCAATTTTAAATAATTATGACGCTATTAAAAAGTAAAATAATGATTTAGTTCATATTTTCTGCCCATAAAGATTGGGATACAAATATTCGAACCAAATTTAAATTACATGCATATTCCCTATTAGCGAGGTAAGGGGGCCCCCGCACTACGTTGAGGCAGCAGCGGCAAATGGGACAACATCCACATTTACGTACCGGGCCCTGAAAGCACGCCCTAAAACCTAGGGCCACAGTCCCAAGAGGGGTTAATCACGATTAAAATTCTATTGTGCCTAATTACAAAAAAAAATAACCTTAAAAATGTCTAACTCGCCATTACAGCCCAAGTTATTAATTATTAACCCCTCTTCTGCACAAGTCAACAAAGTAACTTCTATTTATAACACATTTGTTTATAAAGGGTCTCTTATTCCACCAAATTCAGTATCGAAATGTATCTCATTGTGCGTTAAGGTAATGTAAAACGCACGGTTTTACATTACCAAGATGCTCAACGAACTGTACTTTTTTAAATCTTTGCAAAGAGTTTTTATGTCAGAAAAGTGGTCAACATTTTATGAATAAAATTTTGGGAAATAAAATATAAAAAAATAAACATTTCATTCGTTAATTTAATCAATTTTTACAATAAATTACAACCATTTGTAACAAAACAAAAACAAAAAAACATAAAAAGTAATTTACTTTATTAGCAATACTGGCTGTTTTTGTGCCATTGACTTAAAATAAAAAAGTGCCGATGCGCGCGCATCGCTAATTTGAGAAGAAGTAAAATTATTCCGCGCGCGCAAAATTTTTCGCTCTATTGTTTTTATTTGAAAATTTCAGTCCGAGTTGTATTTATTTCCTCGCAAATATGTTATCAAACGTCGTATGACATACGTGCGCTTTGATAATTACAGCCTTTGCTTTCTTGTAGCAATATTGCCTCGGCTGTAATTATCAACTTACCGCACTTATAAATATCATAATGTACTATTCTGCCTAAATAAAAACATAACCTGTCCAAGGTGATTTGAAAATGTTTTGAGTATCAATTAGTTACTATGTGAACTTATGCAAATAGCTGCAAGATCCTCGTACCACCTAGTTACGTCACTGACTGTCTCTCTGGAGCCGTCGACGCTCTTCAACAAAATTTGATAACTTATAATAATCGATATAACATTGGGTAGATAGTGAATTGTAATCTACGCGTGTTATGTCTAAATATTAATATTTAAAAGTGAGATATTATAATATTAGAGCCTACATTCGTGGGCGCCATTGCCAGTTTAATCTTTAAATCGTTAGTGATACTTTTCCTATGAGATATTATTATACTTAGTCTTGTACATACTGTAATGGAGGCCTTCATTCAAGTAGTATATCGTGACACTTTACACGATTAGAAATTATATCTCATGACCAAGTTCTGTCTAAGAAAGGAAAATGAATATCACTAGGTTAAACATTATGAGCTCTAAAGTAAGAGCTGCTTTTGGATCGAATATACTAATACTGTATTTATGAGGAAAACCTACTATTTTACCTTCTTGTGTTGCATATTTTTTCATGCTGGACCTTTATATGCCTTCTATGTATCGTCATTGTCCATGCAAGGTGTGTCATTATTTGAAGAGGATGTATTTACATAACGACAACATAAAAAAGCCTATCCTTTCAATCGTGTTAATTACAGACACAATAGAAAGACAATGACAGCGCAGACATGGTGTCCTCTCGGGGATTAATGAACTAAAGTTGTACTTTTTCACTAACTACATATTGTAAAATGGACTGTTGACTGCTACCCGGGATGTGAACAGAAAAGTTTGCCACGTTATTGAGCTGGATTGATTTGTTTGCCAGCCACGTATTAGTCCGGTCTATTTAGACATTCGAAGTTACATAAAGTCCCAACAAGCTGAATTTCTGTGAAGTTGTTCAAAACAAAATTATAAACAATGTCTAGAAGTTCCCCATCATTCCCCTGTAAGGAAAAAAATTAATTCAAGGTCAAAGGTCAAAAAAATGAGTTTTTCGCGATTTTCAGCAAAACGGTAAGTTTTATCATAAAAGTACCTCCGACAAAAATTGTAGATCATAAAATTATCTATAAAAAATGTATCAATACTTTTTTTCTTACGAGCCACCGTTTCTGAGATATAACGATTCAAAAAGTTATAAAAGTTGTTATCGTCACAATATGCTCACGTTTCCACGCCACCTATGAGGTAGTGTACTAAGTACACTACCTCATAGGTGACCTCGAATTAATTTTTTTCCTTACAGGGGAATGATGGGGATCTTCTAGACATTGTTTATAAATATTTTGAACAATTTCACTGAAATTCAGCTTGTTGGGACTTTATGTAACTTCACTCTCATTTTTTGGTCTAAATAGACCGGACTATATGCCCGTGTAGCGTGACGCTGGGTCGCAGTGGACTATCCCACCTATTCCATACACACCCGTGGGCTACCGTGCAATGGGACATTGATTGCCGAGACTCCTTACTAATTAACTGATTATTATTATTTCCTACAGAAGTCAGTATATTGTTTTAGATTCTCATATGTATACCTATGAGAATCAGTCAATCAATAAATAAATAAATGGTCCCCAAAATTTCAGCTTCAAATAATGTTACACCATGTATAGAATTTCCCAACGATATAATTTGTACAGCGACTTGCCTGCAGGCTTCGACAAATAGGTGCCTACGTTAACAAGCTATTAATTATGCGTAGGAGTATAAAACTCAAATACCAAGGCGTACACCTGTTTAGCAAGTGGACTACATTAATTCGTAGATAAAGACCCTTACGTCGTGATTCTCCAATGTTGGTATTACATTTGGCTTTTTTGCACAAACATTTGCGTTGTTTCAATACCACAAAATGAAAAAAAAAACTTGAGAGGTGTCAAGGGACACCCGGATAGAACGAAGTTCATTTCGATTGATTAGTGAAGGAATTGTAATTTTTTTTTTATGTCCAAAAAACCTTTATTTATTCAACAAAAATAATCGTCGCGACACCTATGCGAAATAAAAAGACGAAACGAAAATAACTGGCTTGCTTTCTATGAGAGAGAGAGAGGGAGAAAGAGAGAGAGGGAGAAGGAGAGAGAGAGAGAGAGAAAGAGAGAGACAGACAGAGAAACACGCGCACGCCGCATGGCTTATAATTATAGCAAAAAGTGTCGTTACAACTTTTGGTCTTATTTTTTTCCGTGTAGCGTGTACCTTTCACAACGCGCGATAAGGAACTTCGTTCCAAAAATAGGGTAATTAAATATTTTGTATAGTGTTGTAGTATTGCAAATATTTTGTCAAATACGCCAAGTGAAATGCTAGCATAATCAGGTTGTGTTGATACGAGTATACTTACTAGGTATATGTTATAGATCTTTGTTTTTATAGCCAGTTATATCAATGATGAATATACCTACTTTTTTAATTACCAAATTGATTTAATACTGGTGTTATTTATGTAAGTTTGAACTATTTCCCTAAGCACATGCAGCATTCCATTCAAACTCTAGATACCTATTTAAACAATGATTTTCTTCGTCTTTCATTATGATGACACATTATATTATTATTTATTAAATTATGCAAAACTATAACGAATAAGGAAAATAAAATTATATAGGGTAAATGTGTTAGTGGGGTTTCGCATTCTACAAATATTCAGAAACTTAAGAAAGTTGAAACTATATATACAAAAACAAAAGTGTGAGGTTTCATCAAAACTCCATCAGGATGAGCTAGACTGGCAGTCACTTTGCTTCGTCATCGGTCATTAAATGCCTGTTACTACAGTTAAAGGTTTCATAATGTTGTTCGCGAAACAGTACTTTCACAAATAAATTAAACTATAGTTTACGTTTATTCACGAAACGGAACCCCAGTCAAGTGATCGAACTCGCATTTTCGGACGTTTTTTGAGCAAAATATGTAAATAGAATAGACCCCTGAGATGCGACGCAGTGTTGTGTCGACATTGCGTTCTTTCTATAGATAATTAATAATTTACTGATACTATTATCAGCCAGTTTTTTCACTTTGATGTTTATGTCACTTATCTTATTTTCGATCTTATAAACTTTTAAGTAACAATAGCCGATAAAATAATCAAAGTACACCACACGTGAGGTGGTCTATTCAAATGTTCCTTTAACGTGTGTACTTATTAAGGTAAAATGTATTTTAATCTAATGAACTATGGTATATAATGTAAAAGACACAATCTTGTATAAATTGGCAGCTGCGACATATGAAGCGAGAGTGTATGGCGGCACTAGATCAATATTATGTATGTACTTACTGTGAGGTTAATTAAATGATAAATAGCTAATGTCGTTTCCTCCTAATTCTGCTCCCAAGTTTGACGAGTCCCCTTAAATTTATATTTCACTTACGTACACATTAGATTGTTCTGCTATATAACTGCTTTGCCGAAGTTATAAATCTAATTTTCCCGAAGTACAAGTTGGATGCCATAAATAATATTAACACAGTCGCTGCTGATACGTGTTTTATCACGAAAAACATTATTATGTGTATTTTGTATGCAATAAAGGGGCCCTTGTAATGTGTGTGTTCATTAGCAGTAGCAATCTGAAGTTGATGGTTATTTATTCGATAAAAATAGAACCATTTGCTAGGATTAGTTTACAGATGCAGTAGCATTACAAATTGTTGCTTTTAAGCTTCGAAGTATCTCCTAGAAGATGAATTATAGTGAAGAGATTATTTGAGTTTAAAAGCTCCTTCGCAAGAGATGTAAAGTAGCAAGCAACACGACTCGCGAAGATCACGGCTTTAAACTGCAATATCAGTCGCTGCCATCATCCCACCGCCGCAGCGCTGCGGGCGCTCCTCGACCTTCCGTGAGATTAAATACATCGTGCGTCATCTCGTATAAACTTAATCCGTATAAACCCTGCACCATCCCCTATACATACAAAATATGCAATAGCTGATAGTTGGGGGAAAACTGAATATTGTCTGAATATATTACAAGCTATCTGTAGATACTCGTACTTTACCTGCAAGCTTTACCTAAAGCTCCTTTTCCAACCATCAACCTCATAGTAATTACATACGTGTAATAAATATTAAATTATTATAAATCCCTATACGATTATATTACGTAATTTATAGCCTTTTTCAAAATAGTTTACCAAGGAAAAGCATAATGATCTTTTTAAGTAGGTACTTTTACGAAATGTGTGCAACAGCACCGATCTACTTATTCAATTACTCTGTAGTAACAAACTGGATATTATATTATGTAAACTATTAAAAATTAAATGGTAATAAGTAAAACTAGAGTTTTGAGAGCACTCATTTCAATGTAAGTATGTACGTGATACTTATTTTTGCACTCAATAAAGTCACTATTTTAAATAAAATTATTAAAATCAAGTACACTGAAAGAACAATAAATGAAGTACGACCTAATTTGAGTTTAATTTCACCTTTCAATATTCCTAACCTCTACAATCTACAGGACTGGTCCAGATCCCGCTCTACATTGTCTCGTCAGATAAACAACTTTTAAACCAAGCCATTCAAACAATGCCGCTAGTAAACTGTAGAGATAAGCACAAGAAAGATAATCAAACAAAAGTTTGAACTACATGAAATTTACCGTAATTTAAATTCTATTCATTGCGTTTAGGCAGACGAGTTATAAACTCACGATATCTTTTGCCCATTCATTTGTAAGTTATAATAAGTTTAGAAGAAAGGAGACGGCGCGACCAGAAAGCCTACAGACCCTACAATTACCAAGTACTTTAATCTTTATTCCGAAAGGGTACAGTCTAAACTTCAAAAGATCCTGCATAAATAGAACAAGGAAAATGTTTGTACAGTAATTATGAATTTATTAAAAGAATTTTATAAGATGACTTGGTCCTTTGATGGTCCTTTTTTATAAAATACCAAATGTAAAACAACCATGATGAAATAAAGTATTACAACACCTGTTGCTTGTACTAAAATGAGGATTTGAACAGCTGCACTAATTGATGAACTTCTTGGGGGTCTCCCGATTATGTGTTTGAATAAAAATACACAATTGGCATACCAGAAAGAACAAACACAACAACAAATTAGTGAGGTGTGGCTCTGGACGCCTAGCGCAACAGGTATTGGCTGCAACAGCGTAGCTGCCTTATTGTAGCTAGGATTGCTACGGCAGCTACGCCGTAGTAGGTGTGCTACGTCGCATGTAGCTCTTTTTTTTACTGATGATAATTTCGCAGTCTATGAGTTTCTATAGCAACGTTATTGTTGTTTTCTTTTTATTTTAACAAAGTCTTCAAACAACAACAACAACGTTCTACCGTCGTCGTGGAGGTGATGCGAGTATTTAGTTTCTGAAGTAAGTAACGAAACAACCAAGCCATACATTTTTACTGATATGTAGAATTTGTGAAGTTAGGGTCGGTAGACTTAGGCCGTGTAGATTCAGAAGCTTGACTCTACATGAGATCTGATATTTTTTTCACAGGGCAAACCTTATGTGGTCGTCTGGGCAACATTTTACATGAAATGTTTTTAGTGGGATTTCAGTTCTTTTTGTAAGTTGCTAGGCAGTCTTTTTAGTTTTTTTTTTTAATTAGTCTATTATTGACATCATATCCTGAGAATATGAACTCTCTGGTACATCGGAAACCTACTCTATGAGGGTTCAACAAAAACGCCGAAACACTTCTAGAAAAGGTAGGTAGTGCCCTTGTGCTTTGCTTGACTCGTCTTGGCAGGGGCACTACTGTGCCCCCAGATCTGACTATTGAAAAATCAGCTAAATATTAAATTAGAAAATTGTCTTACGTTCGTTATAATAATTCTTTACTAACACCTTTCTTTTTTAATTCTGTGAGTTTTTCCTTAAAAAGTAAACACGTCACCTCTTTTTCTTAAGTCGAAAACTTTATTACTTTAGACAGAAATCACGATTGTTTGCAGTTAAAAATAAAAAGAACATCAGGTAAAACTATGAAATAGGGAAACCCGGTGAACATTTTAATCGCTGGAGTTCCAAAATGATGTTGAGAACTCATATTGTCCAGATATGCATCGATGTCCCGTCCACCCTTTATACGAGTGATTTTCTCAAGCAAAATTTTTAGGCGGCGCGGCTGAAAATCATGTCTGAAACTAATCGTTCTATCAAGTTATTTTTTTAAGGAAAGATGTCGCACTTATGTCGACATTATATAATGTTTTCTACTTAAAAAAAAAGGCGACGTGTAAAAGTGTTTGTAAAAACCTATTTACAAAAATAAATATAATTTATCATTTACTTAGATGTTCACAGCATCAGGCCGACAACATCTAAGTACTGCATGTATGCTTTGTTGATGTTAGTTAATGTTAGTCTTCTAAATTCAGAGAAAAAATGTCTAGGCATATTCCTAGACCTCTCCAAAGCCTTTGACACCGTGTCTATTCCCCATCTTTTGTGAAAATTTCAGGGTCTGGGAACCCGCGGGCATACTTTCAAATTTTTTCGAGACTACTTCTCAGACCGAACCCAGTGTGTAAATATTGATAATGTCGACATTATCTGTAAATAGAAATTGCAACATCTATCCATTGACCAGGTTTGAATGTAAGAAGAGTGTTCATAGATGGCTACAAGACCTAGACTACGGGGATACTGAACATTTACTCAAAATTACCACTTATACACTCACTTGAACACTTACAGGATTATAAATCACTTTTATTTATTTGTTAAAACTTTATGCACTAGTAAAAGACACTGTACAAAGACGGACTCAATGCCTTGCTTGACTTTTCTAGTAGCTATTCACATACACATCTTGAAACAGACACTCACATTGTAAACCTACTTCCGCAATGTTCCCTCTATCTTTGTTTTTTTTTTATTATTATTTTTGTTTTAATTTTGAAGTGTTTTACTTTTATTTTCTATTATTTTTCTGTGACATTTAAACTGCTTTACCGACCCTGCCACTGTCTTCTCTCACCAATGTTCATTTTTGTGTGATCACTACTGTTGGAAGACTGGTACTCATAACACAAGTTGGATCTTACTTTGAGTACCAGAGTCCAAAATACACTAAACTAAATCTATACAAACATAACATTGTACCTATTTCTGATAGTGAAAAGTGTTATGACATTTCGGTACTGAGAAAAAAATCAGTAATTTAGCAATTTTAATTCTAAGTTTGGTGGTGGCGCGTCCACAATGTGTTATTCTGGGGACGACCACCTCTACAACAAAACTCCACTGCACTGCACTGCTACTTCAGTTTACTAGGAATTACTAATTTTATTTGTATTCAGTATTAATTTTCTATACTTACACCACTATTTTTTTATTAGTACTTACAAAAAAAAATGGGGGGTACTTACCCTTACCTGTTACTGATCATATTTGCGTAGTCAAAAGTAAAAAAAAACGTAATTCAATTAATGAATAGGTACTAATAGGTATGTCATGTACAATATTTCTAAAAATTGGATGACTTTTTGGGATATAAACAAACGCTAATAACTTTGCTGCTTTATAATATTATTTATTGATACTTTACAAATATAATGAGAAGACCGTCTAGAATAAGTATATAGTATTTGTATTAATTAAAAATTAGTGGTTAATGACAGTTTTATTTTTATAGGCTTTATCATACACACTACACGACGTCATGAATGTCGCTCTCACGTTGGCAATGGGACAAATTTCTGAAATCAAATAAACATTCTGCACAACTCCGTATATTTGAGTATGTAAATGCATTCAACAACCTTAGGTAATTCAAGACCCTTTGGTACAAAGCTTAAATAAAGCCTTTTTCTCTGCTACTTTACATTTCTGCGACTATTCAGAGGCAATGAGAACCTTTTTATTGGACCTGCGCTCGCCGTAACGCTAACACTCAACGATATATTTATAATTCACGCGAAGAGAATTTCAACTCCGCATACCACCAAAGTTGTTTCAGTTTGGGTAAATCCCAGCGACTTACCTAGAGCCCATTAGGCCTTCAGACGCTGTACATGTATGTTTACTAAGTTTGTTGTTTCTTAGTTCAGGCATTTTATACAGGGTGTAAAAAGACCTATCACATAGCCGATAACTACACATTCTGTACATATAATTAAGTAATTTTAACCAAAAAATATTGCTGGGATAACACTTTTTTTCGATCTTTAAAAAAGAGATGCTTTTTATTGCGCACAATGAAAGCGCGACAACGCAACGCAACTTTCGATCAGCTGAGCGTACGGCCGGCCGCGGCCACTCGCGCTTGGTCGTTGACCCGACCGGCCCGCTTATGTTTAGTATCTATTGCATTTTTGTAACTTCACATGCGTAATTTGTTTTGAAAAATCGAAAATTTAGATAATGTTTGTTAGGAAGAAAGTTTACTAATGATACTTGGAATACGATTTTCAAAAAAAATACGAAAAAAATATTGCACTTAGAGCTTCAATATCTCCAAAACCAGTGATTTTCCAGGTATGTTCTAGAAGAAATAAACTCTCCCAGTGATGGGTAGAAATTGTAGTTTTCGTTTACGTTAAGGGTCTTTGTACACCCTGTATATTACGCCCTGAGCTCAGTTAAATAAACCGATATTGTGTGAACCCTAATATGGGACGGAACGTGTATTAACTCAATACGTATTCTGAATTTTTTAAATGATTGTTTCGCTGGTCTAGTGGTCACAAGCGCTACTGACGAGTATGAGGTCCCGGATTCGAAGCCCGGGTCGGGCAAAGAGTTATTGAGTTTTCCCATCTCTGTCTCTGTCTGGATTTGTTTCCGATTGATGACAATGGGCCCGCCCCCTATTACATGGGACTTAAAAAACATAACTGGCGAAATGTGGGTGTACTACCAGATACACATCCGCGTAGTTCTTCGGGGATTACAGGCGTGACGTTATGTTTATTTTATGTATCGTGAACGAAAATATCTCCGTTTTCCATAAAGGTTTTGGTCAGCTTTTAAGTGCATTTGGAAGGGCAATAATGAGAACTAGTAGGAACTGTTTTTCTCCGAATAAACTTTAACTACCTGTGCTAAATCACACAATCATCAGGTTCCACGAACGACCAATCGAGCTAACGAAATATTGGAAACCTTTTTGTTAAAACCAACAGATTTTTCTACATAACCCAATATTTGAATAGCGAATCTTTTTAATTACTTCCGATTCAAAATCAAAATCAGAAGTAATTTATTCCAATTAAGCTAAGGATCAGCACGTTTTAAAGGTTAAAATTACTGGTTAAAAGACTGACGCTAAAGAGCCCGCCCGCCACTACCTAGTTTTTTTGCTGGCAAAAAGAATTGGCGGAACAAACTCCGTTACAGAAGAACTTGAATTTATACAGTAAAATTAGTCATTACCTATAAATCAATCAAATTAAATTTGAAGCGTTTTAGCATACTCCAATAAACATAACAACTTTATTTTCCGTCTTTGACATTTGTAACCTCGTTTTCACGTTATTTTTTTTTTTATTACAAGTGCTTTATGTTTTCGATATAGTTTTCTTAAATCTTCTTTGCTCTTTTGTGCCAACAATATCTCACACAACATTCGACTTTACTGCATTTTTATTTTTTTTCAATGTTATCTAACATAACTGGTCCATAAACCTAACGAAATAAAAATGCAGTAAAGTCGAATGTTGTGTGAGATATTGTTGGCACAAAAGAGCAAAGAAGATTTAAGAAAACTATATCGAAAACATAAAGCACTTGTAATAAAAAAAAAAATAACGTGAAAACGAGGTTACAAATGTCAAAGACGGAAAATAAAGTTGTTATGTTTATTGGAGTATGCTAAAACGCTTCAAATTTAATTTGATTGATTTATAGGTAATGACTAATTTTACTGTATAAATTCAAGTTCTTCTGTAACGGAGTTTGTTCCGCCAATTCTTTTTGCCAGCAAAAAAACTAGGTAGTGGCGGGCGGGCTCTTTAGCGTCAGTCTTTTAACCAGTAATTTTAACCTTTAAAACGTGCTGATCCTTAGCTTAATTGGAATAAATTACTTCTGATTTTGATTTTGAATCGGAAGTAATTAAAAAGATTCGCTATTCAAATATTGGGTTATGTAGAAAAATCTGTTGGTTTTAACAAAAAGGTTTCCAATATTTCGTTAGCTCGATTGGTCGTTCGTGGAACCTGATGATTGTGTGATTTAGCACAGGTAGTTAAAGTTTATTCGGAGAAAAACAGTTCCTACTAGTTCTCATTATTGCCCTTCCAAATGCACTTAAAAGCTGACCAAAACCTTTATGGAAAACGGAGATATTTTCGTTCACGATACATAAAATAAACATAACGTCACGCCTGTAATCCCCGAAGAACTACGCGGATGTGTATCTGGTAGTACACCCACATTTCGCCAGTTATGTTTTTTAAGTCCCATGTAATAGGGGGCGGGCCCATTGTCATCAATCGGAAACAAATCCAGACAGAGACAGAGATGGGAAAACTCAATAACTCTTTGCCCGACCCGGGCTTCGAATCCGGGACCTCATACTCGTCAGTAGCGCTTGTGACCACTAGACCAGCGAAACAATCATTTAAAAAATTCAGAATACGTATTGAGTTAATACACGTTCCGTCCCATATTAGGGTTCACACAATATCGGTTTATTTAACTGAGCTCAGGGCGTAATATACAGGGTGTACAAAGACCCTTAACGTAAACGAAAACTACAATTTCTACCCATCACTGGGAGAGTTTATTTCTTCTAGAACATACCTGGAAAATCACTGGTTTTGGAGATATTGAAGCTCTAAGTGCAATATTTTTTTCGTATTTTTTTTGAAAATCGTATTCCAAGTATCATTAGTAAACTTTCTTCCTAACAAACATTATCTAAATTTTCGATTTTTCAAAACAAATTACGCATGTGAAGTTACAAAAATGCAATAGATACTAAACATAAGCGGGCCGGTCGGGTCAACGACCAAGCGCGAGTGGCCGCGGCCGGCCGTACGCTCAGCTGATCGAAAGTTGCGTTGCGTTGTCGCGCTTTCATTGTGCGCAATAAAAAGCATCTCTTTTTTAAAGATCGAAAAAAAGTGTTATCCCAGCAATATTTTTTGGTTAAAATTACTTAATTATATGTACAGAATGTGTAGTTATCGGCTATGTGATAGGTCTTTTTACACCCTGTATAAAATGCCTGAACTAAGAAACAACAAACTTAGTAAACATACATGTACAGCGTCTGAAGGCCTAATGGGCTCTAGGTAAGTCGCTGGGATATTTCTAAATGTACACACATGTATAGATAAATTACACCAAGACACAGAATAAATGATCGTGATTATGAAACAAACGTTTATCTTGGGTGGGAATCGAACCCACGACCTCCTGCACGGCAGTCATATCAGCTTCATAATTCATTAAAGAGAATATTAATAATTACTTACTAATTGGGTTATAAATTATACCATAGTTAGAATATATGCAAAATTTATTTTGATGCTTATTATTATTAAAACTTTTGATTTTGTTAAAGCTAATATGGATGTAAAAATATTTATTTATTTTATTTTATTTTTTGCTTGTTCGGAAAACTTACAGCATGTTTTGTTTATTCACTCTATCTTATTTTTGTACCTAAAAAATAAGATAGAGTGAATAAACAATGTAAGGCCAATTAAAAGTTTTCACAGATAGAAAATACATATAGATAGGTTCTAGAAGGTAGAAGACAGCTAGTAAATTACACAGATAATAAGAAAAAAAAGAATAAACAATTACAAATAGTTACAAATTATACGTTCGTGATAAAGAAGTTACACAGAAATCTATTTAATTGAGTCCTACTAGTATTTAAAATATCGAAGTCGATGGTTACGTGGAAAGGAAGAAGGAACTTGTAGTCCAATTCTCTTCACTAGCTCGGGAAGGTTGGTCGAACCATTCGCGATTTTGGATAAGAACGCCAAGTCTGCTATTCTCTTTCGTTCAGAGAGAGGAAGCAAATGGAATCTTTTGCAGCGACGATTATAAGTAGTGGAATATGTTTTAGCACGGAATTGAATGCGCTTCAGAAACTTTCTTTGTAAGCCCTCAAGCCGACTGATGTACACATTGTAATTAGGATTCTAAACTTGAGAGGCGTACTCGAGATGACTGCGAACGAAAGTGCAGTATAGGATTTTAATGGTTTTAATGCTCCTAAACTCTGAGGAGACTCTGAAAATGAAGCCCAGTGATTTCGCTGCCTTATGTTATCAATATGTTTATCAAGGATAAGTTTATATGTTTACAAGAACAAGCACTTGTTTTACCTAATGGACGATTTAGTAAAAACTTTCATTTGAAAACTTGAGCAAAGTGAACTGTGATCTAGGATTAGAATGGAATGACACGTCAATTCGCCTTCACACTACTTAGTACTTACATTTTCAAAAAGTGATTTACGAAGAATAACACAGCGTTGAGAAAATAAGATTAAGTGATGGCGCACAGCGAGACGTACGAAGCCGACAGTTGCGGATATACCTACTACGATCGGGTTTTATGCGACGTTCACAGATAGTCAACCTTATCTAATATACCCTTAAATAAATGTTTCAAGTGAAGTCCAAGACCACTTTAGTAGAACAACTACGCATTTTTAATTTTGGGTTTACGTGAACACAAAGGTCAGGGGAGCGGATATAAGGGTATATTAGATAAGGTTGACTATCTGTGAACGTCGCATAAAACCCGATCGTAGTAGGTATATCCGCAACTGTCGGCTTCGTACGTCTCGCTGTGCGCCATCACTTAATCTTATTTTCTCAACGCTGTGTTATTCTTCGTAAATCACTTTTTGAAAATGTAAGTACTAAGTAGTGTGAAGGCGAATTGACGTGTCATTCCATTCTAATCCTAGATCACAGTTCACTTTGCTCAAGTTTTCAAATGAAAGTTTTTACTAAATCGTCCATTAGGTAAAACAAGTGCTTGTTCTTGTAAACATATAAACTTATCCTTGATAAACATATTGATAACATAAGGCAGCGAAATCACTGGGCTTCATTTTCAGAGTCTCCTCAGAGTTTAGGAGCATTAAAACCATTAAAATCCTATACTGCACTTTCGTTCGCAGTCATCTCGAGTACGCCTCTCAAGTTTAGAATCCTAATTACAATGTGTACATCAGTCGGCTTGAGGGCTTACAAAGAAAGTTTCTGAAGCGCATTCAATTCCGTGCTAAAACATATTCCACTACTTATAATCGTCGCTGCAAAAGATTCCATTTGCTTCCTCTCTCTGAACGAAAGAGAATAGCAGACTTGGCGTTCTTATCCAAAATCGCGAATGGTTCGACCAACCTTCCCGAGCTAGTGAAGAGAATTGGACTACAAGTTCCTTCTTCCTTTCCACGTAACCATCGACTTCGATATTTTAAATACTAGTAGGACTCAATTAAATAGATTTCTGTGTAACTTCTTTATCACGAACGTATAATTTGTAACTATTTGTAATTGTTTATTCTTTTTTTTCTTATTATCTGTGTAATTTACTAGCTGTCTTCTACCTTCTAGAACCTATCTATATGTATTTTCTATCTGTGAAAACTTTTAATTGGCCTTACATTGTTTATTCACTCTATCTTATTTTTTAGGTACAAAAATAAGATAGAGTGAATAAACAAAACATGCTGTAAGTTTTCCGAACAAGCAAAAAATAAAATAAAATAAATAAATATTTTAACATCCATATTAGCTTTAACAAAATCAAAAGTTTTAATAATAATAAGCATCAAAATAAATTTTGCATATTTTCTAACTATGGTATAATTTATAACCCAATTAGTAAGTAATTATTAATATTCTCTTTAATGAATTATGAAGCTGATATGACTGCCGTGCAGGAGGTCGTGGGTTCGATTCCCACCCAAGATAAACGTTTGTTTCATAATCACGATCATTTATTCTGTGTCTTGGTGTAATTTATCTATACATGTGTGTACATTTAGAAATATATATTATAAGTATGTTTATCAGTTGTTTACCCATAACACAAGCTCTGCTTAGCTTGGGACTAGATAGCGTTGTGTGAAAGTTGTAGAATATTATTATTATAGATTATGTAGAAGAGCATGAACAAAGACATTATTTCCTACGACGTATAGACGAATCGCTGAAGTCACACAGTGTGACAGGTCAGTGGTGTCACGCGCGTACTACAATTTTGTAGCAGTCGTAGCTCGTAGCACAATGATAGCGAGTGGAAACAAATTATTCTCAGTCACTCACTCACTTTGTACTTACTTTTTGAGTGTGAAAATACAACAAATACCGACAATAAATACCGGGTAACCCCTACATTACTGCGCATTCATTCCATAAATCCAAAAAATCTCTTCTTTCGTATTCCTTCATCACTTTCTTAGGCAGCAGTGTTATGTACTTTCTCTTTACTTACCGTAACAAAACCCTAACGATTTCCTCCCAACTTATGTCACTAAACTCACTTTCAAACTTCTCCTAAATTTTTATAAGTTGTCACTTTTTAACAACATAGTATTTTTTTTAAATATAGGCCATAAATAGTAACAACTACTGTTCATATAGGTACCATTATATTAAAAAAACGGAGTTATAACAAAATAAGCAATATTTTTTATAATAATGTTATTTACATAATCGTGTTTAGCAATAAACATCCCGTACAAAGAGCGATGATTCTATGCTCTTACGAAAGCAGCCCATTGGTTGAGAAGGAAGGTAGATGTGGAATAGTTCTTCTGAAGTCATCGATTGTGCAGCAGAAGCTGTATCCGATGTCGAGGCGGTCTGGTTGCCACCTGAGCCAGTTGAATGCGCTGTTGTTGCGGCAGCGGTCCGTGCAGAACTGACGAGCGCGTGCCTCGGCCAGCGTGTAATGAGGATTGTTGATGCTTATAAACGCTGTGCCGATGCGGCGAGATGCATCATACACCACCTGAGAATTGGTGATTGAACGTTTTATTGCGTTAGAAGCAACACGACATTTTTGTCAGAAATGAAAACGTCCAAGAGAATTAAAGTACGCATCATTCCAGACACAAATGTTGTATGATCATCATTTTTCAAAAAAAAAAGTTAAAACACGCTTTGAGCAAGAATTGAGGTGATCAATGCTTGTACCTATTTATATACAAATTATAAAAAATATGCTTTGTAAAAAATCTAATTTTGTCAACATCCCACAACATCAAGGATGAGAATTTACCTTGTAGAAGTAAAGGGGAACTGGGATCTGGTTACGCTGTGGCACTAGGTAGATGTCCACGAAGCGATTGTTCTGATCACGAAGTTGGGTCACGCCAAAGGTACCAGTGTAGATGACAGTGTTGTAGCCAGCTGCACCAATGCGAGCACGGAGGTTCTGTAATTATATACATTAATGTCAAAAATGCTCATGCAACAAACTTAACAATTTGGTGGTATGATTATTCGTGAAGGCACGTGAGCACTTTCGCAAAGAGTTGGCAAATTGATCTCAAAGTTGAGTTCCCAGATACTTTTAGCAGTTGCTTTTATCTTGACTTCGATTTTTTTTGGTTTTATATATTATACAGTATGTGTCCTTGTATTTATTCATATAGATTATTGACTTAAGTTTTTGTACTATACAGGGCCTCTGCATCACCTTAAGGTAGACTGTATAGAATGCCCATGGCATTAAGCCCGCCTTTGTATAGTTTTTTTACTTGTGCATAAAGTTTTAATAAATAAGAAATAAATATTCTTCTCAACTATAAAATTACCTGTTCTAGCGAGTTCCAGTTACCAGCGTTGAAGGGTTGCCACTGAGGAGCAGCATTGATGAAATAGAAAGTAGCGCGCTGACCGGTTGCGAAAACATAGTCACTCTTAGCGGCAAGGTGACCACGAGCCATGAATTGGTGGTTTGTGATATATCTGTCAGCTAATGTAGCTCCGACGTATTGGGTGACGACGGTCTTCTGGTTAGCTTGGGTGTACATATTATTGACGGCAACACCAGGGAAGAAGCTTCCAGCTACAAATTTAAAATGTTATATTAGAAACTTAATTCCATTTTTGCTTTTTCATACTGATGCGGTTTAGGTACAAAATTTTAATATGGATGTATCATCACTTCATCAACTACTCGTCAAAAGTCGTGGTTGTTTTATTTATCCGTTTTCATATAGGTACTTTTCAGCGAATGTTTGCTTACTCGGAAAACCAAGTGTTAAAGCGATTACAAAACAAAGAAATAAGATAGAGTACTGTGGTAACACAGAATAATATTACGTCTATACTCTCCCAGAAGTAAGACAGAGGAGTAAACTACATTTGTTTAGTTATGTACCTTTAACTCCCATATATTAGGCGTGTTGTCATTGACCGAGCGCAAATTTTATATATAATAGACTAAAGACTCAGATGGAAAATTCGATAACACTTAGATTAGGTTAAGTTTATCGGGCAGGTGTCCGCTACTTCACGTTGAAGCGCGTATTTTGCGTACGGGTGGGAAAAAAAAACCCCTTTCCATTCATCCTTTCTTCGATCCGGAAATCAAATCCAGAATGTCCTGATCAGCAGTTAAGTAGTGCTTGCACATACTGGACTGCAGGCGCGAAGTAGTAGCAGAAAGTGGCTGTAAGTACTTAAAAATTATAGGTAGGTAGTAGTATTACCTAGCCAACTAGGTCTGTCTACGCCAGTTTGGTGTACTGCATTCTCACGAGTCTGATCATACCAGACGTATAAAACCTCCATACGGTTTTGGTTGAAGCAGGACCAGTAGACAGGGTGGAAGACATTGTTCACGATGAAGCCCACACTGGAAACAAAAATCATGTCGTTAGTTTTCGTGTGAAAAAGGCAATGTTTGTGTAAAAATGGCTAGCGAAGACTAGCATTTAGGTGAGTGGGTAATTGAGGTTTTTGGCATACAGTTCATAATTACTTTGGTACTTATATAACCATAAGTGTTTATATTAAAAGTACATGGTCTTCACAATTAATGAGTCTGTTTATGTATACAATTAACATAATAAACTATTTTAAAAGACTAAGTATTAAATTTCTGGCCCATTCTCTTTCATACGACACTACCTTTTGGTTGGTGCAACTAGAACCATTGCTATATTTAATGCAGCTTCGAAGTTTGACGTTCAAAAGTACCTTTTAATGGTTTAACCCTGGCCGTAAAATTAAACATTCATCCAGCACCATTCATAAACTCTTTCCCATAGGGTTAGGCAGAAATGACAGAGCGCCACCTGCTACGATTTTAATATTTTTCTTTGTTTCGATTATAAGGACCTTTGTTATTGTTATTATATGAATAAGTATTTACCGAATAACGAGGTTGTTATTCCAGCAACGAGTAGTAGTCCCTTGGGCTTCGTGATTGGAGTGTGCAGAGCAAGTCAGCTGACCGAAGGCACCGTTTCCGTTCAACCAGCCGGAACCGGAGACGAGATTGTTGTTTACACATGTCGCTGTCTTCAAGGTAAAATAAAATAGTATTTAAAAAACTCAAGTCTTATACAGGATGTTTTTGAAATCGTGGGCAACATATTCACAGGTTGTTGTTCCCATGAATATGATCAACTTTCAGTATGGGACCAACTTGGAAATTGCGAAAAAAAAACAGCTATTTCATACATTTTAGTCGATTAGGTATTAAGCTGTTGTATGCAAAAGCTGATTTTTTTTCGCAATTTCCGAGTTGGTCCCATAATGAAAGTTGATCATATTCATGGGTAGAACAGCCTGTGAAAATGATGCCCACGATTTCAAAAACATCCTGTATAGCGTCTTACAAGATTAAAGAAACTCACGTTTCTTATTTGGAGCGCCATAATTATTTTAGGTGTCTTTTTGTTTGTCATAAAGTTACTGAATAACCTGGTCTAAGAGTTTTTATGCAGCTCTTTGGCCTCTGACTTGGCTTCTCATGCCATAGAGAAATATCTCTCAGGCATGTCGATTTCCTTAGGATGTTTTTCTTCATGGTTTTTTAAACAAGTGTTAGTTCGAAAAGAAGAATCCGAAATGACAGACCAGGGTTCGAACTCGAGAACCTGGTAGTCCACCAGACACAACACGAGGCCATCGCTGCTATTTTTATATTGTTATTATTTCATAACAATATCAAAATAGCAGCTCTTAGTGTACCACGCAGACTATAGAATTATATCTGCTGATTTATTCAGCAAAAATAAATGATTAGATTTGATTTTGATTTGATAGTTTGCCGGTAGTTCACTTTAAAGACAATCGTGAAACCCATCATGCTTATTTGACGGCCTTTAACAAATCAGTGTAATATACTTTCATACGTGCTATATTTCCTACTGATAATTAGCCCGATAAAGATATCGGCTGACAAAGAGTCTATAGGCTGCGGCTCTAATAGTCGGTAAATACCCGTTAAAAATTACTTCTTACTTGTCTAATCTAGAAATCGGTACCTAAGCCTTAGCCGAGCTATGCATCGTAAGCTCGGCTTAGGTACCTAAGGTTTCTGCTAAAAATATTATTAGTTTCATTTTGATCTCGGGATTGACCACGTTATTTGTACGAGTTATACGAGTACTTACAGCAACGTCTCTTGTGGCTGCAATATTCGGGTGTCGGATGGATCGTCCGGAGCCGGTGCAGGCGACCACAACTTGTTCACCGGTGTTCAGTCTTATCTGGCCAGAGTTGCCGTTAGCGGCCAAGTACCTATTTCCTCGGAGGTATACCGGCTGAGGCTGTCCAAGATCTCCATTTATTCTGAACGTGCAACCTGAATGCAAGAAATGGGCATAAGTAATCTTAACAAATTGACGACAGAGAATGCGGTCAAAATACCATTAACATTTTTTGTCAGTGCAATATATCCCGTTAATGCAAAATATTTACCGCTCCTTGGTCCGGCTTCAAGGTATGACGAATTAGCCAATTTGGACTGTTCAAGCTCCAGCCAGGCATCGAGGTAATCTTCAAAATCATCTTCGCCGAGAACCAGAGCCAGTTGTGCAGGCTCCGGTAATTCAGTCGGCAACGCTGCCGCTGCAGCCAAAAAGGCTGCTAACACTAACACTGAACGCATCTTTGAGTATGACACACCCTGCACTACTGATTTATTGATGAGTGTGTACTGTTTTATACCATTCTTTGTACAATAAAGAATTATCTATCTACTTATCTTCCATATTGTCAATTTTATCACACACAACTTAACCGATTATTATTTTTTATCGTTTTTCCAAAAATATCTTCCGATGTCGTTTTAAGTTCCGTAGGTAGGGCTCCATGCGTCAAAATAGATTTATCTTACTAATACTATAAAATCCAAAGTGTATGTGGTGTTCTACGTGTGAGTGTGTATGTGTGTGTGTTGCTCCTCCATACTGAAACGACTGAACGAATTTGGGTAAAAAGTATGATAAGAACGATGAAGAAGTTGCAAAAGATCAATGCATAGGCTACCTTGTACCCCAAAAATCTTAAGGTTTTCCTATGTGAATTAGGTAAAAATATATCAATGTGGTGGGGTGTTAGACATTTCAAACACTTCGCTCTCTCTCGCATTTCCAACTTTTATTTGCTTACAAAAATGCCGTATTTCCACAATACTATAAAAATAATACTTTCACACAAATACATCTCGCTTATTGTGAGGCAATTGACTTCAGAAAGCTGCGATTATTGTTATACTATTATCCGGAATATCTCAAAATAAAAGTTAACTTTTTAATTAATGAATGGAAATCATAATGGATCACTAAAAAGTGAACTTAATTTTTAAATAACCTACACGATATACAAATATTAATTAGATAAGGTGTGCATGTGTGCAAATTTAATTCCTGACGTCACAAAATATTTTTAAGATATAAATATTATATCAGAAGGCAATTTTATTTATCAAAATGAGCAATTAAGTATGTAAGTGGAGCTTCTTGGGGAAACTTTGTCAGGGAACCTTTGTATAATTCATGCATGCATGTGTTAGATACTGCCATAATACTTGAAGTTTTAAAGTTATATTTAGCATCATCAGGCTCAACAGGATCTGCACAAATGTAAGAAAGAAGTGACGACATACTATAAAAGAAATTACATACAACTCATATTTTTGCTCTATATGGACTAAAAACTGTTTGCCAAACGATCACAGGTCCGCCATAGTTACTGTTTTGCGTGTAATTAATAAAGTTGAGTTTGTTCTTAAACTATACATTGTAAATTACATAATGCCCAAACATAAACTGTACAATACAGCTAACTGACGTTTTTTATTCAATAAATACAAATACACATATAAATACAATATACATAGAACAAAAGAACTTTGTAAGAATCGTAGCATATGGCACTCTGTAGTTTCTGTCAACCCCCATAGGAAAAAGGCATGTATCTATGCATGTACCTATACATCTAAAGACAAGACTTGTCTTTTGGGCTTTGGTACACCTCTGCCTCACCCTTTGGGGATTACAGGCGTGATGTTATGATGTTATACAGGGTTATTTGTAAAACACCAACAATCTCGCAGGAGTAGATTACTAACATCATAAATAACAACATTTGTTCTACGACTTTTTCGAAAACAGACAAAGAAATTTTTTTTATATATTTTTGTATATCAAAAAGAATTGGTAAGTGAGCACCCATTTTATAATTTTACAGCACCCATAACACTGTCATTAGCAACAAGTGATCGTTTTTAGGTTCTTTGTTCCCATATGTGATGCATCAATTTAAAATATCTAGCGTTTGTGAAATTGCACTGAACTATACTAAGTACCGATACATAAATGAACAAAACAAAACACATATAGAATATTTGTTATCAATATATTCACAAGAAATAGTATTACATTAGCAAACGTCTTGTTTTTGATAAGAATGTTGAAATCTTAGGCAAGGAGACCGTTGGTTGTGAAGGCGGGAAGGTGCGGAATAGTTCTCCTGAAGTCGTCGACCGTGCAGCAGAAACTGTATCCGATGTCAATACGGTCAGGTTGCCACCTGAGCCAGTCGAACGCGCTGTTGTTGCGACAGCGGTCCGTGCAGAACGTCATAGCTCGTACCTCCGCTTGAGTGTAGTAAGGGTTGTTGATGCTTATAAACGCCGTGCCGATGCGGCGAGATGCATCGTACACCACCTGAGAAACAAAGATATCATAGTTTTAAAATTACAAAAAAGTATCGGCGGATTTGTTAAACAAGAGCTTAAATGAGCAGTATTGAAAAAGTTTCGTTCCAATGAAACGTGTTTACAGTTTCAAGTTTCTGTTTCCTAAACAACTTTAAAACATTCAGACAGACATTGAAAGGCAATGACCCGTCAATCAATGAGTTCACTGTTCAATTTTAGCTGTACCAAGACTGCAAGTACCAAAAGGCGGTTTCCACGTAAAGTATGATCTGTCTGCCTTAACGAGCCCTGCGATCTTATGACAGACAAGGTGGCCCCACGGCAGTATGACAATCGCGAAAACTAAGGCTCTAAATATTATTAATTCCTTTTTAGATAGGTAGTTCCTTTCAAAGTTGATTTAATATTTTTTACCTTATAAAAGTAAAGCGGAACTGGGAGCTGGTTGCGCTCTGGCACCAGGTAGATGTCAACAAGGCGATTGTTCTGATCACGCAGCTGTGATATGCCGAAGGTACCAGTGTAAACGACGGTGTTGTACCCAGCAGCGCCGATGCGAGCACGGAGGTTCTGCAATGACATTAAATTTTATATTAGGTACCTGAGAATAACTTGTTCAAAACAACAATAAAAAGTTCTCGTAATCCTAGGTGAAAGCTTACCTGTTCCAGCCAGTTCCAGTTACCAGCATTGAAGGGTTGCCACTGAGGAGCAGCATTGATGAAGTAGAAAGTAGCGCGCTGACCGGTTGCGAAAACATAGTCGCTTTTAGCGGCAAGGTGACCACGAGCCATGAACTGGTGAGTAGTGATATATCTGTCTGCTAATGTGGCTCCGACATATTGTGTCACGACAGCCTTCTGATTAACTTGAGTGTACATGGTATTGACAGCAACTCCAGGGAAGAAGCTTCCAGCTACAATAAAAGAATAGAAACATTATAACACGCCTAAAACCCTATACAAACAAACTTTACCTTAATTTTAAGTTCTATTACCTAGCCAACTGGGTCTATCTACTCCAGACTGGTGAACAGCATTTTCGGTATTTTGATCATACCAGACGTACAGAACTTCCAGGCGGTTCTGGTCAAAGCAAGACCAGTAGAGTGGGTAGAAGACATTGTTAACAATGAAGCCCACGCTGAAACAAGACAGTAATATGTTTACATTACATACTAGAAAGTAAAACACAATGTAAGTCAAGGAAACGAAGAGTCCATGAGGTTTTAGAAATTAAATAAAAATATAACTAACCGAATCACGAGGTTGTTATTGAAACAACGAGTGGTTGTCGCTTGAGCATCGTGAAATGCGTGAGCAGAGCAAGTCAGCTGACCGAAGGCACTGTTTCCGTTCAACCAGCCAGCACCGGAGACGAGAGCGTTGTTCACACATGTTGCTGTCTATAGATAAAACCATAAGTTGAAATAATAATCAATATTGTCAGCACATAACAAAGTTGTATTGTATAAAAATGTCTTTGTTTGTATAAGAACTTACAGCGATGTCTCGAGTTGCTGCGATGTTTGGGTGCTGAATGGATCGTCCAGAGCCGGTGCAGGCGACCACCACTTGTTCGCCGGTGTTCAGCCGGATCTGACCAGTGTTGCCACTTGCGGCCAAGTACCTGTTGCCTCCGCGGAGGTATACTGGCTGAGGCTGCCCAAGATCTCCGTTTACTCTGATCGTGCAACCTGAACACAAGATTTAGTATGTATTGAACTCGTCTACGATATGCAGATAAAAGAATCGAGCATATCGTCGGGCCGTGACAATATAACTGTAGTGGTTATCAAAAAAAATTACCGCTTCTCGGTTCAGGTTCATAGCTAGACGAATTAGCCATTTTGGATTCTTCAATCGCCAGCCAGGCATCGAGGTAGTCTTCAAAATCATCTTCGCCGAGAACCAGAGCCAGTTGTCCGGGCTCCGGTAATTCAGTCGGCAACGCTGCCGCCGCAGCCAGCAGGGCTGTAAACACTAACACTGAACGCATCTTTGAGTATGGCACACTGCTGTTGTTGAGATTGGCGTTTCCATTTTATAGCTCGGTCCAGTAATATTGTTCATTTTATCAAACAAGATTTAACCGATTATTTCCTACTATCGATTTTCTCATAATAACTAATAAAGTTGTTAAATTTCTGCGAGTTCCGTAGGTTTCATGATACCTACTTAAATATTTAACTTAGCTAAGCTACTTTTTATACTTAGTTGTTGAAGATCTATGCTTATTGTGAAGTTGAGGAATTTAAACACCTACCTGTTCGTTATTCGCGTTAAGTGCAAATATCTAGTGCTTTACATCGTTTGTAAAACTTGAACTCTATCACCGTCCTAGCAACTTATAACAAGATTAACAAGTTCATCTTTAAGTTTCATTTTTTCACACACACACACGAACACTAACACGATAGAAAAAAATGTGGTTTTCGAGAAGATAGGGAAGTGTATAACTGGGTAGAATTAAAATGGGATTTCTTAAAAAATTACCTATTCTTTTTTGTATTGGTCCGAGAAAGCCAAAAATTAAACTGTTTTTAATGGATCTCTAAAATGTGTTTTTAGATATTAATATTGATATACGATAAAATATACAAATATCAATTGGATAAGGTATACAAACGTAACAATTGATTTCTGACGACACAAAAATATCTTTAAGATCTAAATATTTTTGAGATTATTTTAAAATACGTACCTACAAATTTTAGGATTGTTTGTAATTGGAACAGTACTGAACCATCTTCAAGTGTTTTCGTTGTATCTTAAGGAGCAGCCGCTTATGAACATTTGACATGTGACGTATTGAAACTACCTACGAGTACCTACACGGTTTAGTTAAACTATAATAATGCTTTTGATAATTGTATTGTTCATATCTGTGACGAAATCAAATAAAGATCGGTAACATTAGAAAAAGTTATTGAGTCTCAGTTGAACTCAAAAATATAAACAGACAGTTTCCACAACAGTAGTTAAGTGCGTTACTACTTTAATAAAATGAAACCACAAGTTTTATTTTAATCATTTTACGAAAGTAAATGGTGGAAATTGATCATTCTTGTGTGGCCTCCTGTTGATGATTTCAAAATAATATTCCTTTTTACAAACTTGTCTTTTATACTCACTCCACGAGCTAAAATGAAATAGATAGTGATGATTTAGTTAGTATCTTATCATTATGTTTGTCTCTAATTAGTGTTTCATTACATAATTTATCATTAATCTAGTATGAATTGATTCGTTGCTCAGATATTAAATGATGGCAAATATAAAATGTTTAGTAGAGTGTACCAAACCAGTATACCAGTTTTTCACTTCATTGCATTTATAATTATGTCCGCTACGGCGTGAGGAAAAGTAAAAAGTTTTAAAGATATTTTTGTATGAAAACTCAATAAAACAATGTTTGCTTCCGTGCGAACGATTCACCAGTTGCATATAAATATGAATTATCCAACCTTGCAAATAAAATGTTTGAGATTGAAACTCTTAGGCCGTGGAGTTCGAGTGCTCATCGCGCGGTTTCACTCGCGTAGTTCCCTAGTTGACTGGTGTCAACGGCGATGATGAGCGATTTGTACGTACCCTGTATTATTGTAAGTATTATTTTCGATCATTGTAAAACTTATCTTTTTGTTTTTTTCATTTATTTAATAGGTTTAAAAAATACATTTGAAAATATTAAACATATTAGCCCACTGGTATCCGGAATAGGGTCTAAGCTACCGGCGGGCTGCGTGGCGGTGGTCAGGGCTCTAGAGAGAGGAATCGCTAATAATGCAAGCCGTGACTAAAAGTACTGCTTTCGAAGTTGGTAATTGTCTAACTAGCCATTAACTGACTATGTTTATGATCTAGTAAAAAACAATGTTCTATTCTTTGTTTTTTTTTTTCTTCTTTTCTTTCTCTTTCTTTTTCAATTAAATTTATATGTCGCAGCCAACTAGCTTAATCAGCCATTCAATTAACTAGTGGCCTAAATGATATTCAGCTGTAGTGTTTGGCCTAAGCATTAGCGAGCCATTACATTTATATAGTTAGTCTGTAAATAAAGAATCTTGTCTTCACATTGTAAAAAAAAATCAAATCAGTCTGTACAAAATGAATGTAAAGAAATATTTAACTCCTAATTTCTGCTTTTCCTGCTGATTATATTTTTTTACTTTACACGCTTTTAACTTAATGCGCTTTCAATTTCACATCTTTGGCCTTTTATTCAAGACTGAAACTCAGATAATTTTCTGTAAATACTACGCCAAAAAACAAAACAAATCTGCAACCCAAGGATTAATGTGATATCACATTAATCCTTTTTCCGATATCGAGTACCTATTATTCACAGAATGAGGGCTTGTGCGTGACCAACCAATGTGAGATTGTATGTTATTTATTTATTTGGTTTACCAACGACTGTTTACACTTATAATATTCTTAAAAACTATTTTAACTTAAAGTAATAGTGTAACACTCACTTAAAGGTAAACACTACAAGCACAATATCTTACCATTATTAAGTAATCTAACAATCGTTACAATATTTAATTATGTTTTTTGAAGACAAAAATAGAATTATGGCTATGGAATTAAAAATTTAAAATAATCAAAATAAAAGAATCTAACTGAGGATGAAAAAACAAAAACTGTTGTTTTTAATATGTTGACTGTAAACAAATTATTAAAGATCGGACAAAGACTTCATGAGCTGTGATTTTAACTTCGCTAGGGAATCGTGGTGTAAGTCAATTAAGTCACTACAACTGTTTATGGTCTGACAGAAAGTTCCAAAAAGTTCTTCGAAATGGAGGGCAAAGTGGAGTGATGAAGCTTCTTGGTATTCTAGAGGGAACTCGGAAGTTACAAAGTGCAAGCAGCCTAGGGCACCAATGCTTTTTTTTCAAAATTTTGCACATAAATAAAGCGTCACTAAATCGTCTTCGGTTATGCAAGCTGCACAAGGCATAGTGATTTAGACACTATAAGACGTCATTTTTCTAGCTATACCATTGGAATAAGCTAAATGCCAAAGGAAGCGCTTTTACTTTCGCTCAATTCGCAAGTTATGAACCGCATAGTGAGGTCGCCAAACTACGCTACAATACTCTAATCTACTCCTGACTAAACTGTTGTATATAATTATTTTTGTTTTTAATTTACGGAACGTTTTACAATTTCTTATTACGAAACCTAGCATTTTTGAAGATGATTTTATGATGTTGTCTATATGTGGAAGGAAAGTTAGTTTTCTATTAAACAGAACTCCAAGATCTCTTATAGTGTCTACTTCTTTTATTGTTTCTGTTTTAATTTGGTACTTTGAATGAATTTTGCTATTTTTTCTTGTATATTTAACATGATAACATTTCCCCGAATTTAAACACATTTCATTATCATTACACCACTGAATTATGTTATCACTATTGTTGACTTTGTCGTGCAGAGAACTTTGAAGGGTATATTATAATAAACAGAGTGTAAAAATACCCTTAACGTAAACAAAACTACATATTCTTCCCATCACCAGTATAGTTTTTTTTCTTCTTGAACATTCTTGGGAATTCACTGGTTCTGGCAAAAAAATGTTTCACTTACAGCCGAATACTGAAACGCTACTCAAATCTCCTACTCATCTAAAAGCTACTTAAATTTAAGCATCCCTCAAATTTAAATGGTATACATAAACACCACTCAAGCAATTCGAAAAACCATACTTAAATAAGCAGTCCTTAAAATTGTTCTCAGCACGTTCTCATTTACCAAATAATTTAGTTATATATAACACCTACTTAACTCGATTTGACAGTTGATGTGACAGTTAAAAAGCGCTAAGTGGCGTTCCACTACACGGATTTTATACAGAGTTGAGTTTAAGTACAACTTAATTTGAGATCCTGTTAAATTTAATCAATGCTTTTAAATGACATATGAGAATATGAATTTCGACTATGAGAGCTTCTCAAACATTTAAGTAGCCGTCAAATATTTGAGAGGCGTTTCAGTATTCGGGCGTTAGACCTTCAACACCTGTTGAAGGTCTGAGTGAAATATTTTTTTTCATCTTTTTTTCAAAATAGGTACTATTCCAAGTATCATTAGTAAACTTTCTTCCGAACAAACATTATCAAAATTATCGATTATTCAAAACAAATTACGCATTTGAAGTCACAAAAATAGAGTAAGTGCTATCAATAACAAGCTTGCGTAAGTTGCGCGCTTCTCGTTGCGCGCAATAAAAAACATATATTTTTAAAGATGTTTTTATTTATTTTTTCCTAGTAATATTTTTTGGTCAAAGTTACTTAATTATACGTACAGAATGTATAGTTATCGGCTATGTGATAGGTCTTTTTACCCCTGTATATTCAACTTCATCAGGCACAACAAGGCTCTCGAAAAGTATTGAGCGAGGAGTACCTATTGTAAGTTGAGATATTTTAATTTACTTGTTTTGAATCTGAATGCTGCAATAACCATTAACTAAAAACTGACCAACATTGACTCAGGCACACTTAATCACAAACTACTAGTCTGTTAACAATTACTGGTTCGCCGTCAATAGTAGTGTCTTGTTTTGCGCGTTATTACCTTAACTTGATTCTTAAACATACATCTTAAATTACAAATGACAAGGATGTAATTAGCTAACTACCCTTTTTATTTGAAAGAATTTTTAAATACTTTTTTTATATTTTTTAGCAACCTTAACATTGTCGAAAACTAAAAGTGAACCTATAAAGGTTCATTTTGCCCATAACGACCGACCTACGTCTAGTCATTAACTTCTGGATTGGTGACAACTGCTACCGATACAAGAACGAACAAAATAAAACACAAATATAGTTGATTTGTTGTCAATATATTTACAAGGATCAGTAATAAATTTAAAAGATTATTCTTATGCAAGGAGACCGTTAGTTGTGAAGGAGGGAAGATGTGGAACAGTCCTTCTGAAGTCGTCGACCGTACAACAGAAACTGTATCCGATGTCAATACGGTCAGGTTGCCACCGGAGCCAGTCGAACGCGCTGTTGTTGCGACAGCGGTCCGTGCAGAACGTCAAGGCTTGTACCTCCGCTTGCGTATAGTGAGGGTTGTTGATGCTTATGAACGCCGTGCCGATACGGCGAGACGCATCGTACACCACCTTAGAAAGAAAGATTAAATTGTTTCAAAAGTAGGTACAAGAAAGGTTTGATTTAGCTCTAAGGATTGAGAAGTTTTCTTGCGAATGAAACGTAGAGTTTTAATATCCTGTTTCGGAAATAACTGTAGGACACACAGACATTGAGTAGTAACATGTTATAAACATTTCCTGTGCGTGTCCAAATGTTTTGTTTCTTTTCTTCCTTTCAACGACCTGTCCATGATCGAATGAAGTTAGAAAACACTGCAAATGCCTATAAGCGGTCTCCATTCAAGGACTCATCTGCCACAACTGGCACTGGTCTTTCGACAGATAACGCAACCCCACCGCTCGTGCAAACTATGATATTGAATCCAATTCATTTCCTATCGGATATTGCCTTTCAAAGACATGCTGTTGACAATAATTTAGTAATTTACTTTGCTAAATTTAATTTTGAGACTCCTACCTTGTAAAAGTAAAGCGGAACTGGAAGCTGGTTACGTTCTGGCACCAGGTAGATGTCAACTAAGCGATTGTTCTGATCACGCAACTGTGATATGCCAAAGGTACCAGTGTAAATCACGGTGTTGTACCCAGCAGCACCGATGCGAGCACGGAGGTTCTGCAATGACATTCAATTTGTAATAAATATTTCTTATTTAGGGCAACAATAAAAAGTTCTTCTTCTCATCGATGGAAACTTACCTGTTCCAGCCAGTTCCAATTACCAGCATTGAATGGTTGCCACTGAGGAGCAGCATTGATGAAGTGGAAAGTAGCGCGCTGACCGGTTGCGAAAACATAGTCGCTCTTAGCGGCAAGGTGGCCACGAGCCATGAACTGTTGAGTGGTGATATATCTGTCAGCTAACGTGGCTCCGACATATTGGGTGACAACAGCCTTCTGATTAACTTGAGTGTACATGGTGTTGACAGCAACTCCAGGGAAGAAGCTTCCAGCTACAAAAAAAAAATAACATCAGAACACGTCGAAAAAATCTGAACACTCTGTGTTAACTTTTGTTACCTTGCCAAGTTGGTCTTTCTACTCCGGTTTGATGAACAGCATTTTCAGTATTCTGATCGTACCAGACGTACAGAACTTCTAGGCGGTTCTGGTCAAAGCAAGACCAGTAGAGTGGGTAGAAGACATTGTTAACAATGAAGCCCACGCTGAAACAAGACATGGTAATTTGTTTACTTGCTAAAAAGTAAAACGCATCGCAGCCCAAAGAGTCCAACAGTCAATAAAGTTAATGGATATTAAATCATAAAAGTACGAACGTAACTAACCGAATAACGATGTTGTTATTAAAACAACGAGTGGTTGTCGCTTGGGCATCATAAGATGCATCTGTAGAGCAAGTCAGCTGACCGAAGGCACCGTTTCCATTCAACCAACCAGCACCGGAGACAAGAGCGTTGTTCACACATGTCGCTGTCTATAGACATCGACACAAGTTTAATAATAAGAATTGTCAGGTCATAACATGGTTGTTTAACATTAAAATGTCTCTGTTCATGTAAGAACTTACCGCGACGTCTCGAGTTGCTGCGATGTTTGGGTGCTGGATGGATCTTCCAGAGCCGGTGCAGGCGACCACCACTTGTTCGCTGGTGTTCAGCCGGATCTGACCAGTGTTGCCGCTGGCGGCCAAGTACCTGTTGCCTCCGCGGAGGTATACTGGCTGAGGCTGCCCAAGATCTCCGTTTACTCTGATCGTGCAACCTGAACACAAAATTTAGTTCGTTTTGAACTCATCTACGAGCTGCATATAGATGAATGGAGCACATCGTCCTGTCGAAGGCCCTGACACTATGTCTAACTACATTTAATGGTTATCAAAACAAATTACCGCTTCTCGATTCAATGCTAGACGAATTAGCCGATTTGTATTGTTTAAGTGCCAGCCAGGAATCGAGGTAGTCTTCAAAATCATCTTCACCGAGAACCAGAGCCAGTTGTCCAGGCTCTGGTAATTCAGTCGGCAACGCTGCCGCCGCAGCCAACAGACCTGCAAACACTAACACTGAACGCATCTTTGAGTATGACACACCCTGCACTGCTGTTGTAGGGATTAGCGTGTTCTTTTTATAGCTTAGTCTAGTAAAATTTTATATTTTATCAAACTTAGTTTAACCGATTATTTCTTACTATCAAATTTCTCATAATAACTACTTACGTTGATTCATTTCTGCTAGTTCCGTAGGTTTCATGATAAGTTATTTAAAATTTATTATTGAGAATTATATGAATCATGCCTATTTTTGAATTGAAGAATACACATACCGGTCAGAGTGTCGTCTTGGGGGCACTATGAAAAAAATACTTAGAAAAATTTCGCAACCTATTTCGTAGTTGGTCACAGTTCTAACCTAACCTAATGGATCCCTTCCACATCGTTTTTACGACAAACGGTTAGTCGGAGACAAAAACTTCAAGATAGTTTTAGCCTTAAATTTAGGTGTTTTATACGATAGAATCGAGAAAAAAACGATTTGCAAAAATAACACTTTTTTGGCTTTATTTTAAGTCCTTACTCCATAGTGCCCCTAAGGCTACACTCCAACCCACATACCTCATTGTTTGCATTAAGTGCAATTATGTAGGTCTTAACTTTGTTTATAACAACGGGGTTAGTACTGAACCACCGCAGTCCAAGCAGCTTTTAGCACTATTAACAATTGTATAACTTACTTTTTCCCCTAACTGTGAGGAGTGAACCCAATTAAATTAGATTTGTTCAAAATAGTTGAGTCAGAGCGCAATTTTACTTTTTTAAAGTTACCTCTCATAAGCTTACCATATACGACAAATGCTTGTGGTTTCCGGTATTAGTCCTAGGGTCGTAGGGCAATCTCAAATTCGGAAAAAGGACATTCTCACATCTAGAAATCAGTATAAGTAAACTCATACTGGATCTCTAAAAAACTGTTGTTCATTGATTTTACTATCAATATATGATTAATATCAGTTGGATAAGGCACAACAACGTACAGACGCCAGCACATCAAGTTGTCATGTGTCAAATTTTCCCAATTGAATATAAACCTTATTCTGTTTGGTCTAAAGTTGAAAAATGATCAAAGAAATTTGACACATTGGGTAACTTGATGTGCTGGCGTCTGTACAACGTACCAATTGGGTTATGACGAATCAAAACAATCTCATTTACCTACCCAATCAGGTTTTTTTAACAGGAAGTAGGTATAACACATGTGTATATAAATTTTCCCGGTAAATTATATCGTATGAGCTAAGCCATGTGACCATAAAACAACTAACTTAAACACAAAAAATGTCGTTGTTGTTGTGACCTATTCATCAAATATGTTTGATAGTTAGAATTATTGTTATTTCTCTACTTCTGCATGCGACTTCGTTTACGCGACAATCACGCTACAATTTCATTGGCATATACAAATATAATAATTTTTACGAAGCCAAAACAGATAGTGTCTCCAACACTCGTGTCGGTACTAAATTGAATTACTCGTACAAGTTTGATTTTAATCATTTTATAAGAGTAAATTGTTCTTTCCAATGTGGCCTCCTGTTGATGATTGAAAATATTCCCATTTACAAACTTGTCTTTTATACACACTGCACGAGTTGAAATCATATAGATAGTAATGATTTCACTAGTATCTTATCATTTTTTTGTATCGAATTAGTATTTCATGACATAATTTATCACTTATCTAGTATAAACTGATTTCGTGGCTCAGATATTTAGTGCAGACAAAAACAAAGGGTTTCGTAGAGATATTAAGTACAGGCAAAAACAAAGGGCTTGGTAGAGTGTAGCATACTTTGTATAGTTTTGTCTTTTGTTTGATAGGCAATACGGAAAATTATAAAGTTTGGAGGGTATTTTAGTATGAAATAATTAATAAAAATTAATTGCTATCGCTCTGGCTTATTTGGTAGTTTATTTAAGACCGAAAATAAGATACTAAACACGACTAGTAAATTCTCTCCATAAGTTGCACTTTTCAGTATTTACACTACTTTGCACTGCGGCACGATGACTTCTGACAAAACGACTGGCTCACGTAACCAAGATCAGAAGTCGGTGAACAGGTAAAATGAGGCCCTTTTCCCTGCAGACTGAAATTGTCGGTCGGCCACACAGACACATTCAACAACACGTGGGCGGGGCCCATAGCTTATGTAAATTTTAATGCGATATTGCCAAAACGTTATCACATTAATCCTTTTTGCGTTTCCGTCGAAAAATCACAAGTCTACCTATAGTCGTTTTGATATCGAGTATAATTCCCAAATTGTGGGCTTGTGCGTGACCAACCAGTGCGAGATATCATGCTATCCATCACTATTGTTGACATTATCGTAATAAATAGCTGGTTGCAACAAAAGTGTTTGCGTACAGTAATTACAAGTATTTAAAAAAATGTATTTTATCACGATGTTTATGAATGGGAGTCGTAGCGGCAATGTACACTCTCATTCTACTGACCAAATATTTCTCTCACTAGATCCTTGCGTGCTGTGAAGTTGGTGTATATAGCATTCTCACTAAGGAGAGACGATCAGCCGCTCGATTCAGTAAAAGTCACCCAAGCAAAGTTCATTTATTTGTTTGTTAACCGTATAAGCTGACCAGTCCATTTATTTTATGTATTTACACCTTCGCCACCCTTCATTATCACTCTGCATAATGTTTAAAAACAATGAAGAAAACATAATTTCACAACAAAACACCTCTTCATTCGCTCAATCTTTTTTTTAAATTTCTTGTCTGCCTGGCATCCGTACGCCACAACACAAATCCAGCAGAATATCAGCGCCAGGTACCTACATTTGCCTGGCACATGCTGAGCTTGACTCCCATTTGATGCAGCCTTGAGACGCACACCGCACACAGTGTATTAATTGATCATTGTTTTATCTCTTTTGTATTTTGTATTGTATGTTGGTCTATGTCTTTTGTTTGTACTAAATAAATGTTTTATATATCTAACTGTGAGTGTATGTGTAAACTGTCAATTCCTAGCTTAGTGTTATTATCGGATGACAGCTCAATTTACCTTCATTTCACCTGCATTTTCACCGGGTGAATTTTACAGAATGGCACTGCAGTAATAATATTATAGTGTGCTACCCCAGACATTTACCGTCATTTACCTTGATGGAAGGCTTAGCTGGCGTGAATATATAGGACAAAAAGAACACCATGAGTAGACCCTGTAAGAACAAAAGAACACGCAGAATGTTTATGGAAAACTAACCGGCATTTACTGGCTTATTTATGAGCAGCCTTTACTCAGTCTTGAAAATAAACTCTTTATTTACAAATGCAAATATATGGTATAGATCCTCAAAGAACCTCAAAGAGATTTGGCCAGCCACCTAAATATACTCATAGCAATTGTAAAACAAAGATGATAACCAGTGCACTTTGGTTCCACGAATAACTACAAATCCTATTAAGTATGGAAGCTGTTATAAAATCATGCGTGACCTCCAGAAAAAGGCTCGAGCGACGCAATACCTGTATATAAAACCTTACAACTTGAAATAATATAAAAAAGTTGTCATCAATTATAATACTACTACGCATTGACAATAGGTGGCTTGCGAAATTTCCGACAATACAACGTGGCGTTAGTGGAATCGTTCTCCTTTGTCAAGACCGTCTTTTGAGTATTGTTTCGAGCCCTCACTTAGAAGTCGTCGTTAAGAGTCTAAGACCGTCGAAGTCGGATATAACGTCAATTCTTTTTACACAATGGCCAGAGTAATGTTCTGTCAAGAGGATTCGCTGTCCTCTCCTGTTCATGGACTAAAACAAAAGAATACAACATTATACCTTTCTTTGTTTACTTTAATTGATTAAAGTTACCTGAGAAAGCTCTAATGTGTTACTAGTATTTTATCAGAGAACATGCTGGTGGCAAACACTGGTACCTATAATGTCTTAAATATATTTGTCGGAGATAGCTTACTTTGCTTACGAATATTCATCAAAATCAAATTCACTCAAAATCAAAAGTCATTAATTCACTTTAGGCTGAGGATCAGCACTTTTTGAATGTCGAAATTACATAAGACAGTCCCCCAAAAAGCCCACCCTTCGCGACTTCCTAGTGTTTTTGCTGGGAAGAAGAAGTGGCGGAACAAACTCCCCAGCAACACATCTGTCTGATAAGTTAACACATCGTCGAACATGATTATCACGGCGTTATGGGTTACAAGCAGAAACGTTTCTTCAGGATAACTTAACCGTTACATTTTAACACTTTATAATAAAATTAAATTAAAAATTTGAAAAACCCCCACCGCAAAAAAGTAAAACATTTAAAAAGTTAAAAATAACACTTTAGCCACGAAATTTTACTTTACGTCGGGGTACCGCTTAAGTAAGGAATGTTCCTAGTACTAGGTACTTATTTTAACGGTACCCCGACGTTACGTAAAATTTCGTGGCTAAAGTGTTATTTTTAACTTTTTAAATGTTTTACTTTTTTGCGGTGGGGGTTTTTTAAATTTTTAATTTAATTTTTATTTTATAATTTTTAAACACATTAATTTTGTTGTATAGAGTTTACAATTATGAGATTTTTTCAGTGCATTGTATGTAGAGTCAAATGCTGGTTAAAACGAACCCAAACACGACATATCTGCTATTATTTTGTCAAGAGTCTACCTACTGGTGTGCTGGATAGCCTGGCTGCAGCATCAGCTCATCCTGTTGCCATCAGGGCATTGTGTACAGAATCAAATGCAGGTTAAAATGAATCCAAACACGACATATCTGCTGTTATTTTCCCAAGAGTGTATTAGTCTGCTAGATATCCTGGCTGCATCAGACCAAATACACCATAATGTTGCTTATTAATATTACACACATAGATGTTTGAAATTTGAAGACACACATATGTTTGTAAGTAAAGTTAATACCCATAAGTAGGGTAAAATTGGGGCTTCTGCATCACTCGCCTCGCTTCGCTCGGCTCATGATGCAGAAGCCCCAATTTTATAATCGATCGCGCGAGTGATACAGAAGCCCCAATTTTATAATCGAGAACTAATACCTATCATTGACTTGTCGATGTATTTTTATCCACTACGGTTTTTAAACTGATGAGCGAATTGTTGCTACCGTTTCTTTGTGATTGCCTCCAGTTCACAGCAGTTCACTCGAACGGTTGATCAGATTCAGAACTCCTCAATTTATACCGTCGCACATTATCGCGATCGTTGGCGTGGCGTCGAACTACAGTGGAGCAAAACTATCGAGCGTACTTTACAACAATATCATGTTCGATAGCTGCACCGCGTTAAACCGAAATGTATTGAGCGCTACAGCGTTCAATATATTAGCAACCGTGCAAGTTAATGTCATCGGTGCCTTGGATACGGATAGAAATCCAGAAAAAGAATTGAGGATTGTTTTTTTTTTTTACTTAACTGTATTATGGAGATAGAGTAATTGATTATAATATAAAATAATGTAAAAAATCATAAAAACCAAGCTGGAACAAATATTCATTTGTTCTGTGCGGGAATCGAACCAGCAAAACACTTTTGACGCATTTGTTAAGGCATCTATTAAACCTACTATTTACATTGTGATGTAGCACTCTTAACCAATGCGCCAAATGTGTCTTTAGAGATGTGACAAAATATTGGACCACTTTGTCCTCTACTTAGTACTTGATAATATTTATAAATTATGATGGTGAAGTGACATCGTCTAACGGTAGCAAACAATTTATAGTCGTGATCAGATAGGATTGGAAGGGATAAAAAGCTATAAAAAACATATATTTTTAGTTTATAATTTTATTATCATGACACCATTTATTTATACATAATACATTTCTTAACGCACATACAGAATTATGATAAACACAATTATACACATCTTGAGACTGTTTATATTGATTATACAAATTTATTAAACTAGGACAACCTTTTTCTTCTAAATTAAATATATTACTATTACTATTTTCTAAAATATGCTTTAACCAGGAAACTTTTTCTATACCTTTAACGTAAACATATTTATCTCTTAAAATATTTAACACCAATGTCTGGTAATTAGAATATGGAATAAATCCTTCACTCCAGTATATCTTTCTGTTACGTTCAATCCAGCAAACTTGTTTCTTTTCTAGTCTTGTTAGATTTTTAAATGAAAATGGCGGCTCAATTAAAAACACTTGTAGTTTGCTATCACCCAATATTGCGATTTCTTTTGCTATAAATTCCTTGGCTTCTGTTTGAAAGCCTTGAATATCGACAATAACAATCATGATAACCTTCGCACAATGTTGCTTAAAGGTTTGTATTCTACAAGTCGATCGTTTATAATCAAACAATATGCAGTTGTCTTATCTGGTATTGATGTAGAACATTCAATTTCCAACCGCACGTCCACTGGACCTGTTTTTAGACTATCGTTTTGTCTTGAGCAGTCTATAATAAAAAGGGGAGCCTTTTCTTTGAAGTCTTTTAGATCTAGCAACGGATCTAATGGACTGTTGTAATACGACTGGCGAAATTTCACATACATTTCATATAATATACTATACTTGTTCTCAGAAAACTTTAAGCTCAAAGGTTCATAAGGATAATATTGAGAATTCAAAAAGAGCGTTACGTTGCTCACTTCGCAATGATCGAATAGCGAACTGTCTTTAGTTTTATTATTTTTCCTATTAGTTTGCAAGCAAAATATAACATATCTAGGCTTTTCTAATTGTGAAGCGGTCTTTACTGACCAAGAATGTTTTGTAGTTTTAGGAAGTAAAGGATACTCATATAAATCCCAATTTCTAAAAGCCATCTGAATAGACTTATCTTTTTCTAAGTGTTTTAAAAGTATTCATCGTTCTCGATCTGATACTTTTATATGTGGTACCCTCCACTGAACTCTTTCCATATCTATTTGAAAATGGGCAACATCGTCAGTAAGTATTACACTGTTTAAATTGGAGTTACTCCTAGTTAATATAAGTTCGTGTTTACAATTTATCACAATTTTATTGTAATCTTCTGCAAACCCTAAAACCTTGTTTAATGGTATCACAGCACTAAAATGTCCGTCACTGTGAAATCCATTTAAGTTCCAACCCCATATAGCTGCAACTTTATTTTCTGCTTGATTTAGTGATATGTATGATTTTATTGTTGACGTTATTCCGGAATTTTTTATACGGTCTATTTCTATACCATTCACTTCATATCTGATGTCTTGAAACAGATACATAACAGGGTTATTAGTGAACGCAACAGTTTTCTTGATCGGATTCCCATCTTTACCGAAGAACTTTGCTTGCCCTTCGATGTAAATCGAACTGGCTGATGGTAGCACGTATATGTCTTGTTGGTGTATGGGAATTCTGATTTCATCGTTTTCTCTAAAGCTGTTATTGTAGGGATTGTATGAATGGACTTCATAACTTTCGATTGAACTGTCAAAGTGTGGTGATTCAGTAATCTGTAGGATATTCATGTTTTAAAACCAAGGGCTTTAAGAAAGTTTTTATTTGCTTTGGTTAATTTCTTCAATTTATTCTTACGTGTGTGCCCCTTAGTAGTCCGCGAAGAAATAAGACGTTTTATATTCACTGATGTGTTTTTATTATAAACTATCATTTTGTTTTCCTTATATGAAGACGTAATTGAATGTGTTCTTCCCCAAAATTAATACTATGACCAAACTGATCAACAATTTTAACAGATATAGATGAAATGTTATTTTTGTTTATTGGAAAATATACTACGTTTTGCGGTATTTCTATGTAATGACGACCCTGAGCACTGTCATATAGAAATTCATGAATGAAATGTTTTGGTAAACCGTTGAAATATGAGCCGTATACAAGATCACATTCGATTCTGATCACAGACAGACTGCTTCCAATATTAGGAGCAATAGGTTTTGAATTCAATAATGAAAAGTAAAGCAAACCGCACTCATACTGATCAGATAAATGAAGTGGTGGTTGAAAGTATGAAATTAATTCTGATTTATTTCCGGAGATGGTAACCGTAATAGACATGCTTGTACACTAAACTCTTCTGAATAATCCCACTCATTTTATTACTTAACTACACCAAAAATTCTTTAAGAACTTTAAACAAAGATGTCCACAGTTAAAAGGGTGATCACGCTGTATATTATCATAATTATAGTGTACTTTATTACCGACATATTTTATAAATTCCTTTGGTGGTTTAAGATTTCCATAGCTATCGAAATACTCAATATAATCATTGTATTTTGCATAGGCTACCCAATGAGAGCCTGGATTTTTTGAGCTATCTAAATTAATAACTCCACATTCTTTTTTAAAAGGGTATTTAGGGAGCTCATCTCTCATAAAAACACCTCTAAAATGTGGAATATTAGTTGCATACTTTAAAATGTCAATATTAGTTAAAGCTCGTTTGGGTAGCCGACATCTTAGTTTTTTTCTTTTGATATGAAAATTCCGAGTCCATCTTTATGCGGTTTGAGGTGGAGGCCTTTTCCTACACAAAGAGCCTCCATTTTTTCGTTGTGTCTCTTTCTCTCAGCTAGTAATTTTTTTGCCATTTTAAATTCATTAATGGTTTTAGCAATACCAGCTGCACCGCCTGCTAAGGCGCCAACTGCAGATAATCCCGCGAAAATTGGAATCAAAGGTAAAACACCACCGGTTTTCGGTATAGGAATAACTCGAGGAAGTTTAATAGATGAATTACCCGATAATTCTCGGACAGCAGCCATAGCTAATTCTATTGCAACTTTTTTACATTTTGGTTTTAATTTTTTTATATGTCTTCTTGTTTTGGCTATAACCTTCTTAAAATTATGATTTAAACTTTTTCCATCTGTAACTTCACGAGAACACTTTTTGCTACGCTTTTTTAAGCCACAACCAGTTTTAATTTTTGTTGACATAATATTGCTTACTAAACGCGCTGCGAACTTTTCGCTTGGACTAGCATCCGAGGTAACTGCACGCTCTTTTGCCATATTTAATAAAACTAAATCTGCCTTATGACGATCTTCTAAGTTTGAGGACTTATGATAGGCAATGTCGTGCTCTTTACAATATTCGTCTAATTTGTTAACACCCTTATCTCCACGTTTAAGCCTTTTGATTAATTTCGTGCCAGGACCGCAATAATTGTAGCCTGGTAAGTGTAATTCTAATGGCAAATGATTTATTAGCCAATTAAGAAGACTGCTCTCTCCAATACACATCATAAGACTGAAGAATCGGGGGATTAAATATTTAATAAATAGTTATTGTAAAGCTAAGTTACTCTGATTTATCTGTTATAATTTATTTGACTTATCAATCCAACTATTTTCAGTTGAAGGCAAACCTAGCCATTTCACTAAAACTCTGTTTCCTTTTTTTCTAAGAACTTTTTCCACTAGATACACGTTTGGATGTTTCGTTTTTTGAAGCTCTTGCATATAAAATGCCCCTAAAATAGGTAGACCTCTAATTGTATCTTCAATTAAATATGTAATAGGAGTTGTATTTTGTATTTTTTTAATTTTAAATATTTCTGTCGACCAGTTAGGGGTGTATCCTTTTTCAAAGGTCCCTTTATACTTACTGATCCGTACATAATCACCCACACTAAACTTGCTTTTATTATTTACATTTTTTGCCAAGCTTACATATTTTTCCAGTATGCGTATTTTATTTTTATTATTTACATTTGCTGGGACTTCATCAATTGTCCGATGATAAGTATGATTATATTTATACATTACATTATCAAGAGTTTTATCTATCCATTTATAGTTTCCTTTTAAACTAAATTCCTTATAAAGTTTAGATTTTAATGTTCTAATGAATCTCTCTACTATTGACGCTTTTTTTGTTGAGAATGTTGAGTAATGATTAATATTATGGGATTTCATAAGCTTTTGAAATAAGTTATTATAAAATTCTGTTCCGTTATCCGTTTGTAGATTTTTTGGAACTCGCCCTTTATCTAACAACATCTTGAAAGTATTACAGACAACGTCTTTAGTCTTGCTTTTCAAAGGAAAAGCCCAAGCGTATTTCGAAAATGTATCAATAACTGTGAGAATAAATCGAAAGTTTTTATTTTCTCCACTAATTGATTGCATATCAATTAAATCCGCCTGCCATAGATCATCTATATCTTTCATGATAACGTGTCTTCGAGGAAAGTTCACCCTCGCGTTTTTATGAATTTCGTTGACAATATCGGCTTTGCTCATGTTTCTTTTCTTTTTGGGACAAATTTAATTATATCAATATCAAGTCTTTTGTGATACTGAAGGAAGGGTGCCTTATTCCTACTATTTATTCTTTAATAACGTCAGCTTCTTTCAATTCTTCAATTATTGATAAAATTTCATTATCATGATTTGTGTTGCCGGCATCTCTTGACGCTACTAATAATTTTAATCTCTCGACTAATTCATTGGGATCATCCCAATATACCAAGTCAGTGTACGTTTTATATTTTTTTAGCTTTGGCAAACTACCTCCAAGTTTCATCTGATTTTTTTCAGTTGAAGTCTCGCAAAATAATGGCTTGATAATTTGTCGATACTTAGTTCCTTTATCACCTCTTATTTGACCACTGGGGTTAAAATCTCTCTTATGGGCGTTAGTTTGATGTAAGATATCTTTATAAACAAGTTTATCTATGTTTGTTATTAACTTTAAATCAGGTTTACTTCGGAGTAAAAGTTCTTTAAGTCCAGGGGTTAAATTATAAGTTTTACCACCAATTTTAACCAAAACTGTATTTTCATTGTCTAAACTACCAATTTTAGAAAATGAAACTATTTCTTTGCCCATCATTAAAGTTTTGTTTTCAGTTCTTATTCCAAAAGGAACATTTAATCCATCATAAATACCATAAATGTCTTTACTTTCCAATGAAGTTTCTAAACTATTTTTTTGTTTATTTTTAGGAGTGCTTGCAGAATTTAATACAGCATCGTGAAAGTCATCACATTTAGTCGAAGAGCTCGAACTGTTTTCGTCTGACTCGAATGCTATAGAATTTTCGGATATTACATTTTCCATATGGTTTTTGTTTTCTAGATTTTTTTTAGATTTCACAAGGCTATTGAGGGGCTCCGAAACAGGTTTGAGCATTTTATCTAGCGATAAGTTCACTTCATGTTCCTGATTTTTCATTTGTTTTATTTTTCTTTTTATGGAGTCGACAGACTTCATTAATTCCATTTTAATATTTTTCTCCATCTTCCTCTTAAACAAGTGAATTCAAGTAATAATAGATTTAGACTAAACTGTATTCTTATGAAGCTCGTTATAAATATGCAACTTCATTCAAAATTAAAGAAGGTATCGAAATTCTGTCTGTACCTTCCATTATTTATTGGGGACTCTTTGTTAATGATTAAAAAATTAAAAGGAGTTTTCCAAACTGTTTTGCAAATGTCTTTAAATTGATTCCATGATAAATCAGAGCTAACATGTTCTTCATATATGTGCTTCAGGTTCACATCATCTTGTTTAAATATTATTAGAAAATTAACATTATCACGCAACAATTGTTTCGGTATTTTTGAATAGGTTTGTGATAAGTAGAAGCAATCAATTTGCTTATGTCTACCCATAGAGAAATAATTGCGGATATTTATTTGATTTTCACACGCAACATCATCAAAAATAAATACAGAGTTCGGTAAAGCTTCACTCGGAGATATAACATCTTTATCATCATTGAACTCAAAGAATTTTATTTGAGGCACTCTTCTTAGCACCTCGCTTAAGAAACGATATTTTGACTGAAAACTTGTTTTTGAGTAAAGATAAACATTTTGAAATTTCATCCCGTTTTCATGCAGCAGCAAACTAATCATTGTGTTAGTTTTACCGCAGTTTGAAGGACCGCATATAACACAGCGAATTGTGTTAGGTAGTAAAATACTATGCCTGATTAGATGCGGGGATTCATTGATATTTATATTGTTAATTTTAAGCGATATGGGTTGCTTGATCAACTTCATTTTGCGTATTACTTCTATTTCTTTCTGTCCTTCAAATATATATTGATAAAAAATGTATATAATTAATACGTTATACCTGAATAGAACATTTGTCCGCAATATCAACAAGTTTAGACTTGTGTGTTTAGACGAAACTGTAATTTAAGATATTATTCTTAAATTACAATAATGACATCACATGCTCCATTTGTATATAATTTTTTAATGCGATCTCTTCATTGCGCTGCTGTCATTTACGTGAGCAGATCGTTTGTCCGGTCATTTATTTACTTTCGAGGTAAGAACAATTTTTTCAAATGTGTATTTTTTTTTATAAATCTTATTATATTAATATTGTTATCATTCTTATTTTCAGAATCATGTCAACCTCACCGTGCTACAGTCCTGTTCTAGATATTATAAACCATAATAGAACTTCAGTATTTGATGAAGAACCCGAGAGACCAAATTTACAGGAGGTAAGTGACAAGGTTATAAATATGTAAAAGTTATTATTATTTATATTTTTTATTTTATTTATAATGGCGTTTTTTTTTTTTTTTTTACAGAATTTAATAGAAGACGATAATCCAATTACCAATCCTTTTTATTACGCTCAAGATAGAGAAAGTTGGTATGCTGAAGTAGCTGCCAAGGCTTGTGAAGAAAGTCGACAACAAAAAGCAGAGGAACAAGCATTGAAGAAGAAAAAAAAAATCAAATCAAAATCTATTACGAGAATAAACAAATCTTATGTCATGCGCAAAGAACCTGCACATGTTCGACATTTAATCAAAATTATGATACATGATTTGGATGGTCGTCCCATGGATAAAATAAAAGTGGATCCTGAGGATGCGAGTGTGGATGTGCAGTATTTAGTGACTAGTGATTATGATGATATAAAGACTGAAACTGAACATTTAGTTGGTAAAATAGTGAATAAATTAAGGCAATCGAATTGTCTATAATACATAATTATATTATGTTTTATATAATTTTTCTAATTTATTTGAATTGTCCAATGTTGTTTATGTTTATGCTGTTGTATACTTACGTTATTTATATGCAGTGTATATTATATTTCGATTTTGTCAATAGTTCGCATTGTCTGCCACAAATTAATTTGCTTTCGAGAGATTTTTTAGAATCTTTTCAATAATTGCTTCTTCTGAAATGTACTTTTTACTTTATCAAAAAGTTGCTATAATCTTAAATAACAAATTTATTTGTAACAGAACTTAGATCGAGGAAATAAAAAAACAACTATTATTAAAATAAATGATATTTTATTCATTTTAAAGTGTATTAAATTTATTATAAGTTTACATTATTATATTTATGTTTTAATATATTTTCAATTTACAATAAATTGCATAATAACAAACAAATATTTGTTTCATTAACTAGTAAAAAGTTCTTAAAATTAGTTTTTCCCATTGTACTAAATAATAAAAAAATAAAAAAATGTACTAAATAAAAATATTCATATATTTTGTCATATATACTATATTTATTTAGTACAATGGGACAGACGTATACATTTAGCTTGAATTGAATGCTGGATTTATTATCTTACACATTTTTGTATGATTTTTAGTTAAATGTTCTTAACTTTATAATTATGTAGGTATAGGTACAAAAACATATTGCCATGTAGTTCATTATCACCAAAAGAATCCGTGCCTTTGATATGTACATACCCTTTCCGTAACACGCTGTATGTTATAATCATTTTATACTTAAAAAGTTAATAAGGCCATGTATACCTACTTATTATATCTTAATAAATTTCTTATCATCTTAATATTTGTGTTTTATTCCTGTTATAAAGGGTTATAATCAGTCTGTTAAATAAATACACATCAATTTGTTTACATAATTTATTTAAACATTAGAAATTTTATTACACACATCAACATAGTACATACAGCTTAACTTCAAATACATTTTCAAGTAACTTTATTATGATTATGAATTATATACATTTTAACTTAATTAATTACATATTGGGAATTTTCTTTTACATACTAAAATGCATTTACACAGTTTACAGGTATTGATTGTAGATTTACATAGTTAATTATGTATTAAAAAACAGTTTTGTAATGTCCCCAAGGTAAAGTTTTATAATCATCTTCTAATATTTGTCTTTTATCATCATCTCTGCTAAGTACAAGTTTATTAATTTTTTGAGTAAATATATTATGATTTTTTGACCTAATTATACACATATTTTCTCTTAAATGTTCATTGTATCGTAAAGCTCTTTTATAATTGTTAATATTAAGTTTATTTGTAACGGTTTTTTTAATACCTTTTGCTTTTCTTATTGATGTGGTTACAGAATCTATACAATACAATTTTGCTCTTAAGCCCACAAACTCGGATATGATATCACCACCCATCTCATCCTTGAAAAATCCTGGTATTTTACTATTTACTTTTGGCATATCATAATTCTCATTTTCAAAGTTACTGGTGTCAAAGTACCTAATATACTTTTTCATGTCTTTATAAAAGTCTTCAGTGTATATTAAATACAAAAGACTATCTGTATCAGTATAACAAAGTTTGATAGACTCTTTATAAATACGTTTCATTACAGAATAGTGAAAATGATGTAAATGACTCTTAGCCAATTCCAAAATTGAAAATCCAATATAAATCGGGCGATCCAGAATTATTTGTGTCTGTTGCATCTGGATTGCAACCAATGACTCAGATAGCATCGACATATTTTTGAAATTCGGAGCACTTATATATTTTTCTGCTCCACAAACTTTATTAGTCTTATTTGATGTATCTTTCCATACATTAACCAATTTCACATCAACTTGTTTTCTTTTGTTTTCTATTGTTTTTCCGAAAATAGAATTATTTTGTTTTTTAAAAAAATCTCTTTCAAAATCTGAACTTGCTTCTTGACGAAGTGTTGTATTCAATAAGATGTATGGTGCTAAAAATGCATTTTGACTAAAAGTTAATATCCTATGAATCTTGAGTAAAATAAGACCATTTTTTAAACACTCTTTCAAATGAATGTAATGAATCACATATTTAAATTTGTCATTCAAGTTGGCAATTAGTTTATAATTTTTACTTCCCGGAGGTACAAATTTTTCAGCTGCAAATGGTAAATCAGAATGGTCATCATGAATTTCGTATGGATAGTGTAAATCTACTTCGAGAATATATCCACTATCACTATCATCGGAAACATTTATAATATCAAATGTATTTATTTCTTTTTCGCTCAAAAATTTAAAATTTCCCGCTGGTAATTTTTGCATCATTGCATAACCATATAAATTAACACAATCCAGATAAACTAGATAACTATTAGGTTTCTGACTATCATAATGTGGAAGATATTTATTATTTGCTTTAGCATATCTTAAAGAACATTGGGCAAGACCTCCTCGTATACCCTTTTCCAACATTTGATACATTTCAATATCCGAAATCAAGTCTAAATTAATATTAGTGTATAACAACATAGCGTCCCAACTTAATGATGGTGAAGAAACGTAATAACATGGATCAAGGTTGTAATATTTTAAACTCATAGCTCTAAATTTTTCAAATACATCACATAAAAGAAGGACGTCACATTTTAGATACAGATCTGTATACTCTCCTAAATTGGAAATATGAAATGCGTCCCAAACTTTTAATGCATGATTGTAGTTTTCATCGGAAACAGTTTCAGATGTCAGATTATTATAAAATTTGATTTGATCTGGCAATTTATTTTCTTTGTAACGATCCCATGAATCAATATAGTCGTAACAATAAATACCTTTTCTCCGAATTAAATTAAATAAGTGTTCATCTTCGAAAAACTGTCGCAGACTTTGAAAATCCTCAGGTTTCATTGAGTTCACTAAATTATCAAGACTTGAACTCAAAAAATTAAAAGAGTCGATAAATTTTAATTGAGCCACATTTTTATCATTAATTGGTATAAATTTAGTAAAAGATATATATTTTTCCTTATTTTTAGGTATTAAATTTATGCGCCCGCAAATAGCAGAAAGTTCTTTTATAAACAAATGGCAATCATAACCTGAAAGGTTGTGAAATATTATAGGTATAAATGAACATTTTTTAGCATTTAAATTACATTTATCATGCGCTGGTCCTCTGTATTTTCCTGTGAAATGATCATGATCTGCGACAACTATGTCTGTATCACAGAATTTTTTCTTACATAAATAACATTTTTTTGCATTGTTAAAAGAATTACGTTCATCTTCACTGATTATCATGGGCTTTGAATCTGAAATTATTTCATACAATCTTTTCACATTTTTGGTAATTGATTTAGTAAACTTCTTTGAACAATCTGGCCCCCTGTATGATATGAACTTATTAAGTTCTGGTCGAGAATGGCAAAAAATATAATATGCAAAGCAACTTGCCTCGTGAATTTGTATGTTTTCAACATGTTTTGTTTTATTTTTGTCTGAATATTCGTGTAATAAGCTCTCAAAATCACCGTAAATAACTATGGGAATTCTTTGAGTTCTTTCAAAATTTGAAAAATATTGTGTCGTGTTATCTTCAGGGAGTATAGTTTTCACTCTTGCACAGTTATGATTTAAAAGTTTTTCTGATGTACTAAAATATGTGAAACACTCGTCACATAAATGTATCTTGGACTTATGTTTAGTTAATTGTTTATGTACAAGTCTGTCGAACTTTTTTATTAAACAGTAATGGTTTTTACCTTTTTTATTATTAATACAAAGTAAGTTGACGTGCATTATTTTTCTTTTTAAAGTTTTATACAATGGTCCAGTCACTTGATTTTTCGAATCTAAACCATAAATGTTTATACTCAAATTCGGATTTAGATTTTCAAATAATTTAATATCTGTAAAACTTGGAGGAAATGACATATTAGTTGTTTTCAAAACTTTTGAATAATGAGGGTATGATGTCACTCTATTTGGATTATTCATAGACGGATACAAATGAGCTACAACACTCCAAAGAAAACAATGTTCATCATTATTAACTAAATTTAGACAAGATTTTGTTTTGCGAATATTTTGAGGTAATGGAATGTAAGAACCAGCTCTTAAAGGGTTGTATTTTAAAATATTTATTTCTAAATGACTTATTCTCTCGATTGTCCAACCTGATTCACAAAGTTCAAACTCTGAACATTTGTAAATCATTTTTTCAGCACATGCTTTAAAAATGGATAGTAAATCGGTATTTTGCGATATTATTTCATATTTAGTGTTAAAAGATTTCAGAGATGATTCATTATTTTTAGGTAAAACATATGAAACAAACAGTTCAAAATTGACTTTTAATGATGTATGTACTTTCAGTTGCTCTTTAATAAGATAAGAACATATATGCGAAATATCATTTAAAAATAATTCAGGTGAAATATTAAATTTTTGAGAATCTATTTTGTAACTAACTATTTTGTTTTTAAAGGCACAAGCAATCATATGAACATTGTCAAATTCAGTTTGTAGCAAACAGTTAGATTTATGAATGTTGGATTTCTTGTGAGAAGAATGTTTTTTAACGTATTCATTACAGGGTTGGCAGAAATACATTTAGTCTTCAAAAATATTCAATTTATTCTGTGTTTATTTATACTAAACAAAGTTATTTATTTTTCTTGTTTCTTGGTTTTGATTTTAGTATTATTCTATACAAAATTATTTTTTTTTTGTTATAGGTTCTGATTTTAGTTTTATTAAATACAAAGTATAATTTTTCTTGTTTATAGGTTCTGATTTTAGTTTTATTTTATACAAACTTTAATTTTCTTGTTTTTAGGTTCTGATTTTAGTTTTACACAGTGTATTTTTCTTGTTTCTGGGTTCCAATTTTAGTTATATTCTATACAAATTTATTTGTTCTTGTTTTAGGTTCTGATTTTAGTTTTATTCTACGCAAAGTTTATTTTTTTCTTGTTTCTAGGTTCTTATTTTACTTTTCTGTTATACAAACTTTAATTTTCTTGTTTTTAGGTTCTGATTTTAGTTTTATTCTATACAAAGTTTAATTTTTCTTGTTATAGGTTCTCATTTTAGTTTATTCTTTATAAAGTTTAATTTTTCTTATTTTTAGGTTCTGGTTTTTGTTTTATTTAGTTTTTATCTACAGAGTAGATCCTGTAAGAAACAATGCATTTAATTATGTAAAAACATGAAATTACTATTCAAATTAAACATACCTACATACATGCATAAACTGATAAACCCAAAAATTATGTGGATATCGATAAACTAAGTGAGCAAGTACATGTTGATTAATCCTTGGATGGATACAAAATAGGTTTAACGTGACGAAAATTTTCTTTTATCGTGGAAACAAGCTGAGTAACTGCTTTCCAAGTTGGCGTTTTGTCATTTACTGCAGTTTTAAAAGTGATCAGGGAATGTTGCCAACGGTTGTTGGTAATTGCTTCCAGTTCACGGCTGTTCGAGATGCGAACTTCAATGTAATACTCGCCTCTCTTTGTGGGATCGCTTTGATAGGTTTTGCCAGAAGCTACACGTCGTGAAAGATAATTTTTTAATGTTGCTGCATGGACAGGTTCAGACTCATCATCCTGCCAACAACAAAAACAGACTTTGAATTATTATAAGCTCAAGAGCTTAACATCGTTACAACATCATATTAATATACGATTTAACTATCTACACGTTATTATACTTATATATATATATATATATATATATATATATATATATATATATATAACGTATTAAAATAACATAGCATGTCTTTATTGTTGGATAACCAAAAACACTTTGTCCGGACTGCGAATCGAACACAGAACGAGATAGAAAATACAAGAAGCGGAACACACTTGCTACCATCGAGGTCATTTACGAGATAGATATGGGGCAGGCATCGAAATTAAAATTGTTTCTGCTCAGACTAATTTTCGTTAGAAACAAAACGTAAAATATTATGTAGATAAATGAACTCACCTCAGAATCGGGAAAGAGATTGATTTTACGCTTTTTGGTCACGTTTGCTGGTGTTGGATCAGTCTCTGATTCCGAGTCACTATCTAAATGATCCTGTCTTTTTTGTATCTTGCTTCGTTGCTTCTTGGGTTTAGACGGTTTGGTGGTCTTTTTCTTAGTTGATGTTGAAGGCGCTTCAGCGTCTGAATCGAAGGGATTTGAAGACCTGAAATACAGATAAAGTAAAGTAAACTATTTATGAAACGAAAACAGCAGTTATCAAAAAATACTAGCCCATCAGCACGCTGAGCAAACAACAACATTATTGCAACTGAGTTGCTTATGGGCGTAGGACCTAAGTATTACGTACATACTTGACCCCTTGGGAAGATATTCCACAGCCACCAATGAAGGAATGATGCCACAACCAATGTGTTATAAAAACATCTCGATGGCTCTATTTATACCCTAATATTATAAGGGAACGATCATTGTAACGTATTAAAGTTTTCGCTGACGTTTCAATTTAAAAATAATTAATTTTTATGTTTAATATTGAACACTATACTCATTGATCATTAGAACTATTATTGTTTCTTTATATATTACAAATTAGGTACTCAAGTGTGAACATCTCCTTTACTAAACTTATTTGGATGCAATACCACACCGACGCCGCAATGTCGCTGCAATTTGAGACGAAATTTTTATAAGGTAATCGTATGTACTCTCTAATAAATCTATAATTAATTATTATATTTAATATTGAACACTGTACTCATTGATCATAAGAATTATTATTGATTGTTTATATATTATAAATTAGGTACTCAAGTATCATCTCCTTTACTAATCTTATTTGGATGTAATACTACATCGGCGCCGCACTGTCGCTGTAATTTGAGACGAAATTTGTATAAGGTAATCGTATGTACTCTCTAGTAAATCTTAATATAAGACGTAGTTTAACTTAAAATAGAATTTAATAAAGACTTACTTAAAAAACATACTTACACCACTATCATTCGTTAAGGGTAGCGCATCCTAAGGCCAAGGGTCCCACTGCCAACGGGTCCACCATATGTTTCTCATCGAGCTGTATATTTTCAACGGCAATAGACTGTCACTTAAAATTTAATATAATACTTAAAATATTACGTATAACCAATATTATAAGAAATTACAAAATCTAAGATAGGACCTAGGTCTAGAGACCTAGTCCTCATACAAAAAGCCTCGAAAGAAAAAAATATTTTTCCCGTGTTATTTCTATACTACGGGTAATAACTAAATACAAGCATCAAACTTAGTATGTAGTTCCTTTTATAAATGTTTTTAATAAATGCTAGGAAAGTATGAAGATAGAAAATAACTTATAAGTTCCTACTACTAAAGATTCGTCACCCGTTGGTATTGCGAAACATTTGTGCTGAAGCTTGCATTTTTACGGTTTATAAGTGCACACACTTCAATCAGCATTCATCAGTGCTAAAAGTGCGCTGTATCGGTTAGACGTTGAGTACTCCTCATCGGATAGACGTTGCGTGTATAAAATTGGGGCTTCTGCATCATGAGCCGAGCGAAGCGAGGCGAGTGATGCAGAAGCCCCAATTTTACCCTACTCCCATAGACGTCTAAAATAGCAACGGTAGCTAACACAAAAGAGCTGATAACCTTGAAACGGCTGAACCGATTTTGATGAATTATGTCTAAGAACCATCGCAAGAAACCCTGCTTTCAAATAAAAAAAACCGCATCTAAATCGGTTCACCCGTTTGGGCGCTACGGTGCCACAGACAGACAGACAGACAGACACACACACATAGCGGTGAAACTTATAACACCCCTCTTTTTGCGTCGGGGGTTAAAAATACAACGAAACGAATGACAGTTCCGGGACGTCTTAGCTCCACTGCGGTCGGGCACTGAATGTCGTCCTCGCTGCAGGCTTAAAACATCACGACTCTGTAGAAGCGCGCCATTGTGTCGGTAGATCACGTGCTATCGCCTTTTGGCGCGTTTGCGATTCGTTGTGTCCGTACTATTGACCGGATCCGACATATTTAACACAGACGCTCCTATTATCAATAACCAACCCCAAACTAAGGAGAGCTTGCGCTATGAGAACTAGACAACTGAAAAACATACTTATATATTTCTATTATAGACTAGCAGACGTCCCGCGGTTTCACCCGCGTAGGGCCCGTTCCCGTGGGAATACAGGGATAAGTCTATGTGTTAATCCAGGGTGTCAGCTAACTCCACACTAAATTTCATTTAAATCCATTCAGTAGTTTTTTACGCGAAAGAGTAGCAAACATATATCCATCCATACTCACAAACTATCGCGTTTATAATATTACTAGGATAAATAACGCCCAGGCACAGAACAAACGATCATGCTCATCACACAAAGATATTACATGGGTGGGAATCAAAACGGCATAACAGTCAAGGCCACTGCCGGTCGATTCAGTAAAAGTCACGCCAGGTCATCCCGTCATCTTCTTCTGGATCCGCCGCAACGCCTTCTAGCCTGTGTCAGGGCTCCACGTGGTGGTTATTTGGTCCGTGGTGGTTATACTGCCAAACGGAAAATCAAAATGTAGTAATAATTTTTTCATTCCACCATCTCGGAAAGAGTATTTTTAATCTTCAATATCTGAGTGGAAAAGCCGTTTTTATTCTCTAGAGGATAAAGTAAATTGAATTTAGAACATCGTGTGCACTAAGTTTGTGAATTCAAAAAAAACATTAAACCTGTAATTTACTGCTACCTCTATGGTGCCGAATATATCTTACAACTTTTTTTTAATTTGTTAAAAACTCAGACTCGGAACCTTCTTGGTGTTTTTTTTTCAATTTGCTTTGTACGCGGTTCTTTACGCGGCATTTTTTCACGTCATTGTTAAACCATAAAATAAAAACAAGAAACTTGAAAACAAGTGAAAAAACTAAAATGAGTGATTCTAGCGACGAGGAAGTTTGTTTGACGCCAACAGAATTGACTGAAACTGTTAATAATGCGCAAATGAGCTTTCTCCCTCAACAATCACGCGAGAAGTATTTAAAACAGTACGATATGTTCAACACGTGGCGACTAGCAAAAGGAGCCAAAATTTTCTCCGAAAACGTTTTTTTTTTTGCATTTAGTCATTTCCTCGCTGAGGTGGAATGAAAAGTTACGTGTTGCACTCGAGTGCAAAGATTTTACACCTCGTGCTCTTTTGATTCCCTCGCTAACGCTCAGGATCCTTCGCTTGCTCGGTCATCAAAATTGAACACGCGGTTAAAAAGCAACTTTGCACTCTTGTATAACAAATAACTATTTCTTTACATATCCTCACATTCACATTGTGAATCGAAACATTGGAAATCCCCAAGATGTCAGCATTATCATTGATTACTATCACATATTTAAAAGCAATAGTATCTATGATTATCATTTCAGATACAAACATTAGATACTACAAAACTAGTAATCGATAACTTAATTGACGGTATTGTAATTAACTTGACGTCACGTTAACTTTCCTAACGCATACTAAACAATATGTGGTACGGACGCCAGCACATTGAGCTATCCTAAACTATATTTTTTTTAAATTGAACATGTACCTTATTTTTGTGTGATTAAGGTGAAAAACCATTAAAGAAATTTGACACTTTAGTTAGGGTAACTTGATGTGTTGATCTCTGTACAAGACCTCTAGTTTGAAGTAGGTATCTTAAATCTATTTGTGCTGTACTAGGCCTAAACGAACTAATAGCACAGTCTAAAAACATACAGTCGTCCGAAGAAGCCGTCTAGACAGGGCAATCGTGCGGGGTGTGAGGGGCGAGACGCGGGAAAGCCGCACTGCGAACAAAACGATGTTCGTAGTGCGGGAGGTATTATTCAGGGCTAACGCGTGTAGAAGTTGTCGGCATTTTTCCAGAGATCAAAGGCGTCGTCCTACTGTATTAATATTTATACTGTGCTAATAGGTTCTGGCATTCATTATCTGTCCTGTTTATTTCTAACCATCTCAGGTATGCTTCAAGTCTAACAACTGAACGAGAATTGTCCTTGGTCTAAGTAAACCTGCCGAGAATTGTTAGAAAGCTAGTTTTTTGAATAAAATATCTATTTTAAGGATGTAAAGTGTTTACCTACAGAGCCCTTTTCTCATTTCCACCTTGTATAAGTTAGATTGTGTTTTAGTCCTTTGAGTTCATTTCAAATTATTAAATTAGCCAGCAACAGCAAAAAGAACAATAGAAGTCGTTCGACTTGCATGATATGCGCGTGAAATAAAACCTGTTGTATTAGTGATAGATTACACTAAGAAATGATTGTAAAATTAATAATATAATTAATCACATATTAATTACTTGATAACAATCTTTCCTGCTTATATCGTTTTTTATTAGCCCAAACTAGGAGTGTCAGTTACAAAAAATTAGGAACTCACGCGGACATTGTGACGGTGAATGAATATCAAATTTATATTTAATCTATGAGTTAGATAATAAAAGGTAACAGACAAGTATTATTTTTGCTTTTTCAAATAGATGGAAAACGAGGTAACTACTTAGATAAAGCGCATTAAAGTTATGGATAGAGGCTTCTGTCGTCATAATCCATGCGACATTTCGACTCGATGTATCACCGTTAATTTTTAATTACGTACGTGAAAAAAGAAAAAAATGTGTCGAATATTTTCTAGTAATATCTACCTTAGATGAGGGACTAAAAACTAAAATTTAGTCAACCACCCTACTATCGATTTTTTTTGTAAAAGTACACATTTATTATTTTGCAATTTTCCTATTAATTCATTAAACCCCTAACCTGCGTTCGCGCTGTCATTGTGTTTCTGTTTCGTCTCTAATTGACACGATTGAAAGTATTATGTTCGAAACTTTGAGTGACCAGAGGGCTGTCTCATTCTTTGGCTCAAGAATTAGTACTGCCATCCAACGTAGCATTGCTCCCAGTCTTCTTGGCATGTTTCGGGATGCGGAGGAGTTCTTTGACCCCCTTTATTTTGTATTCCACCTTTTTCACCTTATTTACAGTTAGTTTTAGTTTACATTTGCAGTTACTCTAAGGACTTATATTTGTGATCTTAAAATATAGTATGAGAAATAAAATATATATATTTTGATTTTCATTTATCTATGTATAGAAGTGAATAAGTGGTTACAAGGGAATTGATATGTAGTGTAGCCACCACTACTGTGATACTCTAGCAGGGGTGCACTCTGACGTACACAAATCGTACACACGCACGAGACCGTACGATTAGGTGCGAGTGTCGTAACTGTCCCTAATCAGCAACACGCCTACACCCACGGCCTACACCCGAATCAGGGCGCGTAACTCACATGTTGCGCATTTCAGGATTATACAGGGTGTTTTGGGGATGAGTGTAGGCATTTTGCAGATGGATAGGGTCGGTCCATACGATTATTTTATAGTATGGGAACTATGGTCCGATATCCTTTAGTTTTTAAGTTATGCTTATTTTCTTTTCTTCACTATTTGATTGTTTTTGCTACCGGAATAGTTGTAAGACTTTTAATTTATCGTGCGTTATGTGTTTAAATCGACAAATAATAAAAAAACTGTATTTAATATGAAATTGTGTTTATTTTTAGCTTCATAACCCAAAAAGTGTAAAGTATTCATAAAAAACAATTTTTGCCCATAACTTAAAAACTAAAGGATATCGGACCATAGTTCCCATACTATAAAATAATCGTATGGACCGACCCTATCCATCTGCAAAATGCCTACACTCATCCCCAAAACACCCTGTATATTGCGATGCCGATAGACGGGTAGACTATTTAGACTACATAATCATTTTAGACTGCAAAATACATCGACATCGATTTAAAATAATCCGATTGAGATTAGGCGTAATCTTACCTTCCTCATTATGACTCGCCAAATTACGTCAGTCAAAATTACACAGTCATCATACGTTTAAGTCTACATAAAACGTACTTAGCTTATGGTTACTGTTTAAAAAGATTCACACAAAATGGAAACAAGTTTGGCAGTTAGACTTTACAAAATATGCATCTACAGACTTGCCAATAGATTTCACAATTTCAATCCGAGTCCATTGATAAACATTACTACCAGGTTTAATATAACTATACTTAGGTATATTTGTTTGGGTAAGCTCCGAAACTGCCAATATTGTCGCTGATGGTGATTAGTTTCCATTGGTTTCTAAACTGAAATGAGCTGCCAACACGACATTGTGTACCTTTTGAAAGGCAACAATGATTTCATCAATCTGGGAATAGTTCAGGAAAACGTGCTTTGCGAGCAAAATACCAAGACCACGTAGTACCTTCCCGTTAACTTTATATGTTGCTATTGTGTGCTCGCGTCTTTATAGCAGCATAATGCTGTATCCGTACTCTTTACGACAATGACTTTCCAGTAAACAATATAATAAAGTATTTCTAATACAAATGTTGCTAGATAGATATAGAATTCTGATATATTATGATCTTTTTGTCAGAAATAAACTTTCCATCAACGTTGATGCATTCCAGAAAGATGTTTTGACCTTTGAAGAAAATGATATATAATCTCACCAAAACATTTCATGTAACCGAGACATGTTGCCGAGACAAAAAGATTGATCTCATGTAGAGTCAAGCTTCTGAATCTACATGGCGTAACCTGCCGACCCTAACTTCACAAATTCTACATATCAGTATAAATGTATCGTCTTGGCGGGGGCACTACCGTGCCCCCAGATATTCGGTGGTGGTTGTTTGGTTTTGAACGATACTTTTAATGTTAATGAATTGGTTACCTAGCTTTCATAGTGTTTTAAAGAGTAGTAGCTTATCGATCATGCGAAACGAACATCACTTATGTAACCGTATAGAAAAATTTATTCTATAATATAAGCGCCACTCAGTCCTCAAAAATATTGAGTAGAGACTAGCGACCTAGCGTTAACCAAACTACAGTATTTCTCATCAATTAAAAGCGGGTCAAAAATAAATTGTGCTTTTCTCCAACGAGATAGCTTTCCTATCTGTGCCTACCAATTTGCTAATCGGATTGTTTCCGGTCAGTGCATATGTTACTCCCGCCCCCGGTTTTTCCTACCCCACTTCGCGGCTCACACCACATTTCACGTAGCTATAGTGCACCACTGCGCAATATTTTAACATCGATTGCAATAACTGATCGAACAACGATCCTTTTATATTTCACTGAATTTAATCAGCGTAATTGTTGGTTAATTGGGCTAACAGAAAATAATGAAATGATTCACCAATTATCCATTTATTTATGAAATTTTTGTTGCGGGTTTTCTACGTACTGAAAATTATATATTATTGTAAATAGGCTATGTCAAAAGGGGCGTAGTCACTGTGTAGATAGATCGTTAGTTGAAACTTGTGGTTGTTGAATGATGTGGCCACCTTAGTCCAAGCTACAGCACCGATCTAGAATTGTAACCTTGGATATAATAATATAACAATAATAATTTTATGATTTTATTTTCTCCTCACAAAAAGTGTTTAATACTCGCTTTAAGTTTAAGTTACAATTTGTGAGAAAAAGGCATTGCATCAACGCCCGAGGTACACACAGCAACACATCAAGCTATCCATGTCCAGTTTACGCTGACCTCGCATTGTACGGAAACCCTATACAAATGTATGAAAAGTAGGTATAGCTTGATGTGTAGCCGTATGTACAATTGTACAAGTCACCAGCCGGGCAATACAGTAAAAGTCAACCCGTGAAAATTTGAGTGAAGTGAACTGTCAATGCATTAGTATGGAATGACAGCTCAATTCACCTTTACTTCACCTACATTTTTTCCGGAGTGATTTTTACAGCATACTACTGGTGGTCCCCACAACGTGGAATTAGCACATGTTTTTATGTTCTTATCAGTCACATAAGTCACATCGTACTATAGAATTAACCACAGAGTTTCAAACTATTATAATTATTATTACAAGTCATTTGTCAACTATTCCGCAATGAACCCCCCCATAAATCTCTAGTTATAAAATATTGTTTGTCGAAAAACTCTTCGTAAATTGTTAAGTGATTGAGTGGCTTCAGTTCTCGATCCCTCGTATTAAACAAATATTGACATAACTTGAAAAATTCGACAAAGGATTTCCTACGCTAATAACAAATCTATAATAGCAAAAGTTTTATTTGTTTGCACACAAACACTAATAAATCAAGTTTGGATACGACGCCATTTAAAACTTTCATCCAAAATTGTTTGATGTTTGAGCAAAAAAGTCCCTCTCGTAGCGATACGTACACAATACACATAAAATAAGTATGTTACAAAATTGAACAGCAACATTGAGTCAATGGGTATAAAGGAGTATCTGAAAAATACAAATCGTCTTTTAAATTGAACCAATTTGAAAGTTCCTACGAGTACCGACAGATTGTGCAAAATTGGATAAACGTGCAGCATTCAAATAAAGTGAATGGCTCTGATAGAATACAGAGGTGGAAAATGCCAGTCGATGGGTTGAGCATTTGACGCAAAATGCCTGCATCCTGCTCTTTACAGCCAATTGACTTTAAAAATCACAGGTCGAATACAAAGTAGGTCAAGTTTTTATGTTTAAAATGTAAACGATATTTTGTTAATGAAAATATTGATGACATTGATGAATACCCCAGACAAGAGTTTGTTAACCGAGTTGTTAAACTATTTTGGGTTATATTAATAACGGTGCTTATCTCACAGTATCACAAAAAGTTGCCTAATAAAGGAAATCGGGCACCGTCATCATAGCTCGTTTACATGGGTCGCGGGACGGCCCGAGACTTTTAAATTGAATCATTAAACTTATGCCAGAGCAGTTTCCAACTACTATGAATGGATAAAATTATCCTGCGATAAGTTTAATTGGCATCCCAATCCAATTAAACTACTCTTTCACATGATGTAGCTTATTTTACTTTCAATTAATTTCGCTAATTATTTTATCCATAGTTACTTATGTAATTCCCACCTAGTTAGTTTTGTTCTTTATTAGAGGCGTTATTATTAGAGTTCCCTACTTCCAAAGATATAACCTTTTAGGAGCATTTTAATGTTCATCTCTCTGAATGACGAGACTTTTTTTTGGGGAAAGCGTACCTACACGTTTATGTTGATTTATATTATTGTCAAAAACTATGGTCTGCAGCCTGGTGAAATCATACACAGAAAAAAAAACAAAAGCTCTGGCAAAACCAACCCATTCCAAGATACGAATTATTAATAAAAACGGCCATAAGTGCGAGTTGGACTCGCGCACCGTGGGTTTTTTTACTATCTAGTAGTTTAAATACGAGTATATTTGAAAAAAAGCTTTTATTTAGTAATAAATTCAACCCCGATTTAGAACGATGTTACATGGGAACAAATATCTTTAACTTAAATAAAATTCACGTGCCTCGTGGACCTAAGTAAAGAACCTTCAGGGCGCAAGACATAGAGGTACTCCCACCAATCTGGTTTTTAAGAGAGGTACACTCTACTTCCGTGGTTCGGGCCTTACCTACTTGTTTTAATTCAATTTAGCATTATAAAGGCAGTATTACAAAACCCCACTCAAGACTCAAGGATTACATAAATCTCGTTAAAAGCCATTTGATTAGTATCCACTAATACATACAGATATCAGATTGTCCAAAGTGATATTCGAGACATATTTTTGTTACCTTTAACGAAAGGTTACTTTCACAATAATGACGAAAACATGTAAAAGCGTGCATATTATACTCATGTGGGTATATGAGGTAGTAATTTGAGAAAGGTCATTGAATTAGTAATATTTCAGGGTAGGGTTCGGGACCCGGGTCCTGCTTCTATTACCCGGGCGCCATACACCGCGTACGTTACCGCGGAATAAGAGAAAATTAGCTCGCTCAGTTCACCTTTATTTGGCTTATTGCGGGCAGAACGTTGTGTGTATATTCAGTTGTAATGTTGTATAACTTGATGATACACATATTTTTCACCTCCAACAAATATCATTATATTTATGCCAATGTATACAAAAACTTGACAAATTATATACTAAAATACTTCCTTGATAACTCTATCCACAGGTGAAGACAGCATCGGCGTAGTCATTTTTGAGTTTATCGCAAACAGACAGAAATACAGGTGGCCACGACGCAAGCGTGGATTCACCGTTGTAGGCAACCACTCCATCAAACGGACAAAGTAGTACTTTATGTACAGATGTTATACCAATCGAGTTAACTTATTACCTTCTTCTACTATTACTACTTCCTACTCCAGTAGGTATTGTATGTAACATAGTTCACTTTAAAATTATGTATTTCGTATCTATCAAAATCAATGCATTCCAGTAAAGTAGTTAGGTTAGGTAAACGATGAAATTCAAATGAGACCACACGGAAATTATATCACCTATCTATACAGGGTGTCTCATTCAAATCGGTCAGTATGGGAAAGTCTGAAACTATAAGACATAGGAAGATCTGTTCTGAGGAACCATGTCATCGATTTTAATAACAAGAAAAACTGCATTCATACATTTTAAAAAACATCTGTACTATTGTAGTACCTAATATTGTAAACGTGGTCACTTCGAGCACCTACTAAAATAAATGAAAGAAGTGGAAACAATGCAATTTATTCATTTTATACATCATGTTTCATACAGACATTTACTGCTTAAGACCTACACAATCGATATCTAAATAGAAAAAGTGTAGGTTTTTTTTTCAAAATAACCGGGTTCGATTCCCGAACGAAGTCATACACATGCTTTTTAACCGACTTCAAAAAAAGGAGGAGGTTCTCAATTCGACGGTATGTTTTTTTTTTTTTTTTTTTGTGTGTTTGTTACGCGATTTCTCCCTCATTTGTGGACCGATTCTCAAAATTCTTTTTTTATTTGAAAGAGTATACTCCCGAGGTGGTCCCATTTTAATTTGGTGAAGATCTGGTGCTGATCTTCGGAGATATACAATGGAACTCTTCAAAAATAGACGGCAAATCTGTCGTGATTGCTGGAATCGCTTGGATATTTATTGTTTATACAACATCATGACGTATCGCCTGTATGCTCTGAGGGGTACGCAGATGTGTACAACATACCTAGATTTCGACAGTTAGGTATGTTAAGTTTCATTTATTAGGGATAAGTGGATAACCCTATTACTATGACATATGTATTGTTAACAAATAACAATATAAAAATAAATTCATGGCAAATATTTGTATGGGAACAACTAAAAATGGAAAAACAAAAATCTTTTTTGCAAAAAATAAAACCGACTTAAAAAAAACACTAACCAGTGTAAAATAACTCTAAATTCGGAAGTCGGTGGCCCATCATGAATAAGACAAAACCACCAAAGCCACAGACTTCCTAATTTAGAGTTATTTTACACTGGTTAGTGTTTTTTTTAAGTCGGTTTTATTTTTTGCAAAAAAGATTTTTTAAAATGAATGAATGCAGTTTTTCTTGTTATTAAAATCGATGACATGGTTCCTCAGAACAGATCTTCCTATGTCTTATAGTTTCAGACTTTCCCATACTGACCGATTTGAATGAGACACCCTGTATACCTATTCTCAAACGGAAAAAAGGTTTTTTTTTTCAAATCAGTCCACAAACGACGCGACGGAGTTTTGAGGTAACACACATAAAAAAAAACAGTCGAAAAAATACAGCCGAATTGAGAACCTCGTCCTTTTTATGTCAGTCGGTTGAAAAATCCGAAATTCACACAGACTTAGTCGCGAGCGAAGTGCTAGTAATACATGAAACAACGTTATAACATGAACCACGCGCTTCAATCCAGCAAGTCGCCCTTAATCTTTATGAGAGCAAGAGCCATCTAGTGTATGATGACCCATAAACTTGTATCGGGGTCATTTCATAGGATTAACTCCATCGAAGTGGTCAGCATACTACTGAATGTAGTTGTATTTAATAGCAAATCTACTTCTCTGCTTGTAAGACGCGACTTTATAAATGACTAGCAGACGTCCCGCGGTTTCACCCGCGTAGGTCCCGTTCCCGTGGGAATACAGGGATAAAAAGTAGCCTATGTGTTAAACCAGGGTTTCGGCTAAATAAAATAAATTTTATTAAAATCCATTCTGTAGTTTTTACGTGAAAGAGTAACAAACATCCTCACAAACTTTCGCGTTTATAATATTATTAGTGGGATTAAAAAAAATTACAGTCTAACTTAACTAATACACCAATAAATTGTTACGAAAAATTGAGCTGCAAAACGAAATAATTATTTCCAATGAAAGTTTCATAGCGTAGGCAGCGTAGCGGCGTTGCTACGTGCAGACCCTACAACAGAGCCTACGGCACATATTAAGTGCTACGCGCTGCTTGCGTAGCACTTTATATCTATTGTTCGTAGTCACATTTTTTTGTGTATACCTATTGAATGTGTATTGAATAGTTATTTTTCGTATTGTGTTCGGAAAAATGTTCTTGCCTAGTGGTAAAAAAGAAACCCAATTATTTTAATGACGTGTCGTTTAGTTAGTTGCAATGTTTCTCTTGTAAAAAACACGTGTCATAACCAGTCTAGTCTCGAGTCCAGTGTTCTAAAGAGTTTTATCAAAAATATAATCTATACTAATAATAGGTCTTTACCTATGAAATTGCCGTTTTGTATGAAAAAAATTAAACGATTTTTTTTCATGTATTTTTTATTTGTATTAATCGAAGTAATCACCCATGCAATCAATGCATCTTTGCCAACGCAGTGGCAGTTTATTGATGCCCTTCTTAAAGAAATCAGCTGGACTCTGAAGAAATCAGCTGGACTCAGGAATGCCTCTGAAGAATTTTTTGCCTCCCGGCAACAAATTCTTCAAAGGCATTTTGGAGGACCGTCTGCTGTGCAGTATGAGGTCGCGCGTTGTCGTACAGGAGCAGCGGAGACGAGCGATTGACCAATGCTGGTTGGAGATGTGCCAGCTTCTCCATCATTGTGTTCAGTTCTTCACAGTACACATCTGCAGTAATGCTCAGCCCGTTTGGTAAGAAGCTGTGATGAATCGCACCGGCGCTGGACCACCAAACAGTGACCATCACTTTTCTAGGGGTAAAATTTCGTTTAGGGCATTTTTTAGGTGCAGAACCAGGATCCAACCAACTTGCTGAGCGCTTGCGGCTATCAAACAGAATCCATTTTTCATCGCAGGTAAAAATGCGGTTCAAAATTCCTTCATTTGTGTGTCTGTTGAGCAGTGCAAAGCACGTCTCGACGCGTACTTCGCGCTGGCGATCATTGAGTTCGTGGGGCACCCATTTGTCAAGCTTTTTTACCTTGCCAATTTGACGCAAATGGACCAATATTGTTTTGACGCTAACGTCGAAAGCTGCTGCTAATTCAGTCGTAGATTGTGTATCATCAGATTTCACAATCGCCTTTAATTCGTCATTGTCGACCAAAGCCTTCGGACGACCGCGAGGATCATTTTTCAGGTCGAAATTTCCAGCACGGAAGCGAGCAAACCAATAACAGGTGGTGCGTTGGTTTGTAGTGTTAGCTCCGTAAACGTCGTTGATATTGCGTGCCGCTTGTGCCGCGTTGCTGCCATGACTGCCTACTCACATTCCATAATTACTCGATTTTTTAACGTATCCATGATGACGAAAAATATTGAAATGCGCTGAAAATGTAACACTAATCAATAAACAAATGACTACTTTTGGAAAAAAAAAACATGTTTTAAAATAAAATTAATTTGAAATTAGAATTATTAGCCAAACAAAAATTATTTTGATTTGAAATGGCCAGTACTGCCGAACGGCAATTTCATAGGTAAAGACCTAATATATAAAAAGGAAATGTTTGATTGTTTGTTTGCATTGAATAGGCTCCGAAACTACTGGACCGATTTGGAAAATTCTTTCACTGTTGGGAAGCTACACTATCTCCGGGTGACATAGGCTACTTTTTATCCCTGTATTCCCACAGGAACGGGAAAACGCGGGTGAAACCGCGGTACGTCTGCTAGTCAAAAATATATACCTATCTACTGACCTCATTGAGCTAACAATGTAAGAAGTTTTCATCGTCTTGAACGACTCGTTGCAATCTACGCCTTTTAGACAATACTGTTAATACAGATATATGTGTCTGCTTACTACCCATAAATAATAATAATAAACTCCACAACTTTCACACAAAGTCATCTAGTTCCAAGCTAAGCAGAGTTTTTGTTATGGGTACTAAACGGCTGATAAACATACTTAGGTATATATTTCTATATTCATACATATTATAGATAAATAACACCCAGACACAGAACAAATGATCGAGCTCATCACTCAATCATTTGTTCTGGGTGGGAATCGAACCCACGACCTCTGGCATAGCAGTCAGGGCCAGTAACTACTAGACCGACAAGCCAGTCGAGATTAAAAAGGATAAGTCAATCTATGGACTGCCTCGTTGGTCTAGTGGTCGCAAGCGCTACTTCTGAGCTTGAGGTCCCGGGTTCGATCCCCGGGTCGGGCAAAGTGTTATTGAATTTTTCCGTCTGGAATTTCCGATTAGCAACCCGGAGTCTGGATTTGTGCCCGATTGATGGCATTGGGCTCACCCCCTTGTACATGGGACTGAAACATAAACAGAACGGGCAAAATGTGGGTGTACTATCAGGTACGACTCTGCCTTTCGGGATTAGGTATAGGCGTGACGTTATGTTATGTTTTATTAAGTCAATCTATTTGTAACAATTTAATCAGAGAATTCGCTGTAACGTCAAAGTTATTGAGTGCTAAAACAACGCGCAAAGCCACTAGAGGACCGCGTGTAATATTATACGAAGAAAAGTTTTGTTTGTTTGTTGAGGATTCAGACAATGAATGCTTATCCGATTAATTTAAAACTTTCACAATCGACTACAGATTATAGTGCTCGGGTATTCCCTTATCTACATCAATGACATTATTATTGCAAAAGCAAACGTACAATAATAGGGTCTTTGACAGAATATGAACAGCAAAATATAATTAGTACAGACGCCAGCACGTCAAGTTACCCCAATGTGTAAAATTTCTTTGATCGTTTTTCAACTTTATGTCAACCAGAATAAGGTTCATATTCAATTGGGAAAATTTGACACATTGGGGTAACTTGATATGCTGGCGTCTGTACATCAGTTACATTATAAAAAATAATACACAAGTATTTTTTTCTTTTTCAAGTAGATAGAAAACTGCTTAGATTAAGCGCATTAAAGTTCAGGAGAGGGGGCTTGTAACGTCATTACATGTAGTATAAACTGTACTGGCTAGTGACGTCATGCGACATTTTGAGTCGATGTATCGCCGTTATTTTTTGATTCCGTGAAAAAAGAAAAAATACCTATGTGTCGAATATTTTCTTATCGTATTAAATTTTTTATTGTTTTAAATATACAACAGGTAGCATATGTCCGTCTTCAGGATATGACCTATAGAAAAAAATAAACAAACTGACAAACACACAGAGTTACTTTCACATTCCTAATATAATTATGGAGCCGTTGCCAGCGGCTTCGTCCTCTACAACTCGAAAAATTTCCGTAAAATATGTGTTAATCTAGGTTATAATTAATCTGTGAACTAAATTTTATCCAAATCCGTTCAGTAGTTTTTGCGTGAAAGAGTAACAAACATCCATCCATCCAAACAAACTTTCACGTTTATAATATTAGTAAGACATTTAGGGACTGACGGGACTGCCTTGTTGGTCGCTACGCTACCGCCGAGCATGAGTTCCCGACTTCGATCCCCAGGTTAGACAAAGCGTTTTAATAACACCAGTGAGTTAGTTGGTTTGTCATTTTTTTTTTTTTTCATCTATATCTATACAAAAGGAAAAGCTGACTGACTGACTGACTGCGTGACTGACAAACGTTCTTTTTATATCGTAGGGAAGCACTAAGAAAGTATTTTGGAACAATCACCAACATAAGGGAGTAAAACGGGGGTACAAAGTAAGTATGAAACTTTGCCGTTATTGAATTAATTCTAATGAAATTCAGTAATGAGGCTCTTTACGAAAAGTCATGAAACACGTACAAAATAATTTTTCGTAAATCATCTCTGATTTTCAAAGTACTTTCGAGAAAATGTAATATTTGGGTTATAAGTTTTTTGGCAATTCAATCCCTAAATGGGTAAAAGAGGGGTACAAGTATATATATACATATAACCTAACCTAACTTACCATACCTATCCTATAGCTAACCTAACTACCGAACCTAACTACCTTACTGCAATGCATTGATTTTGAAAGATACAAAATACATAATTTTAAACTGAAATACTGCGCTGCAGCATTATTTGAGTAGTAGTAGTCAGTAGTAGTAGGAGGTAATCATTTAACTCGATTAGTATAAAATCTATACATAATGTACTACTTTGTCCGGTTGATCAAGTGGTGGCCTACAGCGGTGGATCCGCGCTTGCGTCGCGGCCGTCTGTCTGTCTGTTCGCGATAAACTCAAAAATAACTACGCCGATGCTGTTACTGTGTGGATAGAGTGGTTCTCAAGGAAGTTTTTAGTATATAATTTGTCTAGGTTTTGTATACATTGGCAAAAATAAAATAATATTTGTTGGAGGTAAAAAATAAGCCTAACCGACATCCATGTAGGCGAAGCCGCAGGCACCAGCTAGTTATGTATATAACTAGTGCAATATTTATATTTGATATTCAGACCGGTATTTGTATCCGCGCCCGATTGATGACAACAGGTACGCACCCACTTACTTGGGACTTAAATTATAACTGGTAATAGATGGGTGTATTACAAGTTCACCCCTATCTAATCCTTTTACTAACACCTCTTATAAGTTAGTAATAGAAAATTTACAAAAAAACAAAATATTAACAGAATAAAAAACTTTTTTACAAAAAAAACAACCGACTTCTTAAAAAAAAAACTAACAGGTGAAAAATAACTCCAGTTTCGGAAGTCTGTGGCTTTGGTGGTTTTGTTTTTTTTGTAAAAAAGTTTTTATTTTGTAATTTTTAGTTTCTTTATATGTAAAGAAAGTCTTTCAAAACTTGAAAGAATCATTGAAATTGGATAACAATTGCTAAAGAAGTTCTATCTCTAAACATTAATATGTAGGTACATCTCTGCCGGCTCCTTTTAAAATAGAATGGCGTAATGTTATGTTGTGGAAATACAAAAGCTCAGCATAGACATCTGACTATAGCAAACGCGAATAATTTGCTGTTATGCGTTGAAGAGTTCCGTTGCCTGTCTTCTTCATCAGTTTTTCTTCACCAAATGATACTTTCTAAATGAAAATGCTTGATTTGCTACTAAAAATGTTGAAATCGGTGCATTTGTGCCTATATTTTTTGAGGAGTTCCCTCAATTCCTCAAAGATCCCTCATCAGGTATGAGTTTTGATACAAATGGGACCAATCTGTAAGTATACCCTATCAAACAAAAAAAGAATTTTGAAAATCGGTTCATAAATGACGGAGTACTGAGGTAACAAACCCTAAAAAAAAAAAAAAAAAAAAAAAATACAACCGAATTGAGAACCTCGTCCTTTTTTTTTTGAAGTCGGTTAAAAATAGTCTACTCTTTATTGTACACCGTAAAAACTTACGATTGACAACTTAATTGTTATTTATTTGCATGAGTATTCTGAACCAAGCTTCAACATAATTGACGAAACGTAGGTGTACTAATGGCAAACGTTTGCTGTTGTTTTATTTTTCACTATATGTAAGTATTCGTGCTCAGCTTTATGCTATAAAACCCAAGGAATTTGATTCTTCCATACTAACTTTAACATCTCCCGAAAGCAACTTTGAGGCGTAGTTTTATAAAGTAATAATAATGACAAACTTTATTATTTACTCAGTAAATTATTCGTATAAAGTTTCAAGTATATTAACTCAAGGTATAAGATGTTATACGTACTCGTACGAACAAAATCTTCCTTCCAACCACCCCTTTTTGGTTGATTTTCTAGAAACTCCTCTTCAGTTATCGCCTACATTATTATAGGCCTTTTTTCAGGAATTTCACTTTACTATTCCCATTATTTTCCCTACTGAAGACCAACTTTGGTGTTGAAAATTAGCAATAATGAGTTTGTTAGCTTGGATCCTGGAGATGGTTATTGTTTCAGAGTATGGACGTTATTAGGGACATCTTTGACAGTTGTTGGGGATTTTCCAAAATTAAATATTTTGGTATGGTGATTCTGTCATCGGTGCTTTTTGCCTGGAACAGGGGAGATTCCGGTTTGGACGCTTGACAGGACAGGAGAAGATCAAGGGCGTTCATTTGCATTTGACCTCGCTTGAGATAAGTTAAAAACTTTATCCCAGGTTTTTAAAGGTAAGGTTCTTGTTGTATTAGTGTTTGGGAGTGATCTCTGAGTCCTTCCCAGGTCGTTAAAAGGATATTGTAGTGATCCTGGATATTTATTACAGACCAAGCACGTGTCGAAAGGATATGCGAATGACCTAGACGGACGCGTTCTCCAGCCGGCCGAGTCTTGCAGTCAAGTGTTAGTGTTACTAAACCTTACAGTCATGTGCAATTGATAACGTATTAATTTGTAACTTGAATTCAATAGCAATGTGGCTGCTGCAACTCCGATTCGAGAAAAGGCTACAAATAACTTTAGGGGAAAACATTATTCTCCACCTAAAACGCATTTGTCGCAAGGTCCGGTTTCACCAAGTTACACGAAATGACATGGACGATGTGAACGCTTAAATTTGCTTACCTAAGTTCTGTATTATTAAGATCACATCAAAAAAAAAAACAAAACTTTTATAAAAATACTTTTTACCAGTTTGTTCTTAAACTGGCAAAATGTGTTTTTATGAAAGTCTACAAAAATAGTCAGAAATCAAAATCCTAAATTCATTTATTCAAATCTGGCTGAAACTCAGCAGTTTTTGAACGTCAACATTTTCATTAAACAGTTCCCCAGAAAACCCGTCCTTCGCCACAACCTCGTGTTTTTGCTGAGAAGAAGAAGTGGCTGAACATCTACCCAGCAACACGGCTGTGTGATCTATATGTTGAAAACGGTTGAAATTGCGATTTTGTGTCAACTTTATGCCTTTTTTCTATGAAGCCATATTTCATAAATCATGTTTCTGACTTCACCAGTCTATTAGCCTGTACAACATTAATAGAAATAAACGGGTTTTTTTAATAGATTTTTAATTATATTACGTTTCAGAAGATTAGATGTTCACAGTGAGATACTGTAACGGTTATTGATTAAAACATAAATGTAATCAATTTAAGATTATTCAAATGATGACAAATTACAGTTAGATAGATTACAGTTAGATTAGATGCCAGATGTTTTTTAAACGTCACTGAATCCGGGGTTCATCCAACAGGCAAGCATGGCATGTCATTATGTCTACCTGTGACCATGAACATAACCCTTTAGGGACAAACTCTGCCTATCCCAGGCGGAAGGCTAAGTTACAATCCGATCGTCAACCATTAGCTTATGCAACGCAAATACTTCCCTGAACATCCAAGATTACCTGCTGCGGTACCTGCATCACCTAACTAACTTCAACACCATTATCTTCATATAGGTATTGTCACAGGGAGAAACTTCATTGATTGCACCATTAACTAAGATGAAGGGTCTGATTAAACTTGGGTAATTATTTATTTTCAAAACTCTGTAGCTACCAAAGTTGCCGGAGATCAATTTTGTGTACGTGATAGGTGAGCTACTTTCGAAGTCTCGACGACATTGTTACCTTAAGGTAATCTTAACAGCGAGTACCAATTTGATTTGTTTTGAGTTACGTTAATTTGGTATTTCTATAATATTATTTTGATCACTTGATATTTTATACAGGGTATAAAAAGACCTATCGCATAGCCCATAACTACACATTCTATACCAAATGTTATGGTTATACTTGTTAGGACTGTACTTATAGGATTAAGCTGGTCGGGGAAGATGGGCCAATAAAACGATATATTAATAATTGTTATTACTGTTTACTAACCATTAATACACACATTTAAAAACTTACTAAAATAACACGTCTGCTCTTTATCACAACGCTGACACATGTGTAACATTGACCAAAAATATTGCTGGGTTTTTTTTTCGATCTTTAAAAATGAAATGTTTTTTATTGCGCGCAATGAAAAGCGCACACTTGTTTTGTATCCATTGCATTTTCGTTACTTCAAATGCGTTATTTGTTTTGAAAAATCGATAAATTTGGTAATGTTTGTTCGGGAGAAAGTTTACTAAAAAAAATATTTCACTTCAATATCTCCAGACCCAGGGAAATCCCAGGTATGGTCTAGAAGAAAAAAAATATCTCAGTGATGGGTAAAATATATAGTGTTCGTTTACGTAAAGGATCGTCTTACACCCTGTATAGTCAAATTGCGTGGCTGAAAGGAGACACCTACGAAGTGTCTGAAAAAAAATTACAACTAGTGGGTTAAGTCCCATGTAATAGGGGGCGAGCCTATTGGCATCAATCGGGCACAAATCCAGACAGCAAATAGTGATACGAATTCTGAGTTTTTTGTCAGCCCCTCGCTACTACCGGATAGGTAGGTACTGGATTTTGGAGGTCAGATTAGGTAGTCGCTCATTGGGAAACCTTGGTCGTTTGCAGCAACGGGTAAAACTGGTAGCCGACCTCAACATGTTAGGAAAAGATTAGGCAGATGTAGAAGTGATATTTTATAAGTAAGTACAAACTTGTGAGGTACGTTCACTTTAGTTACTTAAAATATATTTAAACTTAATTATAATTATGTTGGGTAGTTGACTTTCCTTCTGAACAAACAAAACAAATAAAGTCTAATACCGGTCGGCTACACTCATGTTTAAAAAAAATTAAACTATTAGGTACACATTATTTCAAGGAAAAGAGGTTATTGCAACGTACTAATAAGTATCAGCAAATCCTTTCACGTTTAAAGTATGACAAACCCTAAATAATGTCAGAAATGCGTAATGACATTATTTCCTCGTAAGTGACCAAAGTTATCATTATGATAATCATAATCAACAGTTCTACACTGCAAACACAATATGAGATAAAAACCCATTTAATCAAGCAATCGATGTTCGATTGCATTAGCAGAGCAGTTCAAATGATTTTTAATCTAATGGCGAGTTTACATTAAATCAAAATAACTAAATGTATCGCCAGCATTTGCTATAACCAAGTTCGCCTGTTCGTGGCCGGTTCACATTAAGTTGGTGACCATCGATTTCTACGGTCCAATATAGCTAGAATTTCATACACCGACAGACAGCAAGATTTCACAAGTGTATTCTTGTTAAAAAAATATACCTATTATGTGGTATTGTGGTAAATGAAAGACATCTGCTCTGGCTACCGCCTCAATTTATTCGTGTTCACATAGATTGAGCATTCGCGATCTTGATATATTTTTAACTAATACCAAATAAGCTGTGGTTGTAACCACAGCTTATTTGGTTTGGCACTTACAGACAATATTACTAATTATGCTTAGGTACTTTGATTCATTTATTTAGGGATGAAACACAGACATGTTATTCCTACGCTACTTATAATAATAGCACTGAATGCACTATCAATACCATTATCCACTGATCACTTATAATTAATTATTATGCTACGTGAGTACAATACAGCTAGTTATAAAAGAAAGAGAAGCAAAAAAAAACAAAAAAAATATTAAATTAGGACAAAATTAAGATGTTCGTGTAGATTCGACTACAAGTAAGTACTCTAAATTTGTTAGCAGAGAGGTTAAAATATATATTATGATCTATGCTCTCAAACTTGTCGTTGTAAGAATCCACAAGTTGACGCAGAGGAGCGCGCACTACACACCAAAGCCGCCGACCCGCCGACACAGCCCGCCGACACGTCGGCGGCTTGCCGGCGGCTAGCGTACGCAAGCGCTCAGTTGCCCGGCATTTGAGCTGTAGTGACGTACAGCTAAATAAGTTTCTGATGTCGAGCCGCTGACACGCCGCCGGCAAAGTTTTACGACTTGCAATGACTGAAGCCGCCAACCTAGCCCGCCGGCAAATGTCGCCAACATATGCCGCCGCTTTGGTGTGTAGAGCGCTTTAGAGTGACTTTTTTGGCTGATATTCGTTGTCAGTAAACGATATGGACGCGCTCGTCTACGCACTACTGTTCTCGGAACAAGGTAACACATTTTATTCGATATATCAGAGCAATTATATTTGTTATGGATAATAGCGTGTAGAAACATATTGCCCCAAGAAGCAGCCTTCTGGATTCTAAGGAAAGCAGATTATAATTATTTAACAACTTATTATATAGGGTTTGGCTGTGACTACATCTCCAATGCATGGCTCGCAGGAACTTTCGTTGTTCCATTTCGATTGAGTTAACATACTTTTTATAGTAGGGGTTCCATATCACAGTAGCAAACTCCAGACATAGCCTAGCTAAAGAAATAAACAAATTTCTGTAAGTTGATGAGCGTCTAAAATCTCTACGGTCATAACAAAACGGTACGTACATTCTAAGCGCGTTGTAGATGATAGTGTCTGTGTGCATGTTTAAATAAAGTTTTGAGTCCAATACCACCCCGAAGTCCCACAGTGAATACATTCTATTTAGTTTTGCGTTAGATAAATAACAGTTATAAAGATGTTTTTTTTTTGGTAAAAGTTATAGCGTTACATTTAGGTAAGCTCAGTATAAGTTTATTTGTGTTGCAATAAGTAGAAAATCTATTTAAGTCACTTTGAAGTAATACACAATCTTCAATATTTTGTATAGTTTTGTAAATTTTTAACACACTATACAAACTAAAATACCAAGCCTAAATCACAAATTAAACGTTAAATCTGATTTCAGAATCTATTTATCATCGTTTGAAATGTCAAAATGTAGGGGTGCTAGGCACGGTAACTGGCAGCTGCCGCCCGTCCAGCGTCGGTGTAGTACTCGCTTGGTATGTGCGTGATATTGACACGATGCGCGTGAGTGCTTCATTCGGAACCAAAGAGATTTAAAATACTAAGGAGAAGACATACGAAGAAATGTTATAGAAAATCTGTGATCCCATGTCTCAGTAACGCCATCTAGAATAATATAGCAAATATATAAATTAAACTCATAGACTTGTGTCCACTAAGACCCAAGTATCGGACGAAAATTTTCGTTTGTGATGTTCCGTCTATAGTTTTTAAGTATTGAATGTCTTTGTTCGGAACAAAGGTCGGCGAGGGTGCCGTGTAACACGGAGTGTGTCGGAACAAAGGTCGGCGAGCGTGGCCGTGTAACACGGAGTGTGTCGGAACAAAGGTCGGCGAACGTGGCCGTGTAACACGGAGTGTGTCGGAACAAAGGTCGGCGAGCGTGGCCGTGTAACACGGAGTGTGTCGGAACAAAGGTCGGCGAGCGTGGCCGTGTAACACGGAGTGTGTCGGAACAAAGGTCGGCGAGCGTGGCCGTGTAACACGGAGTGTGTCGGAACAAAGGTCGGCGAGCGTGGTCGTGTAACACGGAGTGTGTCGGAACAAAGGTCGGCGAGCGTGGCCGTGTAACACGAAGTGTGTCGGAACAAAGGTCGGCGAGCGTGGTCGTGTAACACGGACTGTGTCGGAACAAAGGTCGGCGAACGTGGTCGTGTAACACGGACTGTGTCGGAACAAAGGTCGGCGAACGTGGTCGTGTAACACGGACTGTGTCGGAACAAAGGTCGGCGAACGTGGTCGTGTAACACGGACTGTGTCGGAACAAAGGTCGGCGAACGTGGTCGTGTAACACGGACTGTGTAAATAGCGTGAGCTAGGCACAGTCAGTCAACCAGCTCGATGCAGCTAAACTCGTCCTTCAGCTCGCAGAATGACGGCCTCTCCTCAGGCGACTGGCGCCAGCACAGTCGCATCACCTGCACCATACAATCATTTACTCACAACTACATAGGTATACTGAATGCCAATTCAATTACTCATATCGAACTTGCTTACCTGACCCCAAGTTGCTTTCCCTTCAATTTTGTATCTTAGCGTGTCGGTAAATTCGCAGGCAATCCAAACTGAGTCGGGCCTAAAGGTTTGAGTACCTATATTAATACTAAGAGCAGCTTGATACTCACATTGTATATTTCGTCGAGACAGCCCGTGGGTTTTTCCAGTAACATACCCCCCAGAATCATGTCCGCTACTTCAGAGTTCTTCATCCTCCCATAAGGTACTTTTCCACAGGTAAATACTTCCCACATAAGCACACCTAGAATTAAGAATTACCGGATATATGTTGATCAAATAAATATTGGTACCTAATTGGTCTTTACCTTACAGGATTTAGGAAACCTCAGTACTAATTTGTTTACAAAGGGACAACACTTAACATTAGGTATTCTATATTAATAAGCAGCAATAACCCAATGGCTAAGGCCTGGCGATCGAGAGGATATGAGTTTGATTCCCACCCATTGCACTATTGACGAGAACCCACTCCAGACAGAAGTTCATTTAGCTTAGTTGGAGGGGTTAACAAAACTACCTACTAGTAATGTGCAACTCACATTGCCAGTAAGCTTTTACTGACAGTGAAAATACTAAACACCTAGCTAACCGAAAGCCCAGACATCTGATTTGGAGGAAAAACGCCAAAATTCTAGCAGTACGGGCGGCGCCCACTTGATTTGAAACTTGGTTCCGTCGGGACTTGTTTCCTGGTCACCCAACGGGTACCGCAACCGACCGAAGTGTGCCACCTGCAATTACAAATACTTATTAGTATTTTCTAATCATGTGGATGTCATGTGTGTGTACATACACACCCATACATCTTACACAAACACTTGTAAAAGTGTGTTTGTGTGTGAGTGTGGTGTCATGTAGGTATGTTTGTGTGTGTGTTTTTTTTCATATTTTTATTCTCATTAGTTTTTTTTAAACTAAAGATTAGCAGTAATTAAATGTAAGATTTATCACGCAAGGCGCTAGAACTGTTGTTTGCTTATGTGTCGCAATTTTTAAACAATATGTTGGTGATCATTGAATATGAAGTGGAAAATTTGTTGCAAAATGATTAAGTAGGTACAATAAAAACAGTTCATACAGTTTTGAATAGACTAGTTGACTTAATTTTAGTTTTTAGTCCCTCATCTACACACATCAAAAGTGTCTAGGGATCAACATATATTTTTGCAATAACTTTTCTCCTGATTGATATTAATTAAAATTTTCTTTAAGGATTCATCAAATAAAGTGTTTTCGTTTGTCACAGTAACGATAAACCAAGTCACCTTTGCATTAATAAAGAAATTTGCCATTTTCCTAATAAAGGGATTTTTGACATTTGAACCACTAACATTAAAGTTCGAAAAAAAGACTGAAATAACAGTTTTCTTTAAAATTTTATTGGGTAACTTAAACAAAATAATCCGTGTTTCTACCGCGAACACTAACAACACAAGAACATAGGTTTGGCATACTCAAAATGAGTTCATCCAAATCACGCTGTGGAATGGCCGCCCATGTTCGTTGCAACAACAAAAAAAGGTCTTCTTGCGACTAGATACCCTCCATATTCGGCAGAGCTCTTCTCTGTAGCATATCCCATGCATGCTCAATCGGGTTCAAGTCTGGCGACTGAGCAGGCCAGGGCAGGACATTGATGTCAGCTGCGGCGAGAGTCTGTCTTACAACTCTTGCGGTGTGCGGTCGTGCATTATCATGCATTAACTGAAAAATAAGGGACCGATTTGCACTTGTAGAGGAACGATGACGTCTGATACAATCGTCTCAGCATAAATTTGAGCGTTGAGGTTGCCTCTGATCCAAATCAACTCAGTTCTTCCGCCGATCCAAATACCCGCCCATACCATGATGGTTCCACCACTATAAGGATGGACTTCCTGGCAGGATTTTAATCGCTGTTGGCGTCCAGGGGTTCTCCAGTGTCGTATACGTCTTGTATCCGGTCTCATACCAAAACGAGACTCATCAGAAAAGCACACGAAACGCCATTGTTCTTCTGCCCAATTTCTGTGTTCAAGAGCCCATTGATATCGAATCCTACGATTGTGCATTGCTATAGGTGGTACCCGTAGCGGTCTTCGGGAATGAAGGTTCACTTCATGCAAGCGGTTTCTGACTGTTTGGTCGCTAATTAAGTTCCCTGAAGAGTGATGAAGCCTCACGGCTAACATCATGGCGGTTATTGTTGGAGCTCTTCGAGTTAAGATTTGAATGTATCGGTCTTGTCTCCGTGTGGTGCAGCGATACCGTCCTCCATGGCGCTCAGCCACGGTACCAGTGCTTCAGTAACGTGTCCAAAGTCGACTGATAACACTCTGACTTGTATTCAGAGCTAAAGCCACAGTACGTTGCCGGGAACCAGCTTCTATCATTCCCACGGCTCTGAGCATTTCTTCCCTGCTTAAATGACGTCGCCGCTCCATAATAACGTTGGTTTTAATCAGTAGTAGGGAAACAGTAGCCCTAATAATGTCTTCAATGCGTTGTATGTTTTTATAGGGAAAATATTGACAGCTGATTTTCATCTTTTACTCGAATTTGATTCACAGTTCCTGATTCAAATTATGAAATGCACCAAAAAGGATCCATATAAATTTATAAAATCATAAATTTATTACAAAGCCACATCTCAATCTCAAGAAATCCGCATAAAAATGCTTGATCCCTAGACACTTTTGATGTGTGTAGATTACAAGAAAATATTCGACACACATATTTTTCTTCTAGAAAACGTAATCAAACAATCCTACACAGTTTATACCGAATAATGACGTTACAAGCCCCCTCTCCTCAACTTTAATGCGCTTGATCTAGGAAGTTTTCCATCAATTTGAAAAATTAAAAAATTGCTTACCTATGAAATAATACATACAGTATTTTTTTTGCTTTAAACTTTCTAATCCAACTGATGAACTTATTGTAATATTCTGGTACCTATTCATATTTTGTTAACATGTCTATTGTCTAGCAAGTTTCAGTCCAACCAATAGAAAATCAAGATTATAGTGTGTATTTTGTTTAATATGCCTTAGTTTCAAATTCTCATGTTAAGAATCGGTCTAGCCGTTTCGAAGGATATCGGTAACACGCACTGTGAAACGAGAATTTTATATTATATTAGATTATGTCGCATTCGGTCATAAGCTACTAAAACGGAACGCGCACCGACTGCAACAGTGCCATTAATCACCCTGTGAGTCTGTCATTCCATACTAATGCTGGAATAAAATTGGCATTGACAGTTTACTTCACTAAAGTTTTGACGAGGTGATTTTTACTGAATCGACAGACTTTGAACTTAGTTCACAAAGTTCAGATCGATAGCGCTTGAATGAGTCTTGGCGTCTATGAACTGGGAAGAGCGCTGTCAAGCGGTGGGTGTAGTCGGTGTAGCTGGAGCCCTATTTACTCCCAGAAGGCCCCTCATCGAATTTTTGCACGGCACCCTACATCTGCCCACACGATGTCTGAAGATAGGAGCGCCCCAAAACCTGGCCCTACGGCAAATTATACTTAAACTTCAGTACATACCTTCACAACCTTCTCGTCTCCGACAAAACAACTTCTTGCGGCTAAATCTTGATGAATATAATTGTGTCTTTCTAAATATTCCATTCCATTGCAAACCTGAAATAAATCCATTTGATAACATCGAGCCAGTACTATCAAAGTAGGGATTGCAATTCTTAATTAAAAGTCCCACCGAGTTCTATGCGAAAAACAACGGTTGTTTATTTGTCTATGATGTCAAACCTAATGCCTATCATTCGTTTCTTCCATGTCCATCACTTGGCCAAAGTTTCCTCAGCAGTTGGGCATTTCCCATTAAAGTTTAATTTACATTAATTATTAGTTAGAGAGAATTGTAAAACTGTGTTTTTTTACAAGAAGCACAGGACCGGACGATGTGGGGACGGTGGATCTTATTCAGCTCTATAATTGGTGTCACGCAATGACAGACTGGCTTACTTGTATGCACATATCGAGTAGTACGGAGGGTTCGAGCTGGTCCGAGGAGGTTTTTCGCAGGTAGTTTTCCAAGGAACCGTACCGCATGTACTCCGTCACTATGTAGATCGGCCGGTCCTTCGAACACACGCCATACAGCTGTACCAGGTTTTGATGTTGAAGTTTGCTGAAATAGGTCAGGTTCAGTTTTGTACCGGACAGCAATTATTACTGATTATGCTTACACTTATTACCTAATATCATGCTCGTAAGGTAAAATGTCTTTTCACTAAAAGCTCAAAAAAGGCCCCCGATGTTTCCCAATAAGTATCTTGGGACTTTTAATAAGGACCGCATTTAATGGCCCCATTTTTAAAGAAGAAAAAAATGGCCTCAATAGGTAAATAAGGATACTCTGTCAATACAAAAGGAAGAAAAAGACTAAACTATACTTACTCCTTAGCCATTTCAAAAGTTAAATCCTCCTCGGACATAATACCGTCCTTCATAATCCTGACGGCGGTGTCGATGCGGCCGCGCCATTTTCCGTGCCGCACCACTCCAAAGTGACCCGCACCCAACTCTTCTAGCAACACAAGCTCCGATGGATCGATCTCCCATTTGTCTGGAGGAAGAAGTTTAGCATTTTTAACAGGGTAGTTACAAAAATGCAGATGTAGCTAGAATCAGTGCATTTTATTAACAGTTACCTAGCTTAAAATAACCAAGTAGTCGTAGGTAAGTATAACCTCATTAAGGTACAGCTTCACTTTCTAACCAGGATAAAAAAATTCAAGAAATTCTCGGATGAAACGCGTACGATAAAGATACAAGACCTCTTTAGTCCTCTTATTATCGTCATATTTAATATTTAGCGCTTGATCATAATCTTATTTTGAATACACGATGAATTAGACATTTCGTTCAATTAAAACTGCATAGGTACAGACGCCAGCACATCTAGCTACCCCAAACTGACCAATTATCCCAATACTTAGAACATGAACTTTATTCTGTTTTTTGAGAGAGAGGTTAGGTAATCTCAGGGAAACCAAGTCAGTTTATGGTTGTAAAAGTTTATTCAGTAGGTTCTATAAAGCCTAACATTAAATTTATAGTATTTCGCCTAACAATATTCGAAGCACAGGTACAATAGCGGTTGGGAACACGTTCGTAAGCGACGCGCGTGGGCAACGGACTAGCGGGCGGACTGTCGCGCCACACTCAAACCGGTAACGGACAGAGGCGCGAAAAAGATAGTCCGCGTCTTATTCATTAAAACGACGCGGCAAACGACCGCGGGACGCTCGTATTGGTCGAAACGGATGAGTCATAGAGGTGTGGTGGTTTACTATAGTTTTTAATAAATTTTAAAAACAATTATCACATCACACATTAGGGTAGCTAGATGTGCTGGCCTATGTACAGAAAGGCACAAAAAGTAAATTAGAAGCATATGTGGACTTAAACAAACTGATTCATGTAGATCAGTTTTCAAAAGATTGAAAATCTTATATTTGAAAATAAATATAAAGAGGAATGATATAATGATTTCATACAAATAAAAAAAATTAAAATTAATTAATTAAATAATTAAAAATTAAAAAAAAATTATAAAATTTTAATTTTTTTTTTTTAATTATTTTTTTAATTTTATTAAATTAATTAATTTTTCTAATTTTGGAAGTCTGTGACTTTGGTGATTTTGTCTCATTCATGATTGGCCACCGACTTCCGAATTTAGAGTTATTTTACACCGGTTAGTGTTTTTTTGAAGTCGGTTGTATTTTTTGTAAAAAGTTTTTATTGTACAATTTTCAGTTTTTATTTTTATGTAGATGATTTATTATTTTCCATTTCTTTCAATATACCATACAAAGAAATAAACAGATTTCGATGAAATCAAAAAGAAAATTTCATGAACAAAAATGTTCATAAATTGAAAACTACCAAACCAAACTATGTAAATATTTTATAAGACCAAAATGCAACTATTTCACATCAAACTAAAAAAGAATCACGTAAATCGGTACATAAATCACAGCGTGATCGGTGCATATGCATACACAAAAGTGTTCAAAGATAAATAAAATTTTCATAAAAATATTTATAAAATGAAAACTACCGGGCCAAACTATATTAAATTTTTATGGGACCAAATGGCAACTATCCTGCATCGAACAAAAAAAGAATCACGTAAATCGGACCATTAATCTCGGAGTAAACGGTGTACATACACCGTACAACCTCCTCCTGAAGTCGGTTAAAAAGTAGAGTGCTTAACACAAGTGAAAGACATCAATTCCAACTTGGACTATAGCCGCCCTCGTTTCGCTCTGGCGTCTCGTATGGGAACTGGTTCAATTCAAATAACCCAGAAAAAAAACAATAAGAATTGAAATGTAGGTAGATGTGGATATGTCATCTTCTATCGAATACAGACATTTCGCCAATAGGAATGCTTTGAGTCTTGACTTAAATGAGCTTTTTTAAATAAATTATGCTTTTTCAGTCGATTCTATAAGAGTATAATATACCATTTTAAGGTGTTTTAAGTCTATTACGTCCCTAAGACTGCGTAAGTCATAACACGCTGAGGAAATATACGAATCAATGGCTTGCAATTCTCTTTTCCAATTTAAATATCGGTCAATGTATATCCCTGGAAACATTACTTCATTTAACTATGTCAATTTTAACTTCATTAAGTGTGACCATCATGTTGTCTTTATTACGAGCTGTTGTACTAGATAACATTATATTGGTTTTGTCAGTGTTAATTAAAAGCTTGTTACTTCCAAACCAAGATAAAAAACTGTCAAAAATTCATTACCTTTAGCGGAAAGCTCCTCTATGTCGTTAGCTTCAACTGTTGCGTTGGTGTCATCTGCAAAAACGGTCAGCTGTTTATATTATTAACAAATCTCGCTGGGGTACGCCCGCTACTATATCTTGCATAGAAGATTTATTGCAGTTACTATTTCCATTAGCTTACATACTACAAATATCAACATACATTTTCCTGTTTCTTAAAAACGAAGAGAAAAGTTGTAAAGTTTTGCCTCTCACACCATAATGCTCCAATTTTGCAATGAGTAATTTGTGGTCAATTGTATCAAAGGCTGAGCTTAAATCAAGGAAAATGCCAGCTACCCCCTTCTTCCTATTCAATTTACTAATAATATCTTCCAATATAATGTGTCTAAAGCGTCCCCTGTTCCGATTCCTTTCGACCCTCGTGTAACAATTTACTATTCTCATAAAGCAAGTGACCTTAGGGTGGCAAAACCATTGCGAGACCCACCACGCGGAAAGCAATTAAAGTAAGTAAGTTCTATTGTAACTATTATAAACATTTTACATAAGAGCCGCGAGATTGCGAAAAGCAACGCATGGCTAGATAGAAGTGACTTTTTTCGTAAGGCGTGTACCACGAGAATAGTGCCATAATTAACTTCATTATCTAGTCTGAATTTTATTCAAGTGTTGCTGCTATTTATCAGGTCCCAAGCCCGATAGCACTCGGACCAGGGGATCGTCCCGGGTCCTGCTTGGGACCTATGATGATGTCAGGGAAAGCTTTATTAAGTTTTGCCATCAGAAACTTCTCAGTAGCAGCCCGAAATCTGAAGATTAGTGCCTGATTGATGGCAAAAGGCTCACCCCTCATTGTATGGTACTTAAACATGACCGGTGAAATGTGGGTGTGATTTTTACACCTCGGCCTAACCCTTCGAAGGTTACAGGCATGTTGTTATGGTGTTATCTATTCTGAATATCAAATTACCTATTTAGAAACTATCTGCTTGACCAATTGAAATAAAACCATCATCATCAAATACAAAATAATCTACATCCGATTCAAATATAGCGACTTACCCAATGTTTGAAGAGAAGACATTTTCAAAACCAAATATTTTTTAAACGAACAGCGCGGATGTGACTCTCAGATAGTTGACACGACTGCACCATAATATTTGATAAACTGCTACAGCATAAGTTTGATATGCCATTTATATGTACTGAATCGGTGTCCAACAAGTCACTCGTTCAACCAAATAAACTTTTTAAATTTCCTCTGGTGATTAATGACAGGAAATTAGCATGGTTAACCTTCTAATATATAGGAAATTCTCCTGTCACAGTGTTTGTCACCAGACTCTTCCCGAACGGCTTGACCGAAGTTTATGGAATTTTGTGTGCATATTCAGTAGGTCTGAGAATAGGTGGTAAACTTAAAAAAAGGGGGAAGGATGTTGACACTCTGGGAAATAAACAGCACTATTTTTGCGGGCTGACTTGGAGTAGATATCTGCTTCATCTTACTAAGGATCACAACATTCAAGCACTTAAGCGATTTGTATACGGAAATTAAATTTAGAAATGTAGCTTCCATGTGAAGGTGCAAGGATTCATCACTGTACTTTACAAGTTTATTAATTGGAAGCCATCAATATGATTTATTTGCCTCAATAATATTACATAGGTACACTTAAAGTTCTCACAAGTAAAGTTACAGTGCCTCCATGGTGAAAAGGGGTGTGTAATGTTTGGCATAATAACAAATGCTCTAATTTCACTTGAACTAACGTTCACATGACATAATTTTCATATGACATAATATCAAATGACATAAATTCATATGACCTAATGTTTCACATCATATAATATTCATTTAACATAATAACATTTAGTATAACGTTCATTTTGTATAATTTTCAATATGTATAATATTCTTTTAATATAACGTTCATTTGACCTAATTTTCATATTTACTCATTTTCTGCCCAAAATATGTAGTGAATAAGTAAATATCAGAAAACATCATACTGTAATAACCTCACCTCACCTAACCTAAATGATTCACCAACAATAGAAGCCATCTGGCGCTTGGCGGCCGCTGCCGCGGCACGCTCGCTACGCTCGCTCGCCCTTGCGCACTAATGGTCTTGGTTCTAACCTAACCTAACCAACATGATTCACCAACAATAGAAGCCATCTGGCGCTTGGCGGCCGCTGCCGCGGCACGCTCGCTTCGCTCGCTCGCCTTCGCGCGCTAATGGTCATGGTTCTAACCTAACCTAACCCACATGATTCTCCAAATATAGCAGGGATCTGTCGCTTGGCGGCCGCTGCCGCGGCACGCTCGCTTCGCTCGCTCGCCTTCGCGCGCTAATGGTCATGGTTCTAACCTAACCTAACCAACATGATTCACCAACAATAGAAGCCATCTGGCGCTTGGCGGCCGCTGCCGCGGCACGCTCGCTTCGCTCGCTCGCCTTCGCGCGCTAATGGTCATGGTTCTAACCTAACCTAACCCATATGATTCTCCAACAATAGAAGGGATCTGGCGCTTGGCGGCCGCTGCCGCGGCACACTCGCTTCGCTCGCTCGCCTTCGCGCGTTAAAGTTACTTAGAGATTATGAATATTATAGTAAATGAATAATATGCTAAATGAATATTATGTGAAATGTGCATTATAGGAAATGTTCATTATGTCATATGAAATTAGGTAAAATGAAATTATATCAACAATTCATTATGTCAACTGATCGTTATGTTAAACAAAATTATGTTAACTGAAATTATGTCAAGTGAACGTTAGATATTTTGTTATTATGACAATCGTTACACACCCGGTGAAAAGGCAGTAGGCACGTATAAAAAAATTGAGCAAGCGGAGCGAGCTCGAAAATCTTCACCTCAGATAGGTTTTATAGAAGGCAATCTCTATGAATTTGGCGTCCTAAGCGATGGCCTAAGCACATGCGGCATTGAAGTTTTTGGCCATTTTTTCTCTGATTCCACATTATATTTCAAATCTCATTTTATATTTTTGGAGTCTTATATTGAGCAGTATGGTCATCCTGAACCTTACCCAATCCCCTCCTCTCCTTCTGGATTAGGACCCCACAATATGTTAATCTTATTTTCTAATATTTAGGTAGGTACCTATACTCAGCTCGAGACCCGCGACTAATAAATGACAACGTATACCTAAATGTTTTGATAATATTTTGATTTGGTTTACAGGAAAACAATAACAGAAATTAAATGAATCATCATTTTGTTGTGTTACATGTAAAGGGAAAAACTGATCAAGTGTTTTCAAAATTTATTGTTTGTAATGCTTATACATTTAATATTTAAATTGATATAAACAAAACGTCACGCTTTTTAGCCCCGAAGGGCTAGGCAAAGGTAGTAGATAGGTACACCCACATTTCGCCAGTATGTTTAGGTCCTATGTAATAGGGGGCGAGCCTATTGCTGTCAATTGGGTAAAAATCAAATTTCACTTGGAACACCACAATAACACTTTTCCCGACCCGGGGATCGAACCCGGGGCCTCATGCTTAGTAGTAGCGCTTGCGACCACTAAACCGACGAGGCAGTCTTATATTCATACTAGCTGTACCCTGCCACGCTTCGCTGTGGCACATTGTGATTGAATGGTTAAAAAAAAAAGAAAAAATTACGTGTGGTACTCGGAGACTGCCGCGGTAAAGCTATTGCATAGCATTTTTTATCAACTCCTCTCCTCTCCCGCTCCTCATTCCTCTCCTCCCCCCTCCCACTCCCTCCCTCTCCCCCACACCTACAACGCCCCTCCCCTCACCCCTCCCTCACTTTTCCCTCCCTTACCCTCCCCCTCCGTCCCCTCTCACAATACCCCCTTCCCTCTCCCACAATCTCCCCCTCCCCCTCCCCTCCCCACTATCACCACTGTGCCTGTGTTAGGTTATTTTCGTTACGGAATTTCTGTATTCGGTTTCCACTACCCTATAGTATAATGTACTCTATGGTTTCCACGCTCAAGACCCGCGATAGAAGCTATGCAATAGCTTAAAAACAAAAAAAACATCCTTGATGCGGATTATATATCATGCTAAAATTTCAGCTCGATCGGTGCAGAACTTTGTGAGTTTTTGAAGCGTACACAAACCACCATAACATTTTTATACATATACTGGTAAATAATTGATGTTATCGAGCGGAATAGAAAATGATAAAATTATGAAAATGACTATTAAAAAGCAAGGGTTGGTGATAAAAAAGTGCAAATTTAGAATTGTATGTGTTTTTTGATGCCACATAATAAAAAAATAAAAATAAAAAATGAATATCAAAAAAATAAAAAATAAAAATTGGGGTGAACACCCCTTATCACTTAGAGGTTAGAAAAATAGATAGTAGCCGATTCTCAGGCTTACTGAACATGCATAAAAAAATTCATGAGAATCGGTCAAGCCGTTTCGGAGGAGTATGGGAACGAACATTGTGACACGAGAATTTTATAAATAAGATTAATTATTATAAGGGAGGTAGGTACCTATTTCAGTATTAAAAATAACACTGATTAGGTGGTAAGCAATTGCTAAAGGTACCTAATTAGGTACAGCAAATTTGTTCGATCTTCAACGCTCTTTTATACATAGATACATTCATACCTATGTGTTTCCTTATACGAAGAGTTACGTAAATTGACCTGCAAAACAACAAATAATTAATAATAAAAAAAATAATAATACTTAATCATTATATTTTTTGTAAATTTCTCATGAAAGTGTCAAAGCGTAGGCAGCTTAAGTAGCGGCGTTGCTACGTGCAGGCGCTTCAACAGAGACTATAAGACCACAGTCTAAAAACATATTAATATTTATACTGTGCTAAGACTGAAGGCACAATTTAGTGCTACGCGCTGCTTGTGTAGCGCTTATCTATTGTTCGTAGTCGCACTTTTTTGGTAATAACATACCTATTAAACGTGTGTAATTATAATAATTATTTTAATTTACCTATTGCGTACCTACGTACAAAAAAAAAATGCCAATTTTCTCTTTTTTCATCATTAACAACCTAAAACTTTCTTCTAACTTAACCTATTCCAATCAGGGTTCTCTAAAGGGCTTATTACACTATCTGATTTGTTTTGGACAGATTGGATCCGAGTTATAGTAGGTACCGACCGCTTGATTGCTTCCTAACTAGGATCCTAGTTAGAATGCTACAAAAATCATATAATAAGCCCTTAAATCACACATCATCTGGAGACCTTTATGAAGGAAGAATTTTTGCCGACCGGGTTTTGCGTACCTATCGGCGTTTTCGCGGATGGCTATACTTATGACACCACGACTCGGCGCATTGCGTTGCCGGCCTAACGTGTTTTTATTTTATTATGATTTTGAATGTAGGATTAGTTTATTATTAAATAAGATTATAATGTGTAGGTATTTTGTTTATGGACCTTAGTTGCCTGATAATAAAGAATTATTTTTATTATTAAATCCCGAGCTCGCTTTAGCATCCTAAATTATCCTAGTAACAGTAGTACCTAACTTATGTAGATATTTATTAAGGAAAAACAAACAATTAAATTATACAATACCTACATTTATAAAATTAAATGTGACAATTAATAAGTAGGTAAGGAAGGCGTATAGGGTAGCTTAATGTACAAAATGTTTTAGGCACCTAATATTATAGATTTACTAATAAATTATAGTGTCAACTTACAACACCCACGTGTCTACGCGCGTTGCCTGCCACACGCGCGTAGAAACGTGGGTGGGCTCTGTGGGAACGCAACGGTCCTGTCGCGGGTACCCGTCGCGGTGACCGGATTATTTTATTTTACGCTGTGTTGCAGGCAATCCGTCGCACGGTGCGGGGCCCGCCTCACCGTTACGGACGCCCGCGCGGGGACCTGCGACGGAGCACTTTTGCATGAAACCGTGCGGGTGCCCTTTAATTTAACGTAGTTTCAGGCCTTAGGCAATCTATTCTATGTATAGGTACCTAATATTAGGTAGGACATAACTTGGAAACGTTCATGGGTGACAAGTTGACAACATGTATGGCAAAATATACCAATCATTGGAAAATATACGATTGGGCCCTATGTTTTTTTTACTATAAGTACGTCGATACCTAGTTAAAACTATTATTACTATCATATTTTTATCTCTGAGTTTTGATAAAAATGATAAATGATCGCTATTGATTCGCCTATGATAATGTACCTACGATGTAATCTTCGTTTCTGCCATGCGGGGTATCAACAATCCATACTATCCCGGGGCAGAAGTGCAAGGCTTGCGATGTCCGCTGCCGCAGCAATAGTAATAGTGCGTTAAACTCGTTAGAAAAGAATGTCCAATATTCATTACAACATTTTGCGAATTGGCCATTCTGTGAACTGGACATTTTGCGAATTGGACAATGAACCTAAACGTTTGAACTGGCCCAAGTAACTTTATCTGACCACATAGATCACAGCATATTCTACAACTTCTGCTGCACAGTTGACGACTTCATGAAAACTGTGCCAGGTCGGCAACTTGATTTTCCTGTTGATGATTTTCTTACCTGGTACCGTTTATCGTAAGTCATCGTTTGTTCAGTTACCTACCTACGTAGGTAGGTAACGTTAAAATTCTTTTATAACACATTTGCTCGTAAAGGATCTCTTATTCTGCCAAATTTAGTATCGTAATGTATCTCATTACGCACTAGTGCGTAATGGTAATGTAAAACGCACGGTTTGCACGATGCTCCGACTTTAAACGAACGGTTCCTTTTTTTTAATCTTAGCAAAGAGTTTTTATGTCAGAAAAGTGGTCAACATTTTATGAATAAAATTAACTTTGGGAAATAAAATATAAAAAATAAACATTTAATTCGTTCATTCATTTTGATAATAAATTTCAACTACTTATTAGTAACCAAAACAAAAAATATTAATTAATTTACATTATTAGTAATACTGGCTGTTTTTGCGCCTTTGACTTAAAAAAAAACTGTAGCGCGCGCATCGCCAATTTGTGATCAAGTTAAAATTATTCCGCGCGCTTTTTATTCTCGTTGTATTGTTTTTATTTGGAAATTTCAGTCCGAGTTTTATTTATTTCCTCGCAAATATGTTATAAAACGTCGTATAACATACGTGCGCTTTGATAATTACAGCCTCTGATTTCTTGTAGCACTCGCCTGCGGCTCGGACTAGCAATATTGCCTCGGCTGTAATTATCAACCTACCGCACTTATATCGTACTATTATAACACATTTGCTCGTAAAGGGTCTCTTATTCCACCAAATTCACTATCGTAATGTATATCATTACGCACTTGTGCGTAATGGTAATGTAAAACGCACGGTTTGCAAGATGCTCCGACTAACGCTGGATATTAATAATCTATCTCGGTTGCTATCTTGATCCCGATCTTTGTCTGTAACCAATCAACGACCGAATTCGCCTATCCGAGTCTTAAAGATGTCCAATCAGAAGCAGCCGTCAAAAAAACATTTAATTAGTTAATTTAATTAATTTAGACAATAAATTACAACCATTTGTACCAAAAACAAAAAAAATGTTAAGTATACTGGCTGTTTTTGTAATAAAAAAGTGCTGATGCGCGCGCATCGCTAATTTGTGAACAAGTAAAAATTATTCCGCGCGGTTTTTATTTTCGTTGTAAGTATTGATTTAATTTGAAAATTTCAGTACGAGTTTTGTTTATTTCCTTGCAAATATATGTTATAAAATGTCGTATGACATACGTGCTCTTTGATAATTACAGCCTCTGCATTCTTATAGCAATATCGCCTCGGCTGTAATCATCAACCTACCGCACCTCTAACATAATGTAGGTACTATTATGAAAAACTTAGAATAAGAACTCTCATTGTAAGATTTGACTTTAACCTTTCAATCGTGTCAATTAGAAACACATTTTAAGAAAGACAATAACGGCGCGGACACCGGTTTCCTCTCGGGGAATGTATTCACACACACACGTGGAATGTGTGCACAGTTTCATAAAACGATTATGTACAAAACAAATAAGTACCTAGTTATTATTGTTTACAAAATTTAAAATTTCCCGCCTCCTAAGTCCCCTTTTGTCTAATGTTAAGGGCTCTCATGCACGAGGCTGTGGGTAGTAGTACCTAGCTACCTACCTACCTAGGAAAAGATAGGTATTTAAATATTCACGGCACTGCCAGCAATTTATGACTAATAATACATAGAATAATTCAATTAGACTGCCTCGTTGGTCTAGTGGTCGCAAGCGCTACTGCTGAGCACGATCTGTCCTGGGTTCGATCCCCGGGTCGGGCAAAGTGTTATTGAGTTTTTCCATCTGGGATTTTTCTCAGTAGCAGTCCGGAGTCTGGATTCGTGCCCGATTGATGGCAATAGGCTCGCCCTCTATTACATGGGACTTAAACATAACCGAAATGTGGGTTGTACTACCAGGTACACCTCTGCCTAGCCCTTCGAGGATTACAGGCGTGACGTTAAGTTATGTTATGTACCTAATTCAATTAGGTAAGTACCTACCTACTTAAAATTTGGTAGTTAACTACCTGCCTACTACTTACCTTCATTTCGATTTAGGTACCTACTTTAAGTCCATTTGATCAACTCCTGTGATTATACGTAAAATTCTATAAAAATACCAATAAAATTATTTGAGGAAACTTGTACTTCTGTTTCATAATATATATTGTGGTTTAACAGACAACGCCTCATCCCTCCCGAGCCCCTCCCGGCCTCTCCTCACCCGTCACGTTGATTTGACAGCAGCTGATAAAGTTTAGCGCGTTTCATACTGTAAACTTACGGATATCCACCATGCTGGCAGCTATCTCTTTCACACTTATGAGTTCTATCGTTCGCAAGCACTAGCTCATGCTATAATTCCAAATAAAGTAATTTAATTTTTGATTTTGATACGTGTAGAAAATCTAATGAACCGAAAGAATAGTTTTTCGTTCCAAAATCCTTATTTTTGTGAGTTAAGCCGGTGGTCTTAGGTTAATTTATTTACTTGTAAGTGGGAAAAAGTTATTCGTTCAAATTCTAATAAGTGAACTATGGCTGATGAACCGAAACCTGTTAACGAAAATGATTTGAAACAATTAAAAGAAAGAATGAACTTAATCGTCAGTGCAGATCCAGCACAATACCACAATGAATATTCACTTCGAAGATACTTAAGGGCGTTTAAAACAGTCGACAATGCATTTCAGGTAAGCGCTGACTACTTTTCGGTTTGAAGGTCTGGCAATGCAACGTGTGTTATCAGTTGACCTGGTTGGGGATCCTCTCACAGAAAGGAATTACCTAGTTTTAAGGACTGGGTCCTAACTACCTATTTTTGTACCTACAAACAAGCCAAATGAGCTAAAAGTTCGTCTACCACATGTCTTAGTTAAAAACTTATATTTCAGGCTATTATAAAAACAAACAAATGGAGAGTGGAGTATGGTGTAGCGGAATTAAGTGATAACAAGGAGATCATAGAAAAGTATTCCAACAAGGCACGGGTTTTGAGACACAGGGACATCACAGGCCGGCCTATAATATACATTCCAGCAAAGAACCACAGCTCTAGTGATAGAAATATTGATGACTTGACTAAATTCATAGTCTACTGCTTGGTAACATAATTTGTATAACCTGATCTTGATTTATTTTAAGTTGCCACCTTGTTTGACTGGAACTTAGAATATTTTATTTGTATGTATAAAAAACCGCTTCTTTCATTTCTATATTTCAAAAGTGTGGTTGAATTATATTAAGCATATATCCTACCTATTTTTTTGTTTTATAAAATCAAATCAAAACCAAAGGTCATTTACTCTATTAGGCTGAGAATCACCACTTTTCAAATGACAATATAACACAAGACAGTCCCCTAAAAGCCCACTTTTTACCACTTCCTAAGTGTTTAATTATAATATTTAATTTCCTCTAAATAAAATTGACATTATCTATCATAAATATTTTGTATATTTACAGGATGATGCCAGTAAGAAGTGTTTTGAAGAAGTGGTGGATAACCTATGCATTGTTTTTGACTTGAATGGTTTCACACTGTCTTGCATGGATTATCAAGTGTTGAAGAATCTGATCTGGCTGCTCAGTCGACATTACCCTGAGAGGCTTGGCGTTTGTCTTGTTACAAATGCACCGGCATTCTTCTCTGGATGTTGGGCTGTTATAAAGGGATGGTAAGATTACTTAATTTTTTACTCACCTATTGGTCTAGTAGTAAATGGCCCTGATTGCCATGCTAAAGGTTTTGGGTTTGATTCCCAACCAAGGTGTTTGTGTGATGAGTATCATCATTTGTTCTGTGTCTGGGTGTAATTTATCTTTAATTTGTTTGTATTTCGATATACATAAGTATGTTTATCAGTTGTCTAGCACTCATAGCACAAGGTCTGCTAAGTTTGAGCCTAGTTGGCATTGTATGGAAGTTGTGAAATATTATACCTGTTTGGTTATTTTGCTAAGTTAATCTATTAAGGTGTGTTTCATTAATCAAAATCAGAATAAATTTATTCAAATGAGGCTGTCTTAAACAGCACTTTTGGAAAGTCATAAATACATAAGGCAGTCCCCAAAAGGTCCACCTTGTACCACTTCCTAGTGTCTTTGCTGGGAATAAATGTCACAACAAACTTCCCAGCAACAAATTATACCAACCAGATATTGAGGAAAAGACAAAAATTAACCAATTCCCTACCCCATAAATCATTAATGAAATATGATTAATGTTGATTGTTTAACTTTTGTGTAGTATACAATTTGTCTCTTTAGTTGGACACTGATTTTGCTAAGGCTTTGTAAAATATTGATAACAATTCAGCTAAATTAAAACAACTTACTTGCACAATTAATATTTTGTCTATACTCATACAGATGTATTTTTCAGGCTTGATGAAAACACTGCTAGTAAGGTTGTTTTTATGCACTCAGAAATGGACCTGTGCCAATATTTGATACCAGATATACTACCTGATGACATGTGAATGTAAGAACAACATAATACAGACAAACGCAAAGATTTACCGGTATGTCTAGAACTAAGATATATCTTATAATTATGTAAATGTAAATATTTAATGAATTATTACCACCAAAACTAGTGTTACCTTTTGTTATTAATTATTAGAATTGACTATATTTTATAGGGATACCTACTTAGCCTGAAACAGTGTTACCAACCTAGTTCAGGTAAAAAAAAACTATGGTTTAGGTCTTTTTGTTTTAAAATATTTTTTTTACAAAGTGTGACACTTTTCTAAAATAAATTGTTAATTATTATTAGAACACAGTAACAGGAACCAATAACATTTAAAATAATTATTTCTGCTTATTTATTATGCAAGTAGGATTATGGAAATCAGTTTTACACGTCATTTTTTCCTTCCTTTTCTGAATTTTGTTGAATCGAAAGCAAATATTAAAATATGTATTGTTATTTTACATACATACATCATACATAAACTCACGCCTTTTTCCCATGGGGGTAGGCAGAAACTACAGAGCGCCATATGGTACAATTCTTACACACTTCTCTTGCTTCGTTTACATTCACACATGTTGTCATACACACACGCCGGTTGCGAGTACTACGCACCTGACCTTTCTAAAGAACCTCACCAATAAGGTCTATGTAGGGCGTCCCCTCCCGGCGTTCCCACTTACATCTGCATTGTAAATACCTTTCGTTAGTCGCCTTTCATCCGTCCTTTCAACGTGACCAAACCATCTAAGCATATTTTTTTCAATTTTTGTTACTAGTCACTATAAATACTCAATATTAAAGATCATAATGATTTTCCCATCCTAATAAAATTTGGTATTTGGAAATTTGGTATCAAAGTAGCACAGCAACCAATAGTATTTAGTACATTCTGCATCTAGGCACCTATTACTTATTAAAAATGTATTTTTTCCTTAACATTTCTGAAACCACTCTAAGGGCCGAGTCACACCGGAATGGCAGTGAAGCGACAAGGTTAATTTCAGTGTCAAATAATTTTCAACTTGATCGTAATTACTATAAAACGTACCCGAGTTTGTCACCCGAGTAAAAGCTCTTCCACTCTCAGGCCCCTTATCATACTAGCGGATTGCGAGCTTCCTCAAAGCCGAGCGGGCGCAAACAAATTCGTTACGCATACACAACGAATATGCCGCGCATGCGCAGCGAATTCGTTGCGGACGCGCAACGGGATCGCCGCGAACAGCAAAGTGGACGCCATTTTATATACTGCCTCGAACAAACGCCAGCCCGTATGAAAACGTAAATACCGCGCGTCCGCGACGTCCTCGCTGCGCAGCCGCGGCGTGTTCGCGATGCATTCGCTGTGCGTCCGCTCCGCCCTGCAGCCGCTTCCAAACCGCTAGTATGATAAGGCCATTACGAAGGCGTGAAACATAGTTTCGGGACTTGCATCCCATTAGGGCAAACAAAACCACATTCCCAACATGTTATGTTAGTTGCTAGCGTCTATTCCTCTGCCGAAGGCTTGCCATAAGAATGTACCTACTTACCTCATTGTGTTGAAATTAACTCATCATCTGCCTAGCCATTTCCCAATTATGTTGTGGTTGGCTTCCAGTTTAACCGGGTGCGGCTGAATACCAGTGTTTGACATGGAGCGACTGCCTGTCAGACCTCCACAATCCTGTTACTGGGTATACAATACCCCTTATTTGAACTGGTTGTCAGATAAAGTTAACTAGTCTCCCCTTAATACGAGTACTAAATAGGTTACTTTTACAACCGGTTCTCAGTGAGATTAATTTCTTAAAATAAATAAGTACTTACTTGTCATTTATCTATATAATTACTTTGTTAGTATAGTTTATAAATAACACCAAAAAGTCAATTAATCATTAATCTTTGTAATTGAGATTAAAATTTGCTTTAATGGTTTTCCAAAAGTTTCAATACATGTTGTTAACTGTTAACTTTTATGTGATGCTAGTTGTTAAATATTACCTAATAATTCCATTCTTGTTTAATAAGTTTATTGTTGATAGGTTGTATTACTATTGCCAGACCAACCTAGTGCTATTAGTAGTTGTACCTGTTATTAACCGATGTTTTAAATCATTTTCATAATATTTTAAGAACATTATTTACAGTCAAAGTAAGTAAAAATGTTTGCCGACACTTCAATAGAAATCCTGAAAATGTTACAGGGTCTCTTGTTGTTAATGCTAAGTATTTATTTGGTTCTTATGATTTCTCAAATTATGAATGTATGTTAATTGAGAAAATGTTGCTTACTTATATTATGTCAGTTAGGATTTGAAGAAATTACTACGATAGGTACCTACTCCTTACACTGTGTATCATATCTATATTAAACTAGCTAAAATGCTAATTATACAATTTTGTATTTGACCACGGCGCATAAGTTGCACAAAAATGGCGGTCGTTGCTATGGTTACGCGCAGCCCCCCGCTTGTACCTACGTCATACTCATACCGTATTTTGATCGAGACCCAAATATCTGTTACTGTGCATTGATCATAGTTCAACTTACGTGCCGCGATCTGTAGGTACAGACGCCAGCACATCAACCCCAAACTGTCAAATTTTCCCAATTGAACGTGAACCTTATTTAGTTTAAAATAAAGTTGAAAACCTATCAAATAAATTTGACACATTGGGGTAGGTTGATGAGCTGGCCTCTGTACATTAACTGTTGACATTCCGACCTAATTTTCGAAAATATTAAAAAAAAAAAAAAAAACAAACAAACAGCAAGTGTACAATTATTATTAAAACGATATATGTATAAGTAGACTTTCCCGTGTGCTTATTAGATTACGTTGCAAATGTTGAACAAACGTTTAACGAGGCACATAACTTCATCATTTCAATCCATTAATATATGCTATTTGCTCGCATAGACCCTGCATGATCATTGTGAGCTGATCAAACGATTACGATTGTCGATTGATGAACGATTGTCTTGGGCTCAGTGGTCCGTAGGTATGTGGCATTTAATATTTACTATACACAGGACGTCACGAACAAAAGTTTCATCGGATTTTAGTGTCCTAGTGGACACAAGTCGATTAGTATAGTTTAGTACGCTCCACTGCCGCTCCAATATTGCTATATTATGCTAGATGGCGTTGCTGAGACATAGGATCATAGCTTTTCTATGACGAATTCTTGGCATGTACTCTCTATAGTAGGTACCTATCTTCACCTTTCAATCGTGTCAATTAGAGACACAATAGAAAGACAAGGACAGCGCGGACACCGGTGTCTTCTCGGGGTTTACCCTTTCAATCGTGTCAATTAGAGACACAATAGAAAGACAATGTCAGCGCAGACACCGGTGTCTTCTCGGGGTTTACCCTTTCAATCGTGTCAATTAGAGACACAATAGAAAGACGATAACAGCGCGGACACCGGTGTCTTCTCGGGGTTTACGCTTTCAATCGTGTCAATTAGAGACACAATAGAAAGACAATGACAGCGCGGACAGCGGTGTCCTCTCGGGGTTTACCCTTTCAATCGTGTCAATTAGAGACACAATAGAAAGACGATAACAGCGCGGACACCGGTGTCTTCTCGGGGTTTACGCTTTCAATCGTGTCAATTAGAGACACAATAGAAAGACAATCCCAGCGCAGACACCGGTGTCCTCTCGGGGTTTACGCTTTCAATCGTGTCAATTAGAGACACAATAGAAAGACGATAACAGCGCGGACACTGGTGTCTTCTCGGGGTTTACGCTTTCAATCGTGTCAATTAGAGACACAATAGAAAGACAATCCCAGCGCAGACACCGGTGTCCTCTCGGGGTTTAAATCTCTTTCGTAGACGTACTGTGCTGAGTAATAGTTGAGTTGCATCACTTTGACTAGATTTTCATGAAGCCATCGCGGCATCGTAACTTAGGCAACGTCGAATGTCGTGCCTGCATAATGCAAATTTTACTGTAAGTTTTCTCTAGATAAAGTTGATTTCTGTAGTAATTTTACAATTAAGTACCTGCTGAATGCCATTATTTTTAAAATAGTTAAAATTTTATGAACTATCATTGTTATGTACCTATATACCTACTTATTTAATTAAATGTTATTTTGATGTATCTGTGCATAATATAATTATTTATCTAGTAATAATTCAATAAAAAATAATCATGTGACAACAGTTTTTTTTTTATAAATCAGTAGGGTATCTACCTACACACCTCTAACACTTTTTTTGGCAATGTTCCGTAAACTCTTCGTTCTATCTCTTGGACTATTATAGGTACCTTACTAATTGAACTCAATATATTATGTTCTAAACTAAAACCGGAGTTTTGTTGACCAAAATTTGTCGCCAATTACTCGGAATCACCGAGTAATTGGCGACAAAATATGGAAGAAAACAGATCTCCTAGGTGCCCAAGTTTTTGTAATCTAAAATGGTCAAGCTGGGGAGACTTCTAATTCCGGAGCCAATTTCGGAATTAGAAGCCAAGAACCGACTCTTCTAATTCTGAGCCAAATTCTAATTGGCCCCCCTTTAAACCCTTATACATATTTTTGAAATTTTTGTGTTAGCATAATTAAAATTCCTGATCCAGAGTCAGTGGTACTTGGACGGTGACTTTATGGTTGCAGTTTTATTGTATGATTATTTTTAGCTATTTATGCGAACTCAGTCTTTTTATCTATGTTTTGCACAAATAAAGCAAGTTTAATTTTGTAAAATCAAAAAGAACAATCGTTTGTCGTTTTCACTTTTGTCTAGTTAGCGCTCTGTAGTGTCGTTCAGATACTACAGAGCGCTACCGACTCATTGCCACCATCAATACCATCATTTTCATGCATACTTTAGCCAGGCCTCGAACATTGGACGATGACGCTCGCTCCAGGGGCGTCATGGGCCTACATACAGGATGACGTACCTTGGGCGTCATTGGCACCCTATGATGTTTTATGCCTATTTCGCCGTTATCTTGCGTCGATCTCAATTATTATAAATCTGTTTTTAAGTAAGTTCGATATGACGCGCCAGGGGCGTCATTGGCCATGAATCGGAAGGAATGTTCCTAGTACTTGTAGGTATGTAGGTACTTATTTTAACGGTACCCCGACGTTACGTAATTTTTTTCTGGCTCAGCGATAGGAACGTGTTATTTTTTACCTTTTAAATATACCATAATCGTGCTTATTTTATTACACACATGAGTGTTTGAAATTTTAAGACACACATTATGTTTGTAAGTAAAGTTATACCCATAGACCGACGTCTAAAATAGCAACGGTAGCTAACACAAAAGAGCTGATAACCTTGAAACGGCTGAACCGATTTTGACATTAGGTTCTGGCATTAGGTATTCGTTAGAAACGATGTCATCGTCATTGTGCGGTCCTCGAGTTTGACGACGTAACCATTTTGAAAAAAAAAACGCTATTGTGTCTCAAAAAATTTCGATGGTAGGGAAAAACTGATAAATCCCAAAATGTAAGTACATAGAAATTATGTCTACCAAACTATTTTTTGATATAATTCGATTTGATTTGGGCTATTTATTAGAGGTAATGTTCTTTCAAATAAAATACACATTTTTAATAATTATTTTACTTGACTTAATAGTTTTATAAAACAGTTATACAAACACTCGCTGTACAAATGTGTAGCGAACTTTATTTGAATGCAGATTCTATGTACCGAGCGACACATTGTATTACTACAGGCAGTATCTTAATCGACAGAACCGTCTAGGGTGATAACATTATGGAGTGGAATTATAATTCGTCAGTTTTACACACCTAAACTGTTCTCTCAGTTAAAGTTGTTTCATCTCTTTTATGTACTGTTTCCTAATTTATTCTGGAATATTACATTAGTACAGTTTTTTGTATAATTTAAAACTACAGGTAGTCTTCTTTTCTTCATTATTCCTATTATAGAATACTTACTAAAAAATTAAAAGATTTATCACAAAAAATACATTTACTTATAACTCAATGGAATTAAAATACCATTTTGTAAAAATGATTTATAAATACTGGTACTCGAATTTCACGCTCATTTTAATTGAATTACAAACCAGAAAAAGAACCTAAAATTATTATTTATTGAGAATTTTTATTCAGTCATAAATGCCTAAAATTAATAAGGGTTTATACATAATTGGCACATTTTCTTAGTGTTACCACCATTACAGTATATCCCATGTTAAGTAAACTGTAACACAACGCGGACACAGATATCAAAGTCTCATTTTAATAAATATATATCTACAAATTGTTATGTAACTATTCATTGTTACGTTGTGGTTACATTTACTCAACTACCTTTATTCCTTTTTATAATTGTTTTTAAAATTTCACAATAAAATGTTTAGACGGGTTTTTTTTTTAATTCTCTTAATGACTAGTACTTTTAAAAGGAATGTACAAAAAATATATTCAATCAATAATTGGAATGATTTTGTGACAATCACGAGAGAAAACAAAAAGTGAGCTAAACAGTGAGTCATTGGGAAACTAGGTTACACATGTATTGAAAACGCGCCGCGTGTAGGAACATACTGAGGAAAGGATATTGAGATTAACGTGATGTGCTAACTAAACGTCGACGGCATTGTACAAAGTATAAGGCTCGTTCACGCGGCGACGATCAGTTTGTCATTTTACAGTAAAAAGTAGGGATCACTCGTCTTAATCTCACTGTTTTTACAATTACAAACAAATGTAGAATGAAAATGCTATGTGATCCCTAAACTATACAGCTAAATATTGTACTGATCGTCGCCGTATGAACTCGGCGTAGCGTCGCTGTATATGTACCGACTAGTATATTAAATAGCTACAGTATTATATATTTACAATAAAACTACCATGGATAATGATATGAGGATGTAAAAATGAGTTTTTATCAAATTTTAGCCGAAATAATAGCTAAGGTACACTTAAACGGCTTAAAGGTAACAGAAAACTATAAAAGATTGAACTTGTCTTTTTGCATGTTTACATAACATTACATTGCATCAGTATTATAATATATTTATGTACTTTTTCTACGTACAAATGAAACGTTTATTATTTTGAATTTAGTGGTCTTCGTAAGGAGTTCTACTTGTATTCATAGGTATTTCTTTTAGTCTCCTTAGAAAGACGCCGCGAAACTACAAAAAATACTATTTATTGAATCCTTAAAAGTGGCAGTGGACGGTACCTACGATTACTCGCGCGGTTTACGGGTACAATATGTCAATTCCTATTGTGAGATCAATTCCGTGTCATAGATCTGTGTTAATGTCGGAATTCGATGTCTGCTTCTGATCGGCCTTATCATGATAACAGATCGTGTTTTTGAATCATAGTATCACCTGCATAGTTCTAGGTAGCATAATACCAGTAATCCTTTTGAATTTTCAGGAAAAGACAACTACTGTCGTTCACGTGCGGGAGATTCCAAATACGCGAGTAACGCAGCCGAAATCACAAAATAAACATCGAATCTGATTTCAGAATCTATTTTCATCGTTTGAATAGTCCAAATGTTGGGGCGCTCACGGTCACGTCGCCACTCTCACTCTCGTGCGCCGCCCGCCGCGCACGTGCGCAGTGGCACGCGCGGGTTCGTGGCGCACGTGTCGCACGCGGCGCACGTGTCGCACGCGGCGCACGTGTCGCACGCGGCGCACGTGTCGCACGCGGCGCACGTGTCGCACGCGGCGCACGGGTCACACGGGGGTGGGCGGCGCGGGCCGCAGCAGCTGCAGCAGCAGGCGCAGTCAATCAGCCAGCACGGAGTGCGCGATGACGCCCAGCTCCTCCTTCAGCACGCGGAACGACGGCCGCTCCTCGGGCGAGCGGCGCCAGCACAGCCGCATCACCTGCACACAACGTCACTTATTCACTTGTACACAAAGAGATTTAAAATACTATAGAGCGGACATGTGAGGAAATGTCATAGAAAAACTTTGATCCCATGGCTCAGTAACGCCATCTAGAATAATGTATAAATATTGGAACGGCAGCGAAGCGTACTTACTAAAAAAAAACTCATAGACTCGTGTCCACCAGAACACAAGTTTCGGACGAAAATATTGTTCTTAATGTCCTGTCTGTAGTAAACTAAGTATTGAATGTCTTTGCTTGTACATGAAATTAAGCCTTATTGTCAAAACAGTGGTATAGTTTGCTAACGTAGTGGGGTAGTAAGCTGGAGCAGACAATTCAATGACCTGCATCCAGTTTGCTACAAGTTCCTTTGGCGTCAGACTTGTGGTGTTCAATTCAGTATCTTATCCTGAGTGTCGTTCAATTCGTAGACATATACCGTACTATATCAATTATTCTATCCCGGTTTTCGAGTTTTAAAGCCTTCGTCGATTCTTTTAGCGTGCAGTATATCATAATAGTAATAGAAGCAGGATACTCACATTATAAATTTCGTTGAGGCAGCCCTTGGGTTTCTCAAGCAACATACCCCGCTGAACCATATCCGCTACTTCAGAGTTCTTCATCCTCCCATAAGGTACTTTCCCACAGGTAAATACTTCCCACATTAGCACACCTGAAAGAATTACCAGTTACGTTATGATCAAATAAATATTTACGTTATGGGTACCATATAAATCTTATCGTTTTAAGATGTCATTCTCTTACAGAATCTAGGAAACTTCAGAGCTCATTCTACAGTTGGAATCAAAGAAATCAAGCCACTTTCTTTTTACACATAATGGTGGTCAATATTTGGTTATATGGAATGTATCAATTTGAACCTTGTATGGCCTACAAAATAATTTAATAGTCTTAACAATGAAGTTAGCCTCATTTGAGAGCTAGTAAGTTACCCCTAGACGGCATAATTAGGAGTCCAAATATATGCGTTTAAAAAAGCAAGTGGCTCGATTTATTTGCTCCCAAGTGTATATCTCAAGAATGATATAATATTGGACCCAAACTTTTACAAAATAAGATCTGTATTTAATGAAACTAAACTAACCGAAGGCCCAGACGTCTGACTTGGATGAGAAACGCGTGTAGTTGAGCACTTCGGGCGGCGCCCACTTGATCGGGAACTTGGTACCGCCGGAACTGGTGTACTGGTCATCCAACACGTACCGCGCCAGGCCGAAGTCTGCCACCTGCAATTACAAATATTTATAGTTAGTATTAGAAGAGAGAGAGAGAATGAGTTTTGTAAGTATTTGTAGTAGTTACTAGTTTAGTGTATTTGTTTAGTAGTATTTGAAGTTTGTTTGTTTTATTTGTTGGATGTTTATTTTTAGTTATAACGACTTCAACGACTCATAATGAATGTTGAAGCTAAAATATTACCAATGATAAAATGTTTGATTTGTGTATCACAACAGGCACACCGCACTGTTGTTTGTTTTTGTTCGCAGCTTGTGTTAACACTAAACATAAAAGTACTTTCCAAATAAGTTAGTAAATATCATAACAATGTTGTGAAAAGCATGTTGCTAAGTAACGCGAATCATTGACAGATCGAGTTATGTTTTGCCAGTGCGAATGCCCAGTCACTACATACCTTTACAACGTTTTCGTCTCCGACTAAACAATTTCTTGCGGCTAAATCTCGGTGGATATAATTGTGTCTTTCTAAATATGCCATTCCTTTGCAAACCTGAAATAAATATGCTTTGTTAAATAAAAGTTAATATTTTCTCTCTCGTGGCAAAAACATGAGCCATTCAGCTTGGCGTGGACTGGGTTGTCTACGATGCCCCCTGGAGAATGCTAATTTTAAATGTACCCAATTTAGGTGACGTAATATTAAAACATAGATTTACCCTTTACGAAATCATGAATGTGGTTTTTAAAATTGCACTTTGCACTTATTATATTTTCATCTGTGCACTGTTGAATTTACCATGATTATTATAGTAAAACTAGCAGACGTCCCGCGGTTTCACCCGCGTAGGTCCTGTTCCCGTGGGAATACAGGGATAAAAAGTAGCCTATGTGTTAATTCCAGGGTGTCAAGTCAGCTAACTCTATACTAAATTTTATTAAAATCCATTCAGTAGTTTTTACGTGAAAGAGTAACAAACATGCATCCATCCACACAAACTTTCGCGTTTATAATATTAGTAGGATAGCTTTATTTCCATATTTTATACTATTTTATATTTATGACATGCTAATATTGGTCTATAACTGGGAATGTTTGAGGAAGTCTTTGAGTCAGGAGGACAGCTCAAGGACTGTAATCAGTCAAGTATAATGACATATTGCCTGCCTTACTTGTATGCACATATCGAGTAGTACGGCGGGTCCGAGCTGGTCCGGGGAGGTTCGTCGCAGGTAGTTGAACAGCGAGCCGTGCCGCATGTACTCCGTCACTATGTAGATCGGCCGGTGCTTCGAACACACGCCGTATAGCTGTACCAGGTTCTGATGCTGGAGTTTGCTGAAATAGGTTAATGTGGAGGTCAGCTTTGTCCCGGAAAGTAACTGTTACAGATTATACTTACACTCAAAACAAACTTTAAGAAAAGTCTTATTTATTTTGCAGGCCTTGGTTTTCATGTTTTTTGAACTATTAACTGTTTATTGATTAATTAACTTCGATCCTAGTTTATCATTTTGAATCCCCAACCAAAATGATGGATGATTGTGAAAAAAAAACTTAAAACACATAAGTGGCCATTTTTAACGACAAAACTTCGACGCATAGTAGACATACGAGTACAACAAAGTCACAATCACTCAACAACGTACGCAACGCAACGTTTGCTCAAAATCGTGTCCGCAGTCAGACTACTTGACTAGAACAAGTCTATTTTGCTGTAGTATCCTAAATGTCTGTTCACTCAGACATTCTGACTACCGTCTAACGGTCCTTTCACGACCTTACCGCTGTGAGCGGCGGAAAAGCGCGGGGCGGCGAGCGGTAAGATTTAAAAGTATGAAAATGTACGAAGCACGCCATGAGTCGGTCGAGCGTCACCATAACCGAGGCCAACTCAATAAAGGTACACCATCGACATAAAAAAAGGAAACTAAAGATATAGGTACTTACGTCATAACCTTTGCTTCGTCAATAAAATCGTCTTCGGACATAGTGCCCTCTTTCATCATCTTGACAGCGGTGTCGATGCGGCCGCGCCACTTGCCGCGCCGCACCACTCCAAACTGACCCGCACCCAACTCTTCTAGCAACACAAGCTCCGATGGATCGATCTCCCATTTGTCTGGAAAATGAAGATTGGTATTTTTTTTAATAGTCTGTTCAAAAATGTAGTTAGAACCGCGGCACGTCAGGCTACAGAGTTCCAGTGACTGGCACTTCGTTTGTAAGTGTAGATCCATCGCTTTTAGTACCTAAACAGCGAGGGGTGTTTGGGAAATTACTCGCCTGTTCATGGGTACAGCTTGATTCTAGAAAGTTTATATTACTAGATTTGAAAGATATTAATAAGGTAATACAGGATGACCCCCAATGAAGAGTATAAGGGACATCGAACCACGGACACCATTTGTTATCTACATCATCCGAAGCAGAAGAAAGAGCAGACGAAAATTTTAGGGTTGAAAAATTTCGTCTGATTTTCTTTGTTCCAAGTATTACTTGATGTTCTTTTTACTTTAATCTGTTTAAAATCCTGATTTCTGTCGAAACCGAAAAAAAATATCAAAGCTACTACTTTACTTTTTAAGGAAGAAACATATGAGATTATAATGTCTCTTTACAGTTTTAAGCCAAAATAACACCAGAAAACGTCGTAAAAATTAGGAAATAACCGCCGAAAAATTTTAATGCTGAGGGTTTCAGAATTATGTACCAAACTCATGGAATCATTATATGCATCTTGTATAATTTTCTACTTTTCATTATAATGCGAACTCATTAAACTAAAATATCATTCAATAAGAGAATAAGGACAAACTCATACGCGAAAACCCACCGCGGTGACCAATTATCTCAGTACCAGTAAGTTATGCTATTTGCAGTTATCCTCTACTATTAGATATATGATGAAACCCTTTAATTGCTAGCCCTTAGGATACAATAAATAAAATTAATTTGAAGATAATTTGCATAAACAAGCTGGCATTATCTTTTCAATGCGAAACGAGGTAAACTGACCCATTAAATTACGGTTATACACAATTATATAATTATATCGCATGAATGTCCGTAGTATTAATTTCTAGTTGACGTCACAATACATTTTGACGTATATTCTTATTTACATTCATTTGTTGAAGTCATATATGGAATGGAACTCAATTTCGTCGCAATAACAAACGTATAATTTAAATATCTAATAATATAGATTTTAAACTGAGGCTTACCTATGTAATATTGTAAGTGTCGATATTTTGAATCATTCGAGATTCTGTGCATTTCATTGTTTTCTTTTTCCAATGTACAAAAACAATACCTACGATTAAGTTAAAACAAAAATTAATATTTATTAATAAATAAATATTTAAAAATTCCAAGTATCTTTATCTTACTTTATTTTGGATACTTTTCCCTACCAGGGAAACCATGGCGGTCGTTTTTAAAAGTTTATTTACCTATTCACACGTCTTGTATAAGCTACCTGTATTCGAAGAAAATTTATGACGATTTTTAGAATTTTGTATTGGCTACGAGCTGTATTATCGACAACATGTCTAAGGAAATTGTGGTTATTTTTTTCGGAAAATCAATCCGAGAGAACCGCTGCCACAGTCAGCACTTAACGTTTAGTTAGTAAGAACATAAAATTACAAGCGGTTATTTGTCCACAAAGCGCATTGAGTGGTTTAATTGATGACTTCGTTACACATTTTATGTGAGAGGCGATATTTGAAATTATAATCTTTGACTATTAGACATTTATATCTACCGCTATATGTGCTCCTAGTACTAAAACTTGAAGTAAATGTAACGTCAATTCGAAAGATTTTGAAATTGAAAATACTACGTTTGTTTGTCTGCAATTTACGACTAAACGGCTGAACGGATCTAATGAAATTTCGCATGGATATTATTCATATCATAGAGACTAACAAAAAAAAAATTGAAAATTCATTTTCATGAACAATTTTTATATGTGACATGATAGGTCACAAATGTTTACCCAGTCTATTATTAGGTGACAATTTAACATTTGACAAGTCTTAGTCTTATGCTAAAACTAAGAAGGTAACGTTAACACATAGGATACTTTATTTCCCGGTAATGTTTCCTTAGGATAGTCTTGGGAATCTAGTAGAATATAATATTATTTTAACAATATATATGAGTGATACTAATTGTGCTTGCCCCATAAATTTAAACCTAAATATGCTACTTGGTTTCAATTTTAAAATCGTTCTAAATTGGGGTTACGCTTACTTCAAGGATTCGCGCTAAGTTTGCAGAATGGACAGACAGTATCAGAAAGCAAATTCCAGCATTAGTAGTAACGCTCACCAATGTAGTTAGTAATGTGTAGAGTGATAGTGACGGGATGTGCGACTAACCGTACTGACCATGCGACAGTCCGGCGGTGGGCGGCGCGGGCCGGTCGCACGGCGTGGTCTTGAGGCGCGAGCACAGGCCGCCACTGTTGTGCTTGTGGTAGTTGATGAGCTCGGGTATGCTCGCGCAGCAGTGCTTGTCCGACAGGTAGTACTCGTTGCGGCTGTTCAGCTTTATGTGGTAGTGCTTCGTTTGTGGGTGGTAACTGTAATTGTTTGTTATAGAATGTTAATTCATTAAACCCCAAGAAGACACCGGTTTCCGCGCTGTCATTGTATCTCTAATTGACACGATTGAAAGGTTAATGAAATTGGGTGTTTTCCTGTGCATTATATTTGAACAAATCAGAGAAACACAATGTCATTGATTGTTCATTGATTTTTCTTTTTTCACGTAATCAAAAAATAACGGCGATACATCGAGTTAAAATGTCGCATGACGTCACTAGCCATTACAGTTTATGCTAGCTAATGACGTTACAAGCCCCCACTCCTCAAATTTAATGCGCTTAATCTAAGCAGTTTTCCATCAATTTGAAAAAGAAAAAAAAAAAGTGTCGAATGTTTTCTTGTTATCTAGATGAGGGACTAAAAACTAAAATATTGTCAAATAGCCCATTGAACACTAACAGGGCAACAAGGAACCTCTGTTTCAATTAGGTATTTGCCGGGTGCGACTATGTAGCAGCCGGAAAAATGTGAATAACTTCATACAAATTGTGCAGCCTTTTTGTACATTAAGTCCATCAAACAACTAACATTTTTAGTCAACTGTACTCGAACGATAGGCATCACGACTGACAGTCGTCTAGTTTCCTTGGTGAAGTAACAGCTATTTTAAACGCAATGTTAAAGAGTATTGCTTACCATATTTTATTAGTACCTATCGGTTGTACAATGCGCCCGGAAACAATGCCATAAAGAAATCGGAACATGTCAAGTTAAAGTGAATTTGACATTATGCCAAAGCGACAAGCGTGCCTTCAAACCCAACTGCACCTACTTATAATAAATTCACAAGTAGGTAATATATAGTTTTAAGATTTAAGATCTTTAAAAAAGAGGTTTTGTGTGTTTGCAATCATTATTTCAGAGAATTTCTTCAAGATCTTACAGGATACACTCATAATTATTTCATTTTGAACTTTGGACTCTTTTGAACACAAAGGATACGAGCAGCCGAGCACCGCCTACTAATGAATATACATCTATATGCTAACAACTGCGCTACGCTAGTGAGCGTCATTTTTGACTAACCACTTACAGTCGAGACGTAGCACTGCGGTGAACACCGTGCCTGCCGTGCGTGTTAATACGGGTTCAAATCCACGGGCCGTATATTTGTGGACTTTTTGTTTATTTTGAATTTTAAGCTTTTCTGTATACTTGAATGATTATTTTTGAATACATCTAAATTTGATTTAAGATAGTCGATAATATTCAGTATACGTGGTCTTAACTTGCTGAAACAAGATCGTAGCACAGCTATTACCATACAATTATGCCACTAAAACGCACTCCACCAGTATCTCCGGTGGCAACAAATAAGCCGTCTTTTGCTTTACATCAATCTGAGCCGAACATTAGTGCACTTGCGGAATCAAATGAAGACAGCATGGATAAAAGTGTAACCTGGCGCAATAAAAGGAAGCGGGACGATCACGAATATGTTATCAATATGAACGAGTTTAAGGACGAAATAACAAACTTATTCAAAGACCTTAGAAAGGAACAAACATTGTTTCACTCTAACATTGCGTCATCGTTGCTGGAAATTAAGAACCAATGCAGCCAACTTCAGAACTATGTCGATTTTTCTGTCGCTAAATATGACGAGATGTTGAAAAGAATGCAGGATTATGAAGTTGAGAGAAAGCAAAATCGGGATTATATCTGCAGACTTGAAGAAAGAGTTGATCAGCTGGAAAAACACTCAAAAATAACCAGTCTTGAAATTAAAAATGTCCCAAAGACCGCTGATGAATCAAAACTTGTTCTGGCAGACACAGTGAGAAATATCGGTAATGTTCTTGATACCACCGTTGTTCAATCTGATATAAAGGATGTATATAGAATAAACTCCAAGAGCGCCACGAATAACACCATTGTAGTGGATTTTACTACTGTTATGCTCAAAACAAAATTACTTCAAGCGGTCAGGACCTTCAACAGAAACAACAATAACAACAAATTAAATACAACGCACCTACGAGTCGGCGGCCCTAAGGTACCTATTTATATAGTCGACAACTTACCTACTAAAACCAGAAAGATACACTTTCTGGCAAGAGATTTCGCCGCCCAGCATAACTATAAACACTGCTGGACGGCATACGGTAAAGTCTACCTGCGCAAAGAAGACGGAGCGCAACGGATCGTGATAAACTCTGAGGCGGACTTACCCAAAATAAATCTAAGTTGACTCTATGTCATAGTTACAAAACTTTGCATGTCCATTTTCATTTTCTTTAAATTTTATTATTGTTATTACCTACTTATACCTACAAAACTCGGCATCCCTAAATTTTTATGTTTCAATGATTTCTGTTTCTCAATGCTTAAAATGTTGGGTTTTTATAAAACACGTATTCCCATACAAACTTTTAAACAATCACACCCGCACAAAAACACACACCTTACACCGTACGTACACATTTTTTTTACAAAATTTACGCATTCACGATCAAGACTGTTACTGCTTACTAGCGGTGGTTCATACACTTCCTTTGAATGTTGGCGTAGCTTTTATGGTACTAAAAAAATATTAATTTTAAGAATTCTATACTTTGTCCCCTTACTATTAAACCGTACCATTCGATAATTCGAATGATATAAATGACATGATAGAAAATTTGGATAATATCACTTTTTCAAATGCGACAACATGCGCCCCCGAAGAGTGTGCCAAGCTGTTACCCACCAACACTAGTTTAACAATTTTATCCCAAAATATTCGTAGTGTAAATGCTAATTTCTCGGGGCTTCTAACTCTGTTAGAAAGAATTGTTGTTCCTAGTGATGTTATTGTACTATCGGAATGTTGGCTGTCGCGCAACCCCGTTATTCCAATTCTTGATGGATATACTTCCCATAAGTCTGCAATAACTTTTAACCAGAATGACGGAGTAATAGTGTATGTTAGTAATTTGTTATCTAACGTGAAAGTTAAGGAGCCCGTCGTGTCTGAGGCAAACTGTCTAACCATCACCATTGGATATGATATAGCCATTATTGCTGTGTACAGGCCGTATGCATTTAAAGATCTCTCTAAATTTATTCAATGTTTGGACAATGTACTATGTGAACTTAAACCATTTAGAAACATTATAATAATGGGAGATGTTAATATTAATATTATTCGTAATAATAAAGATCCATATTCACTGGACTACTTGGATTTACTATCCTACCACGGACTTTTTCCCGCACATGCGCTGCCAACTCACGGATCTACTTGTCTTGACCACGCCAATATAAAAACTACTTTTACTAGTACAGTCTTGGTGCTAGAATCTACTGTGACAGACCACTTTGCAGTCTTACTTTCCTTTTCTTGCACACACACAAAATATTTAAACTCACACAAAATCGTTAAAATAAATGAAGATGAGCTGGCTAACGATATTTGCGGCATGGGTTTTGATCCCGTGTATACAACAAAGGATCCTAATTTGGCTACCGAATTTTTGATCGAACCAATCCGCCTAGCCTTATATAAGAACACCAAATCTATCACAATCTCACGTAAACGCAGGCCGATTAAACCCTGGATCACTCAGGGATTAATTAAATGTTTGCGCCACAGAGACAATCTGTACAAGAAACTAAAGAAAGATCCAACAAATGAAGTTCTTGTGGTATCCTACAGAAGGTATCGCAATTTTTGTACAAATCTGCTCAGGAAAGCAAAAAGGGATTATGAGAGACTAGAATTTGCAAAAGCAGGTAAAAATTCTAAGCAGCTTTGGCGTATAATTAGGAATGTCACAGGCATAGGTCAACTAAAGTCTTCAGCCCATGATCTATTAGCGGATGATAACGATAAGCAAGGCACTTTAAATCAAATAAATTCCTATTTTGCAAATATAGGGAGACACCTAGCTGATAAAATTTATAGAGATCCACAGTCTTTCTCACTACCCATCCAGCAGAAGCAATCGTTCGTATTGCTTAAGACGAATGAGCTGGAAGTAGAAAGTTTATTAACTTCACTCAAGGACGAGTGCGCAGTCGGCTGGGATGGTATTTCTCCTAGTTTTTTGAAACGACACAAAAACGTTATTATACCTCCGCTGACATATATTTGTAACCTGTGCCTTGACACTGGTGTTTTCCCTGACTTGTTCAAAAAGGCACTCCTTCACCCTATTTATAAATCTGGAGATCGTGACCGTGTCGAAAATTATAGACCAATTTCGGTACTGCCTGCGATGTCCAAGATTCTTGAAAAAATAATAAACTCAAGGCTGGTTGCTTATTTAGAGGCACACAAACTATTATCGAATAACCAATTTGGGTTCCGAAAGAATCTGTCTACTGCCGACGCTGTTCATAAACTGATTAATAACATAGCTCAGAAACTTGACAGCGGTAAGAAATGTGTTGCGTTGTTCTTAGATCTCGCGAAGGCTTTCGACACGGTCTCGATTCCCATCCTAATATCTAAGCTCGAGTGTCTGGGTATACGAGGAACACAACTTAGCTTATTTCAGAGCTATCTCACTAATAGAACGCAGAGTGCCAAAATTGGAACCTACTCAAGTTCCGATTTAAATATAACTTTTGGTGTGCCCCAGGGCAGTATCCTTGGCCCTACTCTTTTTTTAATATACATGAATGACCTGTGTGATCTCAGCTTAGAGAGCGGTTCAATTTATTCTTATGCGGACGATACAGCGCTGGTATTTGCGTCGGACAACTGGGAAGACACTTATCGGCTTGCACAGAAGGGTTTTAACACTGTCACCAAATGGCTTCAAAACAACCTGCTGACTCTAAATATTGCGAAAACGAAAATGTTACATTTTTCTATTCGTAACACCAATATGTCATCAACAAGCTCACTGTGCATCGTCGCTCAGCTGACCCAGGCAAATGGTAGGAACGACGATAACAGCAACCATAACATTGAACGAGTGACATCGATTAAGTATCTTGGGATTGTGATTGACTGCAACCTTACTTTTAGAGATAACATAGCACACCTCTCAAATAGAGTGCGCAAACTAATATATATTTTTAAACAACTACGCCACTCAGCAGACGCTGCTGTAATGAAAATGGCTTATCAAGCACTGTGCCAATCCATCCTGGTTTATTGTATCTCTTCCTGGGGCGGTGCAGCGAAAAGTTACTGCATTCAAATTGAACGCGCCCAAAGAGCCTTGCTTAAGGTGTGCTGCTTCAAGCCGAGACTTTATCCCACCACTGAGCTCTACGAATATTGTCAAGTTCTTACAGTTAGACAATTATACGTATTGGCCACTGCTATAAAACAACACACTATTACCAACTATGCTCAACAATCCACTCGGCGAAACCATTTAGTTGCTTCAGCCACTCATCTCAAAACTTCTTTTAGTCATAGATTTTTTATTTTTCTCGGACCTTATCTTTACAATAAACTGCACCGATTACTTTCCTTGTACTCGTTAAACAAATATAACTTTAAAATCGCTCTTCAAGCTTGGCTCCAAAAACAAACTTACACTGCCACAGAGGCCCTTTTTGAAGTATTACGCTAATCCCACCACCTCACACCCCACATTATCAAACACACACCCTCACGCACTCACGAACACACACACACACACTCACACCCTCATACACACACGCGCGCACACTCGCACAACCACACACACCACTCTCACGCCTACATCCACTCACCTCAATATCCTAATACACCAACTTAAATTAATTATTTAAAAAATGTCTCTATACTATATAAATATTGTGTAATTTGTTAACTACTTTAGGTTCATTTATCTCATTAATTTATATTTTAAGGAAATGTGTTATACTCTCTGTGTCCTAAATGAAAGCTATTAACTATGTAACTTGGATAAGGTGGGGACCTGGTGACCTGTATTACAGGTGTTTCTACCTACCACAGGCACCAGCGATCCACAACCAGAAATTGTTAGCTAACTTTTATTTTGTGAAATATTGTTTTGTATTTTTTGGCTTGTGGTGAGAAATAAACAACTTATTATTATTATTATTATTATATCCGTGTGAATCTAGGAAAAGGTCACTTTTCATAGACACATCACACTTTTATAAATGGGATTTCTTTTTTGGAGTATATTCCCCAACGTCTGCTCCGAAACCTCGTATTTATTGTGCCAAACCGGCTCGAACCTATATTCAGAGCCCGAGGAGGTAATACCAGTTATTTGAAATTAAACAACATGTAAAACATTATTCAAAAATGTTAACTAAGTTTTTTAACACTTAGCTATTTTTATTGTTTTATCTTTTTTAAGATATAAATGTTACTAATGAATAGTTAACTAGTTTCAAAGAAAGCTGATGCAATTTGCTATAAAACGTTTATTATTTTAAATCTCTAACTTCTATAGAATATTAAAAGTGTAGTACTAAGTTTTGCAGGGCAGTGTATTTTAAAGTAAACAATAAAGTACTTACACTTTGGTATATAAGGAGAGCGTGTACATGCCCTTAGTTGAGGAGTTGCGGACCACGAAGCATCCCTCTTTGTCTTCCTGCTTGAGGAGAGACTCCGCACGCTGCCGCGACATCTCGCCGACGTACCACCTGCATACAACGGTAATTAATTCACGGAACACACTACACACGTTTGGCTTAACCTTCAAGAAGTATGGGCAATATTATCCTTTTAATTTTTACACGTTTTTAAGACATTTTATGCAAATAAAGAATTATTTATTTATCCTGGTTCCTGGGTGCGAATGGTTGTGTGAGATGTTACTTATTAACACTGGAACTTAGATTGAATTCAACTCCTTTTTTCTCCGATGAATATTTTTGCGAATCTGGTCAACTACCATTAAGTATCTCTTTGCCCAAACAACACCGTTTTACTTATTACATTTAAGTAAATACACTACTGAAACCATATTTTTATGTTTTTCTGCTCCTTCGGGCTAAACTTCAAAACGGTTGAAATAATTTTGACAGGCCTTTCACTGTCAAATAGCTGATATATGACTTAGTAATTAGGGACCCGTATAAAATATAATAAAACCCAAGATATTCTTGGGTTTTATTCTATTTTATACGGGTCCAATACGCACGCAAATAAAGGCCCGGACACAGTTAGTACTTTATATAAGTAGGAAAAATGCTGGCAAAAGAGTAAAATATTAAACTTATGTAAAACTTAACGCCGAATTTACCGAGTTCTCATTCCGTCCATGGCGACAAATACGCGCATCGAATAAGTAGATATGGTAAGCCTTGAGAACTGTAAACGTTCAACCAACAAACCACAAAATAATATCCTCTTCAAACTTTATGTTGATTACTATTTTGTTGTTACTTATTTAAAAGCATTCATGTTTTATTTAAATACATACAATAAACTCGTTTAAGGTACCGTACTGAAATGGTAATAAAGAAACCCTTAGGTATATTACTACTTCCTTTGTTTTGGTCACACTTGCCTATTTCAGTAATTATGAATGCTATCTGGGGGCACGGTAGTGCCCCCGCCAAGACGAGCCAAGCGAAGCAAGGGCACTACCTACCTTTTCTCGAAGTGTTTCGTCGTTTATTTGAACCCTCATAGAGTTGGTTTCCGATGTACCAGATAGTTCATATTCTCAGGATATGATGTCAATCATTATTAGACTAATTAAACAAAAAAAGTCTCAATTGAATAGCTCTGATACTTTGGATTTTATTGATATCTAAAATACACCCATTTCGTCACTGATACACTGATGATCATAAAAATGTTTGGCTACTTCCAGAAGTGCTAGAAAGCTGAAATTTGGTATGTAATCTAAGTTTAGTATACAACCAACAAAAAAATCATAAACTTATAACTTTCGCCCCCCATCCCCTAAAATGCGGGGGGTGGAAGTTTGTATGAGATAATATAATCGCTTAAGAGCGAAATATCGCCCTGATTTATCGCTTATGGTAATCAGTAAACCATCAAAGAAAAAGGGCAAAGACAGAGAATGGGCAGTGAAAACCAGCACTGCTGATGTGCAAGAAATACGAGTAATGTAGTATGTAGTGTGATGTGAGTATATTTTTGTGGATAATGTAGTTGGCTGCAACATTGTTATTTAATAGTTTTATGTTATGTTTGTTATTTGTATGTTTTAGCTGTTTGTTATCCCTAAATAAATAAAATAAAATAAATACACCCCAAAAAAGGAAGAAAAAAATAAACACTAAAAAGACTGCCTAGCAACTTACAAAAAGAACTGAAATCCCACCAAACACATTTCATGTAAAATGTTGCCAAGACGACCACATAAGGTTAGCCCTGTGAAAAAGATATCAGATCTCATGTAGAGCCAAGCTTCTGAATCTACACGGCAAATTCTACATATTATTATCAGTAAAAATGTATGGCTTAGCTGTTTCGTTACTACTTACTTCAGAAATTAAATATTCGCATCACCTCCACGACGGTAGTGAAACGGCGAAACCATACATTTTTACTGATATGTAGAATTTGTGAAGTTAGGTTCGGTAGAGTAAGGCCGTGTAGATTCAGACTCTACATGAGATCTGATATCTTTTTCACAGGGCAAACCTTATGGGTCGTTTTGGCAACATTTTGCATGAAATGTTTTTGGTGGGATCGACTTGTTTGAAATAGGAGCATTATAAATTAATACATATGTTCTCTGACGGAAAGAATTGAAAATATGGTGATTTTCATTGCAACCTAGTTCAAATATCAGGACTATGACATGACATGGCTTCATTGGTTTATTCCAAAACACATTTTATTATTTTCATTTATAAAGCCGCACATTCGTATAACTCTTATAGATTTCGCAGTGTACGCCAAAACATCTCGTAGATGGTAGAATTGTACGCGACTTATCTGATTTTTTTTTGTTATATTTTGGCCAATTTACTCAATATAGCTTCATTAATTATAGCTTAGGTATATGTTATTCTGATGTAAGCTGCAATTACTGTCAAGTTTAATTAAAATCAATTCAGTAGTGTTCGTATTTTTTATGCGTGTTATGTTGATTATTAACCTCCACACTAACATACACTCATCCTCACAAACTTTGATAAATAATATTAGTAGGATAGTAGAATTGTTTAATTGTTATTTATTTAGTTATGGATTTTTTTGACAATTTGGGTTGGGTATGCTTCCAGTCTAATTCGATACAGGAATACCAGTGTTTTACATGAAGCGACTGCCTATTTGATCTTCGCAACCCAACGTCTGTTACCCGGTCACTGGGCCAGGGTAATGGAGGTTTGTCTATGATACCTATGTCCGTAAAAATACCACTGTGACCCCAAATTTGACTTAGCGAATGAACTCACGTCTCGTTATGACTAATAAAAATACAAAAGTGAGTATAAATTATTATTTGCAATAATTTACGTGCCCTACTTTTATTTATATAAATGTAAAGTAAAATACTTAATAAATCCATGTTATTTCTAAATGAATTCCACCTGAATTAATATTATTATCCTCATATTGACACAAATGTATGCCTGATTAATTTCCCTGTGTAATTTCCACATAATGTCTAGATATAGTGATGTATCAGCAATACCTGCGTAATGCGATAATTATATCTACTGAAAATAACACGCAACATAAAATACAAATACTCACTCATATTTTTGCAATCCTATTGTTTCCTTTTCCTTAACATAATTACTAGGAATGTAGCCAACCAACCTGGAAACGAAGATAAGTGAATGAGGAATAAAGTATAATAAAAGTAGTAAAGTGCAATAAAAAGTTCAAAAGTAAAGTTATATTAAGAGAAAAGTAAATGGTTCACATACCCATTCTCATCTTTGACTTTCCACCAATGGTCTTGAGAGTCATCTATAACTTCATATTCGGCGCCCTATAACGTTATGTATATATTTATTAGTCATAAAATTTATAATTAGAAGTAAATAATTCTAATTATATTAAGAAATCTATTACAGACTGCTAAGTTCCCACAAAAGAAACTTGACTTGTGTTTTTAATTAGGGAATCAACAAGAGGTTTCGCTAAATTTAATTCTACATCAGTGGGCTATGTCCCAAGTTTTATAAGTGGTCATTTAACATATTTTTCTAGCTGTTTCACACTTGATGATACAAATATATGTATAAATATTTCCATAGAGGCAAAACACGAAAATATCTGAAATAAAAAAAGATATAATTGCCTTCGCGGTGTTTGTTTGTTTTTTGTGCACAACACCCACAGTTTTTACCAAAAACTCAACGTACTTTGTTCTTGATTAATTTTGACCATTAACTACAGTTGATTTCCATTTGAGGCACTATGGTGAAAACATCATGATTCATTTGAAAATGCTTATCTTTTGACACTTATTATCCTTCTACAATATGACTAGTAGCCGTGTCGCCGTAATAGTACCTAAGCATTACTTAAATAAAAGAATATTATGTATGTACTGTCATCTATGAACTAAGCTCACCTTTTCCAGTGAGAGATCTCCGGTTTCAATAGCTTTAAATGGATATAGGGCTACCACAACTTTGGTTCTCTGCTTCTCCTGCAAAAAAATTAGTTACTTTGAATTGTGCCAAATAATATGTTTGTTTATTGAAAAATAAAATTTCAAAATATACGAACGGCACCCGGCCATGTCTTAGTATTTCAAAATTGGCAATTTAAATTAAATTGTTCTGTAAAGCTTCAGAAATAAATAAGAAAATTAGATTTTTTGTATGCTTTTTAAACATTTTGAAACCAACACGTTCTCTCAGCACTCCTTAGAATGTTTACCATACCAACTTTGAATCAGACATTTTTCTGTTACTCAATTAAATATTATGGTCTGTGGTAAGACAGAAAATTATCTCATTGAACTAAACTACCTAGGTATTTATTTAACTTTACATTTGGAATATCAAGCCATGGACGGGTATGCCTTAACAATAAAAAAAGAAATAAAATAATAAATAAGGAATACTTACAGCAGCATTTTGTGTTACCTTTGGCTTGGCGGAGGGAGTGCCTGGAGGAGCGCCGCCTCCCCCGGGCATCGGCATGACTGCCGCCGTGACGGCTAAACAATACAGAATATTTCAATTTAGGTAATAAAACTGTAAAATTTCCTGAAATCGCTTCAATTTCATTTTATATTTATTGAAGGTTAATATCATTTGAAAATGTGTACACGACATCCAAAAACCTAGCAATTTGTGTAGCATTTACTTTCCATTTGTATTATATTTTTAAAACCTTATGCAAGGGAGTATACCTATCCATAATTGTTTCTATAAATATTTCTCTATTTAGTCTTCTATGTACCAAATTTACCACATAAATGTTAAACAACACCAGTTTTCTTTATATTTGTTTTAAATACTTGACTGTCATACTTATATTGAAAAGTATTAGATTTTACTAGTCGTATCTGCATTTACTTGATGGCAAGTGAATGCGGATAATACCTCCAAAATCAATAGCCCGTTTTCCTATACACAAAATCTGGTTTGAGAGCCGTAAAACTACTCATTATGCTAAGGCCATGAAACAGACAGAAATTATCATGATAATTATGAAACAATAAGCACTAACAACATTGAGGTCTAAGTAAAATGGTATTATGTTAAAATTGTACAATTTTAACATAAATAACAACATGTTAATATTATGACAGACACTTAAATATTTTGCAGACACGACAAGCGAAATTAAACAAAAATGTACAGCCTCAACAGCAAATCATTTGGGACGTTAAAGTTAAGCCTGTCGTACTTGCTAGAAAGTACGATAACCTTAAAAGAGATGGTTGGATGTCTCAATTTGACATATCAACAGTCGATCGGACACAATAACAAACCCATTGCACAACTTATTTCTTATAATTAAGCACTATAAAATGATGACCTATATCCATGTCACAATAAGCACTATCTTCAAACACTATGGTGGTATCAGAATCACTTCTGCAGGCATTACACAAACGCATTACATTACACCTGTCCAAGACAAGAAAGTGAGTGCAACGAGACCAGTGAACGCAACCGATGGCGACGAGGCCAAATAAATAGAGGTCAGACGAAATGTACCGTACCCTCTAGTGCCGGGAGGAACGACGCTAACGATAGACATGGTATTTTTGACTTCTTCTTAGTCACCATTGGTTCGTCTTCGGGTTTACTCGGCAACATGGGAACGGGACTCTGAGACCGGACGTCCGCGCGCGACACCTCGCTCCGACTGCCTACAAACGTGTCCAAGCACCGAGGCGAAGGTAAGGCATGATTCATAACGGCGCGCGGCGGTGTCGCCGATACGGCACGTAAAAGGTGATTGAGACAACTTTTATTTGCTGTAATTAACTTTTTAATATTTTTTTATAAATATACCCATAAAGTAACTAAATTACTTAAAGCAATAATTAAAACGTGTTTTCCGTAGGTAAGTATATCATTCTAGGAACACACAATCTAGGTACTAAAAAGTACCTACCTACTCATTTGAAAAATATGTTTTGAAATATTTCTAACTATTACAGTTTTAGTGTAGTACCTGTATTTATTTAATAAATTAATTTGAAATACTAGCTTCTTACCGCGACTTTGTTCGCGTGCATGATCGGTATCATTACAAACTTACAAACTAAATAATAGGTACTCTTCGGTAAGAGTACCTATTATTTAGTTTGTAATATATAATACTAACCCAACAATCAAAATGAGAGCCCATGTTATTTTAGTTAAGACACCAAAGTAGCATGGTATTTCCCTGCATACATAATATGTGTGATGGGCCATGAAGAACTAAGCTTTATAGTTGTCGAGACGAGGAGCGAGGGCTCAAAGATGGTCGCGCTCGGCCTACATTCACCATTCGATGCGCGCGCGCAGGCGGTGTGCGCTCTCCCTTTCACTTGCTAGTCTCTTGATACGTGGAAAGGGGACAGGTAATTTATACGTACGTCATTAACGGCAATTGACTCGCTCGGAGATTATACGATCCTCAACAGAAGCCTTGCGATTGCAATAGCCAACTCTTTTTTGTAGGGTTACATCGAATTACCGAAAAAGGTTTGTGTTTACGTTAATATGTTAAAGTTAAGTTTGTGAGATTTGATGTTGTTGTTATAAAAATATTCCTTCTTAGTATTTTTTTAATGGAAAAATGACTAACAAAAAACATTTAAAAATCTGTAACTGAAATATACTGGTTATAATAATAATAATTCCACGACTATTCACACAACGTCATTTAGTCCCAAGCTAAGCCGAGCTTAGTGTTATAGAGCTGGAAAGTGTTTCGCTGAAATAATTATACTGCATACTTTAGCCAGGGTTTAAACTATGAAATGTTATACGCACGTGGTTCGTCGTTCGACAGTCGATTGTCCTGCGGCAGTGCGATCAGGTCAATGTCAGACTCTATGAGGGCCCAGAGGTCTGCGCCCGCGCAACCGGGGGCAGCGCGTCGCTCCGCGTCACAGCAGCTCCAGCGCCGCGCAGACCACGCGCCTGGGTGGTACCGACTTCGACGACCAGTAACTGTGCACACTGTAACCCACCATGACTAAATGCTCTAATAATACTAATGTATGATGATTTGAACCAACAGAAACCTAACCAACCTCCATATATGGCCACTTAATTAATATTTTAAGGTTGTCTGTGAGAGATTGCTTTTAGCGAAGAGGCCGTCCATTGTAACACCTAGTACGCATGTAAGTAGCTCGTTTAAGTTATAATTTGTATGTTTTTATGGTGTACAATAAAGAATATTCTATTCTATTTTGATTGATTCAATAAAACTGTTGGCGATCGCATTAATTGTTGCCAATATTCATATGTATTATAATGTTGTCCTAACTTGCGGTCCGTATACCGCGACATTTTAAAGCACCTTCCTCTATTTCGCAGAACTCTTTCTATCCCTTTTAATTTTTGGAACACATACGACGAGTCCTTAAATGCTAAACGACTGAGGTTTTAAGTAGCAACCGCTTAACCGTTATTGGAGGCTTGAAAGAGGGATACAATCGGAATAAATCTTCCGCAAATTCGCTATTACCTGTTGATATGCATACAAACTTTAACAAAGAACTAAGTGCTCAAATACAGACGGTACATAATATATTATGTACACGTAGAGCGCACAAAGTTAACAATACTGATTGTCAGTTACAGGGTTTACCTACGTCACAAGTAATAAACGACATTATGTAACGGTGGATGGGTACGTACCCGATCTGATTTTGTGGATCCACTGCAGGCGTTCCGTATGGTCACCGGCGACGAGATAAAGCGTGTAGTCTGTGTTTTGTTCCGAGTACCCCACCTGACCGTATACACACGTGAGTAAGTCTTTTTACATACGTACATAATGATAATGAGTTTTTACGGACATTAGTTACAAATAGGTAAACAAATTGTTAAAAGAAATAATATTGTTGTTGTTAATTATACCTGTGCATGGTTATTTTACTATTTTATATATTATTACCTGAAAGGGATATCTATAAACGGGGCTCTTCTCACCGTCACCTTCGGGTATGTGTTTACTCAGCTCCCCCAGCTGCGCCTGCTCCACAGTATGGATTGCGCCCGTATCGATGCGCCCGCGCTCCTTCCGTCTCTACGACACACATTTAAACCATTTTACAATCGATTTGAAACGTATTTTCCAAAATTAAACTAAACAATCGACAGCCTTTCGTCACATCCCGCACTAGAATATTTTAATAATTTTAAGATTCAAGGAAGTTGCCCATTCAAATCACCACGCTAGCTCACCTTAATACACACTGTATAAGCGTACCACTGGCAGTAACGTCCTGACGTCAACTAGTCATTAAACCGAGGCCATATTCGATTGTTTACAGTGTTTAAATGACCGCGACTAGACCACACACTACTTATTTAAATGGATAACAAAGTTTAAGATGCGCTTTTTGTTAGCTTTCTAGAATCTGGAGAAGCACATGCGCTTGCAAGTACCTTATGTAATTTAGGGTTTCGCACCCTAATAGGAGAAAATGGAACCCTTATAGTATCATTTTGTTTCCAACAAGTCCTTCTGTAAAGACTTTTTCTCTCAAATAAACGGAATCTAAGTAAAGTGCGCACTGCCTTGGACGGGTAAAACATTGAGCTTTTAAGGCAATGCAGTCATAACATTCGGTGTCTTATGTCATATATTTTAATAACATACAAAACTATGGAGTATTTCCTGCCTACAGTAGCAACATGAAATTTGGCTAAAAGCAAGGTCTGACAGGGAAAACTCGAAATTTTGCGTTTGAGTATTTACATAATTATAATTTATAAATTATTTTTTTAAATATTGGTATTTAGGTACGCTGTCAAACGCACATTATGTAAAAACATTATTTCTGCTTCAAAAAAAATATTCGTTTCAATCCGACTTATCTTTTCGTTCAAATCAAAGAGATTTAAAATACTATAAAGCGTACATGCGAGGAAATGTTATATAAAAACTTTGATCCCATGGCTCAGTAACGCCATCTAGAATAATATATAAATATTGGACCGGCAGCGGAGCGTACTAAAAAAAACTCATACACTTGTGCAGCAGGACACAAGCTTCGGATGAAAATTTTATTCGCGATGTCCGGTCTACAGGTATTGAATGTCTTTGGTTCAAATAATAATCGGTGCAAGCTAGGCTCTTGCATAAAACTCTTAAAAAAATAGTAGGGTTTGGTTTCGTACAAAATACGAAACCATGACATTGCTACATGACTCGCACCTGGATTTTTTGTGATTTCTAGCTAACCAAGTTCGAAGATCATTTACATAGAAACATAATCGGCTATTGACTTAACGAAGTTGATCCTTCAAAATATCAGATTCGAAGCAAAAAATATAATTTTGAAAAACAGCAAACTTTAACAAAGCTCTCCTTTTACTTTACCGAAAATATCGTTCGGACAGTAAGGCGACGATCATTTTCACAAAAGCTTTGAAATATTTAAAATCCAATTAAACATCCACATTGCACAAAAGTAGGTAGTTCACGCCTCAGTTCTCACTGATTGAATTCAGCACACCTATTCACGATCATTCGATACACTAACGAATCGACATACCCAGGTATGGTTCGCTTATGGGGAAGGCAACCATACGATTAGACTGGTTGTCAGACTTTCGAGGTTCTGATTACCCGTAGCCGTAGCGAGAGTTAAAGATCATGGCAGTCAAGGCTTAACGTGCTTTCGAGGTGCGGATCTTGATTTTAATTTTATTTTATCATTCATCATGAATATGGTTTTAGATAGTTTTTAGCAACCAAAGTAAGAGTTTTAGACTTCAGAATTGGTCACAAGAGGATCTCTACCTGTGAGGTATCGAAAGAATTAATATCTTCAAATAAGTTTTGAACCGCCGAAATATTAATTTGTCCACAGCATTAAGAAGGCTTCTTCGATATACAAACAAAATAAGTTTATTCGATACCTAGTAATTTTTAAAACATTTTTTTTATATCTTTATTTAAAAAAATTAGGGGTTTTTGTCCAACAAGAATATGTCAACCTCATCATACCTTATAGCACAGTAAAAACAAATTAAATTGGCTCAGTACAAAATAAGTCAGTAACAACAATGAATAACAATAAGTAGGTAAGTAATAGTTTACTAAAAAGCTGCTATTCACTGCTGAACAACCAAAACTAAACTACATATTTTTTTAGCTGTCTCCGATCTAGGGTTTGCTAAAATACTTTGAATCAGTCCTTCATCCAGCCTGTTTAACTTTAATCCGTTCAGCAGCGCGTCGCGCTTATGTTTATTCCGGACGCATTCCATTTTTAAATCATCTATACATATAATAAGACAGTAAAAAAACTGTGTCTGTACATTGAATATATTTAAAAAATAATAATGGAGGGGGGCTTAGAAACAGTAATAGAGCACGAATCCAAAAAAAAAAGTCTGTCTGTTTGTCTGTTTGTCTGTTTGTTTGCACACGCTAATCTTCGGAACTACTAGATGGATTTGAATGATTTTTTTTTTGTTGTATAGATATTAAGTCTGGTCAACACATAGGCTATAATTTATTTTGGAAACTGGAACACCTGATGCGGAACCGCAACAGACCAGCTAAACTATAGGAAATACAAAAATGGTACCATAGCAAAAATTGTTCCACGTGATGAGCATTTTCTGCTGAGAGAATAAATTTGAAGATCCGGAACATCTGATGAGGAACTTCAAGAGCCCAGCTACACTGTAACATATATAGTAATGACGTCTTAGCAAGAGTTGTTCAGCCTTATGAGCACTCGCTGTTGACGTATAAAAATCGAAGATCTAGAACACCAGTTGGGGAACTCCAAGAGCCCAGCTACGCCATAACTCACATAGGAATGATGTCTTAGCAAAAGTTGTTCGGTCTGATAGGCATTTCCTGTTGACTTATAAAAATCGAAGATCAGAAACATTTGGTATAGAAATTAAAGCTATCACTAATTTCATTGCATAATTATAAAATAACATAAGTACCTCCACGCGGTGAAGGCGGGAACAGTTGGGAACTGATTTTCGATGACGATGGTATATCATTGAAAATTAGACTCTACTGGCTTAAAGTCCTTTTTATCTTCGTTACATGGTTGCCTACCCGGTAACGCAGGGGAGCAGCCACTTAGATTTTAATTGATCAGGTATCATCACAATAAAACTATAACCATGCCTAGAAAGAGGTTATATCTTTCCCAATGTTCCAAAGGTGCTAAATGATTAAAGACCATAAGATCCCAACAATCTACCGAAGAGCGTTAGGAGAGACTTGATGCTGTTCGAGAACATGAGGCTGCAACTCGCTCCGCGGAAACTTCTTGGGATCGCGAAGCACGCCTGCATTCTCAGCGTTTTTACGCATCTACCAGGTATCCAGGTCTCTAGACAACAGTGAAGAATATGTGCGCGACTGACCGCTGATCGTGAACATCATGCACTGTCTCGCGAGTTGGAGACGTTCACGGAAAAAGCATGACGCTTGAGTTTTCAGCGTATATACGCATCGACTCTAGAGATAAGTGGGGGAAAGAGATGCGCGACTGACCGCTGATCGTGTACGCAACATATAGGCTATAATTTATTTTGGAAAATGGTACACCTAAAGTAAAAGAGATATAAAAATGGTGCCATTGCAAAAACTATTCCACGTGAAGAGTGTTTTCAGCTGTGAGACTAAATTTGAAGATCTGGAGCACCTGTAGTGGAACTCCAAAAGCCCTGCGACAATATAACACATACATAATAGAAATGGCGTCTTAGAAAAAGTTGTTAAGTCTGATGGCATTTCCTGTTGATCAACAAAAATAAAAAATCTGGAACGTCTTGAATCGTCTCGCGCATCCCATTGTTTACCCGTCCCCAGGCTTTTAGAATTCGACATCAGACGTTTCAGATCTTCGATTTTGACGACCCCGTTGTCGCTGGCATAAGCAACAGGATCCGCGTACGAAGTCGCGGGCAGAAGCTAGTATTTAATAAAATATGACTAATACTCAACATAACTTTTTTATTATTTCTTTCAATGTATATTTTCGAATTTCTACCATTATAGTTATATTATCAACTAAAAGAAAGTTGCAAGTCGATTAGGCAGCGTATCGAATGTTTGAGAATAGGTGTGCTGGTCTGAACTAAAAGCTCAAATACGTTTCAGAGCCAAGCTCCAATTTCGCTAATGCGTGAAAATTTCGTTATTCACTGACACTCCCCACTGGAATTCGATATTTTCATGCAACCAGAGCTGAGGAAATGAAAAATGTATAAAGTAGCAAGGTTACAACTTTCTGGCTTGATTGTCTTTTACTCGAGGAAAAGGAGTGATTAGCAAACATAACACTTTTGAATCTACTTCTGTACTAATATTGTAAAGAGGAAATATTAGATTTTTCGAATGTTTGTTTGTAGGGATTTAACTCACGATTTATAAAATCAGTTACCATTAGAAAGCTTTACTATCACCGAGTAACAAAGGCTTTATTTAATCTTCAAAACTACTAGGAGTCGAGGAGATGTAAAAGTTTGAAAGGGAAATGTATGAAATTCACGCGTACGAAGTCGTGAGCAAAGTGCTAGTTCTACAGCTATATCCTAATCCTACTAATATTACAAACGCGAAAGTTTGTGAGGATGGATGGAAGTTTGTTACTCTTTGACGTAAAAACTACTGAATGGATTTTAATAAAATTTGGTATGGAGTTAGCTGACACCCTGGATTAACACATAGGCTTTTTATCCCCGTATTCCAAAAGGAACGGGACCTACGCGGGTGAAACCGCGGCACGTCTGCTAGTACTGTATAAGTTTACATAAATATTGGAGAAAGTACGTAAGCAAGTACCTAAGTATAGATGTCGAAACGTATATACCACATTAGTGTGTCGGCTAGTAAGACGCGATAAGAGCAACGACTGGGCTGGCGTCATGCCAACCGGCTAGCGAGCAGCCCTCTCTAAGTAACACACTACACCAATTACCAACATCACAACCTGTCCGGAACACTTACTTAACTTTATTTACGCGAGAGTTTTCGCAAACATTTGCCCTTACCTATAACTATTTCGAATACTATTAACATTTTATCTACTCTACCTTCAGAAGCATAAAATTTAATTCGATAATCGTATATTCCGTTCAGTTAAATTGATGCCGAAGAACGAGTTCATCAGTACAAATGCAGAATTTCTATCGAATTTGCCTCACGACAGATGACTTGATCTAATAACATCCTGAAAGCGCACAACGGCCGAGCACCGGGTTGCGTAATGAATCAAATCACCGAGTTGATTTCCTGCGGGGGAATATACAGCTACGTTTACAAGAACACCCGACAAACCTATCTCCGATATTGCCAATTGATCCGGATGATATCTTGCTATCCGTGTGTATTTCAGAATAGCAATGTTGATTCAATTAATATTAGTGATACCTTCGAGGGGTAATTGCATCAGTCTAATTGTTTGGCGTTTTGGTATAATTATGTAAATTCTATTGTGTTAAATTAATTATTGGTTAATAATGTGCTCTACGCCGAGATAGTCAGCAGATTAATTGGAAAGATTGTTGGAGTGAGAACTAGAAAGGTGTTATTGTATATTGCAAGTTTTAATTTTGTAAAAAAAAAATGATTTTGTTGTCCGGTCATTAGCAGGTCATTAATTTGATTCCATTACTTGGGTAAACCTACAATTTTGGGAAATTAAATTTAAAGCATTAACTTTAAAATGGTGAAGAATTGATTTAGAAACTAGCAATGATGGACGTCGTTTATGCAGCACGTATGAGATCTACATTTGGAAGAGTTGAAAACTTGAAACATGCAAAACATTTAGATTCTTTGAAGTGAACTGAAACAACACACAGAATAGAGACGCGGTTGAGTCAGTAGAGTGAACCTTTTTCAAACAATTAGCAGGCGTTGGAGGGCTCTCCATTAAAATTGCTCACATAACGAGGGACCACACGCGGAATGACGGTACATACATTACGGCGAAGTGTGAGGGGTTGACGCCACTCGCTGTGGGGACCGGGGAGTGATTGCCAAGTCTATTTAAGCGCGGGAGGGCTACGACACACTTTTTGTTTATTTTACTGCACTTTTCGAGCTTTCTGTAACTGTGCAGAGTTTAATACATCAAGGAATGTCAGTGAATTCTCTTTGCTTTCTTTGTATATTTGGTTGGGCGAACTTTAGAACACTATTTTTGTCTTTGGAGATTTCTGTATTGTGGCTAGTTATAAATGGTTTTTGAATGCCTTTAGATTTGTATGTGAGTATATTTGTGTACCTTGGGGTGTTACAGATTCTATTTTTTTTTCAAGTCGTGAGTGTGTGAAATAAAAAAACTGTTTGTTTGGGATAAATTGTTTTTGCCTGATAAGATGTCTAGAAAATTGTAACTTAACATTTTGAGAAATTATAAATAAGTAAATGCCTTTGAGCAAACGTGTGTAGGTACCTATCCCCGAAAACTTCAATCATGATCGAAGATTTTAAACCATATCCTGCTCCTTCAGTACTTAACTATTTCATTCCATATTATTAATCACTTTTATAACAATGAACTTACTTCGGTTTAAGGAGTTTGATGAGCAATATAGAAATATTTATTTATTAAACCTATATGCACAAGTAAAAAAACTGTACAACGGCGGACTTAATGCCTTAGGCATTTTCTACCAGTCTACCTTAAGGTGGTGCAGAGATGGAACAAGGTATGTGCAACAGGGAAAAAAAAGGACAAATAAGTGACACAAAAAAAAAATACACAGATACATACATACTTAAAACAAAATAAATAAGTAATAGTCCAGAAAGATAAAAATACGTTACGTTACGTTATATCTGTTTCTGTAAATGTATGCGACAAAAAAAAAAAGGACGAAGGCAATAATTTGGCCCTTACTAACTTCACTTTGCGAAACGTTATTTTACAAACATAAGACCGTCAACTGCATCCGCATAAGTCAGTCTACTTAAAACAATCACACGAAAAATATAGGCTTAATTAATTTGTCTATTAAATAATGTTCAGCACTTACGTATAATAGTAAAAACGACTTTAATAAATTAACACTTAAAGTTCCAGCAAATGGCTGGAGAACTGATCACGGTAATTGAAGCTCCCTATCAGACGCCGCTATCGAACATCAAGCGGTCACGGAAAACGCTAAATAATCAAAACCAAAAGCAGAAACGTTATGCATCAAAATAACACAAGGTAATTATTTAATCAGGAATAAAAATGCCGATTTAGAATGTGTTAAAAAGTGGTCTTTGCGTAGGTGGACACTGAAAAAGGAATGCGCACATATTTGGCCACCGGTTCGATGTCTCAACAACACCAAAAAGAGAGAGATATTGGTAACACTGAGATGATAACCGTGAACGAAACATAATTTGTGTGTTTTTTTAAGAAAATACTGTATGTGTGATTGAGGTGTAAGTGATTGGTATTTTACCAGCGGTGGTTCGGATGCGGTGCGGGCCGGCGACGGACGGTGTTGCGGAACTGCCGCTGCCGCCGCCGGGCGTCGCGCCGGACGACAGACACACCCAGCTCGCGCATGCGCTCCCACCCCCCACACACTCAACCCTACGTCCTCCAGTTTTCATTTAAAACAGCGAACAAAACTAACATCACCTGCGTAGATATTATTATTTATATTCTAAAGTATCACTAAATTTTAAAATGCTATGTATTAATTGGTAAAACTAATGTTTCATTAGAACTTAGTTCCAAATGAATGAATTATTAATTGTCTGTCTTAGACAACATCGACTAGCTCACACTTATAATACAATGAATAGTTAACCTGCACAGTCCATGTACAATTTTAAGGTCCAAATATCAAGTCACTAAATAATGCACTAATATAATATATCATGTTCACTAGCTTAGCTTTATTTACTTAGCTTAAGAACATGATCGTATAGAGTGCAAAAGCGACATCGAGTTTCACGCACGAATTGCTTGTCTGTCACTTCAGAACTTGAATTTGGTAAGTTACAGCTTAACCACTGGGATCGTGATAATGTTCAACGTGATTGAAGTTGGACAGGATTGTTAGAATATTCCTGAAAACTACAAGGAATGGAAGAAAGCTAATTTTGGCCTCTTCTACAGTTGAGTTTGATTCATAAATCAATCAGAAGTACAGATCAGTCAACATTCACTGTAAACTCAATGGCCATGGCCGTTTGTCTTGGAATACGAGGTACCAATTTGACTGGATGGATCGTACCGATAATCTTAGAAGATTTATTTTTTCTAAATGATAACCTACTTTGGCAGAAAATAGGAATAACAATCAATCTATTCACCTCTGCAACGTTCTAATTTTGATCAAATGATTCGACATATAAATAATAAAGCGATTTTTAAATCTAAAAGGACGCCACTAAGAAGTAATAAAAAATATATTTGACAGCTCCACATTGACCGACTGTTTAACTCAGTACTTTAATTAGGTACCTATAGTCAATTTAATTGTGTGCTTTATAATAAAAAAACATACTTCATACTAGACCATTTAAAGTGGTTTACCAAAGACCGTCAGCGCTAAGATTACGATGTCATTAAAATGTTTTAACTTGCAGTTGGGATTTTAATTTAAAATTGTTGTTTTATTATGTTATTTTAAAATTGTTGTCATATTATACATGAAACATCATGTAATCCTTTTGGGGCAGCAGTCAACGAAAATTAAAACTCTCATCTTTAGACGTAAACCCCTAACGTTACCCTGAGCGAGCGCACATCTGCACTGAGAAAAATTGATTTCTGGCTTAAGGTAAATTCCGCCTTCGACGGCTAAATTGTAATGACGCGAGGCGATTTTGTAACGCTTGCGGTTATTTTGGCTTAGCTAGGCGTTTCCGTTAAAATGGTACGTCTTTTATGATAAACACTAACCGTCAAAAATGTCTTACCGTAAGGTAGTCTTGGAATTAAACTTTATACTGTTAATACAGCAGTAATGGACTACAAAAAACGCTTTAAATTTACGACGTCGAATATGTGGTGAATATCACCGTAATTATGGCAATACTTAACTTAAATTAAGGCGATATACACTTTAATAAAAACTAAACAAACGTAAAAATAAGTCGTAAAGAAACTTTCGTAAGCGTCATAAATAATCTTTAGCATGGCAATATTCACCTTACAATAAGGCGGAACATACTTCAATCACAACAATTTGGACGTTAACATAAAGTTTTTCAGCGACGTATGTATTCGGCAATATAAACGTATAATGTGGCCACATTTGCCCTATCATAAGGCGAAATATGCTTAGATTACAACGAATCAAATGGTAACCTTAGCTTATATAACGACGTACATATACGGCACATATAAACGTAAATAGGGAAATATTCACCTTATCATAAGGCGAAACATGGTCGAATTACGACTGATTGAACAGTAACATTACGTCATATAACGACGTACATATTTGGTCAATACAACCGTAAATTTGGTGATATTTGCCCTATCTTAAGGTGAAATATGCTCAGATTACGACGAATCAAATGGTAACCTTAGGTTATATAACGACGTACATATACGGCACATATAAACGTAAATAGGGCAATATTCGCCTTATCATAAGGCAAAACATGGTCGAGTTACGACTGAAACAGTAACATTACGTCATATAACGACGTACATATTTGGTCAATACAACCTTAAATTTGGCGATATTTGTCTTATTATAAGGCGAAATACGCTCAAGTTGCGACTAATCAAACGGTGAAAAACGTCTTATAACGACTTAGGTACAGATCCGGTGAATGAAACCGTAGATTTATGGCAATATTCACCATTAGGATAAGGCGAATGTTAGTTACAATTTAATCAAACGTTTAAAAAGTCTGATAACGAGTTATTTGGCTAATATAAGCGTAAATAAGGCAATATTTGCCGTATCATAAGGTCAATACCGGCGTACCTACATGTAGACGAAATAGTGTATGATTAATTTAGTAAAATTAATTTAGTTTCGTAGTAGAGTGAACTCATCTAATTCACAACTCGCCTTATTCGGTGATATTTGGTTTGAGCGCGATCATAGGGCTGTACGAGTGAAATCAATGACTTGTAATGCAACCATATGCCTTTTAAATAAAGTTCAAATTCGTCTGTAAAGTTTGGGGACGCTCGAGTGAGCGCAATGGCAACAACTAGTGTTGGGAATTTATCCGGATAAATACTCAAAGTGGATAAATACTCATAAATATCCGTTTTTACTCGAGTATTGATCCAAAACGGCGGATAAATATTATACACGATTTTAGTAAGGGAAATTTTATATTTCTACGAAGAAAAGGATGAAATTAAGTAAAATTCTAAAACTTATCAAGAACTTTTAAAAAAACAAGCCTGTCTAACCTATGATTACACACAATAAAAAAATTGGGTAATACTTTCCTTTATGGGTCATTGATTTATGGATCGGAGAGGGGCTGGGGAGAGGGAGGGGGAGATGAGCTACCCCCCTGTCGGATTTCCACACCGCGGAGCCCCATGGTTATGGAGAAATTCATTGTTAAAGTTTGAGGTTTGGTTAAAACACTAATTTCCATTATTTTCACTCTAATTTCCATTATTTTCACTCTAATTTCCATATATTTATGGGCCGGGGAGAGCGAGGGTGGCAGGGGCCTAAATCCTGTACCATTTACAACCCGCGGAACCCCAAGGTTACGGAGATATACGTATTTTAAAATTTAAAAGTTAACATTTTGAAATTAGTTTCGGGTATTTTTCGGATAAGTTGAATAAAGCACCAGGAATATTATTATTCTTATACCCTTACCTGCCAAGATGTCGCCGGAACCGCTTGGCGGGGCTCCTACTTCTGGGTGGTTTAAAAAAATAACCACGAAGGAGGTGGAGAGGGGTCTGTGTTTGCTCACTCACTACGACCCCGCTACTTTTATTTTTTTTTAGTGGTGGAAAATCCTCATGGATGGCCCCCGCCCCGGGGAGGGTGGAGGGGTCTGTAAGACTTACTGACTAAAAACCACCCCGTGTTCCTTCTCACACCTGCGCCGGGGGTCACGGGAACAGAAGATACTTCCGCGACTCCCGACTGACTGCGACCCGAGGGCCTCGCCAAGTCAGCGAGGGGAGTGAGGTGTTAGAAAACCCTCGCAACGTCTAAGAGGGGCGCGCGTAAACACCACGCGCCGCCACCTCGGATCCATGTACATGGGGGCGGCAGACGTCCCGTGTCCGTCGCCCCTGAACCCATTCAGGGGGGCTGGAAGAGGGCGTTGTCCGCCATCTGCCTGCGCCCGGTACGTCTGCTGCGGGCCGGGTGAGTGGAGTTGCTCTCCCTCTCACTTTCCGCAGCCTCCATCTGCGAGACGATCGTTCCGCAGAAGGACACCACCGTGTCCCAGGACTCGACGCTGCCGGCCATCCTCTCGACCACGGCCGGCAGCGACAAGTCACTGCCTACTCCAGAGACGTTGGCACGGCACGGCTCCTCTCAAGTGGCACACTTTGCCAGCGTATGCCACGCCGTGTCCTCCCGACATTCGACAAAATGGTGATACCGGGCGTGTTATTTTCAATTTATATGGAAACTTTAAAAAAATGTGTTTCTCTTTATTATTTTATTATAACTGGGAGTCTCCGCAACTTAAAAATTGTAAAAAACCTTCTGTTTATGAGTACTATCTACAAAAAAAAATGGACTTCCAACTATATGGCCCATAAAATAAAGTATAGCCCAAGCACGTGTAATTTTGCACAGATTTTATTACGTCTATGCAGAGGAGTCGTCGGAGGAACTTGTGGTTAAATTATAACATCCGCATGGGTTGATCGAAGGTTAAACTACGCTTGACGTGGTCGGTCCGTGGATGGATGACCATTTATTATATACCAAGACTCATCCGTGCCTCGGAAAGCACGTTAAGCCGTTGGTCCCAGCTGTCATTTGTAGATCTTTGACAGCCGTTAATTGTGGTCAGAAGTCCAAAGTCTGACAACCAGTTTAACCAAGGGGTATCATGTTACCCAGTTCACTGCCTTGCCTTGCCACTGGGTTGTTTAGGTCTGACAGACAGCTCCATGTAAAACACTGGTATTCAGCGGCATCCGGTGAAACTGGAAGCCGACCCCAACATAGTTGGGAAAAGGCTAGGCAGATGATGACGTCTATGCAGAGTTTAATAAAATTGGTGAAAACTTCACATTTCAGTGCGTAATGAGCTAGCAAGAGTGTGCTGTGCAGTTTAGAGGCACAACTGTTGGCAAAAATGTTGTTAAACTTTTTTTACTAAGTTAGTTTAGTACTGCGCACAACATTATTAATTTGCTGGCTCATGACGCACTGAGATTTCAAAACACTCAAAACAAGGGACTCTTCAGTCTTTTGTAGGTTTCTAGCGTTATCAACAATAATAAAACTACACTTTTCTATTTATTTTTAGTAGTTCACTTATGCGCCGATTTTATTAAGTGTTTAAACCTTTAACAAAGAAAGGTTCAGCTTTTAAAACATACCTTGAAACGCTATAATCCAACTTCAAAATTACTTAAATGTCTCATAAAACTAGAACACTATCACCTCATAATAATTATTTTGTTGTTAAAAACGCACAAGCGCGTGCGCTCTCTAAGACACATACCTGGGCACAGCGCAGGCGCGGTGGTGTGAGGGAAAAGGTAATAAAACAAAAGGAATGGGACAAAAGGAGGCCGGGATATAGTGCGGTGCGGTTAGAAACACGTTGCTTCGTCTTTACAATCAGAACTTGAAAAAGTAATAATGTACTAAGTATTTTCGAAAGCCTTAATAGTAAAACTAGCCTATCAATATAAAAAAAACATGCAAAATAATAAATATCCATCATTTTGGGTAAATATCGGATAAAAATGAGTAAAAACGAGTATTTATCCACTTTGGATAAATACTCGAGTATTTATCCTTCGAGTATTTATCCTTTGCCCATCACTAGCAACAACTAACGGTTTTGTCAGTTTGCGCGCAGATCTCGCCGGTTTCAGAGTGTTTGTGTATTGGCGGCGAACTTTGCTGTAGGTATTCATGTAAGTATTTAACCAATTTTTTAGCTTATTTCTAATAGAGTGAGTTGTTATTGATATTCCCTTGATGTAGCAGTAAAAAATTCGTCATAGTTCTAAGTCGTTTTAGAGTTAAAGCTTATTTTGTTCGTCAAAAATATTAGCGTTTTAAATGTTAGCGGTAGAGTGGTTTCTGAGCTATCACAGAATTATAGTAGTTATGTACAATTATTTGTGGTTTTAACTGAAACTTATTTTGAGTTTAGTTGACAAGATTGATGTTGTTTTTAGATTAGTTTTAAATCTTGTTATAATTAAAACGATGACTTTGACTTTGACTTTCTTTGTATTATATTCAGTTTCTTTGTATTGTATGATTGTTGTATGATTGTTTTATTAATATGAGCTGCAGAACAGGTGCTAAAATCTAAGCAGGTAGGTACGTATTTATTAATTTAATTTGCTTGTTTATTTTCAGATATTATGGATGACCCCAACAAGGAGAACAGAAAGTACTCGGAGTTCGATCTCAAAACCGCTCAATCTCTCCGCTGTAATGAACCTTTTGGCGCAGCCGTGAGACATGCCATTTTTTGTCTCTTTTTTTTTGTGTTATTGTGTTTTTACTATGCGTGTATCCAGCTGTTGCCAATAAATGTATTTTCTTTCTTTCTTTCTTTCTTTCTCCGATCTCAAAAATGTTTATCTTGTTTTAAGAAGTTATGTATCTAAATTGATTTTCTAATACAGATTTTTTGATTTTTATTTAATGGTTTTATTGCAATGCCACTGTCATCCCTATAAGATACAGACGCTATCGGCTTATTATTAGGTTGAGATTGAAATGTTGGGTTGAGGAGGTACTAACTATCGTTTATGGTATGTATAGTTTCTTTAGTATCTTGTAAACAGTTATTATTGAAGTGTTTTATACATTATTGTTCTATTGATTTCAGAAGCTTACAAAGACTGGGAGAACAGCTTTCTGAGAACAGCAGGTTACCTACGCTGTTCACTGAAGGCACGCTTGGCTGATCTTCTATCATGAAGGATATTGGCTCGCGCTACCTTAGAGTGAATGCGCACTTTGAGCGGCCCAATGCCCTTAATATGAACTAACAAATGATAGTAAAGCAAGTCAATCATGCCCTTAGAGAAAAGCGTTACCAGCAGTTAGAAGGCTTTTTTTCCGGTCTTCATAAAACGTTTCTGCTCGAAAAGAAAGCATAAATTACCTTACGATACGGCTTACTTAATCGTATGGATAATTCTAAGACAACTTACTAGAAGGTAAATACGACTTAGTAAACGTTGAAAACACTTAGTGGATAGGTTAAACCACGGTAAGGAAAGACATAAGACGCCTTATAAGAAGTCGATTACGATTTAGTAAACGTTGAAAACGCTTAGTGGACAGGTTAAATCCACAGTAAGGAAAGACGTAAAACACCTTACTAAAAGTGAATTACGACTTATGAAAACATCAATAGCGCTTAGTGCACAGGTTAAACCTCAGTAAGAAAAGACGTAAAACGCCTTACTGGAAGTCAAATGGTCATGTGTGTGACCCGAGTACCTCCCTTTACCGTTTGTATCGCCTTACCGGAAGTTAAATCTCATCGTCAATCAGTCGATCCTATCTGACTTACCACGTTTATAGCTTTTGAATTAAGGCTTATTTGTTAATAACTACGCCTAAAATACACATTAGAGAGTAGGGGGAAGTGGGGCAGATTCATACACGGGGCACCGTCATACACTAGCGACATCTTTTATTAGGCGCGCGTTAACTGAACGATTTAAGCATGTACACGTGACTTACCTACGTGTGCGTTGGCTCACGAATTTTGACAGCAGTCAGTGTGAAACTCGCGACGAGGTGACGCGGAACGTGATTCGGCAACGCCTAAGTAATTTTATAACCTCACTTTAAACATCTTTATTTTGATGAAAGTTTTTATCCAGATTATTCAATACTATTTTATTTCAAAGATAATAGGATGTATTTTGTGAATTAATACGTAAATAATAATATATGTGTTTGGTTTTTTTATAAGAATATTTGTTTTTCAAAATCATTGAATGGGGCAGGTTCATACAGTAATAAGAGGGGCACATTCATACTGTATGAATGTGCCTGTATGAATTATAGGACATAGATATACTTACTTGACTGATCAGAAAGACTGTTAGGTTAACTAAGTTTCTTTCAGTGCCATAAAAGGAAAAACTACCTACATTTTAAGTAATTTCCGGTTAGTTAGTTTTTTTTTACTTTTTTCTTTATTACATGATTATTTTCTAGGTATTAGTTACTCACAGAGCCTAATTGCTTTTGGTTTCGAATACGTTGTGTTTTGATACTTTTATTTTGATAAATAATTAAACATTTATTCCTTAATTTGTGTATTTTTTCACATGTATGAATCTGTCCCATAGCCTGTATGAAAGTACCCCGCATGCGGGGCACATTCATACATTCCTGTTTTTTTTTTTAAACTTTTATAAAAAGTCACAGATGTATATTTAAACAAATTATTTGTTTTTGAAAGAAAGTCAGATAGTTATAGTACTAGTTCTTATTCAATCTATTCAGATATTGATACCAGAGAATAATCTATGAGACAAAATAGAAAAACTGTATGAAGCTACCCCACCTTCCCCTACATTGTTGCTTATTTTTTGCGCCTTACGCTTAAGGCGTAAAACGCCTCCAACCTAGGAAGGCGTTTTTCGTCGGTTGACTTTTGGTCGTTTTTTCGCCTTCATTACGAATAAATCCGCCCTCGTTACGAAACATTCGGCTTTACATTTTTCTCAGTGTGGCGAGGCGCAGTGCAGCGCGGTTTTCACCGGTAATCAATTTAACAGGTTTGCAGTGGATGAAATAGAGTTAAAAATAGATAAACTTCCATTAATCCGAGCGCATTAATGTCGACAAATGTACAGGTTTATTATCGACTTTATTTTGAGAGACGTAACGGAAAAAACGCGCGTTACTACGCTTCGCCAGGTCTGCGCTGCGCCGGCCCTAAGGCAAAACACTTATTACCATAAAGGGAATAATTTTAGATTCACCGAAACACAGAAAACACAGAAAACTCGGATTGTCCTCCAATAAATATCTGAGTTAAAACAGTTCTTCCCAAGGACAACCATCTACGAGTTGCACTAATATCCCTACCATCAATTCGCATCTTGAATCTATAGTCAAGTTTCAGAGACAGTGCGACTGTCTTATCTTAATAAGATTTAATAATACCTTTAAAACTAAAATGAGGTTGGACTGACCACGTCTGCCGTATGTCTGATGAGCCGAAAGCCAAAGTTAGTACGCAGTGGCGCCCTGATACAGCGACGCAACGCCGCAGTAGACCACGAAGGGATAGGCGGGGAGCTAGTCAAAATGAAATTAAAAACTATGAGTGGATAAACCTATCCGTGACTTTTGTTAATGATGCTGGAGGGGCAAAAAAGACCACCTCTTAATTGCCTAGCAGAAGGTGTGATGTGAGAAGTGTGGGTTAGGGAGTACTCGTCCCACTTCAAAACTGAGATCAGGGAACAACTCTACCTTATCTAATGCCTTAGGGGTCAACTCGTCCCACTTAGAAACTGCAACCAGGGACGAGTAAACTTGCAACCTACAAAAACTGCAGAGAGTGTTATATTTCCCAAGAAGTGTAGGTTCCCGTAGCACTCGGCTACTTATTGCCGATGTAACTTTCCCGACCTGTAGTTAGCGAAATGGTGTTAAACTTGTCGGAAGGCAAGATAACGCCCTGCGCCAGGGCAATGTGTCTTTACTATGGATGCAGAATAATTAGACAGCGTACCTTGCCGGCCCGAGTTCGCAGTTAAACTCTATACGAAGATGTTTTCGGAGGACAACGAAATGGGTAGCTTGGCTGGTTGCAGTACTCGTATTATTCGCCATGTTTTTTTTATCATATCATCATCATTTGATATTAAAACCAAACTACTGAACCGATTGCGGTAAAAAAATAAATGGATATATGACCGACTGAACAAAAAATAATCATCAAAATCAATTTCTAGTTGGCAAAATAAACGCGTAACCAAAAAAAACATATCGACGACTCTCCTCTTTTCTTGAAGTCAGTTAAAAAACCACTAAGTATTTAGCTGAAGAAACTTAGCCTAGGCGTCTCGTGTAGTTCACTATTGTAGTTTAAATGCAAGTGAGCAATTTAATGCTCACTTAGCATACAGTAGAGAGGCAGTCTAGTTAAGACCCCGAGATCTGTAATGTGCTTAACTTTTAGATAAGTACAGTTTTTATTTACAAGCTTTTTTTGCCACCACATAGGCTGCATACCTAATAAACTATCCTAGTGTAGTGTAGTGTGTGTATGTGTGTAGTGCGTGTGTGTAGTATGACGTCTCCTAGTTATTTATCTATATATCAACCTCTAGTACAATTTGTAGACTGATAAATTATTAAAATGTCTAAATTAGCGGCATTACTTTTCGATCAAGACGTCATTAATTTTTTTGTAGCTTGATAGCACTGTTGGATTTTTAACGCTCGGCTTAGAGCGAAGAGTTGAAAATTCGACCTCCTGCCCTTTGGACATTTATTTAAGTGTTTCCGATGTAGTTTTTTAGTTACCACATAGGTCGCCCAAGCGTCGTAAAGAGCACAGTTTGAATTACATGTTTTTTAGTATTTTGCTCCAAGCTTAAAATAGTATAGAGGGGTACAAAACAAAGTGTTTTTGAATGAAACCAGCAATTAGGTCGTGAATCATATCTGGCGTTTGGTGCTGATGTTCAATTATTCCACTTGGCTGACTACCTGCGCACGGGAATTCTTTTGTTACTACAACTAAGCTTCTCCAACTTTAGGTTTATAAGAAGACGTTTTAAGATTAATTCGCGGCTGTCTTATACTGTCTATTTTGGTTAAGGAAAACATACTTATGTGCCATTTACAGTTTTTAAAGCTATAAATGGCACATTTTCGTTTTAAAAACGTCGTAAGCACTTAACGCTATTTTTTTTAAATTTAATAAATTACGAGTAGGTAAGAAGGAAGAAAAGTAGCATTTGTTGAGTATCTACATCATATTATTTTCTAGTAAGTAGGTACTTAAGTATTTATTTTTTATAAAAAAAAAACTTATTATTATACTATTACTTTAAAATATCTCATTGAAGTGTGTTAATTGACGATAACTTGCTTGTGCTTCACAAATCAATTGGTGAATCAAGTTCATGTCCTAATTGTTAATTATACAAAAGCTAACAATAAATAAAGTACTTACATCACCTGCCATGTGTGCATAAATAAATAAATATTCTACAACTTTTCACACAATGCCATCTAATCCCAAGCTAAGCATAGCTTGTGTTATAGGTACTAAACAGCTGATAAACTTACTTATATTATAATAAATAAATTAATAAATTATTAACAAAACTTATGCTATAATGTGTCCACTGTTAGGATTAGGCATATGGATGGGGGATAACTGAGTATTTTTCTTTATCTCAATTTATTCCAACTAGTCTAAACCGACTAGTCCGACTAGTCTAGTCTAATGATTGAAATTCGACCATATTCGCTTTTTGCATTTCTTCTTCTAATAAACTTTGTCAAATTTCACACTTCTACATCCACGCAATATACTAGATATAGAATTTAAAGATTTTCAATAAAATGACAACTACTTTATTACAGAATACATCTAATAGTGATAGTTTTGGGAAGAAGACATTAAGTTGTAATCAACATTGAAATAAAAACTCATGTAGTAGTGATTATTATAGTTGCAATTTTAAATTTTGTCTTTCTTATTTTAGTGATTTATTTATTTTTAAGTACAGTTCAATCAATACTAAAACTTCACTTCGGTAGTTTACTTTTGAGTAACTAAAACTTATTTCAAAAGTATGCGAAGCCTAATTTATTTTTGAATTTAATTACTCAAATTAGTATCAAATGAAGGGTACAAAATACCTACCACAAAATTATTGTAAACACACCCTTAAGCCCGATCAGGTTTTCTAAAATGTTTTGGAATTGTAAATCAAAACCTATTTATTAATAAATTAATCATTTTTGTCATCAACTAATCATGCTTTCCTTTTTCCAACTAAGTTGGAATCTACTTCCATAACTGGATGGTGCTATCTGATCTCTACAACACAGTACCTACTAGTATACCCTGGTAAAACTGGTAGTCAACTTTTTGACTACCCAAAACAGCAGTTGAAATCTATGACATAAAGGTAATCAAGTTAAAAGGCTACACATGCTTGGCAATCTGGTACTTATTTTTATATTTTATCACATAGAATATAACAAGTAAAATTTGGTGTTCAGCATGGTTTGTTGTTTAACTACTGATTTATTGAATAATCAAATAAAATGGCCATCCCAACAACCGCCACGTAAATTCCATTACTCACCTTAAGTTTTAAGACATGTCCTTAGCGGCACAAAAATGAAAATAGATTGAATAAAAAACCATTGAATCTAAACTAATAGACAAGCATAACAGATACAAGTAAGAATGATTATTCGAATACATAATGATAAAAAAAATGTTAATAAAATATAAATAGTTCCGGCTCAACTATTGAGTTATAAGGAAAAGTAGGTAGTATACTGTTCATAGTCCACAAAAAATGGATCATTACCTATCATCAATAGTTTTATGTAATAAAAGTAGTCCAATAAAATTTACCTCGCCATCTGTGTCATAATAAATAAGCGCTCGGCGAGTCAAAACCAGCCACCGTTCCTTGTAGTTGACCGGCGTAAATAGCTTTTTATTTTGAGACCTCTTGACCATAAACGTTTCCAATATTACTTCATCATCACCCTTTCCAGCCATTTTAAACCTGACAGATAACAGAGAAACGTATTAGAATGAAACCCTTCTGAAACACCGGTGAGACCACTTTGAAACACGTAAAACCATACATACCTTCAAACATCCAAATCCATCACAAATAGCTGAGAATCAGTTTTGAACCAAAAAGTATGTAGACGATATTTTTTGAATATTCTAAATACACATTCGACATCAATTCACTACACATTAAATTAAATCAGACAAAAACTACATTCCTTTGCTATTTTCACTTTTTCTAGCCAAAAATAATATTGTTTCAATTTTAACCAAAACCCCGAGGCACGAAGAAGAATGAATGAAATGACTAATGAATGAATGAATGTAGAACAATGAACTTTTTAATAGATAGACTATGGATAGAATGAAATTATTTTGACATCAAAATAATGTGTCAAAACCTTGTCAAAACAGTATTCCGAGCACAGAGTACCTACATTCTATATCCCGAGTATGAGTATCCCATCCCCATCGAATCTTTTCTTTCTGTCGACATTATTGTAGTTCAAAATGACTTTAAAAGTGCTGCTTTACTTTTTGCATAAATTTATTTATACATTAAAAAACCTGTTTTTATGGCGTTAAGAAGCTAAGAAAATCATTGTGGCTTTTTTTGGATGTGTCCCCGGCATGAAGACATAGATAAATATGTGATTTATCTATATCTTCATGGTCCCCGGGCACTTGAGTGAGTGGAGGGCATGATTGTAATGAAACAACAACCAAAACCACAGACGGTGCTTATGCTTACCCGTGGTAAGCATCTTGGTTCGTTGGCAAGGTATCGTGCCCGATCATCAACATCTAAGAGACCCTGTCCTGTCTGATCAGAAAATTGCAAAAAGCAACCAAATTTCTGGCCTCATCCGGTGTCCATCCATTTCCGGTTTACTATAAATTAAAGAGCCCAATATTGGGGCAAGTTTATCATCGTGCAAATGTTGTCATAGAAAGGGTGTATTTGGATGGTCCATGTTTAGTGCACACTATGGACCACTGAAAGATTAAAAAAGGAAAGAATTGTTTTTTTCTTTACTTGTTTGTAGGAAACTCAAAAACTACTCAATCGGTTTTTATATTTACTCATTCACTAATTACTCGGAGAAAAAAATGATTTCTAATATCGTTAAGTCAGGTTAGAATTATATTTTATTTAACAAATTTTATCCTGACACTAAACGGTAAATTGCAAAAAACACAAGAAAATTTTAATTTCGTGGGCTACCCTGACACGTTCATGCCTGGGTAGCCCACGAAATTCAAATTGTTATTTTTTTTTACCTTAAAACGATGGCAGTCAAACTCAATATCGATCTAATATACAGGCTGATACGGGAAAAATCAAGTCATCATTAATTCTGTGGAAAAACAGACGTGTCTCTAGCAAGGTATTTTATAGACTTGAAATGAGACCAGTCTCGGGACCCGAGAGTATCGAGTACAACATCGGTACGATAGTAAAACATCTATGATATCAATGTTTGAACCTGCCAATCATCAATATCATCGATGTTCTACAATTCATAAGAAACGAAAAGTATTTTTGTGATAAAACACAAGTTTTATTACAAAATACTTTTCGTTAATCTTTAAACTTTAATCTGCGTGTGGATTAAGAATGATAATACTTGGAACACTGTGCAGTGCTCCGACAGTGACAACTGACACTGACAATTGTCAAATGAAAGTCTGTCAGTGTCACTCGACACTCACCAATTTGTTACTTTCGAGTTTCGTGCTTTGTGTTGTGTTTGTGAGTCAAAAAATTAGACTTTGTCTGTGAACATTAAACATTTAAATTATATTTAAGACCTAAACCCTTTAGTCGTACAATTAAAGTATTTGTTATACTTACTAGCTTCGTGTTATAAATTGCCGCAGTCATGTCTTCCGAGACAGCACAAGTTAGCTCGTTGCCACTGCCTCCCATGCAGTATATAAACTTCTATACTGATGAAAATGTTCGAAGAAATCGAGCACCTTTACCACCCCGCCCTATCCATGATTCATATTCAATGTTTGGACACACTTTCAATGCAGATGATACGATAATCAGGTCACTGGAAAGCCAGGTAACAATCTCTTATTCTGCAACAAATTATACCATTGCAACTAAATAAACAAATGTAATATAAGTTTTATGCTTTTAGGGCTTTCGGCGACTATACCCTATGCATTTTGAAAGAAGAAGAGAATTGAAGAAACTGAACCACTCTTTGCTTGTCAACTTTTTGGATCTATTAGATTTGTTGGTCCATTGTCCTGACTCTCCAAAAAGAGCAGAAAAAGTTGAGGATCTTAGTTTGTTGTTCATACATATACATCATTTATTGAATGAGTTTAGACCCCATCAAGCTAGAGAAACATTGAGAGTAATGATGGAATTGCAGAAGCGCCAACGTGTTGAAACTGGAACTAGGTAATATATTGTTTTTTCATATGAATACAGTACCTATCTATTATATCAGCACCAGGTTATATGAATAACAATCATTCATTTAATTCATTAAACCCCGAGAGGACACCGGTGTCCGCCTGTCATTATCTTTCTATTGTGTCTCTAATTACCTCAATTGAAAGGTTAATGAACAAGTCATCATCTTCCATACATATCCATTTGGGCTTGCCTGTATAGTTAATTTCCACTATAGAGAAGAACCTTCATGGCTTACTCACGATATTCAAAGGCCCAAGCATGGTCAGGACTAAGTGCAGAAGCCAAGTCTCAATGAATGATACCAAATACATTAGCCAACCTGAGAAATGAAACGAGGACTGATTTATATGCTTAATCCTTTAACCGCCTAAGTCAGATTTATCAGACAATTATTTCCGGGCCCATTCTGCCTTGTCGTATTTATACAACAAAAAAAAATGTTTGTCTAATCTAATAATAAATATTCCACAATTTTTCACACAACGCCATTTAGTCCCAAGTTAAGCTTGAGAGCTTGTGTTATGGGTACTAAACAGCTGATAAACATACTTATGTATTTCTAAATACATACATATTATAGATAAATTACACCCAGACACAGAACAAATGATTGTGCTCATCACACAAACATTTGTCCTGGGTGGGAATTGAACCCACGACCTCCGGCCTAGCAGTCAGGGTCTCTAACTACTAGACCAACAGGCTAGTCAAACTTTCTACTTTACATTTCTCCCAAAAATAGGCCAGGCCAATTCAGGCAACATGATAAATCTATTGACGATTTATAAGTCGGACGCTGGGGGCACGACAATCTATATAAATTCATGCGTTTAAAAGGTTAAGCTTATCATCAATAACCAGATGCAGTACAGTAACAAAAATATATATAGTACAGAAATATAAACTAGCTTATCCAGAAACAACAGAACATCACCAGCTTTGATTCCATAATTCTTTTGCTTTGTTAATGTTCAAACATATTCTCTGCACATGTCTTGTACACTGGTTGTGTTTACTACATACCTGACCTTTGTGCAGAACTGCCAATATGGTCAGTGTATGCCTTTCTAGGGCATGTATACTTGGCTTTTCTACTTACATCCGTATCTTCAATTTTAAGTATACCATAGTGATAGTATTATAATTGAAAGATGATGAGTGATGGTTGATGATGTGTGTTAGTATTATGATGGTAAGTTATAATTTGTAAGTTTTTATGGTGTACAATAAAGAGTTTTCTATTCTATATATATTTGACATAATTAAAGTATTATCTTTCAGGTTCAAGAAACATTTGGACAAAGTACAAGATATATTGCAAAGTGCTCTGCAAAGTTTACCTGACCAGAATGAACTAGAGTCTAACTTCAAGGTCCCTGTTGAAATGCTCGAACACATGGATTGCAGTAACAATGATGTATCAAATCCAGATCCATGCTATGAGCTAGATCGCCTTATGTGTAATGTTGTTGATAACATGAGATAAGTTCCTAATATGTGGCTATAATATAATTATTTTGGATGCTGTTACATTTTCCAGATCTTGGTCCTTGAAGTTATTGTTTTATAAAGCTGTTGTCCAACCCATAATAGAGAGCTCAGATAGATAGATATATCCCTTTGAGAAGAATGTTTCTTATTATGAGGACTTCTGTTGATTGTTGATTTTTTTGAAGATACAAAGTACCTACTAAATTTAGTATCTAATAAATTATAAATCGCCGGCACGTCTGCCGCAGTGGCATCGCTGCGTGTCGTAGGTACAATTCCGTGGAGTAAAAAATGTTCGTATTTTACTAAAGCATTGATAATAATAACTACCAATATTTTTTAGCAAAAACAACATGCATTTATTGTTTTTTCAATTTATTTTGAACTTTTAATGGTAGTAATCTGCATATTCTGGTAGGTAGTAATCTGTATATTCTTTTTGTGGAAACATGTTTTTATTTAAAACTATTACCACTCATATAATAAGAAATTTAACAGCGTTCTAAGGCGAAAGCAGCAGGGTTGCCCGCGAAATATAAAATATCTAACGATTTTTGTTTTGGTATTAGTATGTTATTAAAAAACTTTATTCACCTTCACCCATATAACTTGTATTAAGAGTACCACTACTCTTAATAAAAGTTATTTTTATCTTAGTAAGAGTACTGGTTGCAACACCTACCTGTTTTTTGTTATTTAATTATGAATTGTAATCTGCAAACTAATATTTTATGATTTTATAATAACGTTTAATAAATTATTATTATTATTCACAACACTTTTGTATAAGTAGAAATTTGTAACCGTGGCGGTTACAAATTTCTACTTAGACAAAAGTTTATTATACCTACAACGTAAAAAAATCATAGGTACACACTACGCTGGTGCATGCCCTTCGAATTTATCTGGGAAGTGATAGGTATAGTTTAATAAAATTCTCAAAGCTTTCACATAAGCTAAGAAGGTTTGTGTTGCTTTGTCTTTGCTGGATAGAATCATTTTGAAATATATAAAAATGTTTAGGTATTATGCTTTAGGAAGGTCAGTCTGCAAGAATAAGGCGGTTATTACACTGTAACGGACACCGCTCGAGTGTAGAGATGGGTAGTGGGTTAAAACCCAATCATTCCACCCGGGTTAAAACTGGGTTATAACCCAAATCACCCAGTTTTAACCCATAATCACCCATTTTACTGGGTGGAAATGCATATTGATATGTTTTTAATTGTGTCAAGTACTACTAGTAGCTACACGCACTACTAGCTTGTCCAAACTAAAAGCCTGCACACAAAATCAGGCACTTTTATTATTTACTTGAAAAAAAATCAACGAATTGACATCAATTGCATCAAAAACACAGAAATTTTTTCCACAATAAGTTGTTCCGTAATTAAGTGTATTGCATTTTATGGAGAACTAGTAACTTAGACTCTTTATTGGTTTTTTTTTTACGTAAATAACCTGCAGCAAGTTTGTCATGCTCCCGATGTTACTGCTTGCTGTAGCGTCGAAGGTCGGGTTACCAGCTTCCTTGAAATATGGCGAGGGGGTTAGTGGCTGATCTTTGCATTATGCTCGTGAACGACTGCTGCTTGTGGTAACTGGTCGTCTGGCTGACCTTGGTTTTGTTATTATTTTAACTATTAGCTTTTTATCGATTTATTTAACTTTGATGGTCCTGAATTATCATTTTGTGACATTGTGTCGCAGACTTATAGATATCATCTTACACAACACGTGTAAGCAGGCACGCTCTGTATACCGGGAGGTTATTTTTCAATAAGTTTACATTTGCTTGAGTTTAGGTAGGGTTAATGTCGGTAGCTATAAATTATTATTACTAGAATCCTGTATATTGGAGTATGCTAGCTAGCATCACAGCCTAAAAACATACATTCGTCCGACGAAGCTGTCTAGACAGGGCAATCGTGCGGGGTGTGAAGGGCGAGACGCGGGAAAACCGCTCCCGCACTACGAACAAACCAATGTTCGTAGTGCGGGCGGTATTATTCAAGTCTAACGCGTGTAGAAGTTGTCGACATTTTTCCAGAGATCAAAGGCGACGTACTACTGTATTAATATTAATACTGTGCTAGCATGTAGGTAGTAAATATTTTAACGGGATTGATTTATTGTGATAACTAATTGTACTGATAAATTCAAGTTCTTCTAACTTATTAGACAAACGTGTTGCTGGAGAGTCTGTTAAGCCACTTCTTTTTCTTAGTGTTTTCGGTACTTTTAAGCTGCCTGCGTAGCATGAACACCGAAGAAACGGTCTTTGTCGTGTCTCGGAAGAAAAGAAATTATGTGTTCATGCTACGCAGACAGGTGTATTGAAAGAAATTTGACAGATTGAGGTTCTTATCTATATAATCTGTCACTTTGCCGATTCGTCTGTAGACAAAGGCCGTTTCTTCGGTGTTCAATGTGTTCATGCTACGCAGGCTGGTGTAAAACTGCCTCATTGCGTATCGCAGGGCAATGTCAAAGTTCACAAGCTTTTTATACCCTAACTATTTCTGCAAGTAAAGATGTTAAAACTTTTTTTTAACATTGAATGCAGAGTAAATTGAACGTAAGCTACACAGTTTATATAAGTAAGTTATGTTTGGATGATCGTCGTTCATGAGACGGGAAACTTTCTGCATATTAATTGCATTATATCCGATCATTGTAGCAAACCCGCCTGATCTATATTTAGATAATACTTTTATATTTTTTTCACATATCTAATGACTTAAAAACCGATTTTCTTCCGTCTCAATACTTTAGATTAAGACGAGTTCTGGTTGTACTATCATTACATTAATTATTCTTTCATTCGTAAAATTTGACCAACCAAATAGCACAGCAAACATGTTTGTGATTTCTTGTCTTCTTTTAAATCGCAATGCATTTCCCTATATGTTTTGTAAAAAAAGTGGTAGAAATAGTTCTCTGGTAGGCCATTTGCACAATGGCTGAACTTTATTAAAAGTTGATATTAAAAGAGAGTGTGTTCTAAGATCGAGGTATTTCCGAGACGTAAGAAGCGTAACATTTACCTTTTTTTTTAAATTTACGTTCGTTGTCAGACTCGCTGCCTTTTATTGACAAACTTTAACTGCCTGTAACTTGCAGTTTTTCGGGGCCATTTTTGCAAATACTTGGTTATTTTGTTGCAAGTATAAGTATTGCGAAGCAATAGCTACAGCCAATATGTTTGCACTTTCTCGAAATGTTTCCATTTTAGTTCATTTTTTCGTCTGTTGCCCTAAAACAAGTAGGTTAGCTCGATAAGTTACGTACACATAGCGCTAACAAAATAATTGGATAGGAAGTGTCTTAAATTAGACTGTACAGTTACCTTAAAAGCTGAGAAATAATAAAGCTTAGTACCTAAATATTTATAAATAAAAATAATAAAATAAAATAAATTAATTTCTTATACAACCCATATTAAGAAAATACACACAATCATATAATAAAAACATCAATAAAACACATCAATAATATTAACCAAGTAGGTTTTACAGTTGTCACTTACGTGGGACACTGTATGTAACTTGTCTGTCACAGTATAGTTACGTATTTTTTTTGTAATTTTGCGCCCCCCCCACCACAGTCCTATTAAGGTGGTGCCACCTATCAAAACCGGCCCATTCTTATGTGGTTGTATCACTATTTAACCTGATTTTCCTGTAAGTGTCATAAAATTAAAACCTCCAGCCAGGGTTATTATTATTATTAATAAAAAGGTTATAAACTAAGCGAATACACGCCCTACATGCGTAAATATTTAAGAATCCGAAATATTTAGTTTTCACCCGGCCAAACCACCCAGTGGGTGGAATGAAACGGGTGATAACTGGGTTATAACCCACTACTGGGTTTTAACCTGGGTGATTACCCATCTCTACTCGAGTGTGCGTAACAGCCGCAGGGTATTAAACGCAAACATCGCATCTCAGTACAGTCGGTCTCCGCAGCGGATTGCAGCAGCAATGTGAGAACCGCCTTATTAAGTTGCTATCCGTAGTTGATACCATCGGAATCCAGTCTTTCATTTTTTTTTGTATTGCTAGCCACTTAGCCAGTAGTTATAGATCTAAACTTTTTCTAATATTTTGTATTGCTAAGACAAAATAAGATAAGGTACTTAATTATTATGGAGGTACCTAATTATTATGGTTGTGTAAATAAAAACGACAATTCTATTAAAAATTGTTTTATTCCCGAAGTGAATTCCACAAGTATTCTGCAATTTAATAAACCAGGAGTCTTCTTGGTCATCAAAAAGTGATTCGACAAAAATCTGGAAAAAGGGTCATACGAAGAATTTGTAGAGAAATTGTTGCTCCATTTCCTGTAGCTTGCTGCTGGCTCTGTATAAAAGATAATATTTTTTATACTAGTTACTTACGGTATCACGGCGTTTCCACACACGATGTCGGCGTAGAGAAGATTCTTGAATGACTAATAATCCTAAATTAATTCTAATACTTACAGTGACGACGCAATATACACTAATCAGTTGCTTTTATAAGACACGACTGCTATATTAATAATTAAGTCATACAAACACAAACAATTGTACTTACCATGCTGCACAACTACTCGAACAAGTTGGGAGTGGCCACTGAAACTAAAAACGTGCAACTCATTGTTTGTATTTGTACACAAAACGTCGACTGCTGCACCTATTACGATATATACCCCATGCGATCATTAATGACTGTAGATGAATCAACCCTCACAATTCTAACAGCCCTAAAGATTATTTTTGAAAAATAGAACTCAAAACTGCATTTTCTTCATTATCTGCACTTGGAATATCAAAAAATCTGTCAACAAATCAGGGGTCAACAAATCAGTGGGACTAAACGACTACCTAAACAACAACTAAGAGATGCCAGGGAGACTTCACGGCACGACTAAACGCCTAACTATAAATTCCCTGTTTGAAAGTGTTGCAAGAGTACATTTTTTGTTTCTTATTGTTACTGCTATTGCAACACTTGGGAGTAGAATAGAAATTTTCGAGTTTTTATATAGCTTTAGCAGCAAATATTTAACTCTAATGTAATTCTTGTAAGTTAAAATCATTGTCATTTTGTATGAATATCTCAGAAACAACGATGTTTAGTAGTTATTACGCCTTCGGTAGGGTGCTCCATTGTTTCTGAAGTCACGTCTACCATATCCCCCTCGTCCTCCTCTCCCGCCAGAGTTATTTCCAGAAAACCTTCCGTTATTATTTAGTCTCGAGCTGTATTTGCCAGAAGGTGGCGTGTACATTTTGACATTTCTATCACCGCTACGAGACCTTTTCTCTGGAGATTCTTTGTCATGTTCATTGTCAAATGTGATAGGGCGGTGTCGTTTGTGTACTGGTGATTTTTTCTTATCATCAGAGTCAACAGTTGGTTTCTCCTGAAAAAAGAAAGAAAAAATCGTCTATCTGGGTTATTTGGTATCAGATTATCATATTGTCAGATATTTGAGATCAAAATGTGCTTTGGTGCTTTTAGGTTAATGATGAATACCTATTCAGGCAATTCATACCTCTTTTTCAGTTTTCTTCGATTGGAATGACAGTTGAACTTTACTTTTAAAGCTGGGCGGAGTGCGGAACAAATCTCTTATTAGTGTGTTAATATTAGACGTAGTCTTCAGAGCAGCTATTTTCAACTTGTTTTCTTCAGTATTTGCGTCTTCACCTTTTTGGCCCTGTAAAATTAATTAAGTTTAATAAATATCACAGCAATGTAAGTACATATTCTTTTATTTATTTACAATATGCATGATACATACTTGTGTCACTTCCTTCAATTTCTTGATGTATCCTTGTGTAAGTCGCGCAGTATATTGCAAACGCAGACGTAAGGATTTAATTTTTGTCGCATCTGCTGTCAGTGCCTCTGGCGATTTACGGCACAGTGAGTGTAAGGCAAACAATGCACACTCAACATGGGAGAATTGAAGTGATGGTGTGGTCTTTGCTTCTTCCTTTTCTTCAGATTTCTCACCCTCAGTGACTTCACCTTCAATTGGTGCTTCTGGCAAGTATTTCTGTGTAAGAAATAAAATAATTAATTTGACAATAAGATTACCTAGCATCTACAAAAATAGTACACAACCTATGAATCAAAGTTGTACTTCAATTAAAAATTTGCTGGTCTGAGAATTTAGCTATGTGATTTGTCTTACCATTAGCAACTCATACACTGCATCAATTTTTTGCTGTGGGTTTTCAAGTTCTCCACAATGTTCTGTGATCTCTGCAAAAATCTTCAAAAGTTCTAGTTTTGAGTCTGTACCTCCTTCTGGTGTTGTTATATTGTCCCAACCTTGAAGCACATGGACACAGAAGAAGTTGACGAACTGGGTGGAGTCAACTAGAGCCTGTGAACACAGAATTGATCTCTTAAACATATATGGATATGAAAAATAATCTATATTGAAAAACAGGAAGCAAATAACTACAAGCTTAAAGAGAGTTCATTGTTCACAAATTTGATTATTTGCATATAGTAAGAATGCATTTGTACATAGTATGAAGTTCCAATGAAAGACTTCAGACTATTATTATTATAGGTTAATTGATATTATATGTATATTTATAGATAGATTTCTGTTAAATTATCTGGTAAGACTTACAGAGAACAATGGCAAGGCATGTTGAGAGCACTGTATTACTCTGTCCACATATTCAGGATCTTCGGGGTGCCAGTCATCGGGTGTAAAGGCAAGAGCAGCCACAATTTGTACCAGTTCTTTTTTGCCAGCTGGTGTCTTTCCCAACTTTGACCATGTCAACAACTCCATTATATGCTCAAATTCCTCAGCAACAACATCTTGGATCTAAAAACAGTACAATTTATGTCATACTACTCTTTCCACCTTACATAACAGCATTTTTAATACACTCAGTGCCCACTATCATATGGGTTAAAAGTTATAGCCTTTTTTTTATTACATAAATAGCTTCTATTTATTTCAAAATAATAAAAATAATAAACTTATAAGCTATAATTACCCCATAAATAGGGTTCCTGGGTGTATAATTAAAGATGCTACAGCCTAGGAATGGAGGTACCCCAGTGTAAGTCAACAATGGTGCTGAAAATTTTCTCTTTCTCATGTGTTATAAAATTCTAATTTGGATGTAAATTCTAGTTTGGCTATAGTTGTATTGTTTAGTAGTCATACATTTGCTTACTATGATTATGAACCTCAGCATTGCAAAATTTTGTGCTTTTTATTGTTTAAGCATACTGATTTCCTATTTACTGAATACTGTACCAGGTCATGATTCCTGTTCAAACCAATGAGATTTTAAAGTAAAGCAAAACCTTAATTTATGTAGACAGAATACTGATAGGCTAATTTCCTCATGGCATAATTTGACCAACACCACCACCAAAAAAATCACAACATTGAGGGATCCAGAATCATGAACTGTGCTCATGGTATATAGTTATGAGTTAATGTGCCTTCCACTCAGTATGGGATAATCCTACTAATATTATAAATGCGAAAGTTTGTTATGTTTGTTACTCTTTCACGCTAAAACTACTCAATGGATTTTAATGAAACTTTACAATAATAAAGCTTACACATCAGAATTATATATAGGCTATACTATAAAAAGATATAAAATGAATTGTCCAAAATATAACAATAAGTACGAAAAAATTCTGCCATCCATGTAGGCACCAGCTAGTGTCACAAAGTAACTTACCTCCAAAAGCTTCTTGCATTCAGCAATAATCAATTCTTCAGCTTCCTTAGTAATTACTTCCCTTCCAAGTTGTTTCACTTTGGATGCTAAAAACTTAATGCATCTTTCTCTAACAATCTCGTTAGTAACTTCACTGTCTGCATTCTGATGAATTTGTGAGAACATTCCAGTCAGTGCACCTTTGGGGTCTATCTTCAATATTGCCAATAAGGAGTTGGATACTACATTTATTTCAGTAGTGTCATCAGACTGTAAGAGCTGGGCTAAAATATCTGCAATCCTTTGGGTGTGCTCTTTGTGATCTTTGCACAATGTTGGTAAGTCCTTGATAGCTTGTTTACGGATCTGTAAAAATACATTCAAACAATTAAAATGGCCTTGGTCTAGTAGCAACTAGTGCTATTGCTGGTCATGAGGCAAAGCATAATAGATTTTCCTTTTGGTTATTTTGGTAGCAGTCTGGACTCTGGACCTGTCTTGAATTGATGTCAATAGGCTTGCCCCGTATTACATTGCTTTAATGAATTAATTCGTTGAACCCCAAGAGGACACCGGTGTAAGCGCTGTCATTGTCTTTCTATTGTGTCTCTATTATTGATACTTATGAGTGAAAGATTAATGTGATTCTTCATTTTGAAAACATAACATCTGTGATCTTTGAAGTGTTAGAGAGAGGTGTACCTGTTAATTGTAGTACAGCGACATTGCGCCAGCAATGTAATATGGAGCAAGCCTATTGCCATCAATTGGACACAGATTCAGAGTCCAGGCTGCTACCAAAATTTCCAAGCGGAAAATCTATTATGCTTTGCCTCATGATCAGCAGGTCTGCAGTAGCACTAGTTGCTACTGCTGGTCATGAGGCACGATTAAAAGGTTAAAAGGTTTAACCTTTATCTAATTTTGACTTGTGTACTAAGTTTGTACTTAGTTAGGTAGTTTCAGAATAAATTATGGCTAGCTGTTTATTGAAATTACAAAAGTTAGCTAACAAGTTATGATAAAATGTGTAGTCACAGAAGTGCCTTAGAGTACGCGCCCATACCACTTCAAATTAATTTGATAATACTAATAAAATAATTCGTCTACTGATGCATGTGTTATTAATAAAACAGGGAAATACTTACAGCAACGTCATCATCCTCGCACAGATCGAATTGAGCTTCAATGGCTTGATCAGCTAAAGTAGGAAAGCTGTTGAAAAATTTCGCAATGAACTGTGACGCAAGGCGTTTTTCCTTGTCGGAGCCTTTTACAGCGGCTAGTATTTCTAGGTATTCCTTTTCGTGCTGAAATAGTAAGAAACAAATAGGGTAAATACAAGAAAATGTAAAATTTAACAAGGGTGAAGGTGCAGGCGTAAAAATTAGGTTACCTTGGAAATGTCATCTTTGGCGTCGGCTAACACCCCATAGTTTTGGTACAGTTTCTCAATATTATCTGCCGACATATTGGCTTTTTAAGGAAACAAACTGTTTCAACTGGAAAAATGGCTAATTTCTATCAAACGTACACTCGATTACAACGAATAAATCGTAAATCCCACGAGAAATCACCGAACTACCTCCGCGTACATTCACGACTATAGACAATTTAGACTTAAAGACAAGAAAATGAATGAATGACAGAATGAATGGAATGAATGACACACTAGTGAAAGCAGTGCTACCATGCTATCCGATAAGACCATCGACAAAACCAGACTGAAATGGTTTTGAGTCGACCCAATATGTTCAGTGCTGTGGTTCAGTGGGTCATCTTAGGGGCGGAGACTGACACCCATATTCTAAGTCAAAACCTCAAGTTTTACTCGACTCGACTCAACCGCACTCAGGTGATTTGATATTCATAGTTTCAGTAGCTGGAGCATACGCTTAAGGCTGTTTGAGCAGCCAAACACGACATCTTTTACCTGACCTTTTACCAAGGCGGACAGAAAGCCGGTGGCAAACCCGGTGTCATAAGCCGGCGGCATGTGTGGATACGCCATAATGAGTGCATTTTTAGTTAGAAAAAAAATGACACAAAAAAAACGGGGGAAATAAAATCCAATTCTTGGGTCAGGTAAAGGATGCATTCATTTACCAAGGCGGACAGAAAGCCGGCGGCAAACCCGGCGGCATGTGTGGATACGCCGTAAGAATGTGTATTTTCAGTTAGGTAATTAATCCGATTCTTGAGACATGGATTTAAAATAATCAAGAGATCGTTATCAATTGTATTTGGATTGTTTAAAACTTATTACTAACTTATTTTTTGGGGAATATCGTTTTTTGCACGTCGTTATAGTGTTGGTAGGTCCCTACCAAAGTAATTAATTAAGATCATGATTTTTCGATTTTTACTGCATACAAAGTTAGAGTACCGGTACCCTTAGAAGACATATTTAAGAAAAGTTAACTTGAGAAGTCTATACATCTATTGAAAGTAAAAAAAAAAAATTAGAGTAGGGAGGTACCTACCTATTAGTTTGTCTGTCTGTATTTATTTTTTCTACACGCGTCACGCTAAAACTACTGCTAAATACTTGGATTTGATGTGTTCGTCACAGTTTTGTTGTTCTATGTCTAACAGTCATAAATGTCTACCTACAGCGTTTTTTAAGTAGATCAGTAGGTACCTACGGGGAAATCGTAATTTGAAAGAGATGATGGGGAAAAAAAGAGATTAATAGTCAAACTTTGGTTAAGCGTGAGTTGAGTTGTTAGTTTCATTTTGTTACTTATGTACCTATTTGAAGAAAAGAAGACGGGTCAGCAAAAAGTTCTCAATATAGTATTTATCTAACCGCTGCACGGCGCCGTTTGAATGACGTGAAACATTTGCTTCAGTAGCTTTCTAAATTAACGCGGTTTTGAAATACCTACACGTGGATGATGTCGTGCAAAAAATCTGGTAGGTACCTTTAAGTAAATGTAGCGGAATAGATAGGTAGGTAGGTAGGTACAGGAAACCTCTATAAATCCATGACACGACGACTTCATGGAAAATAGAATTGAAAAAAGAAACTAAGTAAACTTCATTCACATATTTCTCGACAAGCTTATCTAAACTGGGAATTACACAAGCTGGAAATTTAAAAATTGGTACCTACTCGCTATTTTATTTCACTAGTCGGTACACTCCATGTTGAAGATAAAATTTCTCTTTAGAAACCTTAAATATAATAAACAGCCTTACACTTCCCGTCTGTTGCTCAGGGTAGGTAACCTTGAAATGTAATATTTAGTAGATACACAAGATAACCTAGACGACTTAGTACCTACTGTTGCCTTCCAACAGGTCATATTTTAGGTTCATATGGCACGTTAATTTTTTCTAAAAATTATCTCTAATATCCAAAGACATTCTATGAAGTTGGTACAAGCTAGGTAATTTATTCCCAAGTAACCTCAAGCCTTAGGGCCAAATTTTCAATCGACAAACAAATACTTTTCTGAAGAATAAAAATGGTGCTTTGACAGATTTATATATGTAAAGATATTTTTTATGCACTCCGGCGCTGCCCAGACTGACTCATCAGTAGGTACCTATTACCCACCAAGCGCGGATCCATCGTTGTGGGCATGCCCACAATCCTAATTGAGGTCGATCGGCTTATGTTTATATATAATTCTCCAATAGTTAAAAAAGGCATTATACGAGTCCACGCCGTAGATTTTCCGTTCAGACGTCCGAATAAGTGTAGGTAATATTATATTTATAGGTGTTGCCCATCGATCACTTATAAAGAACTATACAGGGTGTAACGGAAAGGGTATATACATACAAACAGGGTGAATAGAGTATTTAATAACGAGGCTATCCTCAAAATTTCAGCTCCCAACTATAACTTTGAAACTTTACGATATTATTTAATATCGACAGTTTATTAAATGCAAAATCATAACAAACGTGTCACCGCACTATGAGGGTCATAATCCTGTCCGGCAAGGTTCAAGTATATCTATCTCGGGTTCTGCGCGCCTAGTACAGACCTATCGGGCTCTGCCTAACCGACGAAGGCGCGACGGCGCGGGCGGGCTCAACTTTACAATTATGTATGTATATGTATATAAGCGTTGCCATGTCGTTTCTTATCACCAAGAGAATCCGTGCCCTTCGTATTTAAATACCCTTTCCGTTACACCCTGTATATATAACCTACCCTAACTCATCATACCTATCCTATAACGAACCTAACTACCTAACCTAACTACCTTACTGAAATGCATTCATTTTGAAAGACCATAATTTTAAAATGACCTACGTTGCTGCGTGTCTCTATGGTGCTCACAATACTTATGTAGGTAGCAGTAGAATTTGAAATATTATTAGTAGGAGGAGGTAATAATTTAACCGAATTGTACCTAAGTATATGGAAAAATAAATCCACTAAGTTACTATTATGGATTGGCATTTTGGTATGAGTGTATTCACTTAAATCTGAGTTTTGGGATTCTCGTCTGGTGGCGGGATAGTGTACCGTTTAGTATTTAATGAAGTCACTGTAAATATACATTAAAATAACATTTCATAATCAGATACATACCTACATATGGGCAGAAAAGTACCTACCCTTTTTGTGAACACGATGAACGCAATGTCACACACAACACGAGCCATGACAGCGGAGCTCTGGAAACGGATATTTTAAAGCATATGAAAAGTTTCGAGTTATTTTTAATTAATATTAAAGGGAAATTCCTATTGGTGACCATGTTTTCCCACCAATGTAATAAAAACTAAAATTATACTAATTTAGTTACTTAAATATTTAGTTCTTTATTAATTATCGATGGTGTTTCCCCATTACATGCTTAATTTACTGCCTAATTTGGGGTAGATAGCAATTGGGACCGTGCTTCGCCCAGGACGCGGTCTCCAAACCTGTCTAAAGTGTAACGCTAAAAAATTTCGAGCTCGCTTCGCTCACTCAGATTTTCTTTGCATGCTGTTACAATATAGTTACATATTATAATACGCCTGCTAAAATAATAAATTGGATTTTAGACAAGCTAAATGGGGTCCTGATTAAAGAAATATTGGTCACTAATTTCAACATTGCATGTGCTTCGAGCCCAATCGGCTGGCTGTCCCTCAGGCACGAAATTCGAAGGGAGGTCCTCCTCCGAACCACTCTGAGGTGGAGTGCTATTTTAGATTTCATGATCTTTTTTATTTCTAAGACCAAATGTATGTTAGACAGATTTTATCCTATTGATTATTGTTATTAGTAGAATAAAAAATTGATTGTTTAATTTCTTAATTTTAAGCTGTCAGTTTAAATATGCTTGTCTAAAAAATTGTGAATGCACTTAATTTCTGTTTAAAAATAAAGGAATATTTCCTTTTTTAATATAGTCTAACTTAAGAATTTAAAGTGGTGTACCTTCAGAGTCTATTTTTTTCCACTCTGTGTTTTTTCAATTTGTATTATTGTAGGTACTGATTTTCATGCTTGTATGTATTTCGGTAAATCCATAAATATTTGAGTATTATTATTATTATCTATTCTTGTTATTTTTTAAGTCTGGATATCTACTGCTCTTTGAGTTAGAAATGGGGTGAAATCGATTTAATTAGGTGCTTACTAAATTAATTAACGGTATATAAAAAGAAACAGATTATCAGCTATATATATTTTGTTACACTACCTGTTGTGTTGAATAGAATAGAATAGAATAGAATACTCTTTATTGTACACCATAAAAACTAAATAATAATAATAATACTAATAATTATACTAATTAATTTAGCTAGCTAAAAAATAACTTGACTGGCCTGTTGGTCTAGTAGTTAGTGACCCTGACTGCTATGCCGTAGGTCGTGGGTTCGATTCCCACCCAGGACAAATGTTTGTGTGATGAGCACGATCATTTGTTCTGTGTCTGGGTGTAATTTATCCATAATATGTATGTATTTAGAAATATTTAAGTATGTTTATCAGCTGTTTAGTACCCATAACACAAGCTCTTAGCTTAGCTTGGGACTAGATGGCGTTGTGTGAAAAAGTTGTGGAATATTTATTTATTTATTAATTAATAATTATAATTTACTTGGACAACGAAAAAAAACAAAAGTTTGGCGTACCTTAAATGAATGGCTACGAAATGAAAATCTATTGCTACGAGATTGCTACGCGGCTACGACACGAATTTTTGTTTTGATTCAAAATGTTTGTAATATAAAATAGCTTTTCCGTTCGTTTTAAAGCGTAGCAATCATAAACTAACGAATAACTTGAGTTTGTAGTGTGTAGATTCAGGCTTATTACTAAAAAACTAGCAAAAATATTTGTACTGCGATTTCATTGGTAGAACATAAAGCTTGACTAAAACGTTTCCGTTAGACCTTTATTGTAATACATATGTTCACAAAAAACGATTCATTGATTAATTAATAGGTACTCATTATTCCCCTGCCCTTATGCCGATTTATTGGTGAAGTGAGAGGTGTCCATTCTAGCCTTATTTTCAAGAGATTAGGAAGACGGAAGACCGTACCCAAACGGTGACATCGGAATTGTATTACTAACACTCCGTTGTCCGTCCCTAAAAACGGGTTCGATTCCCGGGTCGAGCAAAAATATTGAGATTTACCATGTAGAATTTCTCAGTATCAGCCCGGAGTCTAAATGTGTGCCTGATTGGTGGCAATAACAACAAACAACAACAACAATAGACAATAAAAACAATAACAATAGGCTCGAACTTTGTTACATGGGACTCACACGAAACTTCAATACTACAGGTACCTATACCACTGCCTAACCCTTCGAAGAATACATGGCAGGCGTGATGTTATATGAAATGATGACGATAGTACGATACTCATTTAATCCGTAATATAATATCACATAGTGTGTTGTTAAACCTTTTCTGTAACATTACAATTACCAAGTCTTTAGGAACCTAGAGAGTGCAAAAAGTGAGATTACTAAAATATTTGGTCGGCGGTTAGTAGTTACTAAAAGTCACGTTCTCAGTTCGCGGGTAGCCATTTCGCGAGCAAACATTCGGCTTACGCACAATGATAATTAATAAAGTGGACACACAATTTCGTCCGTGTTTTGTACAAAACGCGGCTTCTATGTGTTATTATTTTAAGTCTATAGAATAATGCAGTATAAAGAGCCTACACCTAAGCTACGCGGAATTACCTGCTGGTGGCCGCTGTATTGTTTTCTTATCTTACTCAATGAATGGAATACCTACAATAACGAAGTATTCTTGTTTGAAAATACCGCATCGCCCGTCAGCATGATTATTTAAATATTTATTTGAAAAAAGATTTGGGTAAATATTGTAGAATAGTAACATGCATTTGTAACTTCTGTCGCTGATGGTGTGCTTTCGTGAAAATGTATGTTTAAAGCTATGATGTAAATAATTTATTTATCTGCATACTAATTTTGTAAAGAAGTAACATTTATTTGATAGAAACAAATAAAAGTTTGGATGTAGGGGGTTGTGTCAATTGTTACACTACTAAGTTTTAATGTTAGGTGTTATATAAGTGCAAGCTGTGTGTGTAAACAATTGTTGGACCAAATAAATAAACTTCACTTGGGAGCAAATAAATCGAGAGACTTGATTTTCCACGCAATATATAATAATAATTTTTTTTTTATTTTAATTACGCCATTTTCACATTTTGACCATCAAATATTTAAATATTTGTTTTATTACCTTTTTGTTTGTTCTCTTTTTCCCGTTTTTGATTTGCATTTGGATTAAATATTACATAAGTTTGTTGTATATAGACTCAAATCATAAATGGTTTAATCCTACTAATTTCATAAACGCGAAATTTTGTGAGGATAGATGGATGAATGTTTGTTACTCTTTCACGTAAAAACTATGGAATGGATTTTAATACAATTTGGTATGGAGTTAGCTGAAACCCTGAATTAACACATAAGTACTTTTTTATCCCTGTATTCCCACGGGAACGGGTCCTACGCGGGTGAAACCGCGGGACGTCTGCTAGTACAAACTGAACATACCTATAATATTGTACGCCATTAATGGAAGAAGATGCAGATCCACCTATGTTTATTTAAGACCTTATATTACATCTGCTGTATATTCATGTTTTACAATAATATATGTTCTATTCTATTATTTTTTATATAATAGGTAAAACGTATCGATCAGAACTTTACAGTACCTAAAAAGCTATTAAATAACCTTTAAGCCGAACATGGTTAAATATGTGTTCCATATTACCAAAAATATTGACCAATAAACCTACTTATTTTTTATATTTATATTTTAAACATTATTTTACTATGAAAGCTACATTATTGACGAGTGCAGCTAAAAGGATATTTTGTGTTTAATAGCCTTCCATGCGAAGGAAGTGGGCAGAAGCTCTAGATAAGTAGGTACCCTACAAGGTAGGTAATATTAGGTAATAATGTAAAAGTTAGTGAAGGTGTCGCTACTCAATCACGTGTAAACCATCGAAGAGACTGATATAGATAGACCATTTCCCGGTATAACACATAGGATAATTTTTATCCCATAGGATAGTTATTCAATTAAAATGTTATTTTAGTCCTGAACTTTATCAATAGATGGCACTGCCTTAACGTTTGCATGTTTCTAATTTCATCTTGGGTAAGATTTCACTTTACGCGGGCAAAGGCGCAGGCAGAAGCTAGTGCAAAATATTTCTAGTGTTATTTTTTTTTTGTTATGGGTCGTCATCATGGATAAGTACGAGTAAGTGGTCTGTCTAGACCATCCTGCTTTATGGATTATAATTAAATTAAATTTATTTTAGAGCCTATGCATCCAAAGGTTAATAAATCTGCAAAATAATATATTATATAGGTACGTTAGTAAAACTGAATACTATTATTAGGGACAAAAACAGTTATACATTAGAGCGTGTAAAAAGTCCTTAAACTTAATTAACAAACATATACCCGACACAACTGTAGGTACGCAAATTAACGATTAATGAAAAGGAAGGTTAAAAAAAGCAGAATAAAATCATAAAAATTAAAAGAAAAACTAAACTTTAATATATTTATTTAAGTTTTATTTTATATGTGTGTGTGATTTATTATAAGGTTAGTGTAGGTGTGTACCTATTTTAAATAAGTGTGTGAAAGTAGTTTTAGTGTAGTGCTAGTGGTAGTATTCTTTCGAGTATTTTTGGCATCACACTGGTCTTTTTAAAATTTTAATATAATTATGTATGCAGGTATGCCCCTTACTTAGGTACCAACCTAATGTATGTGTTCACTAACTCCTAAATCGTCTCCTAAAACGTCTATAGTGAGATAGGTAATGCCAAACATAACCAGTTTCCTTAGCAAAGAATTCCTTTTTATCATTAGTTTCTTAGCAGCTCGTTAGTTTTTAGAGTTGGTAGGTACCTAAATAATAAACAGGTGAAATAATTGAGTAATTTTCTATCTATTTATTTTATAGAAAGATCAGTTTCTGTCAATAGGTAGCTAATTATTTATTAATAAATTTTATTTGTTACCTAGGCAAGTCTTACGTTATTCTTTATATCTAGGTTATTCCGGAAAATACTTAACTTACCTAAGTCATCGCCTTGTGGTTGGTGAAATGTTTTATTGCGCTACGTTAGGTACTGCTTTGTGATTCCCCTTTAATTATTATGTTTAGGTAGGTACTTATCGCATAGCGTTGTGAGCACAAATAAGCATAATTATTATGTCGGTATCATAGATAGTCGGTACACTTAAAGGTTTAATTAAGTACGAGCTCACTTAGTCTGGCCGCATGCATGGTTTTCCAATTCTATTTATTACCGAATTTGATTTTTAAACGCTTGTGATTCCAGTAAAAAAATCCAGTAAAAAGTGTGAATTTCCAGTAAAGTGACAAATATCAGCACTCCTGAACGGAAATATAAGAATGTTTCTTATGTGCTATGCAAAACACTACCTACATATAAATGCCCGAATAACAAAAATGAACGCATTGAATCGGAAAAACCGTGCATGTATAGCCAGTCATAGTTGTGAACCGTAAGTAAATACAGTAAGTAGGTATTTACATAAAGAAAGAAATATGAATAGAAAAAAAACAATCAGGCACTTACAACTTTTTTATTTAGATAGGTATCAGATGGGCAAATTGTTTGACTTCTTGTTTATTGACTGTTTAATGTGCAAAATACAAAAAAAGTAAACCATAAGAAATTTCTCATAAGAGGCACACTTCATTATGGCAGTGTTCATTATTTTTGTAGTAATTAGGCAAATGAAACGCGAGTGCGGCAGAGTGCGGCGGAGTGCGGCCGGCGGGCGGCCAGGCCGGGCGCCGGGGCGGGTCGGGCCGCGCCGGGCCGCCTGCCGCGCTCATTGGCCGCCGCAGAGACCGCCCTCCGACTCCGGCAGCGTCCCTCCCGTTTTCTACACTGGCGGCCTCGCTTGCCTCCTTCGTTTCGCTCAGTCGCGTCCGCTACGTCGCGTGTAGTGTATCTCGATTCTCGTGCCGGCACCTGTTAACAGAACGGTGGTGTTGTGACAGCGAGTGTATGTGCGATGCTCGGACGGTGATCGAAGCATGGTGAATTACGTTAATCCGCTCGCCATGTACCAAGGCAAGGGCGGGCAATACGGCAGCGGCTGGTATGGCTGGCAGCACCAAAACTTTGAGGAACAACAGTGGTGTGCGTGGAGCGGTGCGCCCGCGGGTGGAGAATGGGCGCCGGATCCTCATCACTTCCCGAAGCGAGAGCCCGGGGAGCGGGAGATCGCGGACATGCCTTCCCCGGCGCGGGGCGACCTGGCCAGCCCCAGCGAAGGCTCCCCGGGCTCGCGGCCGGCGCAGCCGCCAGCCCCGCCGCGCTCCCCTTACGAATGGATGAAGAAACCTAACTACCAGACACAGCCCAATCCAGGTTTTTATCTTTTTCAATTATCTCTTTGAAACGTAAAACAACATTCATTGTGTATTTTGTTGTTACGAGAGACGTAGGTCCTTTTTAGTAACTAAACATAAACCAGTTTTTTTTGTAAAAATACCCACAAATTAATGCAATGCAAAATTTTGGTTTTTGAGGTAGGGTTTGCTCGCTTAATTAAGGCAAACGATAAGACTAAATAAAATTAATGTTTCGGTCCGACTTGTTCATGAATATTTGTATTAGGTAAATTAGGTTTAAGAGTCTCGACTATAACCAAAATGTCATTTAAATACATGTTGTAGGCACCTACCGACCTACTTCGATCTTCAACATTGTTACAAAAATGTACCATTTGATTTTCTTTTAAAATTGATTATGTACGTAAATAGATATAAACCGTACTTATTACGCCCGCAGGTACCTACTGCGTACCTATTACTGCCGAGTGCCGACTCGTATTTTTATGTAAATGTTATAGGTTTATGTAAATGTTATAGGTAGTCCTACTTAACTAAGTTTGATAACAATATTTATTGGCTTCAATTAATTAATAGAAACGCATAGCCTAGAAATCAGACCCGCCGTTTGATTATACCAGTCAATACATACATAACCTATCCACTGAATTCACTGATAACGATAAGGACTAAAAGAAAATTATTGATTTCCACACTGTACCTGTCGCATACCAATGAAGTGATTCATTATCTTAAAAATAACTACCTACCGAAATTATAGTTTTGTTTGTTATTTTGTACCCCTACATAACAAAAAACCAATTGTAGGCCTTTTATTGTTCTTTAGGGTTATCTAAATAGACGGACTAGATTGGCGTAGATTGTGGTCCATGTTAAGTTAAATACAACGCTCCCACATGTGCAAATTCCCTTCGAAGGTAGGTAATAATAAAAATAATAAAAATAGTTTATTTCTCACCACAAGCCAAAAAATACAAAGAAAATTTACACACGAGCAAAAGCTAATAACTTTTGGTTGTGGATCGCTGGTGCCTGTGGTAGGTAGTAACACAGGTCACCAGGGGATAAGAACCTGCTATTGCAATCGTGTCTCAATGACCAGTCAATGATCGATTTTTGACGTATAACGTCAAACTTATGACACATTTCCCATACAAAAACTGTCAAAGTGGTCAAGTAATCGATCAATGACCGGTCATTGAGACACGATTGCAATAGCAGACTCGAGCCCCAGGTCCCCACCCGGTCATAGATTAACATTTGAAAGCTTACATCTGATATCATAGCAAATAGCAGTTTCAAGCAATTAGTGAGTTAATAACAACAGATTTAATTAATTTTAGAATTATATTGAGATTATACAATACACTGTCTTACGGAACCTATACAATACATTGTGAACAATTGGAATTTTGAATTTATCCACATCCTACTAAACCAAACCAAAAAAAACCTTCAGGAGTCAGGAGCACATTATTTTGTAACAAATATAGGTACCTACTTTGCTTCTATATTTTTGCATCTCTGTTTAAGCTGCAAATAATTTAGACTAGATATATTTATATCTAACGTGTTTCTGACTTCTAAAGGTTTATTATGCTGCAGATAAATTCAAATTCAAAATCTCTATTTCCGACCAAGAGATTTATATACTGTTAGTAAGAACATAGCCTATGTTAGTACATACACAAATTAAAACATACAATAATAATTATTAGTTGGCTGCATAGACATGTGCATTGTGCACGCAGATGTCAGCCACTCCAGTGCCTGATGAAAAGTATAATCAATATCCATCAATATTATCAGCCAGGGTCGCTAAAAGCACAGTATACGACGACGGACGGACGACGCCATTGATATCTGGAAAAATGCCGTCAACGTCTACACGCGTTAGCCCGAATAATACCTCCCGAACTACGAATATCGTTTTGTTCGCAATTCGGGAGCGGCTTTCCCGCGTCTCGCCTCGCACTCCCCGCACGATTGTCCTGTCTAGACGGCTTCGTCGAAAGACTGTAGGTTTTTAGACTGTACTAAAAGACTGAAAGATCAATTTATCATTGGTTATTCTTTTGTACCCACGAATAATTTTACACTGAAGTGAAGTCGTAAATGATAAATGATACCTATTTATTTCTGTAAATAGGTTTTCACAAACACTTTTACACGTCTTTTTTTTAACTAGTACCTAGATAAGATCGGAGTTTCAGTTACCTGACTACTCTGAGAAGAAACACCGAAAGAAACTCAGAGGTATCTTCATGAGATAGTCTTCTTAATCTTGGTCTCCTTCTCATCCTCTGGTTAGTGGCCAACTTGGTGTCAATGCCGACCATGGGCCTCTAACTTGGCATCACATGCCCTCAAGAAATATCTCTCAGGCATGCCGGTTTCTTCACGATGTTTTCCTTCACCGTTTTTGAAGCAAGTGATAATTATACAATACGAACATGAATCCGAAAAGTTAGAAGTGCGTGCATTGGGTACTAATCTTGGTTATGTTGGACTCCTAACGAACCCATTATGCTTACCAGGAACACAGGTAAGTAAATACGTAGAAAAACAAATGTGCTCCGCTCGAGTTCTTAGGTTTATACAATTTTGCACATTTGGTACATTCTAAACCCCAAGCGCACCTGGGCCCTGTTTCTGAGTTCTGCTCGGTCCAGTTCTGAGTAAAATCATAAAAATAACACCATTCAAATCGGCATAGCTTTTATCGCAGCTTAAGGAGGCCAATGACCATAAAAAGTTAACTTTTTAAAGCCCGACAATGATGTAAACATTGTTTGTTTGATGACTCCACTAAGTAATGTTATTGTTTTATTTTTGAAGCTCCGTAACTAAGAATCGTATTCATTCAGCGTACCTATGTTAGAAGGATAAGCTTGCAAAAAAAAAAACAGCACAAATGTTTATTTTGTAAGAAACAGCATTCCTAAATATTAAGTATGAGTTAATTGTGCTTGTAAATTACAATAAAACACATAATTATTTAAATGGATTTATACGATTGAAATAAACAAATAAGGTGTTGAAAATCAGATTAGTTTCTCCATCGCAACGTGTTAAAAATCTAGTATAATTTTTAATACCTATGTATCTAGGTAAGTCAGTAAATAACAGTCAGTAATAAAAGTAACAATTATACAGATGTACTTATCTCATTAATTATATCAAGCTGCACGGCAAAAATCTACTATATTATTTTAAATATAGTACCTAAACTTCCAGTCTAAGAGCTCTTACACACGAGCGGCATGTTCCCAACGGCAGAGGTAACTGCAGCCGTCGACGCGCTTCGACGGCAGTAGTCGAACTATAGCGACACCTGCAGTTATGGTGTGCCGCGTTGTTGAAATGTCGACGGCTGCCATCGAAGCGTCAACAGAAACCGTCGATGCGTCGACGGTTGCCGCCGACGCGCGTCGACGGCTGCAGTTACCTCTGCCGTTGGGAACATGCCGCTCGTGTGTAAGTGGCCTAAGCTGAATACCAGTGATTTACACTGGGTAGGTATGGTATTATATACCTCATCACAACTCAGTTACTGAGTATCACGATAACCCTAGATTAGACTGGATGTCAGACTTGTGGGGTTCTGACTACTCATAACGACTGTCAAAGATTTGTGAATGTTACGTACCATTTATTAATCTGACCAACTAAGCGTGCTTTCCGAGGCTTAAAGGGGTGTTGACATCCTACTAATATTATAAACGCGAAAGTTTGTGTGGATGGATGGATGTTTGTTACTCTTTCACGTAAAAACTACTGTATGGATTTAAATAAAATTTGGTAGGGAGTTAGCTGTCACCCTGGATTAACACATAGACTACTTTTACTCCCTGTATTCCCACGGGAACGGGACCTACGCGGGTGAAACCGCGTGACGTCTGCTAGTGATAAATAATTATTGCAGTTATCCATCCACGAAGCGACCTCGGCAAGCTAAGTTTAGTTGTTATTATTTAGCCGTAGTCTATTAAAACAGGCTAAAAATTGAATAGAAGAGTTTAGAATACCTAGTTTATTTAAGCACTTAAAATTACAGTTCTCTTATAAAACCAAAATACAAAATAAACAAAGAATACATATTTTTAAGAGATAACGTTGACGATTATACTAGTATGAACTGTGTCACAGTCACACTAATTGATTAAAAACGCAATTATTGTTTACAACAGGCTGTCTGTAATGATGGAGATGGGAGATTCACAATCTATAAACCAAGAAAATAATATAAAATAAAGAAATTAAAGATAATTATAAAAATAACAGCATGACATATTAAGTAATTGTGTTATAATGTTGAAATAAGCTCAACTCAGTAAAAACTTAGAAATGAGCTTTCTGCTCTGATATTTTTACTATCTGTATCTTACTTATGTTCTTAAAATAAAATGAATTAAAAAAATGCGCCCAGGTAGTTTCCGGGTATGACTGTTTGTATGTGAGTTTATATGTCGAAAACTTGATACGACAATACACAAGAAATAAAAGAAAGAAAGAGTAGGGACAGAGGGAGATGACTGTATTTTAGTATTGAAAAGGAAATGCCCAATTGTGGCCATGTTGTCCCACCTTTGTTATGAATACTAAAAATATATTATTTTAGTAACTTAAATATGGCTACTACCAATTTGTTATTAGAACAAAGGTATCAAACGCAGTTCTTTTTATGAAATTCTCAATTGTTAATTAGGTACCTACGTGCTTATAAATAGGGATTAATTAATCAAAGTAGGGATTGCAATTCTTAATAAAAAAGTCTCATCGAGTTCTATGTGAAACATGGCCGTTGTTTCTTTATCTGTGATGTCAATTTTATTGCGTGTCATTTGTTTTTTCTACCATGTGCCCCAGAGTTTCCTCAACAAATGGGCATTACCAAAGATGCACAATGTAATTTATTTTGGTAATATATGTATGTATTTAGAAATATATGAGTATGTTTATCAGCTATTTAGTACCCATAACGCAAGCTCTCTTTTAGGGACTACATGGCGTTGTGTGAAAATTGTGGATTGTTTTATTTTTATGTATGAAATGTAGAATACTGCAAAACATTAATTGGAATCGTTAAACCACGGGATTAACACTCCGCAAATATGCAAATAATTGCGTTATAAGACTTTTTAAATGTTAAAATGAATATTTACGAGTATATAGAATATTTACCATATTATTCTGTCTATTATTTGCTCTTTTCAGCCATTTAAATAACTGAATACGAAACAGTGAATGCCACAGTAAATGTCAGATAGCCACTAAATAAAAACATGTTGACGTGTTATAAACATAAAACACTTTAATAAATTTTATTAAGCATCAATCAGATAAAAAAATGTCAGAGACTGAGGTGTAAAGTCAAACTGCAAAACTTGTTTAGCTTGTATATAAGAATGTATGAGTATTTGAGGAAAGTCACCGGGGACATAAAGGATTCATTAGTACAACTGGTTAGGTTAAAGTTTTTATTAAATACAGCATGTAACCCTTCCTCAAGCTATCAAATACGAATTCTGCACATTAAAACTAAAGCTCCGACCACACCACCAGCTAGCGGGCGGGTGGGCTAGGCGGGCGAACATCGTTTCACCTCTTTACATACTTATTTTTTATTTTTTTATATATAATGGGTCTACTCTTGACCTCAATCTTGTCCTGCGGTCAGAGATGAGGTCGACGATGGAACGAGCTTACCCATAAGAAGCCTATTAACTCGCGACTTAAACAGATTGGGGTCATATGAACTCGGGAACACTGATGCAGGCAGGGAATTCCACTCCTTGGCTGTGCGCATAATGAAGGAACAGGCAAAGCGCTTCGTGCGAATGTGTGGAACATCTACAAGAAATGGGTGATAACCTGCAGTACGTCTGGATTCCCGATGGAAGAAAGGAGATGGTGGAATGAGCTCGTGGAGCTCAAGAGCACACTCACCGAAATACAGTCTGTAAAAGACCGACAGACATGCAACTTTGCGGCGGTGGGCCAGGGTATGAAGCTTGGTACCCACCAGCTTTTCGTCACCAATGAGCCTTAGTCGGTAGCTCGCGGTGTGAACCGAAGTATGTAAAGAGGTGAAACGAAGTTCGCCCGCCTAGCCCGCCCGCCCGCTCGCTGGCGGTGTGGCCTGCGCTTAAGGAACGTTGTACAAAAACAATTGCTACAAAATTACTTTTAAAATGAAAAATAATTATTTATTTTTTAAATTTTCTGAATAAAATGACACTAAGAACAAATGAGGACTTACTTTATAACTAGCAGATAATTTAAGATTAATTAATTACAGAAAAAAATATATCAGAAAAGAATTGAATATATCTATCTATTTTTTGTCATAAGTTAAAGTTTTCGAATAGCAACAAAATATTTACTGGACGTGAAGTCATTGCACGATATAACAAAAAAAAACTATCTATTTATTTTTATTTCACCAAGAACTAGTTTTAAGCTCGCGTGCAGTACCACCTTCGACTAAGTTAAAGGTTTATGTAAATAATTGACAGTTACTATGAGCTTTTTTCAGCATGAGTGGACAAGTCTTTGTGACCTCAAGTGAATTCATTTACAACCCCTGTTTCATTTATTTAAAATGTTATTTTCTATGGTCACACCGGTGGACACACAGAAAATAAATAAGTATTTTCAGTAGAAAGTTACTGCTTACTTTATAGCTTGCAAGTGATTGAACAAAAAACCATGTGAAATATCAAAGACACCTTATATAATGTCCATTAGGCCCGGACTCCACCAAAGCGGAGACGAGACGAGCGGAGAGAAGATGTTTTTAAACAACCAATAGAATTTCGTTATTCACACATCTCGGAGACGAGGTGTGTGTACATTTTACTAAGATAGATGAGGTAATGTCGAGTAATATGCATAAACAAAAGCTCATCTGTCAGAATCTGACACGTGACTCGGAGAAGTGCTACGCCGCGTAGGCAAGGCGTAGCCGCGCCGTAGCAGCTGCTTCGTAGACCATCGTAGCAAGTGCGTGGTCGACGAGACTTAGGTGCTGCGCTGGCACTCGCTACATTTCTTAGTAGTAGTTTGGAACCACGCGCTAACGCTATATTTTTGATAGACATAATATTAATACAATAAATATTATCAATGTTATTCTTATGAGGAAACTGTTGATGGCAAAACCAAAGGATCATCATAAACCACTTACATAGAAGGCATTAATTTTAAACGTTTTATGTTAGACATTCAAGTGAAATTAAGTAACGCGCTGTTTACCTTATTTCATTGTGTATTAGCTCAAGAAACATTGATTTACAACACACAATAGTTACTTAAGCCGTGATTTTGTTAGTGAAATAACATGGAATTTATTCGTAGGCTCAAAATGCTGCTTTTTACTTTAAATTTAAGGTGTTATTTTGCATCCTCGTCAAATTCAAGGAGGTAACTATGCTACTGATTCTCGACACGATTCATTAATAAAATAAGTAGGTTTTTTTTTTGTCTAATTTTCGGAAATCGACAGGTTTGGGACACGCATTTTAAAACGCGGGCCGTGTGATACCGCAATGTAACTGTCCTTTTACACACTCATAAAAACATCACTGCCTACGCAACAGATCGATTCTGTTCTTTGAAAGTGGTGTATTATGAAATATGTAAAGTCTTAAAAACTAAAAAAACGTATTAAGTAAGTATTAATTATTTACCAGCTATCGTAATTTTATTTGATTATTTATGTCTCTCATAACAGCCTCCTGAAATTTGACGAGAATGCAAAACAAAAACAACACCTTGTATAATCACGGCACAATCAGTATTAACATAAATGTTAATGTCGAATTGTAGGATCTTTAATACGTACCATACTTATAATATTTGTAATGCAAAGTTTTGTCGTTCTGCCATAACGTTACGTTAAGTGTTTTTGAAAAAGTGAAGTTTACAGCACGCTTTATTGCACACAAAGACCATTAAAATAATTTAACATTTTTATAATATATTTCTATAGTAGTACGTATTTTCACGAACGATTGTGTTTTAAAGTAATTTTAATTAAAAAAAACTTGTCGGGTATTCTTTTAACGTTCAATAAAGTTATTTTTTAATTATGTCTGTAACTAATAAACAAATTAGCTGCGTTTCCAAGATGGCGTCATGCCGTGCGCATGCAACGTACTTCCTTATGTACTGAGCGATGCATCGCAGTGGGTTGGGAAGGTAGTAGACGCATATAATAACAACAATAAACGTAACGATTCTTCGAAGCGTTAAACCGGTAGTAGGCAAATTACATATATAAATGCTGGAAATTTTTATTAGAAAAACAGTTTTTTTTTGGAATTTGTTTTAAAAATACTATAATAAGTCCATATATTAACAGATGCATCACGCTTTATCCATCCAATCAAATAGTCTTATTTTTGCTTTTGAGATTAACTTACAAAAATAGCTTAGGTTAACCAATTACCTAAAGCATGTGGCCGGTAGTTGGGCTATCAATCGAAATATGATATGGATAGAAAGGCTAAATATGGAAAAAAAATTGCAAAAGTATAACATATAAGATTTGCATTTTTAATTCACATGACGAGCACTACCATTTTTTCTGTGTCTAGGTGTAATTTAACTTTAATATTTGTATGTATTTAGAAATATATAAGTATGTTTATCAGCTGTTTAGTACATAACACAAGCTCAGCTTAGCTTGGGACTAGATGGCGTGGTGTGAAAATTGTGGAATATTTATTTTTATTTCATTTATTTTATTTCACCAGTAATGTTTTAATACATGAAATAAGGAATAATACCAGCCTGTCTGTGTACTGTCCCATATGATGTGTCCTCTTCTGAAGGCACGAGTGTATTGGCGATTTCAAACTTATATTACCTACAAGCTGCCCCGGCAAACTTAACTCCGCTTTAAACTCAATTTATTAGTTTTATTTAGTTGTAATTAGATTACATTCTATTCTTAGACCTACTGAATATTCACACAGAATTTCATAAGAATTGATCAAGGCGTTTCAGTGCAGACTCGTTATATACACCGTGACATGACATAATATGACTACAAATAGATCTAAAACAATAATAACTACCACTACTTTATATTTAGTGAATCTCTAATGTGCTCATATTAAAACATTTTGTGTTAGATAGAATTAGAATGACAACATACATATGTATAACCTAACCTAACTTACCATACCTACCCTCTAGCTAACCTAACTACCTTACTGAAATGCATTGATTTTGAAAGATACAAAATACATAATTTTTAACTGAACCACTGCGCTTCGTGTTTCTATGTCATTTACTATTTACTTCGTTTTACCGGTCTACTTCAAAAGCACATACAGACATTAATACCTATTTGCAATGAATTATTGAAGGTCGTCTCTGTCGTCATTTTTAGGTACGTAAATTGAGTTAGAAAGAAAGAAAGAAAGAAAAAGCATTTATTTGGCACGACACAGGCACACGTTAAAAATAAAAATTGGTACAAAAAAGAATGAAACTAAAAAATGACAATAAAAATAAACAAAATAAGGAATTATGTGCCTTGCGGCTGCGCCAAATAGGTCCAATTCAGCAAAAAAGTCAGGCAACTAGTTCTGAAAGATGAGACTTTTTAATACAGCTTAAAACCTCTTTCTAAGTTTAGTAGTAACATAATTTCAGAATGTGCACATAAATTGACAACCAAAAATATGTGGATCCGTTCACATGGTAACTTTTCGTAATTTTTTTAATCTAAATACTTCCGCGAATATCTTAATATTGTACATAAACGTACATATAATAATTATGTTGTCGATTCAAAATCCTTATTAAAATTTGAGAGGAGTATACCGTACCTACGACGGGACGTAAGTACCTACATCAAATATTTGACAGATAGGAACAGATTGTATGGTTACTTAAATTGTTATTTTTAGAACTTTCCTTACAATATTTATATATATTTGTCACCATTTAAACCTTCCTTAGACTTACACAAATATTTCAAGACCTAAATAAGCTAAATCGGTCTAGCCAGTCTCGAGTTTTAGCGAGACTAACAAACGTCATTTCATTATTAATTAAAAATATAGATCAAAAAGATTCAAAATACTATCTAGCGAGGACATGCGAAGAAATATCATACAAAAACTGTCACCCCATGGTTCAGTAGCGCCATCTAGAATAATATACCAATATTGTAGCGGTTACGGAGCGTACTAAATTTGAGTCATAGACTTGTGTCCGCTCGGACACAAGTATTGGACGAAAATTTTGTTCGTGATGTTCCGTCTATAATAATAATAATAATAACGATGTCTCAGGTAAACTTAGAAAGTGATTGCCAAATAATAGATCTAATAGATTTATATTAATCTGAAAGTGGCGTTATTTATTAGATAGACATGCATTATATGCAACTGCCATTCAAATAATTTCATTAGTTAATAATGATATCAGAGTGCGTGTCACGTGCACGTACACTGATAAAATAACATCATCATTCATCAACAATGACCTATGTAACAATATCATGACTTTTCAAATAAATCGGTACCTGCGAATCAATTCATAAAAATGAACCATTAGCCTATATCTATACATATTACAAAGAGGAAAAGTTTGATTGTTTTGTTTGTTTGTTTGCATTGAATAGGCTCCGAACCTACTGGACCTATTTGAAAAATTCTTTCACCATTGGGAAGCTACACTATCCCCGGGTGACTCCCTGTATTCTTACGGGGACGGGAACAACGCGGGTGAAACCACGTGACGTCTGCTAGTATGGAATAAAGTCAAAGCATTTATTCTAATTAAGCCTTCAAAAGGCACTTTAGAACGTCGAACTTAAGTTAACTTAAATATTAAAAAAAATATTTTAGTTGACCTTCCCAAAAAGTAGATTCGTATGGAGAAGAATGGGCAAGAAACTTCATCCATCCTCTATCCTATGGGCAATAACATCTCAATCCACCTTCACTTTACTTACCCCTTCGTAAGTAAAGTGAAGGTGGATTGAGATGTTATTACCCATCCCTACAGGGTGTTTTTTTTTACAGAAACACACTGCTGTACCTTAATACCCCGAGTTTTTTTATATGCTACATATATCTCGACATCATGAGTCAGCAGGTAGTTTGGTTACCTTCATAAGAATAAAAATCTAATTAAAATCAGTAGGTATCTCGAATTAGTCTTTTTAATTATGGTTTTTATGGGATTCGTACAACCGCTAGGCCAGCCGTATGGAGTTCATTCACAGTATTACCATGAAATAAAGGTGTTGGATCTAAATTATTAAACATAAAATGCGTTAAACTACTTAATTATTTCAGAATTAATTATAACATTATGTGCACAATAAATATTGCAAAACTTCAGTCACCGGAAATCTGGTTTATCATAAATAGGCATCCAGAGATAAACAAATATACGGATAGGAGAATAGATTTTAATGCATAGTTCTTCTGGTATTTTTTATTGCTGGTAACAGTCGCGTGAAGGGTAGTTAGACAAAATGTTATGTTTGATTTTCGTTTCAATGCAAACAATTTGTAATGAAAGTTGATTATAATAATTTAATAATTTTTGTTTAATAATTTAGAAACAACACGTGGTGGGGATTGGTACTTTTTTATTCCAGAAATCCCCACTAGATGAGTTTATTTAGCTAGTGGGGATTACTAGTACAAAAAATACAATCCCCTCCGGTGGGCATTAGTTGATGGGGATTCCTGGAATAAACCCATTTTATGAACCGTAAAACCTATTACGGTTAAAATACATACCTACTTAGTGAAAATTTCAACTGTACACTGGTGTCTAGACAAAGTATAATTATATTTCTTTCTGCTACTTAATAAAAAAAAAAAGAAAAACGAAAATATAAATTAGAGGCTCCCATTCAAGAACAGTGTTTATTCGGTGTTATTTCTTGACTTGGTATTGATCGGGTGCACCGAACCTGTCTCTCAATGCACAAAAGTGAATTTAAGGGCTAAATACTTACGACTTGGGCTGGAAATACTCCTTAATTTAAGAAAACTTAAACGATTACTGTCTTAATTAATATTTTATAAGAAATGAATTCCATAAATCAATAAAAATAAATAAATATTCCACAACTTTTTCACACAACGCCGTTTAGTCCCAAGCTAAGCTAAGAGCTTGTGTTATGGGTACTAAACTGCTGATAAACATACTTATATATTTCTAAATACATACATATTATAGATAAATTACACCCAGACACAGAGCAAATGATCGTGCTCATCACACAAACATTTTGTCCTGGGTGGGAATTCCATAGATTTTATGTTCAACATGCATAAATGTAATTGAAGCAAAAGAAGTATGTGAGAATCGTAGCATATGGCGCTTTGTAGTTTCTGACTAACTTCCATGGGGAAAAGGCGTGAGTTTATGTAAATAAATAATATATTCAATTTTATATATTTTACATGCCCTAAGGTATAATCAATACCACCATTGTTATACAGGGTGAAATTGAATGGATGCGACAAATTTAAATATATAATACTATGTGTTGTCAAGAAAATTTAAAACATATCAAATCTATTTAATTATTTTTTAACAGTGTTACGAAATGTTAAAATAATTAAATCATAAAATCATAATGTCACGCCTGTAATCCTCGAAGGGCTAGGCAGAGGTGTACCTGGTAGTACACCCACATTTCGCCAGTTATGTTTAAGTCCCATGTAATAGGGGGCGAGCCTATTGCCATAAATCGGGCACAAATAAAATAATTAAAGTCGCTAGAAAATAGGCAAAATTAGGTAAATGACCGCTATGAACGGCAACGTTTAATAACATGAGTACTCGACGACGATTATTGAGCTCTGAGATGAGTCGGACGAGATTTTTTGATACTTTAGTTTTTTTATTTGTTTTTCTGGACTACCGATAATTCGTACTTAAATGAAGGTAACAACGTCAATGGACCATTTTATAACTATAATCACGTATTTTTTTGTAACGATTTAGATTGTAGAAAAAAAAACAGTTCATAATTACTATGTTACTGTAACTGAAGCTCCTATTTCATTTTTCGCATTTATTCAAAGTCATCCTGTAGTGTTTTCAGCAAAATTAAATAATAATAATATGTAGGTAGGTATTTGAATTCTAACGCGTCATGTGTAAATTCGGCTGGCACCGGTTTTTTATCGACGTTTCGGATTATTTTCCTCCTTTTCATTACTATCAAATTAAAGTATCTACTACCAAATTGATAAGTAGTATAATAATTAGGTAGAGAATCTATCTGTTCTAAAATACCTTTCATTTTAAATAACCAGCAGGTCTAGCCATATTACTATTTCTATTCTAGTTCTATTTTAGAATGAATATGGCGCATATGGAATCAGCTGTTTGTCAACTGTCAACTTTAGGTAAGGTTTGTACTTATATAACAGGTTACATGTTATAATTATTACTACAAAATGTTTGTAGGTACAATTTTATTTCCAGGAATTCTTCAGTTTTTTGATAGTCTAATCACAATAGCCATGAAGTTACCTTCCTTTTATGTTCTAAGGTCATTTAACATATTTTAAATTTAATTAATATTTAATGGTTTATTGCTATAGGTACCTACTGGACATACATTCCACACAAAAGATTTTTGCTGAAAATCTAGTTTTCGTTTTTGAGCAGCAAAGTAGCCTATGTGTTAATCCAGGGTGACAGCTAACTCCATATCAAATTTTATTAAAATCCATTCAGTCGTTTTTACGTCAAAGAGGTACAAACATCCATCCATCCATCCTCACAAACATTCGCGTTTATAATATTAGTAGGATGAATCGAAAGAGAAACATACAGACAGAACATTTATATGCATTATCCATTAAGAAATATTATGAAATAAAGTAATTTTCGGGTAGTTTAATGAGCTTTAATTCTGCATGTATCTTTCTTATGCAATAATGATTTCATAACATAAGTCACATTTTGTCGTGCACAGAAATCTCTTGTAGATTTTCAGTGAGTTAAAAATAAATGTGAGGAGTGACCTGTATATTGCCTATAACTATCAATCAACTATTAGCGCTAAGTTATAAATATCTAAGTTTAAAACGTTTGGTGCTAAATCCCAAACTGGACACGAAGCTGTTGGTTAAGGCGGTCGCAACTGCTTCTGATGTATATTTTGTATAAACTAATAGTATTTTGTGTTATTTCAGCAGACAATTGCGTTGATAATTTTACGCACCTAGATTCTGGCAATGAAACTTTCAAGCGAAGTATCTATCCTAATTTTATAATAATAATAATTAATAAATATAACACAACTATCACGCAACGCCATCTAGTCCCAAGCTAAGCATTACATACGTATTATGTGCAGACTTAATAAATATGTATTTAGAAATATATAATTATGTATATCAGCTGTTTAGTACCCATAAACCAGTGTTTTGACCCATTAAACAAGTTGAATACAGGGAATCTACAGAGATTCCCTGTATTCCACGTTTAATGGGTCTGAGAATAGGAGTTAAAGTAATAAAACTAATAAATTGATTCTAAGGCGGAACGAATTTTGCCGAGGCAGCTATTATTTATACTTTAAAAAAGCAGGGGTTTTCTGTAATAAATTCTAATTCAAATGTCCAACAATACACTGTACAGTTTATTATTGTCGCACTTCCCTCGCGTAATAATGTCAAGCGTTGCAATTATCACTCGGCATAAAATTAGATGTGTTATTTTGCGTTTACTGGAATGGCCGTGTGTTAACGCGTGCCTTGGGAGCGAGTGCATAGAGCGAGCAATTAATCCCGGCCACGACGCGGGATGCTCGGGACCCCGGCTCCCGGCGACAATCACCGACAACGGCGCCCCCGGGACCCAACTGAACAAGTTAAATCTTTGCCAACTTGCTCCTCGCGACCGCTCTGCCGCCTGCAATTCGATATTGTATGAACGTACCTATTGCCAACTTACTGCACCGAGCCAAAAAGAGACTTGGTCTTTTGTAGAAAATATAAATGTGTCGGAGAATTTTAAAACGCTGCTGAAATGTTTCAAGTTTTTAGTTAAGTAGCAAATAAATACAAAAAAAGTGGAACTAAATATTGTAACGGATTCTGGTATGTAAAATACACAAAGCAAAAATAAAGAATGTTACGCTAATATTGAGCAATTACGTTACACACGCATAGACACACTGAATGTGTTACAAGTATTATGTTACGTTACATCAATACAATGTCAAGTTTACACATGTAATACGTGTATATATTGCGGTTGTGTCCACAACGTCTTCCCCGACCGGCTTTCTGTGTACAAAACCCTCTGCCTTTATTTGTCTTCGAGGCGTGTTTGCACAAACCTGGGGACATTCGAAGAAATAAATCTCTATTTGTCTACATTCACCAATCCTAACTCACGGCGGGAGATTACTGTCGAAATTTCACGCTCGCTGAGATAAATATATCGAGGCTGACAAATGACTTACGGAACACAATGCATGAATGGATGTCGAGAAATTATTTTGGGTGGTGTTGAAGGCTCTCTCTTGTTTCTGTGGTAGTCGCGCGGCAGGGAACTCGCAAAAAAGGCAGGAGCGGACAGTAGGCGTGGATTATCAGTCATTATTTTTTTTTCTTTTTGTAAATAATGTGACATCGGGCGTTCTGCCGGATGACAGTTATCTTGTTCAAAATTCGACTTTCGTGCTGTGCGTGTAACTAAAAGAGTTTGTATTGATCACATGCCATGCTACGTCTACGTATTGTCTGACGTCCAGCATCGATCATGCAGATTCGGCCATTTACGTAGATTGCCTACGCTTACCGATAAATTATTGTGTTGTGTATATTATGTATTTGCGTTGTTATGACGCTAAAAATAATAAACAAACGAAGATTAATCGCTTAGTGGATAACAGACTAGCGCAAATACGTATTTTCATTAAGCAATCGAAATCTAGACGTGTAATAAATGATATAGTACTAGATGTGCCTTTATAGGCATGACAGTTGATGAAAAAGAAATTGCGCATTTAACGGTCGTTTAGGCCTGTATGGGCATGAGCCGCTGATATTAGGTTTCAGGCGTATCGTGCCTTAAGTGGAAGTAAAACAGGATATAAAGTTGTCCCGAACCGCTTTATGGTCCGCCCTCTGCGAGCCCTTCCACTCAAACGCCGACGCCTCCCGGGGGAGTGTGCGGATCATGGGGTACATTACAATTCACCCTCGCTTCATGTACTTCAACAACATAACCAGCTGAAGATACTGATAAAATGACAAATCTCTGAAATCAGATCTGCGAGCTATCAAATCCGCATCAGTCATCTCGAGTCGAGTATCACAATAACGCTTTTGGCAGTTCGTATCGGCGTGATAGCCGATAGCGGTCGCGCCCTCGTCCATCAAAAACGCATTACAGGCGTTTACAAGAAGGTAACCGCGATATGACAAGCGTTTGAGTCAACACGTTCAAAGACACCGCTATCGGTACCGAGTCGCGATTATCGCGCGTTAACTGAAAGCGGGATTTCGGCAGGCCGACAAAGCCACGGGCCGCGCTGATAACTCCCGATTAATAGTTTCCCTTTCACAATTAAACCCGAGTACGTGTTCGACAAGCAATCGGTAATGTTCGATAATTTATACACTAGTAATCTTGTAAATTAATTAAATGCGTCATAACTCATAGGGTTCTGACCTTAGAAGGAAAACTAAAGCTTTATTAGTGGAATTCTGATTACTTCCTAGACTTGGGATACATTGAGAGGGCGCGGGCGCTGACTTTGTCGTGCAGTGGGTTAGTGTGTTCTCTCTTAATAAGGAAAAGTTTTGCTTTACAGTCTAGAACAGCCTTAGATATATTATTAATTTATCATCTTTATTTAGTTCTCGAAATTCTTAAAAAGCAAAGGAGTGGTCGAAACCTAGTCGCAGAGGCCCATTGTCGTTTTCAATGAAATGAGGCACCAACCACTGATTTTGTGTTAGTGCAGGAATATTGAATGTTATATATATTGCCTTTTGTAGACACACGGAGGAGTGTGAGATTATGCGTTAAAGGGAAAATAGAGAAAAAGTGCCAAAAATTCCCAAAAACAATCCCAGAATTTCAATTACAGAGCGACCACTGTTAGATCTTATTATAACCCTTCAGTGCATTAGATATATATTGCGATTATATATATACGATTGCTGATATTAAACACACAATATTTTTGATGAAAATAACTGTAGTAGCAGTTGCCAACAATAGGTGATCATGACACTAGGGACCAAAATATAGGTTTATCTTCGAGTTAATGAGCAATTTGTCTTATCATAATTCCTATATTGTAATAGTAGTATAATGTTGTACACTAAAATTATATAGTATAGACGTAATACCTTTAGTGTGCAATAATTGTGTTCAAACTGAAGTGATTTACTGTGGGAAAATTAAATAATTGAAATTATGAGCTACTTGTTTTAGTTATTTCTTTTAAGTCACTGTTTCGATTTTCTTGTAATTGGTTGTTTTGAATTTGTACGATATAATTTATTATAGAAACAAAAACAATTAACCCTTTAAGGGTCCCGATCTGAAAAGTGAAATGGATCATTTATTGATTGATGACTTTCTAGTCCGTCTGTCATAGAGGTTTTTCGCGAGAATTTGAACGTTAAATAGACATTATGAAGCGAATATTTTTTTGTTATTATTTTGGGTTGTCAATTTAATCTAGGTACAGACGCCAGCACATCAAGTTACCCCAATGTGTCAAATTTTCCCAATTGAATATGAACCTGATGCGTCTGTACATACAAATACGTTTTAAAAAATAAATATTTTCTATGTATGATTTTAGTGCGCCTAAGAATTTAAAAACAAAACTAAGCTAGTAGATAAATCTAGGTCTATATCTCTATATAGGTCTATAGTCTACTCACTGGTTTTTTGGATATTTTTAAGAGGTATAGGTAGATAACTTCGGCAGCAGTGAAATTGTTCTAGGTTTATACTTCTATATTATTAGATATAGTTTGGTACAAAACCTTAATTGTACTAGCCCAATACGTTCTTGGCTTTATTAATCATACTAACATTAATCAATTAAGAATAGGCATTTTGGCAGACACCTCATTCTTCAGCCTTGTCGTTCAAAATAGCGCTAATACTATCGCTGCTATACACCCCGACCCTGTCTAACTTGCCCCGTTTTATCTGTCAGTTGGGCTATCTGAGTGCCTGTGCACCTATTTGTCCATGATAACCGCCGACTAAACAGAATTTGCCGCCGCCCTCCGGCGCGCCCGCCCGTAATGTTTACCTACCACAAACAACCAAGTATTTTTTGGTTAAATCTTACCATGATAATGCAGCTATTTACTTTATTAGTTGCACCATAAATTAAGTAATTTTAACATTGAGGTTTTAGTGTAGAAAGCAGTCAATCATTCAAACTAAAACTTAGGTAAATATCTTTCTATTTTCAAATCTGGCTTTTTGGGATTTTCGTTCTTATTATTAGCAGAGAGATTTAAACAATGTCAATAACATTTTAAGTAAGACAATGGAAGTAAACGAAAACAATACGATAGTAAGGGTGACCTTCAACACTTGGTACTTATCTATCTGAGTACTACGTCTAGTTAATAACTTTATATACAAATATATTGCAAGTATAAGATTTGAGGGAGCCAAATTGCATAATAATTTACCAAACGATTTTAAATCATCTAAATCGATAAATGTCTTTAAAATTAAACTAAAACAATACTTAGAAGAAACAGATTTGTATAGACAGTAAACATTTTTATTGTGAGTGATATTGGATATAAATAATTTAAATTGTCATTCTTCCCGATGTTTCACCTCTAGCATTAAGATTTTTCTTTTGTTTCTCTTGTAAGTGAATATTGTAAAAATTCTTTGAGAGAAATATATTCTTGAAACCGAAGTACGTTTAGAGTAGGGTCATTCACTCGATCAGTCGGCAAAAAATCCAAAAAAAGTTGACGTTTTCGAAGCAGTTTGCTGGAGCACTTAGCGCCTACTATCAAACGCCGCATCGACTATCGTCTATGGACGGAACACATCTCTGTTTGTGTTACCAGTTATCAGCCACCCCCTTTTGTTTGCGTCCCTAACCGGAAATTTATTTAAGTTATAATTTTCTGTCATTCGAGCTTTCATAGGAGTTATCTTGTAGTAGGCTTCGAAGACATGTCACCGTGTTGTCTTTTGACCCCTTGTGGTTATGACAATATTAGATATCGCTTTTATAATGTTATAAATATTGTAGAATCTTGTCGGCTTGTGTATTGTATAACGATTTACTGCAGTTTAAACTTTGCAGGTTGCTTACCTATTCTTTGTTATTGTTTATTTTACATAGCGGTCTTCTTCTTATCGTGTGGTTAGTAACTAACCTGGTGTCAGAGTTTTAATGCCGCCCATGGGCCTCTAACTTGGCATCACATGCCGCCGAGAAATATCTCTCAGGCATGCCGGTTTCCTCACGATGTTTTCCTTCACCGTTTTTAAAGCAAGTGATAATTATACAATACGCACATAAATCCGAAAAGTCAGAGGTGCGTGCCTTGGGTTCGAACTCGAGACCTATGATTTGGCAATCCGCCGGTCACACCACTAGGCTATCAGTGCTATATAGCGGTAATTGATTGAGTGAATGTAAAGAATAAGAAATGAGCATTTTAGAGTAAGTCACAAAGAGGCGCTGGTGACAGGGAACTATTGTGAAAATCTACTGTCTGAACATGTGATGCAGAGGAATAAGTGAATGATTAGCGGGTACAAGAGTAGACTTTTGACGGCATAAAGAGATGTGTGGAAAAAGAAGACGTGCTGCACATTTATTTTTGCATATATTTTTAATTAAGTTGATGATTTAAAATTTAATAATAGTAATTGGTCTAAATAAGTGTAATAATAATGATATTATAAATAATTTTAAATTTTTGAATGCCGATTGGTTAAATATGGCTGAGCTAAATGTAATCTTAAGAACTGTACTGTGTAACTTATGTATTACCTTAGTTTGCAAAATAAAAATTCTATTCTATGCGCCGACATCGAATAATTTGAGATAGGTAAGGCAGAAGGCTGATATGTAATAGCAGTATAACTATTGGTTCATACATTAGAGCTGTAAAAAGAACCTCATTTTCAACCTGTTTCTTCTGTGCATCCAATATTTTAAGGTACACACGAAACAATACACTCACGTACCTGACTAGGTACATCTTACTTGTACTGATTTTCTTTCGATTCAAGTTCACTGTCAAGCTCAGACCTAGACTTAGGTACAACAAAGTAGAATAGGTACCAAATTGTAACAATAATTATTGTCTAAATGTTACGTAAAGTGTTTAATTCCACAATGATTCTCTCGCGAGTGACAAACATAATTTATGAAGTTCTTAATACCGAGATAAGGAATATTTACATACTCCGAGTAGGTACACAAGCAGACACCTCACCTCTGTCTTAGTGTTATGTACATAGATATACGTATCTCGGTAATTTTACTCGTTGAGACATATGCAGATAGTAAACTACATTTTCGACACTACGAAAAATCCCACAGAATTCCCCATTCCGTACAGATTTAATGTCTAATCTGTGAGTCTACATTAGTGTTGTAAAGTTCAAACGTAAATATCACTCAACAATCCTCCATGATAGTGGGTTTTGGAGTTTTCATGTACCAAAACACACATAGATATACCATGTGGCCTTGTGATTATTGCGCAATCCAATTTTTATACTTATTTAAATGTAGGCAAATAATCATTCATCTCTCTTAGGCACATATTGTTTTCAACGTCAATTGTAACGAAAATGACTAGTTAACACCAAAAATTTAAATATTCTTTGCGATTTAAAATCATTAATTACCTTACAGTTTCTGAATAAAATAGTAATTTATCTTTCATATTATTTGCTATGGTCTTGTGCAAATATGAAATGAATCGCATACCCGTCTTTATCTCATAATTCCTTGGTACAATTTATCATTTCTGTAACAATAACGTTTCAATATACAATCTCGCTTGTGTATAACATGTAAATCATTTAACAATAGTATGATTTATTACATCTAGTAATTGATCGCGTTTTGAGGCTGCAACATTTGATCAATGCAGAACCATTTAATGTAAACCGATCTAACCTAAGTTGTCTTGTCGTGGTATAAAAAAAACAGTAAATGACCATCTCATGTAGGGGCCTTCGGTTTGTCAGTCGCCTCGCAAGGTGTGGTCCCCGCCTGATCCGCGGTAAGCCGCGAGCGCTCGGCGTTCCTTGATCCCGCCGCCTGGCTTTACCTTATCGAGCCCTCGGGATTCGTGCCCTCACAACTCTCCCTACGTTATACTCCACGGCTGCGTGTCTCGTTACGAGAATATAAAAGACTTCTCATGAAGTAAATCGAGGAATTATGTTACACTGAAGTTGGGGCATTCAGGAGACTAAACTGCGATAGATAATATAGCTTTTTAAATTATGTTGAAAAAAATGTAGTATACCTGATATATGCTAATAATGAGTTTTTAGCTCATCATTTAAAATGAAAACTACATGTTAAAGAAGCTTTTTACCATACGGTTTTGCCCGCGTAACGTTTAAAAGTTATGCAATTGTCGTGGTAAAAATACCATGCATAGGTATGTCCTCAAAAAGGTCTACTCGTCTGCCAATTTCATCTAAATTCGTTGATTTTTATAAACGATCAAAAATTAAAAAAAAATGTAGTACCTAGAATGTAATTCATTTAATAATAAAAATATATATATATATATATATATATATATATATATATATGTGGGATGTTAATTTAGAATGCATGATTATTAGATGGAATGTAGTAATATGAACGCAGTGATGGATGAATGAGAGAGTATGAATGTGGGAAGGAGAAAGAGGAAGATTTGAATATTTTAAATAAGGAAGAAGGAAAAAAGGATGACGAGCGAGTGTCAAGAAGTAAAGACGTTTTTTATTACATAAGAAGTTATAATATTTTTTAATAAAGAAGTTATAAAGATATTTTCATTTTATTACGGTGGTCCATACCCCTACATATATATATATAAATATTAATCATTGGGTACGATTACAATCTTAGTAACTGGATTAGGTATAGGAAAAGCATTGTTGGGATTATCATTAGAAAATTATTAATACCTAGTAGTTCTGAAACTATTGCTAATAATTTTCTAATGTGTAAAATAATGTCGTATTTTCTGACTCTTAATTTTCTAATGTGTATTGAATTAATTTTGTAATTGTACGTGTGTTTGTGTTCGGTTAATGGCAAACCCCCATGTGGTTTAATTACTCTAATGAATGTGTCATTTAAACAATGGATATAACATCGCAATAAAAAGATTCTGAGAAGAGGACTATATAATATTTAATAGAAGATGACATTGTTGCAGGTAAAACGCGCACGAAGGACAAGTACCGTGTAGTATACAGTGATCACCAACGTCTAGAGCTGGAGAAGGAGTTTCACTATAGCCGCTACATCACCATCCGACGCAAGGCCGAACTCGCCGTCAGCCTTGGCCTCTCTGAGCGACAGGTAATTGAAAGTAAACCTACACTTAATACTCACAGTCATATTTAGCTTAAATGAAGAGGATAACTTTTGTGCTATCCACATGGTCTCAATCTTCTTGATTTGAAGCGTTAATATTTTGCCAGACGGAGAAAAAATTAAACTGCATGCGATACTGAACTAAAATACTAAAATTCAAGTCAGTTAAACTTGTTAGACTCCGTCCAGTTTTGTCATGCAGTCAGAAACTGATTAGTAATGATGAAACTTAAAGAATTTATAACCGGAGTGTAATTTCGATGACTAGTTGCGGTAAATATGCTGATCATTTCCTCATTAGTATTGCATAATGAAATATAACTTTAAGCAATTTGATAAAGAATAACTCTAAGACTTTACTATGTATTTTGTCGGCACTAACATGTTTTTTAGCAAAATATTTACTAACACTATCTTAAGAATTACCGCTTGGTGTTGCCTATTTTCTTATGGTACGGGCGCCCTCAGTGAGAAATAAATATTTGTTCTTTCTTTCCTCATAAAAACAAGAATGGTTCACTAACGAAATTCTTTTTGTTCCAGGTAAAAATATGGTTCCAAAACCGACGTGCTAAGGAGCGCAAACAAGTAAAGAAACGCGAAGAAGTAGTGATGAAGGAGAAGGGCGATCACGCGTCATTACAGCACGCTCAACTGCATCACGCGACGATGTTGCACCACCAGCAGATGATGAACGGTATGATGCACCACCACCATTACCACCAGGGGGTGTTGCAAGGAGTACCCGAGCCACTGGTCCCTGGCGTGCCCCCCGTGCCGCTGCTGTGACCTCACCAGCAACACTACTGTGCTCACAGTGACAACTTCGCGTAGTGACTTTAATCGGTGGTCCGTGACACCGCCGTTCTTTACTGAACAATGGCCCCGACAGGGCGTCCCAGTGCATCCACAGTATACGACAAATGTGTGATAAATTCAGTGCAATCTTGTGGTGATGCGTGTCGGATTTTAACATCATAGTAAAACTTTAAAACTAATACTCCTGGGTACTACACGGTTAGTTACCTAACGGCTGTAAGCGGAGACACTTAACCAACTTTCTGGAGTAAAGGCTTTTTCTGTATTGAGAAACTTGCTACTTACGTTAAATTCCTTTTGTAAAATCTACCTTTACTGAAATAGTCATTGCACCAGAAATGTGTACCTACGTTATGTTTTAGTGCTAATTCTAGTTAACTAAGTGTTCACGCCTTATAGCTATTTTAGTACCTTTTCTTTTAAACGGTACATAATAATGTAATGTATTGAATTTTGTCACTTGACTGTAAATATAGAATAACTATATTTTTATATTATTATTATTACAATTAAGTATTATTAAATTGATTATTTTTAAACGGTTTATTTATTTCTCAATGCTGCAAGTGCCTTTCCAGTGATTTAAATTAGGTAGCTTGTGTAGGTAATAAACTTATATTGTTTGATGAGTTAATTTTGAATATTGATTTCATAGTTTGTACTAAGTATTGTTTCTTAATTGTTATCGGTGCAAACTTTTACTTATTTTGAGTTAAGTGATTTTACTTTCATTGCGAATCTCATAAGTACGAGCTTAACGTACGGCAGTGAAATGTGCTCTGTATTGCATGATATGATCATCATCGCATTTGTGGCCTTGAGAAGTAGGTGCAAATAGTTTTATGTTGAATGAGATTATTCCTAGTTTTAATTGTTCTGTAAATAATAGCTTAAATTCTAGAATAATTTATTCTAATGCCAATTTCTATAGCATAACACGGTAAAGAATTATCACTCAATTCACAAACGACATTGTCTTGAGAAGTCATAATATTTGTATGGGTAAAATCATTATGGAAGGGTTTTGATTATAATTTTGACATAAATAGTAAGAGTACGATTCGATTGAGTTGATTTGTTAATGCTGAGTTACGATATATTATTTATTGATTGATACATGTCCAGCCCAAGGAAGTAACGTGATCGTTTATCGTTTTGTTTTGTGGTAACAGTTATGTATAACATTGCGGTGCTAACAATATTCATTTACTTTTGTATTTTACCTATTCCTATGGTGGACATCAGTACATTGTGTGACATAATAAAAATGAAAAATTTGTGTTTGTTGTATAAAAGATTGATGTTTGAAAATCGTTTGTGACACATGATTTGTTAGAATTTACGAAGCACTATCACGAAACACATTTGATAAACTAAATAAATTCATGTTAATCTATTCTATGTTGTGTCTTATTCCTGATCTGAGTTAACATTCTTTACAAAGATGTGCGTTTGAATAATTGCGATTAGTCTCGCAATGCTCTGGCGCACGTTTAACAAACGCGCAATTTGCTTTGTTTTAAGAACTTGCTTGCCGACGACGGTTCTGTAATTGCCTATTGACTATTGTGTTTTACTACAATATGTGGTTTGAAAACTAACATTAGGTATTTTGTGATTTATTAACTCATGTGCAAACATCTTTATTATTTTCTGTAAAACAAGGAAAAAATTAAACTGAGAAATTAAAATAGCACGGTAAAGCTCATTTAAAGCTTCAACATTTTGACTTCTAAAAAACTAATGTTAAAGTTGAATTGTAGAATTCGTAGCATGCTAATTATAGCGTCTAATTGCTTAGTAATACTTCAGATTATTTTTTAGCCGAAAGTATGACGGCTGAACGAGCGTCAGTCGCATTCAATTGCGCTGTTCTAACCTTTTTTTAGGTGTGGGCTGGTAAATCATGGATGTTCTCCGCCCCTGGAAGGGCGTAGGAGTCTGTCAGACACTTACTGACTAAAAACTACCCTGGTGTTCTGTTTCACACTTGCGCCGTGGGTCACGGGAACAGAAGATACTACGGCATCCTCGCGTCCAACTTGGTTGGGGTATCAAAATCTAGGCACCGCTACCAGTTTTAATGTAGCGCTTGCTGGAAAGTTGTTCCGACTTCCACAAACGGTTCGATTTCCTATAACGGCTAGCCGTAGGCGGCGTCAGTACCTATAACTGCGAATCCTAATTAGTAAGTAAGTAAGTAGGTTGCGATATGCATTTATTTATTAAGTGCCTATCATTATTAGGATTTATTTAGTTAAGTATTAACTTCTACTATTTTTCCTTAAGAACCATCCCTACTTATAAAAGATTTTCACGTTTCCCTGATTTACGTTCAACTTTTAGCCGTTAAGGTAATTTACGTGGTAAGTTCGTGGGGAGCTTTACAATTTTTGCTCGTAGCTTTGGGCTTAAACAATGTGATAAGATTACATTTCCGTGAAATATACCTACTTGGAATGGTGTTAATGGGATTTTAGTAAATAAAATCGCAGTAGATACTTACGGTCGGAAGAGCCTAGATTGGCGGTTCATGGCACAAACTCGCCTTTTATAACATCAGACGGGTAAATGTGAATTTTGTACGGTTCTTGACAATAATATATTTATATATTAGAGTTTTGGAGAGTTTAAAATTTGTTTGTTTTTATTTTTGTTAAGCACTTATTTCAGATAAAAAAACATAAATTGTTAGTAAAGATTTAAAATGATATTAGGCTTAACTAAAACTAGGTAGCCTGGAATGGAACCCGTGTGCACACTGTAACTGATTTGAATCGGCAATAGTCGGTATGTAGGAGTAAATCATCGAAACGATTCATGGAGTTTCACGAATCCTTTCACTAATGGAAATCTACATTATCCACGACTATTATTACATGTTTTATGGTAAGGCCTACATGCGAACGAAGTTGCAGGCCTAGTACTTTTACAAAAAAACTGAACAGCAGCTAGATATTACATTATGCCTGGTGAATGTACCTACCTACGTAAGTACCTAGATTCTTCTGAGTTAAACGTACTACACTTTCAATTTCATACAGTCGACATAGAAACATGAATGAAACATTCTAGTACTGACACTTGTATACTGTTTGAGTGTACCGGAAGTGTGTAGACTCAAGTTAGACAACGCTTACTTTTAAATTAGACCCATAATACTGACTTAACATCACAGTCAATATTGAGAATGATTGGCCCAATAGGGCTGCACCGGTAGGAAATTGTTGACAGTTCTTAACCGACTTTAAAAAAACGAGAAGGTTGAGGTGCCAACTAATGTAAGTAAGTATGTAGGTACACTTTATTTATACCTATTTCTCTAAAATTACTGGACACATTTATGTATTTTTTAATTAAGTAGTTTGGTAGACGAAGCCTGCCGTGTGGTCCTATTTAATTAGGTATATTAACTTTGCTTGGCTTATTTTTATTAGCTAAGATTGATGGGTTGCTAATTAACATCATTCATGTTGATGATATTACGGTGTTCACGCAAAAAAGTCACAAAGTAAAAAATAATTTTAGTTTCGGCAGCCGATACAAAAATATAAACAAAACTGTCGAAAAAGGCACCGACTTCAGGAGCTAAAATAATTTTACCCTTTTTATTAAACTCTTTTTTTAAGAGTTTTACACAGCTTTGCATATGCTTTCGATTTATCTAGGTACAATTCCTTATTCTGACTTTTCGGATTCATATGCGTATTTTTTAATTATAAGTTGTTTGAAAATCGGTGAAGAGAATCATCGTGGAGGAAACCTGAGAGATACGTACTTCTCATGTGCATGTGAAGCCTAGTCACACGTCCAGAGAGGCTTAAAAAAGGTACTAGTATAAAATCAGTAAAATTTGACAGTGTAATGGCTTAATTTATGATGTCCCTAGCGAAAGCTGGCTTCCGCAAACAATCTATAATTTAATTGTGTCTGGAATTCCAGTAGTTGACTATTTAAGGTGTTTTAAAAAAAAAAAACAAATAAATTGAGCATAGTATATCTAGTAGGCACAATATACTGTGACACTAACCTAGACCAAGCCTAGCCTAATTTAGTGTACTAATAGAGTAAGAGGCTAGTTTATACTGGTTTTATTAAGACTAACACCATAAGGCTTGCCGTATACAATCCAGGAAACAAGTTTTTAAGAGGTAAACAGACCTCGAAATGGCATCACAAAAGCCAAGTAAATTAAATGACTAGGCAAGCGATCGCTTGCATTACAAGTAGGTACCTAAACACCAATTGTTTAAGACCAAAAAATGCATTTCCTAAAACAGTAGGTACATCACACCTATATTAGCTGAGGAGTTGGGCAGAGAGTAAAAGTTTTGCCACTTTCTCACTTGATGGTAAGCGATGTGGGCGACGATGAAGCACGCTTGTTCAGTAGTAACCTATTCGCTTATGACTAAATGACCCCAAAGTTATAACTATCAGGAAACACAGACTCCGACAGGGAATCCTTTAGCTGTAAACACTAATGAATGTGTTCCCAAAACGTTTAGTACGTATGGGTGGGGATTTTAGTGGAAAAACTCAATTATACTCATCTTTTTCTCCTCCACTATCAAGCCCATCCAAAGATTGTCTGTAAGAGATCGCTTTTAGCGATAAGGCCGCCAATTGTAACACACTTTATAGCCCTTAAAGTTATTTTTTGTAAGTTTTTATGGTGTATAATACAGAGAATTCTATTCTACTCTATACTTTGCCCGATTTGTGTACAAACCCAACATAATAAAGTCAGCATTATATTAAATAAATAATTATGAAATAATTTGTAATCATTCATTCTGTGTGTTAAAATAGATGCTTCAGCCTACTTAACGTTATTTCTAACATGCTAGTTTACATTTAGAATTTAATCTTTTTGTTTACTTGTGATTACTTTTACAATTAATTACTATTAAAGACTACTAGACTAACTGGGCAGTAATTTCATGTTCCTATTTTATCAGTTCACAGCGCAATTCAAAATCATAAAACTGTCTACTTTGAGTGGGTTTTGTTCAATAGCGTCAACCCTAAAACGTGGAGCATGCGCAGTAGGAATGTGAATGCGCTAAATGTTGAGTAAACCGATGCTTATTGAGGGCATTTCGTGAGCAGCTTCAAAGACACCGACGCCTCGGATCTCGCCGCCCACTGACCACCCCGTACTTCCTACTGATGCCCGGGTTAGAGAAATAGCGGACATTCCAATGCTTTTTTTATACTTACTAACACTAATATTATAGCCGATAGTCGTGAAGGCCCAGAAATTAAGGCGCCTAACTCTCATGCACGAGGTTGTGGCTCAAATCCGTGCAAGTACCAGTGTGACCTTTTCAATTTATATGTACCGTTAAACGGGGTCAAGCCTAACTTAAACTTCGAAAGTAGACAGGTATAGTCAAACGGGGTGAATAGGAACGCAGGGGTTAAAAGTAACTTAGATATAGTTGACATCGGCGAAGAAAAACATCGTGAAGAAACCTGGACTTATATTATATGTTTGAAATCCAACCTGCCTTGAGTAAGCGTGGTAATAAATGCTTGTGTCATCTCTGTATATAGAAGATACTATTGCCCTGCATCGAGACAGTAGGTAATTAAGGTTGGTATTATTAATATTATGCATTACAGGACATGCATGCTGAAAACCATGGGCTCAAAACGCACCGAGCTGATATCCTGAGGCGGGGTCACGGTAAGCCACGAATGAGATGGTGGGATGAACTAGATAGATTTCTGCAGATCTGGAAAGAAGAACCGCGGAATCGCGACAGACGGAAGGACCGGAGGGAGGCCTTTGTCCAAGAGTGGGACAGAACAAGCTAACAGAAACAATTGTTGGTTGGTTGTTCGTACGTGGGGGATAATCACCGAAACTACTCATCCGAATTTATTTTTATAATTTAGAGGCTACGTTATCAACAAGTAATAAAGGCTATGACATAATTATGTGAAATGTCTAGTAGGTAAGTAATTTATAAATAAAAAAATGCTTTTATTGAAGAAAGGGCCAAATCAACACAGAGAATCATCACACAAATCAAGATAGATACTGAAAAAATCGTAATGGACTACCCTAATACCGAACCGAACCTAGGACTTCATTCTCAGCAGTAGGGTCTGCGAGCACTACACCATCGAGGTTGTTTAAAATATCAGCTGTAGATAAGTTTACTAGTTTTAGACGGACACGAAATATAGTAGATGTCTTTCACTATATACCTAGGTAACTACTCGTTTTTGGCTAAAATGTACATAGTACCGTAAGTAGGTACAACGTCTAGACGCCAGCACATCAACCTACCCCAATGTGCCAAATTTATTTGATAGGATTTCAACTTTATTCTAAACACAATAAGGTTCATGGTCAATTGGGAAAATTTTACAGTTTGGGGTAGCTTGATATGCTGGCGTCTGTACAATGTAACGTGGCAATGCTGCCAGTCTTCTGGGCACGTTTCCAGATGACACCGAAGAGGAGGAGTACTTTGACGCCTGAGTGTTCCGGTTTTGTTCTTATTTGGAGTTTTTTTTATTATTAAGTATTTTATTTGTAGTTAAAATTAATGAAAATAAATTAATTAAGTACACTAATGTACATAATTAATTTATTTTCATTAATTTTATTGTTTTAATCATGAAAATATCACATTGGTATCACCTTACTTTAAAAATAAACACATAAGTGTTACTAACTTACCTAAAGTACATTGTATTAAATGAGATGTATTTGCATTATGTGGTGAACTAGAGACTCCTATTTATTGGTTAATTTTTACTTAAATAACCGGTAGCAAGTTCGTCATGCTCCCTCAGATGTTACTGCTTGTGGTAGCGTCGAGGGTCGGGTTACCACCTTCCCTCTAATATGGCGAGGGGGGTAATGGCTGATCTTTGCGTTATGCTCGTGAACGGGTGCTGCTTGTGGTAACTGGTCGTCTTGCTGGCTTTGGTTTTGCTATTTTTTTAACTATTACCTGGTTTTTTTTTGTTTTATTTAACTTCCACAGTTCTAGTTTATCATTTTGTTACATTGTGTTCTGCAGATCTATGGATTTAATCCAACTCTGCACATGCAACCTGGCACACCCTTTTTACCTGGAGGATTCTTATTAGTCAGTTGTTTTTGCTTGAGTTAAGTTAGTTTTATTGTCGGTAGCTATATATATATATTACTGGTATTCTGTATGTTGAGTGTGCTAGCTAACATGTAGTGAATAACTAATTTTAATTTTTTTGTAATTATAACTAATTGTACTGTGTAAATTCAAGTTCTTCTAACTTATCAGACAGATGTGTTGCTGGGGAGTTTGTTCCGCCACTTCTTCTTCCCAGCAAAAACACTAGGAAGTGGCGAAGGGTGGGCTTTTTGGGGGACTGTCTTCTGTAATTTCGACGTTAAAAAAGTGCTGATCCTCAGCCTAATTTGAATAAATGACTTTTGATTTGATTGATTGATTGATAAAGTTTTGATTACAAGCCAAAACCTACATTTTCAGAATAGGGTAGGTACCTAAAATACACGCATCATGACGCATGATTGTTGAACGATATGAATGTCCGTTTAAAGTCAACTAGCAATCTAATTGATAAAGTTTAGTTTGCAGTGAAAACAAGGAAGAGGAACTAACGTAAGAAATAAGGAAAGGCAAATGCGTGAAGTCATACTAGACTTACAACACGTCATGCACTTCTTCATATACACGCGGTACGGCTCTATCATAATTAGCGTTGCCAGGCGTCGGGATAAAGCCGGACATAGATAATAGTTAGGTTTTTTGATTACGTGTCCGGCCAAACTAAACGGTGTTCGGCTTTTTAAGAAAACGTACTTTTTTTATGGTGTTATTAATAAAAAGCTTGAAGTTAGTTTAAAAAAAATGTCGTACATACATATATAAACTCACGCCTTTTTCCCAAGTCGGTAGGCAGAAACTACAGAGCCCAATTATGCTACGATTCTTACATACTTCTTTTGCTTCGTTCAGACTCATACCTACAAGTTGTCATAGACACCCGCCGGTTGCGAATACGACCTTTCTGAAGAACTTCACCAATAAGGTATATGTATGTTCTTCTAGGGCGTCCGCGTCCCCTCCCGGCGTTCCCACTTACATCTGCCTTGTAAATACGTTTCGTTAGTCGGTTTTCAGTAACTTTTCCTAGTTTCCTAGTCATTATGAGGCTCCGAGCTGAAGCCGGCTTCCGCGAACAATTAATTAATACTTAATTTAATTGTGTCTGGAATTCCGGTGGTTATTTATTGAATACTTCAAGCACACTAATGTACAGAGGCGGACTTAATGCCATATAGGCAGTTTCCACCAGTCAGCTTTTAGGTGATGCAGAGAAAAGCAGTGGTAGGTGCAATATTAAATGAAAATAAAAGACAACGAAACAATAATACTAATACATATTTGGTTGACGAGTTAATACTGAGTCACATAATCCTCAATAATGTAGGGAATCCGTTTTTACTCAAATGTCCGGCAAAACTGGCTGGTCTGTCCAGCTATAAGGTTTGGCAACCTGGCAACCTTAGTCCTAACTAAAGCGCGTAGCAACATAAATGCTTTCACATGCAGACTGGCACCTAGCACATAGTCTTTATTGTTTTATTATTTAACTAACGCTTCGCTCGCGACTTTGTCTGCGTGAATTTCGTACTTTTACCTTCGTGCTTTAACATACCAACATTACAAACTTTCCAACCCCACTTTTAAAATAAAAAAAAAACATAGGTATGTTACTATGTGATAGTGTGTTTTGACTGGCCTGTATGGTCTAGTAGTAGCAGCCCGGGCTGCTATGCCAGAGGTCAAGGGTTTGTTTCCCACCCAGGACAAATGTTTGTGTGATGAGCACGATCATTTGTTCTGTGTCTGGGTCTAATTTATCCATTATATAATAATATGTATATATTTAGAGATATCCTACTAATATTATAAACGCGAAAGTTTGTGAGGATGTTTGTTACTCTTTCACGTAAAAACTACTGAATAGATTTTAATCATATTTGGTATGGAGTTAGCCGAGACCCTGGATTAACACATAGGCTTTTTATCCCTGTATTCCCACGGGAAAGGGACCTACGCGGGTGAAACCGCGGGATGTCTGCTATTTTTTTTATTTATATTAAAGCTTTCTAATAGTAAAAGAATTTTTAGTTAAATCTTTCCAAATAAACAAACATAAAAGGAAATCTTTCCTCTTTATGATATAGGATAGAAGTATAGCCAGCATATCAAGTTGTCCATTGTTAATTTTTCCCAGTGTGAACCAAATACTTTTGTAGTTAAGTTGAAAAGCTATCAATGAAATTTGATAGATTTTGATAGTTTGTAGTGCTGGTGTCCAAACAAGTAAAACAACTGTGCAAAGGCGGACTTAACGCGTTACGTATTTTTCTTTAATGTCTTTTCTCTATAAATGTATTGAGTGACTGAACTATCTTGAGCATTTTTTTTGTATTTTAATACCTATACAGGTAATTATTTGTTATTTCAGACTATGATAAAATTCAGATGGTAGATAACATAAGTTTAATTAAACAATAAAATAAAGAAGTAAAATTTGTTTGTATTTAGGAGGTATCTCCAAGACTACTTATCCGACTTAAAACGTTCCAAATTTAACAGTTCTTTCAAGGATTTCTTAAGGGCCTATTACGCCCGTAAAGGCAGAAGCTGGTAATATACAACAAACATACTTAGAGGCACGCAGCGTAGTAATTTTGTTGAAAATTATGAATTAAGTATATTTTAAATTAATGAATTTCAGTAAGGTAGTTAGGTTAGGTACTTAGGTTAGCTATAGCATAGGAATGTAAGTTAGGTTAGGTTATACATATATATATTAATATGTTGTCATTCTGATTCTATCGAACACAAAATTTCTAAATAAGATCACATTAGAGACTCGCTAAATAAAAAGTAGTAGTATTTACTATTTGTTCAGATCTATTTGTTGTCATCTTATTAAACGTATATACATCTAACATATAAAATTGTCGTATAACAGTATTTGTAACAAAACTCCTCCGAAACAGCTTGACCGATTCTTCTGAAATTTTGTGAATACCTACACCACTAATTTTTAATTAGTACAAATAAAATTAGGCTGTATCCGTAACTGTTACTGATCATATTTTCGTAATCAAATGTAAAAATAAAACGAAATTCAATTTGTAAATAAGCCACTATTTAGTTAATTTTAAATAATGAAAACAGCTGTTGGAGGCGGGGCATACTTGAGCGAGATCACGCGAACGTGAGCGAGAGATGACGATTAATGAATACTTAGTAGTATTCATTATTCGTCATAGTACAGGCTATTCATGACATAGTTGTCATGAATAGCCTGTACAATATTTCCATAAATTGGGTGACTTTTGGGATATAAACAAACGCTAATAACTTTGCTGTTTATGAATATTATTTATTGATACTTTACAAATATAATGAGAAGACCGTCTAGAATAAGCCCTTTAAGTATTTGTACTAATTAAAAATTAGTGGTGTATATTCGGTAGGTCTGAGAATAGGATGTAAACTATTAAAAACTAAATAAGACTAATCAAATGATTCTAAGGCAAAACGAAGTTTGCCAGGGCAGCTAGTTGATAATAAATCCTTCGCTCTGGATAGTATTGCTTGCTTATTATTATATTACTCTACGTAAAAAGTCATGTAATGATGCCTAGGCCTATTTTTATAGCATTTTGAAAATATAATATAACAGAAGACCACTCGTCTATTTGGAGTTGATTTTCGGAACAAGCCGAGAACAAGAGTAATAGCGGGCCCAAGTGCCGCAAGTCTTATGAATCAGAATCCATTTACACCAAGATAATAAAGAGGTAAAGTTTGTATGTAGGGGTAATCTCTGGAGTCATCCAATTCTGATTTTTTAATCACTGGTAGAAAGCAACATTTTTTCTGAGTACTTAACCCTGTATTCCCACGGGAACAGGAACTAGGGTGAAACCGCGCGACTTCCACTAGTGGACAATAAAGGAAGAGATATCATTCGATTGCTGGTTCTGCAATGTAATATTTCGGTTTCAGCGGTATGCACCACAGCATTGTCAATTCAAAACTCCATGGGCGGCAGTAAAATTTTGACACCATGTGAAGAACCACCATATTTCGAAGAACTAGATCTTGGTTCTAGAATTTCGAAAACTGCACTAATTTCAGATATGAGTTCTGATTATGAGCGATTGTTAATTAAAATTCATTAAAACTCCACATGCCGAATTAATTTATTATGGCTAATCACGAACAGACGCTAGCACATCAACATACCCCAAACTGTCAACTTTTCAATTGAACATGAACCTTATTGTGTTAAGAATAAAGTTGAAAACCTATCAAAGAAATTTGACACATTGGGGTAGGTTGATGCGCTGGCGTCTGTACATTTTTATGCAAATCTCCTACTGCTTATCGTGTGGTTAAAGACTAACCTGGTGCCAGAGTTTTAATGCCGCTCAAGTTTGCCAGGGCAGATAGTTGATAATAAATCCTTCACTCTGGAGAGTATTGCTTACTTATTATTTTATTATTCCGACTTGCCTTCGAGATATATCTCTCAGGCAAGCCGGTTTTACGAAATTTTCCTTAACCGTTTTTGAAGCAAGTGAACACGCGTATACAGTGGTCCCACGAATCCGAACAATCAGAGGTTTTGGGTTCGAACTCGAGACCTATGATTTGGCAATCCGCCGTTCTCACCAATAGACTTTCACTGCTTTTTTGCAATGAATTTACGAGCATCAGCAAGGCATGAGATCCAGACTCATACTGACAGAGTCATAGATATATCTGTGTTCATGTAAATGTTTATAACACGAGTGTGTACTAGTATCCGACCACCGCATCGTACAGTGCTCTTCACACAGAGGCCGTTCTTCAAACAGAGCTTCATCGTGTTTGCTCTCACCCTGAGCTTGTTTGCCCTTTGACAGCAGTCTCACAGGTCGTTAACACGTCACACCTAACTGTAGGCACCGTGAACGTGTAGCCGCTCTAATCATTGCATTAAATCATCATACACGTCATTAAACCATACAAACAGAGACTACACATACCGGAAATAGTCAAAGAACAACATCCATGCGTGTCTGATTCAACAGTCAGTCCAAAATGTAGACTCATAAATTAGTAATAACCTTGACGCCAAAATTACAAGACTCGCAGCTCGTTTGTGTTTTAATTGGTACGGATCAACGATTAAATGTGATTTCCTTGTATTACATTATAGAAAAAATATCACATAAAACTTTGTGAATAACACGTAAGTAGATAAATAATCGGTTGTTATCGTGTGCATTACATTTAACTAGGTGGGTTTAATCCACTTGATTTGATATCTTGATAATGTCTGGATTATCGGCGAACATGAAAGCGCCTAAATTAATTTTTAATCCAGCTTTCCCTCGGTGACTTGGCCATATCTTGTCGACGTAGGCACACAAGTCGTTGATACGAATCGTACGATATCAAGCGTACCGCCGCGCGCGCACCGTGGTGTCGCGCATCGCTGCCATAAACTACGCTGAAGACATGTTCATTAATTAAAAATCTAACGCAGTTTTATGGTACCCGTATTTTCTCATTATAAAGCACTACATACAGTGTCAGCCAGAAATTGTAATAAATCAGAAACAAAGAAATGTTAACTAATTTAATCATGGTGTCAGTCTAAACTAATTATTATGCCAGTTGAAATGAAGATAAATAAATAAAACTATACAATGTGTCGATTGACAATAAATATTAAGATTTATATAAGGCGCTGGCTATGTATCAGTCTGTAAGCAAGTTCAGATTTAGAACCTGATACCTTTTAGCCTTTAATATGTAAATAAGTATCTACATCCTTAGATTGATTATGTACCGACACAAAATGTGAATGACTTTAAGATATCAGTATTATACTGATATACATAGTGATATACTTCATCCAAATTTCCCGAGCGATATGATAAAATTAATTTTCGTAGCTGACACATACCTACACAAATTTAATGTGTGTAGTATGTACATAGTTCTTAACAGAACACTGTTATTAGCATTATGAATCAGGATCCCGGGACCTTTATGCACGAAAAGAACCTCCTCATACGAATAATGATTGCTGCTTTATTTTTTACTGTCTTTTAAACTAATTCTTTTTCTTTTGTTGTTTTATTTATTATTGTGTACTGTGCTAAAAAAAAACTGCCTTTTCTTTCTATCTTCATAATTGTTTTATTAGTAAATATGTTTTTGGATATAAGATTTTAGGTACCTTTGTATTGGAGAGGCTCGTGGATAATAAAAACCGCAAATGTTAATCTAAGGCTTAGCTATATTTTCCGGAGTCAGTCCGTGCTTTGGAAAGTACGTAGCCGTGTCGATGTCGTCCTAGCTGTCAGACTCAAACCTTTGACAATCGTAAGTAGGTATAGGTACATCGAAAGTCTAACAACTAGCCTTACCAAGGAGCGTTATTCAGCCCAGTTACTAAGTCAGAAGGCATGTAAAACAAGTGTTCTGATGCTTCCAGTTACACTAGAAGTAAACCAGAACTTAGTAGCTACGGGTATGTCTAGGATCCAAAAATACATTTCCTTAGCCTTTAAATACTAATGTTTTGCGCAGCTCTGATGATTGCGACAAAAAATGGAATTGTCTGATAAACTATGTGTGTTGAAATGTTTTTTTTTGTTAAATAATAAAACCAACCTAATATTGTAACACTGCAGGGCAAAGGTCCTTTCATACCGATAAGGCATGAGTATTGATTACCACACTTGCTCGAGGCGGATTGGCGATTTTCCAAGTTTCCTCACGAGGTTTTCCTTTATCGACATCCGCAATGTTCCGACATCGTTAATGTACAGACGCCAGCACATCAAGTTACCCCAATGTGTCAAATTTCTTTGATTGTTTTTCAACTTTATGTCAAACAGAATAAGGTTTATAATCAATTGAGAAAATTTGACACATTGGGGTAACTTGATGTGCTGGCGTCTGTACATGAAACTTAGAAAATACATTTTATAAATTGGAAAAAAAAAACACATTGGAATTTACATGGAAGTGAACGCCAAACCTCGTTGAGGGTAGAGTGGAGGGCTTAATAACTGGCCAACAAGACATTATTTTAATAATTATTGTTATTCACGTTTATTGACTGATGAATTCTTTATAAATTGAATTTTACTTATAAATAGCACTTTTGTTTCTTATTTTTTGGTTTAGCTATTGTGTAACACTCTATTCTGATATATTGTGTTTTGTTGATTGCCTTTTTTACCTTCTCTTTGTAAATCTACTTAAAAAACTTATTTATAAAGATCTGTGTTCGGCATGGGACTATTTATAGGTACTTTAAGATAGTATATTTGTTTTACTGTAAATGCTCCATGCAAATGTCACAGGCTCACAGCAGGAGTGTAAAAAATACCGCGGCATTAGCCTTTTAAGCGTAGTTGGTAAACTGTATGCAAAGGTTTTGATTAAAAGAGTGATCAGACTGACAGACGAAAAATTATGGGACGTGCAGGCAGGGTTTAGAGAGGGAATGGGATGTATGGATCAGATCTTCTCCTTGAGGTGCATAGCCGAAAAATATCTGGCTAAGCACAAGAAAGTTTACAGTGCTTTCGTTGACTTGGAGAAGGCCTACGATAGTGTGTGGAGGGATGAGCTGTGGTCGACACTATCCATGTGTGGTGTGGACTGGTGCTTGGTACGGACACTGAAATCTTTATATAGGGATTCCAGTGCCTGTGTCAGGATAAACGGGGCATACACAAACTGGTTTAATATCTCTAGGGGAGTTAGACATACGTGGATAGTTGTCTGACAGATTTAAAAAAGAGTGAGTGTGGGTTGAGGATGAATGAGTTGCCTGTCAAATGCCTCCTCTACGCAGACGATCAAGTTCTTCTTGCATCGTCAGCGGAACAGTTGCAAGACATGGTGACCGAGATGAATGAAGCATATAAGACGAAAGGGATGAATATAAATGTGAATAAGACGAAAGTAATGGTGTTTGAAAGAGACGAAAACGTGTCGTTGTGCAATGTGAAAATAAACGATATGAGTGTAGAACAAGTGAATGACTTTGTATATCTGGGAAGTCTGTTTACAAGGGATGGAAAGATTGATGCGGATGTGGAAAGGAGAGTGAATGCAGGAAATAAAGTGAATGGCGCCATACATGGCGTTGTGACCAGCCAGTCGATGTCCGAAAAGGCACGACTGGCTGTTCACAATGGTGTGTTGGTGCCTACACTAACGTATGGAAGTGAATGTTGGGCGTGGCAAAAGAGACATGAAAGTAGAATAAATGCTGTAGAAATGCGTTCCTTGCGAAGTATGTGTGGTGTAACAATGAATGACAGATTGAGGAATGATGTGATAAAGCAACGTTGTGGTTTAAAAGAAGATGTAGTAACAAAAATTGTAAAGAGTATGCTTAGATGGTTTGGTCACGTTGAAAGAATGGATGAAAGGCGACTAACGAAAGGTATTTACAAGGCAGATGTACTATCAGCAAAAGCTACGGTTGACCATTTAAGAAAAAAATTTGCTTGCATGAGATGACCACAGGGCGATCCGCCCCTTTTCTATTTGACCAATGACAGAGAAAGGTCCATTTTTTACTAAGTGGCCACCTTTTGTATACCCAATTTTATGACTTGCGAGGTAAAGTCAGTTGTTTTCATAATTTTTTTACTTCAGTTGCAACTTGTGAGTCTTACACAGACAAGGTATTTTTTTATTTTGAGTGAGAAAGTAAGTCATTAGTATGAGCCAAAACAGAAATTTGTCAGTTGTGGAACGGAGTGGTATAATTAATTTAAGGGATTCTGGCTTAAATATATCTGAAATATCGAGAGAATTGAATATGTCGGTGAGTATTATTTATTATTAATTATTTCACTTAAAAATATCTAATATTATTTATGCACTTCACAAGTTTTAGAAAGGGTCCTCCCCCCCCCCCCCCCTTGCTCCTCTACTTCTAGCTGCGTGAATAACACAACAAAGCTTTTATGAACGGTCCATTTGTCCTTGTAAAAGTAAATTAATGGTTAATATTTTTATATCCAGTAATTATGAAATGAACTACTTATAATTTTTTCAGTTTGTGTTAACTTTTTGTATGAATACTCTTAGATTAGATTCCTCAAACATCGAGCTATAAAATGTTTTTTTTTTTCATTTCAGCGAAATACGGTGAAATTATGGCTTCGCCGATTTGACAGTGAGGGGAGTTTAGAAAGGATGCCACGTATGCCGCAACCGACCATACTGACACAGGAACGTGTGCAGCGGATGGTCTCGGTATATGAGCAGCATCCTTACACTGCAACTCGCGTATTTGCAGAGGAGTTCGACTGCACAGAGCAAACAATCAGGAATGGTCTACGGCGTGCCGGTATAAGGAATAGGAAACCAGCGAAAAAAATTATCCTCAGTGAAGCTCATAAAGCAGCTCGGGTCCGATTCGCTAGAGATTACAGGGACTTTGATTTTTCACACGTCATATTTACTGACGAGAAAAGTTTTAAGTCAAGTCAGATTGGCCGACGACATTTATGGCGTGTGAACAACACGAGATACGAACCTCGGAATGTCCTACCCAACAATGAGTCTGGGCGGGTGGTCGTCAACATGTGGGCTTGGATGAGTGCAGCAGGCCCCGGGGAATTAGTTTATATCCCCGGAAGAGCCACAGGGGCAACCTACTTGGCCTACTGTGAGAGTGGTTTATCCAGAGGCAGAACATCCTGAAATAACTTTTATTCAGGATAACTGCCCGATACACCGGTGTCGCATAGTGCAGCAGTGGATTGACCAACAGCCCAATCTTCGAACAGTGCCCTGGCCTTCGCGTTCTCCGGATTTGAATCCCATCGAAAATTTGTGGGCAATAATGGTTCAACGATGGGATTCAAGATCTGAGAGAACAAAAGAGGCGTTAGTTGCACATGTTGACGAGGTGTGGGAATCGTTCCGAGGCTCGGATCTTTGCGAGTCCTTAGTAAAATCAATGCGAAGCAGATGCGATGCTGTTATAGATGCAGGCGGAGCTTTAAAATAATAGTAAGTGGGAACGCCCGCGCCGGGAGGGGACGCCCTAGAAGGACATACATAGACCTTATTGGTGAGGTTCTTCAGAAAGTTCAGGTGCGTAGTACTCGCAACCGGCGTGTGTGTATGACAACATGTATGAATGTAAACGAAGCAAAAGAAGTATGTAAGAATCCTAGCATATGGCGCTCTGTAGTTTCTGCCTACCCCCATGGGAAAAAGGCGTGAGTTTATGTATGTATGTATGTATGCTCCATGCATTACATACCATACATCACGACTCTTATCCCCCGAAAAGGCAGAGGTGTTCCTGTTCTAACTGCACTTCGTTGGTTATGTTTAAGTCCCACATGTAATAGTAGGCGAACCTATTGCCACAAATCGGGCATATAGGTATCTAGACTCCGGGCTGACACTAAAAAAAATCTGATGGATAACTCCACCCGTCAATGCAATAAAAAAAAAATTAGTTAAAGGTTTATTATTTAAAGAAAAGTTTTCTTATTTTTTAAGAAACCATTGTAGATCGTGATTCTTTGCTAAATAAGGTTAGAAGACAAAGTTTATTCAGCAAAGGCCAACGAGTTGTCGTGTTGAGGGGCACACGATGGTGGTGGTTTCAATCTAAATTAGTCCGTTGTATCGTATAATTACTTTTTATTTTATTCAAATTGGTGGGTCTAACCAAAATATTTATTAAATGAAAAAAAAAATCTAGAGAGTTAGGTTAGTTAAATCTAGAATAATAAAAGCCAACTGCTTACACATAAGAAGCTTATAACGACGTTTCAAAGTTAAGTTTGTTTTTAAAAGCTCTGTAGCCCTAGCATATACTTAGCAGTTCTTGACACATATAGTGTAGTGTTACACCCATTTATTATTTATTTACATATATTACATATTTTATTACATATTTTCCTATATAGTATTTCCTTCGAATGCTCGGGTAGATCGACACAGTCTACTATAAATTCTATAGCATCAATGTTAAGCTGAATCACTGTCTCTCAAGATACAGGTTACCTAGTTTGAGAGGCAGGGTTTTTCTTATTGTGTACAGATTTTAGTTCCTAGATTGTACTGTATTGTGTTACTACCAAAGCTCTTTTAAACTGTCTTTAGTCTACATTGTGAAATCTGTATTTTATTTTTGTGAAAATAAACGTTATTATTATTATTATGTTTGATCGATTTTAAAATATAACTACGTTTACAGAATTCAGGTTTTACAATACCTAATATTTCAAAACGAGTATTTTCAATGTTAAAATCGAATGTTTGGATTTAAAGTTTGTTTCAAGCATTTGTGCACAGAAGAGGGAGTTTTTTTAGGATGAAAGCCATGTTCATAAAAATCGCAGAGTGTTACCAGTGTTCCCAGGTTTAACACTAAAATAAACCTGGCATATAACGGTAACACTGGTAACACTCTGCGATTTATAAAGCATACACTGGCCTCTACTACTTTCCTTACCAGCCACATTATCACAGTTATCAGCTTTCTAATGTCAAGTTTCGGTCGGTCATATACTGTCATACTCTTTACATTTTAAGAGCCCTCCTTGCGTCGTACTCCTCGATGCCGAGGGTCGTGACCTCCCTGCTTCATCACCTTTTTTTTCACGATGTTCCTCCATCTGCTCCTCTTTTTGGCGGTGTGAAGGGCATCGTATACCGAAGAGTCTAGAGTGGTGCGGATCTGGTCGGCCCAACGTATTGAGCTGCGTCCACGAGGCCTTATCCCATTTACTTTGCCGGTCACGATGAGCCTTTCGAGATTACCACCGTCTTTCCTTGCTATGTGACCGAAGTATTGAAGAATCTTACGTAAATAGGCACTCGGACGACAACCGCGAGGAGATTTTGAGTTCTCGCAATATGGATACGTTGGTACGAAATGCTGTCCAAGGGATTCAATCGGAGCATCCTTCTCCAGCAACACATTTTATGAGTATCTATCTATAAACATGTGATGTGTTAGATTACTTTGAGATGAGATCTGTTCTCGTCGACTCCCATATTCCTAACTTAATTTTTCTCTAACTACAACATGTAACTACTGAAAACAAACGTCAGAAAACACTGAGCTATTTTTATTAAGTTACTTTACTTCAGCTGCATCGGGATTTTTATTCAACATTGTTGAAGGAAAAAAGGCTTGTCATATGACTCTTGCAATATCAATAATGATATCATGTTAAAACATTGTTGAAAGCAATGATACTTTGTTGATATATTCTACCATAGGTACCTGTCCTTATAACAGAACATACGGGAATATGGGAATTATGGAAAACGATTTTCTTTTTATTATTATCACAATAATGATATGTAGGTACATACGTAAATACATGCCTACTGAAAGCCCAAACTCGAAAATAATGTTTATTCCGAAGATCAAAGACCTTGATCACGAGGTCACCTTAGTAACTCGGATTATACATCGTCATTATCGTCTTACCTATAAGTTACCAAACAATAGATATCTTTTGTTTACCTTATCTTCTAAATATCACATACTATTTTATCATTTTTCAACGGTATTACAGCTTAATACCCAATTGAGTTAGAAGTGTAATAAAAACTAGGAACAGTATTCTTCCCGTATTATTATTCCTACGTTTTATTCATGAATCTCGTAGGTTTTGACTAGAAAATCTAATAATTGGCTTAATCTTAAAACGAAGTGTCTTGAAACAGACAGACAGATGAAGGTTCGTGTCATTTATTCATTTAATACTTTAAGTACACACATTTACAGACTATGTAAGCATTTTTTACCAGTCAACCTTTGAGTAATGTAGCGTCAAATATTAGTAGGTGCAATTTTGTAAGAAAAAGAAAAACGCCAAAATGGGCCCAGGAAGAGACTTAGATTGAAGTAAAATTAATTGTAACCTAAACAGATAAGCTTATACAATACAGGATACTGATAGAGAAATATAGTCTTAAAGAAGATATAATGATCCGATTCCTCTAAGTATATTATTTTGTAATTATGCATCATTGTACTCTAAATATTAAACATTCATAACTAAGTTTATTATGTAACTGGAACGAGCTAGCTTTGAAATTATTTTGATTTTTCAAAAAAAATTAGTTCTTCTATTTAGGTTTAATTAACAGAAGGTAAACGTAAAAGTTCATCTTTCATCTGTCGAATGATATTAATAAAACACAGTTTTTTTAAATAAATTTGTCGGTGTTTTTTCAAACGGAATATATAATATCATGCGTTGGATTTGCTACTTTCGCCCGTTCCCTTGAAAAGTTGTGACATCTGCAATTCACACTGAATATTAAATGAAGCAATGTAGGTAGCTTTGCATTGTAATATTCATAAAATTCTAAGTAGCATGGCTGAATCTTGTAGTATTCGAAACTAACATGAGGAGAGGAGGACATGACATTTGACTTTATTTGGTCACATTATCGTGGGTTTTTATGTTTTTAAACAAATACCTATATTTGTAAAAAAAACCATGAAGCTTTCATAAATTTACTTGTGTTTCTATGTTGTACACATTTAAGACAACGAAAAGATGTTGATTGTCATAATAACATAAACGTAACATAACATTTCGCCTGTTTCCCCTAAAGGGTTAGGTAGAGGTGTACTTACAGTGTACCCACATTTTGTCAGTTAAGTTTAAGTCTCATGTAAAGGAGGCAAGTCTATTTTCCTAATTTATCTTACAAATAGATGTAGCTAAAATACAGAATACCCCGCTTTACGCGAGGGATACGTTCCAGAAAAAAACGCGTTAACTGAAACTCGCGTATACCTATCGAGGTTTATGATTAAACTGTCAAAATTTAACACAAAAAAAATACGAATCATTTAAATTAATCAGTGTAATTCTAAGAACATTGTATGCAGTACATACTATTAATTATTTTTTACAGAAAAAAACATCTGTTGTCTTTTGGGTAGCGTTTTTTTACGTTAATGTAAAATACGTTCATAGCACCCAAGAATGTTTTTAATTGTTTGACACACGGTCATCATTATTGTCTATACTCTGCAATATTTTTTTTTTTTATTTAAACACACACTGTCATTACAGGCTAACCTAATACAACATTGTAGTTATTGAAAAGTTTACACAAGTGACTTACAATTAACAATCTAAGCAATCTAGACCAATTAACAGACTAAACATCAATACTTAATAACTATAGTAAAAAATAATTCAATAATAATTCATCAATTAACTCAATTATGAATTAAATCTAAACAAATTTTACAAAATGCGGCCCGTGTGAATTCACTTAGAGTACAATTGAAATTTGAATACAATTGAATTTGATATGTCCAAACCTGAATAAATTTTTGAAAGAGCATTTTGTATTCCCCCTGAATAGATTCGCGTTATAGCGAAACCGCGCATAACGTAACTGTATACATAATTATATAAGTTGAAACCTTTTTCCAATGGGATGGGGAAAACTACTGAACACCATCTGCTATTATTCTTACCCACATCTTTTGATATGATACCCTTTTTGTCGCACTGTATATAGCTTGATTGACCTCCCTTAACCCGCGAATGGTGACAATGATTAGCGCGTTCGTGGATGTCAACCCCGAAATTGACGTGCTTGCTGATTAATCGAAGACAAGAAATATGTTAATATGTGTGCGAATCTGTGAAAAGACGGAATGCCAAGACGCTACTTTTTCTTCCCAGCAAAAATACTAAAAACTAACAAAGGGTGGGCTTTATGGAGCCAACTCATGAAGTTTTGACATTCAAATAGTGCTGATTCTTAGCCTTATTTAAAAAAATGTCTTGAATTTCTGGATTTGACTTGATTTGATTTTAAATAATAATTTAAAAAATACTTCTTTAAAATGTTTTCGAATGTGGGTGAAGATTGTGGACAAGCGTATTTAAAGTAATGTGTAAACATATCATACTTTATTTCAATTCAACAGCACCACACGTAGCGATTAAATACAATTTAAATTGATCAAAATGTGTTCGTTAATATACACGGTCCACATCAGAATTTATTTGTGGTAGGTACCTACCTAATACGGGTCACTTTTGAAGTGGCATCGGTTATTTAGGTTTTTAATAACACCAGGCATGAATATGTGATGCGATTTGACGCGGACCAAGATTTATATTTATAGCACTTTTAATTTACGACGGGCTATAAAATACGTCGAAACTCCGTCGATCGATAGTTGTGTAGGTGCCCCTGCCTACCTGACGATTGCGTCGTTATATCAAATAAATACAGGTCTCTAACACGTACAAATTTATTCATTTTATATATTTTAAATTCGTTTTAATGTCGTTTGGGGATCAATATAAATTATGAAGAGTATTTTTTACTTTTGTTGTGTGGAATGAGTTGAGATAATCAAGCAGAATATTTTTTCAGGTAGGTTTACCTACATCATATGAATGTACAGACGCCAGCACATCAAGTTACCCCAATATGTCAAATTTTCCCAATTGAATATGAACTTTTACCTTATGTAAACGAAGCAAAAGAAGTATGTAAGAATCGTAGCATATGGCGTTCTGTAGTTCCTGCCTGCATGGGGGTACCCATGGGAAAAAGCGTGAGTTTATGTATGTATGTATGTATGTAATATGAACCTTATTTTATTTGTCATAAAGTTAAAAAAGACGATCAAAAAAATTTTACACATTGGGGTAAGTTGATGTGCTGGCGTCTATACCTACCATCTTTAATGAGTCTATGTTGAAGATAGTGTTAATGAGCAATGTGGACTGTAGTTATTTAGGATGGGTTGGAGATGGTAAAAACACTGTTATTATGTTATAATTGCTATTTAATACCATTCAAAATATAATATAGTTCTTAAAAAAGGTGGCATCCCAGCCACTCGCCAACTGATAGTTTAAATAAAAATATACAATTAGGTATTAATGAATATAGAGTTACACCATATTGGATACAATGATAAAGGACGATTGACGCGTGTTAACGATAAAACTTTACTGTCTTTTTCCGAGAATTGTCGCAGGTATATCTAGTTATTTCAGGCACTTACCTACATAGATAGATAACATTGTTAACTTTTCGTTACCTACCTAAATCCTGAAACAATAAAGAACGTAATAAAATTATGTAATATCCTTCCTATATGTTTTTAAAAGTATTTTGTTTGTTACTCCTGAAAATTACATTTAGGCTGATATTCAGTAGTCCATAACGACTCTTTTCCTTTGGAAAAAAAAGGTTTAATAATAAAAGGTTTCCTTAAAGATCCTATTTCTCAACAATGGGCTATTTGACAAAACTTTAGTGTTTAGTTCCTCATCTAGATTACAAGAAAATATTCGACACATATTTTTTTTCTTTTTCAAATTGATGGAAAACTGCTTAGATTAAGCGCATTAAAGTTGAGGAGAGGGGGCTTGTAACGTCATTATCTAGTATAAACTGTACTGGCTGCTGACGACATGCGACATTTTGACTCGATGTATCGCCGTTATTTTTAGATTACGTGAAAAAAGAAAAAATATGTGTCTTATATTTTGTTGTAATTTAGATGAGCCCATTGGCTGGCTCCGAATCTTTAGAGATGCCTTATTCAATAATCTGGTCACTTGCTACAATTATTTTTAGGTACTTCAATATTGTTTGTGTTGTAACATGTTTCATCATCTTTATTTCTCATTAAAGTATTCTAAGGTTACTAGTGTTTGCAAATGTAACTGATAAGACAAGGTATACCGTCATGTTTAACGGTTAATTTTAAACTATTGTTGCAATTAAGCTTAATGGGCAAACAACGTTTTAAAAAAAAAGTCGGCACGTTAGAAAAAAAAGTTACCGAGTCAAAACTACGCACAAAATTTTAGCACGTGATCAACTTGCAAAAACTAAGAAGGAAGGCGGCAACTTACAAGAGAAATCATTCCAAAAGGGCGTCCGAGTCATAATATGTACAAACGCAGACCGTAATGGGCTAAACAATAAAAAAAATGGATATCTTATTTAAGTATTAACAATAAGCGGGCCTGCGTTTCGTGTGGAGTTGCCCTGAACAATGGCGAGTTTTACGATGTCGTAAAGGAGGCGTCTTTGTCCACGATTCGGTCAATAAACGTAGCTGAGCGGAGCCAGGCTGCGCATATATACACACATAATTGTTTAGTTGAAATTCAAATTGATCTCACGGAGAATCTAAGCTGCCTATTCCTACTTTATATTATTTAACCCATTATATGATTCGGGTTATTTATTGTACTTCACACATTCCGAACGAAATGTCGAATGCGTAGCTATTACTCATAGCTATGTATTTACCTACAACTGTGAATATCACGCTGTGTTAAAAAAACATGATTAAAGTTTTAGAGATGCCATGTAAACAAAAGTTATCATGTTTATTTGGTTCAAATATTTGGTAATTTTGACATAACATCATTTCTATTTTCGACTGATAAATGTACTAATATCAACGACAATGGTTATAAACGATTAACTGCTCTTATTCTTTACTTTTTAAGGCTACACGCAGTGAAAAACAAACCTATTGGTCAACAATGCTTCATGTTGTTTAATAGTCAAAGTGTTTTAGTCAATAAGGATGTTTGAAAATACGTTATCACTTATAGGTGCCTACTTACTTTGGTTTCAAATAAGAATGAATCGATCAAAAAGCCATAACAGTTGAAAATAATTGTTTTTATTTACTCTTTACGCTCAGGCGAGCTAAAGTACAGACGCCAGCACATCAAGTTACCCCAATGTGACAAATTTCTTTGATCGTTTTTAAACTTTATGGCAAACAGAATAAGGATCATATTCAATTGGGAAAATTTGACACATTGGGGTAACTTGATGCGCTGGCGTCTGTACAAGCTACATCGCTCGCTACGTTCGCTCCTCATATTTTTCAATTTATGATTGTCAAATCATATTCTTTACCGTACCGTTTCGAAATACCTATATAAGATTATGTCATTAATTTATTTCATTTTGGTTCAAACCATGTTAAGTCGGTAGGTACTGTTTTAAAACAATGTAGGTATAATAAAATTGTCCCTGTGGCGGAAAAAAGTCTTTCTCATATTGTTCTAATCATCTATGCGCTTTGCTTTTTTACGGCTGCTATTTTTAAGCATGAACAACAATAATTGTGTGGAAATTCAGCTTTTTGTACTATATTTTTTTGAACCAGTTTAATACTTTTCCAACGATCATGCTTTTTGGGGTTTACCACGAAGCATCTGCATCCAAAGTTCTCGTGATCATGGAAGAAGACGTTCCGGGCAAATCATAACAGTTACAGATAAAGTTAGTCGGCAAGTGAACAAAGGTGGCTACCTGCATTACCCGCTTTACCGCCTAGGAATATTGTACGCACCATTTGTAAACTCAGTTCCAACCCTATTGTCTAAAAGCTGCGAACTGCGGGAAAATCCCTTGCAATCTAAAAAACCCATTGTATTAATGCTTCAAAGAAAGCCGCCACAATGCACTGCGGAGGAGTCGAAACGTTATCGACACTGGAACAGATAATTGAATTAGTTGTTATGTATATTCAAGTGAAATAATCTTTTTAGTGAGCATTCAAAGAAGGCGGAATTCGGCAGGGTTTGTGTTTGTGTATGGAACTAATTGTCCGCAAACAAATGCTTAGAGGATAAGCTAAAAGAGTTGAGCAATTGTTACTATAGCTTTTGGACTTTTAATGAATAGTAGTACCTATGTTTGTTCTAGAATGAAGGTTTCTTTGTGTGTTATTTACGGCTTGTATCATATTTATATGACGACGTTTTCATGATTTAATGCTTTGAAGATTTAATCCAATTCAATAATCAATACTGTATTGCATTCCATAATATGCAGGTACATATAATAGTTGGTATGTTAAAAGATCGAATTAATTCTGGACCCTGTCGGGCATGGATGAACGAGCTTTTTATTAAGAGAAATAATAATTAAAATAGTATCATTTGGTACTTTTGTTTTATTTACGTACTTATTAATACATTTTTTGGCACATTTACCCACCTTTATGGGTACTTATGAAAGGTCTGCCAGGTATGCGATTCCATATCCTTCTTCCTCATAAAGCTGAACCGCCTAGAACTCTACTGCTACCTGCCTAGGTTACATTTTGCCTGGATTCCTCAAAGAGTAACTAGTTACCCACAGGTGTATTCATAGATATCCGTGGATGTGTCTTTAAAAGAACCTATATTGACATTTCCCTAGTCGTGTTTAAGACCCATGACTAATATTATATATGTTTGTAATGAATAAACTCAAAAACTACTATGCCGATTTCAAAAATTCTTTCACCATTGGAAAGCTACATTCATCCTGAGTAACATAGGCTTTTTATTCCCGTATTCTCATGGGAACGGGGCCTACGCGGGTGAAACGGCGGCCACTACCCGGGCACTCATCCTGATTTTAGTCGTTACTGAGAAATTCCAGATGGAAAAACACAATAATACATTGGCCGACCCATGAATCAAACCCAGGACCACACACAGTAAGCTTGTCAATGAGTATCAAGGACTTAAAAATGTAAAAGGATAGAATCAACAATTTAAAGCTTATATGGGTCTACAGGACCTGCAGCGTTTTATATGCACAAAATAAAATCAAAAGTCTTTATTAAAATCCGCAAGTGCTAAAATGGCCGAATTCTGGGCTAAACACACAATTTAAAGATTTTGTGTCTCTGTTTGCCATCGACACGCTAAGGAAAAGGAAGTGCTGATTTAATTAAAGACTTTCGATTTTGTGGTTTTTGACGATAAAAGTTTTGAACGTCAAAAACTACCTACTTAAGACACTACTCCCGTAAAGCCCACCCTTCACCACTTCCTTGTGTTTTTGTTGGGAAGAAGAAGTGGCGAAACATACTCCCCAGCCACAACGAATCACACATCTGTCTGATTCGTTTGAAGAACTTGCATCTATACAATGTAATGCTCAGTAAATAGCATAAAGGAATTTATACACTTCGTAAATATTTTTTAAGAATGACTGTCACGTTTTAGCTGGCACACTTCAATATGACCAGAAAAAAATTATATTAAATTAATAAATATTTCACAACTTTCACACAACGCCATCTACTTAGTCCCAAACTAAGCCGAACTTGTGCTATGAGTACTAAGCAATGATTAACATACTTATATATTTTAAATACGTACGTAATAAAGATAAATTACACCTAAAAACAGAACAAATCATTGTGCTCATCACACTAACATTTGTCTTGGGTGGGAATCGAACCCACGACCTCCGGCATGGCAGGCATTAACTACAGCACAATATAGAAAATATAACATGTAAAGGGTTTAAACTAAATGACATCACACATTGATAAGTTTACTGTGTTCAGAACTTTATGCTAATCTATATATGTTATTCTTAGCTGCTAGGTATCTTCATATCTTTTCAGCAGTAGGCATGGCGGCCAACGTAGGTATTACGATTGAACCATAAATTATAGTTTATTGTCGTCATTCATAATAACCTCACGATTACACTTTATTATGCATGATAAAAAATATTTTGTTTTTGCCTTGGCGCAACATTGATTTTAGCAAACTCATCGCGGATAGTTATGCAGTTTTGATGTTCTCAACTCGACTGCAAAGGTATATTCCAGTGTCTATTCATTTACGTGCACTTTACAATCGAACGTACAGATTCGTTTATAAGTACCTATGTACATTAGTTACGTCAGTAAAGGAAACCACTTAAATTTTAATAAGAGCAGCGATTATGCGCCATAAAAAGCTGTAAATATGTAGTTAGCTGGGTTCCCTGACGGTGGGCAATTTGCAGCGCTCCGCCCAGCGTGGGCCAACTACCAGTATCAATGCCTATAATTGCAAATAATAAGCAAGCCCTTACAATACAGGTATACATAGATAGACTATTATTATACAACTTAAACGCCAGTCGCTTTGAGAAAATCGTTAGGAACATTAGGTGAGCTTTTAAGCGATTATGTCGTAAAAATTGGTAGTCCACCAGAAGCTAAAGGCTTGTTGTTCACCCACGATTTTTCACCGTAAATATCTACAGTTTTTTGGTCGTGCATAGACGGTCAACTGAGTTCTATACCTATAATTGTTTGGATCACTATGGAAGCTGGTTGAAACAAACGGTGCATACAGCGCGACAAAGATACCATAACGTAGATTTTTACGGCGTAAAAATGTGAATGTACAGACGCCAGCACATCAAGTTACCCCAATGTGTCAAATTTTCCCAATTGAATATGAACCTTATTCTGTTTGAGAATAAGGTTAATATTCAATTGGGAAAATTACAAAAACAGGCCTTAGGCATTCAAGGAAAAAAAAGGAAAAACACTCAAACTAAGACGATATTAAAAGACGAGGCATTAGGAGCTGTCCGCCTAAATAATTACAGCCACACAGGCCGGTGGAAGGCTAAATAAGGCTATACGCTTGCCGATGTTGGTCTGTGGATGAGCGTTCTTTTATTACATATCAACTCCTCAGTGCGTAAGATACTGGTTTCGGCGGTTATTTGTAGATCTTAGACAATCGTTTCAGGTAGTCCAAACGCCGAAAGTCCTGACAACCAGTAGCTGTAGAGGTCAGCGAGGCAGTCGCTCCATAAAAAAACATTCAAGCTGCATATCTACGGTTAGACTTGAAGCCGCCTTCAACTAGTCGGGAAAAGGCTAGGCAGGTGATAATGCAAGAAGAGGTGTAAGCAGTCAATATTCAAACAAACATACATAAATTCACGCATTTCTGCCATAGCGGTATGCAGAAACTATAGAACGCCACCTGCTACGATCCTAACATACTGATTTTGCTCCGCTTACTGTCATACACGGATATCTATGGTCATACATGTGAGCAGGGGCTCGAGTCTGCTATTGCAATCGTGTCTCAATGACGGGCATTGATCATTGATCGAATATTTGACAACTTTGACAGTTTTTGTATGGGAAATGTGTCATAAGTTTGACGTTATACGTCAAAAATCGACCATTGACCGGTCATTGAGACACGAATGCAATAGGCTCGCACAGATGGTTTCCATGCCATCATGCGAAAGAAAGCGGCTTCCTTACTACAGCGCCTGCATGGTAGTGACAATGGCATCCTGAAAAAGATAGCTGCCAGACCGGACTGTCCCTTCCAAAAACACTGGGTGGGCAGTCAGAGGTTAACTTCGTATTAATTTATATTCTGTCAAAACTAACAATAATAACTTACTTATTTAAGCACTATTGTTACTAATAAGTACCAAAATACTAACTAAAACTATGGATCTTTGTTTTCTGCAAATAAAACTTTTATTATTATTTCGTTTATTCAATCTAGTTTCTTATTAAATACATTTTTAAATATTTAAATATAAAAAAAAACATTTAAAAATATAAAAAATAGTAGCCCACCGGTATCGGGAACAGGGTCCAAGCTACCGGCGGTCAGGGCTCCAGGGAGAGGAATCGCCTAACAATGCGAGCCGTGTCCAGAAGCACTGCTTTCTGAATCAAACGCTTGATCCAGCCGCCCAACGAGAGCCTCTTCAGGTATTGGTCGAGGCTCTTTGCTATTAAGCCATTGGCAGACACGACTATCGGCACAATGATTGCTGAGTCCACTTCCCACATGTCGACAACCTCGCGAGCCAAGTCAATATACTTGATTTTCTTATCTTGTTCGGCTTTCACGAGGTTCCCGTCATGTGGGACCGTTATGTCAACAAGCATTGCGCGCCTCTCGGTTCGATCCATCACCACTATATCGGGCTTATTAGCCATGATAGTCCTATCAGTGATGATGGATCGATCCCAATACAATGTGATATGACCATTTTCGAGAACTGGGTCGGGCACATACCTATAGTACGGCACTTCCGAATCCACGAGGTTGTATTTCAGCGCAAGTTGCTGATGGATAATCCTGGCGACAAGGTTGTGTCTATGCAAGTACTCTTCGTTAGCTAAGCGAGAACACCCAGAGATAATGTGTCGGATTGATTCTCCTGGACGGTGGCATGCCCGACAGATGTCAACCGTGCCATCTTTCACAATAAATCTCCGGTAGTTTCTCGTCATAATAACTTCATCCATAATTGCACAGACAAAACCTTCGGTTTCCCCAAAGAGGTCACCGAAACGTAGCCAGGACACGGACGCTAATTGGTCTACATCAGGCCCATGAAGGGCCCGGAAAAAGCGTCCGTGTAGCTCTTTGCTCTGCCATACCTCCTTGCGATCGTTAGTGTCAAGCACTACAGGTTTGCGCCAGTTCTCTTTCGCCAAGGAGAGCGGTGTGAGGCCCTTGTCTACCCTGACCACATCTCGATGCATTCCCACTTCGGTTTTTAGGAAATATTCCCTGAGACTGTATATCTCGCGATTGTGGAGAGTTTTGGCGTTTAAAAAGCCTCGACCTCCACATTTTCGCGGGATATACAGTCTCATAACCGACGATCGTGGGTGATGCATTCGATATGCGGTCAGCATTGTGCGGACCCTCCTATCCAGGGTGTCAAGCTCTGTTTGAGTCCATTTGAGTATGCCGAAGGAGTACATCAAGACTGGCATGACCCAACCGTTGAAGGCGCGCACCTTGTTTCCGCCCGATAAAAGACTATTAAATACTTTTTTCAGGCGGCCAAAGAAACGCTCCCTCAACGATTGTTTCACATCAGCAGTGTTAATGCCTAACGCCTCCGACATACCCAAATACTTATAGGTTTCAATTGGAGAGAGGGCTCTAATGTTTATGGAATCCGAGAGTTGGGTTCCCACGGATTCCACAATCTCCCCCTTCTTTACATGCATGATCGCACATTTGTCCACACCGAAATCCATCCTGATGGCGCTACTAAAGGTTTCAGTTACCTTTAGTAGCTCCATCAGTCGTAAATTGTTGGGGGCAAAGAGCTTTAGGTCATCCATGTAAAGAAGGTGGGATATAACCTGACCACCTCTCTTCAATCGATAGCCTAGACCTGAATTCTCCAGCAGTGTGCTTAGAGGATTCAAGGCTAGGCAGAACCAAAGTGGACTCAAACTGTCACCCTGGAATATGCCTCGCTCAATCCTAATCGGCTCGCTGTTCCCCTGGATCTGTCGACATCCTGGATAGCGAAGAACCGTCCTCCACTGCCCCATACACGTTTTCAGGAAGGTGCGTAGAGTTGTATCAACTTTATACAATTCCAGCACCCTCGTGAGCCACGTATGCGGCACGGAGTCATAGGCCTTCTTATAGTCTATCCAACATGTCGACAAATCCCTTCGGGAACGGCGTACCTGTTGGCTAATGGTCATATCAATGAGGAGCAGCTCCTTAGTACCACGGGACCCGTTCCTACATCCATTCTGAGAGGCAGACATGACAGAGTTGGTGTCTATATGTTGATTAATTTTAGCTCTCAGAATGGATGTAAGAACCTTATAGACCGTCGGTAAACAAGTTATTGGTCTATAGTTTTTGGGTTCCGCAGTACTACCTGATTTGTGGAGCAGGTGGGTTATTCCTGTCGTTAGAAACTGGGGCAACGACCCTGTCTCTAAGGCTGACTGGAATCGAGATGCCAAACAAGCGTGGGACCTTTGCAGCCATTTTATCCAAAAATTGTGCAGTCCGTCCGGCCCTGGAGATTTCCAATTGGGTAACGGACGAACTGCACGGGCCACATCTTGGGGGCTGATGATAATTGCCCCCATTTCTGGTATTGGATCACACGCTTGCTCGACCTCCCGAGTCCAATCACCTTCAGTGTGACTGACAGGCACCGACCAGATGTTGCGCCAGAACGAACACATGGCGTCGTCATCCGGTAGGTGCGTATCAGTCACACTTTGCTCTGGTTGCTCCCAAGCCCTATAAACCCACCTTTCATTGCTCTGGAATGTGCGATTCTGAGTATACCGCTCCACTCGCCGTTTATACCTACGAATACGGCTTGCCCATGCATACACCTTCTGCTTCAGGAGGTCGATGCGCTCTGTGACACGGGACATGTAGTCTTGGGGACTGACATTAGTTCCCGAAAATGCCCGTCTCACAAAGCGCATCACTCTTGGGCGAGTGTTACCTTCTCTGAAGCAGATTAGTTTGCCGATTACCGCTCTGGCCTCACCGATACGACGCTCAATCCTGCACTGCCAAGCCGCTACAGCTGGCTTTGGTCGCGTAGTTCTGTCATTAAAGAATTTGACGTGAGCTACACGACATGCCGCTACGGCCGCGCAGTACAAGATTGAATGGGCATCAGCAAGGTCTTCACAGTCGTCAAAGTAGTTTGACAACTGCGAATCCAGAGCAGCCACCAGCGCCCTATTTTTATTATGCATGGGCAAACGAGGTAAGCGTGGTCTAAGGTCGGGCTGCATGAAGCGATATTCCCGAAGCGCACCTTCCAAAGCGCTCCTCAATTCCTCATTGCATTGCGTACTTACATTTGTAACCCTGTCATCACATCCTTCGTCAACATAATTGGATGATAAAATGGACTGTGGTGGTACCACAGTCTGTGTCGGAGGAGCAATGACACGGTTACCCTGCATTTCCGTGCGGAGGCGATCAAGCGCAACGTCATCCAACATACGATTACGTTGTATGACCCGCACCTGATCCGACAGTCGTTGTGCCGATACGTTGACAGCTGGTTCAAGCACCTGAAACAGAGCGCGCATCCGGGCACGGTACGCGGTCAGGTTACTTCCTCCATCTGTAGCCCCATAGTATGAGCGCATGACATTTTCATTAATGGATTGCGTCCATCTCATGCGCTGCACACTTCCGCCGGGAGCTGGGACCCTATCAGAGGCCGGTGGGCCTCGAGGTCCTAAACCGTCCGGCGGCCGGTGTCCTCTCCGTCGACGTGTAGGTGGCGGTGACGTCGGCGGGGAAAAATACTCGTCGCTGGAGCTCGACGCGGCTGCAACCGCCGGTGACACAGATGATCCGGTGTCCGGCGGCGGCGAGGCGGAGCTAAGCGACGAGTCCGGGGTTGGTAGGCGTGCACGTCGTGTAGCAGCTCTGGTTATCATTTTAGATCACATAATTTTTTTGTAAATTTGCTGTAATATGTGACATGTGTCACCTGTCCTTCTCGTTTTTCTATTTTCTTTCATCTTGATTACGTTGTAAATTGCGGAGTTTTAAATATATTTTCTCTAAATAGTATTTCGTTTTGTAAACTGGAGTTTTGGTTAGTTTTGCTGTAGTTTTGTGTGTAAAACAGTTATATTAAATATTGTTGAATAAAATTTCCAATGCGTCTTATGACAGTCAGAGTTGCCAGTTATTATTATTATTATTATTAATAGCAGACTCGACCCCCAGGTTGCAAGTACTACGCGCTAGACTTTTCTGAAAAACATCCCCTACAGGTGACCCTAATGGGGAAGTTCTACATCATGTGCGCATGTCCTTCACGAAAGGGTCTCCCGGTGAGTCAATATTCTTCAAACAATCAAACAGGAGGATGTGCAGTTGACTTTTCGTAATTGCTTTGACATTTCAATACATGTAATTACACCAGTACCTACCGACCCCAGTTCTTCTAACCTGAACAGGCAGAAACTGTACCCCATCAGGCAGATTAGAACAACGGTTTGTGTCTTAAAGCAAAAACAAATGCTTCAGGCCATGCACTTCACGGGTAACCTTTTAAAACGTTCACACTTGGAAAAGAAGTGGCATAGGTATAGGTATGACGACAATCAAACTTGTCCTTCTTGATTACATAACTAAGTAAAGATTTTTTACCTTAGATACGAGACAACAATGAAATGTTTAAAATTAAGCATTTTGTAACTTCGCATGTAATTCGTTATTTTATTGCTGTTGGGAAAGTTTAATTATATATTTATATTGTTTCGTTATTTACATTGTTTTCAAAGAAGCATTTCTGATTTCTTTTTTCTCTTCACATAACAAATGCATCTTCATAACGTATGTTCCTGTAAGTATGCGAGTTGTTCAACTTTACTGTGTTTACATAATGGTAGTACAAACGTTATGTAGGTACCTCATAAGCGTTATGTAGGTAATTAGGTAACTCAATCAGTTTCTCTTTCTTTCCCCGGACGCAAAAAGAGGGGTGTTATAAGTTCGGCCGCTGTGTGTCTGTCTGTGGCACCGTAGCGCTTAAACGGGTGAACCGATTTCAATGCAGTTTTTTTAATGAAAAGGAGGATTTTTTGCGATGGTTCTTAGTTTCAATCTTATATAACACTACGGCAGGAAAAAAATCAAACTAAGATAAGATTATTTCTGAAGATAATATATGCTAGATGATCATGTTAGTACCTACCTACATCCTGTTTAGTATATTATCATGCAACATAGTGTTTATGCAACTTAGAAATAGAATCTCTTTACGATTTGCCACCTCCTTGTGCGGAAATGATTATCACACGTTACTCAGATCTCAGTAAACTTACAACTGCGAATAGTTAAGAAGAAACATGGACCTCAAATCTGACATTAAATACAGATCGTTTTCACATACAGACTTTATTTATGGACAATGTGTCGAAGTGGGTGGATTTTGAGGCCAAATTTATTTTTTTTATATTTTTTATAATATTATAAACCAGTGCTTGACTGCAGTCCCACTTGATGGTAAGTAGTGATGCAATCAGTGATGGTGAAGCGCACTAGTTTAATAAGAGTCTATTCACTCTAGCCTTGAAGACAACTAAATTATTATTGGACGGGAAGACCGCAGCAGGCAAGTTGTTCCAGTCCTTCGATGTACGCGGTATAAACAACGAGGCGACACGCAAAAAAACGCAGAAATTCAATAAAACGTAATTTCAGATAACCGCGTCAACTACTTCTACGTCTTACTAATGTGTCACTTACACATAAAACAAAATCCTATCCTACTAATCCTACTTAATATTACAAACGCGAAAGTTTGTGAGGATGGATGAATGGATGGATGTTTGTTACTCTTTCACGTAAAAACTACTGAATGGATTTTAATAAAATTTGGTATGGAGTTAGCTGAGACCCTGGATTAACACATTAGCTACTTTTTATTCCTGTATTCCCACCGGGACAGAACCTACGCGGGTGAAACTGTGGGCGTCTGCTTGATATAAACTAAAAATTAAGAATTCAGCGCTATCTAGAGGGAAAATGGGTGACAGCAGGTCGTATGTTTCCCATTAAGTATATTTTGTTGTGAAGATTGTTGTTTACCAAACGCTTGATGTAACAATGTTTACCGAAATCATTGACAGGTTCAAGTTCACCCCGTGAATCCTTTTTTGTAAATATTTAGGGGAGGATTCTGTCTGTTAATTTTTATTAAATGTACAAACAACTATTATAATATTTATATAATTTAATTTTTTGTTTATTTCAGCCCCATTGTTATGAAGATCTACACTGAGTTCAACTGTACCTCCTGAAGAATTTTTTCTCAGTTGTCCACTTCACTTTACATGACATTGGTAGAATAGTCGACATCGGCTTTGTTTGCCATGATAGAAAATAGAATAGAATAAGGGAGTGTTGTTAATAGTTTCAAATATTTATGTCGCCTTTAGACCACTTTAGAACGCGCTTCAGTACCCACAACTTCTCTTACAAGAAACGCAAGTTGAATAATCCAATAAATCATTATTACATTACTTTCTGAACTGTCAATATTTATCCAGGAATCGGGTACACTTGAGAACTTTAATTACTATCAACATGGCCACTCGGGAAGGAGGGTCGTAATACCTACTCCAAGTTTATCGTTACATAAACACACACACGTAGGTACTCGTATGATATAATACTTATATCAACGCCGTCCACGTGAACGCTGATATATAGAGGGTGATATTACAGCGAGCGGCCAACAAACAATAAGGTGTGATAAGCAGATTCGGCGGCGCTTTTCATGTGTCGCCTTTGTCCGAGTTTAATCCGCCGACCGGGCGCGCCGCCCCGCACTAGTGCGCGCCTTGTCGCCCCGCCTACGCGCTACGACCCGCAAGCTTGTAGACCGACTCCATACAAATAAATTAGGGTAACTTATAAAATTCTCAAGACTACTTCATGTTGATTGATTTGGCAAGTACGTATGTAATCTCAAATTAATTAATGGCTAAGGCCAGGCACCCAATGCACTGTTAACGTGACTCCAGACACAAGCATATTTAGTTTAGTTTGAGGGGTTAACAAGACTTTTAGTAATGTGCAATCCACATTGTTAATAAGTTTCTTTTAATACGATTTTGGTTAAGTTTTATAACAAGAAGATTTTTGCAGTTTGGCCCACCAGCCATTAGCATGAAGCCACAAGATTAGCACAGGACAGTAGTGAGAAAGTTATTGCCACCAACAGCTTCTAATCCAGAAGCCGAGTTGTATAATTTCCTTCAATTAACTTTTACAACAATATTGTTTTACAGCGAGTCTAATTAGATTTATACTGCTGCAATTATGCAGCAAATGACGATATGTTTCTTAACAAAAAAATGTAATATTGACCTGTAGCATCACGTTAAAAGGGAAACTTTATAATTTATTATACATTACGTAACATTTAGATAAATTGGACAGCTGCTGAAAACAGTCAATAAATAAATAAATGCCTTAAGATGACATTATCCACCTATTGTGTCTGTCTAGACTTTAGCTTATATAAAAAAACTTATTATTGGTAGATGCTGAAGCTAATAGGATCATCGGCAAATTATACATTGGACGCTGATCGTCAAACACTTCACTTTTTCTAATATGCCCTGTAGTAAATTTAAACTATAGCTGTAGATCCCAGAGAAATTTGTAAGGACCAGTCACAGCTTAATTGAGAAGCGAGGAAACAACATACATTTATACCTACATTCTTTTTATTTATTTATTGAATACTTCAAGCACACTAATGTACAAAGGCGGACAACCATGGAATGCCATAGCCATTTTACACCAGTCAACCTTCAGGTGATGCAGAGAAAAGCAGTGGCAATATAAAAAGAAACAAAAAGCAAGCAATACTAATATAAGTATGTTCAGTATAAATACATAAATATGTACACTATAGTTATAATATATAATACACAAATATGTTCAGTACACATGTAAACTCATGCTTTTTCCCATGGAGATACGCAGAAAGTACAAAACGCCATTTGCTACGATTCTTATATACTTAATTTGATTCGTTTATGTTTATATGTAGTAACATACACCAGTTACTAGTACTACGCACATGAACTGATTAGAAAAAATAAAAACAATTCTAATATAGATGAATAATTCATCCCACAGCAACAACATGAGTAATAAATAACACACGAATCTTGCTCTATTACTTACTGCACGACACTTTTATATGTCACATCAAAGTTTTACTTTATTATATTGCTACATTAATTTTGTAACTTCGACTCGTAAATGTACGTACTAAAGAATTCATATATTTGGTCATTTTAATAAAGCTTTTATTGGTGTTTAATTAGCGGCGGTACGTGAATGCGACCGCTCTGACACGGCATAGATACGTCGAGACAAGTCATGTGTGTCAAGGCGAATGTCTGTTTACGGTGTTTACCTCGGAGCTAATCGGCCAATCGGACACAATATTGAGTCGCTAAATCCCAATAAACTTGGTCATTCAACCAATTTCACGGCTCGTAATTAGCTGGGACGCCGCCGCACCGACTGATTGTTTTAAAACTAGACGAGTTTGACGAACAATGATTGGTGAGTTTAGTGCGCGTACGGCATGCGGCAGTCCATAAAAAGAGGTGACGCCGTTTTGTTCCGAGCTGCCTTTTTATTGTGCACTGTATAAATTTATGGAATCATCATCGAGTTGTATGGACTCTACTATTCGTTTGCAGCGTGGGTCCATAACCATTACGGATTGTATTTTGATACACATTTATTTACACTTGTTAACGTGCCGTAGACACGAGACTTTTTGTCGGATCTCGTTTTAAATTGGTGCAGTTCATTCATTCTTATGATACCTACCTACGTATTCCAACTAAGCTTGTAGTGGTAACGATAAACTGCATCTAACATACAAGTTGTATCTAGGTAGCCCGGTAGTGGATATTTATAAATATCCACTAATGACCATTAATTTGCTTTGTAGGTACTTAATTTTCGCTGGGATTATAATGTTTCGTATTACGAGGTTGCCATGTCGTTTGTACCCACGAATAGTCAACGTCCGCGTCACTTCTGAGGAGACACGTTGATTTATTAAGCTAGCAGCTAGATGTTGTTGAGAATCAACATCTAGCTGATAATTATACAAATATTCCTTAAATAAGTTTACACTAGTTTGGTATAAAGCCTGCTACGACCATCTGGACGTTTATGGACTGGAAAAACATAATATATTTTCTAATGAGAAGTCGATGATGGATATACCATTGTTTAGTTAGAGAAGCTTAAGTTATTTTTTTCTGTTAACTTGAATAGTAAGCAAGCTAAACAATATTTCATATAAGTATATCATAAGTAAGCTATTTGACAAAATTTTTTTTTTAGTCCCTCATCTCGATTACAAGAAAATATTCGACACATATTTTTTCTTTTTCACGTAATGAAAAAATAACGGCGATACATCGAGTCAAAATGTCGCATGACGTCACTAACCAGTACAGTCTCCTCAACTGTAATGCGCTCAATCTAAGCAGTTTTCCATTAATTTAAAAAAGAAAAAAACTTGAGAGGTGTCAAGGGACACCCGGATGGAACGAAGTTCCCTTCGATTGATTAGTGAACTATTCAATCTTCTCCCTCTCCCTCTCCCTCTCCCTCTCCCTCTCCCTCTCCCTCTCCCTCTCCCTCTCCCTCTCCCTCTCCCTCTCCCTCTCCCTCTCCCTGCGAACATGCGACGCCGCACAGCTTACAATAGCTAACTTTAGCAAAAAGTGTCGTGACAACTTTTCGTAAGATTTTTTTCCGTCTAGCCCCCTTTCACAACGCGCGATAAGGAACTTCGTTCCAAAAAATACGTGTCGAATATTTTCTTGTAATCTAGATGAGGGACTAAAAACTAAAATTCGGTCGAATAGCCCAGGCTCTGACTTTACGGATTCATGTGCGTATTGTATTATTATCAATTGCTTCCAAAACGGTGAAGGAAAACATCGTGAGGAAACCGGCATGCCTGAGAGATATTTCTCGAGGACATATGAAGCCAAATCAGAGGCCTACAGGCAGCATTAAAACTCTATCACCAGGTTAGTCACTAATCACAGGACAAGAAGAAGAGGAATAAGGCTTCCTCTCTCCTTACTCACTTATTTGGCTGTGCCAGACAGGCTCCATATGACCTAACTACAAGTTTACCACCTAAAAATTTACATGTGAAATGCAATAAAAGTATTGAGTAAGATAGCCTAGTGATGTCTCGAGTTAGAAAGATAATACATTTATTGGCAACAGCTGGACACACGCACAGCAAAAACACATTATCACAAAAAAAAGATACAAAAATGGCTTGTCTCACGGCTGCAGTTCGAGCCTAAGGCACAGACCCTTTCTCAATTAACCTTTCAATCGTGTCAATTAGAGACACAATAGAAAGATAATGACAGGACACCGGTGTCCGCCACCAGTGTCCTCTTAGGGTTTAATGAATTAAATGAGCGTATTGTATAATTAAGTTAAGTTATAGCAGTGATAGCCTAGTGGTTTGACCGGTGGATTGCCAAATCATAGGTCTCGAGTTCGAACCTAAGGCACGCACCTCTGACTTTTCTGATTCAGGTGCGAATTGTATAATTATCACTTGCTTCAAAATCGGTGAAGGAAAACATCGTGAGGAAACCAGCATGCCTCAAAGATATTTCTCGACGGCATGTGATGCCAAGTCAGAGGCCCATGGGCGGCATTAAAATTCTGACACCAGGTTAGTTACTAACCACACGATAGGAAGAAGATAATTAAGTAACATTAGTTACAAAAAGGAAGACTTGGTATGGAAATCATGTCTGAGAGATATTTTTGACGGCATGTGAAGCTATGTCGGGTTTTGTGTACCTCGCTTTACGAGGCATACTCCCACCAACTTAGTCAAAAACCGAAGGTAAAGAAGAATAAGTTACAGAAAGCACATTTAGCCGTCAGTTCCTGTAAGGATACAAAAACCTTTATTATCAGTAGGAGTAGTGGCCATGAGCAGTTTGAAAATCAACTCTGCTAGATTTGAATTCTAAATAAGCAGAATATTGGTAACACAACCCGATTGACGGTGTGATGAAGAAACTGGTGAACCTATTTATTTAATTATTTAGTAAACAATATTTATATTAAATAAAAAAAGATATCCAAACGTTACCAGTAATGCCAAAAAACATGAGTTGTCATACATAAACAAAAAAGCCGTAAATGTCTTCTCAAAATTAGTAGCAGCCGAAGTCTCAGATAATTTATTTCATTAACCGTTATTTTGCGGAAGTTAGTTATAAATTAGCGGAAAACACTGAGAAGGCTGCGCTTCGTCCTAGTTCTCAGGGTAAGGTAATTATTTCTTCCTACAAGATATGGCTCAGGTCTATCAGAGATAATCAATCCTAATCATTTTGAATTAAAAAGTAAAATGTCCAATTAAAAATTAAATAATTCTGCTGAGGAAATATGTTGAAAAAAACAGATAATGTTGTTAATCTACTACCCACTTTCCTTACAAGGTAAAGGATTTTCCTAGTTTGAAAGGTAAAGCCTTAGAAAATATCTTAAATCTATGGTGGGTCTCACTCGTCTACAATTGCTATAATACTATACCATCTTTAATACGGGTCCAGTTCAAAACCAGAATCAGGCACTAGTTGTCAGGCAAAAGCGTTATTGAATTGTTCCATCTGGAATTTCTCAGGGACAGTCTGGTTCGTGCTCGATTGATGACAATAGGTTCGCCCCCTATTACATGAAACTTGAACATAACTGACGATTTGTGGATGTACTAGAGGTACACCTCTGCCTAATCTTTCAGGGATAACATGACATCTCATGTACTGAACAAAACTGGCGCCTCCATGTGCATTATTCCAAGTCCATAACCATTGATATATAAAACCCATAACTCTCAAAGAGTAACTGACAGTCAGTCTGTAGGAATCAGTATAAGCTTAATTTTATGTGCTCACATACAGGGTGGAAAATACTTCGACACAACCTCACAATCTGATATCATAACACTATCATAAGTTACTGAACTTATTTCAATGGTGAGGGATCCAGAACCATGTACTTACATGGTTCTGGATCCCTCACCATTGAAATAATATTATGGTCGAGTTTTTCCTAATATTTTCTTTTTTGAAGTGAACATTTCTCTATATAAAATGCCCAACATTTCTGATTTGGGAAGAAAACATTGAACTCGCGACAATATTCCTGTTATCGTAACCGACATAATATGTGCATATAATTAATATGAGAGCAGCGGTGGCCCAGTGGTGGCGGCCCGGACTTACGAACAGTAAGTCGTGGGTTCGAACCCAGGCAGGCGCATTACTTTGTGTAATTTATTACATTACCACTGCTCTCAAAAACGGTGAAGGAAAACATCGTGAGGAAACCGGCATGTCCTAGAACCAAAAAGACATGTGACATCTACCAATTCGCACTGGGCCCGCGTGGTAGATTACTTATAGCCCAAACGCGAAATACGGCGCGCTTTGACGTGGAGTTGCGGATACCAGCCCGGTATCTTTAATCTTTTTTTTAGTTAATATGTCTATAATTGTTCAAGTTTTCAGTTCTTTCAGTACTCCCGGAGTGCCACTGTTTCTTTTTTCCTTTAAAATTAATTAAGCAACAAAGGATCGACTTTGAATTTTTGTAGATTGCGTCTGGGGATAATTTTGGCCAAACAGATCTCTTATTTTAGACGACCTACGTCTAATTAGGCCTCCAAATTGCTTCATTTTGACCATGATTTAATTAATCAATGGCTTACAGGCGACAGTAAAGATATAGTTGATGAAAAACATAGCACATCGAGTAACAACAATGACGGTAAAAATTCATGTAGGACCTAAATGTGAAAATCACAACCATGCCAATTGTGGTTTTTTAGACCTATAGATACAAGATTATTTCATTTTCAGAGAATCTATTTCATTGTGCGCTATCGCCTATATAGGTTTGTTAGTACGTTTACTAACATACCTATTTAGGCGATAGCGCACAATTTCTGGAAAATTGCTATGTAATATTAATATTTTCGCTTTATAAACCTACCAGTCAAATGAGTAAAAGACATCCCGTGAAAACTTGAACTGTCAATGCATCAGCATTAGTATGGAACATAGATGCATGGAATAACAGCACAATTCGCCTTCACTTCACTGACATTTTTACGGAATAAGTTTAAGAGAAGCGCGCTTATGAGAAAGATGGAGTTGCCGAAGCGCAGGACGTTTATCATTAGACAAAAACTATTTCCTGTATTATTTTATTGTTTAAGCACACGTAAGGCGTTCTAACAAACCCGCAAAAATTACACTAAAATATGTTTGCGTCAAGAAAATGAATAACTCTCATAGAATTCCTTTCTTGACTTAGTAGTAACCCATTTGGGGTGTCCAAATGGGTTATTACTAACTCAAGCAAGGAATTGCATTAAAATCAAAAAATTCTGTAAACAAAGTATGCTATGTAGTCTGTAAACAAGGCAGATCGACAGACAGAGTAATATCAAAATAGTCCAATGATTGGCATTGTGGTATGAAACCCTGAAAACAGGAAAACATTGTTGATGATTGAATAAAATATGCGGAACGACAAAGTTAGCACATATTATTAGAGCCCTTAAAACAGTAACTCTTTGCGCTTAATTTTAATTAATATTAATAAGTATTTTCTGGGAACAATAAATACGTTGGCACACGGCAGCTGTATATAAGAGACATATGTGCGTATAAGTATAGCCGCGGGCGAGGGCTCGTTATTTTCTGGTCAATTGCCGCTTTACGGCGCCCGCGCATCCTCGCTTCCAATTACTGCCCAGCCGCCAACGCTATAAAATTAAGCTCCATACTAAATCAGCCTATTCACTGAATAACAACAGACTAAATCCTACCTACAGCATCAAGAAATAAGTCCCGAATTCGAATAACCGCCCCTCGAGATACTGTATATGTGAACATGCCAGATGCAAATTATGCTTAGGTAAAACGTGTTTGTTGTCCGTCCCGAGTTTTATTTTTTACAATTATATCGGCTCGGTTACTTGGAAATGCATTCACGAGAAATCGGAGAGGGTTTCGTGATGTTTAATAGGCTTAGATTAGAAGTTAAAAGCCGGGCCGTGGGCAGAGGGGCCATTAAATGGTTCTCAGGACACGGCCACATGACTTAGCTCTCATTAGGTGAATAGTCAGTGGAGAGCAAAAAACGCGTTCCCATATAATCTTTTTATATAATACATGCCAACTTTATTTACTATAACAATCGTGAGACCTCAACAGTGAGTGAGCGTTGAATTGTCTTGTCTGCCTCATGTGTTCCAGGAATAACGATTGCATGTCAGTTCTAGGTTCACCTTATAGAGCTTTCATTTCGATAAGAGCATCTGGTAATTAGTGCTAAAAGCTGAAACAATTTTACAGTGTCTAAACGTGCATTTTGCCGATGACTGAACATTATAATTAGGGGTAATAAACTTAGATAGTTTTGCAAGAGCAATTAGGTAAGAAGAAATGCCGACAAAGGGCTTCGGCGCTTTGAAATCGCCGACAACTTCGTGCAGCATCCGCTTTCTCCTTTAGATAAGGCCGGATGTGACGTGGCCTTGCGCCTGCACTCCGACGGGCCGGGACATAGCTTTTCACGATTACTTGATACATTCCAAAGTAGGGATAAAAACATGCCTCACTTAAAAGTTTGTACAACGGATAAATACGAACATTCATGAGTCATCTAATGAAAGTTATGGACCGGTCACTAGGTTTATCTTTACACTTTGACTGTTTACTAGCGACGCCGAGACGCGATGATTACCAACATAAAAGCTAATTAGCAGCAAATATAAGTGTTTTATTTATTTACCTTCTGATTCATACTTCTGTGCATATTCCATGCTACTGAATTCGTACGGGATTTATGAGTGAGGTAGTTTGGAATCGCTATCAGTTTTACGGCGCATAAATTATGCAGTTTAAGCTACATGCACTTTTCGAAGCAGAAGTTCGTCGTACAAGGAGGGAAGCAGGCAACTGTGAGGGAGGAGGAAGGGCGGTAGTGGCGGGGGCGTTCGGAGCGGGCCAATAAAGGCGCGCAGTAAATCCACGTAATTTAGAGCGGTCGTAAATTAAAGTTCCGCTATAAAGCCGGGCCGGCCGCGTACCTGCCGCGCCCGCGCCGCGCCGCCGCCGCGTCACGCACCGACCGCACCGACTCCGGCTCGTAAATCAGTCGCCGTGTGAACTCCGCACATGTCCGAGACACCGAGCGAGTCCTGCCTCCACAAATACATTTACATTCTACTATCGTTACATAACGACCTCACTAAGTACTACTATGTACTATAATTAAATAACATGTATTTTGATTGCTGATATCAACCAACATAATTTAGTATTGCGGTCCAAGGTTCAATATTTAGCTATGTGTAGTTTTGGAAATGCTGCTCCACATTAGGATTTATTCTTGGGTGCTTTAACAAAAACTTAAACTTTGAACGCCCGAAACAACCACCCGTATGCCATCCAAATTTTTGTTCCTGTGCGGGAATCGAACCCAAGACATGCAGTGCAGCAGCCGAACGTTCTGTGCCAACTGTGCCCGTCGAATATATATATGTTGTAATAATCAGCGCATGGAAGGAACTAATTTATTTATAGGGTGTTGTATATAGTAAAATCCTATTGAAAGGATTATCTATCGATTAAAAATAATTTGGTTATGTGCAATGAAATTCGAGTAGTTAATACGGTTCTGGAAATAATATGAACATCAAAATATAATTAGACCATCAGTTAGATTATAAAAAATAATACACAAGTATTTTTTTTCTTTTTCAAATTGATGTAAAACTGTTTAGATTAAGTGCATTAAAGTTGAGGAGAGGGTGCTTGTAACGTCATAATCTAGTATAAACTGTACTGGCTAGTGACGTCATGCAACATTTTGACTCGATGTAACGCCTTTATTATTTGATTACGTGAAAAAGAAAAAGAAAATTATGTGTTGAATATTTTCTTGTAATCTAGATGAGGGACTAAAAACTAAACGTGTGAACACAAGTGATATGAAAGTTTTCATTGTGTGAAAATTGCAATATATTATAACAGAGTGTTTTCTCTAAACTTAAATAATATTAACGATAACATGCTCATGTTACAGACAAGGAAAAGAAATGGGTATTCAAGAGAAAGAAACGTTCAAGAGAAAGATCATTGTTGTTATAACGCTTTGCTACGAAGACTACGAAAAAAAAATCATTAATAATAATCTTCTCCCATTTTATTTGAGACTATGTTACACATTTGGTTGTATTATTACAAAAGTTTAATTATTTCGGTTTTAGTTATAAATATCACCTTCTTGACAAAAATACGTAGGTATAACGAAACTAAAGATTAATTTTCGGTTGCTACGAAAACAGCTACGCTTTTAAAGACTGCGATCGTAATCGCAGAGCATAAGTCATTATACATACAATATTAATAATATTAACAGTACATTGAATCAATATATTCCTATGAATGAAAACAGAACTAATATGAACATCACAAATTTCGAAATCTATATCTATCTATATCTATATCTATATCTATATTACTTATAATAAATCTGTAGAAGTAAAATTTCTGTACATTGAAAATATCAAAAAAATAAATAGCAGGGGGTGTTACTAGACCGACAGCGAACCCAAAAATATGATTAAAAAATTTTTTGTCTGTCTGTCTGTCTGTCTGTCTGTCTGTCTGTCTGTATGTTGAGGTATCACGCAAAAACTACCGGTTCGATTACGATGAAACTTGGTATACTTATTCTTTAATATCCTGGGCACAACACTGGGTACTTTTTATCCCGGAAAAATATATACAATAAAAAACAAACTTAATTTTGCGGTTAGACCCCTAGACCCAACTACTGTACCAATCGCAAATAATAAGTTTGTCGTAGGTTACGTCACCCGCAGTGGAGTTCACCAAGGGGCGCTGCAGACGGCTAAGATATTATAATATTTTATCTTAAGATACAATATCGCTCACCATACAGTTAAATGGACTATCACACACTACGAAGATAATTATGTACATTGAATATATATTCAAAATTAATATTGGAGGATGATTGGTCATCGATACTGATGCCAAAAATGCAATCAGTAAATGTTTTGTCTGTCTGTCTGTCTGTATGTGCACGCATAGTTCAATAACTATTATAGGGATTGGGATTGACTTGGTACGGTTGTAATCAATTATACGCCTGGGTAGGTTGATCTTAGTCTCAGTTGTTTTACACATGGTCAGTTGTACGGCGCTCTTTCCCGGGTCAGTAGTTCCAGAAATCTTTATGCATACATACTGGAAGGATCAACTTTGAAAGTAGTCTATCTGGAAGTATTATGCTAAAATTATTACGTTTATATATCAACGCACAGCCCAAACCGCTGATATTAGAGACATGAAACTTGAAGGGGACTTCTTAGTTAAGAATAAGTATCCATTAAAACACGATTTTTGGAAATTCAACCCTTTAATGGGAAAACATAGGGGGCGGAAGTTCGACATCCACGCGGGCGAAGCCGCGGGCAAAAGCTAGTTCGAAATAAATTAATAATCTAAATTTACGGACTGCCTTGTTGGTCTAGTGGTCGCAAGCGCTACTGCTGTGCTGAGGTCCCGGGTTCAATCCCCAGGTCGAGCAAAGCGTTATTAAGTTTTTCCATCTGGAATTTCTTAGTATCAGCCCGGAGTCTGGAATTGTGGCCGATTGATGGCAATAGACTCGCCCCCTATCTACATGGGACTGAAACGTAACTGGCGAAATGTGGGTGTACTGCTACTCCTCTGCCTAGTCCTTAGGGCATTACAGGTGTGATGTTATTTAATGTAATGTATGTACATTTACTTAAAACTGTAGCCTAAACAAAATGTAATTTAAATTCACTCGCTTAGTCAGTTCATAAAAAAAAGGTAGCATATGGATAACGGTGTGAGTTATATCTATACTAATATGTAAAGAGGAAATGTTTGATTGTTTGTTTGCATTGAATAGGCTCTGAAACTACTGAACCGATTTGAAAAATTCTTTCACCGTTGTGAAGCTACACTATCCCCGGGTGACATATGCTACTTTTTATCCCTGTATTCCCACGGGACCGGGAACTACGCGGGTGATACCGCGTGACGTCTGCTAGTTATTTATACACATATACTACTAATTTTAGATAATATAGATTATATTACTAATAACGAAATTTTGTGTAACTGTTTGTTTTCCCAAAGAAATAAATAAACATGAACCTTGGTCACTGACACCTATATTTTGTTTTCCTTATTTACTGTTACCAAAAGTACTAGTTAAAATTTAAAACTACCATTTGGGGTTTAGTGGAACAAGACATAATTATGAAGCATCCTAGAACTAGGAGTTGGGGAACTGTGGAAGCACTACTGCCTTACTTGCCTGCCTTTGGGAAATAAAGGCGTGATGTTACGAAGTATGTGTGGCGGTATAGACTTTTAGTACGTTTAGTAATACGAATATTTAAGTGTCCTATAGATAAATGAAGATGATTGCTTTAGAACAGAGGTTCTACCCACAAGATTACAAACTAGTTACCTGAGTTCACATAACATAAGAATAGAAATGCGCATAGGTAAGTGTAAATCCACATAGTTATCTTTGTTATCAATGATCTACGTCGCTATGAGTTAAGCGTTTTATTATCTTGATAAAGACATTCTTCACGATGATCTGTCAATGTTATAAACGCTAGGAAAACTTTAATAACTCTAGGTAGGTACACGTGTGCCGTGTCATTCAGTACGGATTTAGTGAGTCGTTACAGTACCCTTATTGGTATAAACCCCATGACGCCGTGACGGAGCGGACATCACTTTACGATTACTCACATAAAGGAACACATTATCTGTTTTATCTTACCTAAAACTCCCCAACAAAGAGATAAAGGGCCTAAGTTTACCCGTCGCGTGTAAATAAATTATCTAAAGTATTGTGCAGGGCGCGCTCGGATTGTCTAAAGTAAACTTGGGATATATTGTGGTCCCGATCGTCGCAGTAAATCACTCACGTCTCCATCACGTGTTACGTAAAAGGGTTTTATAGTGGGACTTGCATCCACCACGACGAGATAACACATTCAAATGTCACTAGGTAATCATTATATGGCTGCTCCGTATAATGTAAATAAACTGAGCTTATGTCAACAAGAGCATGATCTAATAGTGATTTTTCATGTTTACTAGAGTCGCGATCAGATAATTTTATTGCATTTAGCATAAGGCAGTAGGTATGTAACGCGGAAGAGATTATTTGAGTTAAAGTCTTATTAGTTCTGTCTTGAGAATGATCTCGGTAAATTCTTGTATCTAATGCTGCATCTAAGTTATGTACGTTGAGGTTATGTATTTGTTGCCAAAATATTTAACCAAACATGCGTCACTTAGATACACAAGTGTACCGGGTGCAGGTACGGCTGTGCGTCACGTGCGGCGGCGGGCGCGGGCGGCCGGACCGCGCGGCGCGGCGAGTGCACCGTGTTCGTGCGGAGCTTTGTTATCTGCGATCAGGCCCCGCCCCGCGCCTTGGCGGCGCGCACTGCCTGCCGCGGACAACATGGCGGCTGCCGGCCCGCACTCCCGCACCACGAAATAAATAGACACAGAAGGCTAGCTCCATACAACGAGCAAAAACATGAACAAATACATAGGTACAAACTTTTAACGATCTTACCCATGTCAGTCGCGAATGCGCGTGCACTTGTTGTATATTATAGACGCATGTCTGTTTATATGTGCGAGCTTTTCCGCTAGTTGTGTTAAGCTGACCTTCTGTACGAGTAAACCTCGGGGACCCGCAGTCCGCACGTCCCGCACGCCGGACTGCCGCCACTCGCATTTATGGTCCTAATGAAAACCACTTTAATTAATTCACAGCAATCACATGCGCCGTGCACGCCGCAGCTTTTATGTTTATTGTTTCCATATCATTTTAAAGCACCACATTTTGATTTCTCAAGAGTGTCACCGTCATAATGTTTTGTTTGCTGAATGGCTGCTATGTTTATTAACAGTGTAAGTATTATTACGATTGTTCAATTGTTATTAGCATACGCAAGTTTTCACTTAATATTATTAGAATCATGTTAATAGCTCGTCCGTTTTCATAATTATTTAAATTGCGTGCCACAGAGAGACCCACCCACTTTTTCTGCCCGTTCGAAGGTATAGTTACGCAGATTGGATCTCATCATCACGTAACTCCATAATTATTATCATACTTACGTCGAAATCATTATTATAATAATTATTCTACGCTACTTTTAACACCTAATGCCAAGACGACATGCTATGTTGCATGTTATTCATATTAAGTAGGTGCCTGTAGCCACCAGAGTTTAAATTAAAATTAAATACGTAGGTAAGTGTACGTTTCTTTTTTCAACCTTAACATTTTGGTCCTATATATAAATCTTAAATCCAACATTAACTTTAACTTAGGAACTTGTGATTGGGCATGAAATGATTTTTGTTGCTTGTAATATTTATTCATTAAAACTCTGGACACTTACAAATAATATGTAGGTAATAACATAAACTAGGTTAGATTACACGCGTGCACGGCTCTTCAACCATGCCTAAATTTTGTTGTCAGTGTGCAGCTTGTAAATTTTGTGTCAAATTCTAGTTAAGGCAGTATGAACAGTTTTGAATGTAATTTAACCTGATTTAATGAATTTTAATGTTGTGAATTAGATCTGTTATACGTTATTATGTAATTTATTCATTTCCCAACCAATTTATGTTCCACTTTTTATTATGAACTTCTTGTTGTTAATACTGATTGTGTAATCATAATCAATTTAGTTTCTTTCTATATTGTATTTTGATATTGTTTAATCATTAATAGTGGATGCGGCGTTAGCCTATAAGTAATTATTATAGGTACTTATAATAGTTGGTAGATATATTTACTGGTTGTAAATGCACTGTGTAAACAATTGTTGGCTTACCAAACAAATAAATAAGTAAATAAATGAACATTTTAGTAACAAATATAGCAGCAGTGTAATTGGAATATTTCGTAGCGTTTGTCAAGTATATCTTCTAACTAAAGTAGAGTCTTAACGGTAATGCGTTGACTAAGCTGAGTATGAGTAGTGCTTATGTACGTCTCTACGTCTACGTCTATAGTACGTTCGCGTTAAGAATGCAGTAAAGTCATCATTATCCGTCGGCCTAGCCCCGCCCCCTAACCAATCAAATCTTTTCAAATTCATTTTTATAAATTCATTAAACTTAATCTTTTAAAATATAATTTGTTTGAATTTAACACCACTGTGGAATACACCTTTATCTTGCAGTTGCACTGCATTTTTACTGCATTTTTAACGCGAACGAACAATAGTAGCTACGCTGCGTCTACGAGCTGCTACACTACATCTACGAGCTGCTACGCTGCGTCTACGAGCTGCTACGCTGCGTCTACGAACTGTCACGCTGTTTCTCCAAACGGGTACGCTGTCTAATCTTAGACTAAGAACGACTACGATACATTTTGAGCAGTGTATCAAATCAGTGTGATTGATCAGTCAACCTTCAGTGCTCAGGGGCTCCTAGTTATACCCTAGTAGGTACTTAAAATGTTGAGATCTCCGATTAAGGTTTCTTATTTAATACTAATAGGCTAATATTTAATGTCTCAGGATCTATCAGGTGGGTGCTTCATTCGGTAAACATTAAATGAAATGTAGTGAAGGCGGCACGAAGTCGTTGTACGAAGTAAACAAAAATATATGTAAATTATTAATTACATAATTAACAGAGTGTTATTTCTGAACTTTTTTTTTCTATTCTGGTAATTAGTAATGGAGAAACAATTAATGTACCTACTGCTTGTGTCACTTAATAGTTGGATTTGGAATTGACATATTTAATGTACAGACGCCAACACATCAAGTTACCCCAATGTGTCAAATTTCTTTGATCGTTTTTCAACTTTATGCCAAACAGAATAAGGTTCATATTCAATTGAGAAATTTTGACACATTGGGGTAACTTGATGTGCTGGCGTCTGTACTTACGCGTAAACGGTGGTTATCAGAGCTTCTTTTAGAATTAATGTTAAATGTTTTTTAAAATGTATGAATGCAGTTTTTCTTGTTATTAAAATCGATGACATGGTTCCTCAGAACAGATCTTCGTATGACTTATAGTTTCAGACTTTCCCATACTGACCGATTTGAATGAGACACCCTGTATAGATCGATAGCTCATATGGTTACAAAAAAGAATGTACAGGGCTATTTGTAAAACACCAACAACCTCGCTGGAGTAGATTACTAACGTCATAAACAATTTAACAACATTTATTCTACGACTTATTCGAAAACAGACAAAAAAAAATCAACTCTCCATACAAAACTCGATCAACTGTTCGGATATATGTATGGATAGTTGATTTTTTTTTGTTTGTTTTCGAAAAAGTCGTAGAACAAATGTTGTTGTTTATAGTGTTGATATCTACTCCTGCGAGATTTTTGGTGTTTTACAAATAACCCTGTATATTTGAACTTTAATTTTAATTTTGTTAATACTCCTGGCATTCCTACCAGGATTATTTCCAAAATCAAAAGTCATAAAATTAAATAAAATTAGGTCAGCCTAATTTCAGCACTTTTTACAACACGTCTGGCTGATAAATTAAAAGAACTTAAATTAACACAATATTGACAATGACATATTGAATTGCTAATGACATAGTAATTCAACAATTTGAATTAAATAACTTACTATAATTATGTTAGCTAGCACACTCCAGTACATGATAAATATCTACTATAGATTTATTAGTACCTAGTATATACACACATCAAAAGTGTCTAGGGATCAACATATATTTTTGCAACAACTTTTCTCCTGATTGATATTAATTAAAATTTTCTTTAAGGATTCATCAAATAAAGTGTTTTCGTTTGTCACAGTAACGATAAACCAAGTCACCTTTGCATTAATAAAGAAATTTGCCATTTTCCTAACAAAGGGATTTTTGACATTTGAACCACTAACATTAAAGTTCGAAAAAAAGACTGAAATAACAGTTTTCTTTAAAATTTTATTGGGTAACTTAAACAATTAATAATCCGTGTTTCTACCGCGAACACTACCAACACAAGAACATCGGTTTGGCATACTCAAAATGAGTTCATCCAAATCACGCTGTGGAATGGCCGCCCATGTTCGTTGCAACAACAAAAAAAGGTCTTCTTGCGACTGGATACCCTCCATATTCGGCAGAGCTCTTCTCTGTAGCATATCCCATGCATGCTCAATCGGGTTCAAGTCTGGCGACTGAGCAGGCCAGGGCAGGACATTGATGTTAGCTGCGGCGAGAGTCTGTCTTACAACTCTTGCGGTGTGCGGTCGTGCATTATCATGCATTAACTGAAATAAGGGACCGATTTGCACTTGTAGAGGAACGATGACGTCTGATACAATCGTCTCAGCATAAATTTGAGCGTTGAGGTTGCCTCTGATCCAAATCAACTCAGTTCTTCCGCCGATCCAAATACCCGCCCATACCATGATGGTTCCACCACTATAAGGATGGACTTCCTGGCAGGATTTTAATCGCTGTTGGCGTCCAGGGGTTCTCCAGTGTCGTATACGTCTTGTATCCGGTCTCATACCAAAACGAGACTCATCAGAAAAGCACACGAAACGCCATTGTTCTTCTGCCCAATTTCTGTGTTCAAGAGCCCATTGATATCGAATCCTACGATTGTGCATTGCTATAGGTGGTACCCGTAGCGGTCTTCGGGAATGAAGGTTCACTTCATGCAAGCGGTTTCTGACTGTTTGGTCGCTAATTAAGTTCCCTGAAGAGTGATGAAGCCTCACGAGTTGTAAGACAGACTCTCGCCGCAGCTAACATCAATGTCCTGCCCTGGCCTGCTCAGTCGCCAGACTTGAACCCGATTGAGCATGCATGGGATATGCTACAGAGAAGAGCTCTGCCGAATATGGAGGGTATCCAGTCGCAAGAAGACCTTTTTTTGTTGTTGCAACGAACATGGGCGGCCATTCCACAGCGTGATTTGGATGAACTCATTTTGAGTATGCCAAACCGATGTTCTTGTGTTGTTAGTGTTCGCGGTAGAAACACGGATTATTAATTGTTTAAGTTACCCAATAAAATTTTAAAGAAAACTGTTATTTCAGTCTTTTTTTCGAACTTTAATGTTAGTGGTTCAAATGTCAAAAATCCCTTTATTAGGAAAATGGCAAATTTCTTTATTAATGCAAAGGTGACTTGGTTTATCGTTACTGTGACAAACGAAAACACTTTATTTGGTGAATCCTTAAAGAAAATTTTAATTAATATCAATCAGGAGAAAAGTTATTGCAAAAATATATGTTGATCCCTAGACACTTTTGATGTGTGTATTTATCCATATATTAATAGGTAGGTACCGATAACCGATAGTGGTAACATATTTATCCTTATATTAATAGGTAGGTACCGATAGTAGTAACATAATTGCTTACAAGCAAAAAATTAAACAAATAGAAGAAATTCCTAATACCCTATAATAAACAATCTATCAGCCGGTACCTACTCAACTTTTCACTCTCCACTACTACGGTATTTACTATCTGCACGATATTTTTATTATCTATTCGTGATTAATTAGACTGAATCGTGAGCTCAATCAACAATTTTATTCTAAACTTCTTTAGAAAATAAATTATACATAAATATAGCAATTACTTGATTAAGTACGATTACTTAGAAATAAAACAAAGCGGGTAAGTATTTCTTGTAAGTAGCTCCTACCAGTTTACCTACTTCACGGATATCGTAGTGAAAAATTGAATTCAAATCGTTATAAATTGTAATTCTTAGGTGTGATTTAGCGATTTGCATTGAGAAAATATAATTAAACAACCGGCAGCCGGATCAAATTTCAAATTGCTATCAAAACGAAACGCATTCGTATTGAGTAGGGTGACCATGATCGTAAACGAAAAGCAGATCGAGATTCATGATTGAGATTCTTTCATCGTAAAATTTTGAACATTTTCAGTGAATTTTACAGAACAGCACAGTCCTGTTCCGTAAAAATCACCTTGAGAAAATGTATGTGAATTCTGGGTAACGTCAGCTGTCATGCAATACTAGTGCCAGGGATTGATAGTTCCCTAATCTCTCGCGGATGGTATTTACATATTAGACCTATTCTCCAATACTTACTTCACAATTTTTTGGTGAAGTGACTACGATACTGGAATGTTCTACTCTTGATAGAAGTGCAGTGAATATCTTGAGGTACCTAGTGATTTAATAGCTGTTTAATGACTCGTATAGAATTATCCTTACTAGTACTAGCGGCACAGTACTTATAAATATTCCTAAGCAAAGACGGGAGTAATCAATCCGTTGATTCATCGGTTGTATGTAACTAGGATCTGCTAATGGACATTCCGGACTTTTGAGTGACTTATTGTTCTTTTGAAAAACACAGATGCAAATATAAAACTTAAAACAGTTTAAAGTTATTTATTGGTACCTAATAAACTTAAACAGGACACACCTAGGTGTCTATTTCAGTCAAACCAACAATAAATATTAATTTAATTCGATAAGAATGTCAACGTAACAATAATATCTGTTTAGCGAAATGTCGTATGCAAAACAATGATAAAATAAAAACTAGGTATAAGCATAAATTTGAATAGAAATTTTGATTATTAAGTCAATAAAATTAGAATCTTTCAAAGTTAGCGACTCCAATGAAAGTAGAATAATTAGAAATATTACGATACACAAACAGCACATCATATCCTTAGGTTTAAAAAATCATGGTTAACGTAGTCGGTGTTGTAATGGTGTGCGGGTTGTGAGACGAGTCATCTCCCTGGCGGCCATTTGTCGCGGGCGACAGCGCGGCAGCTCTCCCCCAGGCCTCGTTAGGGACACCGCGCGTCAACGCGACTCCGCTGATTTATTCGTCTTTATTCGCGCATTTTCGCGCTTATTCGCCTTCAGCCACATTTATTCGAGCCCCAACCGAGCTCCCACAACTGACACATAAATGTCGCTTTTGTTTCTCTTTACGAAACGATTTAGATGCTCTGTACGCTCGGGGACGATTCGCTTGGCAAACCTTGAACCTTTGGTGGATTGTGGGAATATGTTAGTAAGATGAAGTTAGGTAGTCAGTTGATGTAAGCGGGTTGCATCAAGGGGTCGTATTTTTAAACTTAAAGTTATTTATTTTAACTAAACTAAAATATCTACTAGTTAAGTGTCTGCAGTTTTGTAGGAGTGAGCGCAGGTTCTTGTTGTGCAAGATTACTTGTTATCGTATTGATATTTATCACATCTCCTTGGCCTGTTCGCTGGCGTTTTCATAAATATTCTAGACATGGGCGTACCTAGCTTTTGATCTACAAGGATCTAGGGTGAACAGAGTGCTGCTCAACCCTACCAAGGGTAACACACAAAATGAAGGCACCACACACGAATGCGTCTACAAATGATGTCAGAATTCAAGAATGTAGCTATAGTTTTAACATGGAGGAACGAGGTTTATCTCTGAACTTCGCAAGGGTAATTAGAAGCCACCAACATCATTTATGTCACACCCAAACTTAAAAGAAGTAGGCTTTAATGGTGCTAATGCGGCGAAACGGAATAAAATCTGAGCTAGCGAAATCAACATCAACAACAACATATCTTTTAGCATATTCTATTATGTTCGAAGCAAGCTTTAATGTTTTTATACATGGTGCCCTGGGCGACGATCCCAATTGCCCAGTACATACTCCTAAAGCCAATACTGACTGTAAGAGCTTTGATATTGTCGACTAATTTTTCGCTGAGTATGACTTTACAATAATTTTTAGCACTCTATCTCAGATAGCATTGAATAGAATGGAGCCTGAACGAACTTACACCCCTGGGCGAAGGTCTTCGCCGCCATCTTTGGCACTGTGGGTATGCTCACAACTCTAATTGAGGTCACACAAAATAAATAATCGTGCTCATCACACCATTCATTCCACCATCATTTGTCTTGGGTGGGAATCGAACCCACGACCTCCGGCATAGAATTCCGGGCCACTAACAACTAGATTAACAGGCTATAGTCATAGTAGGACTCTATGTATGGACGATATATACCAATAAAATGAAGTAGTTGTAGTAGGAGTTAATAATTAGTTAAGTAAATTATTACCTCCTGCTACTACTACTTCAAATACTACCACCTACTCTAGTATTGTATGTAACATAGAGACACACAGCGCAGTAGTTCAGTTTAAAATTAAGTATTTTGTATCTTTCAAAATCAATGCATTTCAGTAAGGTAGTTAGGTTAGGTAGTTAGGTTAGCTATAGGGTAGGTATGGTAAGTTAGGTTAGGTTATACGTATGTATATACGTTGTCATTCTAATTCTATCTAACACAAAAGGTTTAAAGAGCACATTAGAGATTCGTTAAATAATAAATAGTACCTAGTTGTAATCATTGTTTTAGATCTATTTCTTGTCATCGTAATAATATTTAACGTAAGTATGTAGGTATATTTCAAATATATAAAATTCTCGTTTTTTACCTAACTCCTCCGAAACGGCTTGACCGATCCTTATATAATTTTGTGTGTATATTCAGAAGGTCTGAGAATAGGTCGTAAACTATTTTTATTAAAAAATGCAGAACAAACTAGACCAGCTAGTAAACTTATAATTTTATTACGCACTGTTTAAATGAAATTAATTAATGACTTTAAAATAAATTAGGTGTGTTTGTAGCATAACGTTAATCAATAAACTCATGTAATGACCAATTTATTTTTTTAGAAAAGTCAATGAACTAAAAATCAATTCACGTTAGATCGGACAGATAACATAACGCGTTACGCTATAACATGTAAAGTATAAAACATAGCATATAAATTATAAAATAAAAGCATAATTTTATAGTATAACAATATTAAAAGACCGGCAAAAAATGCTATGTATTCTATTATAACATTGCCTTACTTACTATACTTATTTTTACCACGTATCTCGTGATGACCTATTGGCGCAGCGCCTGCAGATGATGTCTATAATATGTCTTTATTATTCTAATCCAATTTAAAAAGTCTATATTTCTAGTTTCGACGTAAATTTTTATTTTAGTTCTTACATTTCATGAATATTTTGTAGGCTATACATTTCCAGTTTACGCTGACCTCGCATTGTACCAAAATCCTATACAATATGAGATCTGACTGACTTACTTACATTCATTGCGACCTACTGCATGTTAAATGGCTCCAAAATGTTGTTTCATTTGTAGCAATGGTACCTATCTAAATATTTCACATTAGTAAAGTTCATCTCGTAATGACCCTTAACTACGTTCGGTTGATAAAATGAGCAGATAACACAAACAGACAGTTGTTCGAAGTTTGTTGTGACGCTAGTACGTAATAATTATATTCCAAATGGCGCCTCCTACATTACCATTAAGTATTTCTGAAGTGAATTCTTTAAGTGACGATCAGTTTGAGTCGGTATTCGGTAATGTTATAGAACTATGTACGGATGCGGCTGTTGAAGTTAAGAAGAAGAGACCTTTTCAGGATTTAACAGCTCTCTGTGAAGCATTTCAAACTTATCTAGAGGCAATTGAAGTAGAAGGTAAGGATGTAAATAGACGAATACGTACGAACAGCCACAGACGTGTATCCATCCTTTAAAAATGGTTGTGGTCACGGTCAGCCAAAAGCCGACTGGGCTCAAATCAGACTATGGATTGGCTTACGATCGCTACGTAGCTTTCTTATGAAGAAATTTTACAAAATGTGTGACGTCCCGGCCAAGATCTTTGTACTGTGTAGTTATGTATAGGTAATTGTCAGACAACAGTAGTCCACTGCTGGACATAGACCTCCCATAATGAGCGTCACAGCGCCCTGTCTTCAGCTTGCCACATCCGGCATCTGGCAGCAGTCTTCCACAGGTCGTCATCCCACTTATACGGAGGGCATCCTACACTACGTTTGCCAAGTCGCGGTCTCTACTCAAGAACAAGTTTAGACACCCCAGCGGTAGTCGGTTCTTCGCGAGATATGGCCGGCTCACTGCCACTTCAGCTATGGTAGGTACACGGCTACACGCGGGTAAAGCCAAAGGGCGAACACTAATTTTAGCGCTGTGTTTCATCACGTTTCATGGTATTTTTATTTTGTTTTATTAAGGCGTTGGGCATTAGCATTTCGTCCTCAATTAGCTGAGGGCATGCCCACGGTGCCCACAACGGTGGATCCGCACTTAAACAGTCAATGGTAGTGAAAGTAACTAGATTTAATTAGCTTTCAATCACTAGACGACGTCATTTTCTTAGAAATTGTTACGTAGCAACCTCTATTCAGTCAAATAGGAAGTTTAATAAAGGTTTTCAAGCCGCTGCAACGGAAGTTTAGAAACCATTTGTTTACTATTTCCTACTCGACTTGCTCTCTTAACTAAACCATAAATCTTAACGATCTAGTTGTAGGTATCTAGCCGTACCTACCTAGTAGCTATCTAGATAAGTATTATAACTTATTTTTAAAAAACTTGCTCTTCGTTCGCGACTTTATCCTCGTGCATTTTATTCTATACATCCCCTCCACCTCCTCTGAGTTTTTTAAGCAAAATATAGTCAATGACAATCACAAGTAGGTAATGTGGCTTTCTGGCGGTAAAAGAATTTCGAAATCGGTTCATTAGATCCAGAGATTGCCCAACAACTTGACAAACTACCTCTTTATAATATACCTAAGTAGGTAGGTACCTATTTAGAATTCTCGTGTCACAGTGTCTGTTACAAAGCTCCTCCGAAACGGCTTGACCGATTTTTGTTAAAAAAACTGTGTGAAAACTAATAAAAACAAAATAAAACTAATAATAAATTGATTCTAATTTCTAATGCGGAACATAGTTGGCCGGGCAGAAAGTATAAGTAGATTTAGCTTGTTTTTCGTGTCTTAATCTTTTTTACATACCTACTTAATGATGTACCTACCAAATATTGTATAGATTCCCTGTTGACCTATACCCAATGATTTCAGATAAACTAATGATACTGAAGTTGCACCCTGATCTGGCGGGTCGGTTAGCAGCGCGAGGTGAACTGACTCCGGAGTCTGCCGGCGAACAGCGAGCGGCAGGTCTGGATGGACTTACTACAGAACAAAAGACTGTTATGGACGAGAGCAATCAACGGTAGCTACCCACCCAACAACCTATTATTACCTATTCTATGCTATTCCACACACACACACCTCTGTGTTTACCCAAAAGTTAAGTTTAAGCATAGGTGCTACTTTTCGCCAGTAGATACGTTAAAGACCTATGTTGTTTTGCGCTCTGTGTATAGCCATAAATCTGGTACAATTCTTTACTACTAACAAGTAACAAGCTGACTGGTGCTCCTGGAGACAAATTCGTAAAAATTACACCTTTTTTTGTGCGGAGTAGAAAATCCTCATCTGCCAAGGTGAGGGCGAAAGCTATTTTTTTCGCGAGTAGGTATGTTTAAAGACCTATATTGTTTATTACACTTTCAGTGTTATTTAGGTACTTTAGGTAGGTACCTAAAGACTAGGTACTTTATGGACGTAGAGGGCAGAATAAAAGTATTGCCATGCTAGGTGCTCTAGTAAACATACCTATGTTTTAATAGTGCTGCATCTCGACTGAGATAGTAAACCAACAACAGCACTGAAAAAAAAAATACCGATCCCATTGAGAACCTCCTCTGAAGTCGGTTAAAAAGGACCGGCAATCTACCGACCAAAAATGTATTGAGTCTGGTCAGCAGCGACATCTAGTACATTGTTACCGAGTTTTTTTACTACTGCCATCTATTGAGTACTTTGCTAACTACTAAGGAAGCTCGCGCTCGACGAGTCGGCGGGTTTCCTTCATACCTATCTGTTTCTATTTGAATTACGCCATTTTCAACTAAACATTAATTTTTGTTTTGAAGCTGCCATTATTTGTGCAAATTCACATTCTTATTCATAAATATTATTTTTCAGATACAAAGCGAAGTTCGGCTTTCCTTTCATTATTTGCGCGAGAGAAAACAAAGTGCAATCCATATTAGACGGTCTGCAACGTCGGTATAATAATTCTTACGAGCAAGAAATAACTATAGGCATCAACGAGGTGAAGAAAATATGCAAACTCAGAATACTTGATATTGTGAAGCATTGAAGTCTACGAAAGTATTGAAGCGACAATGAGGATTTTTAAAAATAAAAGTACCTATTTTATAACAAAAAAGCCCAAGTCACTGTATCAACCTTTTCATCTCCTGATTTAATATCAAGTGCCGTGGCCCCACCCAGCACCCAACCATGTTGCCTGAATTAGCCTATTTTAGGGTAGGAAGAATGTAAAGTAGAACCAAGAAATCAAATTGGACAAACAGGTTTTTTAATCGTATGAATACGACTCAGGCGGAATGGACCCTAAAATAGTTTTCGGATAAATCAGACTTAAGCAGTTACTGGGTTCAAGCACCTTTTACCAACTTATGGGAAAATAAACAGCATTCGCATTCAACTATTTACTACACGCCACGCAACAATAGAGCGAAGAAGAACTTAAGAGAAGAAACCAATATCAAGAGATAGTTAGACTAAGCACATTCTTTCTGATATTCCTTATGATACAAGATAATAAAAATAAATAACACCTTAATATTAGTATTAACTTTTATTAAAAATCAGTATGTAGTACATTACAAGAGAAACCTAAACTACGTAGCTCAAAGTATTCCGAGTGAACGCTCAATAACAGCATGAGGCTGGCCGGCCACTTCACACATCTCTGGAGTGTTCAAAATGTCCTCGAATCCAATGTCCAGGTGCTTACCAGACAACACATCATGCTGGAAGTTAGATCTTTGAAGGAATGGAAGGTGACCAATCTGAAAACAAAAAATTCAATACTTATTAGCTTTAGTAACACAAATGTTATTAGACAGATGATTAAGAAATATAATAACAGAATTAATTAAAAATAATTTATCATAAGTTATTTTACGATGCAGGGGTGTAAACAGTTGAGTATAGTAGAATTCAATTAGAAAAAATAACTTAAATTCTACTGCCACTTCATCTTCCTAGCAAAAACACTAGGAAGTGGCGAAATGTTAAAAAATGCGCTTATTGACAGCTAATTTGAATAAATGACTTTTGATTTTGATACTGGCATTGTCTTTGTACAATGTCCTGTCATATACAACTTTGTCTTTGTATTAGAAGAATAAATAAAATGCTTTGCTTTAATACTGATTGTACCTATTCATGTTAAAACTTTAATATTAGGCCAACTGTGATATTTTTTATGTAGAAACAACATAGAGAGCATTATGTCCGCCAATGTGTTAAATTCCTTGAAATAACATACCTTGCTAGTGAACTTCATTTCCATTGAGAGTTTGAGAGGTGCATGAAGTCCTTGGATGTTACGGAGCATTGCCATGTTCATTTTATCCTGATTTAAATGATACTGCAAAAGATAACAAACAATTTTTTACTTTTTAATAGAATAAAAAACTGACTCTTTCTCTACTTAGACTAGTCTTAGGCCTAGATTAAACAGCTTGCTAGTTGTGATGTAGTACTTGCTAGTAATGAAATATTGTTGATGTATGATAACTTACGGATGATTTGGAGATCCATGGTACTTAAAAAACAGCCCTTAATACTACCCACTGACCAAAATTTTGACATATAGAATTGGTATAGTCTTTCATTGTTAGTTAAAAAAGATGGGTTAGGATGTTATTAGTAAGTTCTTCAGCTTGTGTTGGTATTTTCATGACACAAGACCCTTTAGCTGCAGACCTAACTCATTGTCTTATTGTGGGCTGAGACTCCATCGCGTTTCATAATGTTAAAAGCAAACAACTTACACTTCTTTCCGATATTTCTATTGGATGTGACACGCCAAGTTTTGACTTCGTAGCGGCCAGACCCGCCACGAGTGGGTTCGGCACGCCGAACGGACCTTCCTGTGGCTCGATGTTACTGACATGTTCAGGCTTTACTTTCAGCGGAGGCAGACCGAAACTCTGCAATCATGATATTGCTGTTTTACATCTTTTGTATTATGGTAACCTTACAACTGAATTATTGTCTAACTTACCATTTTGCTTGGGTGTAAAGTACAAATTCACTCAACTTTAAAGTAGATTATGTATATTTTATATTTATTGAAATATGAGTGAGCGTTTTGAAAATACCAAAACCACAAACCAATGCCGAATTGCCGATGATTCTGTCAATTTATTTATGTCAAAAACTGTTAATTCACGTTCACAGATTATTAATAAAGCGCTGTCATACCATTCAGGAACTATTCTTATTAATTGTACATTATAAAAATTGGCAACATTCTTGCAGATCAAGGAAACTTACCTCAGCAATCTGACAATAGTTCCAGTATATACGTTCCTTGGTTCCAGTACAGTCAATTTCAACACGCAAGTACTGTTAGACTACAGACAGGCCCGTGTCGAAAATTGAATTGATGGGATATCTGAACCACGAGTACACCTGTGTAGAAAGAACTATGCCGTCATTTGTAAGCTGTCCAACTAAGTGCTGGTGACAAAGACATTGTACCTTGGTACTTAGTTTAGGTACTATAGACGGCACCAAATAATTCAAAGTGCTTTTTTGTTTACGTCCATAATTATTTTTTTTGCTTTAAATTCTGAATGTAATGATCTAATTTGATTATTTAATATTCGAAGCTTTAAGTCCTGCACGATGCAATATAATTTATCATTAGAATTATTGCAATTTAATGATAATGCTACTTGAAGAATAGCAATTCCAGCCACATATTTCCGTAGTTAACATCTTCAATAGGACCTAAAACTTTGATTAAATAAATTATTGAACTGTCTTAGTACAACTATCTTGCATCTTACAGTTCTTATCAATTACTTTGTATTAGACAACATTTCAAAATTGACATGACCCTAAAACAAAAATACCGTTTCTTCATTTTTGTATGCTGAGTTCAAATATATATTTTTTAAAAAAATTTATAGCTTAATTTCTGAGAAAAAAAATAAAAACCAAAAACCATGCGATGACGTCACTTATACGGTGGAATGAGGTGTTTACCTTTGCGAAAGCAAGCTCATTTTTAAGATGAAAGCTATAATGTCAAACAAGACATTTCTGTCAAAAATTACGTATTTAATGTCAAAAAAGACATATCTAATGTCAAAAATTACATATCTAATGTCAAACAAGACATATCTAATGTCAATGTGTGACATTGACAGCTGCTAAATGACAGTGACATCTAAGAAACTGATTTTTTCTGACGTATCACAGTAAAGCAAAGGAATTATCGCCATTCCACCGTATGAATTACGTCATTTGGCGCTTACGTCTTTTTAGAATGCACCGAATTTCAAAGTTAAAATTATGAATGAAAAGTACATAATTTCGAAAAACTAAAAAAAATGGGTCCTCTAGTTTTGGATTTACTTTTAGATAACATAATAAAACATGGAGGTTAAAATTTTGAAATGTTGTCAGTTGAATATCTAAATTTTATTCAGATACCTCTCAAGCACGAGCAAAGAGATTTATAAGATACTACTAGTTTAATGAATGTCTTTGTGCACGAGGTGGTGGTTCAAATCCGGGCAAGTACCAATGTGATTTTCAATTCATTTTCAAGTTTATCTTAGACATCATTGATATCGGTGAAAGAAAACATCGTAAGGAGACCTGGACTTATAATAATATAAGTTTGAAATCGCCAATCCACCTTGAGCAAGCGTGGTGATCAATGCTGGAGCCTTTTCTGTATGGGTAGAGGCCTTTGCTATGCAGTGGGACAGTAACAGACTAGTATTATTATAAATTCCATTTATTTCTTGTAAGTATTTTTTTTTCATTTTTAAATATTGATCTAAAAAATATAAAAAAAAACATTTAAAAATATAAAAAATAGTGTCCAAGCTACCGGTGGTAGAGCTCCAGAGACAGGAACCTCCTCACGATGCGGGCCGTAAGAAGTACTTACTGCCTTCTGAATCAGGCTCTTGACCCAACCGTGCAACGAAAGTCTCGAAAGATGCTCATCGAGGCTTTTAGCCATAATGACATTGGCTATTACGGCTATCGGCACAATGACAGCGTAGTCCACATCCCACATGTCGACAAACTGGCGTGCTAAGTCGAGATACTTTATTTTTTTCTCTTTCTCAGCTTCCACGAGTTTCTCGTTATGAGGGATGGTAACATCGACTATCGCTAATCGATCTATCCCCACTATATTAGGCTTATTGGCAATAATAGTCCTGTCAGTGATGATAGATCTATCCCAGTATACCTTAGCTTAGACTATATACCTATTATCTAAGCTTTGAGCAATACAGGAATACAGTCTTTGATGGTGACAGGTTATATCAACTTATCAAGCGCTGTCATGTATTTTCTTTCAAAAGTGAGCACGAACGAATTGTACTGGCTTGGCCGTAAACGGGTATGAACATTCCTTCAGTATACAGTGTGACATGGGCATTCTTGAGAACTAGGTCGGGCACATACCTGGGGTACGGAACTTTTGAAAATCCACTAGCTGGAATTTCAAAGCAAGTGGCTAGTGAACAATCCTGGCCACTTGGTTATGTCTGTGCAAGTACTCGCTGTTAGCTAGACGAGAACAACCAGAGATGATATGTCTGATGGACTAACCCGAACAGTGACATGCCAGACACACATCAGCTTCATTTAATATTATCCCGTCCTTCATTTAATATTATTCTAACAATATTTTTTATTATTAATATTATTTTTGTCACTGAAACCGTAATAGGCCAAGCGCGCACTACGAATTTTATTCGTTGCGAATTTTAAATAGCAGAATAAAATCGCAAACGACAATCATTCCTACGCGCACCACGATTTATTGTCGCCTGCGAAAAACACGGCCAATATGAACCTTCTTTTGTCAGTCATAAAGTTGAAAACGATCAAAGAAATTTGACACATTGGGGTAACGTGATGTGCTGGCGTCAACAATATGGATTTAAAAAAGAAAACAACCATTACATATTACCTAATTTTACGTAAAAGAAGTTAAATAAGAAGAAAAGATAACTAAACGTCACTGGGTGACTGGGTACATCGTTTTACAGCATTTAAGACTAGCTAATACCGCTTCATATGGTACAAAATATTCGATTTCACATCTGCTATTTTAAATCGCAAACGATATATTTTCGCAGTGCGCGGTTTGTAGTCCATTTCTATTGTTCACAGATTGACGATTTTATTTCGCAACAATTTATATTCGTAGTGCGCGCTAAGCCTTACACTACTATTATTTTTACAATGTTCATAGCAACACCGAAATAGAATGAATGAATGTTTTTGTTTGACTGATTGTCTCATGATATTATTGTCTTGCTTGATGTTTATATTTTTGTTACGTGCATTTGTGTGTTTTCTGTATGCATTGTGCAATTACGTGTGCTATTTTGAAACGACCCTAACTATTTGTTTTCCGTAAATGGACACTCGAATCTGGTTCTAATGAACTCTTTACCTACCGTATATCCTCTGAGGACGTGACCATAACCTTGATTGTGTCCGTAACCCCGCTTTAAACACCACAGCACAGTCTGTGTGTCTACAAAAGGCCTTCGAAAAATGTAATCTACTGAGCTAAAAGTATTTAGCTTGCTTTTTGGTCAGTGGGTCGTCTTAGGGGCGGTTGCTTGATTAAAAAGACAATTATTATTGTTTTGTTTTGATTGTTATCATCACAGGACATCATGCCTAAACTATGTGAATTAGGATGTCGGTTTAGACCTGGTAAGTGACATAACATACTTAATATTTACACAACATAATTAATATAAAAAACACCCAAAAGACAAAAAACTGGAATACTGAGGCGTTAAAGTACTCCTCCCCATTGCTGTCATTTAGAAATGTGCCCAGAAGACTGGCAGCATTGCCACATTGGATGGCATTGCTTATTCTTTAGCCAAAGAATAAGCCAGCCCTCTAGTCAAGCTAAGTGTCGACCAGTCGGCGAGAAGTCTCCTTGTATAGGCTGCGTGCACACAGGCCCCATGAACTGACACTAATCTTTTGATTAAACCACAATAAGAAAACACTTTAAAAAAATATCATTAACTTTGATGTATGCTTGAAGTATTAATTTTTTATTTTATTATCTAATTTAATGTGTATGTGATACAATCGAAGCAGTTTACAATACAATGTAAAAAAAAAATATTTTAATGTTAAGTCAATATGCATTTAATTACTTAGTATACATATTTTAACTTTACAGGTATTCCACACCATAGGTTTCCAAGTATAACTAAAAATCTGGACTATTTCAAGGAGTGGGTTCAAATAGTTGGAGGGAAATTGGAAAATGAATCTGACTATTTACACTTTAAGGATAAGGTGATTTGTGATATTCATTTTACTGCTAATGTAAAAGTGCGGAACAGACGTTTGAGCAGGATTGCTGTTCCTACCCTAAATCTTAATGGTAAGAGTTAAAATTTTGTTTTTTGTTGTAATACTGTTGTTATTTGTGCTATATGGGTCATTATAAGTTAAGAGGTACTTTCCATGGCCAGGACAAAAAAATCCTTTTTTTATATACTTACTTCATAATTAACTTATTTATTAGTTAAAACTAAATGTTTTCTTAATGCTCACTTAAATTTATTACAGAAATGTATGTAGTTTAGTCACAATAAGTTCTAATTTAAGAAAAAAGTCTCTCCCCTGGTCTGTCCCCAAACCGACTTTATTTGTAAACGAGTTATTATGAATGTATTAAAGTTCAATAATTACTTTATCATCGTTAATTTTATACAGAACAATAACTTAGTCACAGTGTCTTATAAGTAAAATTACTTATATTCCAATTTTTCATAAATAATATCAACGCCGAAATTTGTCCTCCGTGTTTCGTGTCTCGTCCCCTGGCTTTTTGTTTTCTTTTAAAAATTAGTTTTGTTTTGCTAGTGTGTGGAAGTTGTGACTTTGAATGCATAGGATGTAACGTGAAGCTAGCAGCAAGCAGTGCATAAGCACTCTACGCAGTCTTTTTAACGGCCATTTCAGTCACGCCGCTCTCTGGGTGTAGAAAAGTTGAGTGAATGCAGTCTTTCCTCTGGTAAGTTTTATTTAGCAATTATTTGTTAAAATACTAATATAGAATTAAATATTCACTATGAATAGTGCATACATTATTACCTTTGATTGTGAATTGCGTACGAGAAACACTTTCACGGCTATTTTAGATATCAATCGAAAATGTATCTCCCCTGGCGTATTTCCCCTGGCTATTTTGATGGCAGGGGAGATTCTTAATATCCAGGGGGATACATTTGTATGCGTTTTCATGAATACTTTTACATTTTTCTCTAAGCCTTTACTTGGCATTATGTATTTCTTATCATTATAATTGAATATGACTTTTTTACAGAAAAAATGGCACCTAGAAAAGATACAAAAGCAGACATATTTGAAAAAGCAGCAAAATCTACTGAAGGTATAAACACTTTTTCATGCACACTAAAGATTCACTACGTTACCGGTTGCTTATGTTTACCTAATTACCTGACATTGAAAAGTTTGAGGTGCTTCTGTTAGTCAGAGCTACGAGTATATCGTCATTTTCAATTGGGTACTTTGGATTATCCACAAACACATTGTAAATTTCGTCTACGTTTTGATGATATATACGGAGCTAGCGATTCAGAGGATGAACCACTAATCAATTTCACATCTCAAGAACACAGGAAGAAGCCTACAGCATTCTGTACCTACCAACCAGTATTAAAACCAAATTGCACAAAGACGATTCAAAGCCCTTTAGATCTGGAAAGAAAACATTCTGCAAGGGGACTTTGTGCTGGTTAAACTTCAAGATACAAAAACAGAATATCGTTAAGTTGCAATGTGACAGGTGTTGAAAAAGATGATGAACTTCAAGTTATATTTTGTAAGATCTGTGATGATACTAAAAAAAAGTTAAGAATTTATGATGATGATGAAAAAAATATTTTTTTCATCACCTGTTTTGAAAAAACTACCCTTCCCTAAATTAAAAATGAGAGGGCAGCGTATTTTTTATGCTTTTAATGAATTTATTGATGTGATTGTCTTTGAACGTGGGTTTTAAAAAAATATTTTTTTTAGTTACCTTTTAATTTAAAGGTTTTTAGAGTTTAAGTTCAAGAACAATTAAATACTGTGACTCAGAGACCTTTATGTTTATTTTTATTTCATTATTGACTATAAATAGAAAAGTTATAGATGTTTTTGTTTTGATGGAAAAGAAAAGTAAGAACCTTTTGATGTTCTGTACCTAGCGCTTAAGAAACATTTGATTTTATAAACGCAGACTGCTAAGAAATGACAAATCTGATTATAAATGATTCATTATTAAAATTAAAATAAATAAATAAAATTGATTCTTTAAAATAACCCTGTTTTTCATATGTCTGTCTCTCTTCCCTGTCCATAAAGTATTCTCCCCTGTGCATTTTGTCTCTACCCTGTACTGAGTATTTACCCTGGTCGCTTATAAATCGAGAAAAAACGAATAAATTGACTGGCCACTTTGTAAATGTTTTCAACTTACAAGTTTCCATAAAAAAATCAATATAATTGTGTAAATATATAAAAAAAATGCCATGCCGTCACTTCATACAACGTGTTACCTCTTAACTTAGAATGACCCATATATTTAACTAACTGACGCCAAGCGGTTTCACCCGCATAGGTCCTGTTCCCCTAAGAATACATTGATAAAAAGTAACCTATGTGTTAATCACTCCAGCAGTTTAGACGTGAAGAAGTAACAAACATACACACTCACAAACTTTCGCCTTTATAATATTAGTGTAATTCTTGATAAATATATTAATTACTAGCTGTGCCCGCGACTTCGTCCGCATGGAATAGTGACTTTTCGGGCAACAATTTGAATTACATGTACCGTCGTTTGGGTAGCTAAAAATTCACTTAACAGTAATTCTTCTCCGTATACGATATTTAATTTTGACGTAGGTATGGCCATCGAGGATGAAAGCATACAGGCTCCTAGGATTGCTAACCCGTGACAGAGCGCCATACAACTGATCGTGCGAGAAACAACTGAAACTTAGATTCGATCTACACCCACAACTTTCAGCGTCTGACCTTGGGCTTTATTAATGGTCATCGCAAAACATAGGCTGACTGGAAACTGGACTCGTTTATAACTAAATGGAAAATTGAGTTATTTAGTAAACACGTACTTAACGTACGTAACACGCTTAAGTAAGGAACGTTCCTAATACTCATACCCCGACGTTACGTAAAATTTCATGGCTCAACGATAGGAAAGTGTTATTTTTAACTTTTTAAATGTTTTACTTTTTTGCGATAGGGGTTTTTTAAATTTTTTATTTAGCTTTTATTTTATAATTTTCAAACGCATTAATTTTGTTTTATAGAGTTTACAGTTATGAGAATTTTTCAGTGCATTGTATGTAGAGTCAAATGCTGGTTAAAACAAATCCAAACACGATATATCTGCTATTATTTTGTCAAGAGTCTACCTACTGGTGTGCTGGATAGCCTAGCTGCAGCATCAGCTCATCCTGTTGCCATCAGTGCATTGTGTGCAGAATCAAATGCTGGTTAAAATGAATCCAAACACGACATATTTGCTATTATTTTGTCAAGAGCCTACCTAATGGTGTGCTGGATAGCCTGGCTGCAGCATCAGCTCACCCTGTTGCCATCAGTGCATTGTGTGCAGACTCAAATGCTGGTTAAAATGAATCCAAACACGACATATCTGCTATTATTGTCATCCTGGCTGCATCAGACCAAATATGCCATAATCTTGCTTGTTAATATAACATACTTGGGTGTTTGAAATTTTAAGCCACACATATGTTTGTAAGTAAAGTTAATACCCACAGACGTCTAAAATAGCCACGGTACCTAACACAAAAGATCTGATAACCTTGAAACGGCTAAACCGAGTTTGATGAATCATGTCTAATAACCATTGCAAGAAACCCTGCTTTCAAATAAAAAAAACCGCACATAAATCGGTTCACCCGTTTAGGCGCTACGGTCCCACAGACAGACAGATAGACACACACACATAGCGGTTAAACTTATAACACCCCTTTTTATTTTGCGTCGGGGGTTAAAAAATTTAAAGAAAATTAAGAAAAATCTTTTTTGCAATAAAAAAAACCGACTTAAAAAAAACACTAACCGGTGTAAAAAAGTTTTATTTTTTGCAAAAAAGATTTTTATTTTTCCATTTTTAGTTGTTCCCATACAAATAATTGCCATGAATTTATTTTTATATTGTTATTTGTTAACAATACATGTCATGGTAATAGGGTTATCCACTTATCCCTAATAAATGAAAATTAACATACCTAAAAAAACATACCGTCGAATTGAGAACCTCCTCCTTTTTTTGAAGTCGGTTAAAAGAACCCAACCTACAAACCCTAAAATTTAAATAAATGAAATATGCAAACAGTATTCAAGTGAATCGCAATAATCGCGAGGCGTGTAGGTGCTCTGATAGAATACCTTAGCAAATGTTCGCCGTGATTCTTTAAATTGACATAACTTTTTTATTTATGAACCGATTAACATGAAATAAACACTAAATGTTAAGTGAAGCTTACTACAATATATTAGTGAAAACCGCATTTAAATCGAATAAGCCGTTTCTGATATTAGCGTGCACAAACATACCGACAAACAGACAAACAGACAAAAAAAAAAATAATTCAATTTCGGGTTCGGCATCGATATAATAACAACCCCTGCTACTTTTTTTTATTTATTTCCATTGTACAGACACCACTTTTCTACAATTTTATTATATGTATAGATTATTAATAACATGTTAGAAAATTGAAGGCATTTTCAACTTGATTTCGCAAACCATTGGTCTAATCTAAACTATGCTTTGGTATGAATATCAAAATAATATTCAGTCAATCAGGTAGATAATAAAAAATAATATAGAAGTATAATTTGGCTTTTTCAAATTGAGATCACAAAAAATAACAAACAGGTATTCTGTTTTTTTTAATTGATGGAAAACTACTTAGATTAGGTGCATTAAAACTAAAGAGGGAGGGCTTGTGACGTCATAATTCAGTATAAACTGTACGAAATTGTAACTTCATGCGACATTTTGACTCGATGTATCACTGTTAATTTTATATTATGTGAAAAAAGAAAAATAATGTAATATGTAGGTATTATATGTATTCATAATTATAAAATAATAGATGAGGGAGTAAAAACTAAAATTAAGTCAACTAGCCTGCTGCCTTAGTAAATTATTTGGTAATTTAAAATTGTATTAGCTGTTCCTCAAACAATTTTATTTTATATTTCAGGTTCTATGGACTATAAACCCTCACCAGAGGTGTCTGACAAGTCAGAACCAATTTTAGATCCTCTTTCTACATCAAATAAATCCCAAACAGGTATAGCATCAATTTATGCAACTCTCTTGTGTTTTTGTTGTGCATTGCTAATCTAACAAAATTGTTATTATAAGTAAGTTAGTTATTTGTCTCTATGTCAGAACCTATCTTTATATTATTCATAGAAATACTATTTGCTTGGGCAAACTTTGTTCTGTTTTGATACAAACACTGGCATGAGAATTTTATATTTTAGATTGTTTTTTGTATAATGTTACTATTATTTTTCCATTTTCAGATTTGTCTAACCATGTGACTTCAATAAAAGTCATTCAGTCAGAATCTATTTTGGATATGCCATCGGAATTCGACGAATCGAATCTAACTGGTATATATCTTCTTTATTTATATAATTTCTTGAAATAGTTCTATTTTTGCAGTTTTAGTTTAAACCACAAAGTTATTCAGTTGTTCTATGTTAGTTAGACCATTTGGTGGCGGCCCGACTTACGAACAGTAAGTCGTGGGTTCGAACCCAGGCAGGCGCATTACTTTGTGTAATTTATTTCATTACCACTGCTATCAAAAACGGTGAAGGAAAACATCGTGAGGAAACCTAACAAAAAACTATGTTTGTATTCTTGGTGTTATTTATTTTTGTATCATTCTACGTATAATAATACCTACTGAACACAATGTAGGCATACATACATACATACATACATACATACATACATACATACATAAACTCACGCCTTTTTCCCATGGGGGTAGGCAGAAACTACAGAGCGCCATATGCTACGATTCTTACATACTTCTTTTGCTTCGTTTACATTCATACATGTTGTCATACACACACGCCGGTTGCGAGTACTACGCACCTGACCTTTCTGAAGAACATCACCAATAAGGTCTATGTATGTCCTTCTTGGGCGTCCCCTCCCGGCGTTCCCACTTACATCTGCCTTGTAAATACCTTTCGTTAGTCGCCTTTCATTCATCCTTTCAACGTGACCAAACCATCTAAGCATACTCTTTTCAATTTTTGTTACTACATCTTCTTTTAAACCACAACGTTGCTTTATATCATCATTCCTCAATCTGTCATTAATTGTTACACCACACATACTTCGCAAGGAACGCATTTCTACAGCATTTATTCTACTTTCATGTCTCTTTTGCCACACCCAACATTCACTTCCATACGTTAGTGTAGGCACCAGCACACCATTGTGAACAGCCAGTCGTGCCTTTTCGGACATAGACTGGCTGGTCACAACGCCATGTATAGCGCCATTCACTTTATTTCCTGCATTCACTCTCCTTTCCACATCCGCCTCAATCTTTCCATCCCTTGTAAACAGACTTCCCAGATATACAAAGTCATTCACTTGTTCTACACTCATATCGTTTATTTTCACATTGCACAACGACACGTTTTCGTCTCTTTCAAACACCATGACTTTCGTCTTATTCACATTGATGTTCATCCCTTTCATCTTATATGCTTCATTCATCTTGGTCACCATGTCTTGCAACTGTTCCGCTGACGATGCAAGAAGAACTTGATCGTCTGCGTAGAGGAGGCATTTGACAGGCAACTCATTCATCCTCAATCCACACTCACTCTCTTTTAAATCTGTCAGACAACTATCCATGTATAAGTTGAACAGCCAAGGTGACGCTACACAGCCCTGTCTAACTCCCCTAGAGATGTTAAACCAGTCTGTGTATGCCCCGTTTATCCTGACACAGGCACTGGAATCCCTATATAAAGATTTCAGTGCCCGTACCAAGCACCAGTCCACACCATACATGGATAGTGTCGACCACAGCTCATCCCTCCACACACTATCATAGGCCTTCTCCAAGTCAACGAAAGCACAGTAAACTTTCTTGTGCTTAGCCAGATATTTTTCGGCTATGCACCTCAAGGAGAAGATCTGATCCATACATCCCATTCCCTCTCTAAACCCTGCCTGCACGTCCCATAATTTCTCGTCTGTCAGTCTGATCACTCTTTTAATCAAAACCTTTGCATACAGTTTACCAACTACGCTTAAAAGGCTAATGCCGCGGTAGTTTTTACACTCCTGCTGTGAGCCTTTTCCTTTATACAGTGGTACGATTACAGCCTTGCACCAGTCATCTGGGACTCGACCATATCTCCAACACATATTAAAGATCCGGCACAACAGGCTTGCTACTACCCCGTCACCGCCCTTCAGCATTTCAGCGGACAATCTATCATACCCTGCAGCTTTTCCAACTTTCATTTCTCTTAATGATCTTACGATCTCATCCATTCCTATTTCATTCTCTTCATCTACATCCGGGTTTGGGTTTTCACCACTCTCCTCTGCCCAGTTACCCACTCCTTGCACACTATCCTGAAAACTAAATAAACTTTCAAAATATCCTTTCCAGCGTTCCAAGACATCACATTCTTCGCTTATCAAACAACCATCCTCTGCTCTTATAACATTCATACTCGAAGTCTTTGTCACTCCACGAGCCAATCTTACCTGTTTCCAAAACATCTTAACATTGGCCCTGAAGTTATCCGAGAACTTCCTGTTATACTCTTCATCTTTTTCATCCTTCTTCTTTTTTACCACTTCTTTCACTCTCGCTTTCATTTCGGTGTAACTTTTCTTCACTCTCTCTAAATCATCTATTCTATTTACATTTGTTGCCAGATTCACTCTATTTTGGGCCTTACAGGCTAGCACGTTAAGCCAGGCCTCTTTCTTCTTTCTCACAACCTCTTTAACTTCACCATCTACCCAAGAATCATTCGTTTTACTACCACATTTCCTTCGTGCTAGGCCACATACTTTTGTAGCCGCTTGCACCATACTATCTTTCATTATATCCCATACTTCTTCTAAACTATAATCATTCATCTCATCAAATAATTTATCCGTCTCTTCTTTTACTTCCCTCTTATATTCCTCTTTTACTTTGACTTCTTGCAGTCTTTCTACTTTTATCCTTTCTAGAGCAGTCACAGGTACTCGAACTCGATGGCGCCAATGCTTGAATAAACCATGCACCCGACACATTACCAGATGATGATCAGTACCTACGTTAGCTCCCCGAACAATGTAGGCATTTTTTTAAATTCCAGGTATGTCAGATGAAGAAACTTCAACACAAGTCATTCAGTCAGAACTTATTTTAGATCTTCCAAGTACAACAAACAAATTCCACATGGGTAAATTATCCTTATCAATATTTTTTTCATTTGAGCATTGTTAAACAAATATATAAATCACAATGATGTTTTTTTATCATTTCTAGTTACGTCCGATCGAGAAGCCTCTAAAGAATTTCCTTCTCCTATATTCAAGGACACCTCTAAATGTAAGTATATACCTATAATTATATTCTTCATAGGAGCTTGTGGCTAAATTATAACAGCCGCATGGGTCGATCGAAGGTTAAGCTACGCTTGACGAGGTCGGTCCGTGGATGGGTGACCATTTATTACATACCAAGACTCCTCCGTGCCTCGGAAAGCACGTTAAGCCGTTGGTCCCGGCTGTCATTTGTAGATCTTTGACAGTCGTTACTTGTAGTCAGAAGCCCGAAAGTCTGACAACCAGTTTAACCAAGGGGTATCATGTTACCCAGTTACTGGGTTGTGGAGGTCAGACAGGCAGTCGCTCCATGTAAAACACTGGTATTCAGCTGCATCCGGTTAAACTGGAAGCCGACCCCAACATAGTTGGGAAAAGGCTAGGCAGATGATGATATATTCTTCATAAAATCATGTACTCAACCTGTTGGCGACTGGCTGGAGCTTTGTTTTAAACCTTTTTTAATTATTTGTTTTTCTATGGTTTGTTCTTTTATAATTTTAAAATGTGACTTTTACTTTGTCTTGTGTCTGTCAACGTAGTAGATTTGGTTTACATAGTTTTACTTAAATTATTAAAGCTACTTAATAATCGCCATCGTTTTCGTTTAATACCTATCGTCAGTCATACAGTCCACACGCTCACCAACACAACCCCTTCCCTGTTTTACCATGTTTTTAACATAATCTCCCAATAAATTGAAACTTGTATTCTGAGCAATGTAAATATGTAACTGACATGTTGGTCTTGGCCTGTCATTTTGTGTTGTGCAAGTAAAATTTCACCTTAATTATGATGGTTGACAATACCTACTATGCAAAGTTAATTTATAGTTCTTGCAGTTGCAGGTATATTCATAATTGTATGTTTGAGCGTATTCGCTGAGCAACAATGTTTCGGATACATAGTTTCTAAAACATCACATAGACACATCAGGCGTCCACACTCATATGCATCTGTTCCAAAACTGATTTTTATTGCAGCTCCTTAAAAAATATATTTTGTGTTTCTGAAACAAAATGATCTGTTTCAGAAACACGTGTATTTTCTTTCTGAACAGTGTTTATAAACAATTTCTGCTTAGTGAATACGTGTGTGAATGCATGCTGCTATCTAAACTATGTAGTTTGAGGACCCTTGAATGGCCAAAATTCGTCTCCAATCCTTATGTATCTAATTAAAGATAACTGTTTCCGTTACAAACTACCAAATCAGATAGAGACAGGCAAAAGTAGTATTTAGCAAAACATGTTTTATTTCATTGACTTCTGTTTACGTAATTTAATATTAATATATCCTGTGGTTTATATTTCAGCTAAGGGCCCTGATCGGGATAGTGTAATTTGTTTAAAGGAACACAATTACTTTGCAAATGAAAAAGCAGATACTGTAAAAGTTAAAGGTGAGTTAAGTTTTTATGTCTGTGTATCCAAACCAAATGCGTTTCATAATAAAATATAGCATTTGATTTTTGTTGCCATATATGTATACATACATAAACTCACGCCTTTTCGCGATGCGGATAGGCAGAAACTACAGAGCACTATCTGCTACGATTCTTACATACTTCTTTTGCTTCGTTTACATACATACATGTTGTCATACACACACGACGGTGGCGAGTAGGTACCACGCAACTGGCCTTTCTGAAGAACCTTGTTGTTTGTTACTGGCACTGTTATATCTCATGCCAGTAGCAGATGCGGTCAGCAGAAACTATCAACATTGTTACTTTCACGTTTCAAAAATATGAGAATTATTCATAAAGTTAACAAGTCTGTTCGGATTTTACATAAATATGAATGGTAATATCAGTCTATAAGCACATAATTATGGAATAGCGCATTACAGGGCAAATGCCTCTTCTCATATAGTAATAGTACCTAGGTAATAGCCCAATGGCTAAGGCGTCATACTGGCAATTGAGAGGTCGTGAGTTCGATCCCCACCCATTGCACTATAGACGTGAACCCATTCCAGACACAACCATATATAATTTAGTTAAAGGGGTTAACAAGAAAACTAGTAAAGTGCAACCCACATTGCTAGGAAGCTTTAAACAAAAGATAAATCAAATCAAATCATTTATTAGTGGTACATGGGTTAAGTACAAATGTTCTTTACATTTACTTCACAATTATCCATAAAATATGATTAAAAAATTCTAATTATTTACCTAATACAACAATTAACAACAACAACAACTTAACATGAAGCGAAAAAACATTTTAAAAAATCTAGTCTCTTAAAAAACCAGCAATAGACTGAACAAACGATGTTCTATCAGTAATTCAAACAGTTTATTCTTAAAGACATGAATATTGCTACACTGTTTTAAGTCATTAGGAATCTTATTAAAAATATTTGTAGTCTTAGAAAACACACTTTTCCCAAAGAGGACAGATTAATAGTGATTGGTAAGGTTATTATACAAGTGACTTCTAGTTCGCAATTTAAGCTCTAATGTAAATAGTGATGTCTAATAAACAAAGCCATTTCAAAAATATATTACCATGGCATGGTCAGAATTTTGTTTTTTTTTTTTAATATTCCTTGCAGCTGTCAGTTCTTTTGAGACCACACATCGCTCGCACATATTATTTTTGACATTTAAAAACTTTATCCCAGTTGGTAGTTTCCCCAGAATATTATTGAATATCTGAGTCTTAAGCAATATTACAGTGATAAGCTACGAGTAATGTGTTAAGATTGACCTTTTTAGATAGATACAAGCATTAATCACTACACTTGCTCATAGTAAAATGGTTTCCTGACAACAAACATTAATCGGGACAATCGTCTTTTGATAATTATGATTAGAAAATCTAAAATCTAGTTTCTAAAATTAATTTACTATAATTCATAAATTGTTATTTTTGATATCAGAAGCAAACACAAACAAAGTAATTAAAATAATACTTAACTTAAAATTAAAATACCAATTTAAAAACGATTGTGCTCATTATGACGTTTATGTAGGGGTCAAAAAGAGAAGATAGGTAATAATTTCCGTGTGTTTATGTTTCGGTTTATTAAACAGATTAACGATAATGCCCTTTGTTAACATTCCAGGTCTATCATGCAAACAACTCATAACACCTATTCATTCAACTATAATGGTGAATCAGTTAATATCTACAAGAAAAAAGGTGAAGCAATTGCAATGTGAAGTCAGAAGATTACGCAAGAGGAACGCAACCATTAGGACCAAGCTGGTCACTGCTAAAAAAAACAGCAAACATAATTGTTTGCAAAGAATCACGCAGAATATGACTGCAGCTGCGAAAGTTTTTACTGAAATGCAGTTTACTGAAACGCAAAAAAAGAACTCGGGACGAAGATTTACCTCTGAAGGACAACAATTGTGTACATCAATTTACAGAAGTAGTCCGCGTTGTTACAAACTCCTCTCGCAAATTTTTACGTTACCTTGCGCCAAAACTGTAAAAAGGTTTATAAGACAACAAATCGAAACTTCACCAGAACTGAATATTACAAACTTATCTGAATTAGGGTGCAACCAAATATATTTTGAGGCGACGTCAATCGAGTGCGATTCGGTTGCACCCATGGAACTTATATCCAACCTGGAATGTGCACAAGCTGCCGATGTACCGCCCGAGCAAGAAAGCTGCGCGAATGCCCTCTGTCCCTTTCATTAGGGTGACCAAACAATATGATGTAAACTCCTTTTACAATACAATGCATTAGACAAAAGAAGCTCGTAGAAGCAGGAATGCAGACCATTTTATTTTAAAGATAAGTGAAAACAATTTTAATTATAATTGTTTTGTTTTAAATTTAGAATAAAGAAAATTGAAACGAAGACGTTCCATTGTAAATGTAGTATATAAATAATATATCAGAATGAAAATAAGTGTTTTTTTAAAAGAAATGACAATATTATATTTTCTACCATTCCTAATAGGTTCGGGAATAACCCTCCTGGCAACACTTTAGAAAGGGACACAGGGTCTTTAAGCGCTTTCTCTCTCGGAGCGGATTTCTCTTTGACCAAGTGATTGTCTGTAATAGAACTCAGCGTCATATACATAAGGTTTATTTTATATTGGTGTAAAATTGACTACGCACATTCCAGGTTGGATAAAAGTTCCTTGGTTGCACCCTGAAGGAATCTCCGCTGCACAATTTGACAAGATGTCGATTTCGCCGAAAATTCTCTATGAAAACAAGTAATAAGATTTGCTTTTCGCCCAACAATTTCTGACTAGTGGCGTTCTAGGTATCTACTTATTTGTTCACTACTTTTAGTACTTAAGTTCAGAGGGGGACTTAATACTATTTCTACCCGACAACCTTTGGTTGATGCAAAGACAAGCTGTGGTGGCTACGTAATTCACAAAAATAAAATAAATAAAAAAAGTAGAGAACTATTTAATGATGAGTAAAGGCCCACTCAAGAAGGGCAATGTGCGGCAAAAATTGTTGCGTGCCAAATATAAGTACTTCACAATTTATTTTAGATGTGGTCTTATTAATTTAATATAACCTAATGTTTGCTTGTATTCTCTGTCATTATGGTTTCTCTAGTTGTTTAAGGTAAATTGTTCAAATATCACATGTTAAACCTATTCTAGCGACTTGAAAATTTTGATCTCGATGTCCGGTCTATACTAAGCGTTTCAAATGAGTGACGTCATAGCTGTCAATTCGAATAAATTGGGTAAGATCAGCAAAACAAGATTTTCTTAATATAATTTATTTACAAATTACGATCGAATAATTTTCTAAATAAATTGTACTCTCAAAGTATTTGTTTGCATTGGAGATAATCTCTCGAGCCCTCCCATGCAAAACAGCACCTCGTTGACACATTTTCGAGCAGTCAGGGAGATGAAAACAATAAATATCAACAACAACAGCAAACAACCAAAGCCTAATTAATTTAAGACGTTTTTTTCATTTTTAATAACTTCGACTCGGTAAAACAAAAAAAAAAGAAAATAATTGATACGCGATTAAGGTTTCGTTGCAGGCCGTTGTTTGTAACAATGTGTATTTCTTTAGATTTTCTGTTTTTTCTTTTTTTTTTCTACAATTTTTTTTTATGCACTGTTGTTATTTCAGTGAAAATATCGGTATTTATTCAAATATCATAATCGGTTTACAATAAAATTAAAAGTGTTTATCGACTTTTCTCACTGACTATACGTAAGTTTTAAATACTGGGGCTCAAACCTTTTTAGATGGAAACAGCATAAAAAAACATTCATGGCAGACTGTATCTTTTGAGACATTGACAACAGACTTTTCAATTGTCATTTTTGTAGGTACAATCCACACAAAACTTATTCTGTTAATAACATGAATCATTATTTGTATTTGTTTACTGTTGCTTTTGTTTAATTATTTGTAAACAATTTACAAATCATGGCGTCTACTCCGCGAATGGGAAAAAATAAGAAAGAACTGGTAAGTTTTATATTGATGTTTTATTCAAGTCTAGCGCCACTAGACAATCTACTGTAAACACGTTTAAAGTTTTTGTAAGACATAGTTGAAAATACATCTGTAGTCATACTCAAGTACCTACCACTGCCCCAAATTTATAGCGTCTTTGTAGGAAATTTATAGTCAAATCCTTCGTGCGTGAAGCTGGTCCACCTAAAATACAATACAATCATGCCTGTTGTGTTATCTCCAAAAAACTTTGTTATTTTAGGATCCCGAAGTGATAATGCGCCGTAAGTTTCGCGCCAAATGCCGGTTTCGAGCACTTGGACGCATGGTTATGGCTAACGCGTACTGGATGATAGAAGCAGCTGAGCAGTACGAGGGTGTTGAAGACGTCAAGAGGCGCGTCGCTCAGGCTGTGCGCGGGAAGGCGAAGAAGAAACGCCTGTTGACCATCACTGTTAGATAATACTTATATTGATAAATTCTGAATATTTAATATAACAATTTTCACAAAGGCGTAAAATTGTCTAAGTATACTAATCTTTCAAAGAGGAAAGATTTGATTGTTTGTGTTTGGATAGAATAGGCTCAGAAACAAAGAGATTTATTATACTATAGAGCGGGCATGTCAATGGAAAATCAAAGGAAATGTCATAGAATAACTTTGATCCTATGTCTCGGTAACGCCATCTAGAATAATAATATGAATATTGGAGCGGCAGCGGAGCGTACTAAAAAAACTCATAGACTTGTGTCCCTTTGATGAAAATTTTGTTTGGCCCGTTTATAGTAAGTATTGAATGTCTTTGCTCAGAAACAACTGTACCGATTTGACGGTTGGAAAATTATTTCACGGTTGGGAAGCTACACTATATTCCCGGGTGACATAGGCTACTTTTTGTCCCGGTATTCCCTCGGGAATGGGAACAACGCGGGTGACGTCATCGTGCGGAAACCGGCATGCCTCAGAGTTATTTCTCGAGGGCATGTGATGCCAAGTCAGAAGCCCATGGGTGGCCTTAAAATTCTAACACCAGGGTACCGGGTAGGGTAAAGTGACTACCGTTAGTCACTTTACCGATACGATGAGAAGACCGCGTGACGTTTGCTAGTATAGGCAATGATATTATAAGTAAAAAGGTGTAGATAGGTTATACGCGCTCAGCAAGTGAGACGTTGAAATGTGGCTAACTAGCCACATCATCATCACCGCAGTGTGGCGTCGCGCCCCAACGGACGTGTGCGTGCGTTTGTGTACCGTTTTTGAAGATCGAATGTTGTTTAAGTAACCTATCTACACCTTTTTACTTATAATAGGTACCTATCATTGAGTATAAGTATAACCTTAGGGGATCTGAAATAACGTTGTCCTGCCCGATCACAGTGTCACCCACTTTAAATTTGCCGTGTGTCTTTCATATGTTTTTTTTTATTAAATTCGGTCCAGTTTGAGTTTAATATGTAGGTACGCACTACGCACGTGTAAGTTTAGGTTACATTTTAGTTGTTTCTTCGATTAGGTTGGTAACTACTTGAAAAGCGAATTCATTTCAGGATAAAGCACTGCTGAATAAGCCCAATTCAGAAAGGACTGACCAAGAGAAAAAGTATATTTTCCGTATCATTGGCGGACTTAAATGTTTCAAGAGATATCCTAATGTAAGAAATATCAGAATATTTTTTTATGTTAGTACCTTATGATGTTGACTTATTGAAATATTTAAAACATTGTCTTATTTGTTCATAACCGCTTTTAACAGACGTTGAACAGCACTTGTGTATTAAAAAAATGTTTCTCAAATAGGTTGATTTAAAGAAATAAAAAAAATATTCCTCAGCATGTGAAAAAGAAGTTGGCAGCGGTAACGTACTTCAAATACTACCGCCCAAACAGCGTGATAGTACGTCAGCACCACGAGGCGCATGCGCTGTACTTCATAGTGACGGGTGAAGTCATCGTCAGCCAGATGATCTTTGACGAGCTGTTGCAGCAGTACGTGTCTGTGGACATTGGCCTCATGCACTCTGGAGATATGTTTGGCGAAGTGTCATTGTTACACAACATTCCTAGGACTGCAACTTGCACTACGATTGGTTAGCCATTTTTTATTGCCCCACTAGAAATTTCTCCTGTGTGGTTTACAAATATTAAAGTTACATACACAAACAACCAGACAATGTGGATCTGGGCCTCAAAAAGGTTGTGGTCACGTCCCACTGCCATTCAAAAATTCGTCAAGCGCGAGTCGTACTAAGTAATTCCCTACCAGCACCAGCACGCGAAGAAAATCTGAGTGAGCGAAGCGAGCTTGAAAATATTTAGCGTTACACCTCAGGCACATCAAGCAGGTCTGGAGAAGGCGCCTAGGTGACGGTCCTGATTGCCTACTCTAAATTAGACATTTTGGAGCGTCGCCCAAGGGCTCCTTCTCCAAGCCAAAGCAGGCAGGTAATTGAGCATTATGGGGCAATAATACTCAGGTGCTATAATATTATTATTCAGACGTCTAAACAGAAAATCTATGGTGACTCATGACTAATGTAGCGCTTTTTATAACTAATAGATATAAACATTGACCTTTCGCCCTCCATTAGGGTTATGGGCATGCACACAGTGCCCACAACGGTAGATCAACGCATGCTTCATTCGGCCTTTCAAAAAAACCTACTGAATATAAGTACAGTCGAGTTCATTAATATATTGGCACTGTCAAGGATTCAAAATATAGTGAGCGTTGGAAAGCTCAATAAATTCTATAGAACCTATAGATCAAAAATATGTTCTCATGTGAACGGTGCAATAATATATGCTGTGCATTGTGCAATAATATGTGATCATGAACAGTTCAATAATATGTGTACATGAACGGTTCAATAATATATGCTATGCATCAGGCAATAATATGTGATCACCCTTTTCAAAAATATAGTATTGGCTTTTATAATATCTGAGCAGGGTAAGCTTCTTAATTATCTCTACATGCATGGGAAAGTCAATTATTTGCTCGAACAAATAAGATCTAGTTTACATTGTTACAGAAATGACAGTAGATTCCATTGTTTTCATCGCGTTTGCGTTTGTTTTTAAAATGAGTGTCTTTCAATACCGTATGTTTTTCGTACAGCATGGCCATTTCATGTGTGCATACATAATTGTGAATCCTACAATGTTCAGATAATGTGATCTTAATGTTACTCATATAATAATGTGCTTTTGGCTGTATACATGTTACTTAGCAAAACCAGTCACATATAAATGAATCTAAATCTTGACTATAATTTAATGATGCTTATAGTTGTCACAATATTATGTTTTTTTTTACGGTCATATATTTTTGAAGCCTGAAAGTGCCAATATATTAATGAACTCGACTGTACCTACACACAAAAAATCATACAAATCGATCAAGCCGTTCCGGAGGATTTTGGTACCTAACAAACACTATGACACAAGAAATTTTACATGTTAGAGATATACCTACATACCTACCTACTTTTAAAGATGACAATAAATAGATCCAAAATAGTATCTAATAACTTTTAGGTACAACGGTGCTCTAATGTTCTCTTTAAACCTTTTGTGTCAGATAAGAGTTAGAATAACAACATAATATACATATGTATAACCTAACCTAACTTGCCATACCTATTATATAGCTAACCTAACTACTTTCCTAACCTAACTACCTTACTGAAATGCATTGATTTTGAAAAACTAAAAATACCTAATATTAAACTGAACTACTGCGCTGCGTGTCTCTGTGTTACATACAATCTTAGAGTAGGTAAGTAGTGACCGTCAAGATGGAGGGACCAAGTCTCGGATTTCTGTCTTACATATATAAAAATTTAATACCATAAATCTCCCTCCATCACGTCAAGATGGAGGGACCAACATTTTGTTGATGTAATTCTGCAAATATAGAGGTAGCAATTTTTTTAGCAAAGGTAACAAATAGTAGATTTATGGTAGGTATTAAATTTTTATATATGTAAGACAGAAATCCGAGACTTGGTCCCTCCATCTTGACGGTCACGGTAAGTAAGTATAGTAGTATTTTAAGTAGGTAGTAGGTAGGTAGTAGTCGGAGGTTATAAATTTTGTAATATAACTCAATTGGGATGACATCCATACATAAAGTACCTACTACTTAGACTTGCCTATTGATCTATAGTGACTACTGTAGTTAAATAAACGTTTCGTCCTTAAGGTTTAAATGTGTATTCATGACCTATCGATTTTAAATCCTTTGTATGAAGGAACCTCGAAACGGGTTCGAAGTATTGCTATCGAACAAACTGTGTAACTTGGTAACAAGCAGTAACATTTTTGACGTTAGGTACCTTCCACATTCACCACACCTCACCTGTGTTGTGAGTGAGACGGGTCGTCCAAGTAATTGCATATTGTGTCTAGGTCACTGCGAACTGCTAGCATTGATGAAGGAAGACTTTAAAAATGTTCTTCAAGCATCTGTGCAGAAGCAATGGGAGGAAGTACGACGGGCAATGTCTGCATTCACCTACTTCGATGCTCTCGACGAGGTAAATTACTCCTACCACTGCTTTTCTCTGCATCACTTAAAGGTTGACTGGTAGAGAACGGCCTTTGCATTAAGTCCGACTCTGTACATTAGCGTGCTTGCAATGAAGTATTCAATATATTAATAAATTAAGATATCATTATAATTTAGTAACGTTTCGCAAGCGACGTCGCCGCTCCGTCCGCGTGGATTTCGAACTTTTACACCCCTCTTAATATTGAAAATAAACTATAAGACAATCACAAATAATGTAGCTTTTTATTAAAGAATTTTCAAAATCTGTTCAGCAGATCCAGAGATTACCCCCAATACTGTCACAAACTTTACCTCTTTATAATATTAGTAGGTACTTATAGATTTCAATAATTATTTTACTGGGTTATAATTTTATTCAGTAGGTATTTCTGTCTTCTACAGGTGGCTCAACGTGAAGGATGTATAGTGGCTAAAATGAAATCTTACCAAGCTAATGACACCATCCTGGGAGATGGTTGTGGCATTGCTAACTATGTCTACTTCATCCTATCAGGTCAATGCCAGATGATAGAGACCCTGCAAGTCACCGTCGCACGCCACTGCGGACATACCACTTACTCACTATACGATCCTTATGTACGGTTTATTTGAAACTGCTTTTAAATTTACTCTAAATAGTCTAAATTCATTGGTGAACTTAGCTCATTTTAACAATACTATTGATTGTTTTTAAGGTTCCTAAAGAAGAAAGTGATCAGGATCTCGACACGAAATATTTTGGTGCTTATAAAGATAAAGCTAAAGATTTAGAGCAAGCGTCTCTTGAGAACGCTGATATGTCAGCGAGCCGTTCCGGATCCGGCTCTAAGCGCATGGAAAGTATATTGCGATATTCGGACACCAAACGCAAATCTTCTTCTAGCAATAAACGAGAAAGTATTCAAATAATACCAGAAGCGATGATATCAGTGGGATCTGCAGGCACGTCCGCATCCATGCCTGAAACCATACCTGAAGCCACTGAACCAGCGACGGAGCCTGTAAAATCCGAAGTATTGTTGCATCCTTCCGAACATAGAGAGGATATGAGGTGGTTTTAACGGTGTTTCTTATGTATAATACACTAGCAGACGTCACGCGGTTTCACCCGCGTAGTTCCCGGTCCCGTGGGAATACAGGGAGAAAAAGTAGCCTTTATCACCCAGGGATAGTGTAGCTTCACAACGGTGAAAGACTTTTTCAAATCGGTCCAGAAGTTTCGGAGCCTATTCAATGCAAACAAACAAACAATCAAACCTTTCATCTTTATAATATTAGTACCTATAGATAATATGTCCAATTTATTAGTGTTAACTAAAATGTTATAGATACCAACTTGTTTTGTTTACAAATTTCACGACACATCAGTTTGCCGGTCTGAAACCAAGCTTTTCAAAGCGCACGGCATGGCGCGTTGCTGTTTTACTACTGCGCAATCGTATGGAGCCTTCTTCGGAGAGGCCAACTTTACTAACCTGACGCGAACTGCATGTAGTGATAACTGTTTTGTATTTTTTTATTTCAGGGAAAGTGTCGTGCATCCACCACGACCTGAATTTCGGACTTTCTTTATGCAGGTTTGCCTTTTCTTGAATCGTTTGTAATGGGTAGGTACAGTCGAGTTCATTAATATATTGGCCCTTTCAGGCTTCAAAAATATATGACCGTCAAAAAAAAACATAACATTGTGACAACTAAAGCATCATTAAATTGTGGTCAAGATTTAGATTCATTAATATGTGACTGGTTTTTCTCAGTAACATGTATACAGCCAAAAGCACATTATTATATGAACAACATTAAGATCATATTATCTGAACATTGTAGGATTCACAATTATGTATGCACACATCAAAGACATTCAATAAACTATAAATCTCTTTGGCACACATAAATACAATAATATCTAAACAAGTAAATGTAATTCAAATTCAACCTTATTACTTACGTTATAAAGATAATTTTACTCTGAATGATGAATCTTAAAATTGCATGGTCAAGGAGTTTGCTACATCATTTATCACTGGCTAGATTAACTTCAAATGATGTTAAATGTTTTTCTAATAAAATTATAACTGACGCACATGTTATTCAACGATTGAAAGACACTCATTTAAAAAACAAACGCAAACGCGCTTAAAACAATGGAAACTACTGTCATTTCTGTAACAATGTAAACTAGATCTTATTTGTTCGAGCAAATAATTGACTTTCCCATGCATGTAGAGATAATTAAGAAGCTTTTCCTGCTCAGATATTATAAAAGACAATACTATATTTTTGAAAAGGGTGATCACATATTTTTGCCTAATGCACAGCATATATTATTGAACCGTTCATGATCACATATTATTGAACTGTTCATGATCACATATTATTGCACAATGCACAGCATATATTATTGAACGGTTCACATGAGGACATATTTTTGATCTATAGGTTCTATAGAATTTATTGAGCTTTCCAACGCTCACAATATTTTGAATCCTTGACAGTGCCAATATATTAATGAACTCGACTGTACGTATTTTGAATATAATTATTACTTTACTTTATGTCAAGAGCAAGGTAATCGCACCTTGTATATCCTGTTATTCTCGCAATTTTTGTTTCGTTAGCGTCTTTGTTAGCGTTTAGTTACTATCATTTGCACATGTCCTTCACGAACTGCAGTGCTATTGCGTATTCTCCGTTGACAGTTCACTGGGTAAGGGTTCAACGATTAACTGTTAAACAGCTAGGTTCTTATTGCCTGTCATCAGTGGGTATCTGGAATGACATCATGCGCACTCGCTGAGATGTGACGAAGCGCACCGTAGGTACTCCGTCTGATAGTCACCGTAATTTAATAATAATAATAATAAGTAACTACAGAAAATTTGTAAGTAACTACAGAAAATTTGTAAGTAACTACAGAAAATTTGTAAGTAACTACAGAAAATTTGTAAGTAACTACAGAAAATTTGTAAGTAACTACAGAAAATTTGTAAGTAACTACAGAAAATTTGTAAGTAACTACAGAAAATTTGTAAGTAACTACAGAAAATTTGTAAGTAACTACAGAAAATTTGTAAGTAACTACAGAAAATTTGTAAGTAACTACAGAAAATTTGTAAGTAACTACAGAAAATTTGTAAGTAACTACAGAAAATTTGTAAGTAACTACAGAAAATTTGTAAGTAACTACAGAAAATTTGTAAGTATCAAATAATAGCCACTCGTAACTACAGAAAATTTGTAATTAAAGATCCAAATCAACAGACAGACTTATGCAGGCACTGCAATAATGCCTCCGAAACCATACAACACATTACAGGGGCATGTAAATCACTCGCACAGACAGATTATAAACACCGACACGACCAAGTTGCCGCAATCATACACCAACACTTAGCACATAAATTCAAACTTATAGGGGAAATGATTCCATATTACAAATATAAACCCGAAACTATTTTAGAAAACCGAAATTACAAAATCTATTGGGACCGAACTATAATTACAGACAAAACTATACATTACAATAGACCTGATATCACCGTTCAAGACAAACCCGATAAAACAGTTTACCTAATAGATATAGCTTTACCTAACTCGCATAACATCCAAGCTACCATATCCGAGAAACTTAGTAAGTACCAAGACCTCGCCATAGAAATAAAAACCCAATGGAGAGCACAAACTGTACACATTGTCCCAATAGTATTGTCCTCCACCGGTGTTGTGCCAAAAGCTCTCACACAAAGCCTTAACACCCTACACATGCCATCTCACACACTTTACATGCTCCAAAAAGCTACAATACTTAACACATGTCGCATTACCCGAAAATTCTTAACATCTTCTACTTTATCATCCTCATATTCAATTTAAGTTCCCCCTTACACACTTGGTTCCGACCCGTGTGTAAGGTCGTATACTCTCCTCAAGGGGAAGAAAAATCAAGAACTGGACATAATAATAATAATCATTTAATTCATTTCATTTTTTTAATTTTTTAAATTTTTTTATCATTTTTTTTTCATTTTTTTTTTTAAATATAAAGTGCAATATCGTTTTTTTGTAAATTCCCAGTTGCCATCAAAGGTCGGTGTGCATCTGGACGCCAGTAGGTATATCACCGGCAATATGCAAAGATAGCGAATAGGTCTAGTTTTCATAATACTAATATGGTGTAATTTATGTTTATTAACATAATGGGCTAGTTGACAAAATTTAAGTTTTTAGTCCCTCACTTAGATTACAAGAAAATATTCGACACGTATTTTTTCTTTTATCACGTAATAAAAAAATAACGGCGATACATCGAGTTAAAATGTCGCATGACGTCATTAGCCAGTACAGTTTATGCTAGCTAATGACATTACAAGCCCCCACAGTTTTCCATCAAATTGAAAAAGAAAAAAACATGTGTCGAATATTTTCTTGTTATCTAGATGAGGGACTAAAAATTAAAATTTAGTCAAACAGCCCATTATAATGTTATGAATGTTCACACTTGTATGAATAGGTGGTTCGATATAATCCTGGCTCAACTTTTGGCTTCGGCGAGAACATGAGGGATCGTCGGATTGTTGCGTTGACGCCAGTCGACTGCATGCTGATGCCTAAAATGTGGCTGCTGCAACGGAACACCGCCAATATCTGGTCACGTATACAACACTTCCTAGAAAAGAAGGTAATTAGTCCTGAGTTCCTACTTACGCAGACTGAGTACCAAGAGAGACTACTAAGTATTTCTAAATGAGACCATGATTAAAAGTAGATGGATCTTAAAACCATAGAGCTATTTCTGGTAATGGCTTGTAAATGGGTTCCATACCAAAATGGTAAAATGGAACCCTTAAAATACGAGTTCGTTTGTCTGTCTGTATTATAACTACTAATTTCCAGAACTGCCACTTAATGATTTTGAATTGAAATTATGAATTGCGACAGTCAGGGGTTGCGGAAGTATCTGCTGTTCCCGTGACCCCCGGCGCAGGTTTAAGATGGAACACCTGGGTGGTTTAAGTCAGTAAGAGTCTGACAGACCCCTCCTTCCCGGGGCGGAGGACACTATGAGGATTTTCCACCCACCAAAAAAGGGATTGCAACCAAGATATGAAAAATTCAATTTTGATTCTGACACTATCGAGTTACTAAATTGGTACCTATGTATTTAATTGTTTTAGATACCAACCAAGAAGCAGTTGTTCCAAGATTATGTATCCGCGCGTCACTGGCAGGACTTCCGTGACCAGCTCGTGGGTGACGTGGTCGCGCGGTCTAACACCGTCAATTGGACTTCCTTGCATGATGTGCCCTATTCTATACGTATGGAAGAGTTGCTAGACATTTGAATGGTTTATGAACGTTTTTAAAACCTCGTAAATACATGTTTAAACTATGAATCTGTTTATTTATTGTCCTTATTGTGGTTGTGCATGTGCATTCTCATTTGGATCTCAAACATAGTAAAAAATTTGCTTTATGTCGTGATGGCCCAAAGGTTTTGGCGCCTACCTCCCGTGCAGGAGGTTGTGGTTTAAATCCGGGCAAGTACCATTTTGACTTTTCCAATTCGTAATATTGTACCTACTTACTTACTTTGTTTTTCTTAGACATCATTGACATCGGTCAAGGAAAACGTGAAGAATCCTGGACTTATAGTTGATATAGATACCTCGTCTGAAATCCTCGTTCCACTGAGAGCAAGCATGGAGAGGAATCAAAATGGCTTTGCAGTGGGACAGTAATTTTCTGGTTGTATAGTAAGTACCTACTTAGTACTTACTTATTATTAATTTGCTGAAATAGGCTCGGGGGCAAAGAGTAGGTATAATAATACCTAATATGGGAGCTCAGGGTTAGGGGCAGATGAAGGTATAGCATGTACCTATCTATTCTACTCTAGGATATATAAGTAGTCGTTAAAACCGTCCTACAAACTGGCGCCCAACGCTCGGAACCAACGGCTTGCTAGGCTTTCCAAAGCATGGAGGGGTTTTTAATATGACGTGGCATGGATGGGGTTTTTAATATGACGTGTAATGAATGCGTCACCTCGACAAGCGTAGCCTAACATTTGATCGACCCGTGGGTTGTTATTGTTCAGCCACAAGTTCACAAAATAAGATCTTAATCCAATATAAAGTTTAAATGACAATGCAATAAAATAATAAAAACTAAGAAGGCTTTAGGTATGTTCTATTTTATTGTAAGTACGCTCCTATTCGGATAATGGGGGCGGGGGCCCCGTTGATTCACGTGCTGTTTGTAGGTGGTACCTATTTCTATAAAATCCGCACACGATTAGAATACGATCGACGTTTTAAAACGGAATATAATAATCGTACCTACAATAATAAATCCGGTGCTCTCGAAAATAATGCAGTTTTACCAAACTCGATGAATTACTTAAACATAATAAACGAAATTACGGTTTACCAGTCTACATTAAGTACCTAGACTTCTGTCTAATCATTCGCGTACACGCGCTATGGTCTGGCGGGTATCTACGCCAATTTGCCAACATTACCACTACCAGACGGACCGAGTGTGTTTTAGTTTCAACATATCACAGGATATGGATCTGAATGAAGAATTGGAGATCTCAATACTTACCTAACCCTACCAATATCTTTATTGCTTTCCATGTGTAAGTATTCTTAGGTGGTTACTTTATAAATGAGACCATTAGGGACCTGTAAGGATAGAGAGAAAGGATCTGTGACTGATCCAAACGATTATTTTATTAAACAATTGATAGGGGGGCCTTCAAACCCTCATTTGCGTACATTATATCCTAGGCGACAATATCTGCCTATGCATTTAAGAATGAATTCTAGGAAAAAGCATGGAAAGCACACCGAACCAAACAGTGGTCTTGATAGTCCAGCTAGATGTACCTACCTAGGTAGGTATTTAGAACATCGAGGACAACCCATTCATTGCCTTATTGGCAAGGTTAACTTCTATTCAGACCTTCTAACCTTTAATAAAATAGGTAAGTGTCTACGATAGAATAGTAATCAAAGAATATAGTTTATTGCTGTAGTAAAATAATGGGGTATTTCCATAAACTCAACAAACAAACCACATTCGTCGCTAAAGTGCGCATGCGTGCATCGAGACGCCATGATGGCGTCTCGTAACCAAGGCAACCGGTTTTGGCGGGAAGCGCCCACGCGGCTAATCCAGCGGAGACATTCATCAAACGGCTTACCGTACGGCGATAACCAAACAGTCACATTCGACCGCAGTGCACCGCCAGGAGCGACCGCCGCGCTATCCGACGACAGCCCCGGCTGATCGAAAATTCGCGACTGTTAACAGATGTCTTACGTAAATAAATAAACTAGCATAGAATTAAGGCATCCCAAACGATTAGATTTAGGTTATACGAGCAGTGTCGCCTGATATATTCATATTGTACGAGCACCTACTTTTTGAAATCCGAGCAGCGAGCAGGTGAGTCAACTCCTATTTTATTAATTTAATTCGTTGTCATAGAGGCCATACCTAAGTGCCATATAGGTAGATCATGAAGATCATTATCATAAAATGTCCGTGGGATCTAATCTATAAATAGTGAAAAAATATTGTACACTAAGTATAGGTAGGTACTAGTCTGTAGGACTAAGCCTGGACGCTTATAAAAATTTAAGCAGAAATACTTAGCTGTAAAAACATGTTTTATTTGTTTGTACGGAACAACAAACAGCTACAAAATACAACATTAATAAGTAAAAAAAAAACAAAATATTTCAAAACAATATTGAAGCCCACAACGCTGTTCACATTTTAGCTGAAGGAATATTGAAAAAAGATAATTATAATCACTAGGTTATAAATAGCAAACATATTTTGTATCAAGTGTCATTAATATACACTTTTCATAGATATTCTACTAGAAAACAATTACCTACGTTATCTACTTACGTACCTAGGTAGTTTTCTACCTATGTCGAAAAACTTCTATAGAAATATCTTGACTTCTAAAATCTATGCTACTTGCGTAGAGGATTCAGGTCTTGCGGCTAATTCTGATGGCAGAATATTAAATTCAATGGTGATAATAACTTAACGGTGATTATTACACCTAAATTAGCACTTGTAAACATAGGTTCAACATTTATTTTAATGTTTAATGTTTTATTTCTGTAAACTAGTAAACTAGTTAAGTAAGGTCAGCGTTTCACTATCTGACTACTCTGAAAAGAAACACCGAAACAAACTTAGAAGTCAGACGGACGGTTTTATAAAGTCCAGACATTATCTTAGTCAGGTCATGCAGATAAGCTTTTGAGATGGTATTCTGAGGAAAGTACCACACAGATATAAGTGGACTTGTCCAATCAGTCAGTGTTAAATAACATGGGAAAAATGAAAAAATATAGGACATGATCCTTGAGAAAATGGAAAATATGGACCACTAGCGTAAAAATTATTTGCCGAATTTTCCTAATTTTTACGCCCTTTTCTGATATTTAGTAGTTTTAACACAGCAAAAAGCCATGAAAAACCCATAATTTTTGTCTGGCCCGATAAGATTTTCCTTAAAAAGCAAAAATCTCATTACATTTAAATGATGATTTTAAACAGTTAGTAGTAAAGAAAAAATAATACCAGGAAAAACTTGGAACTTATAATGAAATTTTCAAATCTGGAGAGTCCAGGATCCCATCTCGCACTCATGGTGTAAGAACCCTATAAAAGTATTTTGTCTTTAAAAACATGTTTCACTGTGTTTTACGCAACTTAAATTGCATTTTATTCTCTTACATAACGCATACTTTGGGATTTTCCTGAAAATCGTTACAATAAAATGGACGTTAATTCATTCTCCACATTCCTGCTAATGGAATAATCTTCCTATTGTGATACAAGGCTGTGAGGTATGCTAAACATTTTAGAGCCTGGTTAAGTAAATATTAAATTGCTGAAGTTATATTTACATTATCATAGTGTGTAGGTATGTGTCACGCTCACGTGTAAGACTTGGTTTATTTTTCTATCGGAAAAATTATAACAAGGACTTGGTAAGTACCTAAATGTTTTTGCCGAAAAGCCTTTATGTGGTTAGGAAATATTCATAGTGTTTTAATCTGTCGTGTTGATTCAATGGCCATATTATACAGTCATAGTGGCTAAATTATGCTGGTTTACGCGAGACTCCGCGAGAGTTGTGACGGTGTTCTATACTCGTGGATTACCGATACGGTATTCTAGCATTACCTACTACAGCCTACAAGTAGCAAGCATATAGGTACTTTAGTAGTTCTTATGGTACACACAATAACACTGAAGAATGAAGAACTCTCCAAGTCTTTACATACATATGCCAATCAGTTCATTAGTATTGTTACTTATTTGTTTGTCGATCAATTACCACGTATTAATTATCGAAGATCCGAGAACGTAACGTGACAGTAACCATTTCGTGTGTCACACAAATACCTATTACTAACAAATAACTCATTGGTCTATTGATTCCTGAGAGACATTGTTGTTGTCGGTTTTGGCACGCGAAATGACCTAATACAGCAATCGGTACTATGAAGGAAATCGTGTTAACCATCTTAGGTTTGATTATGATGCCGACCTTAACATTTCGACCTCTTAGCAAAATGTTTCCTGATGATGTTGTAGGTAATGAAATGCATGCGAACGTTGCGAACGAAATGGTCGATGACGCCATGCTCGGCCCCAGCCACTACCGGACAGGTTATCGGCAAATGAGCTCAATTGAGACAACACTTGTTCTGATAAAAGGCTGTTATTGGATAACTGGAGCTAGACGACCGTATACTATACGTTCAATGTCAAACTAATTAGGTGATACTTACTAAGTTATTAACTTAGCATCAATCTATACTTACAAATAAATAAAATTGAGGTGAGACAAACAGATGTTTGTAATGTTAAAATAACAGCTGAACTGCTGAACAACATAAAAAAAATAGTGGATATGCTTGTAGTTATTCCGAAAATCTTATTGTTTTGTCTGTCTGTTTGTTTCGGGTAATACCTACCTGGCAGAAAGCTGATGTTAGAAGGAGTAACTAAAGCTACTTTTATTTGAGAGAAATGTTTAGAGCTTTCCCCAAAAAAATAATTGTTGTAGGTATTTCGCGCGGGCGAAGCCGCGGGTAGCAGCCTGTTGGTAAAACATATTATGAATAACAACTAGATATAGGTATAACATGAATAAATTTTTGTTTTGTAAATAAATAACTTGTTGTGGTTTGATGTACCAACAAGGTCAGCCTTGATGCGTCTACCATTATATTTTACTAGCAGACGTCACGCAGTTTCACCCGCGTGGTTTCCGTTCACGTGGGAATACGGGGATAAAAAGTAGCCTATGTCCACCGGGAATAGTGTAGCTTTCCACCAGTACAATAATTTTTAAAATTGGATCATTAGTTTCGAAGATTACCCCCTACATACAAACTTACAAACATACAAACTTACAAATTTTACCTCTTTATAATATTAGTATAGAAGTATAGATTTTAAAAGTAAGAACCTATCAACACGCAGAGGCTGATAAAAATGTACAAAATAGGTAAGGCATCATAAATTAAGCTAAAGCTATGTATGAAAGAAAAGGCATTCAAGTAAAAGTTCGCGACAGGCTTCAGGACGCAGCGGATGGCCCAAATACGATTTTATTCATTTTTCACGACGACAGTGACTCGTACGAGCTGGCACTGAATTAGCTTTTCTTTTAACCCGTGAAGAGTTCTGTATACTTCTATATTTGGTTATAGATACAGGGTAGACATTGTTGTATGTACGGCAGAAATATACGTGTTTTTTAATGTGTAGGTGATGTCATTTTTACATTTCAAAATAGCCACAAACCATCGGGACCGGTTCGATGTAAAAAATCTGTTATTTAAAATAAATTATCAATTTCATAAAAAGACAAACATTCAAAAGTAACTTTATACTATTCTCATTAGTGTTGTGACGAATTCCAGAAATATAAGACGGAAAGTTGTCATAAAATTTATTGTCAGTCGTATAATCGGTATAGGAAAGTATTCCACAAACGTATATATATTAAAAATTACTAAACTTTATTATAACATAAATAATAAAGTATTTGATCAGATCATAATAACTACGGGCTGTCGGCTTATGGATTACTTCCACTATTCCATCATTTATTTACCTCCACCGTTCCATTGAGTTTTCCATTTTCAGATTAATTGGTAAGTACCTTTTATGATTTCTGGAAATAACGTCTGCGTCATTGGCGCTACTGGTAAGCTCGACTAAGTCCACGACCAAGATTCCAAGTCGAGAGTATGTTATTGGGTTTTCTTAGCAGCCCAAACTCTGGATTTGTGCCCGGTTGATGGAAATAGGGTCGAATTAGAAAATAACTGGCAAAACCAGATATAGCTCTTGCTAACCCTTTGGTTATTACAGGTGTGGATGTGTTTTATGGATATACGACAGAAATAATAATCTGTAATACGTTAATGAACTGAGTACCAGATACTTTTTAAGACATGTTTAGTGACATACATTTTCCTTATTTTAGGTACCTAAGTACATATTTTTTGAGAAAAACAGGATATGTCCTGTGTTGGTTAACTAATTTTAACTAGTCGCTAGTTATACCTATTGATAAAGAAGTCTTCGGTAATCTTTTGGGGATTTTAAATGATTGTAATGAAGTGTTAGTGGAAAATAAAAATAAATCGGCTAAGCATACCTAAGTACAAAACATTATGTAATGGTTCCTACTCTAAGACATTAGGCTCCGCTGATTCAATACTATAGTATTTATTTTGCATAGGTTTGTCCATGATGAACAGTAGGATAAAAAATTCGTAAAAAATAAACTCTTTGTCCCCAAACAAATGGCAAGTTCTCAAATTAAAGCCGTTATTTAAATAATTGCTTGAGAGTTAATCAGAACAATATTCTTACAGCTTGCATCATGCCATAATTAACGTTACCTTTACCTTACAAACGTCACAGTACCTATTTGGGACGTTCAATGAAAAGTAGGTACCAAACTCACTCACCTTTTATTATTTTTATTGTTTTACACGGGTACGACGTATATGATAGTGTTTCCTAGTGTGCGATACGTAGGAACAAAATAAATCAGTACTTAACAAACCTGTCACTCAGGCTTTAGGGTTGTGGGCGAAGTGCGAAGGCGTTTCAATGAGTAACCCAACTAGTTTTACCTTATACATACTCCATGATGGCATTTGATTTAGCGATATCAGAAATATGATCCCCATTGTTTGCTAAAGTACACTTCGAAGATCACATATTCTCCAATATTATTTATTACCTCATTTGTATTTTATCTTCTGGAAACAATAGGTACATTGAGGATAATACTATGTATTGCCTTGCAGAAGATTGCGTAAATACTTTCAAGCTTTTGCCTGTTTTTCGATTAACAACAGCAACGCTTTCACGAATTAAGTTAAATGCGCATATTTATTAACTGTATAAAGTTAGTAGCAAATTTCTAGCCGTTCTACTAGATTATTTTAATCAATGAAAGGAAATGGAAAACTTAATGGAATGGTAGAGGTAGTCAATAAGCCGACGGTCTGTGGTTAAAATCAGATCAGCTACTTTGTTATTAGTGTGCTTTCTCATAGATTGTTTTATGCCAACTTTCATAATTTTCAATTTCAATTTATAAGCATAGCGTGTGGCTTTAGTTTCATCATATATTATTACGTTGTGGCGACACGTTTGGTGCTGTGAGTTTGAATCCTGCATGGAGCAAATATTTGTATGACCTACTAGGGGCGATTGGATCAACGTAATTATTACAGACTAGTTGATGACCATGGCTTCACCCGCGTGGATGTCGGTTATCGCGCCCAGCTCCCAGAATATTATTTTATTCCGACATCTCCAACAATAACATCATTGTATTTTTGCCAATGTATAGGTACTTACAAAAACTTGATAAATTTAAAACCTTCCCCTGGAACCATAACCAAGAAACAAATTTATGCAAACGGAGATTAGTCTATAATTCACAAAGGATGATAACATTACCCTTTGAAAGTTAAACTAAAAGCTACATAATGCATTACCTCCACTTAAAGATCCGGTTGTTAAATATGTAGGCCCAACACGACATGGGACCGACACACATTCTAACTTATGTCACGTAAGCTGTAAAAGGAGTTACAACTTTCTACAATACCTAGATTTTTGCGAAACGACAGAATCCATCCATTTAAAGGTACCCACAAATATGTGGGACGATCTCTTTCTGTTTTTGTTTCAATATCTCGTTTGAGCCCCAAATTGGTCCTGTGTTTGTGTTGTCATCAGTATTTTGGTGCTGTTAATAAAACCTAATTTTCGTACTGGATTCATAACGACTCTTTAATTGCTCTGACATTTCAGTGTCGGTGTGTATTGGAGTGACTTTCAAACTATTGTTTAAGGTATCCTACTAAAATTATATAATGACAAAGTTTGTAAGAATGGATATACATATGTAAATGTGATGTTTCACGCAAAAAATAAATAGTTAGTGGTAGTGTTTTTTTAAATAATAATTAATTTTGATTGAACGTAACAGTTACATTATACAGGGTGTCTCATTCAAATCGGTCAGTATGGGAAAGTCTGAAACTAAAAGACATACGAAGATCTGTTCTGAGAAACCATGTCATCAATTTTAATAACAAGAAAAACTGCATTCATACATTTTAAAAAACATCTGTACTATTGTAGTAATATTGTAAACGTGGTCACTTCGAGCACCTACTAAAATAAATTAAAGTATGTGGAAACAATGCATTTTATTCATTTTAGACATCATGTTTCATACAGACATTTACTGCTTAATACCTACACAATCGATATCTAAATAGAAATAGTGTAGGTTTTTAGGTCACCCTGTATATAGGTACGCTGATTATGCGTCTTATTATGGCCCAAAGAGATTGATTAATGTCTTTGTTATGACGTGAATAATCAGCGTGAAATAATTGTTTGGAGAGTAGATATGCTCTGTAGCATGACTACTTTGAATTGATATTTTCCAAGATTCTACCAATATACAATTTTTGATATTAAGATACAAAAACATAGAAAATATCTACATTCTCTGTAATTTTTACAAACTATAGTCAATGTTGTTCTGCTGCAGGGCATGACTACATTAACAAGTATACAGGTCAACCATAAAACTATTATTAAATAGTTTTATATCAATTAAATAGTAGTTATCTACACATATTAATACGATGAGAAAAAGTCACTCTCGCCGTCGCGTAACCTTTTGATTATTATTTAATAGTGAATTGCCATTATTTATTCATGGTTTTAAAAGCATCCACGGTGGCTTGAAAGGTTCGTTTTTGATGACGAACATTTCGACTTTTCAAATCTGACACATTGTATGATGTTTGTTTTTCCACTATTTGCAGTACAAGCAAGAAAAACAAAAATTGAGATTTTTATTTATAAAGCCTCTATAAACTATTTATATTTTGAAATGGCGTAGTCGCAAAACGTCTCTTTCGCAAAATGTCTACTGGTAGCAAATTGTCAGTTTCTTATAATGTCGCTTTAGCAGAATGACCCTCACAAAGTCGCCTTCTCTCATTGCCTCTTTTGCAGGATGTCTCTCTCGCATAATGTCGCTGTAGTACTTAAACTGAAATAATATTTAGACTGGTTTTAACGAAAAAGTTGTGTACTTTACTCATTTTCTTATTAAATGGTTAAAAAAGGTTGAAAAATTTATTCTTTTAGACATTGTGGGAAAGGGACCTTTTGCGAAAGCTGCATAATAGGAAGGCGATATTGTAAGGAAGAGACATTTTACGACTAAGCCCTTGAAATAGGTTTCATTTAGTACCTTCATATTCATGTATAACTGTTATCGTCAAAGACTCTTAGATCCATCCGGTTTTATTGTAAAAGACTGTATGTGGTAATCCACACAATGTGAAGTTTACTGATAAAATAGTTGCCTTAATGAGCGAATAGGAAGCATGACGTCATCTCGTCTCGCGAACAGCCAGGTGTTAGCAAATAAATCAACGAAATGTAGCTATAGCTTTTTGTTGCTAAGGCTTTTCTCAAGAATACATAAATACATCGTTTACCATTAGGTGAGATAGTGATGAAATGCGTGCCTTTCTCTAATAATAAAAAATACGTTTCATCATCATCAGTAAGAGGCCGTAAGCGAACCAAAGTTACAGCCTCATTGGTTTAATCAGAATAAAAAACCATAGGTATTGTGTCAAATTTTGACATACCTAACTAATTTTCATAATAAAATAATTTACTGGGAATAGTTTACTTGGATTTTTGCATAATATTTAATTATGACATGTGTTGTATTAATCAAAACACTTTAAGTATTGCTTGTACATTTATTTACGATTTTTATTCATTCCCTTTTTTCGTGAAGTAGACTAAAATTATAGTCTAAAGTTATCGTGAAGTGTTGCAAAACGAATAAAATAATGAATCAAATACCTCGGCCGAACTCAGTAATTCCAGTAAGCTGTATTTATTTCTTAAGGCATTAGGGTTCTTTTTGACTTTAAGTTCCCATACATAGATCATAGGTTTAGTTAACTTTAGTTTGAGGAACACGCTCTTTTAACCGAACTTCGTGTAGTTTCAGGCAGTAAGGGCTTTCCCTGAAAAGCCTTCTATGCTCGTCCCAGCCAGAGTGAAGGACATTTAAACGATCTATTTATTTTTCATATATGAAACGATTTACATGTAGGTACCTATTGTTAGATTCGTAAGAGTTTGTAGGACTTCGAAAAATATACAAAATGTCTGAGAAACTGTTGATAATATTTCTACTTTTACTAAAATTGTGCACAGTCAATCATTTAAGAATCGACAACACATTATATTGAAAACGTATAAAACCATAACAATTCCACTTAAAATGAAGCTTAAAACTACTTATTTTTTATTTATTTATTTATGAAACGTAAACCTACCTAAAGTCTTCACAGGTGTCCCCAATTCGACAGTGGTTTCCACACAAACAAAGTTACAAAATATGCATAAAATATTTAGTAAAAAACTACTTTATCTAAACTTAAAAATAATAATACTAACAAAAGAGACTAAATTCTATTAAAAATTTAAACTATACAACGATTAATTGTAACTAACAAAATTTAACAAAACCCTTGCGAATTCACTCAAATTGCAATCAAATATGTATGTATGTTTTTCTATGTATTGGTAGTGCTATTCGTTTTCCTGTCGTAATAATGAAGGATATTTTAGGGGACTAATAGAACTTCAAGGCCCGAACGCACTGGGTCTGCGGTATCGAGGACTTTATATCCTTGCGAGAGTTCAATGGGCGTTCGGCAGAACCCGTGGACTCCCACTACGCGCCGAGGACCCATCGCTGCAGAGGCTTCCAGTCCTGGACCCGCAGTCGTTTCCCTCCCCACACTTATAGGTAAAATAAAACGCATGGCTTAATAGTAATAGCGTAGTATTTCTGCACGGAAACAACATTTAAACGTACCTAGATCAAGTCTTTTAAATTCATAGAACACGTTTTTTTTATTAGATACTTAAACTTATTTTATTAGAAATTAAGAACTACACATGTTCTTAATTTCAACAAATGACGGTAGTTAAAATGATAAATTGATAGTAATAGAAGATGCCACGTGATTTATACACAGATTCACAAACATCTTGTGAACCATGATATTATTATAACATAAGGTAAACTGTTCTTCAAGAACAAAAGCGCTTAGTTCAAATATGTACGAGTAGATACATAAGTATCTGAATGAATAAAATTGTGGAAATTCCAGTATTATTGTAAATGTAACATGAAATATGTAAGTAATCTTTTTTATTTAAACATATGGCTGCGTACTTAGTGCATAAAGCCGGTATGGTAATTTCTTTCGTCGCGTTATTTCGACCATATTGTTCAAATGTTGACGTCTCGTGCGCTCGCGCTTACGTCACCCATCCCACTCCAATAGAGGTTGTGTTTTGAGTTGTCATTGTGAGATTATCGCTTGCGCACCGCAAGCACCGGCCTTGCTCGTCCGCTCTGTTGATATACAAAGTGAGATCATACTTAGGTATAATGTTATTCGCCAAATAACTTCGCACATTTATAAATATAGTTTTATTAGTAAGCCTAAACTAGTCTCATTGATATTGTGTTTCGCACTTGGACACTTTACGAATGTAAGTTAGTAATTTAAGTTGGTTCAAAATCATTACACATTAATACACATACCTACATACTTCCATACTTATTACATTCGCACCTTGCAATGTTTTTAATATAACAACAACGAATACGTGTTCAAATTCACTCATTCTTTTATTAAGCAATTGCTTTTTACTTTCTTTTAAGCAGATTTTGATACGAAATCTCATCATCACATTAAGTAGTACCTAAATAAGTGGTGTTGGTGAGAGCGTAGGCCGAAACATTGACCCTGTTCAAGGTGAGCTCTATCGCTGGTGCGTGTGGACGGTGGTAGGTATACAATATGGTCTGACATTGACCAAGAGACTCGTTAGTACTTATTATGATCCACATCATGTATTCTGCAAAATTGTCTCTCTACAAAATACACAATGTTCACAAAATCTAAATATTAAAGTGTAACTAGGTACCTATAAACATTTTAATATTTAGATTTTGTTATCATTGTGTATTTTTTTATATTATCTATTATATTTTTATGGCAAACAAAGCCGATGTCGACTTTTCTGCCCATGTATTCTGTCTAAAGTGAAAAGGAAAGCTAGTGTGTAAAAAAAAAAAGAAAAAAATACTACCTACTTATGAAACAACTACTTATGAAAAATCTTCAATTGATACTGTTGAACTCGGTGGAGATTTTTATGGGTTAGTATGGGACTGAAACAATCAATAAATGAAATTACATACATATTATGATTTTTAGTATTGTTAGTACAGACGCCAGCACATCAACCTACCCCAATGTGTTAAGCTTCATTGATAGGTTTTCCACTTTATTCTAAACCCAATAAGGTTAATGTTCATTTGGAAAAAAATGTCAGTTTGGGGCAGGTTGATGTGCTGGCGTCTGTACATATAATAAAAATATACCAATTGTTTATAGTTATTGAAAAATAAAACATCAGAATAATAAAAAAGGGTTGACTGCACGATTTATCAATGTCAATAAAGTTATCATAGGCGTTATTCGAATGTCATATAAGCGAGTCACCAAAAAAGTGCAGAATAACTAAAGTAGCTATCTCTTTCAATCCGTCGAAATATATGTAGAAATCTCCTGTAACAAGTATTTGTTAAGCCCAACACCGGTTACGGAAAGTGTATACTGGAACCTAGGTATGTACACCAAACATGTTTTACAAAAAGGTTACATCAGAAGAAGCCTCCTTTAAAAAACATACAATTTGACTTAAAAGGCTTCTACTAGCTATAGATTGTATGTCCGTTCTTCCGGGCGCTTGATATCTTACTAGTTGATTTAGTTTTTTGAGTTCTGAAGATAGCTTTGTTGCTCCAAAAGATTCAAGCCTTTAGATAAGGATTCCGGAAGATTTACTGAATGATGTTACCAACAATCCAGGACTCGACATAATTTGGTGAAATGCTTGGTAGTTATTGTTCTTAATTAACAACAAACTCATTTTTTTGTTAGAAACTGACATTATTATGCATATAAAAACGTTACTGTTTTGTGGTTTCTAAATTTTGGTATGTTATACAGGTAAACCACCGCAAGAATCTCGCAGACCTCGCGCCCCTGCTTTTACCTTCGGGCACAAGCTTGATCCACCTGGCTCCGTCTCCTCTAGGGCTGGCCCTGGACCTGCTACATACAACACAGAAGGAATGACAGCTAAAGGTGAGTCACCTTATTAGTCCTACTAATATTATACCAAATATGAATCTGCGTTTGTTAGTTTTTCTTCACACGATAACAGAATAGTAAGAGTTGATATTTTTGCTTAAAGATAGTTTACCAGCCAGAGAGAGAGAGAAAGAAGCTACTTTATATTTTTAAATAAATGCACTTAAGTAAATTGAATCTCCATGCGGGTGACGTCGCGGGGTGTGTCTAGACTTGATAGCTATAACTTCGTTCTTCACGAAAGCACAAAAGAGAAATCTGTCGTCACAATAAATATTGTGCCAGTTTAAGTGAATCGATGGCATCAAACCTATAAATGAGTTGCGTGCTCAGCGGACATTTTGCCAAAACAGCTAACCAAATCGCCTGCCTACAGTCACATGATTTGGGCGTCAAAGCGGTCGTTTTCAGAGCCTATAAAAGCTCGCTGATATTGTTTTGGATAGTCATTAAAACTTAACGAAACTATCATCACATTTACAATAACTTTCGCATGCTAGTTTCATGAAGGAAGACTAAGGTCAAAGTTTGACCGCTTAATTGTGAATATATTGATTTTAAATGGCTAGCCTCGCCCACTCGCCTACTAGTAGAGCACATCCCGCCAGGCAACTATTGCGTATGAAACAATCGAATTTACTTGTTCTTGGCTCGTAGAATAGAATCGTGGGTAGCCGTCCGCAATTGTCGTTTACTGGATAATTGCTTGGGTTGCCTATGCTTGAGCAAAACCGTTTATCTTTCTATAGGCAATTATACAGTCTGCCGCCCACGAAATATACGCAGTATTTAGTCTGTTTGTGCTAACTGATCGTTACGATATTGTTTGTTTGTTTCAAGTTAAATAAGTGTTATGTTATGGATTGACTGAAATAAATGTTTCTTCCAGAATACCTTTAGCTTTTTAATAATATCGTGATTCACGCTGCGACAAATAATCTGTAAGTGGGTCATGACTGCAGTGATTTATATAAAGCGATGTCGTCTACAGAGGTATTTTATACCTGTTTACTTAGGCACTTAAAATATTTAAAGTAGTTACGTGACTGTTTGCATTTTCCTCATTGTGTAGGTATCTGCCAACTGCATAGTTATATTCTTTCTTTTGTTTTCCATTGTGACAAGATTTTTTAGAGCTAAATGTACAAAAAGCTGTCGCAGTTTCAACATAAAAAACAACTTGCTCAAAATCGAGGCACTGTTTTTTTCCATCGGCCCGGTTCGACATACGAGCATTCGTTGTCATTGAATTCGACATGCTATTTACAATGTCATTGACAAAAATCGCTACGTGTAGTGTAGGCGTTATATACATATAATCTATATAATTGTTGTTCCTGTCTAGTCTGCTCATGTGAATATGGCACACAATATTTTTTCGTTCAATTAGTATCAATAGAGTCGTTAATTTAAGTAACAGCAAAATTACAGACAGTCGCAGACTAAAAAACAAGCAATCATCGAATCAAGAATGAATAAACTTTAGGTAGATATATTAAACTCGTGTATGTTTATGTTCTTAATTGGACAATTACTATGGCATTGGATGATCGAGCAGTTGCTAAGTTTCTCCGGCTGCTGCATTTGGTCGATGTCTCCAAATAAGTCCGTATGTGCGAAGGTGATCGGCTCTCGGTGAGTCAGACCCGCCGTGTAGGTGCCCGGTAGGACCCTCTCAGTGTCGGCCCCATACAGGCTCAGTCGTGCATCCAACTCGCTTCACTCACCACTACACCGTACCTAGGGCTTGTTTAAACAAGTTGTGTTTAGGCTATCAGTGCTAGAGGGATTTCGAGTGCAGTGTTTCAGTTACCTACGGTACGACTTGAACTGGTGGATTTATTTGGTAAATAATTTTCATTCAATAGGTACTATATTTAAATCTTATTATTGCAATATTCATGTATTCAACTTCGAATGTGTACTCAATTGAATATATTACGTAGCATATCAAATTTCTTATTAGTTTTAATAGGTAAAGGCCAAATTGAATTTTCATTTGAATGGTTGGACATTTACATGAGAAATGCAAAGTTATTATTTGTGGGAATTACTTAATTAATTATCTTGCTTTGCCGTACGATAAGTATGGTCTACTGCCTGCCTCAATGTACGCTTAATGAGTTCGAATAAGACTTGAACATTGAAAAGGTTGCTTTTAGATTTGACAGTGAAATTTTACTTGCAATTGGTACGTTGTTGTTTTTAAAAGAAGTTGCAAACCCTGCCATTGCTTACATGAATAAATACCAATAAATATTTACTCATCCAAGTGAACCGTTATATTGCGGCCTGAATATATTTAAATATTGACTACAAGTACTTAGATATTTCATGCTGCGTTCCCATAACTCAGCCCAGAGGCAATAAGCTTTTGAGGCTTTTATGATATCTACTGCAACTGTAAGTGTCATTAAATTCTGCATAGAGATCTCATGAATAACGTGCGTATAATATAAAATAATGATTAAGCTTTACTAGGGAATTCGTATACATTATTCAACTGTTTTTTGTTTGTACGCTGTGTCACAAATAGGTCAAATCAATACTACCTATGTATGGGGTGTGAGTAGGTAAGTTAATAGTAGATTATTAACCAAGGGCTGTATGACATCAATTGCATACGAGGTTTTTGGCGCCTGAGCGAAGCGAAGGCGCTAATTAATCCGAGTATGCAATTGATGCTTACGCCCGAGCTAAGTACTCTGCTTTACATATCGATTGTGAGGTAAGTAAACAACAAGACAGCAGGTTTCAATGAACATTTATTAAGAAGAAAAAAATGTGTATTTAATTAAAATTAATAGTAAAATTAATTATTTTCGCGATGCTTTCGCGCCTACTAGTAGACTGCCTTTTTTTTTTCACGCACGCAAGCGCGTCAAATCTTGCTGGCCAGTTTGATTTTTAAATCGATTCCATCTAACATACGATGTGGAAACAAATAGTTCCATATTTAAAATAAAATCTTTATAAAATAAATTGTCTAGATTCCGATTCGAGTAATTAATCGATACCGAGAAAAAAAAATTAACTTTTTAAAAATATTCTTCGTGCAGTATGAGTATGACAGTTCTTTTTTCAAATTCCAAAACCTATGCTGTAATGATAGTCATACACCCCGGCATTCAGGGGTGTAAGGGTGTACTTACAGAGCAAGAGATATGTAAAAATATGAAAAGCATTTTGGAAAGGAGTTGTTGCTGCTGGAGGAGATTGTGGCTATATAGTAACAGTCTCACGGGTCGACCGAAGGCAGCTTGACGAGGTCTGTCCATGGATGGGTAACCATTCATTACATATCAAGACTCCTCCGTGCCTCGGAAAGCACGTTAAGCCGTTGGTCCCGGCTGTCGTTTGTCAGATCTTTGACAATCGTTACAAATAGTCAGAAGCCTGCAAGTCTGACAACCATGTTTAAGCAAGGGGTATCGTGTTACCCAGTTACTGGTAGATGATGAGACATAGCTGCCAACTATCTTACACCTCTTAAAGTCGACTTCAAGACAAATCTCGATACAGTCCATCGCATCAGTTCTTTTGTCATTCTACAAAAAAATATACTATATATACTTAGGTAACAGTTTCAAAGACATATAAGACGCATTCCGAGACATTGAACATAATATCTAATATCAAAACAATAGTTTAGTATAGTCTACCGCACGTATATCCGTTTTTATGTTGTAGTAGTTGGTGGTTTAGTAGTTCAAGTGTTAACACTGACGTGCGGTTGAGCGTACAATATCTTCCGCTTGAACGAACAAGCAGGCCGGTCCGGTGCGCCGGCGGCGTCTCTCCACGGTCGCTGGCCGCCGCCGCGCGTTGCAGCGACTCCTGCGCCGTGTGACTACGAGCCCATCAAGGCAGTCCGGGCCGTTTACGATCATGCTCCGGCTTTCTCCATTGGCCTGCGAGTGAATGCCCCTCAGCCCAGCGGCAAAACGCCAGGTTTATTTACGACCTTTCGTAGTATTTGCTTTTGGACATGTTGTTCAACTTGAAATCAATCTTAAATCATGCTCTATTACTGTATCTGTAGCCGTAGGTCAGATTAGCATGCCAGTGGACACTTTAAGCTGTACTTATATGTATATTATGTTCTATTATTTAATTTCTGTTCATCGGTTACTTATGTTTTTAGTTCTTTGGTTTTGTAGTACAAATTTTAGGTAGATACGCTAAAGATATCATGCATTGATGCCGGTCATGTAGCTTTGTAGTAAAACATGATTGCAAGTCACCAAGTATTTCATTTCAGTGCAAATAGAAGAACTATGCTTACCTTTCTATGTTTTATTGTAATGTATCATGTAGGATAAATGCACTGAACTATTAATTTGTTTATTATTTAACCTCTCAGTCTTATGTTTTGTTACGTCATTATTATGATTGAGAGCTGCTGCTGCTGACCAAGGTCGTCTATCAAGCTTTCCCGAGACTCATGTATGTGCTACGTCGTGTCGTTTCACAGTTTAATGCCTGATGTCATTTTTATTTTTGTTCATTCGTTTTTGTGACACATAGTTTTGTTATGATTTATTACTCTGCTTTGTAATGTTAGTATTAATCACACGATATGAGGTAAATAACATTTTCTATAGGTTCAGGATTTAGGGAACATTGAACCACATCCGAACATCGTGTGTTCTCTACATCATCCTGGACCCCCTGGGCCCCCAGCTTTTAAATATTTTGTCGACTTTCATAAAACCGTGATTTTTGGCGAAACCAATGACATTTTAATGAAAGGAGGGACTTATTTACCTTTTAAGTAAAAAATCTCTCAAGAGACAGGAATAATATTTTTGAGGACTTATCAAAATAACACACAGTTTAAAAAATAATGGACAAGACTGACGAAATATTTTAACGCTGGGGGGTCAAGAATCGTGTACAGCCTAGAACTCATGGTTCAGCAGGCGCGACGATGACCTTCTCAGCCTGTATGTTTATATCAACCGTTCAAACCTGCAGTATTGACCAGGACACTTACTTGGATTGTAATAAACGTTCGATCGTATTGTTTTCAGCGCCGAACACATATTCCATGCCCCCTGTGCTTGGAGAAGCAAAAGAGGGTGGTAAACGCGCAGCACCAGCGTTCAGCATCACGGGCCGTGGTAAGACATTAGAGTCCAAGATCCCGCTGCCGGGCCCCGGCACCTACACCACTGACAAAGCTGCTGCTGTACTCACTAAACGTCCTCCGGCGTACACCATCGCGCCAAGGCGAGAGACGAAGCCGGCGACAGCTATCGTGCCTGGACCTGGAGTCTATTGCCCTGAAAAGGTAACAAAAAAGTTTGATTCTTAGTAATTTGTTGTAAAATAACAAATCAGCGATGAGTTCATCAATTAACCCATAATTTTTATCCATGGATATTACTGTAGGTATTGTATTAAATTGCTTTAAAGGATGACACTAGTATCATGAAAAATAACCGCTTTACCGATGTGTAGGTAGGTATTTGATGTTGTCCCGTCTTTATTTTATTACTAACATTATTCATTGTCTGTGCCTCTGTGAAATAGTCCGAGTCGAGGCGAGGCGAATGATGTCAGCGTGTTCGTGATATTCATGCATATATTAATGTCAGTCTTGAACGCTTCCTAAATTCTCTCCACGCGGAAGTTTACCTCAGTGCCGGTAACACCCGCGCTGAGGGGTTGAATTGTTAGTGGGCGCGCATTTGCAACTAACAATAAAATTAGACATCATTAGACTTCCGCCTACTAATATCAACTTTGACTAATGCTTTTTAACGATTGATGCCTTATTATTATTATGCCTAAACGCATGTGAGCAAGATAGAGAATGGCGGTATATGCCTATCTCTTGCCAATTTCATTAAAATTACTCTGTTGCATAATGCCTTCTTTTTAAATGTTTTAAAACTGTCTGTCCCTGCTTACATCATGACATGTACTAACATTGGGGTGGGTGCAGGTGTGCGTGAACCTGCCGTGGGCCCCGGCGCACACGTTTGGGATCCGGCACTCGCAGTACGCGGGGCAAGCCACCCACCATTCTGCTCCAGAAGAAATCGCCGCCATCTAACCGAAATCTGTCTGTAACAAGATTTACTCATCCACCTCTCTATTCACCGCTATGCTTTGTGGGAGCTGAGACTATTTAAACGTTGTAGTATCTATTTATTTTGTGATGTATATAAAATTGATTATTGAAATATTCTTCTAAAAATCATTTTATCAATAAAATTATGTATTATTAGAAAACTAAACTTTTAACATTTCCTATATCCAACAACTCTTGTGTTATTTGTAAACAAAGCACACAGGTATGATTGCCAAAGAGTTTAGAGATCTTATTATTATTTAATATATTATTTGCATGCTGTCGCTGCTTCTTCTGATCAGCTCTTAACCAGGTACCTATTTGTTTTCATTAATACTGTTTAATTACGTAAAGGTTTATATCATTCACACATCGATTCGACTCGACTAATATTCATTTATGGCATTTCAGGGTACGAGAACAGTGCGCGAGAAAACCGTTAGAAGCACCTTTTCAAGAAAAATGAAGTTGGAAAAGTCTGAACAAGTTCCTGCTCCTAATGCTTATAGCCCTGAAAAGGCAGATAGAATGCTAAGAGAAAAGTCACCCGCATTCTCATTTGGAACAAAAACCGAAATTATTAAAAAACAAAACGGGCCAGCTCCAAATATTTATTCACCAGAAAAATCTTTGAATTCGCTTAAAACCGGGCCTAAATACACTTTAGCTGGTAAAGGTGCTGCTGAAAAGCATGAAGTAACTCCAGGGCCAAACTACTATAGCCCTCAAAAAGCTGATAAAATATTACATGAAAGTTCTCCATCATATACGATGCGTTCAAAAGAAGTGGTCGAGAAGTTTGAACAAACACCAGCTCCCAACGTTTATGCTCCAGAAAAGTCAATGCATATGTTGAATGGTGGACCTAAGTATTCCATGTTAGGCAAAGGAGTATGTTCTAAATTAGCAGAATCTCCAGCTCCAAATAGCTACAGCCCCGAGAAGGCTGACAAAGTCCTTCATGAGAGTTCACCGGCATATACTTTCAGAATTAAAGATCAGACTGTTTTGAGGAGCGAATCACCAGCACCTAATGTTTACGCTCCAGAAAAATCGATGCACATGTTGGACGGCACCCCGAAATACACTATGACCGGCAAAGGCCACAGCGACAAAATTGAAAATTATCCAGCTCCTAACGCTTATTGTCCGGATAAGGCTGACAAAATGTTGCATGAGTCTTCGCCAGCTTATACCTTTAGAGTTAAGGATCAAATTATAAAAACCGACTATACACCAGCACCTAATGTGTACGCACCAGAAAATTCTGCCCAAATGTATCATAGTTCACCAAAATACAGTATGTTGGGAAAGGGCCAGACACCAAAACCAGATTATGTACCAGCACCTAATTCGTACAGTCTAGATAAGGCTGATAAACTTCTTCACGAGTCATCACCGTCGTACACCTTCAGACCGAAAACTGCTACAAATAAGCCAAGTGATACACCAGCTCCTAATAATTACGACCCGCATTTATTAGACGGCACGCCTAAATTTAGTATGTACGGCAAAGGCCCCGATGCTAAACCTTCAGACACACCTGGGCCCGGCGTTTATGATCCACATTATATCGATGGAACACCCAAATATACTATTGCTGGAAGACATCCCGCAATGAAACCGTCTGAAGTTCCAGCTCCTAATGCATACACTCCTCACTTGCCTGATGGTACTCCAAAATTCACTTTAGCTGGGAGAGGACATGATGGAAAGCCATCTGACACACCTGGGCCGAGTTGCTATGACCCTCATTTACCGGATAATTCTCCGAGGTATACGATTTCTGGAAAAGGACATGATGGCAAACCTTCTGATACTCCTGGTCCTAATGTGTACGATCCACACTTGCCTTCTAATACCCCTAAGTTTACGATGTCAGGCAAAGGTCCAGACGCAAAAATTTCAGATTCTCCTGCTCCTAACAAATACGATCCCCATATTTTAGATGGCACACCGAAATATACGATGGCTGGCAAAGGCCAGCCCGGAAAGATTGAAAACTATCCAGGACCAAACGCATACCACCCAGAAAAAGGGGATAAGGTTTTACTGGAGAGTACCCCAGCATATTCGTTTAGAATTAAACATCCATTTCACAAGCCAGAAGATACGCCCGGTCCCAATACATATGATCCCAGCAAGTATGACTACATGTTAGATGGTACACCTAAATATAGTTTTGGGTCCAAAGGTCCGGCTGATAAGCTATCAAACTACCCCGCTCCCAATGCTTACAGTCCAGAAAAAGGTGATGGAATGACACATGAACATGCGCCATCCTATTCATTCCGACCAAAAATAGATGCGGCTAAAATATTTAATACACCTGGTCCAAATGCTTATAATCCCGAAAAAGGCGATGACGTAACTCATCACCACTCTCCTGCCCACTCCTTAGCTCCGAGAGGCAAAGACGTTAGAATCAATAATTATCCCGCTTGTAATGCTTACCATCCTGAAATAGGTGACGGAATTACACATGAGCATGCACCGTCTTATTCTTTCCGGCCAAAAATAAATGCGGCTAAAATATTCAATACACCTGGCCCGAATGCTTATAATCCCGAAAAAGGCGATGACGTAACTCATCATCATTCTCCTGCCCACTCCTTTGCCCCGCGAGGTAAGGACGTCCGAATAAATGATTACCCTGCTTGTAACGCTTACCATCCAGAGAAAGGCGATGGAATTACACACGAACATGCACCATCTTATTCGTTCCGACCAAAAATAGATGCTGCTAAAATATTTAATACGCCTGGCCCGAATGCGTACAATCCTGAAAAAGCCGATAACGTTACTCATCACCACTCTCCTGCACACGCTTTTTCCCCAAGAGGCAAGGAAGATAAAATAAACGATACACCTGCTCCTAACGTGTATAATCCCGAAAAAGCTGATAGGATTCTGTTAGACAGCGCACCTCGATACTCGTTTAGGATAAAGACCAACCCCCACAAGCCGGAGGATGTTCCTGCACCGAACAGCTACAATCCTGACAAGGCTGATAAAGTGTTGATGCATTCCGCTCCTCAATACACGTTCAGAATCAAAACCGATAGCGTGAAAGCCGCTGACACCCCAGGTAAATAACATTAATTGCATTGACTCTCATTGTTTCTACATTTAGAATGACTATATTTCTTTATAAATATCTTCTAGCCCCGAATTCCTACAATATTCCAACGCCCGTCGAAACTCCGTTGTATACGATTTCGGGTAGACATAAGGAACCAATAGACGAGCGACTAAAGGTGCCAGCTCCAGGGACTTACAACCCTGAGAAGGGATACAAGTTTATGTTGACTTATTCTCCACAGCATACTTTTGGTATTAAAATACATACAAGTAAATTCGCTGAAACCCCTGGTGAGTTGATAGTTTCACAGGATGTAGTGGTGTTACTAATCACAGTAACAAAGCATGGTGGATATAAAACTAATACATAATTGGTTATGATACAATTTAACAAAATTTTACAATGGGTCTAACATATAATACGATAGGGCGAGAAGAATAGGCCAAAATATAACAAGAGGACTTTCAAGGCTGGGTACGAAAATGTCTAGTTAAGAAATATATTAATATATTGTATTATTATTTCAGCTCCGAATACATACCGCATCCCGTCCGTGTTGGACACTCCGGTGTACACGATGTCAGGACGACACAAGGTGCCTGTGGACGACCGCACGCGAGTACCCGCACCTGGCACCTACTCACCCGAAAAGGTAACTGAAATATATTATGTGTATTGCACAAAATGAAATAAAAATATTTTTGCAGTAGATGCGTGGGAGTTTACAATAACGTATGCAAAGCCACTAGCCACAGTTTTACTTCCGTTCTAATTTTAAATTAAATGGTTACAGGTGCAGACCAACAAAACACCGCAAATAACCTTCGGTATCAAACACTCGCCCCTATTAGGACAACTAAGACCATTAGAGCCACAGCGCCAGGTTGAGAGAACCCCTACGTATTCTAAGGATAATACCACAGAAGTCACCGAAGTCCAGAGGACTGTTACAAGACAGAATAGGGAACAAGTTGAAGATAACAGGAATATTCAACAACATCAACAAAATATTGTAGAATCAAACGAGACAAATGAAATCTACAACACTGGCGCGCACGTGACTCAAGTGAGACACGACAGTGAAGTCAGAAGCACAACGGTTTCTCCCGAACCTGTTCAGCACCGAGAAACTTTGACGCAAGACATTGTGTGGGTTCCTGAGAATCCGATACGTCGCGGTTCTTACACTATCGATACAGCCGACGGAAACGGATATTCTGAGCACTACCAGAACAGTGAGGTCATTCCTGTTGAGAATGGAGTTATTAGGACCGCGGAACAGGGAGAAAGAGGAGGTAGGTGCACTGAGGAAAGGAGTAATGAAGTGATTAGGAGGGAAGGTTTCGAACAAAATATTGAAAGGAATGTGAAGAATGCGACTGCTCATGAGAAGAAACAGGCAGCTACTGAAGAAGTGCGGTCTAACACTGATGTCCAAAAACTTGCCAATGGTGGTATTTCTAAGACAACGACCACAACTACTATTAGAAAGGTGGGAACCGCAGCCAGAACCGCTAAGGAATCTACAGCAGTGACCCGTACTGCCACTGTGGTGACGTCACGTGACGTAGGTGTCAAGTAACTTGAGCCCAAGAAACATGGAGGTCATTTTAGCTGTAGTATTGATCCTACCTTTATAACCTATTAAATATTTTTGAATGATTAACCATTGTAAGTCGCATTGATCTTCTTACGATTACGAAAGCTTTATTGTACTCTTAATGCAAGCTATTTATTAATTTATTTACCTTTATTGTTTCTGATTCGTCTTACTATGAACATAATAGTAAGACGACATATCTTGATTTACAATTATTTTACTCGTTTCTTTATAACGCTAATGAATTTTGATTATAAGAAAAATGTTTTTTGACAATTAACATTAAGAACTAATATTGTTATACCATGAAAATTTTATTAATAAAGTTTTTATTACAAACATTGCATGTTATTATTATACAAAGGTGTACTAATGCACAGAACGGAACTGACGTAAAATACGAATGTTTACAATACATTTTAATTTATTACTAGCTGCGAACAGTGTTCGTAAACGATGAACACCACCTTTACAATGAACGCTGGTGTACAAGTGCACCATTAAAATTGCAATCACTAAAAAAGCTTTGTTACAAAGTTTCTGAAAATAACTGGCAAATCAAGCGAAAAACAATATCGTATTTTTTTACATTTGCTCTTTATCGCTTGAAAATATTTACATTGTTTGAAGTAGTTATTTTTTTTTATCTTCACGTAATCATGGCGGATGTGTGGCCACGGTGGTACCTACTTGTTTTGAAACGGAAACTTTACGAATGTAGTAGTGTATAATTATGTGGACAGTGAACCGAACTGCCCACGCAGCTCCCAGCAACAATAGTGACAACTGACAACAGCGTGACACAATGACGCCTAGATAAATGTGACATATCTACTGTAGAAATAGGACAAAAAATTCTAACGGCCTGTTAGAGATAATAACTATAGAAAAAACACTGCATACAATAATAAAGAAAGATAACAAATTATTTAAAGTTAAGTTGGATATCTATGTAGGTATATATCAAAGCGAAAACTTTGCATCTCGTATTGGTAACGTGAACATGCATAGTTCATGTTTATGGAGAATCAGAGTAGAAAGATAACAAGATCGAACTTCAGATACTTGAGTATCTGAAGTTCGATCTTGTTATCTTTTCTGTAAATAGGTACATTATGAATTCCGAAAGGCTTTCTTAATAATTAGGTAAATTTAAAATAGGGTACTACTACCCTAGTCTCTATTTTAAATTTACACTGCTTTAGGAAAGCAGAGTAATTCTGAAGTTATAGGAATATCCTAGCGAATGTTGGACAGACCTGCCGAGCGATTCGTATAAACTTGAGTGAAGTGAACTATCAATCCACAATATTAGTATGGAATTAAAGACCAATTCACCTTTACTTCACGCACATTTTACGGGGTTATTCTTACAAATTCGCACAGCAGCATCAAGTCAAAGAGGGTTTCTAAAAGTTCTTGGAAGAAATGTGCGTGAAGACAGCTCTAGAGCAAATTTCATCCAATCGTTAAAAAGGGGGCTAACCTTATACAAGATCCCGACTGTTGCATTAATTTGTCACTACACTTAAATACCTGAAAAAAGAAGGCAACCATTTCAAATAGGCATTCAAACCTTATTGCTTTTGTTACTATTTTACAAGTAGGTTTAGGTAAGGGAAAATATAAATATTCGTAATTAATTAGGTCAACACTGAAGAGTAACAAAGTTCCAAAGACTTTTGGATCCTGTGACATTGGATAATTTATTACACTTGAGAGCAATAAAATCGCACACGTTGACTTTTTGTTGTTAAAGCAGTTTTTTTCATAAATGTGAATACATATTAAAATAAAACTTACACTATTTGAATGTTTACTTCAGTACCTTTCTAATGATATCAAATACAGTGTAAAAAAAGTACCCATAGGGAGTTTTAGGGCACAAAACCCAACATACGGATAAAATTACCCAATTTAGCTTAACAAAGAATAAAAATAAAACTCAAAATGCTTGATCAAATTGTTTTTTAATAAGGTGTATTCCCTCCCCTAGCCTTGATTACAGCTCTTAATCGGTTTTTCATGGACCGTATTAATTTCACCATGAAATCTTGTGGTATGGCGTTCCACTCCTCTTCAATGGCAAGTTGAAGCTCTTGGAGGCGCGTAGGAGCAGGGCTTCTTGCTCGAACTCTTCTTTTTAGCTCATCCCAGACATGCTCAATCGGATTGAGATCAGGACTACGAGCTGGCCACTCCATCGCGGTGATTCCAACATCTTCCATGTAGTCGCATACTGTTCTAGCGACATGCGGTCTGGCGTTGTCGTGCATTAAGAGAAAATCTTCTCCCATAAGCAACCACGCAAGCGGCCTCACATGTTCTTCGAGCACTTCTTCGACGTATCGTGCAGCCGTCAAACTTCTCGATCTCGGGCCGGTATTCGCCGTAGTGATGAATACAATGTCAGTTTTAGTGTCCAACATTATGCCACCCCAAAACATACACGATCCACCTCCAAAAGCCACACGTTCGCTTATGCAGCATTATGAAAATCGCTCTGATGACCTTCTGTAGACCCTAGAGCGTCCATCATGACCATGTAAAGTCATTCTGCACTCATCAGAGAACATAACAGCCCGCCATTGGTCATACGTCCAATTTAAATGTTCCCTAGCAAATTGTAGCCGGGCTTGTCGGTGAGCTGTGGTCAATTTGGGACCATTTGCTGGGCGATGTGAAGTCATTCCTGCTTCACCTAGTCTTCTTCGAACTGTCCACCGACTTATACTGACATTGCGAACTTCTCAAAGCTGTTGTCCCAGTTGAACCGCGTTCAGTTGCCGATTTCTCAAAGACCTTGTCACAAGAAAGCGGTCATCACGCTCTGATGTTGTGCGTCGCCGGCCAGATCCTGGTCGCCGAATGTAGCCACCGGTCTCTTGGAACCTCTGGTATACACGACGAACAGAGTAGCGGCTCAAATTTAGCCGTCGAGCAACTTCACTTTGGTTATGGCCTGCTTCGAGCAAGGCAATAACTTGAGCGGCTTCTGCGGGCGTGGTATCCATATTTTTCCAGTAAATCCGTATGCTTCCAGTAGAGATGTTATCACGTTGACCTTCGGTATGCAACTGAATAAAAATTCTTTATTTATTTATTTATTTGAGGGGCGTATCGCATATCGTGTCCTTGAAGAGGACGTGTATAGCTTAACCGGGCGTCTCTGTAGAGATATCTTAAAAGTTAAGACCTCCAGCCAGAGTGATAAAAATTCCAATAAACTGACCTTTTTATACCTGCGGCTAAGGGTGCAAGTAGTGACAACGCAAACGCGTGAATTTGGGGAATTCGGTGTACGGTCGGTTTTTGTAAGTTACGTGAAGGTCAATGATTTTAATTTTATGTTTTTGTAAAGCTAAGCTTGTATGCTTTAATTTTGTCTAATGATTTTTACTCAATATCTTTCGATTTTAGAAAACAATCAGTAATAAACCAAATTACAAGGGGTGTGCGATTTTATTGCTCTCAAGTGTATAATAAAGCTTGCTTTCTTAACTCTCGAGCTTACATACTCATTCTTATAATAAAGCTGAAGAAAAAGCTTTCCGACTACCAAAAAATAAGAGTTAATATGATTCTTTTTCTGTTAGAGCGCGGTAATTTCTGGAGCTATGTGTGTATGACAACATGTATGAATGTAAACGAAGCAAAAGAAGTATGTAAGAATCGTAGCATATGGCGCTCTGTAGTTTCTGCCTACCCCCATGGGAAAAAGGCGTGAGTTTATGTATGTATGTATGTATGAAAAATTAAAAAGAAACCAACAGTTGGAAACCAAGTTCCAGTAACTTGTAGATGCTGTGGTGTTGAACAATTACAACGAACTCTGCTTACTGTTGGCACGTATCTTTTGCAGCTAAATAGGTACTCATCTACATGTCTGGAGGGTGAAGTCGTTTTTTTGTTTACACGAGCTAATTCGTGGAGACCATTTCATGAGCTTTTGAACCTCACGTGCAGGCAAAATCGCAGGGCGCGACTAGTCTGTTACTAAAATAGTTTCTTTGCAAATAAGATAATTGCAGGAGTTTCTATACCTACTATTTACTACGACGCAGTGTGTGCGACCTTCAACTTTTCAAGGTTAAACATTTTGAATCGCTATTATAACGATTAACGTAATAAAAAAAAAAACAGGTAACAACCTTCCTTGACCTTTTGCTATCGACCATATTTTTTATGCTTCAAGCTTCAACCATTTGTTTTTGTCCTTGTGTCGCACAACGAGTGGACAAAATCTAACAAAGAATTATTGTTTGAGCTTTCATATTTTTTTGTTTTAATCAAAACATCAACACGCCTGTAATCCCCGAAGAGTTAGGGATAACTGTCAAAATATGGATGGACTACAAATACAACTCTCTTATTTGTAGTCCATCCATATTTTGACAGTTATGTTTTAGTTCCCTGTTATTACATGTAATAGGGGGCGAGCCCATCGCTATCAATCGGGTACGATTCCATACTCCGGGCTTCTACCAAGAAATAATATCAAAATATCGAATTATTCATAAGTAAGTCAAACGTATATTGTAAAAATATTATAAAAAAGTATTTTTTTTTTTATATCCACGCTTACATCTATCATTACAGGGAATTATCATTGCGATAGAGTACCTACATAATAGTTTTCCATTATAGTTCTGAACCTAATTCTTAACAACTTAAAAATTAAATCTTAGGTAAGTATAACATATTTTGAACAACACGGTTGTTAATTGGCTGGGAGAACTTTTGATTAATATTTTATATATTTTGAAAACCTCGTTTATTTCGTGTGTGCAGATTATTTGGTAAATCAACATGACGATATAAGATCTACGTCATTACCATGACTCAAAAAAACCCACAGGATGTCTGGAGCAAAGCAATCCAAAGTATCGTATGCGATTATTGGAAACTGTAACACACGTGCTTAAATATTAATCATATCCAACAAGACGGGTGTGTTTGAGGAAATACGATCCTTGTAGAGGAAAAACCCATGTCTGAAAATTGTACTAAGGGTACTGCTATTGTAAAAATAGAGGAAGTTTATTATTTACATAGTTTAAATAATTCATTTTAATTTTATACATATACCAAAATAATTTAAGTAGCACGGGTCGATAGAACGTTGAGGCTTAGGTACTTGGAAGTGATTTTAACAAAATTATCAATAATATCTGTGAATTGTTAAAACAAATTGAAAATAAATTTGAATAATATGCGCTTGTCAGAGGTAAATTAATAACATCATTTGGTCTAGATTCTTAGACACAAATAAAAATAAATACTTTCACACAACGCCATCTAGTCCCAAACTAAACAGAGCTTATGTGCTACGAGTATTAGAAAACTGATAAACACATATATTCCTAAATACATACATAAAAATGATACCCAAATACAGAACAATTATTTCCATTTCCATACAGAACAATGAGGATATGCAAATGATGATCGTAACAGCAATTTTATGTTTCATTTTCATTGGCAGGTCGTGGAAGGAGCAGCGTAAAATATACAGGTCTGAGAAAGCAAACATCATAAGTAATACCTATTTCAACATGTTTGGACGGGGCTATAAACAAATCGTTTGGGTAAACGTCCACGAAACAACGTGAGCTGAACTAAAATAAGCGGTCAAAACTAGTTATAGGTATTCCTATAATCACTGGGCTTGGCTTAAACAATGGTCCTAAGATTTTCTTATACATACGAGTAGCTTTTACGGAGTGTGTCTCTTTGGGAACAATAGAACATTAGGGAATACAACTGTATTGAAAGATAAAGTTAAGATATATTTATTTGTTTAGACTTTGTGTAACACTATACAATATTCGTTTTGCTATATTAAGTGTACAAAAAAAGAAAAAAATACAGACATTTAAAATATAAAACCATTGAGTGGAAAAAAAGAAACAACGAAATTATTTTAAACAATAAAATTATAAAGTATCATTTAAAAAGTCTTTAACGCAGTAGTAACATTTTTTAATTAGTAGCTTCTTCAAATCTTTTTTGAAATGAATTGTATTATTCATATGCTTATTTTAAATTCTCTTGAATTTTTTATACATGACTGCGTGCTGGGCCCATAACCTATTGGAAATTAGATTTATTGCAGAGTATTGAAGCACAGTTGGAATAAGTGAAATATTTAATATATTATTATAAAATTATACATGACATTGTAACACGAAAAATAGTTGCCGAGTGACAAATACGTAGAACACCAGCTTTCACATTTGAATAATAAATGGCCAGCGTTACATTTCCAACACGGTGACATACAAAACACACTTTTATGAAGAAGTGTTGTTTTCGCAGTGTGAGGCTGCAAAACATGTTTATATTTATTACGTCCATTTCTAATTATATTATCTGACTAAAGAGGAAACCAGTGAGGGTTATTTCTGACAAATATAACTGTTTCTAAGATGTATAGTGACAGAAGTCTTTTAACAGTGACTGACAGCCACCCCCAGCTGAAAACCTCCTCCTTATTTGTAAGTCGGTTAAAAAACGGATTACCTCGTCGGTTCAGTGGGTGCCAGGGCTGCTGAGGTCTGTTGTTGAATTTTGCCATCTGGAATTTTTCTTAAGCAGTCCTAGAGTCAAAATTGTGCACGATTGATGTCAATAGGTTGAGGCAAACCTATTACCATCAATAGATTTTCTTTTTTTTTTCCTTTTTGGCATCTAGCCGACGTCGACTTTTCTACCAGCGTCACGTATGCTTTGCACTTCGTGGTAGGTGTTAGTGGCTGGAAAGACCAGACCATTATTTTGTTACTTAGTTAACTTTTTTTTTTTCTTCTTTATATATAAATATTAATAGTCTTACATAATATATTTACAAAATATAGTTATAATTACACACCATCTTATATTTTAATTTCATTGTCATTCAAAAATGTTGACATGAGTTGAACCAGTTTAGGAGATCAATAGATTAAATGGGATTAAAACGAAACTGTCAAAATAGACGTGTACTCCAAGTACAACAGGCGCGATGTCATGTTATTAAAAACTCGAGATAAACAATCAAGTGTTTTAATGGAACATTGTGATTGTGATTATAACAATATCAGAGAAATCTAAGATGAACTAATAAATATAGATAAATAAAATAGGTGACTAATATAAGATAAGATAGGAAGAGTTTCATTGTAGTATTCGTACTACTTTTATACTTCTACTTCTACTACAATTGGTAAAAAAATACGACATTTAAAATTACACGGTCTGGATAAAAGTAAATTACCTTAGGAATAAAACAGCACCCGTGACATGACCATCGTAGAAACAAATTTTGTCTAAGAAGAATCGACAAAGAGACAGATTGTTGTATGTAACGACGCCAGCACATCATGTTACCCCAATGTGTCAAACTTTCCCAATTGAATATGAACCTTATTCTGTTTGAAATAATTAAAAAAAAAACCGGCCTAGAGCGTGTCGGGCCACGCTCAGTGTAGGGTTCCGTAAAATATGTAAACGAAGTTAAAAAAATGCTTGCATATACGATTATACTACAAACTTAGTCCAGAAGTTATTTTGTACAACTTTTTGTCTTTTTTGTACAAAAACTGTTTCCAACCAAGTTCAAAATAATTTTCCTAGAAAGTCCTTATAAAGTTCTACTTTTCAGATTTTTCATATTTTCTAAACTTATGGTTCAAAAGTTAGAGGGGGGGGGGGGGGGGGTTTAGACACACATTGTTTTTTACTTTTGGAGCGATTATTTCCGAAATTATTGACATTATCAAAAAATGATCTTAGTAAACTCCTATTCATTTTTAAATACCTTTCCAACAATATATCACACATTAGGGTTGAAATTAAAAAAAAAGCACTTCCCACTTTACATATAGGGGGGCTACCCTAATAAAACATTTTTTTTCCATTTTACCACTTTGTTGGCATGATTGATACACATATTGGTACCAAATTTCAGGTTTCTAGTGCTAAATGTCACAGAGATTAAGCGAGGACGGACGGACGGACGGACAGACAGACATGGCGAAACTATAAGGGTTCCTAGTTGACTACGGAACCCTAAAAACGATCAAAGAAATTTGTCTGTACATACATTGAGACGAAGTGAAACAAAAGAAAATTAACACTAACAACGTTTACTGTATTTTGTGTTGAACTAGCTGCCCCGGCAAACTTCGTTGTGCCTTAGAGTCAATTCATTGCTCTTATTTTTTTTTTATATTAGATATACATACGTTGAATAAGACGACAACAAATAAATCCAAACCAATAATAACTACTACTACTTTTAAATTACAACATGTATATATACCCTAACCTAACTGACCATACCTATCCTATAGCTAACCCAACTATCTAACCTAACTACCTTACTAAAAAATACTAAATTCATAATTTTAATCTGAACTATTGCCTCTATGTTACATACAATAATTTATGCCTATAGTTTTCCCGGTCTACTTTAATTAAAGTCCTAACAGTAAAATAAGTTCTATTTGCAAAGAATTATTAAAGTTCGTCTCTGTCATCATTGCTAGTTACGTAAATTGATTTCTGAAATACAGCTTGGCAAAAAAGTGTAGAAACGGAACTAAATTTTTGACTATTGGCAACATTTCCAAAGTAATGACATTTCATAATAAACAAAGTTCACGATTTCGTAAAATTTTAATTTCGACCACCAAACGTTAATTAATAAACGTAAAAAGTGAAGAATAATGAATAAAACCATTCGGAGTGCTGGCAGGGAGGTTATATATAAGGTGTACCGTAGTACAGGCGATGTCTGGCGGAACATGAGGCCCAAACGATTGTTTCTGAATTTCTCAATGTTTACCAAAGAACCGCTGATAAGACAGGTATGTCAGAGTTTGTTTTGTTGATTTTAGTTGAATCAAGTGTTAATTGATGAATACAAAGCTATATTAATTTGCTTGCATAAGGAATAACTAGAAATTTGAAACAATAAATGTCGAGCACATAGGTTATGTTTACATTTTTTCTGCATAACTCTGGTATAGCGCGCTGAGATAAATTGATACTTTGGTGACTTGATTTTTAACCGAATGAAAATTCAATTTCTACGTAAATTATACTTTAAGTGCGATATCAAGGCAGAGAATTCTTGGTTCTAGCGTTTGCATTCGAAGTGTAAAAGAAGTTGTCGTGTCATAGTCTATTTAGTCTAAATTTATTATTTAATTCAGGGAAATCTGTTATCGTTCTAAGCAAAATCGTGCTGGAAGGAGATAAACAAAAGGGTATTTTCTACATCCGGGTTATTGTGTATGTGTTAAAAATGTTTTACTTTTAATACTGTTGGGGATAAATGAAATATTTCGGCTTTACAGGAAGCAGCTGAACGTGCATCCCAAGCTATTACCGAGGAGGATTGGAAGAACTCGTGCTAACATGTAATAAAAATAGAAAAGGATTACTGGAAAAAAAAATACTATGAACGAGGAAATGGAGCGATTAGTAATAAATCTAGAGGATGATAGCAGCATCACCCCTGAACCCGAACATGACTCAGATGAGTTTGCGGCCTACGTGTTCGGGGTAGAATATGTAGAGGAAGATTTACTAGAATAAAATATAGAAATTATGATAGTGTAATGTTTTCTTTTTTTATAACTCCTAAACAATGTTGTGAACTCAGAAGTATTTACCCAATTTGTTATTTCTAGGTAAGTAATCAGTTGCGTGTCGAGAACACGTCCTTGTTCAATTAATTCATTACACCCCAAGAGGACACCGGTGTCCACACTGTCATTTTCTTTCTATTGTGTCTCTAATTGACACTATTAAAAGTGATTACTTACTGATTAAAAAAAAAATATACATAATTAGATTAATTTGTCTAAAAAGCAGTTAAGTATCAAGACTAGGTTGGTACGCTATGCGGTTGCCACGGGTTGCCATACGAAGAGCACAGTGGCGCCTCCATTATTTTCTACTCTTTTTTACCAAGCTGTATAAGACTTTTTTATGCTACATAAAACCTCTAAGTTTAGTAACAAAATAAATTTCAGAACGTAGGTGCGTATTATAAATTGACAACCTTACCTTCTTGGGTTTAGCTTAAGAAGTGTCAATTTCAAATTGTCACCTGATAATGAACTGGGAAGTTTGACTCCTGTCATGTCATCCAAGATGGCGCTGCGTTTGAAAAATGTTTGAGACAACCGATATTCTTGATATTTATTTTTATGATGTCGAACGGGATAAAAAGTATATATATCCTATGTCCTTCTCCTGGCTCTAAACTACCTCCCTGCCAATTTTCAGCTAAATCGGTTCAGCCGTTCTTGAGTTATAAGTGAAGTAACTAACACGACTTTCTTTTATATATATCAAAATATATAGATTTACATATAGTGTACGTACATTACTGGCATAGGCTCCATACAAATTATTGGAACATCTCCTTTCGACATTACAGAAAGCTCTGACGTAACGATAATACATTTATCGATTGTCGACTCCATAAATATACCCTTTTAAAAATGTTTCACGGCAACGAATTGAACTATAAATAAAGATTTAATGTTATAACGAAGGTGATTATTGAACCAGTGGCTATAACTATAAGCAAGCGTTCAGTAAATAAATGGGTATGGATATTTCCGTCGCCTCATAGATTTGTTGGTGTATGTATTATCCAGTTATAGTGACCTCTGGAGCTCTTATTGGTCATTGTTAGTTTATGATAATTTTATCTTCCTATTCGTTGAACGAACTGTGCTACTTTGTTACTATAAATATCAACGTATTCGAACAATAAGTGTGTTTATACGACAGAGACGTGTGCGGTGTGCGTATAGAACAATTCTGTACGCACACTGAAACACACGATACGCACTAGGATAATAAGCAGTAGGCATATAATTTTTATGAGTATTGTATTGTAGGAAAAAGATTAACAATAATATTTTAGCAACTCCCAGAATCTGCTTATGTATGTACTAAAATTTGGGAGTTGGTGAAATATTCAGTAATATTTGGAGGGTGATAAGACGGCGGTTAAAGCGCTCGAAAAAATACCCACCCATGTTACTGTTTTGTAACATGCAAATATTACTTCTGTTTGAATAATATTTACTTTTCCTTTAGTACACCTTTTGTTTGAAAAATATTTACTTTTCCTACTGTGGATGTCAGAAATGACTAATAAGCTAAATCGAGGAATTTCATTCAGACTTATTGGAAATACCGGCTCTGGAATAACTACATAAATAAGCCACATGTATCGCACTAGTACCTATTATCAGACGTATATAGTACTATATAGGATGGAAGGGACATCAAAACCATATTCGGACACAGCGAGTTCTTCTCTACAACTTCCCTGGACTCCCCCAGCGTTGAAATTTTTGTCGGTTTTACCTTATCTGCTTTTTTACCTGTAGAGAGTATAAAATCGTGATTCCTTCGAAAGTAATGTGATTTTATATTAAAAAAGTGACTTTTTACTTTTTAAGGAATAATCACATAACTATTGGGTTAGACAGGGCTAACAATTACAGTTTTAAGCAAGAATAGCTTATAAACGTAAAAAGTAGGGAATAAAATCAGAGGCAAAAAAAAACGTGTTTGTCGTATACTACGTACCTACAGACGCCAACACATCAATCTTCCCAAAATCCCAATTGAACATGAACCTTATTGTTTTTTGTATAAAGTTAAAAAAAACTATCAAAGAAAGGTCAATGCCCATTTCTGACCATGTTTGCCCATCTATGTAATAAATACTAAAAATATACCAATTTACATACATACACACATAAACTCACGCCTTTTTCCCATGGGGGTAAGCAGAAACTACAGAGCGCCATATGCTACGATTCATTCTTTATTTAGTGACTTAAATATTGCTATTACCAATTTGGGATGACTACAAAGGTATCAAAAGCAGATTTTCATATGACACTCAATTGTTTATTACATTCTAATATTTCGGTTCGGTAGTCAGTACTATCAAAATAGGGATTACAATTCTTAATAAAAAGTCCCACCAAGTTTTATGTGAAAAACAGCTATTGTCCCTTGATCTTTGATGTCGATCCTTATGCCTATAATTTGTTTCTTCCATGTGCATCACTTGGCCAAAGGTTCCTCAGCAAATGGGCATACCCCTTTGACACATTGTGGCAGTTTGATGTGGTGGCTTCTGTACATACCTACTTTCTACTGTTAAAGTAAAGAGCTGTTATTTTGACATACCCAACAGACACTTTAATTTAGTTCATTTGTAGGTATAGCTTTCAAAGTTGTTATGTTTAAAATATAGACATTTTAACTCGATGGACATTACAACCTACTCATTTGCACTTTTCAGGTAAACCATGTTCGACTGCAAATAATATTTCACATCAATAATGCTGTCTTATGATATTGTATGATCACACATGTGTAATGCAAATGATTGATTATGAAATATTAAATATAGAACGCTGCTTATACTACTGTGGTAGTAGTATAAGCATCATACAATGTTACTGCTGTTGAGACATAGGCATCCTCTGTGTAAAGGAATTGGGCCATCAACGACCATGCGGGCTCTGTATGGGTTAGTTGATTTTATTTATACCTACTAGCTAAAACTATGTTTATCAGTAGGTGCAAAGTCTAGCAAGGTACCCCAATCTGTGACATTTTTTTGATAGTTTGTCAACTTTTTACGAAGAAGTTCAGGAAATTAAAAAAAAATTGTTAGTTTGGTGAGCTGTTGTTTGCATGTGCGCTTGTCAAGGCTCGATCTACGGTTAATCTATCTTGATTTATGTGATCCGACTATAACCTTTACTAGCATTCATTCGGTAAACCTTTTTTTTTCTTTTTTGTTCTTCCTTAGAGATACGGTAAATGTTAAATAAGTAACAATACGGAACGTTAAGAAAGTAATTTAGCTTAGCCGACGCCCCGACGTAGGTATTTTGCCTTTGGGAAAAAAAAAAAACAAACAATAACATGGAAATACTTAAGAAGATACGTTATGAAAACTTATTGAGAGTTACATGCAGCTATCTTTATTATTAACTAAAAAAAAGTTTTGTGAAAGTTTAATGTTTAATTCCCAAAACTAACTCATTGTCCACAAGTCCCCCCCAGAGTCCACAATCTCTATTAGCTTCCATACTTGAATGTTTAAAACTTGGAAAATTGTTATATTATAATATCAAACCAATTGTGTTACTTGTACAAAAATCCCTAAGAAAAACATGTAATCCCACCAATAGTTACCAACTTTTGAGTTTAAACAGTCCCACATGTAGGTACGGCATGTTTGTAACTATTTTTTTTTCGCTTTTTTATCAAAAACAACGGCCACCATTCGCCAGTCATATCAATATTTGAAATCATGAAAAAAACAGGAAACGCTCGAAACCTGATGGTGGTTCGAATTTTAATTGTAGTAAATAATAAAATGGTTCGTTAAGTATGTTTCCTTTGAGGAAATAACAGGAAACTAGTCAGTGGGCGTCTGTAGGACATTTCGTCTCTCTAATTAGGCCGTAAGGGAAAATATTATAGGATTAATGTAGTACCTACTCTGATAAGTTTCATTCCCGTTGAGTTCATTCATGAATACGTATTAGTATGTATTAGTATTATTTTGCATTCTTTTAATTTCATTTAAAATCCCACCTACCACTGCTTAAGTTTTTCCTGCATCACCAAAAGGTTGACTGGTAGAAAATGTCTATGGCATTGAGGCCGCCTCTGTACATTCGTCTTTAAATAAATAAATACGTAGGTAGCTGTTTTAATTAGAAAGAAAAAATAATAATTTAAAATATAAATAATAATAATCATTAAGTGGGTGTGCAAAATGGGTCCAGTTTATCTAAATGGTTAAGCAACAGCCTCGCACAGGTCTTCTCTTTTATTATTATTTAGTTTTATATTCTTTTTTGTTATTATTATTTTTGTAGTTCCTGTGCTTGTCCCGAATAAATATTTTTCTTTCTTTGTTTCAATTGGACTTGAGGTTGTGAGGGTTACTAAAGGATAAAAAATTGAAAAAAGAGAACTCAGTATAGTAGTAGTAGTAGTATAAACCACTGTAATATGATGCTCTTTATTATGCTTATAAATGACAAGTACTTCGCTCGCGACTTTGTCCGCGTGCACTTCGTTCTTTTACATCGACTCTTTCTTAATTTGAAAAACAAAATATAGCGTATGACACTCATTAATAATGTAGCTATCTATAGGTAAAAGAATTTCCAAAATTGGTCCAGCAGATCCAGAGATACAAGCAACGTCACAGTTAGTCACAAACTCACGAACTCACAAATTTTACCTTTTTATAATATTAGTACTTATAGGTTCATACCAAACAAAGAGTAACATGCATGGCATCCAATTATGACATGCTATAAATGGTTGGGTTAAATTTGCTACAAGTTGCCTATTGCCTGTATTAAGTTTTATCAACCAGCGTTTTTCCTGCAGCAGTATTGGAAGCAGGCAGTTTACCCGTGTTACGCGGTCAAGTTAGCCAGGTATACCTGGAGGTGAATACCAACAGGATGATATTTAAATAATTCTCAATCTTTTAAGGGGTGAAAGTAGCCATGACTATAAATAACTTTTAGTACGGTGGCATACACAATAAAATATGAAAAATAAAACCAGCAGTTTAATACATTTTTGCGTTTTCAGAACTGTCCCCAGTAAATATGGTTCACATTTATGGAAATTAATACCCACTGCATTATTGCCAATTAATTTAAAATCAACCTGTAGTTAGAGTTCCAATCCCATTTATTTTATTTTTCCAGTCACGGGGAAAGTGAAGAAAATTCTAATGCACTGTTTGCAGGACAGCCAGTAAGTGCGGAGCTAATGAAGTAGGTACAATCACGCGACAGCCGGCTGATTGACGTAATAGCACCAACTCACCCCGCACTCCCCCGCCCCTCGCCCCTACTGCCTGCCACCCTACAATAAACCAAATTAATGTTTGTCCCCGATAAGCATGTGTAGGTTCGACATCGCACACTATCAAGCTTATCGCGAAATCTTAGCATGCATTTATATTTTGCGTGCCTTAGTTAAAGCCCCAAACATTTTATTGAAAGCCTGGAGTTAGGAAAAATATGAACATGGCATATTCTTGAATGCATTGTTTTAATTTTTTCTCCTGTTATCGGTTCAACGTCTACGTGGGTTCTTTGAGGCATAATCTCTATAACACGCCTACGAAACGTTTACAAATGACCCCGGGACGTTTACGACACGCCTCCGAGATGTTCCGATAGATACGCGTGACTGTTCTACAATCCTACAAGACCCCTACGAGAAGCTACGATACGCCTTCGAGATGTTACGTACGACCGTTCTGCAAGACCTTTAATGATGCTACAACACAACGTGCTACGAGGCATCTACGACTCTCCTACGAGACGTCTACGAGACGCTACGAGGCGTCTAGGCCTACGTCTGCGAAACTTCTAGGAGATCAACGACGCATTGTGAAACGTCAATGTGGGGTACGCATACGAGTGACGTAGAAGACGCCTACGAAACTTTTACGAACCGCCTCCATATTCAAGGTAAGTCAAGGGCAATTTACTTATCTAACTAAATATTTTAATAAAAATACGTTGTCGCGTGTGGTTTGCAAAGAAATAAGGGCTCCAAGAACTTCTGGTACATCTTTTGGTTTCTCAATATTCTGTCTGAAACCCATTCGACCCGTGGGTGTATCGGGATAGACAAAAACATGATTCATCCTGTAGTAAATTTTAGTCGTTATGGCATAACGCAGTGATTCATGAATTCACAAAGTGTTTTAGCTCATTTACAATTTGGAAAAACTGAAAGCTCTCTTACCGGTATTTGTCGCAAAAATTCACTAAGCGACGTGGTCTCTCAGGTATAGGGTAGTTACGTTATGATGTTTAACCACCCACAAAATGGTGACCTTCAACTGCAAGTGGCCCTAATAAGTAGGTTCATCTAAATAAGACTCATATTCCTCAAAAATACGTTACTACCGAATGTTTTTGCCCACCTCGGGATATTCCGTTTGCACCAATTTTTTTCCTTAAATAATTCATCCTAATCCGTTGTTTGCCTATTCACTATAAATACTTTAATGACTTAATTCGACATGGTTGTGCAAATGTTCAATATTAACATCATTGTATGTACATGTACAAACAGCTTCTACTTTTGATCACCGTACTACGCATGTATGCAAATACTATAATATGATCTAGTATCTATCCAATTTATCGCAATTATTTTACTGCGTCAGCCATGGGATTAACTACAGCTATTAAATAACTACTTACATTATATACATGGTATACAGGTGTATATACAGCTTATAATTTACTTATTCCTCAGCAAACGATAATTGCAACAACACTGGCAGTAAGCTTGCTGTATTTATCTATACCTAATTGAGTCAACAAATAGATTTAGCCTATTAATAAGATGAATTATTGGATTGGCTAATTATGGTAGATAAACTGATTTCAATGGACAATACAGTCATTATGTTCAGATGTTTCTGCTAATATACCGCTTCATATTTGATTATGTTATGCAATATTAACTTTCGGTGAAGCAGCCGTGACCGTCTAAGCGTAATCAAGAGTTCTTGTTCAAAATACAAGGTTAACACCGTGTACTGTTGTGTTCAATTAATATTATAATATTTGAACATTTCGGTGACGTGTGGATTTAACTGAAAAACGCTAACGGCAAGTTTCCAGGTGGCATTTGAGCTAGCACGCGACAGGTCAAGGTTACGGTTTAGTTAAAAGCCTTAGCAGACATGCTACTGTTCGCGTATCTCAAACAAACAACTTGTGAAAAGTTTCTCTTCTTGCAAGTCCCTCTACTGTTCACAGATGTATTCAATCTTATGAGAAAATCGATTCAAACTTGTCTTACGAAGCACAAAATACGATAAATTGGTCGAATGGGTTCAATACTAAATTTATAATTAAATGATTTCAAAAGTTCATCCGTTATTGAAAGAAGGACTGCTTATATCCTTTTAGCATCACCCGTCAGGAAAATGGTCGTTTTCTGAAGATCAATAGACCGACTAAACGTTGAGGCTTCGACAAGCATTCGTTGCAGTCGCAGAAATTTATGGAGACTTTGGCATTAGCGGTCATTTTAATTGCCGTGCTTAAATTGAAGCAACCGATGGACAGCACGAATTGTTTTGCGACGAAACGCAAACATTCGCGAAAATGCGATACAAAATCAACGAAGTCGCAAAGTAACCGTACGCGTGCGCGGTTTATAAAAGTAGCATGTCTGATAAGACTCTAAGCTAACAGTGGTAGTCGCGACCGACCCGACCGACGCGACCAGCGACTGGCGCGGAGGTCAATTGTCATTTAGACCAATTTGTGGAATTAATGTCCGATGGTGCCACCGTTGTACATATATGATTTAATTAGTGTGATGTTTCGTAAGTAATATTTTCACGTAAAATTTAACGTTCTACGAACCAGAGCCACGGCGGACAACGTAGTAATGAAACATTTTGACATGTCGCAAATATTGTCATTTTAATACATGTTAGTTGATTTGCGTATTTAAAGATAAGAAAATAAAACTAGCGTATCTTAATGCCTTTGTCATTCATTTTGATTTATACCCGTTGCTGGGCATAGCGCCCCCCAAGCATCGTCACAACAAGTATAATAAATAATAATAATAATAAATATTCCACAACTTTTCACACAACGCCATTTAGTCCCAAGTTAAGCTTGAGAGCTTGTGTTATGGGTACTAAACAGCTAATAAACATACTTATATATTTCTAAATACATACATATTATAGATAAATTACACCCAGACATAGAACAAATGATCGTGCTCATCACACAAACATTTGTCCTGGGTGGGAATCGAACCCACGACCTCCGGCATAGCAGTCAGGGTCACTAACTACTAGACCAACAGGCCAGTCAATAAATACCGTGCTAATATCAAGCGGACCCCCACAGCCTTCACCCGGTCTTTGGTCCACCTTACGGGTTCCTTCTAGCGTTCCGCCTTAAGGTACGCGGTCCGTTCCGTCGGCTACTCTTTCTGCACGAAATAAGCCCATATTTATAAATTATTCGAGCTGTGCTAAATATCTATGTTCTCTTAAGAATCTTTTCATTCTGATTCGATCACGCGGTTCCCAGCGATCGGAAGCACAGTCGTCTCCATTGCCCTTTGGGCTACTTTGATCCTTATAATGAGGCCCACTGTGCTACTGGTCATCACACAACACCAAATTTCGCATTGAGATGTCAAAGGATGTTATATTTGAAGAGCAGATAAAATTGCTCAACTTCCCAAACGCTGTTAAACTTCGCCTTATTGATAGACCTTTATTTAGAAGTTGAAGTTATATATAAAAATTCAAAATATTCACTGCGTTTTAAAAGTTGTCGAACAGACCATAAATATTAGGATTGTGATAGACAGTAAGTATACACTTTACAATCGGGGTACCGGATTGTATGGTTAACCAATTCTCTAATGAGGACTAATCTGGGGAAACACAGGTGGCAACCCTAATTAGTGAGATTACCAATAATATTTATTGTCATTGCCACCGATAGCAATTAATTTTATGGATCCCAAAGGAAGAATTACTTGAAAGCGTTGTGTTATTCTATCCGTGCTCTCACCCTAATCCAATAATGGAAAAATAGTGTTTACTTAATCCAACTTTATATCAATACATCTGCTCAGTGCTTTGCAATTGGTGAGGTTTACTTCTTGCGCAGAAATGTTACCGCTGCTTATAATGATGTCGAGCTCATAAAATTTTGTAAGAACAACGTATTACAAGTTTTTAAGTTGAGGCATTGTCTTTTATGCACAGGCGTAGAGTGCAATAACCATGTAACGAGCGTACACTAAAAATAATTACAAATCCCAACGATTTTATCAGTTATCGCTATCGGTGCGTAAACACAAATGAGGAGATAGCAGCATTTTGCGAGATGTCATATCATGTGGACTCTACAAAGTATATTTATTTCTGATTGTACTATCTGACAACGATAACTGAACAACTACAACTACATTACGCTTTATAAGTACCCTAACTTTGAATAGAGTTTTTTTTGCAGTGCACTCGGATTACCGATAGGCAGTCATTTTGTCTAACCAAACGTTGACCGCTGGTTTGTTGATCGGATACGTGCACTGTAGTAACCTATTTCCCCTGATTGCTTTCTGCAAATTGCGTGGGGAGATAGTATAGCTGATACAGCTTTGTTTTTGGTTTTTAGAAAGATTTCTAATTCATCCTTTGTTTTCTTTTTCTAAATACACCTGATGGGTAATGAAATCTTTTTCTATAGGTAAAACAAAATCGTGTTTGTTACACCATTAATTAGTTAAACCCCAAGCGGACACCGGCGTCCGTACTATCATTGTCTTTCTATTTTGTCTCTAATAAACACGATTAAAAGTTTATTACAACTCAGTAGAACGCAAAAACGCCTGCATATATTTTAATGATTTTTGGTTTTTTGGATTGTACTCCGCCCCGAATAGCAAATTATGTAGGTACCTGCATCATAAAAAAAAACATCTCAACATAATGGATTCTAAGGCTCCTCAAAGTTTTCCGGGTCAGGTCGTAAGTATTTAATAAAATGAATAACTGTAATCCCACCAAAGTGGTTAAATGTTCACAAATTGCGCACTGGATTTTTTCCTTTTTGTACCAAAACCCAAAACAATAAAGTAATCAAGTCTAAGTATTTAGTGTCGTGCAGGTTATACTAGACTTTATCCTTGATATTTTATTAGTTTTCTAGCAAATTTTCGTTGGGTGACCTCCACAAGCAGGTGTTTACTATGCCACACTGTCGTGGCTTGTGTTTGTGCGTGCCGGGGCACTTCGTCGTAAATTAAGGTGGAGTAGGTACTGCAAATATTCTCACACATTGGATTGAATTGCAAATATTTTTTTTATTCATGTTCCTACGCACGGAAAATACAAAGAAGTTGCCGTCAAAAACACTTGTAGGTTGTGGTCAATACTAATTATAACACGGAGTTGTTAATTGATTTCCTAAATTAGTTATCGAAAAGTTGTAACAGCTGTACATAAAGGTCAAATCTCTGTTATTTTTGTAGTGTTATCGGCCGTTCTTTCCTTTTGTTAATTTACGCTCAGTACCAAAATATATTTATTAACTTTTATTTGTTTCTTGATTGTGCACCTTTCTGATTTAAGAATGGCAAAATATTTATAGATGGTGGTGTTATGTTAAAGCAATTCATTTAAAAATGTGATCATTTTAATTTTAGTGCCCATTTAAAAACCTCGGTATAACCTGGTGACCGCAAAAGAGGCTGCAGATGGTTGCTATGTACGCTATTCTCTTAACAACTGTAATCTTTATTACATTACTTATTAAATTGCAGTCTTCTTATATAACTAGAAGAAGCTAAATAGGTAGTCGATTGGTGGCTAAATATAATCTGTTGAAGTTTGATTGGTTCTGTGATGACAGCTGCTAAAAAAGTAAAAGCGCATTAGTCAAGATCAGGTTCTTACTATAATTATTTATATGGCTAAAAAACTTCAAATGAAACAAAAATTGTTTGGGAACAAAATATAAAATATTGCTATATCACATTACATGGGTATGGGAATGGGTATGTTGGATTAAATATAATTAAATTTGAATTTTGAATTGCATTTATTTATGTATTAATATTGATTAATTGATTGACATGGCGTTTGAATTTAATTTGATTTAATATGTTCGTGTTTAAGTTTAATTTAATTGAATTGTAATTTTGATTTTATTTATATTTATTTTTTAGCTGGTTTTATGTTGCTTTGTGTATTATAACTTTTTTGTCAATGGGTGTACCTACTTACCTGAAATAAATTAATTTATTATTATTGTTATATTATTAAACTTACAAAAATAGAAAAGTATTGGTGACATCAAATTTTGCAAGAAGTAGGATGAGGAGCCTTACCGTTTAAGGAAACGAGCTTTAATAATCCCGAGTCGTTGCATGCTATTCACTTGAAGCTGCCAAGGTATGCTTGATTAAAAAATCTCCTGAATCGTTAAAAAAAATATTTTCAGTAAACCGGTCGTCCCTTATCCTTGTTCTTAACATAATAAAATCCCATTCAAATTGGATCAGTTATTTTTAGGAAAATCGCGGACATACAAACATAGATGGCGGTCGTGTTTTAACCTCTTTTTCTTGAAGTCAATTAAAAAAACTTACGTTTTATAGCGTATCTCTCTTAGGTCTCTTAGATTTACATTGACTATCTTAGCAGTTAAGTTGAGTAGATAGTTCGTTTTATTTCTATATAGAGATACAAACCGGACGATTTGTATTATATTATGTAACTTTTTCTTGTCAAAATAGGCGATTATCATTTTGCCCTTTTCAGAAGGAAAAAATATCGTCGATTTTAGGCTACCTTTAGATTTTTCTATGACACTCATTTACCTTAATGACATTGTGCTTGCTATAATTTTCCTGGTATCATTTACCTGTTCTTTAAAACTGTACCGCGTTCTATAATTGTACCCGCAGAGAACTTCAAACACAGTGTTTATAAGTTGTTTTAACTTCACGTTGGTACGTGTATGTAAGTACCATGAAAACCGATAACGTAATTTCCAACAAATAGTGATGCAGCACGATTGATAAAGTTATATTAAATGCATTGTTTAGTCATAATATGCATCCCTATTAAAACAAGATATTACTGCAGTCACAGACCGTTGAATAGTTGGTGAATATATCTGATGATAATAACTACACGTGTACTTATTGACTGGCCTATTGGTCTAGTAGTTAGTGACCCTGACTGCTATGCAGCAGGTCGTGGGTTCGATTCCCACCCAGGACAAAAGTTTGTGTGATGAGCACAATCATTTGTTCTGTGTCTGGGTGTAATTTATCCATAATAGGTATGTTAAATATGTATGTATTTAAAAGTATATAATTATGTTTATCAGCTATTTAGTACCCATAACACAAGCTCTTAACTTAACTTGGGACTAGATGGCGTTGTGTGAGAAGTTGTGGAATATTATTATATTACTAGCTTTTGCCCGCGGCTTCGCCCGCGTGGATTTTGAACTTCCGTCCCCTATGTTTTCCCTTTAAGGGTTGAATTTCCAAAAATCGTTTTTTAGTGGATACTTACTCTTCACTAAGAACACCCCTTCAAGTTTCAAGATGTCTCTAATACCAGCGGTTTGGGCTGTGCGTTGATATATAAACGTAATAATTTTAGCATAATACTTCCGGATAGACTACTTTCAAAGTTGATCCATCCGGTTTGTATGCATAAAGATTTATGGAACTACTGACCCGGTAAAGCGCCGTACATCTGACCATGTGTAAAACAACTGAGACTTAGATCAACCTGCCCAGGCGTATTGATTACAACCCTACCAAGTTTGGTTAAAATCCCTTTAATAGTTTTTAAACTATGCGTGCACATACAGACAGACAGACAGACAAAGCATTTAGTGATTGCATTTTTAGGATCATTATCGATCACCAATCATCCTCCAATATTAATTTTGAATATATTCAATGTACAGAATTTACTTCTCTACAGTTTTATTATACCTAAGTATTATTTATTATCTTAGTAGTGTGTAGTCCATTGAATTTTATGGCGAACTTTATTGTATTTGTATGTTAAGATAAAACATTATAATATCTTAGCCGTGTGCAGCGCCCCTTGGTGAACTCTACTGTGGATGACGTAACCTACGTCAAACTTATTATTTGCGGTTGGTACATTTATCGGGTCTAGGGATTCAACCGCAAAATTAAGTTTGTTTTTTATTGTATATACTTTTCCGGTATAAAAAGTACCCAGTGTTGTGCCCAGGATATTAAAAAATAAGTATACCAAGTTTCATCGTAATTCAACCAGTAGTTTTTGCGTGATACCTGAACATACAGACAGACAGACAGACAGACAGACAAAACATTTTTGGGTTCGGTGTCGGTCTAGTAACACCCCCTGCTATTCATTTTTTTGATATTTTCAATGTACAGAAATTTTACTTCTACAGATTTATTATAAGTATATATTATTTTAAGTATATATTATTATAAGTATATAGATTATGTGAAGTATCACCTGTTACGATAAAAATTTGTTCAGCTGGTCGATTCAGGAAAAATCACCACGTGAAAACTTGAGTAAGGTGAACTGTAAATGCCTAGCATTAGTATGGAATGACAGCTCAATGGGCCATTTGACAAAATTTTAGTTTTTAGTCCCTCATATAGATTACAAGAATCAAATCAAAAAATAACGGCGATACATCGAGTCAAAATGTCGCATGATGTCACTAGCCAGTACAGTTTATACTAGGTAGGTTACAAGCCCCCTCTCCTCAACTTTAATGCGCTTAATCTTAGCAGTTTTCCATTAATTTGAAAAAGAATAAAATACGTGTCAAATATTTTCTTGTAATCTAGATGACGGACTAAAAATTAAAATTTTGTCAAATAGCCCATTCCCCATCACATCACTTCACTTTTCACGCGGTGATCTTAACAAAAAAGCACTGCAGACAATAAGGTAAAAAAAATGTGTAAGTGTATATGTACACACGCAAGAAGTGAAACTTAACATAACATAACGTCACGACTGTATTCCCCGAAGGGCTAGGCAGAGGTGTACCTGGTAGTACACCCACATTTCGCCAGTTATGTTTGAGTCCCATGTAATAGGGGGCGAGCCGATTGCCATCAATCGGGCACAAATCCAGACTCCGGGCTGCTACTGAGAAAAATCCCAGATGGAAAAACTCAATAACACTTTGTCCGACCCGGGGATCGAACCCAGGAGCTCAGCAGTAGCGCTTGCGACCACACGACCAAAAAGGCAGCGAGAAGTGAAAGTTCTGTATAACAATATTATTTTTCTAAAAAAGATCCGCTATTTACAACTATACAGAAATTGATTAAATAAAGCTAGGTAAGGTTTTAGCAAAAGACTTTTATCATCAAAGACATGATACAAATAAATTTAGTGCGTAACGGAAAACTGCGGAATGACTGATGTAAAATAAATATTTTTCTCTCTTTCTTAAAATGTGACAAGCTGCCCTGTAACAGACAAACGTTACATTGCTAAAAAAAATTTCCCATACGTTGATAAAAAAGTTTCACTTTAATAAGTAATAGATAAATAAGGTTTTCATAAATAAAATAATGTATGTACAGACGCCAGCACATCAAGTTACCCCAATGTGTCAAATTTCTTTGAACGTTTTTCAACTTTATGAATAAGGTTCATATTCAATTGGGAAAATTTGACACATTGGAGTAACTTTATGTGCTGGCGTCTGTACCTAATATTGAAAAAAGTAATAAGGAAAAATCATACGAAGGTAGTAGGTATCTAAATTTATTTATTATTATTATTAAAAATAGAAAAAGATAAAGATACTGGGCTGGTATCCGCAACTCCATGTCAAATCGCGTATTTTGCGGATGGGCCGTAATCTATCATGTGGGTCCAGCGCGAATTGGTAGATGTCACATGTCTTAGTATTTTTGGTTCTAGGACATGCCGGTTTCCTCACGTTGTTTACCTTCACCTTTTTTTTTTCTATTAAAAATAGACAATTGAATAATAAAAACTCACCCAATTTTGTTCTCTGGACAAAATCGTGTTTCCCTACTATAGAGGAAAAAAAGTATACCTATAAAGGCATACAATGCCTTTATAGGTGGTGTTATTTTGAATATGTATGTACATATCTGACGAAATAATTATGTTTACGTTTTCATATATGGTCATACTTAAAATCTACACTAGTCGCCTACTCAGTTTCTGGTAGGTCGTGACATTTGCCACGTACATATTAAATTATTAGGTATACCAATTTACTGAATATTTGACTATTCCGCATCGTTTTGTAGTACATAGAACATACATACTTGCCTAAGAACAGTAAAGTAGGAAAAATCCAAGAAATATCGTAAGTGAAATAATTTAAGATTTTGACGTCATGTTTTTATTTACAAACACGGTTGCCTACGTCACAGTTCCCATAAGTTCCGACGTCATGACTGGTTCATTTACTCATTAGTGAGACCGGATCAAGTGTGACTCATATACGGCAACTTTCACTTAAAATAAAAAAAATAAACAACAGGTTGCGTTATCTACCAAATGCGGTTATTACACAAAGAAGTATAGATAAATTGTTTTAATATTATGAAGCCAGTTTGTATTCATGAAAGAGTTTCACAAATATACGACAAATTCACAAAATATATTTATCCAATGGGCAGACATAAATTAGAACGCTTCCCGATATTTCAAGCCAGTTACATAAAATATTATTCTTTCTAATAAATCAGCTATTCAATAGGTGATCCACTTTTTATTGCTAGAAAAATAAATTTCAATTGAAGGCAGAGGCCCCATATTTGCTTGCTGCCGTCATCATGGCCAGCATAACAGTGACTGTAAAATAATTGTGTCCATTGTAAAGTAATAATTCAATTTGCTGACTGCTGAACGGAACGGTCAATTGTACGAAACTCGGACTGCGAAATTCGCCCTTCCACTAGTAGGCAATAAAGTCGCTGTAGAAGTTAGTCACCGGCGTGGATGAGCGTTTGACTGTACGAGCATATCGTCCACGTGCGTAGTTTGGGAAGGGCATTCTATCAAATTGGAAATACAATTCCTTTAGGGAAGGGAACATAACATTATGTCTACTTCGTCTAGACAATATTTTCTGTCTGCATGTTGACAGTTATGCATTTATAAGCTAGGGTATCTACGTGAAGGTAACGGAGCACCTGTGTTGTGTCCATAATTCACACACCACGGGGTTTCAACGTTCTCGCGGGACCTAGTAAATTAATTAGGTTGCAACAACACTTTAATATATTAAAAGTAATTTCCCTTTGTTACTAATAGACATGGATGAAGATTAAAATAACGTAGGTACTTTTTATATTCATTATACTGATATCCAACATTACTTGTAATTTGTAAAAGTTTATTTGGAGCGTAGTGTAATTGGTTTGGCCTGACAGACATTAAACAAAATAATTCTAATGCATTCGATGATTATAAGGTCATATTATTTTAACTAAGTATTTAGAGACCAAAGTAGTGATTATGACATTGTTCGTCTGTCTTATCTCATTCAAAAGACACAGTTTCTTCTTTATTAAAGGGTTGTAAGTACCCATTTATGAAATAATCATTCTATGAACTGAATTCGGTGAGCGTTTCATCAATGCATTGTTTATTCATATAATTTTGACGACGAGTTATTAAATTAAAGGCTATGAATAATTAATACGAAGTTCTAAGCGACTAGGGGTGAATCGCTTGGAAGTTTACTGCGTATTTAAATTTGAAATTCTGTTGAATGTCTAATAATAAAATGGTAAACAAGGTATATTGTCGTAAAAGTATTCAGTAAGTCCTGAATACTTCGCATTTGACAAAAACGTTTTGTCAAATCTTTTTAACAAACTTTAACATTATTGAGTGATAAAGTTTCTTTCCAAACTTTTGTATATATATTTATTTCAGTTCAGTTATATTATACGCGTCGTAACGATTAAATTTAAAATTATTCTAAGATTGATTCACATACACTTCAGTAAATAATTTATGATAATGTACCTACGCTACATGCCGATTTAAAAAGGAAAATATTTTGTGAGTGGACTATATCTAGCCGGTTTGAGTTAGTACATATAATTTACTCAAGGAAATGTGTTATTGCCTTGCTAGTAGGCGGCAGTTTAACAACTAGCCACTTTGAGGTACCTACTGTTGCGATGTCCACTCCACCGAACATGATTACTGCTACTAACACTTTTATTATTAACCGAGCCAATTAATCATTAACAAGCAAGAATATGAACGATCGTTCCTCTATTACTTAAGGCCTTGTCACTTTTAATTTAAAATTCCAGAAACTAGCCTTTAAACACTAGGTTTTTACGCCTCAAACACAGCGAATTTTTAATCAGTTGTGTTAGTGTTCTATGGCGTACTTGTTTAGTACGAACTATGGAGACGCTACATGCGGGCTATGTGAGTCTCGTTCGCTCATGGTGTTTTATCTTTTCGTCGCCGCGAGGTCGAGCGAACACGCGAGCGCGCTAGCTACGCGTCTGATTTGTATGACATTCCGTCGGAGTAGATGGCGCGAAACGGCCGCGTCATACACCTTACTTTACAACGTTTCACGTAAAGTAGTTTGTTAACTTTCGTTCTAACCTAACCGCGCCTCCCATGCACTGCCTTCGTCTACGAAGAAAGTTTGCATAACAACAGTGATCACTAAAGTTCACCATGTGATAAAGATGGAAATATTCAATTCCGTACACAATTACAACGCATACTTAAGCTAAGAATCAAAATGACTCAGTGATTTTAAAAATTAAAGTGTTTGCAGCTAAAGTGTTCCAGACTTAAACGGTGAAGTGTGCGCTCTTAGTTATATTCAAACCAGACACGAGATCATAAAAATAGAACAATTCTAAGATCCCATGTCGTGGATCAAATGCTTATTTCACTATTATGGGAGCAACTGATTGGGTTTGTTTGTTGTAAGTCACAGTGTATTGTATCGTGAGCAATATGACGAACAGCTGGGGACATCTTCGGCGGTACACGACCGTGCTCACTGTAATGTACATGTACATGATCTCGAGCATGAATGCTGAGTACTGTACCTATCCAGGTTAGAACATTTTTATCATATGACACCAAGTGGGTCTTCTTTCTGACATACAATTAACTATTAATGGCGTTGAATGATTAACTAGCAAGTTATGTCAAATATGCACAATTAACAGCGCCCGTCTAGTCACATTTACAACTTCTAATGTAACTTATTTCATGCATATTGAACTAAAGATTGTTACGCATGATATTCTACGAATGAAGAATTACTTTTCAATCCACGAACATAAAACTCTTTTGCACTATCTTCTAAACTCAGTGACCAGAGCCTCCTCCAACTTGTGGATTCAGTGAATAGTGGTCTTTACGAAGTACCTTCAAATGGAATTCTTATATCAAACTTAGGAAGTTTCAATTAGTTTCAAAGACTTGTATGACTTAAATTTTATCCAAGCATAACATTAAAATAACTTTAATATTTCCAATAATTACTCTAGGTTGATCACACGACCGTTCTAAATTTGAAATAAATGAATGAACACAAATAACGTTTACACTTTACTGGTAACCACAAGTCGGAGCAGGCGCTGCAAGGTATCAAACTCACTGACATAATATCTAAATGTAAATTTAATAAATGTACAAAAGGTCTAACAGCATTGTGTTACTTTGTCACTTTTCCGCGTACCTAATACTGGCATTTTGATTTTGTTTAATTATGGTCACTAATTCGTAACTAAAGCTTGCTACTGACTTAGAATAGCTCCAACTGAGGACTGCTGGATGTATGTAGAAGATAGCTTTGCAAGGGTATGTATAGAAATAAGGGATTTCGTATGGAGCTTCATGGAACGGCGGTGGATACCGGCAGTGCTAACAAAACGCGCACAGTAAACCTGATGTTAATAATATTAAACCAGTTACTAATATTGAAACCATACACCAGAGGCTATACAAATCGGATCCTTTTAAAGATTCAACAAAAGCTTTAATATTATTTTCTGAATTGAAAAGGGTTACTTTGCTTAAAATCACTTAGTAAATTGAATGTTTAAAAAGCGTTTGGTTCAGGGCTAACTTTCGTCCGTAAAATAATATTTGGCTTGACTTCATAGACTATTTAGATGCAGTGTCTACTATAAATTCTGCTTGTTTGACAACTCTGAAGTTTATGAATACTAATTTGGATATCGTAGACATACCTAACACTTATGATAATAAAACTATAAACAGAAACAAAAAAATAAAGTCAATGCTTTTTGTTTTGAATATTCTACGACTACAAAACAATATATTTTTTAAAGAACACCCACGTTGAAATATGGAAATTCGTTAAAGTCTAATTTAAGATGTCTTCTAAAATAATGTTTTACTTTAAATGCAAGGCGTCAGACGTATCCGCAATTTTATTTTTGACAGACAATAGTTTGTATTGAATTTTGGTCATTTGATTTCCATAATCTAAAGGAGTACCTACTTAACACGTTGAATTTAATGGACTTCGGCTCTGCCATACAAACGTGTGACCTCAGCATTAATGTTCTATACATAGTTACAAATGCTCATTAATGGATAGAATTGAATTGAATTTATTGTTTTTCAAATCTTGACACTACCGAGGTCAATCTGATTGAGCATAACTATTCTACCAATTTACAAAAGAATCTCTCCATTTTACGATTTCTATAGATGCTGATGTTTTATAATGATTTTGATTATAAGTACAAGTTTTTTAAGTACACTTTGTATAACTATTTTTTATGATTATCAGTCTAATATAGGAATGATAAAATTTGGTTTTAGCTTTTGTTTCACGCATTGACTGAAGTTGTAAGAGATATTGGTGGTTTGCTCATTTTGTAAGAACTACCTACATCTAATTTATAACTAAACAAGAGAAATTATTAAGTTCACAGAAAACAAAACGACAAAATTGACACATTTGTCACACGCAATGTTAGATTCAATCGAATGAATCAACATCATAATAGTGTTTATCATTAGTGGTTGAAGTTCATGTTGATATACGGAATGAAAGCACATGAGGCAGTGACCTAACCTTTGTAATTCCTAAACGTTTTTGAGAATAATTTGAACTTTATTTATTCTGATTAAGGTTCATTAAAATTCTTAACACTTTATTTAAGGATAGTGCACGGTTGAATAGATTGTTACAATGGGCTGTGTAACCCGGCGCCCACGCATAATACAGCTATTGATATTACACGCAATTTGGTTCTTTGCCAAATATCGAGCTGAATCAGGTCTAATTGAACAAATAATTCCAAATTCATATCTTTACAGTTTTAACATAACCGTCTTATCATTCAAAGAATCTTAACATGTGTGTCTGAGAAAACACCTATAAAAAATTTCGTTATTTCGTTCTTCAATAGACTTGGCTTAATCGTAACACTATTCTATTCAAAATATTATTATTATATTATCAGATTTCTGCGAGGATGGGATCATTTAGATATATCCCTCAAAGAACTTAAGCATTCTATAAATCATTCATGATTATTTGATGTTACCGCTGGACTTACTTTAAGCTTGAAAGGGAAAACAGAGTCTTGTATATGTTGATACCTAAGCATTGCATACGTTAGTTTTCTTATACTGGCACGATCTCTCGTATAAATATCTGGCTTGTGAAAGCGTTCACTGTTTGCTTAGAGTTATAAATAACCCAATTGATCTGCACCTTGACGAGGTTATTATAGAAATCTTGGGAAATCAGTGCAGATCCGCTGCTCATAATACCAACATCCGTTGAAATTGCAACAGGGAAAATCCAAAAAAAATGCAATTTTATGTAACTAAAAACCCATTTTGCTTAAAGTAGTTGCAATGCTCACACATGAAAAAAATACGGAATTTTATTTGGAGTCCATTTGCCGTACTTTTGTTTGCTGTCATCATATCAATTGAGATCTTTTTGAGTAACTTTATTCATGAAGATATGTTTCTCTACGGCTACAATTATAAAATACGGTTCTTTAGCTGCAAGAGTATGGGACAGGAGACAGCTCACTTTTGTTATTTTAAGTTTTACTTACGGACAAGGTAAAGGAAAAACAATGAAGCTGAGTCAGACTCGGACGCTGTTCCGTCTTTATTTGTGAAGTAATAAATAAACGTGTGGCTCTGTCTGAGAGGGGTGCCAGACGAGGGTTACCGCTATTTTCCATGAACTATGAAAAATTTCAATTTTGAACTGAGAGTAAATGAAATTTTACTTTCACAAAGCATGTATGTTATTGACCCGGGAGATTGTAGCCGGGAGCGCAATAAGAACAACTTTTCGAGCAATCTGTTTAAAAAAAGTATTTTGTATATGGATGGAATTTATTTATCCATCAGAATATTTTTCTTGCGTCGACAACAACTAACGCTCATAAATTTTAATATGTTGTTACCTACAGTCAATAAGCAAATCAGTGGTAATACTATAAAAGTCTTTCGTATTGCTACGACATAAAAACTACTGATTTACGATTAACAGTACCTCAGTCATATGGTCGCGTCGTAAAAATCACCGTGAACACGTTGCATCGTTAAATTTGTGAGACACATAAATGCAATAATTAAAGTAAGTACCTAAGTTTAAATTAAGCAATATAATTTCTAACAAAAAAGGGCTTGTGATTTGTTAAATAAAGCATAATTTTTGTGTTATTAAGGTGATGCATAGTAAAAACTGCGTTAGCTTTCAAACGATGAACTGTTTTTTTCCATTGAGCAAAACGGCTTTTGCGAACAGGAAGGAAACCCATCATCAATAAAATTGATTTCATTATTCTACCATAAAATATAGGTTAAACGATCAAATTTTGTATCATCTTGCCCTAAAAGAGGCAACCATGCTTACCGGTCATGACTCAGTAGGTACCCTAAAGCCATCAATGGAGACTCGGATGAATTCACAAGATCTTACGAGAAACGTGTGCTGTGACTCATTCTCTGTCTATACCTACGGGCGTTAATCATACCATTGATATTTCATCTGAGGTAGTTTTTTTATAAATGCAAGATGTTACGGTGTTATGAACATGTCATTAAAATTACACCAATACATTTTTGTTTCATATTGACTCGTGGTCGCCAAGTTGTCAAAATTCAATTGTTTTAGGTTTCCTTACTTCTACCAATCTTAAACTTTACAAAATCTTACATTCTGTCGTACGGGCAATTATCTATATTTAAAAATATAATACGCTATGTGGCACGAATTCTTAGCGTGATGATACCAGCTTATTACTGTCCTAATGCAGGGCAGTGGCAGATCCTCATACAGATAGGGCACAAATTGATCACCACGCTTGCTCAAGATGGATTTGCTATTTTAAAACTTATTTTAACTATTAGTCGTATACGATATAAGCGTTACGCCAGTTTGAACAATTTCAATATTTATAACACTACTACTCTGCATCATTCGGATTAAAATTAATGAAGTAAGCACAATTATGAATAAGGATGAATAAGATGATGATGATGAGATATGAATAAAGTCTTAACATGATTCGTGAAGACGAATCACAACGAACGAGATTAGATGTAAATTTAAGGAGTACAGATCTCCTTAATTTTAAGCATACATACGCTACTGATGAGCATGGATTTTTGGAATCTATTACCAGAAATAAGAGAGTGATTTTGAGTTTTTCCAATAGGATTTTCTCGGTAGCAAACTAGAGTGTAGATTTGTGCTCGGTCTATGGATTAAATGGGATTTAAAACATAACTGGTAAACTGAGGGCGTTACTACCTATATAGACCCTTTGTGATTTAAGGTTATGTGACTTTTTTGAATATTATAATAGCGATAGTGATAAAATGACGTAGTAGTCCAGTAGTCTAGACACTATACTAGAGGTGTGGTATATTTTTTTAATGGCAGGTGGACGTTGGTAGCTTTTTTTGCTTCGCAAACAATCTTTTTATGTCTCCAGTCTGCGTGGGAAGTGGTTCATTATCTAGTTGTTTGTTATTTTAATTAAATTCACAGTTGTCCTATAATCCGATTAGAGGTCACGCCGTATTTAATTTGAAGAACCTGAACTTTATTGAAATTTGTGAGACACGAACCTAAGCAATACACACGACGCACTTAATTCGTTAGACTAAAAAATTATACATTAATCTTTTAATAAATTGACAGGTCAGTGGTAAGTAAAGTAAACATTGCGTAATTGATGTTTTCACAATTAAAACAATAACAATGCTACTGAGGACTATGAATTTATTGGTGATGATCGCATAGATATTCGTACAGGCTGAATTTTAGCATTAGACTGCGATAAAAGGGTCGATAAAGAAAAATTGCGTGTCTTTGAAGAAAATTACAACTGTAACTTACTATATTTTGTATTTACTAAGTTTAAACTGAAAGTTATACAAATGCAATGACATTGATAAACATATCACATTTCACACATCGTCTTTGATAAGATAATGTACAAACAGATGTTTTGTTTCTAAATAAAAGAGTGACAAAATAATCACATTTATAAATAAATAGGCTTTGGTGTTATTCACGGAAAGAAACTGTCATAATAATATTTAAAATATGTATAGTATAGCGTATGTAATTAAGTGTTCATTTTTGCTTAAATTAATTTGAATGAAAAATGTCAAGTGTTTCATTCAGAAACATGATTATTTAATTCATAGTAGATAATAATATGCTATGTATACAATGTATATGTATTCACTTATATTACTTGATTTCCTACTTCGTTCAGCAGGCCGACGCCCTGCCTTAAAGACCATCCTAATTTTAGCAAAACCGGTTCACCTCGAGGCAATCAATGATTCTGGCTTGTAGACACTTAAACGTGACAAAAACTGTCTTTTACATCGTAATGAGTTATCAAAAGCATAGCAAATAGATACCACATTGATAAAAAGATGGATACATAAAAATAATGATTGAATTAATAACCATCTTTCAATGCTTCGTTTATAATTTTTGCTGTTTGACCGCAAACATTCGTCAAAGTCGACTGACTATGATTGTCTACAGTTAGATACCGAGACTAGACAGTAATAGATATTAGAACAATATTTGAACTCTTTTCTTGCACTGTTTTATATTGCGAACAGTATTAAAACTTTAAAATCTGCGTCCAACAAATGAGCTTGTAATCCTATGATGTCATGGCCCAGTTATGGACTTATTTATTTAGTTATTGTTATCAATGAGTGTAAGTATTAGAAAGCATTAGGCGTCATTATCAGTTCTCCTTACCGACAACACTAATGAGCATTCGTTAAGAACACAGATATTACTTATTTGGAATTCCAAACAGGCAAAAAGTAATACTAGTTTAATTAAGGCTGTCAACAAGGAAAACATTCGAGATAAAAATCAAAAAAGGAAATAACATTGTAATATCAAGGTTAAGGTCTAGGTAAGACAAACAACCTCTAAATTACATTTGCAGCAGTTTTGTCTAGTCAGTTTAGAAATAAAGATTGTGACCTGTGACCAAAGATTAGTTTGAATATGCACCGTCAATCAGTCATTCATTCGTATGAACAGGGTATAATATTAACTCTAAATTTACGATTTTGTACTTAAAAATGCAAACCTATTAAAAAAAATATTTCTTTCTAAATAACGAATGCATGATGGCATTGATGGAATGACAACGAAAACGTTGAAGTTTAAAGATAATATACCTACCTACTTAGCTAAAATTAATGGGTGAGATTGTTTATAGAAATGGCATTATTATTACAAAACTTCAAATCGCTTTTTTGAGTTAAAACCCTGTTCATCTGGACCAGCGAAATGTGATAATTATTCAGGCAGCTTGTAATTAACCACTTTTATCTTCATTGACATCAGTTTCTTTGAAGTGGTCTAAGTTCAAATTGAAAGCTGTAGGTAATTTATTTTTTGCTTGTAACCCTTAATCTGTTGTGGATGCCCTATAGGTAGATAATTCTGTATCAGATAAATAAGAAAGAGATTTTCTAAGTGTGGGTTCGAAGTAATCTGTTAGGTGTTGTATAGTCCATCATTTGTCACTGTCCTGTTTGCTTTTCTTTATTCACTGGTCCTCAGAAAGACCTATTGTGTTTAAAGCATTTAGTTATTACTTGCAGTGCTCTCGACATTAATTACTTGTCATTTCATATATTTGTTTACACCTATTCCTTATCTAGAATCATTAAAACGTCCTCGTGTAAGTGATAATTATAGTTGTTATTTTATAACACAATCTGGGTGGCCAATAATGACGTAATTGACAGCTTCTAGAGAATATTTTCGTTTGTTGTGTATTAATAGATCTGCCGCACATACTTGTCTAGTGTAAAAAAATAATGAATAGTTTTTTTTTTCATCTTAACAACTAAGCAGTGATCTTAGACAGATCAGGACAGGTTCACTGTCCACAAAGCAGACACAACATAATAGTCATTAAACCACCATGGCCAATGTGTCGGTCATACGGATGAGAGAGTGTTAAAGAACCCCAAGATCTTTGAATAATTACCTACATATTCCGCGTCCAGAACAAAACACGAGCGAAATTGTGTGTCAACTTTATTATCTTTGTAAGCGTGAGCCGAATGTTGCTTACGAGCTATGTTCGACAGAACGTGACTTCTTGTACGTACTGAAACTGCTCGCCGAGCAAAGAAGCCAATTTTGGCTCAGTTTTAGTTGCCTCACTTTTTGCACTCGCTCTAGGTTTCTATGCGTTATTATTGATGATCAAAAATTATCTATGTCCGTGATTTATTTTCTCGTAGATATGCAGCTAGCTATCATTGAATATTTTCTTCCGTAGTAAAAAACCAGTAGGTATTTTTATAGTTAGGTATATCACCGCTTGTCCTTTGTTATCATGCATCTACTTGAGATTGTTGTACATTTCTATATCATAATGTCTTTCTATCTAACAGATATGATTATTTTAGAATCTATAAATTGAATACAAGTAGGTACCTAACATATAAATACCGTCTAAAATGAGCACTTTGATCTAAAATCCGTTATTCTACTTAATTACGTACAGACGTCAGCACATCAAGCTACCCCAAACGGTATTTAGTTTCCAATTAAACATAAACCTTATTCTATTAGCAATTAAATTCAAAAACTATCATAGGAATTCTATACATTAGGGTAGCTTGATAAGCTGGCCTCTAAACATATTTTTTGTACGGAAACTGACACTTGGTTATCTATTTCAATGATTTTTTTTTATTTACATGGAGTCTCTTTTGAATTATCGAATTGTTTGTAATCAAATCTTGACTATAACCCACTAAAAAATTGCTTTGGAGTTTTCGACAGCATTATTGTGTTATCTCTTGAGTCCAGTATATTTGCTATCCGTGAAGTGCTGTTTAACACATTACTGAATGTGCAGCTTGTAGTGTTTTGTTTTGTTTAACAGTAAACCTAATGACGCATCTATTGGCTTGCTGCAAGTACTGAATCATCTCCTATTTGTATCTTCATTAGGACAAGGTTTGGTTACCTTTATTCTGTTATTTAAGTTCCAATGAATCTTTCAGTAAATTTTTCTTTTGCGTTTTCTGCCAGATGACAGAATTCATATGACTGCTCCACTGAAAATCTGAAATCTGAAATTTTATTTTTCCCATGATTTTTTTTGGAGTGAAAAATCCGTTACAGTACTTCAAAACTCCGTTTGACCGTTTATTCTCTTAGGTTGATAGTAAAATTACAAAATTAAACTACCATAATATAAAGCTAAAGTTGAAGACGCTATTAAGTAATAATATTAAAATCTATGAGCAACACGTGTTCATCGTCCTCGTTTTAATTTTGTGTCTGAGTCAGTATTACTGTATCATTGGGAGTTAAGGACCCCACTTCTATCCTAATGTTACTTTAAAAATCCCGGTTCTGTCCCGGAAATATCAATTAAACCGAATGAGTATAGACTGCCCGTCTGAATCCGGCTGAGTTCCGATACATTTTTTTGTTACTCTACTTAAAATTATCTTTTAAAGTTCATTGACTTGGTATTTGGTTAACAATCCTTTCATGGGAGTTTGGGCCGGCAATGTTTAATACAGGTGTACAATGTAAACTAGCTAGGAAGCCAGAGTCATTTTTGTATTAACTTCTAATTTAGCAAACTTGTCTATACAATACAATAATATAAGTTTGCCGAATTGACTGTATGAAGACTGAGGACTGAACCATTTTTTTTAAATAGATAGTTTACTATTACATTATATGGTTTTTATAACATATAATGTCAGTTACAACCACATGACCCTTAAGTTTCAATCGGATTTTCTTCTCAGGGATCAGTCCTTTTGGAAATGCCGGCGCTATTTCCTTTTAAAAACATATTTGGATATAAACATATCTGAACAGATCTACTTACAAAAGTTAAATATCATTTGCTGTTATGTACATTCTATTAGATACTATGTGTACAGTTAAGGAATTTTATATTCGGTTTTAAATAGTGAATCTCCATTTGCTAGGATGAGTTCTGTTTTACAATCTCATCATTTAATGAATGACCTAAAAAAGAAATTCGACTACAAAGTAGTTTAATGTGGCGTCGCGACTGGCGTCGTCGTAAATCGCTCACTGTTATTCTTGCCCGGTTCCATTGTTTAAATTAAGTATTACCTAATTTAGACGACCAGGTCGGCGTCACTTACTGCATAATTTCAGCCAAGGTTGACTCACACTATTGTGCTTACTGCAAGTATAGCTTTTCACGTTCATGAACCTCGTGTAAAATATCAGCTTAGTGTTCAAAGAGTTTGTATACATTGCAGTACTAATGGGAATTCTTTGCGTCATAGCCGACTTTGCGTACTTACATGTAACAATTTGTATGAATAAAACGGTGTGCTAGATGACATTATTAGGACAGTGTGGGCAGAGAGCAGATAACCCAGTAAATATGTATGACGGTGGAAGCTACTACTTGAAACAATAAATTACTAATCACAATTAGCAGTAGCTAGAATGATGATAAAAGTTTTGTAAAGCCGAATGTTTTAAAAATCCCGGTACCTACTGTATACTTTTATCTAAGCATGAATTTTTTATGCCGTTTTGTTAATTAGGTACGGAAGTAATAATATCAATTTTTTTTGACATCCTTTATGTAAAAGGGAGGATTAAGTAGGTACTACGACGACTGTGGTAACTAAAAAAAAAAATACAGTCCAGTACACGCACGTTCCGAAATAATATGTTTTAAACAGGATAATATATAATAACCTATCAAATGAGGTAATTAGAGACACAACAGAAAGACAATGACAGGCGGACACCGGTGTCCTCTCGGGGTTTAATGAAATAATATGTTTTAATAGTTGTATCAAAAAAAACATGAACCAAAGTGTAAAATTCATGAATTTCAAAATTTGTGGCAGTTTTCTGATTCGGTATACATAATTGTCAATCGGTGCATATACAGGTAAACATTCATGTTTAAGTAAATGTGATTCATTAACTCTAACTTTAATTAATTACTCAATTGTAAGAATTTTTACTAAAACTACGGAAAATAAACATTCCCCGTGGGTCGAGGATAAAATTGCGTTCGCTAATGGCTAATAAAATTGATTGTCGACACTTTTATTACACAAATCAATGGTCGAATTCTGCAGATGTCGTAAATTGACACTTAACAAGCTTATTATTATTAACGACGAATACTAAATGTATCCATTTATATTATTGCAGTGGAGACATCGTATTAAATCGGTGCTTTAATTAATTACGTCATTACGACACGTCATAGGTAACTGCTCTAAAAATAAAATAGGAAACGTGTCGCGAAATGAATTCTAGGTTTACTTTATTGGGCGCAGCGTTATTTATTTAGCCTGAAATTTTGAGAACAGCACGCGTAGCATAACAACCACAGAAATGTATTTTATCTACAGAAGAAACGACAACGTGATAGATTGAAGAAACATTTCTTTTGTTTTGAGCACTACAATGTCGAGAATGAAGAAAAGAACTCTAAAGATTCTTGAGTCGACAATAGTCTACTAATATCACAGTATAAATATTAATACAGTAGGACGACGCCTTTGATCTCTGGAAAAATTCCGACAACGTCTACACGCGTTAGCCCTGAATAATGCCTCCCGCACTACAAACATCGTTTTGTTCGCAGTGCGGGAGCGGCTTTCTCGCGTCTCGCCCCTCACACCCCGCACGATTGCCCTGTCTAGACAGCTTCGTCGGACGACTGTAGGTTTTTAGACTGCGCTAAAATCGAGCATTACTTCTTCTCAAATCGGCAGTAATGTTTCTACCATCGGTCATTTTATCTAAACTTCCGTTGACATACCAGTTTCTACGTTGATCATGCAGACAAGTGCAGACATGCTTTAACACAATGATGTTATAATTAAAAAGGTGCAAATAGGTTATATGCGCTCAGCAAGCGGCACGTTAAAATGTGGCAAATTAGCCACACTTCAACTAAGTGTCGCGTCGCGCCGTCAAAGGATGCGTACCTGCGTTAGTGTGCCGTTTTTGAAGATCGAATGTTGTTTGGGTAACCTATCTACACCTTTTTACTTATAACTTAACATCCCATTTGACGCAAATTTATCGCAAACCTATCCTGTTAGCCCACATGCATCACACATGGATTTATTTAATTGAAACATTTGTAGCATAGATATCTGGTGATATATCGAATGACGTGTCAACCACTCTAGCATGTGAAACATTAGGTACGGTATTTACACATGAATTAACTAGATAGATATTGTAAGTATTTATTTATCTATAATACTACCTCCATCCATCAAACGTATAGGTAGATAATATAAATACTACACTAATGTTGTGGAACCATAAAAGTTGCAAGGGATTTAAGTATGTACTTACTTGTTTCGATTTTCGTAAGTAAAATAAATTCTGGTAAAAAACTGGACTGGACAGAATAATTTTTGACTTATTTTTCGTAGCCTTCTCGGATGTAGCCTTTTAATTAGCAGTAAAATCGATAACGATTATTTGGAATAATAAAGTCTACACTAATGTTCATTTTACTGCAATTTGAAATAGGTATGGACGTCTATTTTTTTGTTTGACTGCTTTTAATCATTATGTGATGTATTATTATTTATATCATATGTCATTATTATCATTATCATTCATGTTGACAAGCTAAGTGTCATAGGCTGCATCAAAATCAGAGGCCTAGCCATATTACAAATTCTATTTCTATTCTATTTCTATTATAGACAGAAAATGGCGTAGGTAGGTATATGGAGTCAGCTGTTTGTCAACTGTCAAGTGTATTTTATTTTCACCCATATTACAAATTCTGCTCGTTAACACTTGACAGTTGACAAACAGCTGATTCCATATACGCCATTTTCTTTCTATTGTCGCCTTATCGATTACGATGATAGAAATAGAATTATGTAATATGCAGGCTAGGCCTGCATATTACATAATTACAAATTGTATCACTATTCTATTTCTATTATTGAAAAAAAATGGCGTAATATGGAATCAGCTGTTTGACAACTGTCAAGTGTATTTCATTTTCAAATTCTACTCGTTAACACTTGACAGTTGACAAACAGCTGATTCCATATTACGCCATTTTCTTTCTAATGTCGCCTTATTGATTACGATAATAGAAATAGAATTTGTAATATCACTAGGTCTGATGGTTAGACCTGCTGAAGTTTTTAATCAAACTAGGCTGAGAGTCAGCACTTTTTGAACGTCAAAAGAAATACTTATGACAGTCCTCCAAAATGTATGTACCTATGTATTTTAAACAAAACGGCTAAATAAATTAGTCTGGATAGTTTTCACTTGATTCGTTTATTTATACTCGTATATTTCTTTTATTTTGACACATTGGCTTTAATTTATAATTTTACTTTAAATGGTCATAACTTTATTATAAGTTAATAAGTAATGATAGTAATGTTTCGAGAGAGATTGCAACCCCGGTTGACTTGATTTGCTTTACCTAAATCTGAATCGAATCGCGTGACTAGCTGATAGCATCGATGTAAGTTATATAGTAAACAAACATACAAACTGGGTGAACCAATTCGGGAAGGCTGGTAATCTACAGTTTAACGTTAACCCAATTATAACCTTCTTGTTGTTATATTTTTTACGTACAATGTAAGTACTTTCAAGTCTACACACTCTATTAATTGTGGAGCTGAAGGAAGTGTCTTGTTTTACAATAATTTTAGCGACAGGATGCACATTCTGATATGTTAACGTAGACTTCCTGCGTATGCTTACTGTATGTAGGTACTGTTTTACCGACTGTTCGCTGTACCGGATGTGTCAACTGTTGTTCGTTTATTATTTTAAATTAAATTTAATAAATTAACATTATTAGAACTGCGTTGCAGTCATCATTGATTGTGGTTATTAATAAACGCATGCTGATTACCTTTGCTGATATACTCAAAATCATTCAAATAGGTTTTGTCACGTAAAAGGTTTTTTTGGTAAATAACACAGAGTGCGAAATAGCAATAGGCTCTGAAAATTAATCATGCCTAAGCTTGAAGAAAACATGCTTTAATAATAAAAATAAACTAAATTTTATTAGCAGATTTCTCGACAAGCTCACCTAAACCGGGAATCAAACCAGCCAATAATTTAAATGATAAACACGATATTTTTATTTCACTAGTCGGTAAAGTCAATGTATACGACTTCGTCTGCCGTACAAGATATACATGAAATCATTTATTCATTAACATTTAATCATTTATTAAAAATAAATTATTTTAAATGTAATATTTAGTACACCAGATTACCTAGACTAAAACTGTTGCCGATCAACAAGCATAATATAGCACGATATTATTTTTCTTATATCTCTATTGTCCAAAGATAGATTCTGTGAAGAACAACCTTGGTCATTTGTTCCTGCTTAGTTTATTATTATATAAAATCAAAATAAATCTCACCTTAATCTGAAAATTTTTCCTTGTTGAGACTTACTTAAGTATCAATAACGATAGATTGTAAGGTACGAAGGGCAAGGGTAAAGTTGAAAATGAAAGAGATAAATAGTTTAAAAAAATTAATTTTCGTGAAACACACTTTTCACATTATGAATATGAGGCCTTTATACCACTAGCAAAAAAATTCTTGGTTTTTCTTTCTTTGGCCTCTTTTTATCTCATTGTCATCCAGAAATCTTCGTCCCCGTAACTCCTTTTGCTAAATATGAAAAAAGTTGAGAGCCAGTTCCGGACTGTAGGGTGGGTATTCGATTTCTAAGAATGTGTTAATGCGCAACCCGAGCGGTGCGAACCGAAGCGTTGTCTTGCAGAAACAGCACGCCGGGTGCCAACTTGCCACGTCTCTTCTGCACGACTGCCTCACGTGCCTTACCCAGTAAATTATCATAAACTGACCGTTCATTGTGGTCCCTCTGGGCAAGTAATCAATTGACAATATTCCCTCACCATCCCAAAAAATGGTAGCCATAAGCTTCGATGCCTTGTTTATTTAGCCTGAGTTCCGTGTGGTAATCCGTACCTTAAGCACAATATAGATTATAAAATGTATAGTTATCTACGTAAAACACAATGTACATATTCATTTTTCCATTTTCGAAAAGTCTGTCGTTGAATTTCATGGTAAAGGCATTTATTCGATTTGGACTAAGTATACCACCTTGGAGAATTCTGATATTGTTGCGAAGTATTCCATTTGAGTAGTGCACTCTGTGGGTTTATTTATTCTGCGCACTTTTTACGAGTAGTGTAAAACCTAGGTAAATGAATTAGGAGGTGCACCTCTTTACTATTTATATTTTAAGTTAATACGAATACCGTCGAGTCTGTTGAGTAAGTGTCGAACGCTTATGGATATCTAAGAAAATTGTGTGTTGGTCTACGAAGAGTTGTTAAAACAAGTTAGTTCAATTTCTTGAGATTTTTTTCATCTAAAAATCGACAACATTTTGTAATTCCGACAAACAAAAATTAATGTGTTTTACTTTGTGCCCCGGAACTATGAGTGTAGGCATAAATTCAATAAAAACAACACTAATTTGATTTTAGTCTACAGACAGTCTCGCCCACATGGGAGTTAACGGGACGGTGAAACGTACATACATAGATAAGTTTTCCCACGAACTGCTAGTAGATATATCAAATTAACTGAAAGAGTCGTCACCACTTGCACTTAGCGTGATGAGATGACCATTAATTTGTTGATAAGTAGAACTGCGGGGTCCTAATCACTTAATTGGTAGCTGTTTCCAGGGTTTAATACGATCAATTGTTATCAGCGAGGGACATGACGTTGTGGTTCATTTGCCATCCTACTGGTAGGATTAATTTTCCGAATGTTGACCGCACCCGTGTCACGCCCTGGACGCGAACACTGCTAATTAATAGTGTTTTCGATAGGTGTGCAGTAGGAGGCGGGCGTCCCGCCGCCGCCCCGTACTGCGGCTCACGTTACAAACGCCATTAGTATGATGATAAGCTCGTCAAGTTGCTACAGCTCTACTGTTGTCACTCAGTTACCGAGTTGATGATATATTACCCTTCGATTAGCGCGTTGAAATTCTAAACTTACCCTTGTAAGGCCATCGATATATGCTTATGCATCTAAATTGATGAGTGGTAATAATTTGACTACTTTTTTGTAATTTGTGAGAGATTCAGTAATCAAAACGACTAATAAGAATAGGATAAGGTAGTTGCGAAAAAAAACAAATAAATAGATAATATATGTAATAGTCACACTTGAAAGCATACATAAATCAAACTTTTCTGAGCATACTTAAATCGAATGTCAAATTGTTGTCAGCATAATAATATACAAATAAATAAGAAATCATCGTTATAAGTTTGCCCCCATTGTCACTTTCAGATGATCTACAAACAAATGGCCCGATGTTTAGTCCCTGTAAAAGCGAAATAATATTGCAGAAGGGGCAAGACTATACGCTTAAGTGCAAAGGAAAAACAGCATTACAAATTAAGCAACAAGAAGTACCCGAAGAAGTAATCGGACCGTTTCGTATAGAATCGACTAATATGACTGTTCAGTTGGACAACGAGGACTGGTTCGAGGTAGTCCTCGACCTGTACAACGTTGACCAGTTCGCGATTGGCTATTACGCTTGTTTCGACGACACGGTGAATGGTATCGACATACTAAATAATCTTACCGAAGAACCGAATAACACGGAGCATATCGCATTTATTTATATTTACGTCACTGGTGAGATTGATTTTTTACTGACATTTAATTTTTTTTTCAAATCTATGTCTGTATCTCATAAATGATAAAACTTTTAGGCTCGGGTAGCTTGTTTGCACCCATGAGGGAAGTTATTGTTCCAAGAAAACAATGTAAGGTTGTAATTGAATGTAGACCAACGACACCAGATATTGAAGTTGGCCTGACGTCGGTACGTATTTTTAAGTAAATTGAATGTAAACGATTTCATAATAACGTCATCCCCATAAAACCTATAAAACTTTGAATACTTTAGGTATACAAATAAAATTAATTTTTAGATTTATTAAATTTTGACATAAGTTTATCAAAAATTCGCGCTAGCGCTACATCAACCGCTTACTGCATCTGCATGATATTAATTTATAAAATTTAAATAACACAATATGTTGTCACTGTGGCCTTATAAAGCAAAGTTACTCTTGGCTACTTTATACATAACATCGACTGTTGCAGGTAATTAATTTTACTGTTAGTGTTTAATTAAAATTCACAAATATCTACGTTTTCACACCTAAAGCTTTAAATAACTAATGCTTATTGCTAAATACAGAGCTAATACTAAAGCATGATAGATTGAAATAAAAATATTTCATTTTAACATTCTTGATATTCAGATTCAGGACATTGCAGACCCAATATATCAGCAATATAGTCCCAAAATCGGGTTCGTCATCAATAGCGACATGCTCTCAGATCCTCTTGGATCGAGTTCGATGTATCGCACTATCACCTGTGACTTTTCTCAGGGACAAGACAATCGGATAGAAAAAACAGTAATTTTCCAACGTAGGTGAATAGCAGATGTGTGCGTTTTATTTTTTTATTATACTTTATATAATACCACATTCACGAGAAAGGGTGTGTCGTTGCCTTGCTCATTGCGAGAATAAATTCAACTGACACGACAACAGTCGAAATTAATTACTTTTTCTGAATGTGGCCTGTTGTGTTTTTCAATTTTATTATACTTACAGTAAGGCATTTTGTGTTTATGACTCTCAATAATAGTCGCATCAATGAATTTTTAAAATAATGCAAACTTCGGAAGTCCTCAAGAACAGTTCCAATCGTAATGATTTGTTTAAAATTTTGTTCAAAAAACAAAATTAAATTTTTGTTTAAAACTTACAAAACAATATGTCAAATTTCATTTTATTTCTACATCAATTGCAAATCAGGTAAATAATTTACGCTAGTTTTTTTAAAAAACATTATAATCTAAGTTATAGTCTATCCGGAGTGAAACTGTTTTAAAGTTGAAACTTATTAAGCCATCTTCTAATATAAAGTTACGGGTGGAAATAGTGGCGTCCTTTTTTTCCCCTGTAATAGGTTTATGTTGATGAATGAATTTACTTACATAGTTTTGCTAAAAAAAAATATATATTTTATTTATAACTGAGACAGTCATGTTTTTATTATAAACTGCAATTTATAGAAATTCAATTAGGGCTACATGACAACAAAAAACAAAGAACTGTGCATATTCGTAGTACGGTACTTGACATATTTTTGATTTTTTAGTTGACTGTCTATAGTTTATTAGTTTTAACATTTGCCCTTATATTATGACTCATTCCGGAATTTATCAAAATTGGAACTGTTTTGAAGTCATCCAAATACACGGATTCATTGACGCTACTATTACTTTTAAATTGAAAAACATAACTATATTATCTATACTTACTAACCAGAATTTATTTGGCAAAACTACAATAGTCGCAGAGTAACAGGACACCAGAATCAGTAATCTATTCTCCAAAGATTGGGTTTTTAATGACAACGTGTAGTAAAGTAACGTGCAGTAGGTCTGCGTACAAATGCCATGGACAACGCGGAAATGAAACCGAATGGAAACGTATACGTAGTAAGTAGTGCTACACTCTTGATGTCACCTAACAAGGTAGCGTGGTGTGATGGTTTCATTCACTGGACCAACAACTTTAATACTCAGTGTTTCACTAGATGACCTTTAACCTACTTGATGTTTTGTGTTACTAGCTTGAAGCTTACTACTTTTCTATCATTTCTATTTCTTTGGTGTGTTGCTCTGCGTAACTCCTGTATGCATGTTATACGTTTGATAAAATTTACTAACACTGTTTTGTTCTAATTTATTTTAATTTAGGTAGTTGATGTTATGTGGTACTTATATTCTAATGTTTTCACGGTGGGTTGACCATAATTTTATTTCTGGATTTTCACTGTTTTGCTGTGAATCATTATTTGCCTGTCCTGAGATTATAGTTTTCGTTTGGTAAATGCACTTTGCGTTATTTACTTTAAATATCAATAATCATGAGTCAGTAAATGAATGCTGCTTGTTTTAATGAGTGAACTCAATAACCCATGTTTGAATTAAATTAAGGGTATAGATATTAATTCAACTATTACAAATAGGCATCTACCTATTCAGTTTTGACATTATTTTGAGTTGCTTGATTTTATTTTTCAGTAGCTACTGCTACATTAGCTACAGTATTGCAATTGAGTTATTTTTAGTATATTTATTGAAAATACAAAATTATCTAAGTAATGTTTATACTTAGTCTGTGAGAGGATATTTCAAGTGTACTATTAGTTATAGATATCTATCAATGGTTTAGGCTTATAACAACATTTTTTTAGAACAGAAATATCTTAACGAAGAACAAATCCATTCAACAATTCGTTTATATCACAGACGGTGTATGAAAGTACCTACATATATTATTTAAATAATTAACACGTTGTATATCTTTTCAGATGTTAAAGAACCACCAAAGCCAGAGATAATGGGGGGTTCTAAACAATTCTTAGAGGGTGAAACATTTACAATAAATTGTACTGTTGATTATGAAATAAACTCTTTGGTCAACATAATTTGGAACTTTCCGCCGAATGTAACGAATGTAAGTTTTGAATTGTATTTATTTTATGTTATTAGTCAAGTTTAAAATAAAAATGTTTTTCTCTTAAAAATGAGACATTGATTATATTATTATGTTTTTAGCTAATTTTTATTTCAGAACCTCTAAGACTTCGAAATCATTGTTAATATTATTTGTTTATTTCTAGCAAACAGTAGAAGAAATTTCGAATGAATATGAAGTCACTAATGGAATGTTATATATTTTTAAAAATATTACTGTAAGGAATGCGAAAAAAGAACATGCTGGAAAATATACGTGTATTGCCCGTAATAACTGTGGGCACAAAATGCAGTCGTTCAAAAAGGAATATTTAGGTAGGTAATAATCCTTACAGTTAGTGTGAAGAAAAGATTTTGCAATGCAATGGTAGTTATTATATAAGTTTATCAGGAGTTAACAGGCTTTTATCCGTGAATTTTTAGTAAAGATTTAAAAGTCTATACTAACTATACAAGGATTGAAGTATACCTAAAACTCAATGACGGGCCTGATACTTAAGTAACCCAAAATTAAAATAAATAAAGGTACTGAGGCCAGCACATCAAGCTGTTTTTTTTTGTTTAATTCTTTCAACATGAAAATGAGCGAGTTCATTTTTAAGCACAATACAACATGAATTGTTGTAGATCACCATAAATACTCTCACATGTTTTAGTAATGTTATGAGCATTTGTTTAATTTCTAGCAAAGCCACGGCTGGTACTGTCACCGACGGGTACAAAAAATCCCATGGAGGTTAAAATGAAAACAGTGCGGATGACAATAGAGATAGCTGATTATCCAGCTGCTACGTATAAATTGTAAGTACTTACCGAATATCAATATATTTAAAATTTTAAAGGAAAGATACCTGTTAAAAATTATATTTCACTTACACATAGTAAAATTAAAGGTGTAAAGAAAATAAATCGGAATAACTGCTGGCCTTACGTGTCGCGGGTTAGATATAAAAAAGAATTTGGCCCATCGCTATAGTTATTCTGAGTATGGCGGTGAATGCATGTGCGATTTGTGTTTGAGATCCCCATGCTACTCCTACTACTACATGCCACTAACTCCTAGAGACAGGAGCTTTGAAAAATAATAAATGTGGAGCTACCCATTCATACTCATCACGCAAATGCTAAGTCTAGGTTATGTTCGTCACTAAAGTCTTCATAAAGTATTGCTGTACTGGAATAACTTAATGATTATGTAACCAAATAATATATTGATGATATGTAAATGTCTTAAATATGAAAAGAAAAAATGCCAAATTTAAGTGGGCGCCCGGCACTTGCTCGTAGAACTGATGGCTGTTGGAGTAAATGGGTTCTCGTGTGGCGACCGCGTAACAGAAGGCGCGTGGGCAGGCTACCAACCAAGGGGGACTGACGGTCCGGACATGGGATAGAAATACTATTATAGGATGATAATAATGACTTGATGTTTCAGCTTACGCAACAATTTACCTTTGCCTCGAAACGAATCTAAGTACAATGTAATACGATATGCTGCTACTGGCGATGCTATGTTGAGCATATTTGATGCAAATGTTACTGACTCCGCGAACTATACTATAGTAGCCTCGAATGGATATTTGAATAGAAGTTACACGTACGATGTGCGAGTCAAAGGTGAGATATATTATGTTAAAAGGTTTCGTTAATTTATTCTACAACCGACTAATACTTCTGTATTTCCAATTTTGAGTCACCTGCCAACTATTGTATTAGGTATAATTTAAGGAAGGATGACACATACATAATAAACAAACACTTCCAATACTAGACTAAATTTGCGTGTTTAAAGTATTTGTTACTTATATAATACACAATGTATGTGTTCTTTATATCCTTCAGCGAAACCCATGATCGACTTTGGACCTGTTGAAGATAAGAAATACTTGGAGAACACAATGGCAACACTTAGGTGTGTGGTGATAGGGTATCCACTGCCAGTCATCAGTTGGACATTCTCAAATGGCGAGGAACCACAGACAATGGTATTATCAAATTTTCTTTCACTGCACGAATTTCTCTGAACGGTGCATTTTAATTCTAATGTATAAAAAATATGTATTAATAAAGAGAACCTACTGGTATAAACTTAGGAAAATAACGAATTTTGATGTCTTTTTATGCATTATCTTGAAATCATACAGCTCGATACAAAAAACTTAGCGATGAAAAAATACCTTTAATTTATAAGTATATTTTCTTCACATCCTTGTTACTTACAGCCAAGCTCATCCATACAAGTGGAATCGGTGTATAAAGAAACGGCTTTCATGAAAATTCCAGTCCATGCGTCTGGTAACATTTCATGTAAGGCATTAAACACAGAAGGTGAAAGTTCTGAAACACGAAGACTTCTCGTTTACGAGATGTACAACGGTTTTGGCATAAGAAATGCGCAGGATACATGGTTCTCGCAAAACCAGGACGTAACTATCACATGTATTGCGTCTAAATACGATTTCTATAGTGTTACTTGGTTGGGATCAGACGAAGAAGATTTGAATGGAACTGGTGAGTTCACAGAAATTCAATTACATTTGTCTTAAAATAAAGCCAAGAAATACACATATGGCGTCTTAGTTCATACTTAATTTTTGTACTAATTAGTTTCCTTATTGTCAACAGCTGCTGTGGAATACACCAAAAATTCGTTCTCACTTATTGCCAAATTAAAATTTCCGAACATATCTTTACACCAAAGTGGGCTGTACAGTTGTCGTGGGCTAAGGTTAAACGGCTCCAATGAAATTGAATCTATCAATATTTCAGTAGCTTGTAAGTAGATATTATAACTACTTGATACGCATCGTAATTATTTTGAGATTAAATTTAATTAAATAATATTACAATTATTTCCAGCTCTTCAAGCACCAGTGATAACCAATCCTATTGTGGACGAGACCCTTGAAGTGTTACTTTTTCAACCAGTACAACTCACTTGTCAAGCTGAGGGAGTGCCGCCACCAAAACTAGAGTGGTACAAGGTAAAGTTTGACGTAACAATGTGGGTTTAACTCACAGTGCTTGTGTTTAACGAACTTTTTTATTGCTACTCGAAATTAGAGTAATTATTTATAAAAATGTCGAAAGATCTATTAAAATAAATAAAGATGTAGAAGTGTTAATTATTGCTTTTATTTATCAGGATGACGCTTTAATGGGAAATGAAACGAACGCAGAAATTTATACGGAAATTATAAATCGCACTGTTATCAATTCAACAATAGTTATAAACCAAATAGTGGACGAAAACAAGGGAGTGTATGAATGTTTGGCTAGCAACGACGCATTGATGGCGAAACGTGTTTATACACTGGTTCTTAAAGGTATTGGTTCTACTGAAATGATGAATTGAAGAAGATTCATTTTAAATAATTGTTACACTTTATATCTATTTATTTCTACTAACTACTTATTAGTGGTTTGACCATGATTATGTTGACAAGCAATACAATGCAGTTACTGCATTAGCTTGCTCACATTCGTCCCTAGTAATCTAATAAAAATCATCATAATCTAAAAATACTCTCTTAAAGTAGCAAACCATTCTTTCGCTTAGAGTATGATGCATGGTAAAACATTTATTACTTTCAGCAGACAAGCCATACGCAATATATTTAAGCGTAATCCTAGTAGTCATCTTTATATTAATCCTCGTCGTGGTGTACCTAACGTGGAAGGTACGCAAAGAGAAGCGATTTAGAAAAGAACTGGCTGCAGCTGGCCTTGATAATTTCAAAGAAGGCGTCACTAGATCTCTGAATCCAGAACTGGGAATTGACGAGCAAGCTGAATTGTTGCCTTATGATGAGAAGTTTGAGTTTCCTGCAGAAAAACTAATTCGAGGTATGTTTATCACTGTCAAACATTGTTTTTAGTTTCAGTCGGTGTGGAAGGTGCTCGGCAAAATTCCACTGTTATAAATACCTAAAATAAATAGTGGTAAGTCTGTAGTATTTACCTTAATCTTTATAGTTCTCCGTAATATCCAAGAAGCCCATAAGATTATCGTTGTTAACTGCGGCAAATACGATTTTTTGTAGATTACCAAGGTGGAGACAATGTCGTGTTTATCTTGTTTGTCAGGAAAAAGAAAACGACAAAGAATTTAATTTACTTTTTATCCCATCTAAAAGAATCATAGTTCCATTATTGTTTTGTTTTTATCATAATAAATCCTAATAATATTACAAACGCGAAAGTTTGTGAGGATGTTTGTTACTTTTTCACGTAAAAATTACTGAATGGATTTTAATAAAATTTGGTATGGAGTTAGCTAACACCCTGGATTAACACATAAGCTACTTTTTATCCCTGTATTCCCACGGGAACGGGACCTATGCGGGTAAAACCGCGGGACGTCTGCTAGTAAAATAATAAAAATGTGTGTTGTAGGCAAACAGCTAGGTGCGGGTGCATTTGGTGTCGTATTCAAGGCGGAAGCACGTGGAATCATAAACGCCGAAGAAACAACCGAGGTGGCCGTGAAAATGGTGAAGAAAACGGCAGACAATATGTATATCAAAGCGTTGGCCTCAGAACTAAAAATAATGGTGCACTTGGGGAAACACATAAACATCGTGAACCTGCTCGGAGCGTGCACGAAAAATGTTGGGAAACGTAAGATTTAGACGTCATTTTTACAATAACTTTAAACTGTGTTTTCAATACATGTGTATGAGTTTAGAAAAAGAACTGTACGAAACGGCAATAGGTATTGAAACGTCCCACATCAAAAACTAAAGAAACATTAATACTTCTGTTTCATCAAATAATTAGAGTGTTTTTGGATTATAACCAAATGGAAAATAATAGAAGTTACTTGAAAATCCTACAAATGTTATACCTACTTGAAGTATTTCGTTTTAAATAGGTACTTTACATCATTAGAAAAAATAAATAATCTTTACTTTGTTTACCTAATGGTCTTCTGAATGCCTTTTGCTGAGTCACTAATTTATATTTTCATACAGTTAAGCTAATAGGTAAAGGATGTTTTTATCGATCGATATGAGGTCGCAACCAATGATGTGCAAATTTAACTAATTGAAAGTTGTTTTTGATTACAGGGGAATTGATAGTGATTGTGGAATATTGTAAGTTCGGCAATATACACAATTACATGCAGAGGCACCGTGAGGTCTTCATAGATCAACTTACTGATAATAAGGAGAAAAATGTAGGCAGAGTTAACAGAGGGTTCTCTTGCAGCAGTGGCAGTACTGGGTAAGTCATTCATTCAAGAAACAAGATTTTTTTTACTTGATTTTTTCCACGACTTCATCCATCTTTATACATTTCAAGATAAATCATAATGATAGCACTCCGCAATAGCATGGATTTCTGAGTGAAGATTTTTTTAAGCCGTTTAATATTTACAGAAATTAACTTATATAAACACATACAAACACAATTTCACCGCTTAGGCTGAATCCTGTCATTTTAAAGCTAGGATTTCATTAACGTCAACTTGTAGTACTATAACAGTGACGCTGATCTTGGTGGTACTACCGTAAAAAATGTATACCCCAGCGAGGCTCTGCAGTTCTGACGTTGAGAAGGGTTTCAACGTCAAAAGAACAACAACCTATTTCTCAGGATTTTCTTCACTTATAAGCCTTTTTTCTTGTTTTCAGGGCACACTCTGATTACTTCGCCTCAAGTACACAAGACACCGACCACACATTTGTCAACTCTGCTAACAGCAACAGATCCACAAGAAAAGGTAACTCTATGTTTAGTTTTTATTTTAGTACAACGAAATAATATAAAAATTGTATGATCACCGGTCAAAAATTGCTTAGTCATACTTTTTAATAAAACAAACATCATTGGCACAAACATGGTTGATATAAAACAAAGTAGTATTTATTATGTACGAAGTAGCATGATATAAAGGAAACTATTTTAAATCTCTTTGATATAAAACTTGAATTGAAGCAAAAAAGTATTTGTTCAAATCTATTGAAATTACTTACCTTCCCTGTTGACTTCTTGATTGAATAAAAATAATGAAAAGTTAGGTACTGAAATTGGTAGGCATCTTACTTCTTTAAGTCGTATTACTTAACTTAGTACTATCGCGATCTTTAGACAATGCATACACCATTAAATAATAAAGTGTGTAAAACGTTCAATAATTGAACGTAATATTAAATTATGAACGCAATTATTGTAATAATAGTACATTTTGGTTATAAAAATAGTGTTCAATCAGACATGCTCACGCATATCAAAGAACGTAGGTACTTAACACTTATACTTGCAGAAAGTAATCAACATAAGAATGGTAAAATAACAGTATTTTTGCTTTAAACAAAAACTTCGCGGTATTTAATAAAAGTTTATTTAATTATTATTTTTTCAATGTTCGTGGACAAGCATTGTTTAGAATGATCCAAATTTCAAGTACATAGTTCCTGAAATAAGCATTTGTGAATGCTGTGATAGAGAAGAGTAATAACGCAGTGTGTTGTGAAAATAATAGCGGTGGAAGCAACATTTTATCCTGCTTTCAAACAAGTGTATTAAATATCTTAGCTCGTGTATAATATTTTCCTGGCTGGTAGACTTTTTATTCACCTATCCTTTTTTGCCAGATAAAGCAAACCACGATCAGCAAGTGGAGTGTGTAAAAGGTAAATTTTGGGGCATATGTACTAATTTTGCACCAGATCTGTGTTTTAGTCACTTTGTCATAATTACTATGTAAGCACAGTTTTATATCGGTGTCTGATTTATCGTTGTGATAGTGAGTAATTGCATTTACCTTATCTTTTATGAAACTTTGTTTGATGTCTGTTTTGTGCACGAAAAAATTGCCGCATTTTTATGAAATTACGCTTACGCCTCTCGGGTATACACAGCATTGTTTTATAAGTTTAGTTCTTGTAAATCGGCTCCTTGTAATGGCAAGTTGCCAATATTTAGACTAACGAATGGTATGGTATTTGATTATTTAAAGAGTAAGTGCAGTAACCTTTCTCTTTAGTCGACACTCGATACATGCATGCATGTTGTAAAAGGTGCCTTCTAACTTTCGTAGAACTAAAATATGCTTTTCTAATTTTGTCGCCTCTATTGAATGTTTGCGTTTGCGTTGCGAGTTTTTATATTTATACCTTTACATTAGTATGACTACAAAGCAAATATTGTAATCGGTAGTTTATGAGGATAATGCTGACGATGTTAGCTGCACGTGCGTTGACCCATTTATATTATATCTTATGTAAATAAATCAAGTCCGTCAAACTCGTAGGGTCCAATGGTATTTCAAGTAAGTGGTACCTAGATGTAGTCAAAATTACTTCTAAACTGACTAGCCAAGTATTAATATTTTTTTTTACAAAATTATATTTTTTTGTAATAGTTCGTGTTAGCTGCAGTACCTTCAGTCTTCCGTCTCCATTATGTTGCAGTGTCATCGGAACTACTTTACTAGATAGTATCTACTAATATGTGTTCCAAGTTTCTACAAAACAGTTCACAGATGTTAATTGAGTGGATGACAAATCAATGATTCTATTTTTCACACAAAGAGATAGTTTTTTTGTTTCAAAGGAAATGAGCACGCATCTTTGAGTATCTCTTATCTAATAAAACTGGAATCATTGTAATCGACCTACAACACAACAGTTATGCGTGATCAAACTTAAAAAAGTGTCGAATAAGAATTCTACCATTTGTTAAAATGTTATAGTTAGGTGCTGGTAACTAATATGCAATCGCAAATATGTAATACTTTTTACTGAATGGTTGAGTTATGAGGATAATAAACCTGTGCATTCACATGCATGCTGGCCTACCTATAATTAGAATTCTTCGTGAGACATACATGGAAATGTATAAATCATGTTATACTGAATAGGTAATATTTACTTTGATAAGCTAGCGTTTATCCTGTTTTTTATTCTCGACCTTATTATTATAAACTTGTATGAGTATGAGTCAAAAGATTTTTTTAGAACTAGTGGCTATTTGTAGTAGAGTGTTAATTAATTACCTATTATATAAACCATCTCTAAAATGTATGAATTATTGTGCCCGTAATGCATTAATAATAATAATAATAATTTAAAGCATTTAAAGGCCCCAAAAGAAGATACTTCTTTACAGAAATACAGATAATTTTGATCGTTCTTCTAGGAAGTTTAAAGTAGGTACCTACTGGTTCGAGTTACGTAGGCATTAGTCAGTTTTTAACGAGATGATTGCCTTTATTTTAATGTGATTTATTTATATAAAATACATTTCAAGCACATGAATGTTTATAGGCGGACTTAATGCCATAGGCATTTTCAACCAGTCAACCTTATCGTTACTCTGGAATGCTAGTTTCCGCGTTAATGCGGGACGGTAATAGTTTCTTTCTTTTGTATTTATGGTGTTGTCGCATTCAATGTGTTTATACATTCCTGTATGCTTCCAGTATCTGAAGGCTACATGCAACCGGAATGGCGTACAAACTACGAGAGCGACTACAGCTTCGACGGGCGCAACCCGCGGCCGCTGACCTCTCGCGACCTTCTCGTGTGGGCCTTCCAGATCGCAAGAGGCATGGAGTATCTTGCTAGTAGAAAGGTATTAACATTAAGTAGAATTAAGATGATCTTAGTGGGTCTTTAAAGCTCTGATACAGAAGACTGAGGAGTACTTCGGTACCTATGTGATGAATCCTGCAATCCTTACTGTTTTAAACCTACACGCCCACGGTTGTTCCAAGGTTAAGGCCATGCGTGCTGAGGTTAGTCTGTGGATGGTAAGCTTTCATTACCCCTCTAGGTATTGAGTGCTTACGCCTCCGTGTGTCGGAAAGCACGTTAAATACAGGTATAAAGAAGTCCAAAATTCTAATAACCAGTCATACCAATTAGTCACGTAATATACAATGTACAGACAGCCAGCACATCAAGTTACCACAATGTGTAAAATTTATTCAGTTTGACACGAAGTTGAAAAACGGTCAAAGAAATTTGACACATTGGGGTAACTTGATGTGCTGGCGTCTGTACAATACAATTTCACATCACGTTCAGTTTTCAGCACGAAGACAATTACTTATAATCAGAAAAGTTTTGGAGGATTCTTATCCTCCAAAACTTTTCTGTTCAAATATGAACCATATAATGTGTAACGTTAGACCGTAACGGAAGAGACTACAAAGAAAAGGATGATGTATGTTTGTAACAAAAAATACTTAAAAGTCATTTGAATATTTCAGGTTCTACACGGAGATTTAGCAGCAAGAAACGTGCTGCTAGCCGATGATAACATTGTGAAGATTTGCGACTTCGGCCTTGCTAGGAGCATTTATAAGAATGATGAATATCAAAAGAAAGAAAACGTGAGTATTCTTAGTCTAGTCAGTAACCTAACAACCATGAAGGTCACGATGAAAGTAAACACAATAAGTTTAAAGTCAACTGTTCAAATATTATTTGAAACAGTTCAGCATCTTGCATGAATATTTTTAAAAGCAACAACAGTCATTTTGGATAATCATTTTAAATAATACATTCGATGTGTCTATTTTTAATAAATATTGGTTCGTACCACGTATGTACAGACGCCAGCACATCAAGTTACCTCAAAATGACAAATTTTCCCAATTGAATATGAACCTTATTATTTTTACCATAAAGTTGAAAAACGATCAAAGAAATTTGACACATTAGGGTAACTTGACGTGCTGGCGCCTGTACTTCTAACCATTGTTTGCAAGATACAACTGGATTCTTATTGTGAAAAGTTTTGCATGAAAATGGCCCAAAGAAGTAGTAACAACACGGAAGACTCAAGAATACCCGATTTCTGGATTGAATAACGACGTTACTAGAAAACAGTATCTAAGTGTAGGTACACTAATGTGTAACTTAGTGCGTATATTTACTATAGGAAACTAGTGTAGATTTCTGATTGATAACAGCTACCCCTAAATCTCTTAATTGTTAGGTACGTACTAAAATATAAAGTTTTGTTAGATTATATTTATCAGCACCTCCCTTGCCCACTTGCCAGTTGTCAGCTTTTCACGACATTCTTTCTCGTTTTGAAATTTTTTCACCAAGCTTAGTTATTTCATTGAATTTTCGTTCTCCATTCAACATCTTAGCCAAACAAAACTTTGTTAGAAAGAGGAAAGATTTATATGTTTGTATGTATAAACAATCTTTCATTGGTAAGCTGCACTACCCCGGGGTGACGTAGGTTACTGTTTATCACTGTATTCCCACGAAAACGGATATTTCTTAAATACACTTCTCAACCAGTCGCCTCGTCTTAACATACTGTCCTATTGCAAATTGTAAGTTTAATGATATTAAATTTATATTTCCAGTGCCTTCTACCCTACAAATGGTTAGCGATCGAGTGCATGACAGATCGCATATTCTCAACGCAATCGGACGTGTGGTCGTTTGGTATCGTGCTGTGGGAGCTATTTTCACTCGCCAAGACGCCTTACCCGAACGTTAACCCAGCAGCTTTGTTGCAGTGGCTCTCAGAAGGGTATGTAGAATTCTTAAATATTGTATTGACAATTCAGGTATGGTAAAAAACTAAACTAACTGCGGAAATTTCTAACAACTAAATAAATATTCAAATGTAATCTTACTATGCGTTGGAATTGGTTAGGTACAGATGCTAGCCCATCTAGCTATACCAAAGTATATATTTACCCAATTGAAAATTAACCTTATGCTTTCGTAATAAAGTTGAAAAGAAATGGATGAAAATTGACAGATTGGGGTAGCTTGATGTGCTAGCATCTGTACATAATCGTGGCAGTCTTTTCCTGGTCACTTAGTTACACAAGGTACCCAAAGAACCGTGACACAAGGAAATGTTTCTTCGCAAAAGATGTTATTGGGCCTATATACTCTTTCGCCTTTTTAGAAGTAGTTTTATCACACAAACCTGGTCAAATATAACTTATAGACAAGGAATATAATTAGTCAAATAAAATTCACATCATTGTCACCGTCCCGCAAATCTCATTTAAAGGCAGTGCTCTCAATAGATTGTCACAGTTTAAATACCTGGGCCACTGGGTCACCGAGACTCTCACTGATGATGTTGATGTTGAGAGGGAACGCAGGGCATTGTCAGTCAGAGCTAATATGCTGGCCCGTAGGTTTGCACGTTGCACTGCGCAAGTGAAAATAACTCTATTCAAGGCCTACCTACTGTCAGTCATTCAATGCGTGCAGCCTATGGGTGAAGCATACGCAGAAGACCTTTCATGCCCTGCGTGTCCAATACAACAACGCGTTCAGGGTTTTGGTGGGGCTGCCTCGCTTTTGTAGCGCATCAGGTATGTTTGCAGCTTTACAGCGATACATCGCAAGCGAATAGCGTCCCTGATGCGCCGCTTGCGGAGCAGCCCCAACAGCTTCTTGCAGCTTATTGCTGGGAGAATGGACACTGACAGCACCTTTATAGAGTACTGGACAAGTCAACATGTCCTGCGTGCGTGATTTTGTGTGTCCATTATTGTATTATTATTATTAAGTATTTGTATTGTGTTGTATGTGTTTTAAATGATTTATTTTGTTTGTTTTATTTTTAATTTTATTAATTAATCAATTAAGCACCCCAAATATGGATAATTTATAATATATTATGTTGTAATTTTATCTGAATTAAATGAATTGAATTGAATTGAATTGAATTGCTATAACGCCCATGTAAACGTTACAGGAAGCGTCTATCCAAGCCGACGTACGCTGACGATCGGCTGTATGACGTGATGATGAAATGTTGGGAGCACAAGCCCATGAGCAGGCCTACCTTCAGTCAGCTGCAAGAGATACTCGGTGGCTTGCTAGAGGATAATGTGCGAAATGTAAGTATTTTCAGAACTTTAGATATGCGGGTATATAAAATAACTTATCGTGGAAAGAAATTACTTTTATAATTGTCATGAACTTTTGGTACAAACACGTTAAAGGTCAACGTGAGTATTGTTTGCGAAAAAGAAGTGACGCGATGAAACAAAGGTTTGAACTACACCCGTTCGTAATTCATGGCTATTTGCAACATATGGCACAGTCAGCTAACTAAATGATCCGATAGGGATAGAATAAGGGTCAAATTAATTTATATATCAAACCAAATTTAGTGACAATCTACTTTCCATATGACATGATCTAGAGCCAACAAACCAATTGTTTTTACATAGGTACGTATCTTTTCTTATGTTCCAGCATTACGTGGATCTAAACACAGCGTACATGGACACGAACGTGCAGCCTGGCGGAGAGGACTACCTGGCTATGGTTTGTGCACCTGACTATAAAAATGTGGTGACACCCAGCCCTCACCACTATGTCAACGACAGAAGCTTCTTCCCAACCACACCCACGCAGATAGGTAAGCACGGTATTTACCATCAATATACTTAAAAAAAGACAAGAAATGTTCTGTAGAGGCATATTGGTAAAGTAGATGGTTCACCAAAAATATATGGCCCGTAATTTGCTATCAAGTCACGCAATTTAGTAGAAACCAAGATTTACGAGCAATTTGCAAATTTTACTCATATCATCATCAGAAGTAATTTTCCTGTTTGTAATTGTCTCGATTTCATGAAATCTATTAATATTTTTCAAGCTGCCGAAGATGATAAAAAAGGTAAAATAATTATAATCTGTAAGAACATCAGAACATTCAGGCGCTACCTACGTCTTAGAACCATTTTATAACGACATCCAAATGTGTATTAATATGTCGTTAGGTACCTTCTGAAACCTTATCGTCAATTTAATTGTATTTCCTTTTATCAGACGGAACGGAAAACACTACATTCTGATAACACAAACATACTACAAACGGTAATTCAACGCATGTCTTCGTTGTAACTAACAATGAACTGTGTTGGAACTGATCACTGCACTTTTACACACTTCACCCCTAAACTAAAACAATTATAATTCGTCTGGTTGATTTTGTTTTTTGTTTTTGTAGTTAGTATACACTTCTTTGTGTGGCTTGGTGCTCTAACTACGCCTTAAACAACGCTGTAGTTATTTTACTTGTTTTATAACTTTCAGATGAAGAGGGCTATCTACAGATGAGTCCGGCGACAAAGCAGAACATATTCAGTCCTCGAGCTCAGGACACCCAGTTTGATTTCGACTCCCGCAAATTCAATCCGAGGGTATCTGAAGCAAGCAGCTGTGGTTCAGAATTAACGCCAATGCTTACTTTAAACAACTTACCAGCTAGGAGTGGATCAGAATCCGACCACGAAGGCAACCAGTCACCTTATTTAAACATGTGCCCTAGAATAGACGAAGAAACTGATGATGTATTCGCGACCAATCAAAACAATGCAAAGAACGCCCTCAACACGGTCACTAACCCAACGTATATCACATTAGACGTCGACATTGAGAAGAAGCCGAAAGATATTATTAATTCGTATATGAACATACCGAACGGTCTAGTCAAATAATTTCATTTTGTGTAACAGAATAAGCTAATCTCATTTACTAACATAGTGTCTACTTATATGTTTACTATTACTCTCATAATCTGCATGAATGTCTTTGATAACTGTTAATTTTGATCTCTGTACCTATTCTTGATGAAAATGCTGTATTTCTTATCATACTTTCTTTTATGTGAGCGTTATTTTCCTTATCTTACTTATAGTTGTTTTGTCTCAATTGTTTCTTTCATTTAATGAGCTTATTTGTTGTATCTTCATTCATGTTAATAGGTTTGTATCCTAGGTGTATTGTGTGTACGGAAATGTTTACTTTTTGTGTAGACTGATTGGCGTAAGTGGCTCACGAGTAGACGTGGAATTATCACCTTGGTGAATATATGGCATGCACCATGTCATGGGTCAGGGGCATACATGTAGGTACATGGTTCATCGTTTTTATTTGTACAAATATTAGTGGTATGGTCTTGTCTACACTTAAGTGTGGAGACATGAAATGTATGATGTGATATTTTGTTATAGGACATTGTAATTGGACTCGATAGTGTGACTGCAGTCATTATTTACGTTCTGCGAAGCCCACCAGTAAAATTTATGTGAATATTATGTTTTAAATATTTTCTATTTCTACCGAAAACATTCCTATTGTATTTTATTTTCTAACATTCGAATAGAAACAGTCTCATGACTTCATTTGGATTACACTTGTTATTGTTTTATTTTATGTGTTTGTTGGTAATACTTACTGATTAGAAACTTCCACCAAATGTTATATTAATTAAGAATACTTTGTGACGTTAATTTTGATTGACTGGGTATTCAAGTTCGCATGTTTAAATTTTCTTTTAAATAGGCGTTGAGTTATGTAATACCTTCATAGTTAACCTATTGGAAAAATTGTATGGATGGTACTTCGCCTATTGTGTAGGTATATTTGCAAATAATATTTTTTAAATATTAATTTAAATTAAAAATAGTCGATATATGTATTTATAGTTTAAAAATAGTATGTATATTTTATGAGAATAGTAGGTAAGAGTTTTGTTACGAATTTAACCTTACTTTTCGATTATAAACCTCAAAATTATATTTAAAAAATGCACAAATCGACTATTTTAATGAGGATACATTGACTGTTATTATTTAGAGATCCTTGCTAAAGCTAAGATATAATATTGTATGCTATGACTTCCAATTTGTAGGTACCTTGTGTATACCTTTTAAACAGTAGGTTTAATTATAAATCTGTTGTTTTTGAGTAAAGTATATTTTTGTTGTACAAATTATGTAGATGTCATATAATAGAGAACTCAATAAAATAAAAACGAAAATATATCAATGTGATATTAAAATAATTTTATTATTATTATTTTATTTCTTTTAGAATTCCACTACCTCTATCCTTACTCTCTCCATTTTTCTCACGAAAAGACCTCAAAACATTCATAATTACTATGACCTTATAACATTGATACTACACACATCAAAAGTGTCTAGGGATCAACATATATTTTTGCAATAACTTTTCTCCTGATTGATATTAATTAAAATTTTCTTTAAGGATTCATCAAATAAAGTGTTTTCGTTTGTCACAGTAACGATAAACCAAGTCACCTTTGCATTAATAAAGAAATTTGCCATTTTCCTAATAAAGGGATTTTTGACATTTGAACCACTAACATTAAAGTTCGAAAAAAAGACTGAAATAACAGTTTTCTTTAAAATTTTATTGGGTAACTTAAACAATTAATAATCCGTGTTTCTACCGCGAACACTAACAACACAAGAACATCGGTTTGGCATACTCAAAATGAGTTCATCCAAATCACGCTGTGGAATGGCCGCCCATGTTCGTTACAACAACAAAAAAAGGTCTTCTTGCGACTGGATACCCTCCATATTCGGCAGAGCTCTTTTCTGTAGCATATCCCATGCATGCTCAATCGGGTTCAAGTCTGGCGACTGAGCAGGCCAGGGCAGGACATTGATGTTAGCTGCGGCGACAGTCTGTCTTACAACTCTTGCGGTGTGCGGTCGTGCATTATCATGCATTAACTGAAATAAGGGACCGATTTGCACTTGTAGAGGAACGATGACGTTTGATACAATCGTCTCAGCATAAATTTGAGCGTTGAGGTTGCCTCTGATCCAAATCAACTCAGTTCTTCCGCCGATCCAAATACCCGCCCATACCATGATGGTTCCACCACTATAAGGATGGACTTCCTGGCAGGATTTTAATCGCTGTTGGCGTCCAGGGGTTCTCCAGTGTCGTATACGTCTTGTATCCGGTCTCATACCAAAACGAGACTCATCAGAAAAGCACACGAAACGCCATTGTTCTTCTGCCCAATTTCTGTGTTCAAGAGCCCATTGATATCGAATCCTACGATTGTGCATTGCTATAGGTGGTACCCGTAGCGGTCTTCGGGAATGAAGGTTCACTTCATGCAAGCGGTTTCTGACTGTTTGGTCGCTAATTAAGTTCCCTGAAGAGTGATGAAGCCTCACGGCTAACATCATGGCGGTTATTGTTGGAGCTCTTCGAGTTAAGATTTGAATGTATCGGTCTTGTCTCCGTGTGGTGAAGCGATACCGTCCTCCATGGCGCTCAGCCACGGTACCAGTGCTTCGCTAACGTGTCCAAAGTCGACTGATAACACTCTGACTTGTATTCAGAGCTAAAGCCACAGTACGTTGCCGGGAACCAGCTTCTATCATTCCCACGGCTCTGAGCATTTCTTCCCTGCTTAAATGACGTCGCCGCTCCATAATAACGTTGGTTTTAATCAGTAGTAGGGAAACAGTAGCACTAATAATGTCTTCAATGCGTTGTATGTTTTTATAGGGAAAATATTGACAGCTGATTTTCATCTTTTACTCGAATTTGATTCACAGTTCCTGATTCAAATTATGAAATGCACCAAAAAGGATCCATATAAATTTATAAAATCATAAATTTATTACAAAGCCTCAATCTCAAGAAATCCGCATAAAAATGCTTGATCCCTAGACACTTTTGATGTGTGTATTTACCGTTTCTAATAGAAAACGGTAAATAGTCGGCGTTTTGTTTTTGTTCAGGATTATTGCAATGTAATCTGAATGCCTAATTATACTACCGTGTTAAATCCAAAGCATGGTATATGAGTAAATAGCATAATTAATTTTTATTGATTTTGGAAACTTTCAGTAGATATGTAAGACAAAGTCAAATCATTTAGTTAAATTAGACCATTAAGTAAAAGGCCCTTTTAAATGTCAGCCTTACAAATTAAATAAATGAAAATCCGATGAGTAGTTTTTTTATGGAGAAAAATGGGTAACCCAATACATACTTACGAGTACTCTTTTAAAATAGGTTTTTCTAAATTTTGTATTCATTATTCATTTTATGCACCACTAATTTTTAATTAGTACAAATACTTAAAGGGCTTATTCTAGACGGTCTTCTCAATATATTTGTAAAGTATAATAAATAATATTCATAAACAGCAAAGTTATTAGCGTTTGTTTATATCCCAAAAAGTCACCCAATTTTTGGAAATATTGTACCTACCTACAGGCTATTCATGACATAGTAGTATTCATTAATCGTCATCTCTCGGTCACGTTCGCGTGATCTCGCTCAAGCATGCCCCGCCTACAACAGCTGTTTTCGTTATTTAAGTTTAACTAAATAGTGGCATATTTAAAAATTGAATTTCGTTTTTATTTACTTTCGATTACGCCAATATGATCAGTAACAGGTACAGGTACAGCCCATTTTTTTGTACTAATTAAAAAATAGTGGTGTATATCATCATCCACAGTTCACATCCCACTGCTGGCCATAGGCCTCTCGTTGCGGGTGCCAAACTCCACGTCCTAGTAGCAGTCTCACCCACGATACTCCCGCAATGAAAACAATGACGTCTGCTCAACTCAAGGACGAAGTACCTAGAATAATAAGGTATCAGATGGCTATATACTTACGTACCTACTAAATTAACTATCGCAAGACCAACGGGTCTCAAGGTTAAAAAACTCCCTGCTAAAATTAAGGTGAACTACACATTCATTAGCATGGGACGATTTCTCAGTAAGTTTTATAGAGTCTTACTCTAAGGTCCCAAACTGTGTAAAAATGGCGCCCCACGCTCTATACAAAATTCCTCGGTTCCGAGGCCACGCGCGCAGTCCGCCAGCGGTAACGCATGTTCTGCTTAAGTCAATAACGCTTCGTGTTGCGGGTTACAATTTCAGCCTGCCATATGGGAACAGGCTAATAAACTATATTAAGTCCGAGATGCACGAACAGAATTTCGTAAAGAATTATTTGAATCCTCGCGTTTCCACGAAGTCCACCCGCGTGCCCACACGTGCGTAGATACGCAACTGCCCATCGCGGGCGCCCGCTTGACGCAGTTTCGTCCCTAAAGAAGCCTGAACGAAAACTCACAAATAACTACCACATATTGTACCATATTCGTAATGTAGCTCTGTTCGTACGTACCTACCTACTAATGATAGGGTCGCTGTGGTTTCGCTAGTAGGTAAATAACGACCTGGGGCTCGAGTCTGCTATTGCAATCGTGCCTCAATGACCGGCCATTGATCGAATATTTGACGGCTTTGACAGTTTTTGTATGGTAAAGGTGTGATAAGTTTGACGTTATACGTCAAAAATCGATCATTGACCGGTCATTGAGACACGATTGCAATAGCAGACTCGTCCCACCGCTTAGGAAAGTTTAAGAAATAGAAAAGAAACCTCGTAAACACGCGCGACTCAGTTAATGACGTCATATCAACATCGCTATCTACTTAAGGCGCATTATTATTGTAAAAATTTTATGCATCGTAAACCAATTGTTACATTATAAAAAATATTTAATCTAGATAACAACATACCTTTAATCTTAAACCCCAAGAGGACACCGGTGTCCGGGGTGCTATTGTTTTTCTAATGTGACCCCAAATTGACACGATTAAAAAGTTAAGACTTATTGATGTAATTATACACAAATATTTATGCTGTCTCTTACTATGATAATATTACCGTGGTCTTACCTACGTACCTACCTACCAAGCAGTAAAAATGCATTTTTCTAGTTAAGTACAGACTTTATTTACCTTGCCGTTTTAAATAACAAATTAATTTAAATAAATATTAAATTTTATTTTGGTTAGGCGAAGTACTGGTGGCCCTTACATCGATTAACTATTGATGCACTTGTGCCATTTATATGGAAGTTCGTCTGCGCCTGAGCTACAGAAATCCTAGAGCTGGGTATTGAGGAACTCTGAAGGCGTTTTTCACCATTACGTTAAAAGCTGGAGTTCTGACGTGGTTCGAGATGAATCTGCCTTCACTATAGTTTCCTATTCATGGTTACCAACTTTCGTCACTGGTTGGCCATGGGGGGCTAATTGTTGAGATCAAAATCTCCAGAACGTAGGCTACCCAATCAAAAAACAAACTTTGCGTTCACTTGCCATACGTTGCTCGCACACTGATTAATATTGATTGCTGTCTGTGCTAGGTTGTGGCCGCGACCAGCACTTTCAATTTTGTCATGGTTACAAAAACAAAAACTGCGATATCATAGAAAAAAAAAATACGGAAAAAACCAACTAATTTTTTAAACAAGAAATGTCACGAATAAAGTTTATTTGAATGTGAAATTTTAAACAGTATGAAAGTTATCAGTCTTTGAACTAGTCCAAGTCTCTAAAATCGGCGATTTCTTAGTAGATGACTGATCTTTAAAATATCAATTATTCTAAGGGTTGATCTAATTACACGTGGTAGGTACTAATAAGTATACTTTGAATCTTACCGCTCTGGTTTTATTCATTCTTCGTTCTCCGTCCTGTCTCTTCCTTTGGAATGCGCTGAGCTGCTTTGAACATCAGGATGTCAACCAGTTGGTTCACTCATTAATTGAAAACTCTCGAACATATTTTTAAGATGTGGTGTTTCATCAGAGTTGACTGTTAGTCATAATGGCTTTTCTCTATGAATGTATTTTTATCTCTCTTGACTTTGTATTCATTTTGTTTTTCAGTAAGTATGTTTCTGTGTATTAATTTTGATCACTTATTTATCCTTGACTTTTTTTCCTTGTAGCACCTGACTTGTTTCATCTCTGCATCTCCTTAAAGTATAATGGTATAAAATGTCTAAGGCATTAAGTCCGCCTTTGTACAGTATATTCTACTTGTGCTTATCGGTTTTAATAAATACCACTGTTAGTGTCTGCATCACCCAAAGGTTGACTGGTAGAAAAAGCTTATGGAATAATAAAGTATTAAATACCTAACTAAATATCAGAAAGCTATAGAGTTTGTGTGTGATCTTGTTTGGATAAAAATTTATAACGCTAAAAAAAAGTAAACCCGACTGGTATTCTAGAGACAACTCGAGAATACTCGAGTTTATTTTTTTTTTGCAATACGATAGCCTGAATTTGATTAATTAAAAGTTGTAGGCTAATTTACATATCACCTCATGAAGTCATGACCAAAAAAAGCGGATAAAACCATGGTGCAAAATAAATACCTAATTATAATAAAATAAACATAATAGATATCTCGTTACAATATTATTATTCGCGAAAAATAGTTTCCGGTTTTATCTTTGATAGGGTCGATACGAGGTCATGGTAGCGCTCTAGGTACGCGTTAGATTTTTATGACATTCCGTCGGAGTAGATGGCGCGAAACGGCCGTGTTATACACCGTAAAGTAGTTCGAACTTTCGTTCTAATCTAACCGCGTCTTGGGTGCACTGCTATCGTTTAAAGTTTGATCATCAACAGTGATCACTATAGTTTCACCATGTTATAAAGACGAAAATTTTCAATTTTGTATACAATTACAGTCCGTGGTTCCGTGTACAAAAACCGCCCCCTTTTGTCAATATTTCATCAGCTCTGAAAAACCAAAACAAAAGAAATTGTAGGTCATGTGACTTGAGAACTATAATTTGTGTGGTAAAAACCAAGCGTCACTGTGGATCAATGCATTAATTTGCACTATCGAAAAAAAGAATTTCGCCTTTGACTTACTTAGAAATAGATAATACTTACTTGCTTTCATTAAACAAAGTTTAGTTTCTATTAAATATTTAAAGGATAGCTAATATAAGATAATGTTAAATTATTTCGTTTTTTTTATATTGTCTTATTTTGTAAATGTTGATAGTTGATATAGGAATAAATACATTTTTTAAATTAGGTACTTTTTTTAGTTTAAATAAATCTGGTATATTTTATAAACAAGTTAAAAAAACTCGTCAAACTGCCTGCCATATATTTAGTTAATGATATTTTTATGTATGAAATCAATAGCAGTTTCTATTGATTCAATTTGTAGAGAACTTTTTGCGAAAATTATTAATTTGCCATGATTATTTAAATTACGAATTCGAACAAACACATAATATTGACTAAAGTCAATTCAATTTGTGCACGGCCACTGTGTTTCAAGTGTTTTTAAAAACAAAAGTGTTTACTACTAGGAGTAAATTGTTCCAGACCAAAACAGTGAAGTGTGCTCTCAAAAGCTAAAAAAAGAACGATACTTAAATCTTTAAGATTTCCTAAAGATATAATCAGATAGTTGTCTTTTATAAGAACTGATTTCGTTTATTACTTTTAAATTGTAGTGTATTGAATCGTGAACAGCTTGAGACAATATGATGAACAGCTTGGGACGTCATCGGCGGTATACTACTGTGCTTGCGATAATGTTCATGATCTCGATCATAAACGCAGAGAACTGTACAGGTACGTACAATTAGTTATTTATTAATGATGTTTAATATCCCACGTGTTACTAATATTTTAAATGAAAGTTTGTGAAGATTTATGGATGTCTTTTACTCTATGAAGCTTTAACCATGTATAATATCCTGTAATATCCAGCTGAGTCCCGATAGCCTCCACCCACCTTTTTCTATATTAACTAACTTAAATATGCGTTTCAAACCAATGAAATGCCATTCAGTTCGCAGATATAACTTTTTCAAAGCAAACTATGATTGCATTAAACATGACTTAGGCAATGTAGATTGGGAAGAGTCACTCTCTCATCATTCGTCTGAGATGGCTGTTGATTGTTTTTATGAAACCATATATAAAGTTATCAGGTCACATATTCCATTGACTCATACTAAAAACTAAAAATTTCCGATCTGGTTTTCACCTTCTCTAATAAAAACATTTAAAACTAAAGAACGTGCATGGATTAAGTGGAAGACATATGGTAATCACTCTGATTATCTGCATTTTTCAAATTATCGCAAATTATTTCATGTTGAGACCGCTAAAGGTTATAAGAGATATATGTCATCAGTTGAAGATAGTATTCCCAAATCTATCAAGTATTTTTGGTCGTATGTCTCTTCCAAGAAGGGCAAAGCTAAGTACCCTGCTAATATGTTTTATAAAACTGTTTCTTCCGACGACCCCAAGGAAATATGTAATTTGTTTTCGACTTTCTTTAGCTCAGTATATGAACCTTTAACCCAGACATATGGCAGCCGTCTAATTGCTATGAAGACAATTCCCCATGTATATCTGACATCTACTTGTCAAAGGCTTCAATACGTACAGCATTGAAGTCACTGGATTCTTCTAAAGGAGCTGGACCTGATGGCATACCACCGTCCTTCTTTATAAGTACAGCTGACCACTTGTCTTCCGCCTTACATATAATCTTTAGTAAATGTTTGAGGGAAGGAGTCTTTCCTGCAGTTTGGAAACGAGCCTCTATTACCCCTGTGTACAAGAGTGGGGATAGAAACAATGTAGAGAATTATCGGCCCATTTCTATTCTTTCCACTTTGTCGAAGGTTTTTGAACGACTTGTGCACAGTGCACTATATCCTCATATCCGTCATCTTATATTACCCGAACAACATGGTTTTGTCAAACGTCGTTCTACCACCACTAACCTCATGACCTTTGTGAACTATCTCTTTGAAAACATGGATCGCCGGGTACAGGTTGACGCCGTTTACACGGATTTTCAGAAGGCCTTCGACAAAGTGGACCACACCCTTCTCATGGCAAAAAATTGCCTTTAACGGTATACGTGGCAATTTACTCAGATGGTTTGCTTCATATATTTTCAATAGGACTCAAAAGATCATCGTTAATGGGCACGAATCTGACTCTAAAGTAGTTAATTCCGGGGTCCCTCAGGGTTCAGTATTAGGTCCTTTTCTTTTTGTATTGTTTATTAATGACATTAAACATTGTTTTGTCAACTCACATTTCTTGATGTATGCAGACGATATGAAAATTTATACCACCTGTAAAAATATTCGCGACTGTCATTATTTACAACAGGACCTTGATAGACTTTATGAATACTGCCTCAAAAATAAACTTTTTCTTAGCCTTCCCAAATGTTACACAATTTCTTTCAATAAAAATAAAAAACAGATCAAATTTAATTATTCAATAAACAATATAATTCTTAACGAAGTTCAATCTGTTCGTGACTTGGGTGTTACGCTTGATTCTTGTCTGCATTTTGATACTCATATAGACAATATAGTAAAAAAGGCCTTTCAAATGTACGGAATGGTGATGAGATTTTCAAGTAGCTTTGTACGACCTTCTACATTCTTAATATTATATAGAACACTGATTCGGTCTCAATTAGAATACGCCGTCCAAATTTGGGATCCTCTATATGATAAGTACAAAGATAGGCTAGAAATTGTTCAGAGAAAGTATTTGCGTACTATGAATTATAGATGTTGTCGTTCTAAAGTCTCCTACGATCAATTACTGAAACGCTATAATGTTCTTAGTTTGGAGTCTAGACGATTTCTTCTAGGAGTAATGATGCTGCAAGGAATATGCAATTACAGATTCGACTGCATTCCTCTCTCAAATAATCTAAATTATACAGTACCTAGATCTGTCATGCTTCGTGGGGTGCGTGTGCCTCGACTATTCCACACGAATTCGTGCAAGACTAACGCTGGGGAGCGCGTGCCTCTTCGGCGCCTTGTTGATGCTTACAACAATCACTTTATGGAGCTTGACTTATTTACTCTTTCCAAAGATCGCTTCAAGGCAAGAGCAGTAGAACTATTACTTAACTCATAAGTATATGCATTTTCTTTTCTTTCTTTCTTTTCACTGATCTTTTACGATGCACACGATTTGTCTGTTTTCTTTAACAATTTTTTTTTTGTGAATTCGTGGACAATGTTGTTGGTTACATGTGTAATAATATAAATATGTGAGGTTGTGTATAAATGTATTTCTAAGTTGTGTTAATTTAAGAATCTTTAGTTAAGCTTGGCATGTAACTGTTTTTTGTCCCTAACAAATAAAATAAAAAAAATAAAATAACCAATAAACAGATTTGAATAAAAAATTGCATATAAATTATGCGTTTCAAATGAGAATAGGAACGTCAGTGACCTCTATCTGTAAAATTAATGTCGCTTGAAAAGTACGGCCTGCAACGAAACCTTAATCGCGTATCAATTATTTTTGTTCGAATCGAATCCACGCCTATTCCCTTTAGTGTCAGAAAAAGTAGTTCGAAACAGACGCGACAATAGTAAGCTATATATCCCGAGATCCAAGACGAAACTATTGCGAAAAAGTATATTCTGTATGGCGCCAATTCTGTACATTATGTTGCCAAAATATTGGAGGGAATATACTGCTGAAAAGTTAAAAACAATATTAAAAAGCCTTCTGTTGGAGAAAGTATACTACAGCATTGACGAATTTCTAACTGACAAATTATTTTGACTTTGTTTATTGACATCCTAATTTTATTATTTGATACCTAAAATAACATTTGATTTTTTTAAATATTTTTTTAAATTTTGTATTGAGTTTATGAATGACATTATTTTATCGAATTTTTATTGTTACCTTTTAATTGATTGTTAATTACTATTATAATTAATTGATGTGTGTAATGGGCGAATTTAAAATCAAATTTTGCTATCTAGCGTCCTACTCCTCTTACATTTGTACGCCGTTCAGGCAAAACATGACTGACATAAGTATAATAATTTGATATATCATCCTGCATGCCATGTGTGTGTATACTCATGTTTTGGACAAATAAATTATCTTTTATCTTTTATCTTTTATCTTTTTTTATCTTTTGTTTTTTTTTGTTTTATCAAGTCGTTGTTATTTAAAATGAAAAAAAACGGCTTAAGTTAGCTAGTCTTGTGGAGTGCTTACGTTTTATTTATTCATTCTGTTTGTTAAACGGTTGTTTGTTGTTGGTGATTTTTTTTTTATTTGATAAAGGGCTTTGTCGCTTAGCGACCACATCGCCCAGTACAGAAAAATACATTATCTTACAGTCTATCTTACTACTAACTCATACTGCTGTTTAGCTTTCTCTGACAATGGGAAAGCGAGGATAGTGTTACAGATGTCATGTGATTTACAGGAACCAAAGACATTTATTCTAATATTTTCATTCCGGACACATTCCATCAATATATGAATAACATCATCAACTACACCACAGTCATCACAATTTGGAGACAATACTTTTTTCATTAAATAATAAAACTTATTTGATGGAATATGACCGGAACGAACTCTTAAGGCTATAGTTGTTAGATTTTTATTTAAATCACTATCTATCCTCGGAACCCGAGGAACCTCTGGCTGGATAGTTAGGTACCATATCCCCTTTTCATTTGACCTTTCGTCAAAAAATTCTTGCCAAAGATCTGTTGTTGGTGATGATATTTGTTTTTGTTTTCATCTCCGACTGCTCGAAAACTTAAAATATTCCACAACTTTTCACACAACGCCATGTAGTAAGAGCTTGTGTTATGGGTACTAAACAGCTGATAAACCTACTTATATACTTCTAAATACATACATATTATAGATAAATTACACACAGACACAGAACAAATGATCGTGCTCATCACACAAACGTTTGTCCTGGCCGGGAATCGAACCCACGACCTCCGGCATAGCAGTCAGGCTCACTCACTACTAGACCAACAGGCCAGTCTATGTGTAATGTGTGAGCGAGGCGCTGTTTTGCATGGGAGGGCTCAAGAGATTATATCCAATGTAAACAAATACTTTAAGAGTACAATTTAGAAATTTATTCGTTCGTAATTCATAAATAAATTATATTTAGAATAAAAACTTATTTTGCTGATCTTACCCAATTATTCGAATTGACAGCTATGACGTCAAAACATGGCGCAAAGTCATTCCTATTCTAATTTGAAACACATAGTACACAGATACCTTGCCTTGCCTTGCCTTGATACTATCCTTGAAAATATCCTGTGCTAATCCTGCCTGGATTAGCACAGGATATTTTTATCCTGTTATAATATTTTTAACGCAGATGAAGCCGCGAAAATACTTTTATATAGGTATTTAACATCTTACACTAACAAATATGACATTTCTTTTTTACTGTTTTCTTTAATATAACAAGTATATTTCTATAAGTATTCTGTAATACACTGTTAATACTCAACAGGGTTCGAAATGTCAAAACTGTAGTACATATTTACATTTTTAAAGTTGTGGTACTGAATTTATTAAATTACAAGCGACATCTTTTATAAATGGCACTTTAACTTTTTAAACGTTTAACATGATTTAATATTTACATAACCTTCGTATGTACATAGGTACAGACGCCAGCACTGTAAGCTACCCCAAACTGTAAAATTTTCCCAATTGAACATGAACCTTATTATGTTTGCAATAAAGTTTATTACTTATCAAAGACATTTGACACATAGGGTAGCTTGATGTGCTGGCGTGACATGATTAGCTTTCGAAGCAGGGGCTGTTCTCTGTGTGCAAATGTTTTTATAATCATATATAAAACCTCATCATCACTAAACAACTGAAGTACCTATGTTATCAACACCAATGGATGGAGCCTGAACTTGAACTGTTGGGTTTACAGTGCCAGGTACCGATTCCACCAAAATTCAGGATAACATTCAAAATGAGAGTTCCTTGACAAATAATAAGAGCCCAAACATTTTTTTCGTAAGTAGTTTAGAAGTTTTTGGCTTCTTTTCTTCTTACTTTAGCTCGATATTACCAGAATTTGTGAATCTTAGTTTAGTTTCAATTATCATCTAGGTATATTTTATAAATAGCTCACCAAATTTTAGCTCAATCGGACCAGAAAGTGAATGGAAATATGAAATGGAAAGAAATGTAAACTTTGCAAATTAAATAAAAAATCGTAATACTTACTTACAGTATTAAAATAATTCTGTTCACCGTAAAAATAATCTTTGGTTTGTATCATAGACTATTCAAAAGAAAAAAACTGTTATTCGGGTTCTATGCTTCTTAAAAAGCTTAGGCTTAGGTAGAACAAATAAAAAGTGTAGAAACTTGACTGTTTGAGCTTTCTACATTTTTCTCCCAAATTAATTTCAACTATGTCATATCTCAGTACAACATTCTTAAAAAGAGATTTTTAATTCTTTAATAGTAATAAAAATAATAGCAACCACTGGAACAAAGGTGAAAATGTAAGAAAAACCCAAGCTTTCCTTGTATTTTTATTTAGTTTTGACGTTCTGTACTGCGCGCAATAACAACAAAACTATTGTTTCTTTCCTATAGATCGTTTTTTTCCAACCAGTCACACTGTTACTCGTTGGAAAAACTTTTTAAAGTTCGTTCCCAACGAGTAACAGTGTGACTGGTTGGGAAAAAAAATCCTGACGAGTCACATGTTACAGGTTACTGTGTGACTAGTTGAGAACAATCGCTATAGATACATTCAAATCGAATTTAGGTTGTCCATAATAAATAATTTTACTATTAAAATGCAAGACGTCGGACGTCCAGACGAGCGCACGTCAGTGGTAACACTTTGACCTTGAGATAGCCTAGTGTAGTTTGGAGTTTTAATAGAATAAGAGGCCAGCTATACTGATTTTGGTGCAAGTCACATAAGTTACGTATATAAAGGAGTATAATTTTTTTTAACTACGCGATGTAGTAAAGTAAATTATTAGCAACGACTCTGCCATACAAATTAGATTGCACAAACGGTTGGCCTACATTTATATTCGTAAAATTGAATTAAATGGATATTAAGTGTAACCTGACACTGACGTGAATAAATTAATTTAGGGTTAGTTCTACTAAAACACACCAACCCACAAAAACAATCTTGCAACTTCCAGACGGCATAATTGTTATGATTTTATCAAACATTTTTAGTAACTAAAAATGTTTATTTTAAGACTTTGGGTTAAAAGTACCTACTAACCAAATTTTGATGGGGTTGCTTTAAACCAGGTTCAGAATATTTTATCAGTTTGTCGCAAATACCTTAGTAGTACGAGATTATTATTGCTTTTTTTTTTTTTTTTTTTAAATATTATAAACCAGTGCCTGACTGCAATCCCACCTGATGGTAAGCAGAGATGCAATCAGTGATGGTGAAGCGCACTAGTTTATTAAGAGCCTATTCACTCTAGCCTTGAAGACACCTAAATTATAATCGGACGGGAAGACGCAGCAGGCAAGTTGTTCCAGTCCTTCGATGTACGCGGTATAAACGACAAAGCGAAACGCTTTGTCCGAATCGTGGGAGTGCCAACGATGTAAGGGTGGATACTCGCCGTACGCCGGGTTGTCCGATGGTAGAAAGGTGATGGCGGAATCAAGTCATGTAATTCCCGTGCACACTCTCCAAAATGTATCCTATAGCTGCTATGCTTAGTAGAGTTGAATCATTTTGAACTATCTGAGTTAATATTTTACTCCTTCTAACTAAAAGAAACTACTTAGTTCACGGGCAACGAAACGACAATATTATCAAACGCAATAAGTATTTCGTTCAATCGACTGTATCAACATCATTATAGTGTAACGCGGCCTTATTAACTTGATTTGTGTGACCAAACTTAAGGACCAAACAAAGCGGACGAGCCTACAGAAAAAGTGATCATACATCCCGCTTATTGAGCTACATAACCTGCTGGTCGATTCAGTAAAAGTCACGCCGTAAAACCTTGAGTGAAGTGAACTGTCAATGCCTAGCATTAGTATGGAATGACAGCTCAATTCGCCCTCACTACGCCTTCACGCGGTGATTTGACCAGAATCGCACTGCTGCTGTACTCAAATAACGTAACTGTCCTACTTCGACAAAACGGAGCTTTTAAACACAAGTTTCAACCATACATATGATACGTTTTTATTGTGTAACATCTTCCCTCTCGGTTACTGAATATTTTTAGTAGGTGTGGTTGGGTGGTAAAGTATTATGGGAAAACGGGGAAGCGCGCGCTATTTGATTTGACCAACGAGCACGTGCGGTGATACAGAGATGGTTTTGAGATTTCGTCGTATTCATGGGAATAACAACACGTCAGGTGTTATTTTTAACAATTGCGAAGATACCTAACTTAGTAGGTATATTTTATACTTTATTTGCCTGGCAGTAATACCGGTAGAAAACTTGTTTTCGGATGTGATTGAACTACGGACGTGTTTAATTAAATATTTGAACAAATTTGCTCAATCCATTAATATAAAAAACCTGTCCATCAGGCACGTCACTTTTACGTTTACGTTTTGTTCGATCGTTAGCATAATAAACGAGTATAAGTATCTTGTGACGTAGTTTGCGATAGCAATAGGAGGGTATTTCTTCCTGTAATATTGTACATAAATGCAACAATTTCAGTGTCATTTGATCTAAAAAATAAAATGAACTTACATAAACATTAATACCTGTCTATTTTTCGTATATAAATAAATAATTCCTTGTGATTTCATTCATAGATAGATAGGTACTGTAAGGCAATGACCCGAGAGGCTTCAACTAAAAAATCTCAGGGCTCTACTGATTAAATTGTATCCCATCGAATTTTCTATAAAAAAAATTAACCTTTTTAAAGTTGCTTGTGCTTTAAACCAGCCAGAACGAATACTCTTATTACGGTACGTTTGCATACTACTCCCTTAAGCATTATACTATATTATCACTCTGACAAATGAAAATATGCAAACTATTCCACTTAGCATATTGTTTTTGTGAGCAGGAAGGAAAATCTTTGGCAATCGATTTAAAAATCCGGCTGTAGTAGTTTGAGTATCCTGATACGGGTACTGTTTTAATTATCTTGCCCTTTAAGAGGCCTCGCATACCGATAATGGCTGCTCGTGACTCAGTAGTAGGTACCCAAGTCATCAATCCAGGACACCTGCAAGGCCTTTGAGTGTACAGTTCATAGCAATGGCCACTGGGGAAAGTGTTTACCGATTAACTGTAAAACAGCTAATTTCGTATTAGATATCATCAGTATGTATTTTGCGGTGATGTCATGCGCACTCGTAGAGATGACGAAGCGCACAGTACCACGTCTGATGGTCACCGTAACTTGAAGTCCACTTAAAGTGCAATATCAACTTATTGTAAATTCTCAGTTGTCATCAAAGTTCTCAGTGTGCAACTAGAGGCCAGTTGGTTACTGGCAATGAAAAGATAGCCGATAGCCTCGCTGTGCTGTGGCTTATTCTCGGTCAGCACCTACATGGATGGTAATCATCCTGCTTATTTTCCTGTTTCTCTGTCGTTACTCTCTTGGCAGAGTGAACTTTTGGTCATGGGTCTCATTTGACGGTGTGCACGCTTGAAAATTCATCGCCATCGTAAAAATATTTACTGATGAATTATGTTAGGGAGTTTCTTCGGTTCTTCCCAACACTAGAAAGGGGCAAACAGAGGGCTTTTAGAGACAATCTCTTATGCAATTTTTGAAGTTCAAAAAGAGTTGCTTCTCAGCCCAATTTGAATGAATGTAGTTCTATTTTTATTTTAATTGGGTACTAGCTTCTTCACAAAGTATTCATAAAATGTTCCAAAGACACAGTAACTGTCATGGTTTTATGAAATCTAGTGGTCCCCCAGCGGTCTCTCAGTGGTCAACAAACACGATCACGAACAACAACGATCGATATGGACATTACCTTTACCTTATCTGACAATCCTCCGTGTTCACAAGTTCATCAGAAGTGTTGCTTCACGTATGGCTATAGTAGGTAGTGCAGTACTGGCTTCTGTCCACGACTTTTTATAATTATGAAACACGTCCACATTTCTGTAGCTAACTATCAGTGAAATATTTTATAAAACTGGTAAGTTTAATAAGAGCTAGATTTCTTAATGTTCAGTGGCAGGGTCGGAATTAGCTGTCAAATAAATATCGATGCCACGAAACCAGATCGATGTCGGCACTCCGCTGATATCGGTGACACCAACATAAATATACATATAACCTAACCTAACTTATCATGCCTGTGCCATAGCGAACCTAACTATCGAACCTAACTACCGAACCTTAATGAATGCGTTGATTTTGAAAGATACATAGCACATAATTTTAAAGTGACCTTTTGTGCTGCGTGTCTCTTTGTGCTTACAATACTAAAGTAGGTAGTTGTATTTCAAATAATATTAGTAGGAGGTATTAGAAAAATACATACAGTTGAACATATAATTATACATTGTTGTCCTCCGCGGAAGTCGGTTAAAAACTCAATAACGCTTGACCCAGGACCGACCCAGGGATCGAACCCAGGACCTCATGTTCAGCAGTAGCAGTTGCGATCTCTGGACCTACGAAGGAATTGGCTAAGGGCCAACGGGCCGATAACGGTATGACGTCATGACCCATTGATCGAATTATTAGATAGACTATGCTTACCGAACAGTATGACTACATAAATGTATTTGTGTAGGTAACTACTAACAGAGATGCTTGGAATTCCAAACAGGCAGGTACTTGCAGGCTAATATTATACGAAGAATAGGCCCCTGTATCTTTTAATGGTGTTGTTTTGTTAGCCCATTATTATAGTGAAACATAATGTTGAATGTGAATGCAGGAATGCTGGTTTGCATATAAACGACTTGCAAATATTATTTTGACTGCCGAAATTGGCAACTTAATTTGGAACTCAGAAATTATTAAGTTAATTGTATGCTTACACGTAACACCAGTTTAAGGCTATCAACAAGGAAAACATTGAGATTTCAAAGAAATATCTAAAGGATATTGTCACGGTAATATTATCATATAGTATTCAACTCAATGGATTAGCTCTATTCAGCCAGCCGATATCAATACTTTTTTTTTTACATACGTATTATTCGTTTCTATCCTACTTCTTCCTAATTTAAAAAAATATTGCTGCTAACTCTGATTTTTAAATGAAAGAAATTTAAAATACCTAGTGATTTGGCGGGAACTTTGTTAATTTTGCTTGACAATATTTTTGGAAACGATAAAGTGTGATACTATCTGATTTTGAGTGCTTTGGCTTCGAATTAAAATGGAATCATCTAGCCATACATTAACTCCGGAAAACATTCTAAATGAAGCCGACAGTGTTATAGAAACTTCTATTTTAACTGCTTGATATGAGTTTCTTTTACCTACTATTTCTATAGGTAATAGTGCCCTCGTGCCTGTTAGATTAGAGCCCTCGCTAATGCTCAGGCTCTAAATCAGGCACTCGGTGCAATAAAAAAATACTTTGTGCTCGATGCAATAATCTACTATTACGTACTAGAAGGTAGCAGATAATGTGAACATGAACATGATTTTTTTATTAAGTCTACCAATCAAAACACAACACAATTTTTGATTGAACTCTTCCTATTCTATTCACAAAGTATTTTATTTGTTTATATTAAAAAGTACACAATCACAAAACTAAATAAATGTAAACACAAAGTAGGCAAATGTAATTAAAATGCTGGAGGCGGGCAGCCCTATTGCATGTTTAGGTACGTACCGCGCGGCTGTAGGCATTTATTTCTAAAATACGGTCGAGTTATAATACTGTATGATAATATAACTGTGATATTGTGAAATCAAGGAAGGTCTAGGTAAACAATAAAAAACTTAATTATTTTATAAACTGGTTTTTCTTCGTTCGAAATATATATCTTACCAAAAGCAGATTAAAGTAACAGCTAACTTGTAATCTTTTTATTTATTGCGTGCGTATGCTGACTAATTAGACATTTTTTAAGTAGGTACGTACGTATAAAACATGCAAAAACAAGCATACGTGCATACGTGCTTTTGTTTATTTTACATATAAACTTATAAAAGAAGAGCACGTAACAAAACAAAAGCAGTGTGTAAGATTCGTAGCGAGTGACGTTCTGAAGCTTCTGCCTACCCCCATGGGAAAAAGGTGTGAGTAGGTACAACAAGAACGAGAGAGAGAGAGGTGTATGAACATAACAAGAGCATACAATTATTATGCTTAACAATGGCACCTAGGTGTATAAATTTTCAAAAGCAAAATAGCATTTATTGTCAATGAATTCTTTGACGCTAAAGAAACTATGATAATAAGATAATGGATTTCGACTCCGACATAGTGACGCTAAAAGTCGAATTTCTAAGAATCATTAAGAATTGTATAGTTGATTCATTGCCCCGATCTCGAAGATGTTATAGTGCTCAGTCATGACGCCGATATTGTAAAGTTTCTAGAAAAAATCCCAAAAACCCGAAGAGGTTTTTAGTCAAGGAAAATTTGAAAACTAACATTATTCAAAATATGATAGTAGCCAGTAGGAAGTACTTATAGTATTCACTACAATTATATTATAAGTAAAAAGGTGTAGATAGGTTACTTAAACAACATTCGATCTTCACGCGTCCGTTGGGGCGCGACGCCACACTGAGGTAAAGTGTGGCTAGTTAGCCACATTTTAACGTGTCATTTGCTGAGTGCGTATAACCTTTCTACACCTTTTTACTTATAATATTATTTTCATCCCACCATCTCGGAAAGAGTATTTTTAATCTTCAATATCTGAGTGGAAAAGCCGTTTTTATTCTCTAGAGGATAAAGTAAATTGAATTTAGAACATCATCGTGTGCACTAAGTTTGTGAATTAAAAAAAACATTAAACCTATTTACTGCTACCTCTATGGTGCCGAATATATCATACAACTTTTTTTTAATTTGTTAAAAACTCAGACTCGGAACCTTCTTGGTGTTCTTTTTTCAATTTGCTTTGTACGCGGTTCTTTACGCGGCATTTTTTCACGTCATTGTTAAACCTTATAATAAAAACAAGAAACTTGAAAACAAGTGAAAATACTAAAATGAGTGATTCTAGCGACGAGGAAGTTTGTTTGACGCCAACAGAATTGACTGAAACTGTTAATAATGCGCAAATGAGCTTTCTCCCTCAACAATCACGCGAGAAGTATTTAGAACAGTACGATATGTTCAACACGTGGCGACTAGCAAAAGGAGCCAAAACTTTCTCAGAAAACGTTTTTTTTTTTGCGTTTAGTCATTTCCTCGCTGAGGTGGAATGAAAAGTTACGTGTTGCACTCGAGTGCAAAGATTTTTCACCTCGTGCTCTTTTGATTCCCTCGCTAACGCTCAGGATTCTAATTTTGAATCACTCGCTGCGCTCGTGATTCAATTTTAGAATCCTTCGCTTGCTCGGTCAATAAAATTGAACACGCGGTTAAAAAGCAACTTTGCACTCTTGTATAACAAATAACTATTATTCACTACCATAATTCCTACTGACTAGGTACTAATTAATATTAGTATACTAATTTGTTTTTGTTCAAGAAGGAAATTAGTCCTACTAAAAGATTTTTTGGTGAAGGTTTTATTTCTTGCGGAAAGTTTTAGACAGTATAATAATATTCGTCTAATTTCATTCGATCAAACTTAAAAAAGTACATGTTGCTTTTATTTATTTTAGGACAGAGTATGGACCATTCTTTTGACATTTGAAAGGGATAATGCGTCTATATTACCACGTTTACTCATTTTTATGAAATCGCTAATGATGTAATGATTATTTAATACTTTAAGCACACTAGTGAACAAAGGCGGACTTAATGCCGTAGGCATTAAGTTTTTTTGGAATATTCTAAAAGATTCGTATACAAAACTTGAATTGAAGCAAACAATTTATTTCAGAATTGAACGGTTTTAAACTGACTTATTTAATGAAAAGTCTTCATTAAATAAGTTTAAAACCACGTCGTCAAAAAAATATTATTTAAAGAAAAAGCACAGGTCCTGGATAATTTACTGTAATTAATGGAAGAAACAATTTATTAAGGTTGCATACAGCTAATTTTTATCTACATTCCTACTTAAGATTTTTATAAAACAATAATAATTTATGTTATTTGATTTTTTTAAAGCGTATAATGTATTCATTGCCCCGGTTGACCTTACATTTAAATGGTTTCGTCATTCTTAAGGACCATTGTCTATTTGGCGGCTCATGTTCGCACAATTGAAAGACAAATAAGCAGCGAATGCTCGAATGAACAAATGCTAATAAAAAATAATGGCAAATTTTCGATAGAAAATCTAAGAACTGGAAAACGATTCATTTGGGCGGCTTCCGTTGGTTTAATCATGCATCTGAATAACATAATAACCATAAAACCTGTCTTAAGTCAACAACACAGTTACTAGGTGACACGCACGATGCCCCGTGGTACGATGAATTATTAGGCATTCGGGCTTTTGGCACTTAGTAAGAAGTGTCAAAGAGAACTTTTCCAGGTCACTAAGAAATTGATTTAAGAGATACGGAGGGGTTTCGATATGTTAGGGATGTGTAATTTTTTTACAGAAAATCTTAACGACGCGATTTAGAATATGATTTCAAATACACAACGGCCGCGGCATCGTTAGGATTATGGATAGAAAAGCGTTCGACTAACCTTCTATAGATAGAAATAGATTTATAGATCGATTGATTGTTTTTTAATGTAAAGTGAATCTTGAAACTTTGAAAGTATGGATGTATGTATGGATGTTTGTTTGTTACTCTTTCACGCAATAAACTACTGACTCGATTTTAATGAAATTTTAAAACAATATCAGAATAAACACTGATCTAATTTAGTGCTTTATTGCTATTATTTATTTTAATGCTAATTTGATAGTAGGTAACAATAAATTAATTTGTTATGCCTTCGCGACTTAACCACAGAACCAGTTTTGAATATAATATAAAGATAAATAGGATTTTACCGAACAAAATAAGCTACTCGAAGTACTAATGCTGTGCAAATGAAGTCGCGGGCACCAGCTAATGGTAAACAAAGGAGTTGTTTAATGATTTTATAGGTACGATTTGATTTAATATTAAAAAAAAAATAGCAAAAAAAGCCAATTTAAACCAATTTATTGATTAGTAGAGCTGCAAAATCCTAGTTACGATCAATAATATTGTTACCAGTGAGGAATGTGACGTTGTGGTTTATTTGCTATCCTGCTTGTAGGATTGTTTTCCGATTATTGACTCCATTTGTGTAACGACCTGGACACGAGCACTGCTAATTAAGTTAAAGTTTGTTGAAAGAAAATGCAGTCGAACGCTGAGTTATTCGTCATCTCACCCGACCAAATCTCGCCCGATCGGGGGAGATGGCACAAAATCATTCAATTTATTTTTCTTGTCGTCAACTCGCACGACACTTAAAATCATTGCTAATTTGGTACAGTCAACTATAAAAGTCTTTTGGAGTTATGTAGCAAAATAATGAGTTTACAATAAAATAAAACAAAATTACAATTTAAATAATATACATATAATAATCAACAATCTAGAATAAAAGACTACTTATTTATCATTATAATGCATCGAGTGTAATGAAGAATTAAACGGATCCCTTTTTTGTAGACCTCTTTGCTCTTGTCAATATATGAATAAATAATCGATTCTGTGTGAAATGTATTTTCTATTTGACTGTACTTTACACCGCCGTGCGAGTTGACGAATATAAGAATAGGTAAATTAAAAAATGTGCTGTCTCCCCCGATCGGGCGAGTTTGTTGAGGGCGAGTTGATGAATAACTCGTAGGCGGGCGTCCGACACCGCCCCGTAAAGTCATTAGCATCATCATAGTTCATCATTTTTACAGCTGCATTGTCGTCACTCAGTCAGCTTATGATATATTACCCTTCAATTAGCGTGTTGATATTCTAAACTCATCTTTGTCAGGCCATCAATATTTACCTGTGCATCTAAATTGATGAGTTACACAGGTGGGACGATGTTTGCACTTGCTTTGAAATAAATTAGGTACTAGCAAGTAATTTATTTTTTGCAAGGGTCTACCCTTGATCAACAAAGCTAATTAGTATAAAAAATTAATTATTAATACATTTTTTAGGGGTTTTTTCTATCTGGCAGAAACTTGATGCTCAACTTTTTTGGCTTATCACACAATTAACATAATGTTTATATGAGCATTATTAGGCACAAGTATTTAGTACGATTAATGGCCGAATGGTATTGTGTCCGAAGATGGCAGAATTTTATTTGATACAATTTTGTTTAGCATAAAGTTTATTTATAGTGACGATTATTCGGTATATTTTATTCTATGAAGATGGATAATCATAGCCATGACTATGACGGCCATTTCTCTATAAGCGTTTTAAACCTACGCAAAATTAAAGTTTAAAAATTAACTTAAAAAGTTAACATGTTGTGCTATAAAAGTTAGTGACAAAAACAAACTGCTGCAAAGCCGATTCCACGACATAGGTAGTCTTTTCGTGTAAAAATCGCATAGGCGCGAAGGGGCTAGGGGTTAAGGATTTCTCCTTAACCCGCGGCCTACCTAGCCCCTTCGCGCCTATGCGATTTTTTGGTGGTTTGTGCTAATCGCCGCAGAGGGCTTACCACCGATTACCACCGCCCCGCGCCGGAGACCCGCAGCGCAGGAGCCGTGACAAAATTATGCCTGCTGCTTGCTTGCATGCTGTATGCTGCATGCTAGTTTACACGATGCATGTTAATTTGCATGCTGCATTGTAGCTTGCATGCTTCATGCTGGCTTCCATTCTGCATTCTTGCATGCATGTAGTAAAAAATATTGATAGTGAAAGGCCAAAATACTCTCTGAAGAAGGATAACTATGCCTAGTAATGACTGTCGTTTTGAAATGTATGGGAAAAGACGATTCTGACTGCGAACTTTCTGATATGCCTAAAGATGTTTCTGACTTGCAAAGTTATGACTTTGAATGTATGATAAATGAGTGCCTGCCAAGTGATTTTCAGCGAAATTATCCTCTGTTATGCAAAATAATATTATTTATGACATAAAAAGTTCTGCCGTAAAGTGTTGATGTTGTTTAATTTTTAGAGAGGAATACTTAGGTTTATAAATTATTACAACATTTTAAACTTCGATCAATATATTATTGATCAAAGATTTTAAATAATGAAGATTTTGTATTTTTTCAGACCTTGAAGAACCAAAAATATTCGGTGATTCCATTAAATTCTTGGAGAACGAAACATTTACAATTAATTGTACTGTGGACTATCAAAAGGATTCTTGGGTCAACATAACATGGACATTACCTCCGAATGTTACGAAGGTAAGAATACTGTTTCCGTTTTTTTTTCTATGTCGTTAAATTAATAAAAATATGTTTTAATATCCCATGATTCTCTAAATGTCCTTTTCTAAAGCTCTAGAGTTTAAAAAACAAATTAGATTTGTTTATTTCTAGGAAACAATTACGGAAACGACGAATGAACATGAACTTACCAGTGGAATGTTATTTATATACAAAAATATAACCATTAGAAATGCAACAAAGGAGCATGCTGGGAGATATAAGTGTACTGCCCGCAATAAGTGTGAAGAAAAGGCAGATACTTTTAAAAAGAAATATTTAGGTAACAACATTTTGCGTGGATCTAGAAGGATCCAAAAACATTTTACAGCGTAGATACTAGAGCAAAACTACCATAACCACCACCACCACCACCAACCATTAGCAGACCGGTTGGTCTGAATGGTTATTCAGCAGGTTACAATCACCGCGTGAAAACTTGAGTAAAGTGAAATGTCCCCAGCATTACTATGAAACATGGACATAGAGAATGGACTGAGTGTTTCTTATCCAGGCGTGAAGAAAATACTGGTAAGAAAGTTTGAGAGATTTATAACAAACATGCGGCCAATAGTTGTCTCTTTCTTTTTTTAACCGCAGAGCTACAGAAAAATAATAATAAAATTAATAAAAATAAAAATAGAAGAGACGGGTAAGTATAGCCCTCACAATCCCTATATCTTTTTTCTAGGGAGTGGTCAATTTTGTGCGGGTATTGCTCAGTCCATTCTCCATGACTATGGTATGAAATAACAGCACAATTCGCTATCACTTACATCTACATTTTCACAGGATGATTTTTACAGAATAGCAAAGTGCAAACAGAAGTGGTCTTGAAAAATACACAGAACGTGAAAAGTAGGGCTTAATTTAAATTTATTTTAGTTTAGTCTTTATTAATGATTTTGTTCCAGTTGTCTAATTGCTGTACGGTGTTCTAATGCGAGGATAAATGAATAAATTCTATGAAAAATTCACGCGTATTGTTAGCCGTGAAAATTATTTCATTATGAAGTTAAAAACAATGTCAATTCACATTAATTTACCACATTTGTTTAAGTTTTTCTTTGATTTTTAGCAAAACCTCTGCTCACACTGGCACCTCCGCAGGGTACAAAGAATCCCATGGAAGTAAAAATGAAAGAAGTGACAATGACAATCACGATAAATGATTATCCGGCAGCTTCATTTCAATTGTAAGTATTTACTAAGGAAAAATAGTGACTAAGTTTTGAGGCACGTAAGAAAAAAAAACCTTCAGAAAGTTGTCAACCGATTGGAGGGAAAGAGGCATTGTACTTGGCAAGAAGTGATTAACGAATCTCCGTTTTGCCGACGACATTGCCTTTTTTTCTTCAACATCCACCGAGCTCGAACACAAGTCTTGTGGTTGGACTGAAGATGAATATGTCAAAGATCAAAGTAATGACGATCATAACACCAAACACCATAAAAATAGACGGGGAAACAATACAACATGTCCAGGAAAACCTTTACTGGGGCAAGTAGTGTCTTTCCAGGCGAGCCAAGATAAAGATGTCATAAGAGAATCGGTAACGCTTGGAAGAGCTACTGGGGCATGAAGGAACTTTTTAAGGGAAATTATCGATGCCTGCATTAAAACGTAAATCAAATTCAAATTCATTTATTCATTTTGTGAACACAGAGTATAATATTATGATTTTGTATAAAAAAAAAGGTTGGTCCATACAGTGTTACACCGAACGGCATACAAAATAGTGTCGTGCATCTAATGTTATTATTAAGTAAGTGTTATTATTAATCATACCAAAAGAAATAATTAAAATAGAACAAGTTGTCATAATGTTGCTAGGATGCTAAATTAAAATTAATTTCGAAGTGTCAATTTAGGAATAATAATGTCAGAATATATTATTATAATACACAACAATAACAATCTACGATACAATTACATGTCAATTATAATTTAAAATTTGTCATTAAGATATTCATAAAGATATGAATAATATACCTTGTCATTCAATAGTTCAAAAAGCTGAAGTTCAAAATGATTAAAGTTATTTTTAGCGATATGTTCGGGTAATTTATTATATAGCTTTGGAACCATTGCATATATGCTTTTGTGTAGAAATTTGGTTCTTGTGTAGAGCAAGTGCAACTTATTCGAGCGTCGTTGACTTTCGATCGGTCTATAATAATGCATATTATTCTTTACAAAAATACAGGCTTCATAAATGTAAAGTGATGGCACAGTCAATATTCCTAAGCGTTTAAAATGAGATTTGCATGACACCATCCGATTAATTCTACAAATAGCTCCAATGCATTTTTTGTGTGCTACGAGTACTTGATCAACCTTAGCAGCGCTGCAGCGTTGCCCTAAAATATCAGGCCATATTGTAAACTAGATGCTACATAACCATGATAAGCTGCTAGAAGTGCGGTTTTGTTTGCAATTTTGCTTAGCATATAAAGGGCATAGGAAAACTTCCCACAAACATTGTCAATTTGCGTTCTCCAAGACATGTCGCTATCAATATATAGGTCAAGAAGTTTTGTGACCTTAGATCTAGTATTTCTTCTCCATTATAATTGTTTTGAATCGATGATTATACTTTTTGTCTAATATTAAAGTTCATAGTTAAAGTTTTTGAAAGATATATTTTAAGGTTATTGGTTTTTAGCTAATCAATAATGTTAAAAAGACTCCCTTTTATGTCATTTTCTATTTTTTGACTACTACCAGTATAATATATGACTGTGCTGTCACCGGCAAATAAGAACATTTGGTGTGTGATCACTTGAGAAAAGTCATTTATGTAGCAAATGAAAAGCAAAGGTCCCAATATGGAACCTTGTGGAACGCCGTACTGAAGTACTCTTGAATTAGATGAATATACTATTTGTGTTTTTGTCATTATATATATTCACTTGGCTAATCTGAGTGATTTGTTTTCTATCCTCCAAGTAAGATTGTATGAGATTGAGTACGTGACCTCTGATGCCAAACCTATAGAGCTTAGCTAATAATACTTTATGGTTTACATGGTAGGATCATGGGCATGTGTGTTATCCCCGTCTTAACTTATGGCGCACAGGCTTGATCTTTGACTATATCTCAGAAGTACAAATTCAAGGATTGACAGCGAGCAATAGAGCACAGTATACTCGGTGTTAACAACGTCTTACCGGACAAACGGTGGGCTCAAGTAGCCAGCTCTGAGACAGGAAGACTGGGTCGCGGCAGACCACGAAGGAGATGGCGGGACGAATTAGACAATTTTTTTCAAGACTGGAAAGACAAAGCGTGAAATTGCGAAAAGTGGAAGGAGTAGAGGGGGCCTTTGCCCAGCAGTGGGACAGAACAGGCCAACAAAAAAAAAGTTTTCATTTTAAGCAACCATATTATGTAGATGTATTTAATATTTCAGCTTTCGCAACAGTTTGCCTTTACCTCGAAATGAATCTAAATATAATGTAATACAACCTGACATTACTGGCGATGCGTTGTTGACAATTATGGACGCAACCGTCACCGACTCCGCAAACTATACTATATTCGCCACGAATGGGTACTTGAATAAAACTTATACGTACGATCTGCGAGTTAAAGGTTAGATTTGAATGATTTGTTTTGTTACTCTAATAGTGTAATTAGTCGTCAGCTAACACACTCACGACCTATGGACTCCTTCTTATAGACTAGTGACTCACAGACGTTGTTTTCTTTTAATACAAATTCGAACAAGACAACGTCTGTGAGTCTGCTAGTCAATAATAAATAAACATTTTAAATGTTGTCTTATCTGTAATAATACTCATTTGCCTTTGCTCCACAGCAAAACCTACGATCGACTTTGGACCTAATGATGTTAAGAAATTTAAGGAAAATACAACACGAACCCTTTGGTGTACCGTGATAGGATACCCTTTGCCTGACATAATCTGGATATTCTCCAATGGAGAAGACCTTCAGACAATAATGGTATAAGAGGATTAATTGGAATGGCCTTCCTCTGCATTTTGATAATAATTAAATAAATTATATTGTATCTCTTTGTGTCCTTGCTTTTCTTGAACATAAATAGCTGATATACGTGGACAAGACAAATATGTTTTACTATACGTATAACATATTTGTCTTGTCCGTTTTATATTTATTCTTTATTTTCTTTTCTTGATAAATTTGACAGCCAAGCTCATCTATAGAAATGAAATCAGTGTATGAAGAGACAGCACGCTTGAGCCTGCCAGTCCACGAGTCTGGTAACATTTCATGTAAAGCATCCAACACAGAAGGTGAAAGTACTGAAACGAGAACAATTCTCGCTTATGAGATGTACAACGGTTTTGGCATTAAAAATGCGCAGGATATATGGTTCGCAGAACACCAGGACGTAATTATCACATGTATTGCATCCAAATATGATTTCTTCGGTGTAACTTGGTTGGGAACACACGAAAACGACTTGAATGAAACTGGTAAGTTTCAAAAACGTCAAGATAAACAAAGAGCATATAATTATGACGTTTTAATAACAATATTTGATTTATTTCGGACATAAATCGAATAAGTGTTAGCAACAATATAAACTTGTCTTCTATTCTTAGTACCAATTACCCAATTTACAATAAATATTACAATTGGAGAGCTATAAGCTATAATATATATGCTACAGTTCTCAGGATACTGTTGCGACTATCTCTTATTCCCCTGAGTAGCGAGGCCTCGGCTCTTTTGTTGCGAAGAATAGCGTGAAACCCGTCGGTATGAGCTTGCGCAACATCCCCGACGCACTGCAGTAGCAAGGCAGTCCCAACAACACCCTGAAGGCATTATTATACTGAATGCGCAATTCATACAGCGACCTTTTATTGAAATTGACCCTTAAATTACCGGTGTACAGACTCTGGCAGTAGGCCTTGAAAAGAGTGATTTTGACTAGGTTGGTACACCGCGCAAATCCAGGGATGAACATGTTGCATCGGACGACTAGTGCCCTGCGCTCCCTTTCAATATTTGCACCGTCTTTAAGGTCGTTGGACAGAAAATGACCCAAGTATTTAAAAGTTGATAGAGCTCTCTTTGGATCACTGATCAGTTTATAAGAAGCTCGGGTCCCTCTTCTCGAATTTTGCAGCAGACCTTAAAGAACATGTACGCACGCTTTTTCACATTATAAGACAAACCATGTGCGGCAGCGTAGGTTTCAAAAGTCTCAACACGTTTCCCTACTGCCCCGCAGACGGACCCAGCAGCACCGCAGCAGTTTTAGTTCATTATTTCTCATTCATATATTTATATTCATTTATTTGCGTTCCACAAGGTAAACAAGATGTTAACAGAGGGCTTAGAGCTAAGAACCATTGTAGACCCTGTAAGGGCACAGCAACTTCACACACACTTCTTTCTCAGAGTTTTTTTATTTTTTTATTACAGGTACAGTGGAATACACTAAAAATTCGTTGTCACTTATTGCCAACTTGAAATTTCCGAACATATCTTTATCCCAAAGTGGGCAGTACAGCTGTCGTGGGAAAAGACTGAACGGCTCCGATGAAAGTGATAGTATCGGTATTTCAGTACTTCGTAAGTTACTTTCTTTATTTTAAAGATATTTGGTGCAACGTTACCTTTGTAAAATGTATTCTTATTTCAACATTTTTTATTTACAGCTCTTCAAGCACCAGTGATAACCGATCCCATTGCGGACCAGACTCTAGAAGTATTTCTTTACCATCCGGTACAGTTCACTTGTCAAGCAGAGGGAGTGCCTCTACCCGATCTAATCTGGTACAAGGTATAGAAAAAGGAACTGTTATAGTTCTACTTCTAATTAGTGACAATATAAAAATACTCGCGCGCAATGTTTCTGTACCATTTATGAAGTAAAGTATCAAATGAAGTCGAACAAATAACCTCCTTCTTTTTAGAACTCGTTTAAAAATAGGTTTTAGGTATATATTCAAATAGAGCCTGATATTATACGATACGATATCCCAAATGAACTGACCCCTTTCTTAAAGTTATTTCACTTGCGGGTGAACAAGTATTGTTTTTATTTCTAATTCGAGGCCCATAGCATTAATAAGCAATAGATATGAAGTAACCAAGGGGTATCATGTTACCCAGTTACTGGGTAGTAGAGGTCAGACAGGCAGTCGCTCCATGTAAAACACTGGTATTCAGCTGCATCCGGTTAAACTGGAAGCCGACCCCAACATAGTTGGGAAAAGGCTAGGCAGATGATGATGATGAGATATGAAGTCGAAAAGAGGGCTTTTTACGTCATACTGAACCCTAAAATCGTTGGTATAAAACCGAAGTAATTCAAAGAACTAGATCATGAAATGATATTTAGTCAAAAAATATTTGTACATATAAAAAAAATACTATTTTTTTTTATTTAACAGGATAAAGCTTCACTTGAATTTAATAACACGAACGCACGAATTTATACTGAAATTATAAATCGTACTGTTATCACCTCAACAATATTTATAAACAAAACGGAGGCTGAATACGAAGGTATCTATGAATGTTCGGCCAGCAACGATGAACAAATTGCGACACGTATTTATACACTTGTACTAAAAGGTATTGGTTCCACTTAAATTATTTTTTACTACACGGTTTACTTTTAAACTATTCACATGATAGGTATATTATCTCTACTAAATACAAATACAAATAGTTTATTTTCTTTACCAAGTTTGTACTACATACTAGTGATAGAAGTGTCCTTTTAAGCAAGTAAATGCCTGTACTAGGACACTTCCCTCTTCCGTAACTTAAATTTACATAATGTACACAAGAAATGCCAGTGATTACTATTTATAATTATAATTTATACAATTTTAGGAAAGTAGATTAAAAATAAAAAAAATACATAGGTACATACGGCTACACATAAAGCTGACCTCGCATTGTACGGAAATCCTGTAAAATGCGAGATCAGCTTATACCGGAAATCTATATGTAGCCGTGAGTACTAAAAGTTTTTTCACCTTAATATTGACAACCCTATCATGTATTTATTTTTATTTTTTATAGAACATATATGTATTTTTCAACACATTTGCTCAAATCAACAAAATGCATTTACGGAGCCTGTATACATTATTCCAAAGTAAAAATTACGCACTATACCACGGAACGTGCGGTAAAATATGTACTCTCACCTAATACCGTGCGTGAAAATAGGTACTCTCAACTAAGTACCTATTTTACAGCACGGTCCAGCCCCCGTTGTATAGCACAGTTCGAATGCTTTGCGGTTTTTTTTGTAATTTCCATAAAAAGTAATATAACAATTCTACCAAGGATTTTCACATTACTAGAATAAATAAGCTGACTGAACGAACCTCCTTGGAAGCGCTTTTGTTCAATACGTTTGTCTCACTTGCTAAAGAGTAAACAAGATGAAAGTGGTAGTTCTAATTAATTTTCACCACGTGCATGTGGCGCCATTTGCAAATTAATATATTATTTGCGATTAAAAAAAGTCTTGAAAAAGATTGTTTCATTACATAAATGGTACTGTTTTCTCGCAAATGTGTTGAAAAACGTTGTATGATACATTTGCAGAAATTGGTATTTACAAACTTGTGAGTACTCGTGACTATGGTAAGCCCTACTCGTTTGTAAAAACGAACTTTCTGCACTAGTATCATAAATAACTATTTAAGTGCTATGTCCCTTAGAGGACCTTAGTCATATACACTTAAAAGTAGAGAATTTAAATATCAACTTTTTCTATTAGGCTTGTAAAATTTTAAGCCAAACATCCATGGTTAAATAAGGCTATCAGTGAAATGAAGAATTATTTTAAAGAATATCATATAATTATGTAGGTACTTGTGCAGTGACATGCATTTCTATTAGTTGGAATAATTATGATTTTGAAAACGTTAAAACTTTCAGAACAAGTAACATACGCACCATACTTAATTGTGATTCTGGTGATCACAGTCATTTTGATCTTCGTGATATTATACTTAATGTGGAAGGTTAGAAAAGAGAAGAGATTAAGAAAAGAAGCTGGTCTCGACCACTTCAAAGAAGGTGCCACTGAATGTCTGAATCCAGAACTGGGAATAGATGAGCAAGCTGAATTGTTGCCATACGATGAAAGATTTGAATTTCCTGCAGACAGACTAATTCGAGGTAAGTTAGCTTGTTTATGTTTTGATTTCGATAATGAAGGTATACTGAACAAAACTCCAGTGCACACAAATATGCAAACAAATAGATGTAAGTCAAGTAGGTAATATTGTGAGAAAAACCTTACATTTGCATTTGGATCGTTTAAGGGTCGGTACATAATTATCTGACGGAAGATGCGTTGAGCATCGATAATGTACAGAGGCCAGCACATCAAGTTACCTTAATGTGTCAAAGTTGAAAAACGATCAAAGAAATTTGACACTTAGGGGTAACTTGACGTGCTAGCGTCTGTGCCTCGACGTACTAACGCATCATCAGTTTAGTGTAAAAGATTGAATGTTTTATTATATTTGTCTGTTCTGGGGATAGGAAAATGTCTATTATGATTTTACATACTAGCCCTTAGATCAGATTTAACTCGGTTGTCATGTTCTTCTTATTATACAGGAAAAATATTGATCTCCATCTAAAAAAGATTTGATTTAATATTTGTTAGGTATGCCTAGGAGTATTTTAATTCATAAGTAAAATATTAAAAATGTGTGTTCTAGGCAAACAGCTAGGTTCGGGTGCATTCGGCGTCGTATTTAAGGCGAAAGCACGTGGAATCATAAACGCCGAGGAGACAACCGATGTGGCCGTAAAAATGGTGAAGAAAAACGCAGACAGCATGGCTATCAAAGCGTTGGCCATAGAATTAAAAATAATGGTGCACTTGGGGAAGCACATAAACGTATTGAACCTGCTTGGAGCGTGCACGGAACATGTGGAGAGACGTAAGAAACCATTAATCATATAAACAACCTCACATGTTAAACATGAGTTTATAGAAAGTAATATGTAATATACATAATAATACTTATTCAGAATTTTAATATGTAATTTCCATATTCAGATTAAGTATTATAATAATATAAGTGTACAGAAATATTGTAATAGCCCAGAAGCTAAGGCAACGTTGTAGTTCAAATACAGGCAAGTGAAAAGAACAAATCATACGGAAATCCAGACTTAATAAATTTATGTAATTTATATACGCAATTGGGTGTACCGCTTAAAAATGGGTGTACCGTACCGCTTATGTTCCCCATAAAATTGATGAATTTAGATACTGATTAGCGTGAAAATGGATACTATATGTATATAACTTTCATTCTGTATAGAGTTCGAATTTTTTTTTTTTTTGTAATATAGTCAGACGTTCTCTTTTAAAATCCGTTGTTTCTGTTGTTATCTGGCTGTTCGACTTTTTAAGTAATAAAGCCGCACATTGCTGCTCTTAAAGTTTTATAGTTTTAAAATTTCTACGATGTAGGTACTATTCTATTTTTAACATTTGGTTTTTCTAGCATGTAGATAATAAGAGTTTGATAAATCCAAAATGTACGGGTTTCAGCATTTAGAAAGCTTATGCCATTGCCATAAATTCCATACATTTTGTATTTATCGAACTTCGTAATCGTTAATAAAAATTTGATTTCTGTGTAGGACCCAGGTTTTTTTTATAGACTAACGCAAGTTCGCAACTAAGGACGTACATTTTTTTCCTAATTAAGGTTGTGGTTACAGGGAGAGAGTTCATGGTAATTGTAGAATATTGTAGATTCGGCAATATACATAATTACATGCAGAAGCACCGTGATGTCTTTATAGACCAACTCACTGATAATAAAGAGAATGGTGTAGGCAGATTTAACAGAGCATTTAGCAGTGGGAGCGCTGGGTAAGTCTTTTTTTGTTGAATATTACCTATTACGCTTAAATTCGTTCTTTTTTCTTTGCAGTAGTATTATATACTATCTATCACCGTAAGATATTTCCATCATTAAAGATCTTCAAAATCAGTTTGTCGAGCCTGTTTCTTACTATGTTCGGGTCAGCTTCCAGTCTAGCTGGATGTTTTTCATGAGGATACTGCCACCATGTGACCTCCACAACCCAGGTTTTGGGCAACACGATAACCCAAGGTTGAACTGGTTGTCAGATTTTTGGGCTTCTGACAACCAGTAACGACTGTCTAAGATCTATAAATGACAACCAGGGTCAACGGTTTAACGTGTTCTCTAAGGTACGGCTCTCGAAATGTAATAAGTACTCATCCACGAACCGACCTGGAGAGGTGTAGTTTAACCTTCCACAGCCAAAAGCCCATAACGGAGCTAATATGAATTTCTAATAGATTTTAATAATCAAAAGGTGATGAGGTCCATGACATAAACGCCACAGGATTTTCCTACTTACTTAAAGCAAACATTAAGTTTTCTGGGGGCACGGGAGTGCCCCCGCCAAGACGAGCCAAGCGAAGCGCAAGGGCACTACCTACTTTTTCTCGAAGTGTTTCGGCTTGGCTGTTTTGTTACTTAGTACTTCAGAAACTAAATATTCGCATCATCTCCACGACGGTAGCAAAACGGCGAAGCCGTACATTTTTACTGATAATGTAGAATTTGTGAAGTTAGGGTCGGTAGGTTAGGTCGTGTAGATTCAGAAGCTTGGCTCTAGATGAGATCTGATGTCTTTTTCACAAGGCAAACCTTATGTGGTAGTCTTGGCAACATTTTACATAAAATGTTTTGGTGGGATTTAAATATTAACTTGGACCGATTTCGGTAAGCGTAGCTTAACCTTTAATAGACCCTTGTGGATTTTATTTTTTTGTCAAAAGGCCTTCCTCATCATTTTACGAACATACACACAAAAAGATAGGTTTCAATAATTTTTAGAATTTGTTAAGCTTTTTTATCAGCCTTTTCTTCTTTTCAGTGCACAATCAGATTGCTCTACCTTAGGTTCACAAGATACCAACCAGACTTTTGTCTCTACTAGAGCAAATCGAGTCTCAAGGAAAGGTAACTAAATACACGGTTTGTTAAATCTATAAAATCTATGTTAAAAAGTAAGCATCAATAAATAAAGTTATTTATAAAACAGGAACTCTGTACAAAAACTTCTATTCAAATTACAAAAATTAATGGGCTCTTGAAGAAAACAACTTTAATTCCATGAGTCCAGAAGTAAATCGATTTTTCTTCGATCTTATATATTTTCCAAATGTACAGATCAAAAGACATGAAGCTGAGCGAGTCCGTACATTTACAGAGAATTAAGTGTTATTACTGACTGCTAAAACCTGTGCTAGATAAATTTCAATCTTTTTATATTTGCTTTCAGTATCAGAAGGTTACCATCACCCGGAGCAGTTTACAAACTACGAGAGTGACTACAGTTTCGAAAAACGCAACCTGCGCCCGCTGACCTCTCGCGACCTTCTCCTGTGGGCATTCCAGATCGCAAGGGGCATGGAGTATCTTGCTAAAAGAAAGGTTAGTGAAACTTTAAAGTGCTAAAATATTCTTATACTTAATATATCTATAGAAAAGATAACAATATTGACTTAAAGACTAATTAATCAATTAGCGGCTCTATTTTGTGAAACTGTATGTGCATCTCATTTAAACCGGATTTGTGATCTGTGTGTGATGTTTGTGAGCGCGTGTGTGGGCCGATTTGTTCGATGCGCTGTTATTGAATATGATTGATAAATTAAATTGTTTAGTAATAAAATTAGAACTTGAAACCTCCACTCGTATCTTTAAAAAATATCTTCGATAAAAAATGTAACACCACAACGATGTAATGCAACAAAGAAATGTGGAGGACGCCCGTTTGAGGTCTAATTTTCGGTGTCCAACATTATTAGTCAGGGCGCTATGGGCAACAAACAGAAACGTTAGTTCAGCATGACATAAGCCGATACAATTTTCAGTCATCGATATTATAAAATACAACGAAATGATTGACAATTCCAGGGGTGGAGGTTGTCTAATCTCCACGACGGCAGAATGTTCCAGGCGCCGTTGTAGCACGAAGTTAGCTATCATCGCGACGGTGCAGTGTTGCCATCTCTCGAAACTTGGGCTGCGCTTCGTTTTAACTTCATAGATACTATTGACCGTCTCCGACGTAAAATATGATGAGTCCTCGTAACAAAAATAACGAATGGGCATTTGAAAATTCCAGGTTCTACACGGAGATTTAGCAGCCAGAAACGTGCTGCTAGCTGATGATAACATTGTGAAGATTTGCGACTTTGGCCTTGCTAGGAGAAAAGACAAAAACGGTGAATACGTAAGGAAACAAAAAGTAAGTATGACCTTCTGATTGTTGTTCTAAGGCGTCCTGTCCCGGCATTTCTATTTACATCTAGGTACCTTATTTATGAATTATCCACTTAGGCAAAATCTTTAAAATTATTTGTATTATACGAGTCTATTGCCATCAATCGGACACAAATCCAGACTCCAAGCTGCTATTGAGTGAGACACATAGAAAAAATTAACTACGTTTTGCCCGACCAGACAGGGGATCGAACCTGGGACCTCTTGCTCGGCAGTAGCGCTTGCGAGCACTGGACCAACGAGGCAGTGTTTTTAATGGAAATTTATTTTTATTTACAGTGTCTTCTACCCTTCAGATGGATAGCGATCGAGTGCATGACAGATCGCATATTCTCAACGCAATCGGACGTGTGGTCGTTTGGTATCGTGCTGTGGGAGCTGTTCTCACTCGCCAAGACGCCTTACCCGAATGTCTACGCAGATGAGATGCTGGAGTGGCTCATTGAAGGGTATGTAGAATATATAGGGTGACTGGTAATTAGTGACCGATACGTAAACACGTGATTGTACTCATGAATCTTTCCCAAAAAAACTTTTTTATACTCATTAACTTTCAATGAATTTAATTACGTGTGACGCTACTACTGCTAGTAGATTTTGCCCTTCCCGAGGTCAAACTATCAGCTGATAGATCGTGCCGTTTCGTGCCTACTGCGATCGATAACAGGCGCGCGCGCGGGAATTTCAAACAGCGTTTTCGTTGTTTATTGTGTTAATAAATTTTGTGTATAAATATAAAAATTCTTTAGGAAAGTTTGTTGAAATCATGAATACAGTCACGTGTTTAAGTATCGGTCACTAATTACCAGTCACCCTAATACAAATAAAGTTGGTATCTAATTTAATGCCTTTTTATGTTTGTATCACTCTCTTCTTCTTTTCGTGTGGAACCTACTCTGTATTTTTAGGGTTCCGTAGTCAACTAGGAACCCTTATAGTTTCGCCATGTCGGTCTGTCCGTACGTCCGTCCGTCCTCGCTTAATCTACGTGACCGTTAGCACTAGAAAGCTGAATTTGGAACCAATATGTGTATCAATCACGCCAACAAAGTGGTAAAATAAAAATTGGAAAAAAATGTTTTATTAGGGTAGCCCCCCTATATGTAAATTGGGAAGTGTTTTTTTTTCAATTTCAACCCAAACGTGTGATATATTGTTGGAAAGGTATTTAAAAATGAATAGGGGTTTAGTATAATAATTTTTTGGTAATGTCAATAATTTCGGAAATAATCGCTTAGAAAATATGAAAAAAACTTTCTAGGAAAATTATTTTGAACTTGGATGAAAACAGTTTTTGTATAAAAAAAGACAAAAAGTTGTACAAAATAATTTCTGAACTAAGTTTGTAGTATAATCGTATATACAAGCATTTTTTTTAACTTCGTTTACATATTCTACGGAACCCTACACTGAGCGTGGCCCGACACGCTCTTGGCCGGTTTTTTATTGCATACTTTATTATTTTTCCTTATCGTGCATATTTAGGTTAGTAGCGGGAGGTAGGCACGCAGAAGGTAAGAGCATCGATATTCACCATTGAAATTAATTCAAATAAGTTAGTACTTGAAGACTCCTCTATTAAACAGAATACTCCCACAATCTAACAGATGCCGTTCAGAAATTGGAATCAAAAAACCTACCTCTATGGATATCAATAGAAATACTGGAAACAATAATTGAACTGGGTAACACCTGTTTGTAATTCAAAAATCAGAAAAAAATCGTAGAAAGTTAGATGCTATTTGTTGTTCTTTTATCTAAAGTCCTATAGTATTAGTAGACTTACCTAGTACCTAAAGTACCGGTACTTAGTTTACCAAATGTCACATCTTTGTTATACCAAACACCCAAGTGGATTTGTTGTAGGAACCGTTTAGCCAAGCCAACGTACGCTGATGACCGACTGTACCAGATGATGATGAAGTGTTGGGATAAGAAGCCCATGAAAAGGCCTACCTTTAGTCAACTGCAGGAGCAACTCGGTGGTTTCCTAGAGAATAACGTGCGAGCTGTAAGTATTTTCAGAGGGGTTTTAAAGAAACGTCTTCGTATCTTTAGTGGTCAAATTAGGTTTTGATTATCAATATTATTTTTTGTAGTGTATGGTGGATCCCTCTACACTATCGCTCAAGAGCGTCGTCATGCGCCGAAACAAATGAACCAAGATTGGAACTATGCCTTTTTATAGTACATGTCTCATACAATGTAACAGATGGCGCAGTAGGCTTTACCTACATACCTTTATGTCCGAAGGACTTTTCTCTTAGAGCGAATTTATTTAAGAACTGACAACAGCTTTTAGAATGACTCTTCTTCTTTTAAAAGTTTACTGGAAAATAAATGGCCCAAGTAAAATAATTCAAAGGCTTAATTTGCTCGAACGAAAATAACAATAGCTCTTTGATAAACTGAAACCAATCCAAATCTTGAAGAATGAAGTTACTAAACATAAAAGAACTAATGGTGTATTTACACCTCTGCCTGACCCTTCGGGGATAACAGTCTTGATGTTATGTTATGTGAGTTTTAATAGTAAGTAGGTTTCCACTCCCGTTTTATATCAAATTTTGTTTTTATTTTCCAGCATTTCGTGGACCTAAACACAGCGTACACTGATAAGAACATGCAGCCTGGTGGAGAAGACTACCTGGCGATGGTTTGTGCACCTGACTACAAAACCGCGGTGACTCCCAGCCCCAACTATGGCAATGATGAGAGCTTCTTCCCCAACGCAGCCATACCAAAAGGTAGCGTAGCAATTTCACATCAGTACAAAAATTATCAGATGGAATATTTCAGTCAATCAGTAGAAGCTTAGAATGTAACCTTGGATGAATGAATTAATGTTTATATATTTTTTAAAAACAATTCTTGTGACAACTTTTTTTTATACGCGGCGATTAGTAAAGAAAAAAAGAAAGAAAAAGCATTTATTTAACACGACACAGGCATAGATACGTTAAAAATAAAAATAGGTACAAAAAAAACTAATAAATAACAATAAAAATAAACAAAACAAAGGATTGGCCATAGCCATACATAAGCTGCTTATTTATAATGATAAAATTTGCAGACATTTTATTCCAGACAGAATGTTGTTGGAAGACTAAAAAGTAAAAGAAACAAGGAGTTTTGTTCATATACAAGAGTCATTCGCGGCATTCCGTGTGTGACGCTCTCTAACCATAACTTTGAAAAATTCATGGTTTTTGGGAACAATTTATTTTTTAACAAAATCTTGGTATGGTTTATTTATTTTAAATAGCCGCTGTCGCATCATTGAAACGGACACAACAAAATAAAAGAAAAGTCTTGTAAAAATATTAGAGCATTCAATCACTAATATCAATAAAACGTTACTTTCTGTAACTATTATTCTTAGATCACACGGAACAGATAACATATAAAGATTACTATTTTTTATTAGTAATAATGAACTTAGTTGGCCCACTGATCACTCCACTTGTAAACACTTCTTGTCTGGTTGATTTATTTACTAATTTGTAGTTATTACCCATTAATTTGAAGGTATTAAGCTCAGTTTACAATTTCAGATGGTCAAAGCTACCTACAGCTGAGTCCAACGTCTAAGCAGAAAATATTCAGTCCTCGAGCTCAGGACACCCAGTTTGATTTCGACGCTAGCAAATTGACTACTGCATCCGAAACAACCAACTATGGTTCAGAGCTAACGCCAATGCTTTCTTTGAACAACTTAACAGCTAGGAGTGGTTCAGAATCCGACCAGGAAGGCCACCAGTTACCTATGAGCATCGACCTCAAATTAGAAGAAGAAACTGATAATATAATCACAACAAATAAAAACAATGCTATGAACGCCCTCAACACGGTCACTAACCCAACGTACATAGCGTTTGACAGAGATATTGAGAAACCGCCGAAAGATATTAACAATACATATAGAAACATAACGAACGGTCTAGTATTTTAATTTGAATCTATGTAACAGCTTAAGATTAATTCATTACCAAACATACTCGTAGAATAGAATAGAATACTATTTATTGTACACCTAAAATTAATAAGGGCTACATAGGGCGTTACAAAGGACGGCCATATCGCTAAGAGCGATCTATTACAAACAACCTTTAGATAAACTTGATAGTAAAGGAGAAAAGATATCACGCAGTCACGCAGTTAGTTGCTACTTTTATAAACGTATGTATACTATTATCTTCATAATCTGCATGAATGTCTTTGATTTCTGTATTTGTAGTGATCTCTGTACCTATTCTTGATGAATATGTTCTATTTATTTAAACACTTTCTTTTACGTTATTGTCTTTTACGTAAATGGTTATTTTGTCTCAATTGTATTTTTAATTGAATGAGCTTATTTGTTGTATCTTCATTCATCTTGATAGTGCGTGTGTACGGAAATGTGTTTTTTGTAAGTGGCTCACGAGTGAATGTGTAATGGTCACCTTGGTGAATATTGTGCCGTGTCATAGGGCATCGTTTTTATTTGTACAAATATTACTAGTATAGTCTTGGCTACACTAAAGCGTGGAATGTAGATACAAGATAGATCTATGATGTGATATTTTGTTTCGACTCGATAGTTATCTGTAGTCATTTCTTTAGTTCTGCGGAGCCTACCTGTAACATAAATGTGAATACGTTTTAAATATTTAAATTTCTACCAAAAACATTTTTATTTTATTTTTGTACATGTCTTTGAAAGGAAACAGTCTCATGGATGGAATTTGGATTACACTAAGTAATGTTTATATTTTTATGTGTGTAGGTGATAATGATTATTATATGCACCAAATGTTATATGTATAAAACAGAGTAATTAAGAATGCTTTGTGATGGTTATATATGTTGATTGAATGGATATATTTAAGAAATCACGTTTTAATTTTCTATTATTTAATACCTGTAACCTAATGAAAGAATTGTATGGGTGGTACTTCGCTTACTGTGTAGGTATTTGTGTACATATTTATATACAAATTTATATTTAAAACATATTCGGCGACGTCTATAAAGTTTATAAAAACATTTTTTGTATATTATCAGAAAAAAACTCAAACTTACATTTTGGATATCAACCTTAACATTAAGTATATTATTATATTTCTAATAAGCACAAATCTTTATTTTATCGAGGGTTTTGATTGTAATTATTTAGTGATCCTTGCTATAGCTTAAATATAATATTGGATGCACTATGACTTGCAAGTTGTAGATATCTTGTAATTTTTAAACAGTTAGTAATGTAGGTAAAAAAATTATAAATATGTAGTTTTTATATATCGTGATGACCCAGAATATATCGTGATGGCCCAGACAATGTCGTAATGGCCCAGAGGTTAAGGCGCCTACCTCTCATGCACGAGGTTGTGACTCAAATCCGGGCAAGTACCAATGTGACTTTTTCAATTCATATATTACATACTTTCTAAGTTTATCTTAGACATCATTGACATCGGTGAAGGAAATTAGCGTGAGGAAACCTGGACTTATAGTTAATATAAGTTTGAAATTGCCAATCCACCTTGAGCAAGCATGGTGATCAATGCTCGAGCCTTCTCTGTATGAGAAGAAGCCTTTGCCCTGCAGTGGGACAGTAACAGGCTGGTATTATTATTATTAAATAAAATATATTTTTGCTATACAAATTATGTAGATGCCATAGAACTCGGTAAAATGAATACGAAAATATACAATGTGTTAGTAAAATATTTTTTTTATTAAGATCATTTTGGTTGTTTTATTTTTCCTACTTCTACTTTTCTTTTATCTTTCTCTCTACAGGTTTTCCATGAAGAAAAACACATAATTTCACGTTGTTCTTGGCCGCTATAATTCGCTGTAGCTTATTGACTCGTTTATTCTACTAGGTACTATACGACAATATTATTTTGTACGTATCTCGGGCAGAACAGTCAATTTTTTTATTCATACCTACATTCCACTTCTCTGTTTCCTTGTGGAATACTATTACCGGTAACCAGTATCCACTATTGTAATCTGAGATCCCATTGAGGGTCCACATAAGAGTTTTGAGCATAGAAATACGTCAGTCTTTGGTAAAAAATTGCAAACAATATTGTAAATTCAGCCTCTAATTTGTATAAGTAGACCCTCAAAATCTACAATTGGTAAAAGGTGGTCCCTCGGTCGCAAGTGACAGGCATCGTGACCGTCAGGAAGACTGGACCAAAGGAGATGTCCTTGATATCATGAGCGCTATTTATTACCTATTTGTTACTTTTTTTTCTACGAGTATAGTGAAATATTTGCTACGTTTGCGCAAAGGAATATATTAAAGGACTAGCTCTGATCTACTGAATATAACCACACAAATTCATAAGAATCAGTCAAGCCATTACGGAGAAGTTTTGTAACAAACACTGTGACCCGACAATTTTATATTTTAGATAGACGTATGTTTAATAAGACAACAAATAGATCCAAACACTACTACTACCTACTTTTTATTAAGCGAGTCTCTAATGTGATCTTATTTAAACATTTTGTGTTCGATAGATTTTAAATGACAACATGTATATATAACCAGACCTAACCTAACTTACCATACCTATCCTATAGCTAACCTAACTACCTAACCTAACTACCTTACTGAAATGCATTGATAAAAAAATACTAAATTCATAATTTTAAACTGAACTACTGCGCTACGTGCTTCTATGTTACATACAATTTAAATAGTGATCCCGGTCTACTTTAATTATATTCCAAGCAGTAAAAAAAGTTCTTTTAGCAAAGAATTGTTGAAGTTCGTCTCTGTCGTCATTATTAATTATGTAAATTTTTTCAGAAATATGAGACTTTTTATGCTTCATAAAACCTCTTTCTAAGTTTAGTAACAAAATAAATTTCAGAACGTACGCATAAATTGTCAACCAAAAATAATTCTGCCTTAATTCTGCTGATCCGTTGACATCGTGAAACTATTTAATTTTCTTCTTTTAAAATTGGCAAAATTGTGGTGTCTCTCTTCCACAAATGCCATAGAGAAGAGTTGAAGTTGAAGTTCTTTTAAAATCTAAATACCTACGCAATAATCCCAATATTTTACATATATGTTGTCGATTCAAAATCCTTATTTAAATACGTTCTTTAATTTGAGAGGAGTACCTATACCGTGACGACGAGAGGAACATAAACTAATGTTTGACATGTAGATACTTTGGAAAAGCGAAGTTGTTGTTTTTACTATATTCTAAGCGTTTTTTTCCGTATTTACTCACTTTTTAAACCTTTTCTGGACTTTTACAAACATTTCAAAACCAAAATCGGATAAATAGGACCAGCCGTTCTGGAGTTTAAGCCGGATTAATGAACGGCAAAATTGATTTTTGTATACATACAGGGTGGCAGGGACATCGACGCACAACCGCTTACCATGGATTCAGTACATGATTCTGGACCCCCCTGCGCTGAAATTTTTCGTCGGTTTTGTCTTAAATTTTACGTTATTTTCTGCATTTTTTTTACTGTAAACTGTATAAAATTATTTTTTTTACCTAACCCAATGAGACTTTCAATTAAGAAATAGTAAATTCACTTGTTTCACTTAAAACAGCAATGAAAGTAAAACTCGAAAGGGCTACCTGATCAGCTGTTTTTCTAAAGTTCATATGCGAGGTCAACACTAACATGTAGGTAGGTCGCTATTCGCTTCTAAACGCCGACAAAGAGAGCGCGGCACGGCGGCGACGGCACAGTCGCGCCGCCGCCCTCTTTGTCGGTAAATCGCGATATATCCCAATGCATCTAACAGACGCGCCACTTGAGGCATTTTAATCATCTACATATATTAATGACCCATTTACTACTTTTATTTTAGATTCATTATGGAGGATAATTATGTTTTAGATCTTTGTTGTGTTACGTAAAGAAGATTTAAAAAAAAACGAGTAGACGCGTATTGATAGTCACGTAATTTTTCGTCAATTTTTTGTTATCAACATTAATTTTAGTTTTGAATGCAATTCAACAATGTAATTTATTGTTTCATAAAAAAAACACATCCATTATCGCAATTCATTTCATGAGGAGGTAACTAGGTACAACTTAATGTGTTTGTACACTCTATCATTTTTGTTGATCTGTGTCCGGTAGGCACAAGAAAAAATAATAAATAATAAAGTGCGGCAAATTGAAAGAGAATTAGTAAACCTACATTTCTTTTGCATTTCTCCGATTTTTGTCAGTTCCTAGATTTCATTGATCGCAAACGGGCGTGTTGTTTGTCGCGAATTTGTGATCATAACGTAGGTAGATTTTAAAATAAAAAGTAATTTTCTCTGTGCGTGTGTGTGTGTGTTTGAGAGTGTCAATTGGAAGATTCAGTCCGCAACCATGGCCAGTTCGCTCACCGGACTTGACCCCATTAGATTTTTTATGTGGGGTTACGTCAAGTAGGTATAAGGTGTTTGTGACCGAGTGCAATACCGCAGCGGAAATGAGAGATCGCATTGTGAAATGTGAATGTGTTTGCGACGCTGTGTGAGGAGTGTGTCCAGGATCCCATTATTTTACCCCGTGTCCACGCTGAAACGCTGCGCCGCGCTCAGATCTGCGAGCGACCACTTCGAACCCTATCTCATTAGGAATGAGCTAGATAAAGGTAGGTAAGTTAATTAATTGAACATTACTGTATCGCTAAGTTCTTTTTCAAGAATCTTTTTTGTTATCAATCCTCATCGGTAGTACTTATCGTTATTTTGTGAGAATAAGCTTAGGTAGGTATTGTTAGTTTTATTTCTTTTTAAGTAACTACCATCAGTTATCGAGACTAATTAAACATGATTTTATGTGTTAAGTAACTATCAATGTTGTCGTTCGGCGATATTTCGTAGGTACGTTCACGTTCGTCCGGCAGCGGAGGCGCGCGGCGGGGGGCCGCGCTGCATACGTATGTGTGTTTGTAGGTTAGGTAGCACACGCGCGCGCGCCTTCCGCAGAGCGTTTTGATCGCGTTGTTTGCAAAACATTGCGCACTCAAAAATGTAAATTTTTTTAACCAGCCATTTCCGATATGAATGACCTTCATAATTTCATTTAGGGCATCAGGTGCAACCTTTTCACGACGTTTGCGCGTCGATGTCCCTGCCACCCTGTATATTGTCGATTCAAAATCCTTATTTAAATACGTTCTTTAATTTGAGAGGAGTACCTATACCGTGACGACGAGAGGAACATAAATTAATGTTTGACATGTAGATACTTTGGAAAAGCGAAGTTGTTGTTTTTACTATATTCTAAGCGTTTTTTTTCCATTTTTTCTCACTTTTTAAACCTTCCCTGGACTTCCACAAACATTTCAAAACCAAAATCGGATAAATAGGACCAGCCGTTCTGGAGTTTAAGCCGGATTAATGAACGGCAAAATTGATTTTTGTATACATATATAGATAAAGTGGCCAGCCATTCTGACATCTAGTTAGCTGGCCAGTCCATAGTGGACACAAGTATTGGATGAATATTTTTTTCGTGATTTCCCGTCTTAAGTACCTAATTATTGAATGTATTTGGCTGGCCACTTCCAAGTTCTCATAGCTTTAGAGTTGTATTAACCGCATTGTTTATGTCAATATTTACTAACTATTTGCTACCTCAACAGATATTTTTTAGACAGCTTCAAGAAGCTCCAATCAAAAGTTATGAAAAAAAAAAAAAAAAAAATGAAAAAGTGTTTATTTGTAACATAAGGCAAATACATAACAGTTTACTTCTGCCAAACTACAGAGCAGTTTGTTGGCAGACGTAGCTCCCACGATACACTCAATATTAACGTATGTACGTTCACTCGTTCGTTCGTACGTGTGTTCGTTCGTTCGTTAGTGTATGAATTTATGTATGAAAGCTTTAACATTAAGAAAACTTAAAGAGCGTGCCTGCAAAATTATTATTAGCAATGTTACGAAAATAAGACTTGGAGTTATTAATTTGTGTGCAGACATTTCAATATCTATAATTATAATAACTTTTTATTATTTTTCCTATACGAAACTATGCTTTGAAAAAAATGATGTTTTCACTTAATCGTAACGATGCGCCACAACATGGCGTAGACGAGAAAATATCCCTCTATAAGGTGGGGATGTTTTCTCGTATAAAAAAATCCTCAAAAAATGTTTTTAGGTTCGCTATAGGAGATTCCCTAAGAAAAAAAATTCAAGTCATTTTTTTACCATTTTGTCGGCGTGATAAATAAGTACCTATATTTCTACCAAATTATAGGTTTCCAGTACTTAGAGGATCTGAACTAAGTTGCGGAAGGATGGACGGACCAACGGACATGGTAAATCTACAAGGGTTTTTTTGTAGCCTGGTTAAAGAAAACAAACCCTTTATGTGACGAAGAATAAGATGTGCCAAAAAGCAAAGCTTTGGGTACGTACGTTAAAATCCACATAAGTTTATTTTAAGACTGGCCTGTTGGTCTAGTAGTCAGTGACCCTGACTGCTATGCCGGAGGTCCTGGGTTCGAGTCCCACCCAATGTTTGTGTGTTGTGCACGATTATTTGTTGTGTCTGGGTGTAATTTATCTATAATATGTATGTATTTAGAAATATATAAGTATGTTTATCAGTTATTTAGTACCCATAACACAAGCTCTCAAGCTTAACTTGGGACTAAATGGCGTTGTGTGAAAAGTTGTGGAATATTTATTTATTTAATTAATTATTTTAAGAAACCTATACTAAAAATATAGAAATGTAATCAAATGCAAGCAACCACATTATTAGATTTTGCACCAAAGGATAAAGAACTGTCTTATGTCACGGGCACCATATTGAATTCCCAGGGCTACGAAGGATTCTAAAGTTTAATCCCGACCGAAGTGCGAGGGTTAAGACTACAAAACTGAATTCATGCTGCTCCAAGGCTAAGACACCTTCATCCCCGAGGTGAATACTCTCCTGAATGCTTGGTACATTCAGTTATATTATCGGAACTAACTAAAATACTGCTGCTAATATATAGTATTGCTTTCAATTATCTCAAGATCCGAAAAAAATACGATCAAAAGAAACGGTAATTCAATGATTAATTTCAAGCGAAGGCTTCCCTTAATTCTCCCTTCTGCAATGAAAAGGGAGGATCAACACTGATATATTTTGCTAGTGCGAAGTGCCTCATAATTTTGTAAAATATTTGAGCTCGATCAGTCCCAACTCGAAATTTGTTTGTCCATGTGGTTCACCAACAATTGTTTACAGTAATATCTTAAGCATATAAGTAACAAAAAAAGGCTGTAAAATCTTTGAATAGTTTAAGAATAACTTAAAGGGGGCCACACAAACTCAATTAAATTATGTCAATTTGTGTTTGTCAAATAGAGGTAGGTAGTTGTACTTATTCATACCTATATCGGAATGTTAACTCAAAATGGTGTGAACTGTTGTGTAGAAAATTTTAATTGGAACTAACTTAGTATTAAGTGAATACTAACCAATAGTGTGGACCGAAAGTTGTCTTATAAATAAATAAATAATAAAAATAGTTATTATGTCTGATCTATTTATTATTAGTTTGAAGAGTTTTTTTTAGATAGGTAAGTATTAAAAGACATGAAAGCTCATAATAGTGATAAATTAAGCTGCACATATCCGACTAGTATAATAAATGTTGTGGGCGTGTAAAGTAAAAAGCACGATAGATTCTACTACTTTAAGAAACTTTGAGAGTTGTTTCTTTTTTGCTTGAACATGCTAAGGTATCTCTGGAACTACTAGACGGATATGAAAAAAATATTTTTGCATGTTACGCCCAATGCTTGAAAAGTAGTTATAGCTTACTTTTTGTCACGCTGTGACCTAAGGAATTGGGTTTGCCAATAGCAAGTACCTAAATCAATCAAAATATACATAATATTGTGCAACATTATTCGCGAAAATTCTTTCCGGTTTTTCTTTCATATTTGCATATAAGGTCGGGCGGGCGCGTCGGGTACCCACTGGACTTTTATGACATTCCGTCGGAGTAGATGGTGCGAAACGGCCGTGTTTAACACCGTACTTTATAACGTGTTCATTACGTTCTGAGCCGTGCCTCCAGTGTACTGCTATCGTTGACTACGTTGTTATAAAATTTCTTTAACAACAGTGATACCAAGTGTGGTGGGTGCGTATTACCTATAAGATTCACCAGTCACCACAAAGTCGGCAATATTCAATTCTGTACTGTTCCGTGCACAAAACTGCCCCTTTTGTCAATATCTCTTATAATTGAAACTATAGGCCTAACTACTCGTAAAACAGTACAGGTTATGGAGTGAAAAACTATTCGTCTCAGTCATAAAGCACACTGCATTTGCACTCTCGAAAAATATTTGTTTTTGCCTTTGACCTAAATCTGGGTTTAATAGGTTTCTAAAATATATCGTATATAAAATATAATAAAGTTGAAAAAAGTGGTCAAGTCACCTGTTGCACCTCTATGCTAGTGATATTTTTTAATGTTTCAAATGTACAGCAGTTTCTTGTCAAACGAAAATCTAACGTTATTTTCATTTAATTTTTTAGATATTTTTTTTTTTTGTAAATATAATTGATTGCCAATGATGACTGAACCGTTTTCTCACAAACATATTGATCAAAATTAGTTGAATTTGTGCACGGCCTCGTTACGAAAATGTGTTTGCAGCTGTTATGTTCCAGACTTAACCGTGGAGTGCGCGCTCGAGAATATAAAAAAGAGCAATATTAATATCCTTAGTGGATCAGATGACTCTTATATGAGCAACTGCTGCAGAAAGTGGCTGTCTGTTGAAAGTTATAGTGAATTGAATTGTGAACAATATGATGAGCAGCTTCGGACGTCGTCAGTGGTACGCTACCGAGTTCATCGTGATGTGTTTGATCTCGAGCCTGAACGCAGAGAACTGTACAGATTCAGGTAATGCTATCAATGATATTTAATGATGAAATAGTAGGATATATCGTACAACTCATTGTGATAACTTATTTCGTAGCTAATAGAACTTAAGTTATAACCTAAGATAATTTTTATAATGAAGGTATATTTTTTAATCCATGAACATCCTTCCTTAGCTTAGTTTTCCAGTGATAAGCCAGTGAATTTCAAAGTAGTTGTTGGTGTGCTTAGTTTCTTATTCAATTTTAATCTCAAGACTTAATTTTTTGTCTTCTAGAGTTCATCCCAATCATTAAAAGAACTAAAGCTTAGCTAAGGTATGTAGGTTAGGTTAGGCTAACGGCCAGGTGTCCGTAACTCCGCGACCAAGCGCGTATTTTGCGTACAGTCAACAGCAAAAGTAGATGATCAAAATCAGAAATTCAATACTAATGAACGGAGTTCGCGCCAGAACTGTGTGGCGTCGAAGTGATTCAAAAGTATGTGATTGTAAATTATACCAAACATTTACTACCAGTACAGCTGCCATATGTTTGTGATCAGTTTTGACTCCAAAAGTTATAAACTCAATTCGCATCAGAACTAAGAAGTGAAAAAAAAATTCAAAACTAGTGAACAGCTAAAATCAAAAATTAAATGATGAAACTGAGGCCACGTGAAGCAAATAATTCATCCATACGTATTTTTTTATTAACCCAGTAATTTAATTAGTTATGTTTAAAACAGCTGAATTTGATAAAAAAAAATGCGTATTAAATATATTTAATATATTTCATCCAATTGAACCCCTAAAAAAAGCACTTGTTTCACTTTGAAATGTTTTTTTGGAAGTAGGTTGTTTTTTTTTTGTAAAAGTGTTTTAATTTTTCACTTTTAGTGGGTCAGTTTGTAATTTATCTAAGTTACAATAGCCCAATGACAACTCCTCATCACCTCTTACAACATATTGCTTTTCTCGATACAGGGACGTTAATTGTTGAGGAGTTCTCATAGTAAGATCCAGGAGATCTGGAGCTCCAATGGGGTGAAGGCATCATCACCACTATGCATTTTGACAAGCTTAAATTACTTAGCAACTATATTAAAGTACCTAATCGAATCGCAACCCGTGAAATACTTAGGTATAATTGAGTAGTTCCGATGCCCATCTGTGGTCTTCATCATCAGTTCCACTTTAGCAAACGGTGCTTTCCGAGAGCGAATGCACGAGTTACTATACAAAATACCCAAATCACTATAGGTGTTCCTATAAAATTTGAGGTTTTCCCTCGACTTCCATAGGAAGATTCTGACTTGGTGACAATGAGACCACAGCGAGAGTATACCCTTTCATACAAAAAAATATACATATAAACATCCGAATTGATAACCTCCTCCTTTTTCAGAAGTCGGTCAAAAATAATATAATTCAAAAACTTTAGTATTTAAACTGGTTTTTTTTTGTAACTTCTGGCAATGTTTAAAAGTAGCTGATGTGATACAAAACGATAATTATATAAATATTATCATCTTTGCATGTTTGTGAATTTATGTCAATGTTCAAAAGTAGCTGATGTGATACAAAACGATAATTCAATGAATATTAATATCTTTGCATGTTTTTGAATTTTGTGTCAATGTTCAAAAGTAACTGATGTGATACAAAACGATAATTCGATAAATATTATTATCTTTGCATGTTTCGAATTTATGTCAATGTTCAAAAGTAGCTGATGTGATACAAAACGATAATTCAATAAATATTAATATCTTTGCATGTTTTTGAACTTTGTGTCAATGTTCAAAAGTAACTGATGTGATACAAAACGATAATTCGATAAATATTATTATCTTTGCATGTTTCGAATTTATGTCAATGTTCAAAAGTATCTGATGCGATAAAAATCATAACTCAATGATTGCTTTTGCCCAGTCGGCTACAATATATTAAAACCGGAAGGTAGGTTAATATTTTACATTAATGAGCAGAATAGCTTTATTAAAATCCTGAATATTGTATAGGTAGCAGATTTCCGTTGAAAACGTAAGAAAATTATATTTCTTGAACATTTACCTATATTATTTGAATGTATGAATTATTTAGTAATCAATAAATTTTCAATAATATTATTAATGATTATATTAATATAATAATAATAGCAATATTTTTTCATACTCATTAATGTAAAATATCAATCTACCTTCCGGTTTTAATATATTGTAGCCGACTGGGCAAAAGCAATCATTGAGTTATGATTTTTATCACATCAGCTACTTTTGAACATTGACATAAATTCGAAACATGCAAAGATAATAATATTTATCGAATTATCGTTTTATATCACATCAGTTACCTTTGAACATTGACACAAAGTTCAAAAACATGCAAAGATATTAATATTTACTGAATTATCGTTTTGTACCACATCAGCTACTTTTGAACATTGACATAAATTCGAAACATGCAAAGATAATAATATTTATCGAATTATCGTTTTGTATCACATCAGTTACTTTTGAACATTGACACAAAATTCAAAAACATGCAAAGATATTAATATTCATTGTATTATCGTTTTGTATCACATCAGCTACTTTTGAACATTGACATAATTTCACAAACATGCAAAGATGATAATATTTATATAATTATCGTTTTGTATCACATCAGCTACTTTTAAACATTGCCAGAAGTTACAAAAAAAAACCAGTTTAAATACTAAAGTTTTTGAATTATATTATTTTTGACCGACTTCTGAAAAAGGAGGAGGTTATCAATTCGGATGTTTATATGTATATTTTTTATGTATGTTTGGGCATAACTTCCGTCATATATAGACGGATTTGCAAAATTATTTTTTTGTATGAAAGGGTATACTCTCGCTGTGGTCTCATTGTCACCAAGTCAGAATCTGATGAAGGGATCCTATGGAAGTCGAGGGAAAACCTCAAATTTTATAGGAACACCTATAGTGATTTGGGTATTTTGTATAGTAACTCGTGCATTCGCTCTCGGAAAGCACCGTTTGCTAAAGTGGAACTGATGATGAAGACCACAGATGGGCATCGGAACTACTCAATTATACCTAAGTATTTCACGGGTTGCGATTCGATTAGGTACTTTAATATAGTTGCTAAGTAATTTAAGCTTGTCAAAATGCATAGTGGTGATGATGCCTTCACCATGGAGCTCCAGATCTCCTGGATCTTACTAGGAGAACTCCTCAACAATTAACGTCCCAGTATCGAGAAAAGCAATATGTTGTAAGAGGTGATGAGGAGTTGTCATTGGGATATTGTAACTTAGATAAATTACAAACTGACCCACTAAAAGTGAAAAATTAAAACACTATTACAAAAAAAAAAAAACTTACTTCCAAAAAAACATTTCAAAGTGAAACAAGTGCTTTTTTTAGGGGTTCAATTGGATGAAATATATTAAATATATTTAATATGCATTTTTTTTTTATCAAATTCAGCTGTTTTAAACATAACTAATTAAATTACTGGGTTAATAAAAAAATACGTATGGATGAATTATTTGCTTCACGTGGCCTCAGTTTCATCATTTAATTTTTGATTTTAGCTGTACACTAGTTTTGAATTTTTTTTCACTTCTTAGTTCTGATGCGAATTGAGTTTATAACTTTTGGAGTCAAAACTGATCACAAACATATGGCAGCTGTACTGGTAGTAAATGTTTGGTATAATTTACAATCACATACTTTTGAATCACTTCGACGCCACACAGTTCTGGCGCGAACTCCGTTCATTAGTATTGAATTTCTGATTTTGATCATCTACTTTTGCTGTTGACTGTACGAAGAATTATGTAAGAAGGGATTGTGTATAAAGCTTCATGAATCGGCAGTAGTTGATACTAGCAGTGCTAATAAAACACGAACAGTTATATATGCCTTAGTAGTGGTACTGAAACCATGCACCAGAGGTAAAATAAATTTAATCCTTGTTACAATAAAACAGAGGTGTTAATATTTATGAACTGTACCCCTAGCACGAGGTTCTTGAAGAAAGTTTTCAAACAGTAATCGGCAATCAAAGTGTATTATTTTTTTATTTTAAAACAGAAAATAGTTACTTTTTAATTTAGATTAACTACAAATAGAACCTAAAACTGTACCTATTAAAAAAAAAGTAAAAACGTGGTACACAAATTAAAATAAAACCAAGAACACGAAGAATTGCGAAATTAGTTCCTCATAAGCAATGTAGAGGCGCTGTTAAGATCCTTGTACAAATTGTTGCCGATTGCTATTGAATAACTTTCAGCAAAAAAATCGTAATAGTAATACTGTAAATGGCTACTTTTCTTGAGTTTATAAAGAAATGCAAAATTAAAAATATATTTTCAAAGATACGCTCTTATAACAATATATTTAACTATGATACTAGGTTTAAAAATACAAAACATCCAGGTATGCATAAGAAAAAGTGTTACGAAAATTCGTATAATGCCAAGTGAAATGTTACATCATTACTATATTCATTTAATTAATGCAAGGCAAGCTTACTATGCTAACTTATTAGGCTTATTATGTTAAAAGATGAAAAGTGCAAACACAGCATTTAAGATTTTCCATAATATGATGAGATGATGATGACGATGATGATTTTATTCTGTTAATGAATTTATAAATAATGTTAATGATTAATCTATTTTAATTAAGGTAAGTATAATGAATTTTGTGAAAAATTTTGCATGTCATCTAAATCTGACTACGTATTATGAACTTCAACTGACTTTAAGACCATAATATACAGACGCCAGCCATTTTGTTTGACTTATAGTCGAAAAACGATCAAAGAAATTTTGACACCTTGGGGTAACTTGATGTGCTGGCGTTTGTACCATACTTATTGCCAAAGACATTCAATACCTATAGACCGGACATCACGAACAAAATTTTCGTCCGAAAAAGTGTGTCCTGCTGGTTACAAGTCTATGAGTTTTTTGTAGTACGCTCCGCTGCCGCTCCAATATTCATATATTATTCTAGATGGCGTTACTGAGACATGGGATCAAAGTTTTTCTATGACATTTCCTTGACATGCCCGCTCTATAGTATTTTAAATCTCTTTATTATTATTTATTTATTTATTTATCATTAAAAAAGAGGGTAACTAAATTATAAAATAAGCCCCACAAAACCGTTGCAATGGTTTGACTGTGGGGGCGAAGAGTCTCTAGACATGTCAACATAAACATACCTAAAAATTAAACAATAATTAGATTTCAATTGTAAAAAACTTAAGATATTTCTAAATAATATAATTTTAGTTTACTTTTAAATCTATTAGCGTTTGTTTCACTTCTTAAGTCCGCCGGTAGACTGTTCAATAAGTATGGTATTCTTTTGTTTAATGTTCTGTCACCAAAGTAATTGGTGACTCTGGGTACATTGAATCTACCAGCAGCCATAGATCGTGTATTAAGGTTGTTGTCTACGTGGGTTAAGTTATGCTCTTGGGTACTATGGTGGTTAACTAATAGTAGATATTTCTGATTGTAAGTGATCGGTAGGATTTTGCATAATTTAAATAATTTTCGATAATCTCCTTTACAGCTGCTTTTAGTTTTTTTAGTAACAAGTAGTTTTAAGAATCTAATTTGAAAAGCTTCTAATTTATCTAAGTTAGTTTTGAATGTAAATCCATAGCTGTCAAGAGCGTAACTCATAATAGAATCCACTAATGTCATATAAATACATCTTAATATATTAATAGGAATTTTAAAGCTAAGATGGTACATTTTACTTAATAATATTCTTAATTTACTAGAAATATAGTCTACGTGTTGGGACCAGGAAAAGTTTTCATCTATTTTCATGCCAAAATAGGTTACACAGTCAACTCTTTCGATAGGTTTACATTTATAGTCCAGTAAATTATTGTGATGACACTTATAAACGTGGGCAAATAAAGGTAAAGTCGCACTATGAGGTCGTAAATATGGCGAATGAATCAACATTAGGTTAGTTTTACTAGCGTTTAATATAATGCCGTTGTCGTGCGACCATTTAACAACCGCGTCTATATCTTTTTGAACTAGCTGGTAGGTATCATCTATATTAGTTCCGGAGCTAAGTATGCACAGGTCATCTGCGAACATATACGCTGAACAATGCTGTAGCACTCGGCACAAGCTGTTAACATGCATAAGGTAACATATTGGTCCACATCCCGAGCCCTGCGCCACCCCACTCCGCACCTCGACTCTGTCACTAAGAGCGTGCGGTGAGGTAATCACGAAACCAAGGGTTCAGTGGTTCTCTCACCCCGCACTCCTCCATTGCATTTATAGGATGGTATCGAATTGTAAAGTGTCGAATGCTTTTTTATAGTCAAAAAATATTGTAATAACATGTTTTTTATCATCTAAATAACTGTTTATTTCATCTGTGAATTTTGAAAGCAATGTATTTGTACTTTTCCCTTTTAAAAAACCATGTTGACACTCGTTAATGATATTATGTTTTTGCAGATAGTTACTTAATTGGTTGACGATACACTTTTCTATGATTTTATCTATACTAGGTAAAATTGAAATTGGTCTGAAATTTGATAAATTTTTGCGATCCCCTTTTTTGTGAATTGGGCGAACTATTGCCTCTACAAGCTTGTTAGGAAATTTGAAGTTCTTGACAGTAGGGTTTATTAGTTTAGCTAAAACGGGGCTCACTTTATCAATAATTAATTTAAGGTCGGACATTCGTACAAGATCGCTGCCTGGTGATTTATTGCAAATAAAATGATTATGATTATGAGAATTCATTTTCGTTCTTGTAGCTTACTATCAGTGTTTGTATTGTTTTTTTTAACGTGTATTTTAATGATCTAATTGAATTATATGATTTGACGGCAACTTTGACTTTAAAATAGTTTATCTATGGTTAAAATAATACAAGTGGACCAAGTTATTTTTCTTGAAACGTGATTGTAGCATTTGCAGTTCGAATCAAACTTTTTCTTTTATTTTAAGAATAAGAATAACCACCAAAACATTTCATGTAAAATGTTGCCAAGACGACCACATAAGGTTTGCCCTGTGAAAAAGATATCAGATCTCATGTAGGGCCAAGCTTCTGAATCTACACGGCCTAACCTACCGACCCTAACTTCACAAATTCTACATTCAGTAAAAATGTACGGCTTCGCCGTTTCGCTACCGTCGTGGAAGTGATGCGAATATTTAGTTTCTGAAGTAAGTATCGAAATTCCAAGCTATACATTTATACTGATATGTAGAATTTGTGAAGTTAGGGTTGGTAGGTTAGGCCGTTTAGATTCAGAAGCTTGGCTGTACATGAGATCTGATATCTTTATTTATTCGACAAAATTATTTAGCTGGTAAATTTCATTTAAAATGCAAGTCGTTATTAAGTAGTTATTCGTTTGTTGACTTGCTAAATGATTATTTACCTCTGATGCCTTTATGAAAATAAGCCATTGTTAGTTTTAAGCCATGAATACCTTAGAGATGTGCGAATTCACTGCAGCCAGAATTTGGAGATGTTCGGGTCGGTTACTTAGATTTAACTAAAAACATTTACTTTAACATAAGTGGGGAGAATCAGGCAAAAAAACGGTTTCAACCACTAGTATTGAATGATTTATGTTGTCAATATTAATTTAACCGCTACATACTTAAACTTTTATCAAAATATATTTACAGATGGTTCTAAAGACAATAATATTTCTGGAGCAGCTTTTTATGTCCCACAGCAAAATATATCAATAGGCTTTGGTATTGACTCGAACGTGTCTATAATGTATATTGGACTGTTGGCAATTAATGAAGCTTTATCGTACACTCAACCAATAAATCAAAATAAGTTTCTAATACTAACTGACTCCAGGAGTGCATTACAACATGTGGCTCGTTAGCGTACACAATAATTAACCAGATTCTGGAACTTCAACAAAATTCTAAATCAGTAATACTGCAGTGGATTCCGTCGCACGTCGGGATTCTTGGCAATGAAATGGTAAATAATTTTGCAAAGCGAGCCGTTGTTGAAGGCATTTCATCAAATATAGCGCCATTTTTTTCAGATAACTTTTATCTGGTTAAAAACATTGCCATAAATTGTGGAAAGAATATCATGATGAAAGATCAAGAGAGAAAGTTATCTGGTACAACACCATTCAACCTGAGCCATTAGCGATTCCCTGGATAGATAATTGTGCAATCAATCGAAAAGATATTGTTACTGCCATGAGGCTTCGATCCGGTCACATCCCATCAAGGAAGTTTACATTCCTTATAGGTATCACATCTTCACCTAACTGCGAAAGATGTGGACTGATCGAGGATGGGACGGGGCGAACGCATAAGGAGAAATCTGTTTAGCACACTATATATGTTTGGAATCGGTATTTGCAACAGTTTCTTAGCTAAGCCTATGTCCGACGAGGCAAGAACTCTTCATAAAATTTATTATAATCATTTAAAATAATTTAAAAATACAAAATTTGGCTATGATGGAGCGACATAGTCAATATTGTGACTAAGCTCCTTAATAAAGAAAAAAAAACTTTAAATAGTCTATAACCTAAAACCTTAAAATCACTTGGAATGTTATTATACAGGGTGTCTCATTCAAATGGGTCAGTATGGGAAAGTCTGAAACTATAAGACATACGAAGATCTGTTCTGAGGAACCATGTCATCGATTTTAATAAAAAGAGAAACTGCACACATACTTTTTAAAAAACATCTGTACTCCGTTCGGGAATCGAACCCGGTTGTTTTGAAAAAAAAAACCTACACTATTTCTATTTAGATATCGATTGTGTAGGTCTCAAGCAGTAAATTTCTGTATGAAACATGATGTCTAAAATGAATAAAATGCATTGTTTCCACATACTTTAATTTACTTTAGTACCTAGGTGCTCGAAGTGACCACCGCCTTCAATACCGCCTCTGGACTATTTCTTGTGGGGTTACGTTAAGGATGAAGTGTACAAAACAAGCTATGACACCGTTGTAGACCTAAAAGTAGCCATAGAGACAGTTTTAACGCAAATTCACCACATGAAGATACAAAATGCAATTGTAAGATCGTTACCTAAACGTGTTAAATATTATATTGAAAAAGGCGGTGGTCACTTCGAGCACCTACTAAAGTAAATTAAAGTACCTATGTGGAAACAATGCATTTTATTCATTTTAGACATCATGTTTCATACAAACATTTACTGCTTAAGACCTACACAATCGATATCTAAATAGAAATAATGTAGGTTTTTTTTTTCAAAATAACCGGGTTCGATTCCCGAACGGAGTACAGATGTTTTTTAAAATGTATGAATGCAGTTTCTCTTTTTATTAAAATCGATGACATGGTTCCTCAGAACAGATCTTCGTATGTCTTATAGTTTCAGACTTTCCCATACTGACCCATTTGAATGAGACAACCTGTATATTATAACCCACATGGCTAAAAATATTTTATTATATTTTGTCAGTCTTGGAAACTTATTTAATGCAAGCCTATGCGGATTTCGCCGGTAACGAGGATACACATCATCTGCCTTCTTAAATAATTCTTTATGCTTCATAACAAAATAATATGATTATTTCATAGATATACAGAGACGGTATCGGTAACAAACCAAGTCCTTTAAATAATGACTTGCATAATTCATCCGGATGGAGCCAATATAATGTTCGCACACAGTTTTTTTGAACAACATACTTTTGCTTGGTGACTAACCTGGACTTTGCTTCACATGCTGTTGTGAAATATGTTTCAGGCGTGCCGGTTTCCCCACAAAGGTTTCCTTATCCGTTTTTAAAGCATGTGATGATTATACAATACGCACATGACATCAGAAAAGTCAGAAGTGCGTGCGTGCATCGACTTCATTATCCTACTGTAGTAGTTTGGGTATCCTGATACAGGTACTGTATCTAATTAGGCATTCTTATGCCTAATAGGATACAGTACCTGTCAAAGTGTGCAAGGTCTCTTGACCTTGCATACCGATCATGGCGACCATGACTCAGTGAGTTGCCAATGAAGTAACGGATGAATTCACAACTCTTAGAGTAGTCACGTGTGCTATGACTCATTCTCGATCAGCACCTTCAGACTTTTATAATATGACAGGTGTTCTTATGTTTCGCAGTTTTCGCAATTTTGTTTTCTCGAAAATGTGTTAACCACCAAAAACATTTCATGTAAAATGTTGCCAAGACGACCACATAAGGTTTACCCTGTGAGAAACATATCAGATCTCATGTAGAGCCAAGCTTCTGAATCTACACGGCCTAAGTCTCCCGACCCTAACTTCACAAATTCTACATATCAATAAAAATACATATATGGCTTGGCTGTTTCGTTACTTACTTCTTACGGGTGAGTGGAGTTGATCTCTCTCTCCCTTTCCGCCGCCTCCTTCTGCGAGACAACCGTTTTGCAGAAGGACACCACCACCATCCTCTCGACCACTGCCGGCAGCGACAAGTCACTGCCTACTCCAGAGACAAGGGCACGGCGTGGCTCCCAAGCGGCACACTCTGCCAGCGTGTGCCACGCCGTGCCCTCCCGACTGTTGATGCAGTGGTGACACCGGGTGTCCGGCTCCCTGTCTATGCGACACAGGTACTTCCCGAAGCAACCGTGCCCGGTACGCACCTGTGTCACCCGAAACGACAGGGAGCCGTGCCCCCTCCCGAGCCAGCGCTCGACCACCGGCCGGACTGCCTTGATGGTGACGAGGCCGGTGGTAGGGCGCGAAAGCCTGTGCCGCCATTCCGCTATTGACATATTAAATTAAATATAAAACAGGTTTCATTCATTAACCAGCTCGGTAAAGGTATATAAGCTATAGCGGAATCTTAGACTATTTCTTTAATCATAAAGAATAGGCCTATAAATCTTTAAAAGGTGTTGGTAGCCATGATTACAGTTAACCATAATATTAATGTACATGACAGTTTGAATATTGACGAGTTGTTTGACTAACAAAGTTGGTAACATAACTAGACACTCATAAATTTTATTAGTGTCTGGTAATTGTATACTTACATGTAACATCAATTGAAGGATGTCAACAAGGAAGATTAAAAAGAAATATATAAAGGAAATAACGTTGTAACATCAAGGATAAACTTCTCTGGAGTAGGCAGTGACTTGTCGCTGCCGGCCGTGGTCGAGAGGATGGTCGGCAGCGTCGAGTCCTGGGACGCGGTGGTGTCCTTCTGCGAAACGGTCATCTCGCAGAAGGAGGCTGCGGAAAGGGAGAGGGAGATCACCTCCACTCACCCTGCCCGCAGCAGACGCACCGGGAGCAGGTGGAGGGCGGACAACGCCCTCTTCCAGCCCCCCTGAATGGGTCCAGGGCGACGGACGCGGGGATGTCCGCCGCCTCCACGTACATGGACCCGAGGTGGCAGCGCGTCGTGTTCAGGCGCGCTCCTCTTAGACGTCGCGAGGGGAGTCCAACACCTGACTCCCCTCGCTGACTTGGCGAGGCCCGCGGGGCCGGCACCAGTCGGGGGTCGCGGAAGTATCTTCCGTTCCCGTGACCCCCGGCGCAGGTGTGAGAAGGAACACGGTGTGGTTTTTAGTCAGTAAGAGTCTGACAGACCCCTCCGCCTCCCGGGAGGGGACATCCATGAGGATTTTCCACGCCTAAAAAAAAAAAAAAGTTCTGAAATGTCCATGTTATGTACTGAAACAAGCTAGTTCAGTTGACAATTATTGCTTTATGTCAAAATCATAAAATATATTTTAAACTAACAAAGAGTATACAGGGTGTAACGGAAAGGGTATATACATACAAACAGGGTGAATAGAGTATTTAATAACGAGTCTTTCCTCAAAATTTCAGCTCCCAACTAATAACTTTGAAACTTCACGATATTATTTAATATCGACAGTTTATTAAATGCAAAATCATAACAAACGTGTCACCGCACTATGAGGGTCATAATCCTGTCCGGCAAGGTTCAAGTATATCTATCTCGGGTTCTGCGCGCCTAGTACAGACCTATCGGGCTCTGCCTAACCGACGAAGGCGCGACGGCGCGGGCGGGCTCAACTTCACAAATATGTATGTATATGTATAAAAACGTTGCCATTTCGTTTCTTATCACCAAGAGAATCCGTGCCCTTCGTATGTATCAAGCTGAATAACTTTTACTATGGTACCGACTTTGAAAACCGCGAAAAATTACAGCTATTCCATACTAAAATTTTAAATAAATATTTTAAATAATTTGAATAATTTTACTAAAGTTTTCAACAGTAGGTATTAACCTACTGTTGAAAACTGTATGGAACAGCCGTTTTCTTTTACGCGATTTCAAAGTTGGTACCATAATAAAAGTTATTCAGTTTGATGGCCTAAAGCACTCCTTAAAGTTTGTAAGGTTAATTTTGAAACACCTGATATAACTAACATAACTCATTCTTTTGAATATATCATCATCCTCATCACCCCTCCTCATCAGATACCATTGCTTAATCAGCAGGATTATTTATAGGCATATTTGCATAAGTATTGCTTTTCTTCTTCGGGATGAATAATGTAATTGACTCAAATGGTTCGTTTATTACTATTAGGCAAAGAGATTTAAAATACTATAGAGCGGGCAGCGGGATCCCATGTCTCAGTAAGCCATCTAGAATAATATATGAATATTGGAACGGCAGCGGAGCGTACTACAAAAAACTCATAGACTTGTATCCAGCAGGACACACTTTTTCGGACGAAAATTTTGTTCGTGATGTCCGGTCTATAGGTATTGAATGTCTTTGCTATTAGGCAAGTAAACGTTTATTATTTCATCTAATTTAAAGAGAACAATGATGGAAAAAATATGACTTATGTCTAGAATGTCGAATGTTTCGTATGTTCCGGAAGATTCTTCCACACGAAGTTAGCGAACAACGGTCCGCGCCATCATCTGAGACTTCACGTTGCTGCGTTGATTAATTGCACAAATAGATGGCGCTTGCAAAAAATACTTATAATATGTTAAAGGAAATTATATAAATATAATAATAATATAGGTATATATAAATATAATAATGTAGCGGTCACAGCTACACCGGAATTCGTATGAATTCGTAATATTAATTTAAACTTTTTATAATTGTAAACACTCCACAATACAAAACTTTTCCTTATTGTCCCGTTACACCGAACTGTCAAATTTGAACAAACGTCAAACCAAAGACCAAAAAACTTCAAACACAAAACACGATCATTGTCTGTGGGTGAAAACTAACATATTTTATTAGAAGTATATTTACATATTTATTTAGTTGCTATATTTACAGCACACATAATATTTATTTACAAATTTAACAATACGCATAATTATTTACACTATACAAAATATAGGCTTAAAATTGTAATGTTCTGGTCGCTGCCTTTCCGAACGCAACTTCGGGCGCGTTCGGCAAAGCTCGGCTTTCATCGGAGCATATGACTTGCCTAATAGCGATAAAGCATCGTCATGTAGATCAGTACTCGTTTTGACCTCCCGAACAGTACACGCTTGAACTTACAACCAAATCTAGACTTGCTCGTAGACCTAAGTTCTGCTAGTTGACTCGATATCGTCTTCTTAGCTTTTTGTCTGTGTCCAGTAATTTCCCCGCTGTCGTCTTAACTTAATTGTAGCCTTAAGCGACTCAGAAGTGTTGAGAAATTAATTATACAAAAATAACGTTCAAACCACCGTTTCATTTCGCCATTTTGCTCTATACACTTCATTGGTGACCCCGTCAAAGAGCACAGTAGCCACGCGGAGCAAAGATGCCTACCGGAGCAGAGCAGGGAGCGCAGGCGGACGCAGCAATGGTCAAGCAGGACGTGTGCAGAGTCAGCGTGAAGTTGCCGCCATTCTGGCCTGAGGAGCCGACACTTTGGTTTGCACAAGTAGAAGGTCAGTTTACAATAGCCGGCATTACCGCCGACACCACAAAATTCTACACGGTCGTGGGTCAGCTAGACCATCGCTACATGGTAGAAGCTCGGGACATAATAGAGAACCCACCAGCACAGGACAAGTACGCCAAGCTGAAGGCTGAGCTCATACGTCGACTATCCGACTCGCGTGAAAAAAGGGTTCAGCAAATCCTCACTCAAGAGGAGCTCGGCGACCGGAAGCCATCACAGTTCTTGCGGCACCTGCAGACTTTGGCCGGACCACATGTTCCAGACACATTCCTAGCCACGTTGTGGGCGAGCAGGTTGCCGACGAACATACAGACGGTAATAGCTTCCCAGCCTAACCTTCCGCTTCAGTCTGTCGCAGATTTGGCCGACCGCGTGCACGAGATCGCGCCAACGCGGCCAGCGCTCACGACACCTCCCGCCGTGGCGAGCACGAGCACCAGCAGTGACATCGCGGAGCTGAAACAGTGCATGGCGGAGTTATGTCTACAGGTGGCGGCTCTACAAAAGCAAGGTCAGGTACACCATCGATCGCGCTCCACAGATAGGTACCGGCGTGGTGACAGAGAACCGACCCCAAGCCGACGCCGCAGTCGCTCGCGCTCCAGCAGCGCGTGGAACGACGCTCACTGCTGGTACCACAACAGTTTCGGTGACAGGGCCACGCGGTGCAGGTCGCCATGTACGTACGCGGGAAACGCCGTCGGCAGCCGGAAATAGCGGCAAATGGCTGCCCTCACAAACCACGCCGCCTATTCGTAACAGATCGGGACTCTAAAACCACGTTTTTAGTAGACACAGGGTCCGATCTGTGCGTATACCCACGTGCAGCCCTACGACAGCAGCGCAGCAGGACGGCGTACCAGTTATACGCGGCAAACGGAACTGCCATCGACACGTACGGTTGGGTGGAGCTCCACTTGAATTTAGGGCTTCGCCGCGTGTACACGTGGAAGTTCGTGGTTGCAGACGTCACCAAGGCAATCATAGGCGCCGACTTCTTGGCGCATTATAACATCTTGGTAGACCTCAAAAGTCACCGGCTAATCGATGGGCTGACCCAACTGTCTTCGCCAGCGTCGCCAGCGGCCGAATCAGCAGCAATGATCGCCTCAGTGAAGTCCGTAGGAGGCAACACGGAGTACCACGAGATACTTCGCCAGTACCCGGAAGTCACGCGGCCTGCTGGAACACAGAAACAGGTCAGTCACGGTACCGAACATCACATCCGCACTACACCAGGTCCGCCTATCACTGGACGACCTCGCCGTCTTGCACCAGACAAACTGAAGGCAGCACAGAGGGAGTTCGAGGCTATGCTGGCTAACGGCACAGCACGGCCGTCAGAGAGTCCGTGGTCGTCCCCACTTCACCTCGCTCCTAAGAAGGACAACAGCTGGCGGCCATGCGGTGACTACAGGGCACTCAATGCCCGTACTGTTCCGGACAGATACCCCATCCCGCATATACAGGACTTCTCACATCAGCTGGCTGGCAGCCGAATATATAGCAAAATCGATCTCATTAAAGCATACAATCAGATACCAGTCCAGCCAGCCGACGTTCACAAGACAGCGATCACAACACCTTTCGGACTGTACGAATTTCCATTCATGACCTTTGGCCTCAGGAATGCCGCTCAAACGTTCCAACGGTTCATGGACGAGGTGCTGCGCGGGCTGCCGTTCTGCTACTGTTATTTAGACGATATTCTCTTGTTCTCAGAGACAGCAGCCCAGCACACCGAGCACCTGCATCAGCTTCTGAAGCGGTTATCCCAGTATGGAATTATTATTAACTCGGCAAAGTGTGAGTTTGGCCGTACCACCATAACTTTCCTAGGACACGAAGTATCCGAAGAAGGTGTTCGCCCGCTGCAGGAGAAGGTGCAGGCAATCCAGGACTTCCCAGCTCCCAAGACTGTCAAGGAGATGCGTCGCTTCCTGGGTATGTTCAATTTTTACCGCCGCTTTGTCCCAGATGCCGCTCGCTTACAAGCGCCACTCAACGTAGTTCTGGCAGGACCTAAAACAAAGAGAACACAAACAATTAATCTATCGCAAGAAATGCTAGACGCTTTTAACGCTTGTAAAAGTGGCTTATCTAGGGCAGCTCTGCTTGCTCACCCAGAGCCCAACGCCGAACTCGCGATATTTACAGACGCTTCAGACACTTCTATGGGTGCAGTATTACAGCAGAAGTCAGGTGTCACATGGAACCCACTAGCATTTTTCTCTAGGCGACTGTCAGCTTCACAGAAAAAGTATAGCCCTTATGACAGGGAGCTCTTAGCCATCTACGACGCAGTCAGATACTTCCGCCACATGGTTGAAGGCAGGCACTTCACCATTTACACGGATCACAAACCCCTGTCATATGTGTACGCACACAACCGTGACAACTGTTCACCGAGGCAATACCGGTACCTGGACTACATTGCTCAATTCACCACGGATATCAGGTTTGTCGCAGGCAGGGACAACATTGTGGCAGACGCGCTGTCGCGTGTGGAGTCGGTGGCAGTACCGGCGTGTAATTACACAGCTCTTGCACAGTCCCAAGAAACAGACCACGAGCTGCAGGGGCTCTTAAATAACAACAGCACGTCACTCAAGCTGTGTAAAGTGCATTTCACGGACTCAGGCACTGAACTATATTGTGATGTCTCCACTGGTAACACCCGCCCTTATGTTACAGAACCCTTCAGGAGGCAGGTGTTCCAAAAACTACACCAGCTAAGCCATCCCGGCAGACAGGCCACAGTCAAACTGATTTCTGAGCGTTTCGTTTGGCCTGGCCTAAAGAAGGACTGCAGGGCCTGGACCAGAGAGTGCGTAGAGTGCCAGAAGAACAAAATCTCGCGGCACACAACCAGTCCCACCTCCGCTTTCCCTGTCCCTTCCCAACGCTTCTCCCATGTCCACATGGACATAGTAGGGCCACTGACCGTGTCATCAAATTACAGGTACATACTAACTGTGGTCGACCGCTTCACCCGCTGGCCTGAGGCGTACCCCATCGCGGACATCACAGCGGAGACATGCGCCCGCACTTTCATCACCGGCTGGGTGTCCCGCTTTGGCTGCCCCCAGCGCATCACTACCGACAGGGGCAGGCAGTTTGAGAGCAAGCTGTTCCACACCATCACGGAGACCCTCGGTAGCCAGCACCGCCCAACCACAGCATACCACCCAGCCTGTAATGGCATGGTGGAACGCCTACACCGCCAGCTGAAGGCAGCCATCCGCTGCCACACAGACACCAACTGGACCGAAGCACTACCCCTGGTGCTGCTCGGCATCCGCAGCGCCTGGAAGGAAGACGTCAAAGCATCAGCGGCAGAGCTCGTTTACGGCGAGCCCCTAAGACTCCCAGGCGAGTTCATCGCCCCCACACTCACCAGCACAGTCGACTACACCGACTTCGCGTCAAGACTCCGGCATCACATGGCGAAGCTGTCTCCAGAACCGGCGAGTCGACACGGCAACAAGCCGTTCTACGTGCCCGACAGCTTGTCAACTTCGTCTCATGTATTCTTGCGACATGACGCCGTTCGCCGACCGCTAGACCCGCCGTACACCGGCCCCTACAGAGTCCTGCAAAGAGGCGACAAAACGTACCGTATTGAGGTAAACGGAAAGGAAACCACAGTAACCGTAGATCGGTTGAAACCCGCTTACCTCAATAACGCAGACTACAGTCCCTCCGGTGTAACCAGCGCACCAACGGTCGCAAACACAGCACCAACGCCACCGCAGCCCACCGTCGAGAAGAAAACACGCTCCGGCCGCACCGTTCGCTTCCCGGACTACTATCACCCGTAGCTAAGTAGCCACGGTCTCAGGGGGGGAGTAGTGTAGCGGTCACAGCTACACCGGAATTCGTATGAATTCGTAATATTAATTTAAACTTTTTATAATTGTAAACACTCCACAATACAAAACTTTTCCTTATTGTCCCGTTACACCGAACTGTCAAATTTGAACAAACGTCAAACCAAAGACCAAAAAACTTCAAACACAAAACACGATCATTGTCTGTGGGTGAAAACTAACATATTTTATTAGAAGTATATTTACATATTTATTTAGTTGCTATATTTACAGCACACATAATATTTATTTACAAATTTAACAATACGCATAATTATTTACACTATACAAAATATAGGCTTAAAATTGTAATGTTCTGGTCGCTGCCTTTCCGAACGCAACTTCGGGCGCGTTCGGCAAAGCTCGGCTTTCATCGGAGCATATGACTTGCCTAATAGCGATAAAGCATCGTCATGTAGATCAGTACTCGTTTTGACCTCCCGAACAGTACACGCTTGAACTTACAACCAAATCTAGACTTGCTCGTAGACCTAAGTTCTGCTAGTTGACTCGATATCGTCTTCTTAGCTTTTTGTCTGTGTCCAGTAATTTCCCCGCTGTCGTCTTAACTTAATTGTAGCCTTAAGCGACTCAGAAGTGTTGAGAAATTAATTATACAAAAATAACGTTCAAACCACCGTTTCATTTCGCCATTTTGCTCTATACACTTCAATAATATAATATATAAATAGCCATAATATTATATAATAAAAGATTGATTAAATAGTGTGTAAGTATTTCTTTATTGAAATTGTGTTGCTGCGCCCTAACAGGGTATCATGTATGTACTTTAACCTTTTATAACACCCTATGTATCTACTCATGATCGTAATAAATATTTGAAGTTTGAAGTTTGCGTTAACAGTACATACCAAATGTTACGGCGATGTTACCTTTTTTGTAGTTCATCATTAATATAAGTTACTTTTAATAAATCCGGATGAACCGATAGTCTATAATTATTTTTTTTCGGTCTGTTTGACATTTCCTTACATAGTTCTCAATATCTCTTGATATACATACGTACATAAATACATAAACTCACGCCTTTTTCCCATGGGGGTAGGCAGAAACTACAGAGCGCCATATGCTACGATTATAACATACTTCTTTTGCTTCGTTTTTTACTTCGTTTTTTACTTCGTTTGCTTCGTACATGTTGTCATACACACACGCCTCTTGATATCCCCCACCAAAATATTACTTCTCGAGTGTGTCTTTTACATTGATCAATCTCTAAATGCCCCTCGTGAACAAGCTTCTAAAAATAGTTTTTCATAGAGTAAAACCTGCTTGTTTTTTTAATATCACACCATCTACACAATACAGTTGTTCTCATAAAGACCAATAGTATTTTAAATTATGATGTATATTAAACTTGTTAGGCTATCCTACATTAATATAACTTGAGCTGTATACGCACTATGCGGCTACCCGCATGCGGCTAGCCGGCTGGCTGCCCGCACGTTACGGTTGCGTATGCGGCTGCCCGTGATCCGGCTGGCCGCATTCACAACCGTAACGTGCGGTTGAACAACTGTTGCGATTTGCTGTCATATCCAGTGTTGCCGTTCAACAAAATTAAAAGTCCCTAGCAAATTTTAGAAAACCCTCTAGTTATGGAAAAAATCATTCCGTAAAAATCTGCTAAATGTCGCTAAACTACCGCAAATGTAATACTCAAAACGAAATATTGATTTATCTTTCGTGTGACTAGATGGGGTGTACCTCAATTAAGCTTACCTATCCATGAATAGAAAATACTAGTCTGTTTTAAAAGAAACGTAATTTACTAAACTATTTTGTAAATAAGTGGCCACCCCGACCAAATGCAAGACGAATCAGGTCATGAAATAAGTTTATAAAAAAAAAGCAAGACGAATAAAAAAAATAGACCAATAGCAGCTAAAGAATCTTGATAGAACTAAAGCGGCTGCCACCCTTAGTATCTGTCCATTACATTTTTAATGAAAAGGCAAAATAAAAAAAACTGTAAACTTTATATTTTTTTAATTACTTCCACAAAAATGAGATAAATCAGTACCGTGTCTACGTTAAAAGCATTTCAGGATAATAATTATTAGCTAGGCACTTGTATGTAAGAACCTAAATTTCAAAATTAAATACGAAGTAACCAGGATCTTCAATCTCAACTGATATTAACGTCAACAGAAGAGGAAGTTGAAGCCTCTCCAGTTTCTTTTGGTCTTCCTTTGCCGACTTGGTTTATTACATCATCTGGAATATCATACGTTGAACAGACCCGAAAAAGGTTACAAAAGTAACCTTCTGGCAACACCCGCCAGCCGCAGACTGAGCCGCACAGTGCGTATAGCAACCGTCCGGGCGACCGGAGCGGTCTGCGGGTAGCCGCATCGCAGTGCGCATAGAAATGAATATTACGTACATAATTTTATTGTGCTTGCGGCCAGCCGTCCGGCTGCCCGCATGCGGGTAGCCGCATAGTGTGTATGAGCTCTTAGGCCTAGCACGCACTAGCGGCTGGCCGCGATGCGGCGTGCCGTTGCGGTAGGCCGCACATTGATAATTACATGAAACCGCATGATAACAACGCACTGATTTGCGGCCAGCCGTCAACCGCTCCGGTTGTTCTGGGGCTGCGACGGGCCGCACCGGTTGAATGATGCGGCGCGCCGCATCCCCTCCACGCACTCGGCGCGGTTAGTCGCAAACACTGCGTCCTGTCCGCCTCAGTAATCGCTTGCTTCATGCGCTAGACACTACGCAGAGTGCGCGTCATGGATTTTGATACGGAAAAGTTCATTATAGAAATCAAAGAACGTCCCGCAATATGGGATAGCAAATGCGCTGATTATGCAGACAGAAATAAAAAGTTAAAATGTTGGGACGACGATTGCGGCAGACCGCAACAGGGCTAAGACCATACGGTTAGCCGGAATACGGCATGCCGTTACGGCAAACCGTATATACTGCGGCCTACCGCAACGGCACGCCGCATCACGGCCAGCCGCTAGTGCGTTCTAGCCCTTAAGGGTTCATACGCACTATGCGGCAACCCGCAGATCGCTCCGGCCACCCGGATGGTTGCTATACGTTGCTATATCACGGGCGGCCGCATACGCAACCGTAACGTGTAAAATCGCATGCGGCTAGCCGCATAGTGCGTATACAGCTTAACAATGTTTTTAAATCCTCATCTTTACTGGTTTCTTGTTTAACAAGAGTAAACTTATTTTGTGACTTATGCACATTATTTATTACGATTTTAATTTGACTAAGTATAGCAAGTATAGTCTGATATCTGATGCGTTTACAATAATTTAAACTCACATACACAAATAGCCAGCCACGGAACAAATCATTATAGGCCATATTAATACTTGTTCCATGCGGGAATTGAAACCGACGAATACTATATCAATAGAGAGATGTTGTAAATAGTGTCGAGTCGCACTATTGACATCCTAACAATATGGCTATTAGGTTATCTATTTACGCCATTTTCTAATATCTTCATTCACTATTCTTCAGACTCATGTTTAAAGTATTTAGTTATTACTGGATTAGTTTTTTGGCAATGAATTACTACGTTTTTGATATATTTGTTTAAGTACGGGTGCAGAAAATTATCTAAAACCAAAATCAAAATCAAATCATAGTCATCGTCAAGTAGGATGTATACATACGTATTTCGTTAAGTTTTTTTTTATATTACTAATTCAATTCTATCGTTTTACTGGCATGTAATAGAATTTCATCAGAAGAACATGACTATAATAAATCATTGTCTAAATGTTGTAGGAATTTAAATGGTGGATGCGTTGTGGAATAAGTTATCTGACTCAAGAGTTGTACAAAATATTATAAATAGTTGTTGAATCGTACCAACGAAGAAATTCATGCTGAATACGAAACTGTTAGTGACGTCTATTTGAATAAAACAATAATATTTTAGTTCGGCACTGGAGCCACAGACTCATTAAAATTTGATAGTCTTACCATACATTTAAATATTTACATATAGATAGCTTCCATATACGGAAGGACCATTGTCTACATGGTGACACTTAGCTCGTATATATTGGCACAAATTGATAGTCGACATAGGCAGGGAATGAACAAATGCTAATAAAAATTAATGGTGCATTTTCGATTTTTTGATTTGTTGCCCAATACGGATTAACTTCTTTTTCTAGGCACGGAGGGAAGATTTATTTTAAAAGCCCAAGAACTTTGATGTAAAGCCTCCAACCTGATAAGGGCCACCAGCCATAGTCACCCTCTAGTCAAACCACATCTTTCACCCAATTCAATCATCGCGTTGGATCATCGTTAGATGATCTCTACTCTTTGATTTATAAATATAATACAAGCCTCATTTCCCAGCATCACATTCCCAAACCATGAAGCGGTTTAAACTCATCCATTTAAAATTGTAAAACGATTACTGGGCTTTTAATAAGATCTTGTAGTTAACTGTCACAGTAGATTTGCTTTGCGTAGGTAACTCATGAACGGAAGTTGAACGATTTTCTAAAATAAATTTATTTATGTATTGGGTGTTATTATTATTTATTATAAAAGTTACACATACACAGGATGGTCTGTAAAGATATTTATGTATGTACAGCTCAAATTTATATTATACTTAATTTATTTAACGGTATTTAGTACTTGTATTCTGAAGTTTTCCATCCACTGTGGGTTTATCTTTGTAGCCCTTTATGTTATTATTTATATGTTTCCGTGGTGTTTAAAAACGAGTATTCTATTCTTAAATCATTTGTTCTATGTCTGGGTGTAGTTTATCTATAATATGTTTATGAATTTATAAAAATAAAAGTATGTTTATCAGTTGTTTAGTACCAATAACACAAGCTCTGCTTAGCTTGGGATTTGATGTCGTTGTGTTGAAGTTGTGGATTATTGTCGTTATTATTATTATTTTGTTTTGCGGTAAATTATTGTTTGCCTTCCATGCAATTATTGTTTTGTACATTTTCAGACCTTGGGGAACCTAAAATATTTGGTGGTTCTAGAGAATTTTTGGAGAACGAAACATTTACAATTAATTGTACTGTTGACTATCAAAAGGATTCTTGGGTCAAAATAACGTGGAAATTCCCTCCGAATGTTACGACGGTAAGAATACTGTTTGCTTTTATTTCCATGATATTGGACAAACAAAAATATGTTTCAATATCCTATGATCATTTCAATTTCCTCTTCAAAAGCTGTACAGTTTCAATAAGTATGTTCATTTTTTTATTTCTAGGAAACAATAAACGAGACGACAAATGAACATGAACTGACTAGTGGAATGATAAACATATACAAAAATATAACCATCAGGAATGCAACAAAGGAGCACGCTGGAAGATATAGGTGTACTGCCCACAATAAATGTGGGGAATTTTCACATTCTTTTAAAAAGAAACATTTGGGTAATGAAAATATGATTTTACACGTTTTACAGAGTAGGTACTAAAACAAAGTTCTGTCAAAGGTGTACTTATCTGAAATAAATGAATTTATTTAATAACTGTTTAGGTAAGAACATGCAATCTGAAGTCCATGACTTTAAATGTGATCCGAGAAGGGTTTTCCTATTATTGATCAAAAGAAGAAATATGTAGAAAAAAGAAGTGTGTCTAGTAGTATGTGTAGTGTGTGTGTAGTATGTGTTTACAATTTATTTATTTTTTTGCAAAACATGAGTTTCTTTATCGAGAATTCATTCTATGACAAATTCAACCATTCACATTCACAAAACACACGCAAGTTTACCACAAACTCAATTCATATTTACCGCAAAAAATATTAGCAAATACTAATATATATTTATATTTCTATTATTGTTTGATTTTTAGAAAAGGCTCAGCTCAAACTAACTCCACCACAGGGTACAAAAAGTCCCATGGAGGTAAAAATGAATGTAGTTACGTTATCAATCGCGATAACTGCATATCCGGCTGCTACATTTCAATTGTAAGTATTAGCAAAGTAAATAAAATATGAAATGTTAAGGTAAAAAAGTCAAACGTGCAACTAAGTGAATTTTAACGATAGCACGTTTAAATTCACTTCGCAGTGTTTGTGTAAGAACAATTATAAAACCCGCAAAATACTAAATCTGGGTCGGGTCTGGACTGAACTCGTGCCTAGTTTCTCAATCTCCCGGTTGAAGCACGAGGACTAAGAGTGGGAACTTAGGGTCCCATACTACAACTAATGACGTTATAGTAAAGTGAATAGTGATACAGTAAATTATTTTTCCTATAATATTCAAAATATTTGAACAATCGTTTAACAGAGAGTTTTAATTATTCGTTTCTTTTAATTAATTTATATTATTTAGTTAGTTACTTAAAATTCTTTGTGGTGCATAGAATAGAGTTAAAGTATTATTTACAAACCTTTACGGTGCATAAAATAAAATTTATTCAAATTCAACGCGTCTGCTTGAGTCTAATTTTATCGATTTATTTATATTTTATATACTAAACTATATATTTTATATTACAGCTTACGCAACAGTTTACCTTTGCCTCGAAATGAATCTAAATACAAAGTAATACAACCTGACATTACCGGTGATGCCATTTTGACTATTACGAACGCAACTATCACAGATTCCGCGAACTATACTGTATTCGCCACCAATGGATACTTGAATAAAACCTATACGTACGATCTGCGAGTTAAAGGTGAGATGTGGATCCAGATGATAATTACAAACGACTTACAAAAAAATAGTCTTGAACCCCTTTGGATTTTTTTTGTTTAAAAATGTGTATTGTGCGTGTATGAATTAATTCGATAAATTAATTCATCTACATCGGTTAAGATTTTAAAATCGAAAAAACTGAAAAGTATCCAACGGTTGTGAATTAATAGTTTTGGAAGTCCGTGGCATTGTTGGTTTTGTTTCATTCATAATTATTTGCCGCCGACCTCCGAAGCTGGAGATATTATACACCGGATAGTGTTTTTTATGCAGTCCTTTGTACCTAGTTTTTTTTTATAAGTTTTTTTTTGCCATTTTGTTACTCAAATGGTTCACTTACTCGTCAACTTTCACACAAAATATCAACTACAACTGTTTTATTTTTCTATAGGAGTTTTGCACGCCTAGAAATTTGCACGAGACAACGTGTGCGAGTAAGCCACACGTCAATAATAAATAAACATTTTGAATGCTCTAATACCCATTTTCCTATCAATTACGTGATATACAATTAATGCATATTGTCTCTGTCCCACAGCTAACCCTACGATCGACTTTGGACCTAATCACGTTAAGAAATTCGTGAAGAATACAAAACAAAAATTTAGATGTACGGTAATTGGATATCCCTTGCCAGTCATCTCTTGGATATTCTCTAATGGAGATGAACTGCAGACAATGGTATAAATATTAATAGCTTATAAAGGGGTCGATTGGAAGAGTGATTTCTATGCCTTTCTTCAATCGTAATTTCGAATCAAGTGTGTAGTCTCAATAAAAAAGACTGGCCTGTTGGTCTAGTAGTTAGTAACCCTGACTGCTATGCCGGAGGTCGTGGGTTCGATTCCCACCCAGGACAAATGTTTGTAATAAGCACGATCATTTGTTCTGTGTCTGGGTGTAATTTATCTATAATATAGGTACATGTATGTAATTAAAAATATACAAATATGTTTATCAGCTGTTTAGTACCCATAATACAAGCTCTGCTTAGCTTGGGACTAGATGGCGTTGTGTGAAAGTTGTGGATTTTTTTTATTAATTTATTAATAGCTTGTATGTATATCGATCAGAATAGTGATTTCTTTGTTTTCTCTTCGATTGTAATTTCTAATCAATTGCATACATATCTAATAAAAAAACCGATGCCCAGTATACAAGGTGTTCGAAAAAAGACCCCATATAATACTGGTAAAAAAAATTTTGATTCATGCGCCAAACACTCTGATTGCTAAGCTAAGCTTGGAGAAAAAATAGCATTTGGTTTCCATCATTAATATGCCTTATCTTGAACATACACAGCTTATTTACAGAGACAGGACATATCTAATACGTTTAAACGAGCAATACTTGTATTTATTATAATCTAAATCTTGGAAATGGCTTTAAAGATGTACATGAAATTTTGTATGCAGGGGGCGATAAATCGGTCTAGCTAGGTTATGTTAAAATAACACCGATCAAAGCTAACCTAGCTTTGATCGGTGTTATTTTACCTTATCCTAGCTTATTATATATTTATTTTATTATATATTTTTAACGAATTTTTACAGCCAAGCTCATCTATAGAAATGAAATCAGTGTATGAAGAGACAGCACTCTTGAGCCTGCCAGTCCACGAGTCTGGTAACATTTCATGTAAGGCATCCAACACAGAAGGTGAAAGTACTGAAACGAGAACAATTCTCGCTTATGAGATGTACAACGGTTTTGGCATTAAAAATGCGCAGGATACATGGTTCCCAGAACACCAGGACGTAGCTATCACATGTATTGCATCCAAATATGATTTCGTCGGTGTAACTTGGTTGGGATCAGACGACAGAGACTTGAATGGAACTGGTAAGTTACAAAAAACACACAAAAGACATCTTAGTTAATTATTTAATCTAACAAATTTTCTTATTGTCAACAGGTGCAGTGGAAAACACTAATAATTCGCTGTCACTTATTGCCAACTTGAAATTTCCGAACATATCTTTATCTCAAAGTGGGCAATACAATTGTCGTGGGATAAAGCTGAACGGCTCCGTTAAAACTGAAAGTATCAGTATCTCAGTAGCTCGTAAGTTGCTTTCTTAACCAACTTAAAAAAGAGAGACTCAATTTCTTTGTTTATCTTATCTTACCTAATAACTAGAATTATCTTAAACCTTTTAGATTATTTTGGATGAAACGCGGTATTTTTTCGTAAAACAGTTATAGTTTTTTTAAAGATAGTAAGTGCATCGTAATTATTTTAAAATGTGTTCTAATTACAACGTTTGTTTCCAGCTCTTCAAGCACCAGTGATAACCAATCCTATTGCGGACCAGACTCTAGAAGTGCTTCTTTACCATCCGGTACAGTTTACTTGTCAAGCTGAGGGAGTGCCTCCGCCAGAACTAGAGTGGCATAAGGTAGAGAAAAACGCACTTATCTTCCTAATCTTTTCCTAATTAGTTTCAATATAAAAAAATACTTGGTTGGTAGAACAGGAAATTAATAACGATGTTTCCTTGAACAAATATAATAAGTTGTTGCGGTCGCGAAACTAAACCAGTTTTATACATATTCGTCAAATCAAAATACATTCATTTTGGATTTTCATGATTTGTTAAAATAATTCAATAACTCCAAATAAAGCCCCATTATACAGTAATCCAATAAACTGGATAGGGGGTTCTTTTTATGATTTAAAAAGAAGTAACATTGTTTTATTTTCAATTACTTTGTTTGCGATTGAACAAGAATAATTTTATATTTCTTATATAATCATGTCCGTACCAATATTCCATCAGTAGTTCCTGAAAAAAGGCAGCTGTGACAAACAGTTAGATTAGGTTATATAGGTTATATATAACTAGCTGCCCCGGCAAACTTCGTTGTGCCTTAGAGTCAATTCATTGCTCTTATTTTTTTTTTATATTAGATATACATACGTTGAATAAGACGACAACAAATAAATCCAAACCAATAATAACTACTACTACTTTTAAATTACAACATGTATATATACCCTAACCTAACTGACCATACCTATCCTATAGCTAACCCAACTATCTAACCTAACTACCTTACTAAAAAATACTAAATTCATAATTTTAATCTGAACTATTGCCTCTATGTTACATACAATAATTTATGCCTATAGTTTTCCCGGTCTACTTTAATTAAAGTCCTAACAGTAAAATAAGTTCTATTTGCAAAGAATTATTAAATTTCGTCTCTGTCATCATTGCTAGTTACGTAAATTGATTTCTGAAATATAAGACTTTTTTATGCTACATAAAACCTCTAAGTTTAGTAACAAAATAAATTTCAGAACGTAGGTGCGTATTATAAATTGACAACCTTACCTTCTTGGGTTTAGCTTAAGACTTGTCAATTTCAAATTGTCACCTGATAATGAACTGGGAAGTTTGACTCCTGTCATGTCATCCAAGATGGCGCTGCGTTTGAAAAATGTTTGAGACAACCGATATTCTTGATATTTACTTTTATGATGTCGAACGGGATAAAAATGTATCCTATGTCCTTCTCCTGGCTCTAAACTACCTCCCTGCCAATTTTCAGCTAAATCGGTTCAGCCGTTCTTGAGTTATAAGCGAAGTAACTAACACGACTTTCTTTTATATATATAGATATAACCATTCAATTCAAACAAAATTAATATCAAGAAGAAATAATCGTGGAATAATAAAGTTGTGTTTTACTTTTAAATGTATAGTTATTATTTTTATTTTCAGAATCAAAATGTCCTTGTATTCAATGACACGAACGCGAAAATCTATACGCAAATTATAAATCACACTGTTATCAACTCTACAATATTTATTAATAAAACAAAGAACGAATACGAAGGAGTTTATGAATGTATAGCCAGCAACGATGCTCTAAATGATACACGTGTTTACTCACTTGTACTAAAAGGTATTGATTCCACTTAAATTAAGTATTAGTAGATAACTTTCTTTGAGGACCTTAGTCACATACACTTACGAGTAAAGAATGTAAATATCAACTTTTTCTATTAGGCTTGTATTTTTTTAAGCCAAACAGACATGGTAAAATAATACTGCTGCTATCAGTGAAATGAAGATTTATTTTACAGAATGTCATATAATTATGTACTTGTGCAGTGACAAGCATTTCTATTAGTTGAAATATTATGATTATGCATTTTTAAAACTTTTATAACTTTCAGAGCAAGTTTCATATGCACCATATTTAGTTGTGATCTTGGTGATCACTATTATTTTGACCTTCTTGGTATTGTACTTGATGTGGAAGGTTCGCAAAGAGAAGCGATTAAGAAAAGAAGCTGGTCTGTACCACTTTAGAGAAGGTGCCCCGAAATCTCTGGATCCAACACTGGGAATCGATGAGCAAGCTGATAAGTTGCCATACGATGAAAGGTTTGAATTTCCTGCGAACAGACTTATTCGAGGTATGTACCCGTTAATCTGTTATTATGCTTTCGTTAAGTGTATAGAATAAAACTCTTATGTCTGGAAAAATATGCCAAAAACCGTGGTAAGCTAGTAAGTACTTATACACGTTTCAAATTAAAGGACTTGTTGAGTGAGAATCCGTTACAGATTTTTTTATTATCAAACAAAATGTCAGTTGAATGAAACTGAAGAAAATACTGAAGAGCTCGACATTTTGAAAAAATATGTAATATAATAATGAGCTAGTAGCACTTACATATTACAGTTTTAAAATAACATAAAACTGTTAATAAAATTAAAAGGTACAACTTAACATTAGCAGTTGGGACGTGTGAGATAAAAAAACCAAGTTAAGTTAAATTAGCTGAAGGATTTTATATTAATACTGTACATAGCACCAAAACACCAGATTTCAACAGTTTTGTTTATAGCTGTACATACTTGCCCTTAATATTATTGTCTCCAACTACGTTAGATACTTACGCTAATTATGAATTATGTACAGACGCCAGCACATCAACCTACCCCAAACTGTCAAATTTTCCCAATTGAACATGAACCTTATTGTGTTAAGAATAGAGTTGAAAACCTATCAAAGAAATTTGACTCATTGGGGTAGATTGATGTACTGGCGTCTGTACCTACTACTTGTTTTGTAGGAAGAAGAAGCTGACTATGTTTTATACCATCTTAAAAGGCTTTTTTACTTTAAAAAAAATGTGTTGTAGGTAGACGGTTAGGTTCGGGTGCATTTGGTGTTGTATTTAAGGCGGAAGCACGTGGAATCATAAACGCCGAAGAAACAACCGAGGTGGCCGTGAAAATGGTGAACAAAGACGCAGATAACTTGGCTATCAAAGCATTGGCTATAGAATTAAAAATAATGATGCACTTGGGGAAACACTTAAATGTCTTGAACTTGCTCGGAGCGTGCACGGGAGATGTCGAGAAACGTAAGATTCTGACGCCTTATTTACAATAGTATTTATTTAGTTTTAATGAAATTGCATGAATTTATATAATAAGATTATAAAAAATTACCTCACCTTCTAGTTAAAAATGATATGTAAAAGTGTCTTACCCTGTAAAAAGCATTATTTTCTTATTGAAGGTTGTTTATGATTACAGGGAGGTTCATGGTAATTGTAGAATATTGTAGATTCGGCAATATCCACGATTATTTGCAGGAGCACCGTGGTGTTTTTATAGACCAACTCACTGATAATAAGGAGAGTAAAAATGTAGATCGATTCAACAGAGGATTAAGCAGTGGCAGTGCTAGGTAAGATTTTTTTTGTTTATAAATTAGTTGTTTTATTTACTAAGTTCTGCTCAAGCCTTTGCCTGCTTGTATTGTTCGTGTATTGCACTCGGCAGTAGAACAGCTTTCTATGAAATAAATTTTTCATTTTCATTTATTTACAAACATAAACACAAAAACACCGGTTTCAAAATTCAAATACTCCACCGGAAAACCCACATAATTTTCGGGTTTTATTAGACTTTTCTCATCAGCTTTTTTTCTCTCTTTCAGTGTATTCTCACAGTTCTCAGACTCAGATACACAAGATACTGACCCAAAAAGAAAAGGTAACTAAAACCACTTTATTACATCATTCTATAAAATGATATGGCTAATGTACGAAAATAATGGTGGCATCATTGAAGACAAATATATACCGATGAATTCCCCACATTCTTTTTAGATTATACCCTGCATCGACATCTATGTACTACATGCAGATTTGCACAATGCAAGAGACCAAGACAACTGAGTTTCTTTCGGTATTTCATCTCAGGGATCAGTATATTTGGAAATTATTTAGTTAATACAAATTGACGTATAAGATGATCTGGAAAAGTTCTACTTGCAGAAATAAATATCATTAAATTTCTTTACTGATAAGGTGTGATTAACCATTCTGAAACTGGGCGATCGTTCAGCAGATTGTGCAGACTTTAATTAGTTTTTAACGACAGATTATCATTTTTTTATGTGTGTGCTTCCAGTATTGGAAGGCTACCGTGAACCGGAGCAGTTTACAACCTACGAGAGCGACTACAATGTCGACAACCCGCGGCCGCTAGCTTCTCGCGACCTTCTTTACTGGGCCTACCAGATCGCGAGTGGCATGGAGTATCTTGCTAAAAGAAAGGTTACATATACTTTAAAATAGGATTTAAATCTCCTCACAATAAAAAACTACAACAGGTATTTCAAAGCAAGAGTAACTGAGTTTAAAGCTCTGTTCAGGCTAAGCTATACTTTTGTGATATATAGTATTGCGACCAATATACGGACCTAATACTAAGCTATATAACATGGCGTTCGCATAACCAGATATAATCGCAAGCATTAATAGTAAATGGCAAGTTCAGTTGACCGCGGTCTTGGAAGAGTATGCACACGATCGACACAATGGATTTAATATAGTTTTAAAAGCTCATCGAGCGATGATGAAAATCCTGAATTTGATACTATCTTGTCATTAATGCTACAAAAGAAAAAAATGCCGGGGGTTAGGTAGGAGGAAGAGGGCGGCGCGTGATATAACACAGCATGAACTGAGCAAACGCTCAATTTTATAGCGTATAGTAAGTCAATAATATATCGTACAGTCAGTTAAGTATGAACGTATCCATAATACCGTACGTGCGCGATATTATTGTGCTATATCACATGCTATTATATTATAGCGTAGTCTGAACAGAGCTTAATAAAATGTACAATGCGTAAGCAGAGTAGGTATACACCACTATTTTTATATTAGTACAAAAAAAATGGGCTGTAATCGTACCTGTTACTGATCATATTTGCGTAATCAGAAGTAAAAATAAAACGATATTCAATTTTAAATATGCCTATTTAGTAAGTTTAACTATAATACGAACGTATAGGCGGGGCATGTTTGAGCGAGATCACGCGAACGTGAGCTTGAGATGAAGATTAATAAATACTACTATGTTATGAATAGCCCGTACAATATTTCGATAAATTGGGTGACTTTTTGGGCTATAAACAAACGATAATAACTATGCTGCTTATGAATATTATTTATTGATACTTTACAAATCTAATGAGAAGACCGTAAAAATTAGTGGTGTAGGATAATAATCTTGTGCGACTACCTAACAGCTTAGGTATTTGCACAAGTTCATGAACTATGAAAGCATTGATCATTACCCACTCTGACAAAAAGATAATTAGGTTTGAAGGTGACACTTAATTTTGAGGTTGAAAAAAGAGAAATTTATTAATTGTATTATATTTTCAAGCGAAACTGAATTCAAAATTGAAATAAATATACAATTCAATAGAAATCAAATATTTTAATGCAAAAAATTACTTTTCTAAGCTTTTTGCGAGAAATAGATTGAATTTGAAATGATAATTTTTGTTTCAGGTTCTACACGGAGATTTAGCAGCCAGAAACGTGTTGCTAGCCGATGATAACATTGTGAAAATTTGCGACTTCGGGCTTGCTAGACTAAAAGACAGTAATGGTGAATACGTAGGAAAAAGAGACGTGAGTAGCAATTTAGTTTATAAGCAGTGCCAACCTAGTGGTATGACCGGCGGGAAGTCAAGTCAAGACCAGAAAGAAAAAAAATATGTTTATTTGGGACACGCGCAGGAAATTAACAGTTTAAGAATAAAACTAAATCTAACATATCGTGATGGCCCAGAGGTTAAGGCGACTACCTCTCATGCGGAGGTTCTGGTTTTAATCCGGGCAAATACCAATGTGACTTTTTCAAAGCATTAGTAGGTACTTTCTAAGTTTATCTTAGACATCAGCACGATGTCACGATATTGAAAGAAAAACAATAAATACCGCAGCGCTGTTATTCTGATAGGGCCTACTGTAATGCCATAAATACATTGATGATACAATTTACAGCCCACTAAGAGGCATAAAATAAATATATAAATAAATAAGTACTTAGATAAAAAAAAAACAAGATATAATAAGAATATAATATATAATTAAAATAGGGAAACAAGTTACAACACATGATATACATATACAAGGTGTTTTGTTTATATCCCATAACTCTTGGGTTATATTCTGTAGGTAAATATAATACTAAAACTCCTAGAATAGATGGTCCAAAAATGCATAGTTTCGGAGATATCATCAATCATAATTAAATTATCAGTTGTTTAGTACCTACCCGTAACACAAGCTCTGCTTAGCTTGGGACAAGATGGCGTTGTGTGAATAGTCGTGAAATATTATTATTAAGTATTATTAATATTATTTTTATTACCTAACTAGCTGCCCCGGCAAACTTCGTTGTGCCTTAGAGTCAATTTATTGCTCTTATCATTTTTTTTACAAGTCGTCTTATTATACGTAAAAATAAATCCAAACCAATAATAACTACTACTACTTTTTATGTAGCGAGTCTCTACTGTGATCTTATTTAAACATTTTGTGTTTGATAGAATTAAAATTACAACATGTATATGTATATAACCTAACCTAACTGACCATACCTATCCTATAGCTAACCTAACTACCTAACCTAACAACCTTACTAAAATGCATTGATATAAAAAATACTAAATTCATAACTTTAATCTGAACAAATAATTTTAAGCCTCTATGTTGCATACAATTTATACTTATAGTTTTCCCGGTCTACTTTAATTAAAGTCTTAACAGTAGAAAAGTTCTATTTGCAAAGAATTATTAAAGTTTGTCTCTTTCGTCATTGTTAATTACGTAAATTGATTTCTGAAATATAAGACTTTTTTATGCTACATAAAACCTCTAAGTTTAGTAACAAAATAAATTTCAGAACGTAGGTACGTATAAATTGACAACCTTACCTTCTTAGGTTTAGCTTAAGACTTGTCAATGTCAAATTGTCACCTGTTATTGAACTGGGAAGTTTGACTCCTGTCATGTCATCCAAGATGGCGCTGCGTTTGAAAAATGTTTGATACATCGAATATTCTTGATATTTATTTTTTCGAGGACTTTTCATGTTTTTTATTAATTATTATGCTATTCCGGACAAAGAGAAATCCAAAAAGACCAAAATCATTCAAATTGATCCAGCCGTTCTTATTTTTTTTTCAGTGTCCTCTACCCTTCAGATGGTTAGCAATAGAGTGCATGCAACACCACACGTTTACTACACAATCTGACGTGTGGGCATTTGGCATCGTGCTGTGGGAGCTTTTTTCTCTCGCCATGACACCGTACCCACACATTATCCCAAAATATATGTTAGAGTGGCTCAAAATGGGGTATGTAGAATATTGTATTATTATACAGGGTGTATGCAGACCGATTACATAGCCGATAACCACACATTCTGTACATAAATTATATGTACAGAATGTGTGGTTATATATTATAAGTAACTTTAACCAAAAAATAATGCTGGGAAAATACTTTTTTTTTTCATTTTTAAAAAAAGATGCTTTTCATTGCGCGCATTGCATAGCGCTACAACGCGACACAACTTTCGATCAGCTAAGCGTATGGCCACTCGTGCTTGGTCGTTGACCCGACCCGCCCGCTTGTTTAGTATCGATTGCATTTTTGTAACTTAAAATGCGAAATTTGTTTTGAAAAATCGATAATTTTGATAATGTTTGTTCGGAAGAAAGTTTACTAATGATACTTGGAATAATATTTTGAAAAAAACTAACGAAAAAAAAATATTGCACTTTGACCTTCAATATCTCCACAACCAGTGAATTCCCAGGTATGTTCTAGAAGAAAAAAACTATCCCAGTGATGGGTAGAATATGTAGTTTTCGGTTACGTTAAGGGTCTTTTTACACCCTGTATATTGCGTAAACAAGTTAAGGTATCCCAGCTGAAACTTTGTGGGTAAATAAATATACATAGTTATGCAATTGAATGCCACGTTGGTCTAGTGGTCGCAAGAGCAGTAGCTTAGCAGTAGCTAAGTATGAGGTCTCGGGCTTGATCCTTAGGTCGGGCAACAAATATACTCACTCAGTTTTATAAAATAGAAGTGAACACAACAAGTAAAAGTTGTTGTTACCTTTTTGTAACGTTTTTTTTTCAAAGTCAAAATCATATCAAAATCAAGTTTTTTATTCAAACTCGGCTGAGAATCCGCACTTTTTGAACGTCAAAAAAAAAAGATACATAAGACAGTCCCCGAAAATGGCCTACCCTTCACCACTTCTTAGTGTTTTTTCATCTAAATCCGGTCGGACGAGTAGGTACCTATCTAAAGCTTAAAAGTAGACAAAGTATAATACTCGCTTGAAATCATTGTTATTACACTCATGTGAACGTTGCAGAAACCGTCTAGAAAAACCGATGTACGCTAACGACCGGCTGTACGAAATTATGGTAAATTGTTGGCATCAAGATCCCTTGAGCAGGCCCACCTTCAGTCAGCTGCAGTCTCAACTCAGTGATTTCATAGAGGACAATTTGCGGGCTGTAAGTATTTTCATAGCATATAGTTTTCGAAAAATAGTGGAAAGAAATTTTATATCTGTACTAGCTGCCCCGGCAAACTCCGTTGTGCCTTAGAGTCAATTCATTGCTCTTATCATTTTTTTTATATTAGATATACCTACATACGTTTAATAAAGATAAAGATAAAGATAAAGATAAATTTATTGCATAACTGTGTACATTAAGTTCTTATTAGTAAATCATTACATTTTTGGTTTCAACAGTCTACCCGGATAGTCTAGTCGGACATGCAACAATAGTATTAGACAATTATAGGTTATAAGACATTAGATATTAGATACATTTTCAAATATTATTTTTTATCAAAAAATTCATTAAGATTATAAAATACATTTTCAATTAACATTTTTTTCAATTTATTTTTAAATACATAATCCATTTAACTGTTTAATAGCCGCTGGTAACTGATTATACACACGAATAGCAGTAACATAGGTACTTTTATAATACATCATATTGTTAATAACTGGTAAATGAATGTCATATTTATATTGTTTTCGAATGTTTTTTTTAGAATTTGATTTAAAATTGTAATATTGCATATTATTTTTAACAAATAAACTTAATTCGAGTATATAAATACCAGTTAGTGTCCGTATCAGGAGTCCTCCGTTCTGAAGACGTCTCTCAAAGATTCAGTACTGTACATGTTATATATTGTCTTAAGACATTTCTTTTGGAGAATGAATGTGGATTGCACGTTTGTAGAGTTCCCCCAATATATGATACCATATGTTAACAGTGGGTACACATTTCCAAAATAAGCATTTCTAGTAACACTCGGATTTGATAGTTTCTGCCAGAACTGACAATGCGTAGCAAGCGCTGGATATTTTTTTATTTATCTTTTCTATATGTGCCTTCCAATTTCCAAAAAGTTTGTGTCATTTACTTCTTCAATTGCTGTATCAGAGATGGTTACATTTAATTTGGTATACCTACTTTTATAATTTCTAAATGGAATCAATTTGGTTTTCGAGACATTGATCACATTGACTTTTAAATTTATTAATAAGACGACAACAAATAAATCCAAACCAATAATAACTACTACTATACTTTTTATGTAGCGAGTCTCTACTGTGATCTTATTTAAACATTTTGTGTTCGATGGAATTAAAATTACAACATGTATATTTAACCTAACCTAACTGACCATACCTATCCTAAGTATAGCTTTTTTTTTTTTGAGGGGTGGAAAATCCTCATGGATGTCCCCCGCCCGGGGAGGCGGAGGGGTCTGTCAGACTCTTACTGACTAAAAACCACCCCGTGTTCCTTCTCACACCTGCGCCGGGGGTCACGGGAACAGAAGATACTTCCGCGACCCCCGACTGGTGCCGGCCCCGCGGGCCTCGCCAAGTCAGCGAGGGGAGTGAGGTGTTAGACTCCCCTCGCGACGTCTAAGAGGGGCGCGCGTGAACACGACGCGCCGCCACCTCGGGTCCATGTACGTGGGGGCGGCGGACATCCCCGCGTCCGTCGCCCTGGACCCAACCTATCCTATAGCTAACCCAACTATCTAACCTAACTACCTTACTAAAATGCATTGATTTAAAAAATACTAAATTCATAATTTTAATCTGAACTATTGCCTCTACTTTAATTAAAGTCCCAACAGTAAAATAAGTTCTATTTGCAAAGAATTATTAAAGTTCGTCTCTGTCGTCATTGTTAATTACGTAAATTGATTTTTGAAATACTTATAAGACTTTTTTATGCTACATAAAACCTCTTAGTTTAGTAACAAAATAAATTTCAGAACGTAGGTGCGTATTATAAATTGACAACCTTACCTTCTTGGGTTTAGCTTAAGACTTGTCAATTTCAAATTGTCACCTGATAATGAACTGGGAAGTTTGACTCCTGTCATGTCATCCAAGATGGCGCTGCGTTTGAAAAATGTTTGCGACAACCGATATTCTTGATATTTATTTTTTCGAGGACTTTTCATGTTTTTTATTAATTATTATGCTATATGCTATTCCGGACAAAGACAAATCCAAAAAGACCAAAATCATTCACATTGATCCAGCTGTTCTTGAGTTATAAATGGTGTAACTAACACGACTTTCTTTTATATACATATATAGATTTTGGAATCGGTAATATTTTCTTACAAAACTTGTTGTAAGACAAATTAATTAGGGTTCAACATTTTGTAAAGTAGATAGTGTCCCCCTCTTCAGTTTCAATAGAGAGAGATGTGGTACGACGAAACAAAAGAACGGATGTTGGGTTGGCCTACTACTACGCCTGTTTGTAGTTCATGTCTCATATAACAGATGGCGCAGTCGGCTGTATTTTTACCAGAATAGCTTTTATATCATTTTATTTTATTTCTTTAGGAATACTTACAAGCAATTACGTAATCCTTAATACTGATACAGAATATTACATAAATACTTAGTTAATCACGCAAATAAGTAGTGATAAACATAAAATAATGTAGGGTTTTTATAGGAAATAGGTACAAGAAACTTTGTTTTAGAATATTGAACTAAACTAGCACAGACAAACATTTCAGTCCACAATACTAATAACTACTCTCATCCATAAGTGCTTTTCTCATATAACTGTGATTTAAAACAAAAACTAACTGTCACAATAAGATTTTCGGTGCCCTAAGTAAAATTACTTCAATAAGGCTTTATTTGCTCATACCAAAGAGATTTAAAATACTATAGAGCGGGCATGTCAAGGAAATGTCAAAGAAAAACTTTGATCCCATGTCTCAGTAACGCCATCTAGAACAATATATGGATATTGGAGCGGCAGCGAAGTGTACTACAAAAAACTCATAGACTTGTACCCAGCAGGACACACTTTTTCGGACGAAAATTTTGTTCGTGAGGTCCGGTCTATAGGTATTGAATGTCTTTGGCTCATACCAAACTCACGAGAGCTCTTTGATGAACTGAAACAAGTTCAAAACTTGACCGAATGCACTGAATCTAGGTATTAACTACCGAAATAAAAGGCGCTGGTTCTTGGTAGTGAAAACAAAAGTGTAGTATGTCAATCAGAAAGACATAAACAATAGGTATCAAAACATAGATAGAAGGTACAAAAAAGGCTTCAAAACATAAAGGCTAGTGCAGACTGGCACACTAGGTAATACAACCCTATCATTGTTTTCCAGCACGTCGTGAATCTAAACAAGGCGTATATGGACGCGAACGTGCAGTCTAATGGAGAGGACTACCTGGTTATGGCATGTGCACCTGACTACAAACACGTGATGACTACCAAGGGTCCCACTCCCCACTATGCCGAAATCATGAAGTTCCCCACCCACAGGCGAAAAGGTAGGTAAGCAATTTACATCACATTACATTACGAAGTACCTAATGTTTGTAACTTTGTTAATTGTTTCTTTAACAAACGGAAAGCCACATCATTTGTACGTGTCATATGGTATGTTTTATTTTTTAAACTAAGAGGGGATGTTAAACTACGGAACCCGTACTTACTTGACATCCCTCTAGTTTTTTTTTTTCAAGTAAAAAACTAAACTACTTAAGGGACAAATACAATTTAATTCCAAGGATTGATTAGACCGGAATATCAGCTATAATATCAGTTTCAGGAATATTTTATAAGCTGTCGATGTTCTTAAGAAAGGTAAACATTTAATCCGTCAAAGTTTCAAAACTTAAAGCCCTACATTTTCTAATGACATGTGTTATAAATCAACGAAATAAACCAGTACTTAATCAATATTAATAAATCTTATAATTTTAGCGATTTAATTTTTATTTCTTTTTAATACACAGAACGTAAGTACTTATAAAATAAACAAAAATAAACGTGGTTGTAACTTGCAATTTAATACTATAATGGCCAGCGATCGCTGCACTTGTATACATAAAACCAATATAATTTGTCTGGTTGATTTTTGGTCTTACTTGCAGTTACTATCTACTTATTGGTGTGGCTTGGTGTTCTACCTATGCCTTCTACAACGCTGTAGACACTAAGGTCAATTCAAAATTTCAGATGGTTTAGATGGTCAAGAAGGTCAAGGCTCCGCACAAATGAATCCAGAGTCTAAGCAGAACACAATCAGACCTCGAGCTCAGGGCACCCAGTTTGACTTCGACGCCAGCAAATTGAATACTGTATCTGAAGCAACCAGCTGTGGTTCAGAGTCAACGCCAATGCTTACTTGGAACAAGTTGACAGCTAGAAATGAGTCAGAATCTGGTCTAAAATACCTCCAGACACCTATATGCATGAGCCTCAATATAGAAGAAGAAACTGATTATGTAACAACAAATAAAAACAATGCTACGAACGGAATCAACATGGTAACTAACCCAACGTACATAGCGTTTGACAGTGCTGTTGAGATGCAGCCGAAAGATAAGAGCCGGTACACTAACGCACGCACGGGTCCGTTCGTTCCGTCCGTCACACTGAGGTGAAGTGTGGCTAGTTAGCTGCATTTTAACGTATCACTTGCTGAGCGCGTATAACCTATCTACACCTTTTTACTTATTTATAATATTGACTGTGGCATCGTAGCTCCCAAACGCGAGGGCCGTTTTTTGTTTGAAAGCTACAAAGACATTCAATACCTATAGACCGGACATCACGAACAAAATTTTCGTCCGAAAAAGTGTGTCCTGCTGGATTCAAGTCTATGAGTTTTTTGTAGTACGCTGCGCTGCCGCTCCAATATTCATATATTATTCTAGATGGCGTTACTGAGACACGGGATCAAAGTTTTTCTATGACATTTCCTTGAAATGCCCGCTCTATAGTATTTTAAATCTCTTTGGAAAGCTACGACGTTACGACAATTGCATTAGCATTATTCCAATTTATGTTATAGTTAAACAGTCTTACATATTACTCATTCCCGTTTTATGAGTCCCTTTTTGTGTATTTAATTTTGAGTAGCAGTATAAGCTAATTTTATTTACTAACTTAGTAATTAGTTCCCCATTTATAAAATTATGCCCATATAGTGTATGATTGTCTTATATTACTGTTAATTTTGATTTGCAACTTTTGATGAAATGCTATAATCGTTTCCAGAAAATGAAGAAGCCCAGGTGTTTCACAAAGAGTTGGTACAGACGCCAGCACATCAAACTATCCCAATGTGTCAAATTATTTCGATAATTTTTCAAATTAAATAAGGTTTAGGTATGTTCAACTGGGGTTTGACAGTTTACATTACGTAAATAGTTGCTTTGTCGTGTTTCTTTTAATAAGCTTTTTTTGATGTATTTTAAATAAGATTATTCAGTCAAGTTAGTTGTATATTTAGTTTTTGTATACGAACAAACGTGGAATGGTCACTATGTCGAATATCTTTGATATATTATGCTCTTTGTGATAGGTTGACAGGAGCGTACAAATATTGCAGTAGGTGCATGGTTCGTCGTTTTTATTTGTGCAAATATACAAATTGTACTTGCTACACCATATGCATACTATGTGGCGTTCGAAGGATCGTATGTATGACGGGTATTTTTTGTAGGATATTGTACTCGTAATTGAACTCAATAGAAATAATAATTGTAGACAGTATTACGAATGCCACAACATAGGTACTATTTTTTGTTAGTACACACCTTAAAAACTACAGCTTAAACGCTAGGGTTAGTAACAAAGGAGACAGTTTATTTTGTTTGGGGAATAGGCCCACCACAAAGTGTGGCGTTTAGCAATGACATGCACGTTACTTTATTCCTTATAGTCTCTAGATTACAGTGGTAATATTAGCAAAACTTTATGTAACCGGAATACTGTGAAATACGACAGTCAAAATATGACTGTCATAATAACCTAAAATCTCAGAAGAGCGATTGTTTAATGAGTGGATAGGTATCCTTGGTATTTTAAGTTCAAATAGTACACTGTTCAGTGTTCAATAATATAAAGTATAACACAAAGACACGTCTGTACTGATTTTGATGTGATTTACACGATTTGATAGACTTATTCACGAAAATAGATTAGATGTATTCATTTCGAAACACACTTTTTTCGGCCATAGACCGACTAAAGACATTTAATACCTAAAGTAGTATACCTTAGTAGTACCTTTAGTATTTTAAATCTCTTGGACTGGAGATCTAAAATAATAAGGTGATGTGTTATAAGCTGGTTGTGTCAGGAGATAAAAAAACACAAAAAAACACATTATAGTACGTCACAAGAAGTATTTATTACAGTTCGTCATAATTTTCAAAATCTTCTTTTAAAAGCAGTATTTTATCTAAAAAAGATGCAGGTGGCTCAACTTTACCTTGATGCCGCGCCTAAGATCAAAACCACACTATACACATCACATGTGCACAGCAGCCAACAGTGCCTTGGCCTCTGCCCACTAAACAATTACAACAGTATCCAGCAAGAGCAGCCCCAAATCTGTTGAAATGGTGCTGCACAATTGATGCAACGGCTTTGTAGATTATGCACTGTATCTACAGATGCCATTTTCATAAAATCTTTCGAATAAAAATACGAAAAGAACATAAGAAACATGCAATTATCTAGCAATAATCGGAAACAATAATAATATTGTTTGTCAGTGTCAAACTGATTGACATTGGACCACAGAGCATCTGCAACGAGCTATTAATTACGTTACGTTCCACTGTGATTTTTAAATTAGGTACGTTCTTGATATTTGTGTTAAGTGTTAGTAACAGAATTAAAAACACAGTACCAATTACTTATTATCTCTTTAAACGCATTTAAAGCCGATGCCATTACCGCTGCGCACCGTGGTAACATATTTGTTTTCACGTTAAAATAAACCTAAAACGCTCCTAAACAAGCATTTTGCCGTAACACTTTTTTACTATTATTTCATTATTCCGGTTACATTTCTATATAATTTTTGGTCTGTTAATAGTAATAAGATGTTCACTTTCTTCATGAGTAATATGATTAATAAACGTTACCGTTTAATAGTGGGCCCAAAATAAACTGTCTCCTTTAAGCATATTATATTAAAATTAATAAGTCATTTACCTACGAGTGACTTCATTATAATAACTATATAATTAATCTGAATATGATTTAATTTTTTTTGTGTTTATTTATAAACATTCTTACTGTATTTTAAGTTCTAACTTTCGAATATAAATAGTTTCTGGCTCAATTTGCATTAAACTTGTTACTTTTTTTGGTGGGTAGTACTCGCAACCGGCGTGTGTGTATGACAACATGTATGAATGTAAACGAAGCAAAAGAAGTATGTAAGAATCGTAGCATATGGCGCTCTTTACTTTCTGCATTTCGCATTGGAAAAAGGCATGAGTTTATGTATGTATGTACTCGTATGTTTTTTTTATAATTGTTTGTGAGTGTGATTAATGGATTATACCAACCATGTAATATAATACACGTCAACCAGTTTTAACTAAAAACGAGTTGTAATGGTATGAATGTGTGTTTAAATGTTAAACAAATTACTTATGGAATAAGTAGTAAAACTTACATTTTGATTAAATATTAACCTTTATTTTCGTACATAAAACTTAACATTAACTTTCTAACGTAAAAATACTAAAATAGAATGAGCAAAATAAGTAAGGAGGTTAATACTCGTAAATACATATTTTATTTATTTATTTATTTATTTTCTCACCACAATACATTATTTATCAGTACATTTTAATAACGGTTTAGACAATTAAAACAAAAATTAGTAATATTATATTGTGGGGAGACTGGTGCCTAAGCTAGACGGAAGGTCTGTGTTTCAGGACACCAGGACTCCGCCCCTTAGGTAATGGTTACATTCAAATAATTTTGTAAGTGCTCTAGAAAATTCGGAATTAAGGTAAGTTTAACATTAATGGTTTGTATTGTAAGTTATTATAATTTTCACATTAAGTATATTTTTATATTGTGTTACATATTTGGAGGATGAACTAGTACAATTTGTGTAGCTTGACTTCAGATTAAGATTAACACAGTTTATTGCTGTTTCCTTTTTAAAGTTTAGATTTAAAAGTAATAAAAAGTAGTTTTTTGTTCAATTTATTTTATTGTTTCTGGAAACCACTTTTGTAAAGGTCATCTTGTAAAGGTAGTGGGTGTTAATTTAAAAAACAAATATAAATAAGTTAACGTTCCGCTTTATGTGCGGCTATTTGTAGTTATCTCGTATAAAAAAATAATAAAAGTATTACTTACATAACTACTTAAAGTAGGAGGAACTTCGACGCACATCTTGACATTATGAGTTGTTGTTTTGTTTTTAATTGACGAAGTGATGAAAATACTCACAAAGGTTAGATAGGAGTGATATTTTTTCATAATGTCTCTTTACAGTAATAAGCAAACAATAACAGCACAATACAACTTGAAATTTAGGAAAAAAATGACCTTTATTAAGGAAAACTTTAGTTTCTTTTTTTCTAGAGCGGTACAAACATAAATTAATACTTGAAGCATTTAATTTTTTTATTCAGAGAGTTATGTACAAAACTCATGGTATCAGTATGTGCTATTTAAATATTTTTACAAAGTTTATATTGTTAATTATCTAGCAAAACTTATCATTATATAGTGTATAAATTGTGTTGATACTTATGATTTGAAAATACGATTGATTATCTTTTTTATTCTTTATAAAATACTTTTAAAGTTACCTTACCTTACCAAAGTATGTATAAGTAGAAACGTATTGTTTTGATTAAAATTATTTGAGTTGCACTAATTAATAATTAAGATATAATCAAATAAACAACTCAGTTAATAACAATAAAAATAAATAAGTAACTCTGAAATTTTATGTCCATTATTTCAATTTTCTCTCATTATATTTATTTTATCTCTCCCCATCTTTCATTTGTCCATGGTTATCTATCAATTGTTAATGTTTGGGTTTTATTATTGTTATTAGCAGCGATAAGTTTGCTCAGGCAATGCCTAATTAGGCTTACATGTTCCAAGCATATAGCGAGGTTTATAAAAGCAAAAGGATTATTGTACTTTACTTAATTTTTTATTCATTTTAGAAACGCGACTATAAGTTATTTTGAAATTAAGTAGGTATCCATTGATGTTATTAAGATTATTACACACAAGATTAGTAGTCGTGGTGATCTATTTGTCCAGTAGTAAAATATTTTCGACTGAAATGACGGTTTAGGTAGTCTGCTCATTACGGCAAGGCAAAGATGCATTTAATCCCTGCAAAAATACGATGCCTGAAAATATAACTTTAAAATATTATAGAGAGAGAAACTTGAATAATATTCACCTTAATTGTGAACACACAATGCTACGTGCCATATTGTACGGACGCAGTGTGCAATATGAGGACGTTCGAGGCAGGTTTTGCGATGCAGGTGTGTATAAATTGTATACATTTTATCTCAACGAAAACATAAATTATTGGTAAGTAGTTATATCTACTGCAGACACTTTTTAGTCTGTAGCTTAGCAAGACGTTTAACATCATGGATTCTATATGTGCTTGCACTTTATAAAACAGATTCTGCTTTTATAACAATTTGTTTGAAGGTTTTAGAATGAAAATGAAGATCGTAACTGATCAGTCTCGTTTGGTTACAAAAAGAGAAAAAATATTACGACAACGTATTAAACCACTTTCTAGAAATTTGGCTTATTGAAAAGTCCTGCTGCTTTCTGTTGTATCTTACTTCTTTTTTGATATACGCCTATCTCCTTCGTGCACCCTGTCCCTAACCTATTTACCTGGTAGGGAGCACTGACGAGCGAATGGAGACCACTTTCTAGAAATTTGGCTTATTGAAAAGTCCTGCCGTTTTCTGTTGTATCTTACCTCTTTTTTGATATAAGCCTATCTCCTTCGCACACCCTAACCTATTTACCTGGTAGGGAGCACTGACGAGCTAATGGCGATGTGGCTTACCCATTGCGAGGCTCCGGGCGGCAGGTCTTTGCGAAGCCCTTCGTCCTACGGAAAAGTACCTATGTGATGCGTCAAAAACTCCTTTCAGCAGACGCAACCGTAACAGGTGTGGTGGCAATGATTCCCAGAACTATTACGATAGTGGGGTAAAGTTCAGTTAATTTAATTGAATGAATGAATTAGTGAAATGAATTAATGAAACACTTTATTTTAAATGGTCATTATGTTATAATCTTAATAAATAATTACTTAAGTATCAAAATTAAAAGTTATAATTAAAAAAAATATACTTAACTAAAAATCTGTACTTATTTTTTTTTAATTGTTTGACGCGAGGCCCCTGCAAGAGCGAGGCCTCGGGCGATGGCCCTGTTCGCCACCCCCTAAGGCCACCACTGCATCCAGCATTTGTCTGAAAGCTTCCAATATGAGAAAACTCAATCATGTAAACTACTGCAATCAAAAGTGCTAACACCGCACAGAATTCAGTTGTACATACCCTACGAGTATTCGAATATTCTTAGACTTAGCAATTTTGCGAAAATCGTTGCAAAAAAATCAACACAAAAATACTCTTCTCGCACATAAATTTTTGGATCTGAGCGATTGGCTGCTGCGCTGCGTATCTTGGGTTCATAAATATTTTTATGACAGTTACAGGTAGTTGTTCCGGTTCTGGCTGTTTGTGATGTAAGTAAAAATATTTGTAAAACTCATTCACTTTACAGGTGAAATGCCTAGTGTGGGGCCACGTTTGTGTCTCGATTTTTGTACTGTAAGTACCTATACCGGAAATTAAGCAAAAACGTGTGTGTTTAATGTATCGGCTGTTTTTCCCGCTTTCAGGAATCAATACAGGAAAAAAAAATCAGTTATACCTACCTATTCGGTGCTTAATTGTGGCGCGTAGCTATATACCTACATTCGGAATTATTAAGAAAAATAAATGCAAATATCTACACCTCTTCAAATGGTAGATTGAAAAATAAATGAAGTCCAACAGTAAGACCTAGAAAGCCTAGTCTTAACTGTTTAACTTCAAAGTTAAAGTAAGTCTATTTGGTAAAGAGACATACAACATAAACCCTTTCCATTATTAACCCTAGAACACTACTAGGGGTGCTGGAGCACCCCAGCAGTGTTTGTTTTCTAAATAATTTTATTTATTTCGTATTGGCAGATTTAAGCTTCCGTGTATTTTACTTTAGAGTCACTTGCTCCTAAATGGTAATTAACACGACAATGGCCGTACAGTGTGGACATGTGCATTCGTGTCGTGGGGTGCCCCATCACCCCAGTGTAGGAAAATCGTAAGTATTTTTAATTGTTTTACACTTGTTTTTTTTAGATATTTAGGCATTGTTTTGTTTTTTATTTGATGTTAAATCATGAAACACCGACAGTCTTCCACAATTCAATATAAAATGCAACTAACACAATGTCGAGGGCGAAATCGTTTGTAGTTTTTCTAATATTTTGATTTATTAATTCGTTTGTAGATGGCTGCTGGCAGAGCATTAGGAGATGAGGAGATCAACAACATATTGGATCGGGAATCTAAGAATGAAGAGGAGGGATTCTCCGGACAAAAATAACGAAGTCGAGCTGCCTGAAATAACACATATAAGTAACTATAATAAAACAAAAGGAGGTGTCGATGTTTTTGATGAATGTCAAAAAAATACTCTGTCCAAAGAAAAACCAGACGTTGGCCTATGAGCATATTTTATGGGCTTTTGAATAGTGTGGGCATAAACTCCTAGGTCCTTTTCAAATGTACATACGCCATAACATCAAGTTACCCCAATGTGTCAAGTTTCTTTGACCGTTTTTCAACTTTATGTCAAACAAGATAAGGTTCACATTCAATTGGGAAAATTTGACACATTGGGGTAACTTGATGTGCTGGCGTCTGTACAAAGGCAAATAATAAGCCGGAAATAAAATTTCGCCGCACTTATATAAAAAAATTGGGATATGAGCTTATCAACGAACATTTGGAAGAACGCCTACAAACGCCATGTTTGAGGAGGGATATCAGAGAACTGATTTCCGGAATCCTAAAAAAACCTATGCAGGATCAAATAAACACTATAGGACACCACGCCCAGGGACGTTGTGATTTCTGTCCCAGAAATCAGGACCGCAAGTCCAAGACCAAGTGCAACAAGTGAAAAATTCCAATTTGCATGGAACTCCAAGTCAAGGTTTGCCAAAAGTGTTTAAATTAATTAGAGTACCTAGATTTTTTAGTTGATTTGTGATCTCAGTTCCTAATAAGCATAATACAAGAATATTTTTAAAATCTGGTTTTATTACAAAAAAATATACAACATTTAACTTTGGGGTTCTCCAACACCCCATGTAGCGAAATCTGGTTGGTCCAATAGGTGTAGGGCTCCAGGGTTAATAACATAAGATCTGAAAATGTATAAAACACATTTAAATTAAAGAGACTACTTCCAGGAAAAAAAATGTTTTCTTCTTAAGAATCACTAAAAGTAAAAACATTAGGCCTAAAAAATCGAAAGATATAGTCTTTCAACTTACTTTACCTTTTCCTTTAAAAATACAGATGGATTTTGGGTACGGGTGGCAGCAGTTCGACACTTACTGCCAATTCATCGCATCGCATACATTTCACAAATTACTTACACAGGTGGCTTCATCCTGCATATGGAAGTTATTGGCATTTCTGTTGAAGGTTGATGTACCGCCAGTCTTCCCGTATTCAGATATTATAAATAACATTATTAGGAGCTTTACCCACCAACTACAATGCGGCAGAATGACTAAGAGTCTCAAATTTTGGCTGCATTGATCACGGTCATACTATAGATACATATAGGGTGGCTGGTAATTAGTGACCGATAATTAAACACGTGATTGTACTCATGGATAGGAATACACTTTCCCAAAGAAACTTTTTATTATACTCATTAGCTTTCAATTAATTTAATTACGTCAGTACTGCACAACGGGAGCGGTAAGGGTGGTGGAGGAGCGTGTGACTCTAATATTACTAGTAGATTTTGAACTTCCCGAGGTCAGACCGAGCCGATTCGTGCCTACTGTGATCGATCACAAAAGCACGCGCGAGATTTATTGTGTTACAAGTTTTTGTGTATAAAAAAAAAATTCTTTGGGAACGTTGATTGAAATCATGAATAAAATAACGTGTTTAAGTATCGGTCACTAATTACCAGTCACCCTATATAAGCATATTTAAGACCGCTGAAGTCACGCCGCATAATTTCGGCTGGTGTATCGCTTTAATCAACAAAAACTGATGGACAGCAACTAAAGTGATCGTAAAAGCTATGCTATTTCTTACCAATTCACGGCTGTCACGCCTATTTTCACTACACTATATTATGTTTTTATCTTACTTAGGTATTATTTTTTACGGTAATAAACAGAATTGACAAACGTAATATCCAAAGTAAGAAACGAGATGTTAAAATGAGCTACGCATTACAGCCCAAGTATTGTTTATGTTTAAGCAAGAACTAAGTAAAATCTTATTAGCACAGGAGCCAAGCAATTGTACACAGACACATGACAAAAGCATTTCGAAACGTCTCCTGTGTCTAAACATTTCGCATCTATATTCAAGTTTCAAGAAACTTCCGAATACTGAACGGAGAACCGTGTCACGCTCGAGACGCGAACTAAGTGGTCTTGATTATGTTCACCTATTCAGATTTTAGACAATAACTTTGGACCGCTACTTGTAGAGAGACAAGCATATGAACTTGATACACCAAGCTTAACGTAGAGGTTATCAGAAGTACTACGTCATAAAATGATGACGATCATCGGCAGACATTACATCAAACAGAGTGATGTTCGTGTGCTGACGGCTCACAGAGCGTAACGAACGCTGTTAGAAGTGGCATTGAAAACACGTCCCATACAAATTAGCGTGTCACAGCTAACTCGCAATAGGATACAAATGATGCGTAGAAACTTTGAATGGTGGTCCATGATAGACATAAGCGCTTGACGCAGTTTTGGCGCGTAACCATCGCGGTGTCACTGACTCTGGCAGAGCCACCATCAGGGATTTTCATTTTGAAAACACAAAAAAATTGTCGCTAATTAGTCGAAATTTGGCGTCGTCTGCCGTATAATCACAAATGGCTTATGTCCCTGTGTGTATGAGTGATGAATATAAATAATAATATTGTACACCGAGATACAAGTGAAGTGAGAGAGAGTTCCAATAATTAAATCTATACTAATATTTTATAGAAGAAAAAATAGAGTGAGTGTATGTTTGTAATAAATAAACTCAAAAATACTTCGCTGACTTCAAAAATTCTTTCACCGTTGGAAAGCTTCATTCAACCTGAGTAAAATAGGCTACTTTTAATTCCCGTATTCCTACGGGAACGGTTACTACGTGACCTCTGCTAGTGGTTGTGAGGTGTTTTAATTATAAATCTTGACTAGAAATATAGAAAATAAGTTTTTTTACACTAGAAACTGTGTTACGAAATTTTCAGAAAGTAAATCTAGTTTCAGGTGTGTTGATATGAGGGACTGTTGTCACCTACCCAACATTCTTTTTTTAATTTTACTAAAAAAAAATAACTTCGTATTGGATAAACAAACACCACTGACCCGTCTCGATGTACTAACACACAGCAAAGTGCTCTAAGCTTAAAATCGATGCAATTTCAATCTGAACATTCTATTTAAAGTTAGTAGGTACTCCACATCCGATGTTCTAGTTAAACTAAAAGTTAACCACGTTAACAAAAGCAACTTGTACAATCGTAGGACTACTTTTGGTCGTTTATGCGATGAATATATTTCAGCAGGATCGGCATACTAATGGAGGCAAGTTACTGTTCCTTGTAACATTCCACTGCTGGGATTCGATTTAGGGTTAAAGTGGACTACTGATTGATTATTTTGTCCAGCTCGTCCCGCCATCGTCTACGTGGTCTGTCACCATGCTTTCAAGCTGTGTCAGGAATCCCCGTGGTGGTTGTGGAAGTATCTTCTGTTCCCGTGACCCCGCACGTGTGAGCCGGAACACTGGGGTGATTTTTAGTCAGTAAGATTCTGACAGACCCCTCCCTGGGGCGGAGTACATCCAAAAGGATTTTACACCCCGCACCAAAAAAAAAGGTGGTGTTTATATTGGCCCACAGCTCATTGGACTTACACCAGACGTGACTAGCCCAGTCCCATTTAGCTTAGCTTATTTTTGAACACCGTCAATGATTTGTGGCAAGTACCTACTATTCTGTGGATATTAAAAATAGGGATTGCACTGTAATTTTCAAATAATGCGATTTATAGATAATGTTACAATAGGTAAGATTTCCGTAATAGTTCTCATAGGTCACAAGTAACATCATTGTCCCCGCGACAAAGGGTTTATACACCAATCACTTCGCCTGTCAAGCGACAGATCGTTTGGCTGTAGCGTATGTCATATTAAAGAGTTCTGTGACTGAGTGGATGGCGAACAACATATAGTCTAAACTACTGAATTATGACCAAATTTAACCATGGTTAAGAGGTAAATTATTTTTTAGTGGATGACATTTTCCACCTAAAAACTTAAGCTTATAACTATTGATCAGATCTGTGTGTATTTGATCTCGGTGCCTAGCAGGAATGCTTGACAAAAACGTAACTATCATAATTTGAAAATAAAACCACCGTTCAGCATAAAATTGCACAAAAACCAGCCTAGTTTAATTTGTGATTAGCGATTGCTAAGTCACAGGTTTCGAGTTCAAACTCAAGGCACACACATCTGACTTTTGGGATTCATGTGCGTATTGTATAATTATAATCAGTTGTTTCAAAAATAGTGGAGGAAAATATGGAGCGGAAATCGGCGGTGTAAGAGATTCTCGAAGGTATGTGATGCAAAGGCAGAGCCCTAACAATCACCGTCACTACCCACACGATAAGAAGGAGCATAAACATTTAAAGAGTCTCGAAACTTTGTAATATTTTCACGGATCCTTGTTTCTGACACTTAACATAAAACTGACGATGGGGCAGATATATGGTCAAGCACAATTAAAATCACCCATACATTTTATAAAGTCTTGAAACTAACTTATTCGAAACGATTATTTCCCATTTTGGAATCGCCTTTCCAAAACCCAGGAATGATCCAAACAACTAGTTGATCATAATTACAATGGATATTGTGTGAGGCCAGAACAATGTAATGCCCAAGTCCACCATTTTCAATTTTGTATATTTTTCATCTGATAATTGGCACACTACGGGCAGGCATAACGCAACACACTAGTGGATCACACGTCAGGAGTTCGGCAGTTACTGATATGCGACCCACCACAACCAACACAGGCGGGCTGCATCTTAATGCGGCCCGCCTGTGTTGGTTGGTATTCGTATGAAAACTAAAGAAAGAAGTCTGTATAGACTCTGCCATTATTCTGTAAGTAGGTACCTATCTGCTGCAGTAAAATTGGCCAAGCACTCCACGCATACGTACTGTGCGATAGCAGAAAAAAACCACGCACACGAAATTACTTGACTCACCGAGCACAAATATAGCTAAGAAACACTGATAGTAAGAACAGGAAGATGTAATGGGAACGAACTTACTTAATACCAACCAGTTCTTTTATTTATTATTACAATGCATCGTGGTTCCCTAAACTATATCGAATATTATGTATCAAGTAGTCTCTGCGTCAAGTATTGCGTTGCGGCGCAGCCCAACAACACTCCAAGAAGTATTCCATGTGCTTAAGCGCTATTTTGCAATGCGGCTCGTTGTGCGGTCCGACGTGGCTGAAATATTTGTTAAGCTTTATTATATACCTAGTATTTCGAATACTTTTAACTATAGGCCACTCTGTTAGACACTCCATTTTCCTGACTGGTCTTAAGTAGACTTACTCCTATTGCTCATGTGGAAAAACTTGAGAACGCTACCTTCTACTGTCGTAAATTCAGCGTCCACGTTCATGAGCCGAGACATACACGACGCCGGTTGCGAGTATCATGCATCTGACTTAATTTCCTAACAGTGTCTTTTAGCGCCATTTCCAGTGATCTGCTCAGTTAATAAATACAATTTCTTAGTCGCCTTTAATTTATCCTATAAAACTTTTTACAGAAAAAACAACCGACTTCGTAAAAAAACACTAACAGGTGAAAAATAACTCCAGTTTTAGAAATATGTGGCTTTGGAGGTTTTGCTTCGTTCATTATTGGCTACCGACTTCTTCGAAACTGGAGTTATTTTTCACCAGTTAGTGTTTTTTTAAGGAGTCGGTTGTTTTTTTTGTTAAAATCATTTATTGAACATTTTTATTAAAAAAACCGGTCAAGTGCAAGTCAGATTCCGAGGGTTCCGTACAAAGCAGGTCTGTAAATTATATTTCTTTTTTTTTAATGCACAATTCTGTTTTAGCTTGTGCTAATGAAGCCCTTACATATGATACCCCAGATAACAAGATAGTTTCACTTCAAAATTTGGACACCCGATTACAATCAAAGATGTTAAAAAAAATACAGTTATTAGATTTTACCTTTTACCTGTATAAATCTTACAAGTTGTGTAAGATTCATAATACTTTATAGTTCTAGTTCGACGGAAAGTGCCGAAATATAAGTTTTTTACGGCATAAATCTATATACATATAATAAATCTGTAGAAGTAAAATTTCTGTACATTGAAAATATCAAAAAAATAAATAGCAGCGGGTGTTACTAGACCGACACCGAACCCAAAAATATGAATAAAAAATTTTTTGTCTGTCTGTCTGTCTGTCTGTCTGTCTGTCTGTCTGTCTGTATGTTCAGGTATCACGCAAAAACTACCGGTTCGATTACGATGAAACTTGGTGTACATATTTTTTAATATCCTGGGCACAACACTGGGTACTTTTTATCTCGGAAAAGTATACTGAATAAAAAACAAACTAAATTTTGCGGTTCGATCCCTAGACCTGACTACTGTACCAACCGCAAATTATAAGTTTGTCGTAGGCTACGTCACCCGCAGTGGAGTTCACCAAGGGGCGCTGCACACGGCTAAGATAGTATAATATTTTATCTTAAGATACAATATAGTTCGCCATAAATTCAATGGACTATCACACACTACTAAGATAATAAATAATATATTCAAAATTAATATTGGAGGATTATTGGTGATCGATACTGATGCCAAAAATGCAATCAGTAAATGTTTTGTCTGTCTGTCTGTCTGTATGGTACACACATAGTTCAAAAACCATTATAGGGATTTTGCCCAAACTTGGTACGGTTGTAATTAATACGCCTGGACAGGTTGATATTAGTCTCAGTTGTTTTACACATGGTCGGTTGTACGTCGCTCTTTCCCGGGTCAGTAGTTCCAGAAATCTTTAAGCATACATACCGGAAGGATCAACTTTGAAAGTAGTCTATCCGGAAGTATTCTGCTAAAATGATTACGTTTATATGTATATCAACGCACAACCCAAACCTCTGGTATTAGAGACATGAAACTTGAAGGGGTCTTCTTAGTGAAAAGTATCCAGTAAAAAACGACTTTTGGAAATTCAACCCTTAAAGGGGACGGAAGTTCGACATCCACGCGGGCGAAGCCGCGGGCAAAAGCTAGTACTTAATAATGTCCTTATTTCACGTTAACTTATAAGTTAACTTGAAAACACACACAGCTTCAAGCGACTGTCGACTTAAGTACATGTTTTTTTTTCAAATCGATACCTCAACTTGACGGACGGACCACAAATGATACTTTAAGGATTCCGTATTCTTCTTTTGAGGTGCGGAGCCTAAAAAAATACTATTTCTTTTCCTTTCATTTTCCTAATCGTCTGATGATCTGGCCGATCCATCTAAAATACTGGTATTCAGCTATCTAGAAGCCGACCCCAGCATATTATTTAGGATCGCCAGATAATTTCTATTCACGAAGAATTCACAAACTATTCAGAAGCACTTATGGGAGTGCTTCTCACAAGTTAATTTGTTACAGTAGATTAGAACTCTAGCCACGCTACGTTGTACGCCACATAACTTGTTTTTTTCCACAGAAATTTACATACTTTTTAATTGCAGTTACGTCCTCTTTAATTTAGGTGTAAATGTGTGTCGTTTCAGAAAAATGTGATGTAGAATTAAAGGAAAACGCCCAAAAAATGCCTGAAATAGACAGACACTACTAATAGTCCTTAATTCTATCAAGAATAAAATATATATAACGAAATGTATCTCAAGTTTGTTTACCTTGGGTGAAAATATAACGATAATTAAAATATTTATTTTGATATCCGTTATAGTCATTCTTAATTTATAATGGCGGTCAGTGTTTATTTGACATGAGTAATCGACATTCAGCCAAACAGAAATCGTCAAATAATCCATAAAGAACTATTTTATGGAATTATTGCATAGTTATCATTCATTTAATATTATTCGACCTATTAATACCGTAAATATTATTAAAATAGTATAAGCGTATGAATATTTATCAAAATAAAAAAAACTCGAATTATAAATCGTATCGTAGGCTGTATGCATTACATGTCCTTTGCCTTATTGACAATTTGACATAATTGCATTTTCATTTTTTCGATTCATTCATGGTTTTGCGGATTTTTGCCTTTGCGGCTCGAGTAAATGCAGGATATTATATTATAACGACGACTGTGGCTATTTTTTAAGGATTTAGATTTTACTTCTGCACACGTAACCCATTTTTGAACACGACTTAGATTAGACCCGCCTAAACGTCAACTCGGCTTTTTGACGACGGATACGACTCTGCTGTTGTTTTGGACTTGTGCACCGTGTACATTTAAGAATGGATAGAAACGTACACTGTATTCATTGCTATCTCGATATTGCAACGATGAGATGTAATCTCATATCAGTGCAAAATGATAAAGTACGTAGTATCCTTAACCTTGACTTAACCTATATTTTAGAAAAAAATGTTTGGAACTGGCTTCTACCAAGTTTTTTGATAATTATTGAAATTGTCATGGGTTCCCTACGATTTATAGTGCAATTTGGCGTATATTTCATTGTTGTTCATTTCAGGCATTTTTTTGTGTGGCCGATGGGCATTCCCCTTTTGCCAAGTAAATTTCTGACAAGTTAGAAATAACGAGAGCAGTTATTTTCATTGCTGTTGTGAATTAAATAAAAGTTTTAGCTTTACTGCCAAAAATAGAGGTAAACAGGTTTTATTCAACATCTCATTTCTGTTGAGTTCTTACCAGAAAACATTTATTTTCAAGATTTTATTCTTATCAACAGTAGGTACTATTTCTGGCCTTTCTTAGTTATTTTTTGGAACACCTCCTAAACCTCACAATAGCCGATCTCGTTTGAATAAGAATTGCGTCAAGTTAAAATTGTTTTACAGAATCGACTAAGTAAATAAGGGTCAGTACGGGGTAAGATTTCTAGGATGAAAACGAATGATGAAATGGAAACGGATTCCTTTTGTAGCTACATTCGTGATTCTTCATCACCGTCATCTGCGTACCCTTTTCTCAACTATGTTGCGGTCGGCTTCCAGCTTAAACGGCTTAACGTGTTTTCCAACACAGAGAGGGGTCTTCATATGTGAACACCCATCCAAGGCAAGCATAGCTTAACCTTTGTTAGCCTATTGCGGCTGTAATGATTAAGTCACAACCCGTTTTATGTATTTTTATTTAAATATAAAACCACTAGAACTAGCAGTTCGCCATTAAGCTAAAAATGCATTTTTAAATTTTCTCAAACTAAAACTAAGCTTTTCTGTTTCTTAAAGTTGTTGTGATTAGTGGCCCTGACTGCTATGCCGCATTTCGTGGGTTCGATTCCCACACATGACAAATATTTGTATGATGAGCACGAACATTTTGTTCTGTGTATGGGTGTAATTTATCTATAATATATGTATGTATTTAGAAATATATAAGTATGTTTTTCAGTTGAACTGCCTCGTTGGTCTAGTGGTCGCAAGCGCTACTGCTGAGCATGAGGTTCCGGGTTCGATCCCCGGGTCGAACAAGTGTTATTGAGTTTTTCCATCTAGAATTTCTCAGTAGCTGCAGCCTGAATTTGTGCCCGATCGATGGCAATAGGCTCGCCCCCTATCACATAGGAGTTAAACTTAACTGGCGAAATGTTGGGTGGTACACCTCTGTTTAACCCTTCGGGGATTACAGGCGCGATGTTATGTTATGCTATGTTTATTAGTTATCTAGTACTCCTAGCACAAGCTCTGCTTAGTAAATGAATGGAAGGCATTGTGTAAAAGTTGTGGAATATTTATTATTATAACTTTTTCTGATTTTCAAACAGTATTAAATCTCATCTTCTACAATTAATAATTTATAAAAAGGATTCGAATATGAGGGTTTCCATTACATAGGGGGTGACCTTTTCAAAAAAATAAAATAAAATGGTATTGTAACAATTTCTCATGTTTATTAAATTCTCTTATGATTTGCTAATTGCCGAACGATACCGCTAACTGTCTCCAGACCCTGTAAAAATAAAATATACAATATAATATATGAATGCTGAAGATACAAATGATTGACGACATTTTGCACTGAAGAAATGAGAAAGAAAAAAAAATTGTTTACTTAGGCCACGCAAAGGAATTTAACAGTTTAAAACTAAAACTAAATTTGACATTTTAAATAAATAGCAAAAAGACATGTGCGAGGCCAAAAATCCTCCGATCTCAGCACGATGACACGTTATAAATCAGAATAACTATTTGTATGAAGAAATAGTCTGACTTGATGATCTAGTGCAAGTTGGACAAATATGGACTTGGTTTGGCCTTTGGCTTAGTCGGCCAACTTGTAACCTGATGATTTTGTACAAACGGCAGCACATCAAGCTAGGTACCCCAAACTCTAAAAAACATCCCCATTGAATATGAACCTTATTCTAATTGTAATAAAGTGTAAAAAAATATCAAAGTATGTTGACACATTGGAATAGCTTGATGTGCTGGCCACTGTACAAAAATATATACATAATGTAAACTTAGCATTGAGGAACAGAATAGAATAGAATATAATATAATCTTTATTACACAAGAAATTGGTTACAAGATTGTGCCAAGTCAGAGGCCTTGGAGGCATTAAAACTCTAACACCAGGTTAGTTATTAACCTCACGATAAGAAGAAGTCTTTTTTTTTTATTCTCTGCCTTTTTGGGACCATGCGAGGATAACAGCAAGTTTAATTTACCTATTACGACTTTATTGCACACAGAAGAACAGTTTCGGGTAGCTTGATGTGCTGGCGTACAATCCCTTGCATATTATTTAGCTAGTCCCGAAATTTGACCAGAAAATAAATTTTATAATTTGGACAATACGATACTTACAAATTGCCAGAATCTTAGTAATCCCACAGGAATAGCTGTTGCCAAGTTGTATGCCTGAAACAAAATGCTGAAGTATAAACCAATTTATTGATCTTCTGATAAAAATACACTTTCTGTAAAACTATTTTTTTTTAATTCATCCATGCAAGTTTAGCGTGAAAGATATTAAAATGAAGTTAGCAAAAATATTTAGGTACTCTGTGAGTATATCGGAACAAATTCTGGCCTTTTAACATATTTGAAATATTATTATTTCTACATATTGAAACACTTGTCTTATATAGTTTTGGCACAATATAAAAAGTTTTGAAACCTTGTGGATGATGATGCATTTTGGCACCACTAAGTTTAATAGACGGCAAAAATAAATCGTTTGATAACTTTGTTTTGAAATTTCTGTAGAAAATATCACTTTTCCTACAAATATTATAAGCACCGCAGCATGTGTTGTAATAAATGGTTAAATTATCCTCATTGTGAACCTAAATGCAATAAGAGCCACTTTTATAGGAAGTGCGTTATAAAAGACTTAGTCCAAAATCGAACGGTTTTTTAATTAAACTGTTCGTCAACTTTAATCAAAACTTTAATTAGCTCCAAATGTAAATAACACAAAAAACGTGACGCCTGTAAGTGACTAATTTACACTAACTAATTTCTTTGTTTCCAGAAAAATAAATCAAGAGGTCAGTTTGTGACTTACAGAATTAGATAGTGTTGGTCTAGTAGTGATAGTTGTCGCGGAGGCAGATGCTGTCGCTGCCACAGTAGGGGTTGCTGCTGCCACAGTGGGGGCAGCTGCCGCTACAGTGGTGCTGGCATTATTCTGACAGAATCCCACCCCCACCAAGAACACCAACACTACGAACAACTTAATGTGCATTGGAGACATAATTGCTTACAACTGTACTCTAAAATCACACCACTTAAGCTTATATACATTTCGTTGACAACCGAAACCCATTATACTCAAATGTAGATAATATCTAAGTTACATCATGTTACATTTTTCATGGCATGGCTTTGCACAGAGGCCACATTGAATTTTATTCTTATGAATATTCAGTATGTTCTTAGTAGTTAGAAGTAAATCTAGGGCATCGCCGCCGCCGTGTGTTTATTTGTTTACCTACAAGTTGAACTTGTTGATGGTTAAGATCAATATTTTATTTATCTCTATTAAGTACATCAACATCTTGTCCATAGTTTAAATATATATTTTTAAATACTTATATAGCAATTGTAACATGTGTGTATGTAATAACGTTATTATTTTGAAAATTTTCAACTCTATTCTAATATTACTGATTTACCTAGCGAGACCTTATTTCCTAGTGACCTACCTGGTGGAAGGCATGATTTTGGACCCTCCAGCAAGCAATTAATTTTTTTCACGATGAACTATGAATTGTAATTAAATAATCCTGCAATCACCCAACGAGATTTTTTGTGAATAAGTATACCTACCATTCTATTTTTAACCCATGACTCAATAACGATGGGGTGTTATATTATATATAAATTTGACGTGTCTGTGTGAGTGTGTGTGTCTATGGCATCGTAGGTCGCGGATGAATCTACCGATTTTGTTTTTGTTTTACTCTAACACTATCTCCTAGTCGTAAATTTATTCTGTTTTGTTATATTTGTATTAACTTTAAGGTCAAAATCAAATTAAAATTTGTTTTTTTTTTTAATGTTTATGGCCTATTATAATAGTTGTACTATGAGTAAATTCAATAAATATATAATGAAAGGCTGTGTTCCTTAACTATATTTTTTTATCTATGCGCGCACTGTGCTTGCAAACGAATGAAAAACGTGTCAAATCCAAGATGACAGCAATTGCGGTTGCCTAAGTGCTCGCTCCCGGTTTAAATCCTTGGATGAGGGTTAATTGTCGCTAAACGCTTCTATCTGGACTAATCGTGATTGTGAGACTTGGTGCACCAATTTGTGAGTGTACAATCGAACCGGCTGGTCCTGGGCCAACGCCAGCCACGTGCCACATCAGGACAAGATTCCTTAGAAGAGCCACAAGAGGCTAGCAGGTAAGTGACGCACTTTATGCTTGGAAGGTCTAACCGTCTGCCCGCGAGTAAGCACAGTTAGTCATTTATTATTCAACTAAAATACGTATCGAAAACTGCGCTTACCCTCCAATGTACCAACAACGGCTTGGTACAGGCTGATTAATTATTATTATTCTACCTACTGTCTGTACAATGAGTGTATGAATTAATGCTCACATGAGTATTGATTCCTCGATTTATGCGTCTGGCAGAGGGCGAGTAGTCTAAGATTGTCTCATTAACACTAGTTATAAGTCTTTATTTATTACTACTTACAAAAAATAGGAAGTTATTTATCTGAACTAAATGTTTATTATTTGAAACATTAAAAACACTGTGGAAAGCTATCATATATTTCAGTTCACTTAGCTTAATATTACAATGATAGGAGTAAGATGTTTTCTTTTTATACCTAAACAGTTGTATTTAATTGTTGTTTCCCGCCTCGTTGCTGTGTCAATTACAGCAAACATACCGCTGAGATTATATTTATATCCTCCATGGTAAGGACTTCAATACACCAAAAAATATTTACGAACTGACAGTAAACACAACGACAATTAAAAACACAACAGCGCCTCCGTGCAATATTATACAAATGAAATGGCAGATGCAAGCATATAAAATGCAGGTAGCGTCAACACAAAAGAACACTGTGCGTTTCACCTCGTCGTTACGTGGATGCTGTCTGTACCTACAAGTAAAAACTACACAAGCTACCTTTTCCCTGCAGGCTAGATACATGATTCAAAACGTTTACCTCACGTTCGCTAACATTTTAAAGAAAATGGAGACACAGGAGTACAATGCTTCATGATGGCAAATTGTGATTGACATACTAAATGAGGAAACAGCGGAATTGTACTTCAAGTGGATTTTAGTCATGCAACAACTGTTTTACTTATTCTTGGAAAATAAAGCGACAAATTATTAGCAAACGTATTGACCACCTTCCCTGTATGAGAAGAGGCCTTGCACTGGTATAGTACAAAGTTGGTATTGTTGCAGACTGGAGGAGAATAGGTGTAATACTAGAACACCTCTGCTCCTTTCGGAAATAACAGGCGTAATGTTATATTATGTTATTAGTATAGCCTTAACAGTTATTTTTTAACCCATATCGGTGAAACAAAAAGAAGGGTCATGGTTTTTTCCAGAGTCTATATTTGTGAGTCTGTATGTTTGTGTGTACGGCACTACCCTAAACTACTCGTCATAATTTGATAAATGAGGTACCCATAGGGCAAAGTAGCATATGACTACTGCTATCATCTCAACATCACTGTGAATATGTATTGAATATATTAGAATACTTGTAGCTTGATTATTTTAGACGCAACGAATAATATTGAAGAGTTTGTACAGACGCCAGCACATCAACCTACCCCAATGTGTCAAATTTATTTGATAGGTTTTCAACTTTATTCTAAACACAATAAGGTTCATGTTTAATTGGGAAAATTTTACAATTTGGGGTAGGTTGATGTGCTGACGTCTGTTATGTACTTAACAGTTTTAGATAGTAAATTTTCTTGTTTCATGCTTTTTGTGACTTGTTTTTCAGTAGTCTGCAGGCGTAGCCATATTAAAAAAACCATTTCTATTCTATTCATATTAAAGAAAGAAAATGGCGTATATGGAATTAGCTGTTCGTCTACTGTCAAGTGTATTTCATTTCCAGCCATATTACAAATTCTAGCTATTTGTCACTTGACAGTTGACAAATAGCTGATTCCATATACGCCATTTTCTATTGTCGCCTTATCGATTACGATAGTAGAAAAAGAATTTGTAATATGGCTAGGCCTGCTGGTTTCGAACATACTTTTTATTTATTTTAATGATATGGAGGACTAACAGCTAAAACAAATCAGGTAAGAAACAGTGAGTTAAACTGACAGCCAATAACAAGTCCTCACTTATAAAGGAAGGGGTTTTTTTCTTTTGGAATCCACTACCTTACCAGCTAAATTGGATATTTTTGACGTTAGATTCCAGCAACGTTTCCTTAGACCTCTTACTTAGACGTAATATCAAATTATTTTCACCTCTTTAGCAACGTAGGCCTGCGGATATTTTTTATGTACACAATCACAATTTTGACGCGCTCTAAAGTTTTCTCTCAAGAAAAACTTTTACTTCAGAAACAGAAGATTCATCGCTAGTCGAGCGCGTAAAGGTCGTAATTTGGTCATTCTATATTATTCTCTTTTTTAAATTGATCGTTTTGAAACAAATCAAAATATGTATGAGTACCTTTCGATACACCCACAGTAATCGATTTGATGAAGCGCGTTCAATTCCAGAAATTGATATCGGCGTTTATTGAAATAACGTTGTTAGTTTGTGTTTACACAACGGAAAGGCTAACTTTGTTAACTATTATATAACTAAGGGACGAGTGACTGTATAAATGGCCGCTTAAAAGCGAATTGTCGTCAAATAATTAGTCGGAGATGGTTTTCCCGAGTCCTAGGACGAAGTATTAAGATCGGCCTGATTAGCACAGAAAAACAGTCTGAATCTACATACTAAGTGTTAATAGCAGTACCTAAATGGATTTATAAACTTGTGCTGGTAGTTCAAAAGAGAATTATTTTTATTCAACACCGGCGACCCGCACCGGCTCAGCACGCGTGCAAAAGTATTTCTTTTTTTAGATTTTTGTTCAAAAATACTATTCGCATTTACGGTGCGTTTTGCAAAAAAATACTACCATACAAACGTTGTTCCGACAATAACACGCACACAATGAAAATAAATCAGATAAATTGGTCAAACCGTTCTCAAGTGATGTTCTATCATAAATCTGGAATTTGACTTTTTATTTACGCAAAATAAAGCTTAAAACACTCAAGTTCAAAATAGAAATAGAGTAAGTTAAATGAAAGTGTCTTTCCGTAAACAAGATCCTATTTGCAGTTTCTCACTACACACTACATAGTGTTTCACAATTGCTTCAATAAGCTACAAACGAACCAATTTTCTGTACTTCGCTTCAGATAAAATGAGTGAGTTTAAAAGGGTTTGTGTAAAATTTAATCGATAAACGGAAACGGTTCAGCTCTAGAACTGAGTACGTACTCAAGTAGCCATTGACCTTTTTTTAGCCTGAATTGACGGCACTTCACGACATACAAATACATTATGTGGGTATGTCCATTGAAATCTCTGCCTACTTACGCTACACCATCAAAGTCTCCTTTGAGCGAAGAAATTGAGAGTTTAGGACTGAAAATAAGGCTATTTATTCCTTGTAAATGAGCTACCTACTTTAAAAAAATATGCTTTTTCTACAAAACCAGTACCTTTGATAAATACTTAGGTACAGACGCCAGCACTTCAAGCTACCCTGTGTCAAATTTTCCTAATTGAACATGAACCTTATTTCATTTAGAATAAAGTTGAAAACGTATCAAATAAATTTGACACATTGGGGTAGGTGACTGTACCTGGAAAACTAGATGTAGATACTTTTTGTGTCTGTATTTTTTTCCAACAATTAACTATCTAATTCAAGAGTACCAACTAGTATTTGCATTACAAATTAGCTCTTTATTCTCTCCCACTGAAGGTTGACATAAGAAAAACTCCATTTCGTTGAATAATAAAGTATAACGAATGTTGTAGGTAGAGAGTGCTCTTGACACGTTGGACAAAAACAATACTTAGGACGTGGATACACAGAGAATAAAGTATCCCGAAAACTAGTGCTGTGTTACTGACTAACATAGTTCGAAGAGTGAGGTTGCTCAGGTAGTTCGCATGTCAGAGATGTGAATTAGAGCAAGTCTGTCGTCTATCCCAAACTTAATCCATTTGGTTCTCTTATTACCCGACACAGGTAGGCACTTTGTATTACATAACTTGCTGTAAATTGTATTAAACCTCTTTTCTTAAATCAGTAGTGACCCGTCGACAATAATTGGAATGAAATAAAATAACTTAAAGTTCTAATGACAAAATTTAGGAATAAACAGCAATTTTCTTTTAGCACGTAGTCACTAACTTATTCCTCCCACACACATTTGGAAAATAATAGAAATATGTGTGAGACATTAATATATTATATTATTGCTATATTACCGCTACTATATTTTTGCTACAATGCTGCTAATTCTTTTTTTAAATATGTATGGATAGGTATCACTGAAACACGCTTATATCAATTCGAAAAATAAGTGCATGTTCCGTAAGTTCAAAGACTAAACAAAATCTTGCAAATTTTTGCAAACTCTTTAATAGGAGTCTCGTGTGTAGTACGATTATGTAAACATTTTTGTATGCGTTTAATACGGGTTAATCTACTCAATATTTTTGATGCAAGTTTAGAACCTAAGTACCTACACCAATATTCTGTTTCTATCGTGAAGTAATCCATGCCCAGATATTATATCGAATAATGCATTCCAAATTTTGTTTTACATAAGGTCCTTAATCTGTTTTTTATGCATTCGGTGATGATAGTAAATTACATATCTTATACCTACAAAATTTAAAATACTATGAATGAAATTATAAGCACCTCTATTTACAACTTACATTCAAGAGGTCATTTCCAATTTTATCAAATCCAGTTTCACCAATAAAAGATTTTTTTTTGATCCTAACACCATGTATAATGCGAAATAAAAGAAGTTAAATTAATGTTTAAAAACTTAAAATCCCGTATAAATAACATTTTTTTCCTGTATTCATAGCGTGGTTTGTTTGATTACTTTGTCCATAAAGTATGGGTATACTAAGTCCTTTTGATAACCGATCGATGGCAATAGGTTCACTCCCTATTTCATGGGACCTAAACATATCTGGCGAAATGTGGGTTACTACCAGGTACACCTCTGCCTAGCCCTTTGCGGATTACAGGCGTGACGTTGTGTACTACTGTTGAAAATAAGCGAAACAAATTTAAAATTTTGAATATGTGCTTCACCAAACTGCATTAAAATCTTACCCTTTATTGAAAGATAGTACTTTGTAATTTCACCTCACGGCCCAAAGCACTCTCTCGGATAGCGATGAAATAGAATTATCAACCGTTTCGCCAAAAAACTGCAGCGAAATGGCTTTTAACGTTTTTTTTTTCAGTTCTGTCGAGTCAAAAGTTTAACCGCGATATTGAATTTTATTGTACCCCTTCAGCGGTTACTGAAATCCTGATAAGTGGTTGGTTATACCTCCAACATTAAGACGATAAGAGTCCATTTAGAAAGGTTACCGGTTAAAATACGGAAAGAAAGATGGCGGGTTGAACTGCGGTTCTTTTTTATTGTAATAAGTTTTACCTAAAGTAAGCTACGAAAACTTTTACTAGTTGATATAATCTAATACGATATTCCACAACTTTTACACAACGCCATCTAATGCCAAGTTAAGCAGAGCTGGAGTTATGGGTACTAAACAACTGATAAACATACTTTTATATTTCTAAATATCAGATACCCACACATACGTATGCACACACATATTTATACATATTATAGATCAATCACACCCAGACACAGAACAAATGATCGTGATCATCACACACAAAATTGTCCTGGGTGGGAATCGAACCCACGACCTCTGTCATAGCAGTCAGGGCCACTAACTATTAGACCAACAGATCAGTCAGAACTTAATTTTCATAGTAGCAGACGCCACGCTGTTTCCCCCGCGTAGTTCCCGTTCCCGTGGGAATACAGGGATAAAAAGTAGCCTATGTTACCCGGGGATAGTGTAGCTTCCCACCGGTGAAAGATTTTTTTTCAAATCGGTCCAGTAGTTTCGGAGCCAAACAATGCACACAAACAAACAATCAAATCTTTCCTCTTTATAATATTAATATGGAATACATGATTGTATTTTAATAAACAGGATTTTATTTCAGAAAAATCTAATGCGTTTTTACTATCAATTAGTTGGTAATTGGTAGTGTTCATAATGTCAAAGGTAGGATCACAAGTCACGGAGGTCTCTCACTTAACTTAAAATATGTTTGCGAAGATCCACGCAATTTAAATACGGAAATGTGGTGGGTGTATTCCGGCGTGCCTAGCTCGACTCGCATCCGGATTCAGAACCGAAGCGCAACTTAAGCTTGCACGTACTTACACGGGAATTACCTTATCACTAAATCCATCCCTATGTGAATACAAAAAGGAATAATACTCATTCGATGCAACCGCGGATCAGCCAGTGGTCAACGAGTCGTTCTCCGAGGATCACAGTGCTTGTGGGTACTCGGAGAAAACTTTTTCCGCACGGACCGCCTATAATTGTGACTTTTTCTGTGCTCACAACAAACTCCGCGACTGGTGTGAGCACAGAGGGAGCCACCGCTGCTGCCCGGCGCTCTGCGCTGTTGCGGTCGCGGCTGGCCACAACCCAGCAAGATGCCAAAGCCAGGCGCCCGTGGGTCTTTCGACCCCGGTGACGCCGGCCCAACCAACCGTCCGGCGCTGGACCGGACGATGTCGCTGCCGAATATCGGTGATACGTCGTCCGGTGTACCCCCGGCCGTGTACCAGGAGCGGAGGGAGCCTCAGCCGAGGGAGACCGCGTCGAGACGACGGGTGGCCGCTGACACGGCGGACGCTGCCGTCCCGCCGACGGCACCGGCGCCTGCGCGCGTTGCGCCGCAGCCGTCGTCGAGCCGTCAGCACGCAGTGCCCGTGCGCCCCCCGGCGTTCCGCCCGGTGCCCATTCAGGCTCCAGGGCCCGCACCCAACCCAACCCGTGCGCCTCATGCGCGCCACGCTGCGCCTGTTGCGCGCGCCCAAGCGCCCGTAACTCGCGCCTCCACGCCCGCTGCCCGCGCCCCTAACGTGCGCGCCCCAGCGCCCGCCCCGCGCACTTCTGCCCGCGAGCCAACACGTGCGGCTGCCGCGACGCCTGTGCGCCCCGCAGCTAGCGCTGCGCGAGCGCCCACGCGCCCCGCTGCGCAGCCCGCCCGCTCGGCCGCGCCCACTGCGGTCGCTGAGCGCACCCCAGCGCCTACCACCGCGCCCAAGCCTGCGCCGCCTTTGAAGCGCACCCCCGTGCGCTCCCAACCGGTGCACACCGAGCCATCCCCGGCCCCCCCGCGCGCCTCGGCCTATGACTCGCCGGCGATGCTCTCCCCCTCATCCAGAGCGGGATCGAGCATGTCGCTGGCCTCCATGGGCTCGGGGCGCCAGGAGGCATACACCCCACGGTCGCCGTCGCCCCAGCTCGACTTCGAGTACGAGTTTGAGCTGGAGGCGCGGCCACAACGCCGCCGCCGAAGTTCCGACGACGCTGCCACGGAGGAGGCGAAGCGGTACTGTCTCGATCCGCCGCGCCCGCAGCGCGCTAGGGCGCCCCGCGACCTTCGCGGACGTGCTGCGCCGGACACCGACGCCCCCAACACCGACGCCGGGAGCTGCAGGGGTAAGTGATGCCCCACTTACTTCATCTGCACCGCTCCCCCCCCCTGATGCCACCGTCGGCCAGGCTGGCAAGAAGCCGCCGACGGGGAACACAAAGAAGATGCGGTATCCTCCGCTGATAGTGGAGAAGCTACCAGAGTGGGCCACCCACTTTAAAGCTCTGGCAGGTCAGTTGGGCCGGCCACCGAACGCCCGCCCCTATGGCGGGGGTTTCAGGTTCTCGCCCGAGTCCGAGGACGAGTTCCGGCTGGTCCAACGGTACCTGACGGAGCTAGAGAAGAGGGAGGGTGTGCCCTGGTTCGCTTATTCGCTACCGGCGGAGCGCACCATGAAGATCGCCATCAGGGGGATACCGGCCGACACCGCCCCCACTGACATCGAGGAGGAGCTCCGCCAGCTGGGATACCAGCCGGAGTACGTGCGCCACATAAAGGCGCGCCAGGGAAGACCCGGCTGCGTGTTCCACGCCGTGCTCAAGCGGACGCCAGATGCGCGGCGCATCTACGACACCACCATATTTATGTTTATGCGTGGTGTCAAAATTGAAGCTTGGCGGAGCAAACGTGGACCCGCCCAGTGCCACCGGTGCCAAAAGTTCCGGCACAGCTCGCACCAGTGCCACCGACCGCTCGCCTGTGTGAGATGTGGAGGGCCGCACGCTGCACGGGACTGTCCCCGCCCGAGAGAGGAGCCGGCCACCTGCGCTAACTGCGGGGGCCCCCACCCGGCATGCAACGTGAAGTGCCCCACATTTCAGCTCGAGATACAAAACAGGCGAGCGGGCACTGTCGCCATCACCGCCTCCAGCAAGCAGTAACAGCAGCCTGCCCCCAAGCCCGACGTCGCAACCACCGAAGAGGCCCAAGGCGCCTCACTGATGGCGGCAGCGAACGGGCCCACCAAGCGAGGAGCGGGCACCTCCTCGCAGCGGCGGAGGAAGAGGAAGCAAGAGGCAAAGGCCAAAGGCAAGAAGCCAGCGCCGGCGCCTCAAGCGACCCAGGAAGAGATTCCACAGAACAGGACCGCGCCTGTCCCTACAACGGGGGCGCAGACTGTGACCAAAGCCGGCAAACCTGTTGTCGGCACTAGGAAGCCACAACAAAAACAGCAAGCAGCCACGAGCGCCGACACAGATGCCGGCGAGCTCGCCACAGAGGCAGCCAAGAAGAAGCAGCTCACAGCCTGCGCCATCCAACTCTTGATGGACCTGATGAAGGCCATCAGGCAGGGACAGGATCCGGAGCTGATCATCCTCGACGGTCTAACCGCTCTACTAGCCCTGTACAGTGGCTAGGCCGCCGAGGGCGACCCGCTAGAACGGCCGCGGCCTTAGGAAAAAGGTCGCCCCACTCCGCCTCCTCCTCAGAAGAGAAGACCCAGACATGATGCCTGATGTGGGACGCCTGCCCTGCGACTTGGACGCGGGTGCGGCGTCCCACCCCCACCGGATTGACGCTCGAGTAAGTCGTATCAGTCAACACACGGCTTACTCGTACACTAAGACTCCACACCTACTTGCATCCGGTAATGTGACGCGTGCTAAGTTAATATAGGCGTGTCACATAACCATACATACATTCGCAACCTTTACATACATGTAAACTCACGCGTCGGACAGCTGGTGCGAGCTCGCTGTTTCGACGCAAAACACGGGCGGTGTTACACAACACAATACCGCCCACACACACACGACGGCGTCTTAGTCTGAAACGTGACCGGCTAGACCTGGAAGCGGGACGGACGGACGCCACTTACTCTCTTTCCGCAGGAGCGCCCCCAAGTCGACACCTCTGTCGCTGGTCGTGCTCGCTGGGCCTCCCCCGGGTAACCGGGGGTCTCACCTGGCGGGTACCGACCGCCGAGGTGTCGTGAAGATATGGCACGTCACCGCGGCGCTGCTAGACAGCGTCGTGCGATGACAGCGCCACGGCGCACCTGCGGATAAACACATGCAACTTCTCACAGGCGCGTTGTTTACAACGCGCCATTACGCCGTCGCCCACAAGAGGCAACCCAGCGACAGACCCGTTTTAGCGGGTCAAGGTATCGCCTCCGCGATAGGGGGCTTATGCCCCGAGTTCGCTTGCCACGCCCCCTGACGGGGGCGTAGCGATTGCTTCAGATGCAACCGCAGTTTTACTGTCGGAGCTAATCTATATAGATTTGATTTTTTTTTTTTTTTTTAATGATAACAAAACTAAACCAAAAAATGGAATAAGTTCCAATAATAATCATAATCATTTTAGCTCAGCATTAAAATACCATAAATTGTTTGTCAATATTAAAAATTAGATAGCTAGAATACTTAGAATAGATAGATAAAATAAAAATTAAACAGATGATAGCAACACATAAAACAAAAAAATATTAAAGAAAATAAGAATTTGACAGACACATTCAGTTTTGGAATTGGAACGGCACATAGAGGATTATATAGTTTTATGAGTTTCGCTCAATTTTTAGATTCACCATATCTTGCTAGTTTATATATGTACCAGATATCCTGCTGGATCGCTAGAAGTGCAAAGACATCCGGATCTGTTCATTCATACTTGGTTAGCTGAATTAGCTGTTCATAAATAAATTAAGTTGTTAATGCTGGTTAAAAACCTAATTATTTGATTGACAAATATTTTTATACTAAAGATGATTCTTTAGTAAAAATTATTTGTTGATTAACTATCTAATTATTATCGTAATTCATAATAATATTGAAATGCCTGAACAGCCATTACTAAGCCGTCTTGCTCGCTCCAAATTTTGCTACCCTTCAGGGGTCTATATTGATCTTATGCTTTTACACTGTTACACCATCTACGTAGGTATTATATATGAAATGCAATAAAGAATTGAGTATCAAGTATTGAATTTCGCGAAGAACAAGTACCTTCCATTCCTTTAAAAAATTTAATAGCCCTTTTGGGTAATTCTTTTGTAGTTATTTTACGTCTATATTAGACGATTGTGAACAATTCTTGGCGCAAATATGGTTTCGGAATGTGTATTTACACCACGCACCTGAAATTGTCCTCAAAGGCCGCTTGGAAGTGTTATGTGTGGCTTTATGAACAGTGACTGTGAGCACTGTCTCATGTTTTGTTCCAAAATCAGTAAATTAATATTTGGTTATAAATCTACACTTGGAAGAATAAGCCGACATTTTGTACAACAATTGGAACTTGAAATCGATAGTTGTAGGTAGGTACTTGATCGAAGACTTAAATAGATGTTCTATCAGCGGAACGGTCTAAATTGAATCGAATACAAACGAGTACAACAAAACGCTTGTCATGCTTACCCTATGGCCTGCGCCTATTTAAGGCGAGCCGTAAACTCGTAACACAGTTTGAGCAGCCCGGGATGCTCCAGGAAATTCTACTTGCCTTATCCTTTCACGTAGAAAATTAAATGTCTCGCGTAATATCCGCGGGCCTGACTCTGGTTTTGGCAGTTGATCTGCTTGGGCGTCGTACCTGCTTGCGGTCGCCTTAATGCTGTACAAATAAATTGTTCTTACCCAATTCTAGAAGGTATTCAACAAATCGATAGTCGTTACCTGTTTGGGTACGTAGTTATCAGGATGTATCGCTTTGGCTTTGATTCTAAAGTGAACTGAAATTATGTTACCTAGCTCGCTATCGTGAGAGAATACCGTTGCTTTAGCGTAGTCTAGTAGATTATATTCGATAGATAAGTTTAACGGAAAAAGCTATTAGCCGCTAGTGGTTCATACAAAGGCTTTTCATACGCAATAACGTAGTAAATTAATATGAAGCATAGGTAATTCTTTTAGAAACGATTTATGTAATATTCAATTAGGAATTTTAAATGAAACATACAAAGCAGACTTTTAAAAGTTTTTAGCAACAAAATATAAATGGCGGCATTCAAACTCTGACACAAGGTTAGTTACTTCTTCTTAGCGTGTCGATGGCAAACAAAGACACCAAATATCTAAATTGCATGTTTAGCCCAGAATTCGGCTACTGCAACAACATCCACCGACGCAACCATAAGATCCTCACGTGTGCAGCTGACAGGGCACGCGGCGCAAGACAAAAGTTGGGCCATGGTCTGTGGAGAGGTACCGCACAGGCACTGAAAGTCGATGCTAGCTGCGAAACCCCACTTCAGGAGCTTATCCTTGCTGCGGCCGACTTGGGTGCGGAGTCTGTTCAGAGTTTTCCAAGTCAGCCATGGCAACGTGTGCCCAGGCGGAAGTCTCTCTGCTGGCTTGATGAATTCGTCAGGAGGCTTAAGTATCTCTCGCCAAAGGTCAAAGGTTAGTTACTAACAACACAAGAATGTATCACATGAAACAACTGCACATTTATTCTGACCTCTACTGTAACAACCCAAATCCCTTAATTAATCTATATCCCAACTCTATAACACGGCAACCGTTGGTTAAACTGTTTGCCAGACTTTCAGGCTTCTGACTATACCCGCAATTCCTCGGGACCAACGTCTTAACGTGCTTGTTTAGACACGGAGAGGTCTCGTTACGTAATAGATGGTCACCCATCCACGCATCAACCTCGGCAACCTTGGCTCGACTCGTGCGGCTTTTTATCAAAGTATTCATACAAATAAGTAATTGTATTTTATATCCATGAGAAAACATACACAAATAGGTACATATTTTTACTCTTTGTTCATTTAAGCCATGTCGTTCCCGCTGTAACCTAATTTATTCTACGTTCAAAGGACATTTGCCGGGAACTGTTAAATGTGTCTGATGCCGACAATAAGTCGACCTTAAACAAGTATAATGAAATAAAACATTCCGGGAGATAGAATACCTTTTTTTGTTTTCTTTGTAGAGTAGAAAAGTAGTTGAAGTAGCGTCTAACAATGTGCGGTGATTGCTTGTCGGTTGATTGTGCGTCTGTTGTCTTCACAAGAGTAACAGGTGGCCTTGCTTATTTCAAGTTTTCTTTGTACCTTTATTATGGTTTTACGACTCATACATTTGGATATTACTATGGTACTGTATAGAGTATATGAATAGTAATACCAATTTATTGATAAAATGGTAGGTACCTACCTTTAATTAATTTCTGCTAAATTTAAAGAAATAATTAAGGCTTCAAAGATTGTGACTGTAAACAAAGTAACGTTTAATGCTTTAACAACGTAAAAATACTAACTAACTGAGCCAAGCTTATCATTCTAGCCGACGACTGTGTTTACTGCTCAGTCGCTGAACTCGTAAATTCTGTTTAAAATGAGTCTAATTTAATTACTCGAGGTCTGAGGGTTTAATTCGTGATCTCTTTAGATCCAAACTCACCCGAGCGTACCTACTGTTGAAATTACTGCAATCACCAATTCAAATCATAGTGTGCCAGGCCACTCAAAACAATTACGTATCTGTGTGTAGTTCGTTCTACGCAGACTATGGGCAGCCAGTAAACTCGTACCAACATGTCACAATTTATGTTCGAGGTGTGTACATACTTCGTGTATACACACAGTTACACATCAAGCTACACAGTATTTCCAGTATAAGCTGATCTCACATTGTATAGGATTTCCGTACAATGCGAGGTCAACGTCAACTGAAAATGTATAGCTTGAGGTGCAGCCGTGTGTATCAAATTAATGTACTCAGTTTTCATTATATCAAGTTAAACGACCCCAAGGCATCCCTTTTGTATCTAATGGATACTTTACGTAGATTTTTTTATGCCACTCACAACCTCACCACTAATTTGTTACGGTGCGTTTATCGAGCCAATGTATCGTATTTGGTTTTATTTGGAAAATATTAGTCTGGCTTCTGTAATTTATAAAGCCCTAATATTGATAAAACTGTTTTCATTACAGATAATATCTTAAATATTTTTTTTCTAAAGAGCTATTTAGCCAAAAATAACGAATGTAGGAAAACGTAATCTCATTTGGGTTTGTCGCTCTCTCCTTTATATATTCTATGATATAAAGGAGAGGGGAAAATAAAAATGTTACTTACACGCTGTTACATATTTTTCCATTATTTAATATTGATGTGCCGTATTTATCTAATGATCAACATAAGCCGCTACTTGTTTGAAGTCACGTCAAAGTCACTGAGATCAAAAAGGTGATTGTGCGGCGAATACTTACAAACATCTTTTGTCTCCGTTCAAATGTTAGCTGCAGCTTTGAAACTGTTCTAATCGATCAGTAAGTACCTTTAAATTAATTTTACGCTGCAGAACTTTTTGATGGCGGTCGAAATTTGAGAAGTGTGCTTCAAAGATTATAACATTTTGTTCAGATTTTAAGAAAGTAGCTATATTGTTAATTTATATTTATTGATATGTTGCGGTTAGTGTGATTAATTGAACATTATTAATAGTTACCGAAAGTTGGAACAAAAAAAAGAAATAGATCACATTTATCGGACTATTAAAATGTTACCTTAGTAGCGATAATGTGATAAATGTTCAAAAATAACATTCGTTAAATTTCTTCTTGTTCGATCAAGTTACTCTGCAGGTGTCAATAAAATCGCGAAGTTCATTATTGCGAAGTTTTTAACTGCGATGTACGTTAATACGAAATAATTCACCGTATTGTAACCTGACCTGAACCTAACCTTCAAACCTAACTTTGTAACCTAGTCTTTTAATCTGCCCCTACAGGGTAGGGTCAGATTAAAAGACTATGACAAAAATGATGGATAATTATTAAAAACGTTCATGAAATTAATCACACTTACATTATTTAACGCATTGACTTCAGCGAGTTGTTATTTGAAGTTAATTCCGAAATGTACACTTTCCGAGCAAAGGTATGTAAAGGCAAAGGGATTGGATATAACTATTACTTGTGTAAGTAACAGCAAACTGTCATCACAAGTCTGCTTGCAAAACTAAGAGATTGGGAGCACCTTCTAGACAGCTTAAGTGGCTATTTCCATGAAATGACAGCTGATTTGCTTTTACGAGAGATAAACATGCAACTGCTCATACACAGGTCATTTACAGGTCTTAAACGTTAAAACTAATCAATCCAAAATCGGCGCGCCATTTCTGGGGGGCGCATTACAAGCTACGCGAAATAAGCTTGGAATTTGAAATACTTAACCCCTACTCATAGACAATCTATAGAGTTTTAGATTAAGGTTATTGATGATTTTTGGTTTTAAGCCAGGGGTACTAGTGCACCCCCTTGCAACCAAGCCTGCTCTAATCCTAACTGTACCCGCAATTAACAACTGCATTATCTATATCATGGTTTTTTATTACATTTACAAAATATGCACTCACAAACTGACATACACAAACAGAGTCGAAACAAATATCTGTAGCTCATCAAATATTTGTGCTATGCGAGAATCAAACACTACACATCCACGCCGTACGGTACGCTGATTTTGTTCAGTTGTATTATTAAAGAACCTGCTGAAACGTACCCACTAATAAATTACCGTTATCTTGTTTGTACTAAATGTTACCTCATCCCCTTTGCACATAATAAAGTTTGTGATCGCTATGCCACATCGCTATACGTAGGTGTGTGGGTATAATGGACAACGGGCTCATCCTGTTTGTTTTTCTTGCTCACCTCGCTCGGTATATGATGCAGTGCGGATGCTGCATTTGCATAAAAGCGTCCATTATCCACAGCTTCAAACAAATAAAAAATCAATATCCGCCAGTGCACGGCTTTATAGACACAGATAATATAATATAACGCGTTTTCAATTCATTAAAACAAAAATGTTACTTGTTTCTGCTTTAAAATTTAAAATAATCGTTATTAATGTGTTAACATATGGTCTAAAGTAGTTTTTCAAATATAAAATCTGTCAAGCTTGATATACGCGATTCAGCACCGAAATGCGCAGCATTGTCTGTTGATGTTTGCAGATATTGTTTTGTTGAACATAACTGCCATTTTATATGTATTTACATCTTTTAAAATTCAATTCGATAGGTGCGATTACAGGTGTTGTAGAGGTGTAGTCGTACGAGCGTGTAACAAGTCAAATTCAATTTGGAAATGTGTTTCAGTTGCTCGTTGGTTTTACTGCGTTTTTGGCTGAGTGAGGTGCACGATAAAATAGGGAAAGCCACTCCTCTCTACTTTATTGTGATTAATTGTTTTCCTTCAAGGGTTAATTTGTTTCAATTGTGTCTGGGTGTGACTTCGCTGTGTGCTGGTATTGTGTGTCTTGTATTCATCAAACGGGTCAGCAGACAGAACACAAATCAAACGAGGTCGCTGCGCCTGTCGCGTCAGCACTTGCGAATAATGCCTTGAGCGGTGACAGGTGATAATTTATGTATGTACCGTTATATGTATGCGAGGCCAAAGAGCGTCTTGAAAGCTTTTGTTCCCAAAAATGCCGTGTAATTTAATTAAGAGCATAACATGAACATGTGTTAATATTTTCTTAGTTTTTGACGTCAAGGCGTAAGCATATGATACTCAATTATTCATGTAACTGGAGCGATGTTAATGAAGCGTTCTAAATTAAAAGGTTGCGTTAAATGTGGCAAACAATGTGAGCACCGAAACTCTACTACAAAAACGAGCTGAAATTCAGCTGCGAATGCATTGAATATCCATCGGAAAATGACTCATTTTCAGGTGCTTAAATTTTCCATGACAAATCACTCGACCACATACGCGTCGGGCCGTACATATGTACGTACATTTATATAAAATTAGTGAGTTGTAAGAGCGGGTGGGGCGGCAGCACCTGTTTCCGGCCACCGACGGGGCACTAACTCAGCGATCCCGGATCCGACCGACGCTACATTTAATTCTTTGTTATGAGCCATGAAATAGGCGGGACGGGGACCGAGAAATTGTGAGAATGAATTGGGTTCTTTGGTTTTATTCACGATTCAAGGGACGTGTCGCGAGATGAAGCTGTTTAGGTTTATTGGTTACGATTTTTCTGTGAGTGGCTGAATCAATTTCGGGAAATGGAGGTACGTCTTTTGTTAGTCTTACGTTTGTATAAGTAAAAGGATTTTATTCAGTTTTATATCGGCTTTTACTGATAAACTGAAATGACAACCGAAGCTTTTTTAATACATTTTCTTAATATGCAATGTTTTCTACTGAAACAATACGATTTTAATTTATCTATTTTCGCCCCTAATGTGTATTAAATTAAACTCTGATTATTTGTCTTTAGCTTATTTATTAATTTTATTATGTATGCTGTAGTCCCTTGTAAGTGAAGGAGTACATCTACGTGATACTTTTGTCGTCAATAATTTATTTCTTGTATCTGTGTATATCCTTTGTTGGAGATCCTAAATAAATAAATAAAATATGTAGGTATGTATATTATTCAAATATCTAGCAAAAGGCAACAGGGTGTTACGATTATCGTGATGATCGAATAGTGTTCAGGCTAACTCAGCACTCTTGTTAACTCAAAATCATTCTTAGCTCAATGAACTTATAAATAAAATTTCCTTGCACTCAACCAGTAAATTCAATTCATACGTGAAGCTGTGAGACTTAAATATTCTTAAATAAATATTTTGGCAACTGCGGAGGTGTACTCCTACGTAAATTGTAAAGGTGAGAATGTCAGAAGAAATGTTAATGAAACGACGATACGGCGAAATACTTTACTTTATATTATACATATATTTTTTTAAATAATAATAATAAATATTCTACAACTTTTTCACACAACGCCTTCTAGTCCCAAGCTAAGCTAAGAGCTTGTTTTATGGGTACTAAACAGCTGATAAACATACTTATATATTTCTAAATACATACATATTATAGACAAATAACACCCAGACACAGAACAAATGATCGTGTCCATCACACAAACATTTGTCCTGGGTGGGAATCGAACCCACGACCTCCGGCATAGCAGTCAGGGTCACTAACTACTAGACCAACGGGCCAGTCAAACCAGTCAATATTATCGACATAGTCATTCTTATTTAATTAAATATCCACTGATATTAATGGAATCTATATAGATAAGGTAAATCGTAATTATTCGAGAGAGAGAATTTTATTTATTTATTAGCTTTATTTTTATCCCTTATATTATTTTTTTGTGTATTGTACTTATTTAGTTATTTGTCAGTAATGTTAGTTAAGGACAGACGCCAGCACATCAATCTACCCCAAATTGACAAATTTTATCCATTGAAAATGAACCTTATTGTGTTCTGCATAAAGTTGAAAACCTATCAAAGAAATTTGACACATTAGGGTAGATAGATATGCTGGCGTCTGTATTTAAATAAGGTTAGTAATGTTAAGGGCCGCCATAATGCGGTGAAAACCTCCTCCAATGTTTTGAATGTTTTGTTTTTTTTTTATGTTCATAGAATTTATATAGATTATTAATTTTGCCTTAATCTACTTATCTAAACTTCTTTCGGGTTTAAAAACAAAGCATTATAATTTAAATTCTTTCGGAGAACCGTACTTCGATTTAAATTTCTTATTCGCTCTCTATCGAATAATTACGATTTCTGTTAAACACACACATGTTGAGTAAAGTGCAGATTTATAACAATACTAAAATATTTACGGTGTACAAAAATTTTACCTTTATTTTATTATATAAAGTGCGGCATGGTGAAAACACTTCGACCTTAAGCTGGCCTTGAGTTCAATGAAAACCGAAGGTCATATTATACTGGTTTAGTTACCATGAACGAGCGGCTTATTTTGAAATTACATGTAAACTCAAATCAATCTACAAACGTGGACTATTGACTTGAGTTGTCAAACAATGACTAAAGTTCACTATAAACCAAACGCTTGGTCCGACTCGAATAATTTCACAAAACACGTCGAGTAGTTTGCGGTGGTCTCATATGTTCTGTGTACAGGTCCGGCAGTTAAATCCTGAGCTAAAACCGGCTTGATCCACGTGTCCGGGTGTTCGCTTATTTCATAGCCAATCCCTACACTGCTGCGGTTTCTGCTTCCGCCTGCTGCTGCTGACTATTAACTTAATTTCAATTCAACTTTTTTCTTTCGTTAACGCTCATATTGTTTTAGTGAATGTTTTACAATTTTTTTTCATTTCAGTATTGAATTCGGATCGGATACTGAGAATTAAATTTGCAGGTAACAAGTCGATATCAATAAGTTTTAAGGTCTAATTTAAAGAAACAAGTCGGATAGAAATTGTTATGTAATTACTATGAAATGTAATACAATTTAATAAAGCTTGTGTTTAAGTTTTATCATAGCTATTAAGTATAACTATTGCTGCATTGAATTCATTTCATGTTGTAAGCTAAACAAAACTTTCGATGACAAAGAAGTTAATGATAGAAACAATAAAAATGAAGAGCACGGATCAGATTGTGGGCAATAAGAATTAAGAGTTGGGTGCGGGGACTGCGGGTCTACAACCGCTGAGGCAGTACCGCCCGCCTGACTCCAGATGGCTGTGGGAAGACATTTACATTTCACTATTTTATTTATTTATGTACGGAGTAATTGTTAATTCACTTTTGTACGCCATTTTTAAAGTTATTTCCCGAAAAAATGTAGTATTTTTATTTAAGTACAATCTGTTCAAGTTGGTCGATGAACATTTAATGACTATTTAAAACTGAAGCCGTAATCTTTAATATAACATAATATCACGCCTAACATTTCCGAAAGATTAGGCATTTTGGTGTACCTGTAACAGTACTCCAATAGGGTACAATAAGACATTCGTATCATACATTCCATGTTACTTAAATTAGAATTGTAATATTTGCACGCCATGAAATGTGGCAAACATGTCTGGACTCTTTTCTTTTTTTGTTATCTTGCATACACGTTTATTGTTATTCTTGTATGTGAACACATGTTTTAGCAAATAAATATCTTATCTTATCTTATCTTACAAATTCAGACTCCGGGCTGCTACTGAGAAATTCTGGATGGAAAATCTCAAGAACGCTTGCCCATCCTAGGGATCGAACCAGGGATCTCAGGATCAGCAGTAGCATTTGTGACCACTAGTCTAACGAAGCACGGCAAAATAAAAAAGAACTGATCTTCAGTCACAGATCTTAATGATGAACAGGGTGACAAGTTTATTGCCTATAATTTAAAACCACATGAGCAAGATTTTTTTTTATACGAGTAATATTCTGTTCACTGTCACCACTCTACACACTGTCCCCTGTTACGGCTTGCTGTTGGTTTTTATGACACACGCACAGATATCGTTCATAAAATAACTCTAATTTGTAGATCTTTGGCAATCGCTTCAGATATTCATAAGCCGGAAAGTCTGCCAAACATGACTTGCGAACGCAACACCCAGTAACTGAGGTCAGATAGCCGCTCCTTGTAAAACACTTCCATACATTTGCATTCTACTGTTAAGGCTTGAAACCGACCCTAACATAGTTGGGAAAAGTGTAATACAGAAAATATATAAAGATCATCATAACCGTAACCTCTGTAGGTTACAGGTTATGTTGCTCTCACTAAACGAATAACTGACACGACCAGTTTTCCCGCTGTCCCCAGTTGACTCATACAGTCTGCGTCGAATTGCAAGTATAAAAAACAAAAAAGAGCGGAAATTCGCTCCCATGGGATGCAATGGAATGGTCACTGCAACAGCAATACTCGCACAGATTTTTGAACTAATTTAATATTGTTATTTTTTTGTTCGAGCTCCAACAAACAAAGGGGGATTTTACTTAATTGGGTCACGCGTCCATTCGTATTTCTCTGTAGAAATTATACAGACATGTGAACATTTTAAGCATGATCTATTGAATGCGGTAGAATCTAAGTAGAGGTGGAGTGGTAGTCTATTTGAAAGAAGCCCAGCCATGATTTGGTGTTCCTGGTGATCACACGCGGAGAGTATCTGGGTTATCAAGGTACAGAGACTAGCACGTAAAACTACCACAACCTAATCTGTCAATGATATTTTTTGATACATTTAGTGACTTCAAGTTTAGAATGTCTGCTGTCTCGTCTTCTTACATGCTATATGGGTCATTCTTCTAGACACGTTTTTCAAGCGGCATCACCTTAATAAAATAGAAATCGTTAAGTCAAGCCACTTTTTTATGGGCTTACCTTTAATTCTCTCTTAACTGGGTTATTGATTATCATTCAATTATCTATATATTTAATATCATTAAAAAAGATAAACACCCTAATTCTTTGATTTTCGTGAAGTATCCCAACAAAAATCCCAATCTAGTCACTTAGTAAAGTATATATTTTAAACTAAACGGTACATGCTTACCAAAAAACAAACACTAAGCACTAAGAAGCTGACAATGCTGATGATGATCATTGTAAATTCACTTGTAGGTCTTGTAAATGGAGTACCTATAGTTCCGTATAATGTCTATGACTCTTAATACAAAGAAGTTATCGAATGACTAGAGTTCAATTTTAGCGATTGTGACCGTGCGCAGCTTCATCCAATTGAGTATAAGTAGTATTACTTCATAATTGCATTTTTGATGTTAAGTAGGAATAAGTAAAAACTTTAGGTAGGTTCTTTATTTACTGACAATAGTTTGGTTTAGTTTAAAACAAGTAAATGCCCTTAACCTATTATTTGGATTTTATGAAAAACTTTATAAGAAATAATACTTCTATTTCATAGCATTTACATAAGGCATTCGTTTTAAACTATAAATTCACTAACTACAAAATCAAATTTTAAGAAGGCGGGAAAGAATCATTAAAATCAAAATCAAAAGTCATTTATTCAATTTAGGCTGAGGATCAGCACTTTTTAAACGTCAAAATTTCATAAGACAGTCCCCAAAAAATCCCGCTCTTCGCCACTTCCTAGTGTTTTTGCTGGGAACAAGACGTGGCGGAACAAACTCCCCAGCAACACGTTATTAATACAAAAACATATTCTCAACTAGAAACTTAAATATCGACATTCGGTAAAAATTACAATTACTTTTAGTAAAATCGGTCTGTAAAACTCTACCAAAGTCGGATAATATAAAAGTCACTTTTCGCTGAAGGTAACCGACGCCCGGTGTTCAATCACATACCTGATTGTATTTTATTTTGTCTCGTCTTGGATTTACTTCAAAGGACAAAACATGTTACTTCGGGCTATTTATTACGACTCTATTAAGTATTTACTTTTGGTTTTGAACATAAACTTTCTGATTGCTGATAGTGTTCTCTTATAGGTATTTATTGAGGTTTTAAATTACATTTTGCCTTTTAATTGTTTTAGGAGATTGTCGAAAAGAGAATGCATTATTATTTTGTTTTTCAACCACAATTTTGTTTCTGCTTTAACTTCACTTTTTCACAACAAAAATTATGGTTATATTTTTTTTTGGCTTTTTATTTTTATACACATTAACTTATAACACAATAAAATAACAAAAACGCTGTTTGAAAATCCCGCGCGCGCGCCTGTAATCGATCATAGTAAGCACGAATCGGCACGATCTATCAGCTGATAATCTGACCTCGGGAAGGGCAAAATCTACTACTACCGCTTCCGTTGTGCAGTACTGACGTAATTGAATGAATTAAAAATTAATGAGTTTAAAAAAAAGTGAAAATTTATTGAAATCATGAAAACATTCACGTGTTTATGTATCGGTCACTAATTACCAGTCACCCTATATATCTTGATTTCCAATCAAAAGCAGCTCAATCCAATTCTAAAACACTGCTTACGATTTTCATATAATGTTTTTACGGTGTATAATGAGGAGGAGTATTCTATTCTATTCAACCTAATCCACTGAAGCAATAGCAAGTATTTTCTATTAGAACACGCTCACGGCGTTTTGCGATTCTGACTGCGCAAACCAATTAGCTAACAAGAAAATAATTGGAATTTCTACGGATATTGGCTGATGCTGAAGACATTACCGACATTTAGTATTAGGTACTATATATTTTACAAGAGTTGTGAAAACAATTTGGAAAATGGGATTCCTTTAGAATTAATAGTAGATACCTCACGGGCATGATTCAAATTAAAAAAAAGGTTATAACTGGCCACATGCAATAACTGGTACTCGCAATAACTAGTACGTACTATTAGAACAATAACAATTTTGCACTACCAGGTACATCTCTGCCTAGCCTTTCGGGGATTACAGGCGTGACGTTATGTTATGTTGTGTTATGTTAACAATTCTGTGCTTATAGTGACTATCTATACTAATATTATAAAGAGGTAAAATTTGTTTTGTAAGTTTGTATGAAGGGTACCTAATCTTCGGAACTAATGATCCAATTTTAAAAATTATTGCAATGGTGGAAAGCTACACTATTCCCGGATGACATAGGCTTTTTATCCCCGTATTCCCATGGGAACAGGAACTACGCGGGTGAAACCGCGTGACGTCTGCTTAGTGTATAAAGTTAAAGTGTCAGATGTCCTTAAATGCACAAATAACAATATTAAGTTAAAAATCAATTAATAATATTATACTTACCTACTTTTTTGGTAAACACAAACGCAATTTATGAAACCCATTACGCTGGACTGTACATTCGATTAAAAAGTTAAACATGGAAGCGAAAATGATGGATATAAAACTAACAGATTTATATTAAAGACCCATTATGCTAATGTGTAGTGTAATTAGTAGTGGATGTATTGTGTGTCGCGGTAATAAGTTGATGTGTTCATATTTATATTGCCCGAGGCCAAACAGCGTTGATACCGACAGCGCCCATAGCACTTGTTTTTAAAGCACTTTGTTTCAATCCAAGCGTTTCCGATTGAATTATTTTACCACTAATATGTATCATAGTTTGTGAAATTTATCAACATTAAGACATTCTACATAATAATATATCTTGTTGCAATACATAAAAAAGCAAAACCATGACGGCGAAGGATGTGACTAATTCTTGTTAAAATTAAAATAACACAGGTCATAAATCAAACTTATTAATCTACCAGTTCACATGTTAGCCATTCCAGTGAAAACATGGGCAATGAAATAAAAAATAACAGCTTGCTAATAAAAGCAAGAGCTAATAAAAACTTCTAACTACGTCAAAAATAAGTCCAAGTAATTAGCTTTGTGTTTAGAGAAGCAATTTAGCAAATGTAAAAAACTTGTAAAACAATTCTCATAATGTGGGTTCGGCGAGTGTTTCCTTTGAGGTGTAAGACTAAGTTTTGGGTCAGGTACGGCATCAGCGACACTATCACATTAACGAGTCACTTTGTTCTCAACTAGCTTCCAATTTAATTAGTATTCGTAGTTCTTCGTGGGTTCTGATAAAATCGAACGGGAACTACGCATAATTTATTTTATTATCGGTTATTCAGTTTGAACTTCTTTCGCAAATAAATTTATTTATGTTTCGAACTAGCGTGCCATCTTGTAGTCTTTGTAAACCTTTGAAGGTGGTTACGGGTCATCGGAAAGTCGGAAAGTCTGACAACTTGGTAAGAACCACTTAAAGTATTATCTAGAAACAAGGATAGACTACCGTTCGATGGAAAATAAATTCTAGTAGGTATTCTGCTCCAGCTAAGATTGGAAGCTGAACTGAACATAGTTCGGTAAAGTCCAGTCTAGATGATAAAGAATACTAATATTTTTTTTGCTGAAAAGGAGGTTTCGATCTCAAAAATGTTGATTCAGATTGATTATTGAATACACTTACCGTACTCCCATCCTGATACTAACAATACTAACTATTTTATTTTTATTATTACTTACTATAAAATAATAATTGATTCCTTAAGCCTAAATGTTAACATTTCCTTATTGCATTCCATTTGTACGAGTACATAACATAGTTTGTTAAATTTAAATGGAGGAGTCCTGGTGACCTGAAATACAGGCCTTGAGCGTAGTTTAGGCACCAGTCTCCCACAATATAATGCCCACCTTTATGTGACTTTAGAAATAAGACTAGCATTAAGAGTAAGTAATATTGTGGAGAAAAATAAACAATTTATTATTATTATTATTACTAATTGTATACTATTTTATTTATTTAATGAGTTCAGGAAATATTTCTCATATTGTCTTAAGTTAGACTAGTAAAAAGTTTTATTGTGCATAAGATTCACAAAAACACACACACGGTGACACGGTGTCACACTTGAACTATTGTAATGTGTAACTGTTTTATGTCCCAATAAAGTAAAAAAAATAAAAAAAATAAGTTTAAGTAAATACACGACAATTAAGACATTAAAAAGATAAATGGCATAATTTATCGCTCATATTTCGAATAAACGTCAACATCATAAACGGGATTTTGATGTGCTGTTGAATTGCACCGGTACGAAACTAACGTGTAGTGATCGTTCCGGACTGCCGGACGCTAAAAGCCACACCCTAGCTATTAAGACAAATTTATTGTCCTTTGCCGCTCGGTTGGCGGTAGTGGCGTTGTAGCTGTTACTTGGGTCCCAACGGCTATACAAACGGTAGTACCGATCGTGCAGACGTATTATAGTAATGTTTATTGGCGGCGGAGTACGTCCAATGGCTCCGTTAATCAATGGCGTCGTGGCGGCGCCGGCGTTGCTGCGGTGGCCGGCAGCTCGCCGCGGGCGCCACGCGTCGTCAAACCTACATAAATCCTAGCACTATTACCGAGAGCCAGGTGAACCGTGAATGTTTGCTTGTAATTTACGCTAACGCAGATGTTACCGTACACCTTGTGTAATTACGAAACGATAAATTAAAATAAAAGACAGTCAATTAAATTAGTTTTGTCCTTTGTGTTCAATGACAAATGATTATATTTCTATTTCTGTAAATAGGTTAATAAAAACACTCATACAAATAATTTTTTAGCTAGACGGTGAGATCAGTGTTTCACTATATTCTATTCTAAGAATAAATATTGAAAGAAACTCGGGAGGTTTTGAGGTCATTGTATCTTTTAAAGTTCAGACCTTATTTTGGTGAGATCATGTAAGAACCATGCAGATTAATGTCTAAAATGGTATTTTAAGGAAAGAACCACGCATATATGAGGGGACCAGATCAGTCAGTGCAAGCATTTGTCAGTAATCGTGAGCGCAACTGGATTTGAGAAAATAGTTTCGTCTCTTTTAAGGAATTCAAAACAGACAACACACATAGTTATTAGTTTACCCAGCTTAAAACATACATACGCTGACAAGTAATCCGAAAAACATGAGGGCCAAGCTACTCGTATTGATTGAATTTGTATAACAATACGAATACTACACTACTGATGATTATTGACGTGTATTCTGAACGAGAGTGGTTCTTTGTTTTCGTTTTTTTTTTATTTATGAGTAATTTAAATGTGGAATGTATAATTAGTATTAATTTTTATTTGTTTTCCTTACATTACGATTATTACCTTTTTTTCGTTTTTTGTTTTACATTTTTTATATTTAAAAATCATACTGTACCTACTGTTCGACACAAATGTAATTTTGTTGAAGAATAAAAAAATAAACATTTTTTTAGTCAAAGTGTGAGGTTTCGGTGCCCCTGTCATGTTCTGTTAAACATTATTACTATTGTAATTTTGGTCAGTAGAGTAATCTATAAATACCTTTTTGCTATTTATTGAAACCAGAACGTAGATTTAACATGATATTTGCTGACGTAATTATTCATGTTGGATCGGGTTTTTGTTTCGGTCACAAAACAGGTCGCAAGTTCCTCATATGGTGATGTTGAGACACTACTACTGTTTGATATGGATATTGTTGTGTTCGTGGGTCGGGCAGGAATCTTGGTAGGTGATGCTCCAGAATTTAATGGATTTTATCCAATCATTAAAACAACTGACTTGACGTCGCCATGGTCTTTATTTTACACCAGACTCAAACACTACCCAAGCTAGGGGTGTGACACACACGACCATAGTGCTTGAGTGAAGTAACTAATACAACTATTATCTATGGTATGGACACCACAGATATAAGGTCGGATAGGCTGTTGGACTCAAGGTGATTAAGATAAATGTAGCGTGATCTCCTTTGAGTAAAGTCTGCGCTGCGTCCATTTGTATCATTCATAAGTAAGTAATGAGTTGTGGGTACTTACTTAGAATGTTTACTATTTGCATTTTCTAGTACACGTGATGTCTGAAATGTAGGGAAATAACTCCTGGCTAATCGACATGCACAAAACACCATGCTAAAAAAATCTATGGGTAATAATAGAATACTTACACCAAACTTTTTAACCATCTTTTAAAATCTTCATTAGTTTACAGAAACAAAAGTTGACGAAGAAAGGGAAATTCGCCTTTCAGTCTATGTTTTTCCCATACTAAAATTACAAATTAAGTAACTTAAATATTGCTATTACCAATTTATGATTAGTACAATTGTATCTTAATTCGATTTTCATATGACATTCAATTGTTTATTGCATTCTAATATTTTGTTTTAGGTGATCAGTATCTACCAGATATCTATGGTATCTACAATCAAAGTAGGGATTGCAATTTTTAATAAAAAGTCCCACCGAGTGCTATGTGAGAAAAATTCGTTGTTCTTATATTTTGTGATGTTATTCAAATTTTCCTCAGCAAATTGGCATTTCTCTTTAGTTATTATATAAATTTTACACACGTTATTGAACAGAGTGCTCAACAGTTTAATGTTCGAAGGTTACTCCGTCCTGTTACAGTTTTCGATATACGATATTTTACGTAAAAGGGGTCGGGTATGCTAAGTGGTCGACAGGGCAGGACAGGACCGCGACACGCGACATGCGACATGTTTGCGGCTGTCGTGCGGTCGCACGCGCCCTGTTCCCGCACACTACACCGTCATATAACACACGTAAACATCTACGTAATACGTACGAGCACTTGCTACGTATTCCAACAGTACGCTCAGTGCCAAATTGTTATGGTCTACGTTTATAATTGACCGCGGACATGAACAAATAATGAAGAGTGTTACTTTTCCTCACGTACAATTATCTCACGCCTCATTACCTTGTACCTACGTGTCGCCGGACTGTAACAAATCTCTTATAAGAAAACATAATATATTTTTCCTCGTAAACTAGAAGTGTTCATTATCGTCCAAAGTTAAACAACTTCTAGAGCTCGTAATTCACGTCCAACTAAATTTTATTTCCACACTTTTATTTTCAGTTTTCTGGATGGAAAATTACATGAGGGAAGGGGGAAACATTACGAACCACTTTAGGGACTCGTAATTCGTAATAAGTGTCAAAATAAAAAAAAAGTTTATGACAAGTTTATTCCACCACCTATGTGGAGTATATTAGAAACGTTTTTGCCAGATTTTATCCTTTTGCTTAGTTATATATAAAAAACTGTTCTCTAAATTCAGTAGGTTGGTATTCTAAAAGGCAATCCTATTTGAATCCTTAAGTTACAATCTATGTTACCTGATAAAGAACAGATTCAAATTTAAACTCCAATGTTTATTGTTCATCACAGTACATGGTCATACATTTCCAGACGTCAATTGAATGCGTAGTCAACTGTGTTGCAACCAAGTGAGGCATGCAAAATAGTACAGTTTATTAAAATGAAATTAATACCTCATACAAAGTCATAAATAATAATAGAAATTATAGATTATTACTGATTACACATCTGAAAAGGTCATTGTCCATACTCTATAGTAAACGATGAGAAAACATGATAACCAATACATAAATAACTGTTAGAAGTAAAGTAGGAAGCATAATGAGCACCCACAGGAAATTAGGCTTTTCTCAAAACGGAAAGCGCGGTGGGAGGAGGGAAGGTAACATCTTCCCGTTTGGCACAGACAACGAGCAATGATCCCCACAACGCATTAACTTGTCTGTAAAACATATTGAACAGATTTTTATCCCGTTCCGATCAATCGTCCGCCTATCGGTTTTCCATAATCATAAAATGACGATGAAATGAGCACGGCTATTAATTTGGTGAAAATTTTATGGATAAATGAAAATTATTAAATGTATTTTTTTTTAAAGATCGTTTGCAATAACCGCAATGACTCGGTTTACATTCGAATTTTATAACTTGTTAACGATGATAAGTAGCTGTTGCTTGGCGCAACGGTCTTGTGATTTATACAGTACCTACCTAGGTACAGAGGCTGAATAATCAAGCTACTCCAATGTGTCAAATTTATTTGATAGTTTTTATGCTTTTTTACAAACAGCATAAAGTTCAGGTTCGATTGAGAAAATTTTACAGTTTGGGGTAGGTTGATGTGCTGGCCTCTGTACCTCATCATCATCATCATTTCAGCCATAGGAAGTCCACTACCGGACATAGGACTCCCCTATAGATCTCCAATAAGACCGGTTGGAAGCCGCTCGCATCCAGCGCGTTCCCGCGGCCTTAATGAGGTCGTCTGTCCACCTTGTGGGTGGACGTCCTACGCTGCGCTTGCCGTTACGTGGCCTCCACTCGAGAACCTTTCGACCCTATCGGTCATCAGTCCTCCGTGCTATGTGCCCTGCCCACTGCCACTTCAACCTGCTAATCCGCTGGGCTATGTCGGTAACCTTGGTTCTTCTACGGATCTCCTCATTTCACCTCTGTACTTACGTACTTAGAAAGTTACCTTTAAGACGAGTAATATAATACCTCTCAGACAGTCTCTGACATTTTTGTGTCCTGTTTGTCCCGAAATCGCAGAAACAGTTCACACCAATGCTCGCACAAAGTAATCACGCCTAAACTGATTTCGGCTAATAGAAATTATAAATCAAATATCAGGTGAATTGTTGGTAATATTTGTTATGAGCCGACATGCGGTGGCGGGTAATGTCGGGCGTCGGGCGCGGGTCGGGCGTCGGTCGGTGGGACCGACAGGCGCGGCGGTCGCTCCATTAGCCACTACACACGTGTTGCTATTTGTGCGGAAACCTCGTTATCGCACCCGATGCGCCACTCACACAATTCTTTTACTATGAAAAGAAGAAAAGCTATCAATTTTCGCGCGTGTTCACACGCCTGACAAATATACCCATTGTAAGGGTCTTTGCGAGATACATATTTATAACGTAAATATGTATGCGTACATTTTCATATTGCATGTTTCAAGAAATATATTGTGTTGAAATAATATTAAAATGGGTTACTACGCGAACATAACTCAATAAGTGAACTACAACAAGAATCAAAGAACACTTTAAAACCAATATTTTTAGTTTAAGACTTTAGTTGAAATCAAGTACTTTGTCGTCTATTGTACGACTAAGTTGCCCTTCCACAAACCCCGTGGAAAGAACTAAGTTAGTATCTTGTCTGTTAGCTGGGCAAACTTTAGTTCCAGCAGGGGTACAAACACTAGTTAAGCTGATTTGATCACAGTTTCGTACTTCTAACGCTCAGGTTACTAATACTGTACTCTATTGAAGTTGTTTTAGTATAGTTTAGTTTATGAGAAAAAAAAAAGTATACAGTAGTTTTCCTATTTGTAACATATGCAAGTAATTAATCACTACTCCTGTCATGTGGTCTACGCCGTAGCAGCGCTACGGCGTAGCACATGGCTGCTAGGTGTTTCCATTTTCCGCGTAGCAATCATTAAGAAAATTGGGTGACTTTATCAGAGCTTCGTAAGTATCTGGGTATCTACCAGTAATTCTAATAACTTTATTTACCAACTAGTTTTTTGTAACTTAATCTCAATTTTATTGTAACAAACCAAATTTATTAAATGGTTAACTGTAATCCGTTGCAGCAGGCCAAAATTATTCAATATTATGATCTAAAATATATCATTAGATCAGATAGATGTGTTGCTGGGGAAATTGTTTAGCCACTACTTCATCCCTGCAAAACAGTAGGAAGTAGAGAAGGGCGGGCTTTTTGTCGGACTGTGTTATGTGATTTTGACGTTAATTTGAATAAATGAATTTTGATTTATATCAAGTTCGTACCTCTAGAGAAATACACAAATTAAAGTCAAAATTGTGCCAAAATCAATGAGACCATTGTCCTTAAACGGTAGAGATTCACAATTTTATTCCAATAAGAAATTATATCTAGTATTTTATCTTCTTACCTCCAGTTTCAACTAACCTTTGATATTCATAAATGTTTGCTCAGCTTCTGAGATGCACTCTAAAAGATCAGCTTAACTTTCTACTTTAACTATGAAAGCAAATGGTTGCTCAATGAAATGTACCCAAGCTTTTCTACAGGTAAACTTATCAGAATACTTAGCTTTCGCTTTTTTGTAATATCTCTCAACCACACTATAACATAACATCGAGCTTATATTAGCCAAAATAGTAGTTAGATGTTAGTTTGATCCCACCTGGAGTGTTTACTGTACCATGTAATTGGAGGGAGGGAGTTCATTGTCTTCAATCAGACTCAAATCCAGACTATAAACCCATAATATATATTCACACTCACGCGCACACAAACACACACCCACACACACGCACTCACCAACTCTCACACACAAACTTACACACACACACCCATCTATAAGTATATTCTTTTTTATTTTTGTTAGACTACTATGTATTTTAAAGTTAATTTCAACATGTTTTAATCGAACATAAAAAATGGGCAGGAGTGAAGTATTCTTCTACAGGCATAATCTGTCCAAAGGAAGATTCCGAACACAACTATTGTAAACTAATCAATTGACACAAAAAAAAAAATTAAGTCAGTTTAAATTGTCTAGTAGAATGTTAGCAAAGAAGGTTGATGGTCGGGTTAAGCAAACATAGGCGTATGACCATCTATCCTTACTCGTACTTATTACTGTTTTTTTAAAGCGTTGTCTAAGTCTGTAAATTTCTCCTGTGCCATGGATACGTTTACGAACATTTAAATTTACATACACAAATAGCCAGTGGAAAATGAACCCGCGAGAAACAGCGTAGCAGCCATTAATCATTCACCCATTGCACCGACAGAGGACTTTAATGTTTCTTAGTTACACTTTTTCTGTATTACTTGTGCCTACTTACGAATAGGCGACGCATTTTGTTTATCAAAGGTTACTTTAATATTTTTTTCCAACCGAAGGGTTAAGAACCTCTAAGGTAAGGTCCCCAGGGTAAGGGGCTAAGCTTACCGTATCGGTAATCTCTGGGGATTCAGAAAGCCAGCAAGCAGTCAGTTTGCATAAAATTTCTACTATGCGAAGCGCGAAGGTTGGAAAAGGCCACACCGTCGAATGTTTTGCCAGCGAGGGCCAGGCAGATGAATGTTTCGACAGCAAACACAGTTCCTGTACATACATGATTATGATGAAGTTGATCCTTGACATTCATCGCTCAATTATACACATAATGTACACAATCCATTAAGATTGCTGGCTTTCTGCCCGCGGGTGCCATTACACCCCATTCCCCTCGTTGACTTACAATTTGCGTGGGATCAGGGGCACCTGATAAACTTTGTTTTTCTTTAAATGCGAAATTGCCAGTTTCGTTATTTATATTTAAAACTTATGCTTTGGATTACTCTCAAGTTACCATTAGAATGAATATTAGAATAAAAAAAGTGATGATATGGCTAGTAAGGAGGTCACTATTAGGAAGACGACAAAACAGATGTATCTATAAATGAAGAAAACATGTTGCGGCGACGCCAAATAGGGATTACGGCAGAAGGATGACGACAATGATACTTAGTTAAAATTCTGAAAACCCAATAGTGCCTTAAATACAACCTGTTAAAAAACACTAAAAGGTGTTCGAGCCTTTTCTGTATGAGAAGAGGCCTTTGCCCTGCAGTAGGACAGTGGCAGGCTGATATATTTTTTTTTAAAGGTGTCAAAAAACTTTAGGTTCGGAAATCGGTGGCAAATAATTAAACTAAACCACAAAAGCCTCACAAACCATTTTTTTCAAATCGGTCTGCAAACGAAGGAGTTAAAATGTGATACACATACAAAACAATACAGCCGAATTATGAACCTCATCCTTTTTTGAAGTCTATTGAAAAATTGTATTAATTTTATTTCTGTAAAATGTATGTACCTACAACCTAAACTATAGGTATTATACAAAAACTAAAAAATAAATATTTTTTGTTAGGTTTAGTTATTGTTTTTGTTTTAGTTTTTGTATAAATTGAATTACATTTCAAGTTATAGGTTAAAAAAACTTTACTATGCTTAACTACACTATGTCAGAAGCATTTAATAGCTTACAAAAATAATATAGGTATCAAAACAATGGGCTTGTGAATTAATAATAACATCCGCACGGGTTATATGATTGAAGCTTAGAGGTTACCGAGGTCGATCCGCGGACTGATGAACAACTGACTGCTCAGTTACTTGGTTGTAGTCAGAAAGACAAACACTTCATACACTGTAAGCCGACCTCAACATAGTTGGCAAAAAGCTAAATGATGTTTTCTTAAACCATTGGATAAGCAGACGTACTGCATCGTACCATCCACACTTGGTTGATGTAGCGACGAGTCGTACTCGGGGCTTCTTCTCTACGTTAATTATGTGAGAACCAAAGTAGGGTTATCTGTTGGCATCTGTGTCCCTCCCACATTTAACCCATCTGCCTTCATAGCAAGAGTAAAAAGGAATCTTTTGGGCCCGCTCGTACCACCATAGGACTCATCCATCGCTTTCCATCAGGCACGATTGAGGACAAGAGCAGACCCACATAGTATTTAAAACAAATACGAATAAAATACTCGTGAATACTTATCAATTATTTATATAAGTAGGTATGTACAATAATACTACAAATTGAGCATTCCGAACTCTCTCCAACAATTAGGTTAAAGTAATTCTGCAATATATAAATCTTTTCTCGAGTCCTTGTTAAATTATTAAATACGTGTCCGGAATATATTAACACAACTTATTATAGGAAATAACGAAGTCGTACTTATTAAGCAGGTTCTCGAGACTTCCTTGTTTATGGGTTAAATGAAAGTAGACTTAATGCAGAAGTGCTTATAAGTGAGATGATAATTATACACGGTGAAAGGGACATCGGAGCACAAGCTGCTTTTTTTCAACCGACTTAAAAATAGGAGGAGATTATCAAATTGGTTATATGTTTTTTCATACGTGTGTAATCTCATTGATGGATTGGTCCTATTTGAATTTCATCGACATCGGTAAAGTTTTTTAAGTTTAATATAGAAATAACTGCAAGACATCATTAAATAAAAACTAAAAAGTACAAAATAAAAACTTTTTACAAAAAATACCAGCGACATCATAAAAAAACACGTAAAGTTGTAAAATAACTCTAATTTCGAAAGTCAGTGGCAAATAATAAATGAAACACAAAACTACCAAAGCCACAGACTACCAAAGCAAGAGTTATTTTACACCTTTTAGTATTTTTATTAGGTCGTTTTTTTTTGTAAATAGTTTTTATTTAGAATAGCTCGTAAGTCAAGTCAATCGAGAAAGCTGTCGAGGGTTACCTAAAAATCGTACAATCCCGCTACCGCAGGTAAGAGATGAAACACCGACCGGGGAGATTTTTAACCAGTAAGAGACTCACAGACCCCGTTTACCACTCCATCATCCATGAAGATTATAATCCACCCCGTGATAAAAAAAAATCAGATTCAAATGATTTATTTTGTGGAAAGTGATGGTTACAGGTGTTTTCAATAAAGATAAAGATATATTTATTTGTATAAACATGTTAATGTAAACACAACAACATGTAACATGTGTGTTGTTGTTGTTGTAATATACATATTCATACAAAATTAGGTCAAGTAGGTACAGAATAAGCTAAAAAACAGTCTCAAATATTAATGTAACGATGTCAAAAAACACTTGTCATATTTATAGGGATAATAAAATTGTCACAACAAAATAAATAAAATAAGGAGGAGGTTGTCTTCTTAACCGCGCAATCCCGTACTGCTTTAATAAATTAAGCTCTTCAGTCATACCTATAAATACTTAAAAACTAAGCAACTAATCACTGAGGATACCCGCTGTGGGTTACGGATCTTTGTCTCGGATTACGCACAACCTGCTACCATGAGTACAGTACTTAAATTATTCCGGACCTCCCAACGTGGAAGTTTTTAGTCGAATTTTCTTACGTCTTCTGTGTAACTTAACTACATACATACATACATAACGCCTTTTTCCCATGGGGGTAGGCAGAAACTACAGAGCGCCATACTTCTTTTGCTTCGTTTACATTCATACATGTTGTCATACACACACGCCGGTTGCGAGTAGTACGCACCTGACCGTTCTGAAGAACCTCGAACCAATAAAGTCTATGTATGTCCTTCTAGGGCGTCCCCTCCCGGCCTTCCCACTTACATCTGCCTTGTAAATACCTTTCGTTAGTCGCCTTTCATCCATCATTTCAACGTGACCAAACCATCTAAGCATACTCTTTTCAATTTTTGTTACTACATCTTTTAAACCACAACGTTGCTTTATCACATCATTCCTCAATCTGTTATTCATTGTTACACCACACATAATTCACAAGGAACGCATTTAACTTAACTGTAGTAACAAAAATCGTAATGCGTTTGCTTAGATGGTTTGGTATCGTTGAAAAGATGAATGCAAGGCGGCTAGTGAAAGGTAGCAGATGCAAGTGGAAATGTTGAGTGTGGACGCCCCAGAAGGACATACATAGACCTTCAGGTGGTTTAAGGTCAGGTGCGTAGTACTCGCAACTGGCGTGATATACATGTTGTCATACACAACAACATGTATGAAAGTAAACGTAAAGCAAAAAACTATGTAAGAATCGTTGCATATATTATTATGGCACTCTGTAGTCAACCTGCCCCCGTGGGAAAAAGGCGTGAGTTCGTAGATAGATATAGATATATGTGTAACATCTTCTAAACTTTGTACACCTTTCAAATAAGTTTAGGCCAATTGTTTGCTTATTTCAATAAAATGAGTAAATTAGATGCCTACTCAATGACAATAACAGATGAATGTGATTTGAAGAATTGGCACACATACAACATTAGTGCATCTAAGACACCTTACAGGTTATGAAGTTATTGAAAATCTCGCAAGGTTTGTTATAAATCATCTTCTGACCTATCCTCTAATTACACGTGATAGTATATTCTTATGTAAAAAAAACTAATACAAACAAAACAAAATAATGTACTAGTAAAAAACTTTTTTACAAAAAAAACAACCGACTTCTTAAAAAAAAACTAACAGGTGAAAAATAACTCCAGTTTCGGAAGTCTGTGGCTTTGATGGTTTTGTTTTGTTCATTATTGGCCACCGACTTTCGAAACTGAAGTTATTTTTCACCTGTTAGTTTTTTTTTAAGAAGTCGGTTGTTTTTTTTGTAAAAAAGTTTTTATTTGGTAATTTTTAGTTTCTTTGTATGTAAAGAAAGTCTTTCAAAACTAGAAAGAATCATTGAAATTGGATAACAATTGCTAAAGAAGTGCTATCTCTAAACATTAATCTGTACATCTCTGCCGGCCCCTTTTAAAATAGAATGGCGTAATGTTATGTTGTGGAAATACAAAAGCTCAGCATAGACATCTGACTATAGCAATCGCGAATAATTTGCTGTTATGGGTTGAAGAGTTCCGTTGCCTGTCTTCTTTATCAGTTTTTCTTCACCAAATGATACTTTCTAAATGAAAATGCTTGATTTGTTACTAAAAATGTTGAAATCGGTGCATGTGTGCCTATATTTTTTGAGGAGTTCCCTCAATTCCTCGAAGATCCCTCATCAGATATGAGTTTTGATACAAACGGGACCAATCTGAACCTCCTCCTTTTTTTGAAGTCGGTTAAAAATACAAAGTAGCCAGCTATCTATAATAAGACTATCACTCTTTTCTAAACTATTAAATGATACATTTTAACATTACATAACATCGAGTCTAAATTCCCTAAATGTTGTGACATCACTATTTAGGATGTTAATAGTGTGCACTGCACATCACTAGATATTATCTATGAATCCAGTTCCTATCTGTCATTCCAGCCAGACACTACGATGTCTGGCTGGTCCCCGTCTGTGATTTTACTACTTAACCTTTCGGGTGTCGACCTCCGTACACGCACATTACAACAATGTCGACGCTTTTACGAGTTAGATAATAACTTTAGGTAGGCCTTCAGAAAAAGGAAGATTATACTGTTAAATCGATAAAAACAAATTATAAATGATACCTTCCTGTAACCCTCATTAGTTTTCCTATCTAATAAAACAGCTACGTAGTGAAATAAAACTGACCAGACACTGCTGTGACGTGATTTGTTTTCATTTTGATAATATTCATTCACATAACCTACACACTTTGACGTTTGCCGTGAGTGGAATGTCAGATGAATTTATTTATTTTTTATTTCGTTCAAAATAATGTTTCTACTGTTGAAAACTATTAAACGTAAGAGTGAATGAACCATTTCTTTCATATAAATACAGAACATATTGCTACTTGCAGTACAACCACAGATATTTAGCGACCAATCCTGACCAAGCCCTTAAGTGTAACTGTCCGACTTAAGACACTTGGAGCGTTTTTTCTTATGTCGAACTGTGTAACTTAAGACATTCGAGGAGTTAACTGTACTGTCTGATTACATTGTGTGTCATTTTATTAATAAACCGAGCCAACCTCAACGGTGTCTTATTGAACAAGCCTACAGAAAATAACACTAAATACTTTACTTATCGTTCCGCCAGATGACGGTTTCCGAATGGAAAACTCTAATAGCACTTTGTCCAACCCGGGAATTGGACCCAGGATCTCTTTCCCAGCAATAGTCGTCATATGTAACTTTCAAAATGAAATGTTATAATGTATTCACCTCGAATGTTCAAGAGATTTAAATGGGATTAAACTAGAGTCTCTCAAACATAATCTCTCAATATAAGTAGTATTATTATCAGGTCACTTAGAATTGCGCAGTTAGTCATCAAAATGCCAATTACTAGAGCCGAACGTTACTGATTCAGGCGTGTAATCGATATGTCACGAGGCGGTAAACTAGTAATCGTATCAAACGGAGTTCGGCAGCAATGGGCTTCATATCACGGAGGATTTCTTACAATCTAGATAGGAATAGCGCAAAACGAGAACGAAAATATTTAGCAATGATAAACATGAGTTTTGTTCAAAGCTAATGTCGAGCACGGGACCAATGCGAGGGAAAATAGTTCAATGTTTATGTCAAGTTAATTGCCAGAAATGGGCGGAGGTAATGAGCAGAGTGCGCCGACTTGCCTGAACTTTCCACTAAGCCGTGTCACACTCTCGAAAATTTGTGTAGAGCAACTGACACCCAAGTAACTCGGAGGAATCACACAGCTATTTGCATAACGAGGTGCATACAGGTGCTTTAGGCTCTTTGAAGCGCTAATTCAACGCAACTGCAAACAAGCAATGCTATCCTTCATTACATTAGCAGCACAAGGCATTAACTATGTAGTTCTGTATTGACTGAGCCTCAGATAACACGCAAATGAGGACTTGAAATACAATGATACCATCCATTGTCATATTCATTCATACAGTTCATTAGCGTAAATACGACGGCTGATTCGTTCATTATATTTATAGACTGAAATATATTAGATATCATTGTTGCTCTAGTCGTTACAAGCGCTACTGCTTTGCATGAGGTCATGGGTTCGATGCCCAGGTCAATCAATGTGTCATTGGATTTTTCCACTCGAATTTATAAAAAAAAGCCCTGTGCCTGGTTGTTGGCAATAAGCTTGCCTCCTATAACATTTACTTACTATTAGTTAGGGACTTAAATTTAACTAACTCGTAATTACGGGGTGACCACTCATTAGTTATATTTAAATTCGAGAAGCTATGGTCCGGTTCGAACTAGGACCCGCACGCTGAGAGAGCGAATTGAGCGGTTCAGTTGTAGCAACCGGCGAGCGCTACATCTAAATTCACAACCATATTATGTTATAGTAGATAGTTATAATACTACGGATATACTTTGTACAATACTGATAAAGAAGTGCAGGTTTAAAATCGGACTGGAAATTGAGTTTAACCGTTAAGTTAAACATCAATCAAGACTTGATTATAAAATATTGAAGCAATACACTTACTAGCGCTGTTAACATTCTACAAAAGGATTAAGTAAGTAAATACCAGAGGTAACTAGAAGATATATGACATATCAGACAGTTAAATGTAGGTTATTAAAATCAGCCACCACGTTCACAGAAATCTGTAATAACGTGGCAGAATGGAACATTTTCCAGAATTTGTACTTAAAAAGCCGCGCTTCATTTTAGCGAGGCGTCGAAATCTGTTATGTAAATATGAGACCGTGGAACCGGAAAATAAGTTTGGTGTTGTGCCCTTTTGATTTGCAGCAACAGTCGGCCAGCTTGGAGGCAGGGTCGGGAGTCGGGACCCGGGCCCCGGGCCCCGCACCGCGCCGTGCCGCGTCGTGCGGTGTTAGGCGACGTAACAATTTTGTTTGCGCACAACTCGCCACTTTATGAATAGTAATCAAACCACCAACCTCCATTCATTTATCTCGCGAGCGACCAACGATGAAATGTAGATGAGGCCTTTCTGATAAGCTCCAAGTATTTTATACATTTACTTTGTAATTATATACTGCGTGGAATAAATAATCGGCTTAAATTATTACAAACACCGTTTCCGATAACATTCAGCGAGATGATTAATTTGAACATAATATTTAAATGTCAATAACGAGTGATTTATGTAGCTAAGCGGTAAAAATCTAAAAGGAAATAGACAGGTAAGTACTGAAAATAAAATTAGATTTTCCTCTGGACGTAAGAATTGCTCAGAGATCGAGTAAAAGCTGGAGGTGTTTCTGGCTGGAAATGATAAATTATTCTGATAAAGATTTCTCTTCAATCAATAGTCTAAGTCTGGCTGCGACACGGGCGAAACATTCTTGTACAAGCTGCTTACAAAGGTGTAGTACACTAAACTGTTAATTATTTTGTAAATACCAGGCTTAGTTTACCTTGTATTTACCTGTTTAGGCAATCATTCACGTAGACTATATACTTAACCAATTTTCCTTTGACATAAAATTCACGTATACAATCCCCAGAAAATACAAGCCTTATAATAACTTACAACACTATTTCACCTTGGAGAGATCGAACAAGTAAATTCCTTAAGTTTCTAACTAAATTTCACAAGTGCGGCCCTACGCCCCGGGAATACCCTATTGTGACACAAAATAGTGTGCGCACTCCATGGACATTTTGACAGTTGATGAATAAAAAAGTTGAAATAGTAGGTAAAAAGTTTTGGAGAGAAAGTGCTCACAAAGAAATATACAGACAGACGCACTTTATTTCCCTCTAGCACCGATGTGATGTGTGTGACACAACTCCAGCACCAGGTTATTTTTCTTATGATTTGGAATATTTTCACTTATGTGTGATCTTATTACACATTTCTATGGTAATACATAAACAAAATCATATTTGTTGATATGAGAAAACTGCTACCACCACTTCTTTGTGCGATTCCATGTAGCCAGTTTCTTTGACGGTGTGATAAGTTATTATTTGAGCATTCAGCTTTTAGAATAAATCTTTCGTTCTTTTATAAGTTTTAGTAAAATATGTAGATCTGTGTAAGAGAGCTTAAATTGTATTATTTGTGTACACACGTGCCTATTAGATACAACGTTAGAGTAGTTTAATACGATTACATTAAATTGGCATTAGTAACACCGATGCATAAATCCGATTGCAATAAAACACCTAGTTAGTCTAAACTGGTCCCAAATTAATTACTAAAGTAACGTAATATGAGGCTTATTACTAAATTCAAGTAATTTTTATTTATGAATGCTGAATTATTGACTATTCATCGATTCATTGAACAGTTATAAGAAGAAATAGTTATTACCCAGTGGTTGAAATTCGACCGAATATTATTTTGTGTTTAACAGAACATTACAACTTTGCATTTCCACATGTCAATGTCAACTTGCATGCTTGCTGCCATATTTTTGTTTGTCTCCAAAAGGTTGATCCCCATGATTTCGTTATAATCTATACGTTGGCAGAATTGCTTAACGTCTAAGGTTGACGTACACAATGAATATTTAATTTTATATTTTTTAAAATAAATGTATTAAAATATTAGGTTTCTGCACTTCTCCTCTACATAAACATTCACTGTGAGAAATCCCACATTCCTCCTTGCACGCATTTTTCTTTAAAATGGATACAAAGGTTTTGTTTAGCGTTTTTATATATAGATACTAGTAAAAAAGTATGTTAGTAGATTACAAAAATGGCTTTACAATCGGCTAAAAGCTATTTAAGTAATAGCTGGTCCGCGACACATGTCAATCTGCTTCGTCGATGCGACGTTGGACATCTGTCAGGTTTCTTGTTATCGCGACCCTCATCTTTGAAGAAATTACGTTCGTGCATCCATGTCGCTGCCAACGGTGACACGCCCCCGCGTATTCGATCGCTGGGCACGTTAATGTGCCCACATCACATCACCCTCACGGTTAACATGCCCCACATACGCCATTTGCACGTTACGCTCTCATGTTTATATACGCGATGTTACTGCAAAGTCAATTTATTAATGTTTTAATGAAAGTCGATGATACTGTCCAATGGCTTCGTTTTAACATTTGCGAGATCTAATAACTCTGTGCGGTTTAAAACATATGTTAGAAATTGATCAGGCTTTCCCTGATTTCAATCTTTTCATAATATTTCACATGTGGGTTCATGTCTAATAATATTATGATGTTATTGGTTGTTATTATTTTAGTCAACGCCACACACGTCACTGGGTATATCACAATACAAGCCTACATTCCCATAACCACAGATTTGTACCTAAATCGTAACATGACCTTGATCCGGCTTTCAGAACCCAGAATATATTCAGTAAATGCTATTCATTTACCCAAAATATGAATAAAAAATGTTCAGTGTCTAAAGCCGTACAATGTTGCAAGCTTTTCTCTTTTGTGTCGTTGATTTATTCTACGTTATTTTGTAATTCTGTTTTCACACTATAGCTACTTTTCAGAAGTTACAATGTGAATAAACAATATTTAAATTTTAATAACTGAATAAATAAACATTCCGCGAAATGAAGGCTATAGACGAAAAAATATGAAGACGAAAACATTTAAGGAGCATCTACAGTTGAAAAATATAGCTCATTAAGGAATGTTTAGCGAAGCTAATTTAACTAGGGGCCTTAGACATCTCCGGGGAAATTACGAGCTTTGTGCGTATGTACTTGCAAAACTTTTAGGACGTCTTTGTTTGGAGTTTTGATGATCAAGAATTTCATTAGTATAGTCAACTATCTGTAAAAGTATTCACAAGATTCTCTAGACTATGATATGATCGCGTAACATAAAGCAACACAAAACCATAATTGTGTGCGAGGACCAGATAAAGGTAAATCGGTTAGGTATTTGAACGAATGAGACCGGTTCCCGGTAATTGTACCTGTCGCGTGGACAAATGTGCTGTCCAACGTGTGCCAGATAGTCAGTCTAACTGCCGCCATTAGCCCGAGAGATAATCTTAAATTACTATCCGCACACTCAATTGTTGCGTCACGCCCAAACGTGCATTGTACTAAAGTATGTATTTGCACTAAATCGCTAAATAACAGCGTGCCAATACCGCGAGAGTACGCTAATTGACATTTACGAATAGTACATCATTAATTAGGGCATAATGTAACTTATTACAATTACGGGCGTGTCAATCTTGATTGATAACAAACTAACGCGACCGTAATTAAGTGCGGAGGGGCGGGTGAACATTCTCGCGGTATAATTGTTAACTAGGAGAGCTCTCACGATTCCCTCGTATTCCTTATAGGCGACTATGGGCGGATATCTCCCGAAGCCCAAGATATAGATACAACCTGTTATCTTCACACGTACCCCCGTTATTTAGTGCCAAAGTACACTACTTAGAACAAAGCAAAGCGTAACTTAATATAAAGCATGTTGGGATGTCCACAAACTTAGGGCGAGTTTCAAAGACGATCCCTTGAGTCTCCTTTATGCAAATCTCGGGTAATTTCTTTGGTGAGAGTCACACGGGACCCTTTGCCAAGATTGCGTTGACTTTTCAACCGTGCGATACCTACGTCTTGTTTTATATTAGTTTACATAGGCGCGTTACGTCAAAACTAGAAACGGGTCGGCCGAAATCGATTGCTGATAAATATTTGGTTTTGTAAAATTTTAAGTCAAACACCGAATATTCCTGAATACAAATTAACTATTGAATTAATAGCTTAAAACAGATAACTAATTTCTTGTCTCCGTACTCAGTAATTCTAAACCATAACTACCTATTTATTTGCCTTTTCTTTTTTCATTTATCCTCCATTTATCTCCTGTCTGAAACTGTCATACTCTTACTGGTTAGAAACCAGACTAGTATTTTGTGTTATACCAACCCAAAAGGTTGCGGGAACGGACGTTTTATCAACGCAAACAACGGCTGAACTATTTATTGGTATTATTTCAACTTTTCGGCACCTACAACAGCAGATTTACATAAGATAATCCGGCAAATATGTTCTAACTTTAATGCGCAAAGTGAAACTACATATCATAACACAAAGTAAGCCTGTAGCAAACTAACACTAACGTCACCACAACACCACAATACGCATCTAAACGGTAGACGATGAAATTCCTTAGTGCAGCTCAAGATGTCGGCCACAGGTATTATTCGTAGTTGATTCTTTGAGCTGCTAGTTATACGCTCTAACTCAAGATGTTCAGGTTAAACCCTATTGTCAGAAGGCTTAATAGGACCAAAAGGATGAGTTTGGTGATCGTCCATAGCATTTACAAAGTGTTTACTAACGAAGATCTAAACACCGAATGCGAATATAATTCAGGTAACTATTACGTATTTACGCGTACATGCAGTTTACTTTACATTTTTACAAGCTTTAAAGTTTTATAGGGTTTTTTTGCACGGGTCCTGTGCCTATAAGTATTATTCAAAAATAAAAGTAGCCTATGTTACTCTTGATAACATAAGCTATTTGGCAGAAAGAAAGTTTCTTCAAAATCAGTTCAACCGTTATGGAGTTAAGTCTAAACAAAGAGACAGGAAGACAGCTAGATTATAATTGTTTTTGTCGTAATACATTTATTATGAAGCCGTTATTTTACGTTATTGATATTACAAACTGATACTTTAATTTTATTTATTTTTACTTAGATGATACTTTATCATATTCTCTTTCAACCTTTTTGTATTTTTTCTACAACAAAGGCCTCACTTCCGTGTACTAAACTTACGCATAATTACCCGAGATTAATATAAAAGTTACTCACAAAAAGTAAGTTAACGTAAATACTTCTACGTGAGTACCTCATTATAGGAGAGAAGTTCATCGACAAATGATTACGATGTTCTGGGAAGTTTTCCTACCTTGTTAAATAACGTAAACATTCTCATCATATATATTACATAGGAGAATATGTTAGTAAACTTTAGTTATGTGTAACATACACAGTTTGTCTATATTGTGAAAAACAAAGGGGTAATTCATTTATTTTTAGGAACGTTTACATTTAAAAGAGTCAATTTTTTTTGTTTGAAGAATAGGCCGACCACTAACTGTCACGTTTAATAATGAAAATAACCTAAAAAGGAGACAAAAACCAGAGGGTCAAATATACTTAATAGCCAACATTACAATTTTAAACTTGTCTGTTATCAATACAATTATAATTTAGAATAGAATAGAATAGAATACTCTTTATTGTACCATTATTATATTATATTTTATTGTACCATACCATTAAAACTTACAAATTATAATTTAGAGGGCTACAAGCGGTGATACAATGGGCGGCCTTATCGCTAAAAGCGATCTCTTACAGACAACCTTTGGATGGACTTGATGGAGGAGGAGAAAAGATGAGTAGGCAGTGTGTGGTGTACTATTTACAGAAATATATACCATACAAGAAAATTATAAATATAATCCAATTATTCGACAACTAAATTCAAAATTCAACGTTTGGTATTTGGATGACGGTACCTTAGGAGGTGAAGTAGACACAGTTTTGGAAGACCTAACCTTTTTAAAAGAAAAATTTCATTCTATTGGACTTGAGCTTAACATTTCAAAATGCGAACTATATATCCCCCAAACCACTAGCACCCAAAATATCAATTACAGAAAGGAATTCCCTTCACCTCCTGGGGTCCCCAATTTTCGACGAATCCTTTCCAACGTTTATTGAAGAAAAAATACAAAATTTTAATGATGTTTCGGAAAGACTTTTCAAAATAAACATTCATTCGGTAACGTAAACATTCTCATCATATATATTACATAAATAAAGTCATGGGTAATGTAGATAAAAGAACGCCAGTATGTTCCATTTACTGCGACATGACCCAGGCTTTCGATTACGTTAATCATGACATTCTTCTCCGAAAACTAGAAGCATATGGCATTAGAGGCAATATCCTAAATCTCATAGAATCTTACCTAAAAAATCGTAAACAATATACAAACATTACAAAAATAAACATGAACACCAGAAAAGAAGAAACATATGCCTCAAAAAAACGTATGGTAAAATATGGAGTCCCACAAGGAAGCGTTTTGGGACCCTTGTTATTCATCATCTACATAAATGACTTGCCATTAGTAACTAATTATCCAGTGTCACTTTTTGCCGATGATAGCACAGTCATTATAAACTCTATAAATAAAGATAGATATGAATATGAAATTAATAATACAATCAATTCAATAATAAACTGGTTAAATAATAATAATTTAAAAATCAATCTGGAAAAAACAAAAGTTATGTTCTTCAGTCAACGTTTAGAAGCGCCAAATATTAATGTTAAACACAAATTAGCTGTTTTAAAAAAGGTAGATACAGCTAAGTTTTTAGGTGTAACTATCGACAAACGTCTTAACTGGAAAGCGCACACTGAAGAATTAAATATAAAAATATGTTCTTCAGCCTATGCCCTCCATAAACTAAAACCTATTATAAGTACCCATGCGCTTATAACTGCTTACCATGGTATTGTTGGCTCTATATTGAGGTTTGGAATTATATTTTGGGGAAATTCCACTAACAAAGAAACCATTTTTAGGTCACAAAAAAGGTGCATCAGGGCTATGTTTGATTTGAAAATAACAGATAGTTGCAAACAATACTTTATTGAACATAATATTTTAAGTCTGCCTTCCTTATTTATTTATGAAATAGCAAGTTTTATACGAACCAATCCTAACTTATTTAAAAAGCTATCAGATGTTTCGATCCGTAATCGACGGGATAATAATAAACTATATGTGCCAAGATCAACCACGGCATTGATGCGTAAAAGTGTTCTTTGTTTGGCACCAATCATTTATAATAAAATCCCAAAACCTATTAGACAAATGCCTACCGCTTTATTCAAGATACATTTTAAAAAAATGCTCATAGCCAAATGTTACTACACTATATCGGAATTCTTAAATGACCGCAATTAATATTTTTTAAATGGTTTCTTACAATTACGATATTTTCACATTATCACCATCAAATATCTTATTTTTAACCGACTTTCAAAAAAGGAGGAGGTTCTATGTTCGTGTGTATGTATTTTTTTTTTTTTTTTTTTTTTTTTTTTTTTTTATGTATGTTACCTGATTTCTCCCCCATTTGTGGACCGATTCTCGAAATTCTTTCTTTATTCGAAAGAGTATACTCCCGAGGTGGTCCCATTTTAATTTGGTGAAGATCTGGTGCTGATCTTCGGAGATATGCAACGGAACTCTTCAAAAATAGACGGCAAATCTGTCGTGATTGCTGGAATCGCTTGGATGTTTATTGTTTATACAACATCATGACGTATCATCACGCCTGGTATGCTCTGAGGGGTACGCAGATGTGTACAATATACCTAGATTTCGACAGTTAGGTATGTTAATTTTCATTTATTAGGGATAAGACGTGGATAACCCTATTATCATGACATGTACTGTTACAATTAACAATATATATAAGTAGCAAATATTTGTATGGGAACCACTAAAAATGAAAAAATAAAAAACTTTTTGCAAAAAAATTAAACCGACTTCAAAAAAAACACTAAACGGTGTAAAATAACTCTAAATTCGGAAGTCGGTGGCCCATCATGAATAAGACAAAACCACCAAAGCCACAGACTTCCTAATTTAGAGTTATTTTACACCGTTTAGTGTTTTTTTTGAAGTCGGTTTAATTTTTTTGCAAAAAGTTTTTTTTATTTTTACCTTATTTTGTTTGTTTCTCTTTTCCAATTTTTAATCTATAGACTCAAACGTTGTATGGTTAAAAACCAACCTTACTATTATTTTGTACGCCATAAATGGCAGAACACGCAGATCTATCTGTTAAATTTAAGACCTTATACATAATTGTCTTGCTGTATACTCGTGTTTTACAATAAAATAAATTCTATTCTATTCTATTCTATTCTATTCGGTATTCACACTTATTCGATACTGTTGCTTTGGACCAAAATTTACATATAGCCTTCGCTCCTCTCATCTCTGGAAGTACCCAAAACTTTTAGAAAAAGTAGACCAAATTGTTAGAACCACTCTTACTTCGATATTAAATGTGGCCTTGGACGACCGAGCGTGGCAGCAAGCCACACTTCCCATTCGCCTGGGTGGTCTCGGCGTCCGCAAAATTTCAAGTTTAAGTTTACCGGCCTTCCTCTCCTCGGTCCATAGTACCGCTAAATTGACCAGGAATATTTTACCTGCCCCACTGGTTGATTTTGAGGTACCATGGACCGATGCGTTGAACGCTTGGAAAATGACTTGTCCCAATACGGATTTACCCGACAACTTGTCTTCCCAGGGTCGGTGGGACGGGCCGCTTTGCAGTGCTATTCGGAATTCCCTTTTAAATACGTCATATAGTGCTGCTGAGCGTGCCCGTCTGCTGGCCGTGGGAGAATGGGAGTCGGGTTTGTGGCTTCAGGCACTTCCGTCAGCCACCATAGGCACTATGATGGATGACACTTCATTTCGGCTCGCTACATGTCTACGCTTGGGTGCTCCTTGTGTTGCTCCTCATCGGTGTCACTGTGGTGAAGCTGTCGACAGCTCCGGGCACCATGGCCTGTCTTGTTGCAGGAGTGCAGGTCGCATAGCACGGCACGCCAGCATTAACGATATTATTCGTCGTGCTCTTGTCACCGCCGGCGTACCAGCGGTTTTGGAACCTAACGGCTTGGTAGGAGACGATGGAAAGAGACCAGATGGAATGACGTTGTTGCCTTGGAAGATGGGTAGGCCTTTGGTGTGGGACGCAACCTGTGTCGATACCCTTGCGCCATCTCATGTTCCAAGTACGGCGAGCTGTGTTGGCGCTGCTGCTGAACCTGCTGAGGCCCTCAAGCGGCGCAAATACTGTAACCTCATTGGAAGTTACGGTTTTTAGCCGTTTGGGGTCGAAACGCTCGAGTCATGGGGTCCGAGTGCACGCAGCCTTTTTAAAGAGATTTCTCGCCGACTGGTCGACACTTCGCGTGACCAGAGGGCTGGCTTATTCTTTGGCCAAAGAATTAGCATTGCCATCCAACGTGGCAATGCTGCCAGTCTTCTGGGCACGTTTCCAGATGACGGCGATGGGGAGGAATACTTTGACGCCTGAGTGTTCCGATTTGTACTATTTTATTTGTAGTTAGTTTAGGTGTACATATTTAATATATTTTAATTAGTTTTATTGTGTTTTCTGTATTTTAGATTACTATTATATCAATAAATCTTTTTAGTTAAGTACGGGTAAGTCATCCTAAAGTAACGTTTCTGCTACGTTTTTTTTTGTTACCCATTACGCTCTAACTAATAATGTTCGACGCCGAAGATTTAACTTCCAACCGGCAGCCTCCTCCTTGATATATGTAGATATTATATTTTCTTATTCTTACCGACATGAGAGAAAATAAGGTACTTTGTATTTTGTCGTAATTTTAATACCTACCTGAACAGAATCCACTAATGTTTTAAGATGAAAGATTTTTTGTTTGTTTGTACCGAACAGGTTCCGAAACTACCTTACCTCCAATATAAAGTTAAATTGGAAGTATTTAGATATTTCCTGATAATTTTACTTTCTAACTAATTTTTTTTTTCAAACTACGACTGGTGCAGGGGATGTTTAAGATCGAAGGGAAGGGAATTCACGCGGACAATGTCGCGAGCAAAGTGTGAGTAAATTATTATGTCATAAGTAGGTACAGACGCCAGCACATCAAGTTACCACAATGTGTCAAATTTTTCCAATTGAATATGAACCTTATTCTGTTTGTCATAAAGTTGAAAAGCGATCAAAGAAATTTGACACATTGGGGTAACTTGATGTGCTGGCGACTAAATGAGACTTAGAATAACTACATGGAAATAATACGTAACACAAATATACGAGTAGTCATTTCTTATATTTATATTTTTCTAGTAAGAACTTATAAAAGCCACACAAATATTCATGGAAATGTATCATACTCATATTACAGGCTACACAGAGTGGAAAATGCTAAATATAATTTATGTCTACATAGCGGACGTACTGCTCATTAGCGCTAAATACCTTCTCAAACTATATTGTCATATAAAACTAGCGATCCGCTCCGGATTTGTGTTGTAAACAGTTTTCTCATCGATATTCAACATGTTATCTGATAAAACATTGCAAACAAAACAAAAAAAAATCAAGCAATCAATCAAAAAACAATTATCTATATGTTTTATGACCATAATGATTTATAATGATTTATAAGTAAATTACAGCAATATTTATTAACTTTTCCACTATTTATAAATTATGTTAAATATTGTAACGAAATCTGGTGTCCTTATAGTAACTGCTAGATCTTTTTGTCGCCTGTGATACAAGTTCAACAGTAATTGCATCATGATTTGTAAAACCTATATTATTTCTTAGATTTATAATGTATTTACCAATTTAATTTTTATTTATAATTATTTATTATTATTAATTATTATTTATTATTATGAACCAAACTCTGTCTGAAAAAAAAAGAGCAAGTACAAATTAACAATAAAAGGAGTGTTAACAAACGCTACGCCATGCATGCATAAAAATAAGCTTGTGACTTCTTCCTCGGAATAAGACCGTAGTAAGCATTTTAAGCCATGCCAAACATCTAAAAGTATAAGATATAACTGAAAATAACCATTCAGTTCATGTGCGTATTGTATAATTTTATTAAACTAGTGGTCTGTTAGTTGTTGCTTTAGGAAAGCGTTTTTTTTATTTTTGATGATTGGAATTAGACATAACTTAGATACCTAATACTATCTACTTTTCACACAACGTCATTTCTTCCCAAGTTAAGCTTGAGAGCTTGTGTTATGGGTACTAAACAGCTGATAAACATACTTGTATATTTTTGAATATATACATATTATTGATAAATTATACCCAGACACAGAACAAATGATCGTGCTCGTCACACAAACATTTGTACTGTGTGGGAATCGGACCCACGACCTCCGGCATAGCAGTCAGGATCACTAACTACTAAGACAACAGGCCATTCAAAATATATTATTTTACGTTTTACTTTATTTAATACGAATATGATGTACTACAACTAAAATGGTCCTAAGTTTGGCCAAATAAATGTAAAAAGCAGTAATCGTTTTGTTGTGGCATTTGAACCCACGCACGCACCTCTGACTTTTGGGTATCTGCGTATTGTATAATAAAATGATCACTTGCTTTTAGAACTGTGAAGGAATACAGCGTGTGGGAAGCTGAATGCCTAAGAAATACGTATTTTTCAACGGCTTGTGAAGCCAAGACCCATGGGCGGCGTTAGCTCTGACACCAGGTATGGAGCCCACAGTACTTTTTCCATACAAAAAGAAGAAGAATATGATGTAAGAACAATATTTTCCGCATAACAATTTTGGTTTTTATTACGATTTTACTCTGTACCGGTACTGATCTACTAAACTATGGACATGATATCAACTGCCTACTTTATTTATTACTTCGTGTATCTTTTCTCCTAGATATTTAATGCTCCTCCTAATAGTCGTGTGCTTAGAATTGGAGGCAGGCGAGGCATCTAATTTAATTAGGTTAACTACGTAGACGCTCATACATGATAACCCGTCGCCACTAACGTGACACGTTGTTACCAAGTGTGGCTCCAATTAGTACAGATGCAGTTATATCGTTATTAATTGAGACAGGGGTAAGTTGATGGCAATGCAGACCTAATTTTGTCAAGCCAAAGCATCAAAAGCCGAGTCAAAATCAAAATCAAAAGTCATTTATTCAAATTAGGCTGAGGATCAGCACTTTTTGAACGTCGTAATTACATAAGACAGTCCCCCAAAAAGCCCACCCTTCAGTTGCTAGCCTGTCTGGTTTTCTATCGGTTATATTTCGGAGAGTGTGTATCGGAATTACACGATTTAATTCCACCAAGCCCTTTTCATCATCGGACCACCAGACGTACGGCACTGCGCCGCCGGTACTTGGAAGATATCCCAACCATACGTACTAAACGCTATGGAAACACATTTATTGTGCGAACAGCTCAACAGTGGAATTCCCTGCCGGAGTCAGTTAACCTGATAGCTACAACCTAGGGGTCTTAAAGTCAAGAGTGAACAGCTTCATCGTCGACCACATCATCGCTTACCATCTGGTAAGATAGTCGTCAAACGCGTGCCTATCAGTAATAAAAAAAACAGAAATGTCCATTTTCTTTGCCACAACAGAGTATCTGTATTTTTGTCGATTCTTCAATAGTTTGTCACGTTTGTCGACAAAGTGACAAATGGTAGAAACATACCTACCGATTATCGAAGATATAATGCTCCGTTACAGTAGACTATTGTCGACCAGAGAATCGACACGTTTCATCACTTCATTCTTGACATTGTCGTGCTCAAAACAAACGTTATCTCGACCGTTTCTACAATCTGTAATTTTGTCGAATCTTCTGTAGACAAAATCCTTTTCTACGGTGATCATGCAATGCGTGCTGGTGTCCGCGACTTTTTCTGCGCAGGATTAAATAAATAAATATACCACAACTTTTCACACAACGCCATCTAGTCCCAAGCTAAGTTAATAGCTTATGTTTTGGGTACTAAACAGCTGATAAACATACTTGTATATTTCTGAATACATACATATTAGAGATAAATAACACCCAGACACAGAACAAATGATCGTGCTCATCACACAAACATTTGTCTTGGGTGGGAATCGAACCCACGACCTCCGGCATAGCAGTCAGAGTCACTGACTACTAGGCCAATAGGCCAGTCATACTTCGAGTAGTTTATTTTCTTGTCCAAAGTGTATTTTAATAAATTATATCATAGCCTATATGTTATTTTGATATACATATAAGCTATATTATTGGAAAGTAAATAGAAAAGTTTTCGAGCCACGCTCATTTGTCTTTTTTTGTACAAAAACTGTTTCCATCCAAGTTCAAAATAATTTTCCTAGAAAGTCCTTATAAAGTTCTAATATTTAGATTTTTTTCATATTTTCTAAACTTATGGTTCAAAAGCGATTATTTCCGAAATTATTGACATTATCAAAAAATGATTTTAGTAAGCCCCTATTCATTTTTAAATACCTTTCCAACAACATATCACACGTTAAAGTTGAAATTAAAAAAAAAATCACTTCCCACTTTACATATAGGGGGGCTACCCTACTAAAACATTTTTTTCCAATTTTTATTTTACCACTTTGTTAGCGTGATTGATACACATATTGATACCAAATTTCAGCTTTCTAGTGCTAACGGTCACAGAGATTAAGCGAGGACGGACAGACGGACGGACGGACGGACAGACAGACATGGCGGAACTATAAGGGTTCCTATTTGACTACGGAACCCTAAAAATTATAAGACTTCCAAACAAATGTTCCATAGTGCAACGAAAAGTCCGTTGTGGAAATTGTATAGATAGAAATTCTATAAACAAAGGCACATTTTACACCTGCCTTCGAAACCCATTTTTTGCCCTGGGTGCTAACATCCAACAGGCATTAACTTCGCCTTTATAAGTATATAATAATACTATTGAGTTTTCGTAATTTACCTCGCATTAGACTCGCATAATAAATTAATACAATCTTATGTCTGGACTTTAAAAGAGAACATTACCCCTGAGTTTCTTTCGGCATTTTTTCTCAGGGATCTTTTCAGTCACTTTGGAAATGCCATTTACTTGTAAAAAAATACAAGTAAAAGTGTTTGGAAAGATCTACTTACACAAATAAATATCATTCCTTCATTTAATTACCTGCATTCAAATTTAAGTAGTCGCCTGTTATGGCGCCTCTAAACTACTGTCATGACATATTTAGGTAAATACATCTACATACAACAAATTAAAACAGTCTTCACTGTTATATTTTGTTCACGTTTTCACGTCACATTTCGCAGAAAATGCTAGATATACAAATATATTTCTTGTAAGAACTATATTCTAGGAAATAAACAAATAAATTTTCTAGGTATGTGAACGTCTATTGACGTCATGAGTTCAAATGAAGAGAATTTTTTTTATACATTGATGGAAAGGTTAAAAACCTTACAAATCGTCCCATTAGTAGAATAATGTTTTATCATCACATATGTCAAAAACGATATTATATTAAATTCGTCATTACAATAACGTAAGCTATCGACTGGTATTTTTTTTTTATTTTTTTAACCAGTATTTCAAAAGTTATAACGCTCGAATAAAGTTTCTTCTGCTGTGAGAACCTAGAATAACGCTGCTAGATCACATAGCGCGATATTCTGTGTCCGGTTTCGGCGCGTTCGGCTCCGTGCGCTGTGTCGCATCATCACAAATCACGTTATTCAACGTAGTGGACGCGAGTCGCGTTGGTGGCGATAAATATCGATATTAGCGATCAAAACTGGAAGAAAACCTTTTATTTTTTGTGTTAACCGAAGTTGTAGTTATTTCCCACAAAGACAGTATTTATAATCACATAAGACATTGTTTTATGAAGTTGCAAAAACATTTTAAATTTTAGTGTAACACAAAATAAATAGTTTATTTATAAGCTCTATAACACAAACTATACAATAAAGCTTGTCTAATTTATTTCCCTAACTTTGTGGTTTCTTATGCATGTAGAACATTTTACCACGAATAATTTTGTATTTTTTATGTCCGCATGTACACATGAAACATTATTCTATTAAACAAAATATTAAAGTTAGTATCGCAAGTGCAAATGCCACAATTTTCTACTAATTGTTTTATCGTAAGACATTATTCGAAATCTTAAAAGTCCTATAACGTGGTTAAATATTATTTTATATGCACTGCCATTCTCAATAATTAATTATCAGTTTATACAAAATTAGGAAATCCTTTCAGGTTTAAAAAAATACTACTAACTATAGGTGATAAACACTAAGAACTAACTTAGTCAAAGGTGGTCTCAGAGTTAAATTAAACATGAATTTATATTATTTCTACAAAATTTTTTTAAAAAAAATATAATATGATTTACAGTTTTAATTCTGCCCCTTTGGGATGATAAGATTCATCAGACAATGTTCCTGCTCACGCTACATAATATGCCGCACCAGCGGAACCAACGACTCGACTTTCTAACCACTATCCGTTCACTCCATTTCAACTTGAATCTGCATCGAGTTTCAAAGAATCACCTGCCATCTGCATAATTTTAATATCATCTTCATCAAGTAGGGTACCCACAAATGTCCTACACCGTATCCTGTATGGTGTGTGGTAGTGAATTTTGTCTATATGAACTGACACGCGCTGAAAATAAACATTACTAAACAGTCCACTGCAAAAGCGCCAGCTCAAATTCAGACATGTCAGCCAAAGATATTTAAATAACATCGGCAGAAGGTATCACATGAATTTGGAAGCCTTCAACGAACATTCTTTAGAAGACGAACATAATGTTCCCGTTGTTCAATATTGCCAACTCAGTCTGAGAGAGAGTAGTGTGATTGTATATCCCGATCCTTCTAATCTACGGTACAGACAAGTCTGTTTCTCATACAGATACACAAATAAAAAAAACGAAATGTCGCAATTATTGGGCAACAACATAAATAGAAATTCAGTTCTAAATATTCTCTTCCTAACATTAGATAAAAAGTACCGGTCAAGCTTCGACCATACATCATCTTATCAGCCGAAAGACGTTCGTTACTGGACAAAGGCCTTCCCCAAGTGTCGCCACAACGACCGGTCTTGTGCGTCACGCATCTATCGGGTTTTCACGACCTTCACCAAGTCATCGGTCGACCTTGCAAGAGACCTTCAAGCACTGCGTCTTACAGTATGTGGCCGACACTCAAGAACTTTGCGGCCTCAACGTCCATCTGTTCTGCGCGCAATGTGCCCACTGAAGCTTAGGCTGCTATACAATCTGTTCGCAAGAAAATGTTTTGAACTAGAAGTTTAAGCGATAGAGCAGTTTTACCGGCTTGAGATAAATAGGCTAACAGCACCATTGTTGGAGATGATTACCAAACTGGTACGGACCGTGGTTTTCTGGATCTTCTCATATGGTGCTGAGACTTGGACGCTGAAAACTGCAGACCGCAAACGTATTGACGCTTTTGAGATGTGGTACTGGAGAAGGATGCTCCGAATCCCTCGGACAGCATTTTGCACCAACGGTTGTCGTCCGAGTGCCTACGTAAGATTCTTCAATACTTCGGTCACATAGCAAGGAAAGACGGTGGTAATCTCGAAAGGCTCATCGTGACGGGCAAAGTGAATGGGAAAAGGCCTCGTGGACGCAGCCCAATACGTTGGTCCGACCAGATCCGCACCACTAATGACTCTTCGGTATACGATGCCCTTCACACCGCCAGTGATATAAGCAGATGGAGGAACATCGTGAAGAAAAAGGTGATAAAGCAGGGAGGTCACGACTCTCAGCATTGAGGAGTACGACGCAAGGAGGAGGAGGTAACCACGTTAGTGCCCATCGAATCTGACTAAATAAGAAGAAGGAGAACGTAATTGTATCTAAGGGTAGGGGCGTGCTTTTTAGGGACTGTATTATGTAATTTTGACGTTCAAAAAGTGCTGATCCTCAGCCTATTAAGACAAAATAACTTTTGATTTCGATTTATGAATTTAAGTGAGCAGCTGTTGTCTTTTTGATTGTGTATATGACAACTTGAAAAAAAAAGATATCCATAAATTAGTTATCGATCAGATAACGAAGTAGGTTCTAGTTCAATATCTGCACTGAACAAAACAGAAATCGAATCAATTTCTTCTATTCTGTATGAGTACGTTGCACAAAAGTAAAATTACACATCGTTACTAAAATTATAGGGTATAAAATCAAGTTATATTCAATTAATAGATAGAAGAATTTCAAATAAGACAATGAAATAACTTTACGATTCCGTAAAATATTGTTTCATATGCAGATGTAACGCGATAACTTTTGTCGAATAACGTTCCATGTGTTCTTAAGACAGTACTTGAGCTATTTTCGTAGACAGTATAACGTTACATATGCACATACGACGCACTATTTAAGCACAGGCATAGTTTTTAGGATAAATAATGATAAATACATAATCCGTACTGTATTCTTTATATACTGTTAAAATATAAAATGGCTAGTGTCTTTCATTAAAGAGTTATAAGCCAATATGTGCGCGCGAAACTTCTAATCGCTCTACTGAAAAGTTGGCATTTCGCAGATAAAACGTTATTCTTCTAATGGGACGAAATAATAGGTAGAGAAAAGATTCCTAAGACAAAAGGATGGTGTTACTATTCATTCTTACTCACCACAGTTCAGTTTAAAAAATAACTACATTTTTAGGGTCCCGTATACAAAGGGCCACTTGTATTCTCAATAAGCGTCGGGTTCACCAACATACGGGTGTCCCGAATTCTTTTACTGTTTACACATATACTTGCGTCGAGACGTGACCCACACGTGCCACGGGCGTCCTTGCATTTGTCGGTCAGCAGGCTATATCTCAAGAACCGTTAAAGGTAGACAGTTTAAAATTTTCACAGTATGTAAACTTTTATTGCCGCTATGGCAGAAAATAATAAAAAATCAATAGAATTTAAACTTAAAGAGGCCACTACCAAAAACGTAATTTTCGGAATGGTTTGCTAGACATGTTAAGTACCTACAAAACCCTTGCTGTGCCAGTCCATGTTTTTTTCTGTTCAGAAAGTAAATGTACACATTGTTTGTATTAGAATTAAGTGATCTCGTTTAGCAAGGCTTCCTCTCTCCTACCATTTTTGCTTTGCCTTACAGGGTCCATAATGATCTCATATATACAGGGTGTCTCATTCAAATGGGTCAGTGTGGGAAAGTCTGAAACTATAAGACATACGAAGATCTGTTCTGACGAACCATATCATCGATTTTAATAAAAAGAGAAACTGCTTGTGGTGAATTTGCGTTAAAATTGTCTCTATGGCTACTTTTAGGTCTACAACGTTGTCATAGCTTGTTTTGTACACTTCATCCTTAACGTAACCCCACAAGAAATAGTCCAGAGGCGGTATTGAAAAAGGCGGTGGTCACTTCGAGCACCTACTAAAGTAAATTAAAGTATGTGGAAACAATGCATTTTATTCATTTTAGACATCATGTTTCATACAGACATTTAATGCTTAAGACCTACACAATCGATATCTAAATAGAAAAAGTGTAGGTTTTTTTTTCAAAATAACCGGGTTCGATTCCCGAACGGAGTACAGATGTTTTTTAAAATGTATGAATGCAGTTTCTCTTTTTATTAAAATCGATGACATGGTTCCTCAGAACAGATCTTCGTATGTCTTATAGTTTCAGACTTTCCCATACTGACCCATTTGAATGAGACACCCTGTATACCTACCTACCACCTAAGAATACATATGGAAAGCAATAAAGATATTGAGTATTAAAGTAAAATAGTATACTAAAACAATTAGCAGAAAGACAGAGCATGGTGACGACTCCGGGACATGTTAGGAACAGAACCTTTGCTGTGCCAGTCCATGTTTTCTTCTTTTCAGAAAGTAATAGTATACTAAAACAATTAGCAGAAAGACAGAGCATGGTGACGATTCCGGGACATGTTATGTACAGAACCCTTGCTGTGCCAGCCCAAGTTTTTTCTTTTCAGATTGTAATATAGTACCTATACTAAAACAATTAGCAAAAAGACAGAGCATGGTGACGACTCCGGGACATGTTAGGAACAGAACCTTTGCTGTGCCAGTCCATGTTTTCTTCTTTTCAGAAAGTAATAGTATACTAAAACAATTAGCAGAAAGACAGAGCATGGTGACGACTCCGGGACATGTTAGGAACAGAACCTTTGCTGTGCCAGTCCATGTTTTCTTCTTTTCAGAAAGTAATAGTATACTAAAACAATTAGCAGAAAGACAGAGCGTGGTGACGACTCCGGGACATGTTAGGAACAGAACCTTTGCTGTGCCAGTCCATGTTTTCTTCTTTTCAGAAAGTAATAGTATACTAAAACAATTAGCAGAAAGACAGAGCATGGTGACGACTCCGGGACATGTTAGGAACAGAACCTTTGCTGTGCCAGTCCATGTTTTCTTCTTTTCAGAAAGTAATAGTATACTAAAACAATTAGCAGAAAGACAGAGCATGGTGACGATTCCGGGACATGTTATGTACAGAACCCTTGCTGTGCCAGTCCAAGTTTTTTCTTTTCAGATTGTAATATAGTACCTACCTATACTAAAACAATTAGCAAAAAGACAGAGCATGGTGATGACTCCGGCACTGTTAGAGCTACTCATATAAACTGACGGTAAGTGACAATTCCAACTATTTCTGTGACATGTAAAGAAATTACGCAAGCCTGAATGTGTAAAACGAATTTACAATAGTGTCGAGCCGAGCCGGTGCGGCTATTCCGTGCTCTATAGGCAGAAATTATTTTTCACATAACAAAATTATGAGTACCGTTCATGTTTACAATGTAATAAAAAGTATTCAAATTAATTAATAATTTGTTCGTTACGTTATTATAACCAGTAGTCATTTCGATCCTTTGTCTTGTTCATAAATGTAACACTAACATAGAGTTATACATATACTTTCCAGCTCCTTACTACTGCATCCAAAGTGCCATCATATAATATAGCTTTATATTACACCTCTTTATGTATTATGCCGTATTATTCATGGCCACATAAACGCATGAACTCGACTATACACCACGTCAATTTCGGGAACAGTAAAAATTACGCCACAATATCTTTTATGTCATTACTTCCATCTTTTATTAAATTCCCACTAAATAGATAACTTCATGAATTTTAGATGTAGCCAAAGTCCAAAAGTGGTCTTCATAACTTTCCAAGAAAAGCTAACTAGGGTGCTTTATTTAGGAAGAACAGAGATTAGCACAAACTTTGGTAGGATTTTAATTAACTTTAGCCAGAATAAAGAGTGATGTCACAATTCATAACTAAGAAAATATTTAATCGATTATATTATGCTGGTTCTTTCCGTAGGTATTTTACTAGTTGCTGCTCCATTAGTAATATTCTGTTTCCTAACGAGAGCTGACGTTTCACTCACAAAACAAATAATTTACGCTCGCCGCCCCGTCAGCATCTCAATTACACGATAAAAATGTCGTACCTACTCACATATGTTTTAATATTTTATTCGCATCCCTTTACATTACTTCGCAACCTTTCAGAGTTCGCATCTTCAGAAAGTGGGTGTCATTCAGACTCACTCATGCTGTTATTCGTGAGGGAGTAAAGCTTCAAATTGCACAATTAGAACCTCAGAATACTGCTACAGAATAACAAAAAAAAATATGGCAACTGATATATGCTTACACAACACTGTAGTCCTAAAACTATTTCGTTGGCTATGCATCACTACGGATCTATCAATCTCATTCATTTGACTTTTACACAGGAGTAAACAGCACACATTTAAATCCAGCTCCATAGTCATAAATAGTCGTGACAGGGTGTGAGATAGCCGGGGCGACACATAGCGATTGAGTTCATCTGTTGACCAATGATCATTCATGTTTCATCGGCCGTCTGGTCATGCGTCAATGAGGAAGCGATAAGGTACAGTGAGCTGCAGAGATAGCTCGCCAAAGGAACATATTGCACACGCCATTCAGAGCCGATAATGCCCGGCGACAACACTTACATGCACCTACACTAATGTAACCAACGTGCGCCTGTACGTGTTTGTTCAGTATATTTTGCTCGTATAGTTTAAACCTCACAAAACCTGTCCGTTTTGACAGCGTATTCAAGAGGTAGACACTTCGAGTATTTCCGTCACTCACGAGTGTTAACAGTACCAGCTTCGTCAAAATCCTTTGTCTTTGTGTTAATTATCATATTATCATATTAGAGCGTGTAGACACGTCGAAGCGTGAAACTTTAAAAAATAACTAGTTTTTGTGCAGTAAACATGTTCAGAATATGACATTATGACACAGGTAATGTCAGTCTGTTTTACACAATCATTGAATTTAAATATAAATTACCTTGGTGTTAGAGATAACTTCAAAGGAGAAATGACAACATTTTATCTTCTAAGCAATCTGAAACGTAGGTATGGTTCCTATTTTGATAATTTTATGGAGTTAGTTTAGGAAGATGCCTATCACGAATAGTGTAAGTCTTATAGTCAAGCGCTTCTAAAGTTTCCAAATTAAGATCGTAGTGGCCAAGGGCGCATACAGTTTTAGTTTATAGGGAGAAGCTGTAGAGCTCCCAACTCGAAAGGAGCAAGTCCCCTGCTAAGTTTTTGTGTAATGTTTAGTAAAAGCCTAAAGTTCCCGCGGGGACCATAGTTCCTAGAACCCTCGCTGACGATGTCCTCGACATTTCGCTTTAAAACATAATTTTGTGTAAAGCAAAAAAGACAGTATAAAAGGTTGTCTCGTTGTGTTTTTGGCACAACACTCCAATATAATTGGATTTATTTTTTCAACTTGCAAATGAATAACAATCAGTTTAAAAGTTCGTACGGATGGATATGCAGTGGGCCACGAAATTAATTTGCTACGACCTAGGTTGTTGTTGCAAAATACACAATTTACTTAATAGGCAAGCCAAGCATGCAGTTATTCGATTAAAACATTGATAAGTTCGCATTTATTAATCAAATAGATTGTTTACTCAGTTTGCACGTGTAAGTATAGGCGGAAAAAGTTACTGTGTATGAATTTTTAAATATCATTTTGTAGTTCTTAAGTAGACTCATCAGCAATGATTCCAATTTCTGTGACAAAACACTATATTCTAAAATCGTAGTCAACAACATATATATATATTTTTTTTGAAAACAAGCTTACGGCCCGCCTGATGGTAAGCGGTTACCGTAGCCTATGGACTCTTGCGACACCAGGGGAGCCACACGCGCGTTGCCGACCCTATAAAAACCTATTTACTCCCCTTTTGAAGAACCCCATACTGTAGCCCTCTGAGAAAACCTCGGCAGGGAGCTCATTCCACAATCCAAGTGTACGCGGGAGGAAATTCCTCTGAAACCGCACTGTATGGGACCATTTCGGCTCCAGTATGTATCAATATATGCATGTAATAATATGTACATCTATAAAGGTAAAATATTTTACAGAAGAAACACTTTACATTTTGGTTGTTTGTTACAGACAAACAACCAAAATTTTGGTTTTAACTCAAAAACTGCTAAGCCGATTTTAATAAAATATTTCAGTTTTACAAAGACACATTTTCACCGAGTAACATCTATATATAAAAATGTTATATCGCTTCAAAAACTCAAAAAGTTCTGCACCAATCGAGCTCAAATTTTAACATGATATATAATCCGCATCAAGGATTGTTTTTATCTATTTTTTTTTCTTTTTTTTTTAACCATTCAATCACAATGTGCCACAGCGAAGCGTGGTAGGGTACAGCTAGTAGGCTATATTTTATTTACAAAGCAACAAGAAGGTGGAAGAGATGTGTTCAAAGACAAAAATATGAAAACGCGGATGAAATTGCGAGCAAATTATAAAAAAAAGCTTTATTATGAGCATTCATTGACGGCGCAACGACACGGCAATGATGCGTGCCGAACTCTCACGGATGACGTCCGGCGTCCGGCGTCCGGCGTCCGGCGTCCGGCCTCCGATGACGAGCGATGACGATAATCTGTGCCCATGGGAATGCTTCAATGATCACTCACTTGTCATTCACGGCTTATTCGAATCTGTGGATATAGCAATTCCAATCTCCAGATGAGAAATGTGAGGGCAGGTGGGCCGTTTACTATGTTTTATCTTTTGTATTATCTCCCAGATAAACGGATTTTCTTAACCCGAAATTCTAAATATATCTTTACACGTGGTGGGGTTGGTTTTGCCTAGTATATGGATGTCCAGCAGTGGATGTCGTTTGGTTGAAATGATGATTAATGACGATAGTGTAAACTAATTAGACGTCCCTTTTAATTGTGTTATCAAAACTATTATTTTATAACTTATCTTTGATATTCTTAACTTTGAAGAAGATCGAGAGCAGCCTTGATAGATTATAAGCAAACAGTATTAAACTTTGTATGAATATTTACTCTCCTATTAATGTTAGTTTTAACAACAGTTCTGACTTACATTCAGGACCATAAGGATGGAAATTCTCCTTTTGATTATTTCATTGGGATACAGGATAGTGAAACCCCGAACTTAATAACGGTAGGGGTCGGGTGACAGCCTTATGTGTGTTGAGTACCCAACAGATAAGTACAGTCTACAACAAAACTAAAATAAATACAACTCTGAGTACCAACTCAACTTGCACAGCATCAAACGCATATTCACATGCAGCATAAATATAGAAACGTCACGTGCAATATTTCCTGCAAACTTTATTATATGTGAAAGTGTGAAATTTTACAGAGCACACTTGTGTTGTTGAATATACCCACAATAATGCGCAAAGTTTTGCTTTACTGGGTCAGGGGGCTTCTTGAGAGCTCGGCAACACGAATATACCTTTTGCGTATGTATGGAATAATTTTGAGATGTACACAACAGGAAATTACCTCTATGTAATCGAGAAACTTTTGTGTGTGGCTTTATCATTATCCCTGAAACACCCCTGGCATTTCTTGGTGTGAATAAACCCTTCAACTTAAAACAGTGCCCACTTCTAGATGTAGAGTAGCCAAATCAACAGAGCCGCACCTACTAAAACAAGAGAAATTTCGACAAACGAAATTACCGAGAACATAAATTTCACGATTTTAAGAAAAATTTGGTATAGCACCTGTGCCACGTAGAAACGAAAATGAACGCCATTATCCCACACCATAATCTTAAATCACTTCGGCTTAGTGTTTCGATTACAGACAAAGGTTCGAAGGAAACCCACATTATGATGGTAGTTGAATAATTGTATAGATAAGTGGAATTGATGGCCCCCGCTTTTGTTCCTGGCTAACCCTAAGGAATTTAGAAAATTCACTTCCAATTTTGAAATAGAAAACTATAAAAGCGCTTCTCAATTTTGCTTGTAAAGCAAGTAACTGGCTCTGTTTCATAAAGTACACTCACTGAGCTGTGCGACGTCGATAGAATATTAACAACTGATAAAAACTATATTTCATACGTCGATACTGACTATCTTAATTACACGGCACCGCTTCGAGGATATAGCGGACTATGTAATGGATGATTTGATTAGCTAAAGTGCTGTATTGTTAATATATATTCACAATATAGCAGGTACGCATGCTAATTATCTACAGTATAATATAGGTATCAAAATAATATCCTTGAAGTCATCAGCTACTGTGCCATGAGGATTACCATAATTACCGTTCTGTATCAACTTTCTTTTTTGTTTTGTGCGAGTATAGAATTTAATCAAGCTAGGATTATAAATATTGCGCTCGTGCATGCAGATGTGGATAACGTTAGTTGCATGCTGATGTAGTCTCCTAATTTTTTTTGCAAACCGTTCATTTAGTGTGTAATTGTTTGTATCCCCTAATAAATAAAATTAAAATTACTGTTGACTTATGATATGATTGACTATAAAAAATGGTCTATATTTAATCGCATAACGTTTCCCCATTCTAGGATTTTCTCAGGTATTGTGTGTGGGGCTGCGCTTTCAAGCATTTAAACTTACACATATCTACCAGAAAGCCATACAAAATATTTGTTTCGTGAGGAAATCAAACCGGCGACACGCAGCTCAGACACTGCCTCAACGGTGCAGGGCGGTGCTGACAAATAATGTTAAAAGATTATGCATGTCTAGTAATCTGAATTTAACAAACACATCGTATAAGCAAATAATCTTGTTAATGTTTCTATACCGACTGTTCTGAGAAGAAACACTCAAAGAACCTCAAAGGTCTCTTTTAAAGTCCAGACATTATCTTAGCCAGATTATGTGAGTACTATGTAGACAAGTAAAGTGTCTGAGATGTTTTTTTTTTTGTGGAAAACGCATCAGTACTGTGAGTGTACCCATATATTGTTAGTAGGTTATTGTGTACCTCAATTCAAGAACTTATGGAGCTCAAAAAATCAAAAAACAACACCTACTTAAAAAAAATAATTGAGAAGGCCACTTAATTCTAAACCGATAGTACTATTATTTAAAGTTTAGGTAATAGTTTTTGTGTGGGTACTTTTATAACACTATAAAACAATTCAATACTCTACAAAGTGAATAAATATTCACGTCATTGTGGTGTGAGTCAAAATGACCATGAATATTTATTTTACTATGGTATACTCATCAAGCAAGTGTTTAAAAAATAATTCATACTAATAAACAACACAACATTTCAAAATATTTTTATAAACTCATTGTTGTTTCCACTTATTTGTAAGAAGAGTTATAGTATTTTGGTATGAGTGTTGGTGCCCTGTTGATACAAATTCAGTTTTAACTCATAGCCTGCCTGCTAACATTTATAAATCAAATCACCGAAAAGGTACAATAGGTACCTCTACTATAATGTGTTTTACTATTTAATTTATGGCAATGTAGCCGCATGCCATACATTCGTTGCCAGCCTGCGTAGCATGAACACATTGAACACCGAAGAAACGGCCTTTGTCTACAGACGAATCGGCAAAGTGACAGATTATATAGACAGGAACCTCAATCTGTCAAATTTCTTTCAATACAACTGCCTGCGTAGCATGAACACTTAATTTCTTTTCTTCCGAGACACGACAAAGACCGTTTCTTCGGTGTTCATGCTACGCAGGCAGGAGGGAGTGCAGTACACAATGTGGATTCTGCGAAGGCAGCCCGCCGGGCGAGGCTGCCGACCGCGTGCAAGCAAACAGTTCTGCCCGAGAACCCTCTATTCCCTACTCTACTATTTGCCTTCCTCTCTACAGGTATCCTGTTTACCCTCATCTGAAATGTATTGCAATAATTATGTCTTGCAAATACCACATGTAACACTATTATAAATGTTTTCTCTCCCTTGAATACCTAATGTAACTCAACTCGAAGGGAGAGCATATTTTCAACATATTTTACTTCTACGACTACGTACATAACATAGTTGTGCTAACAATCTGATTTATTGGTCCAACTTGAACCACTTCATAATAAAATGCAAAGAAACGGTAGCAAAGGATATTCCTGCTGAGAGACAGATGTTTACAAGCAATAAAAATTGTTGGATGGTTATTGAGCAATAAATAATAATAGAATCTGAGAGTCGGACCGGGCGGCGGCAGCGGCGGCGACTGTGCGAAGGCACACAACTTTTCTCGTTATGTCCGTTGGAGATGTTTTGAGATTTGCAGGAGCTCGCTAGTGCATCGAGCACAATGGCCCCTTTCTTATCCTCTTTGCGGGAACACATCTATTTGGACTTTTTGTTGAGGCTGTGGAACAGTTGGTCGTGCGGCACGTACGCTCGCTCGTCGGAGACGCGCTTAGAATTCAATATCCCTATTTCACGTTACCGTCTTTCACACATACATAAAACAACCTACGATAGGTAGCTAGCTACTTACTTGGGCTTTGTTTATCCTATTTGTTGATGTTCCAACTAAACCGATATTACATACACATGTGTTAAACAAACTTCGGCCCTTTGACTACAGTTATTTATGGCAGTAGGCAGCTTTCCGCGTCCACAACTTCTGCGCAGTTGTCATGGATAAATTGTTTGATGATCTAATAAATGTAAAAGCTTTCCAGAGTCTCCGTCAATAATTTATGAGAACGAAGGTTACATCTGAGAGATAGACAGGTGCATGATTGACAATGATAAACGGCTTTTAAAACTTTGCGTTCATAATAATTTGAAGTTGAAAACAACTTTTGATAATTAAAGGCGACGGGCTTTTACAATTTGGATTTAGAATTAAAATAAACACTCAAACCATGTATGCAAAAGTAATATCATTAAAACTTCATAGCGCGATGCTTTTTATACCTCTTAATATGCAGCTATGAAGCTCTAACTTTGCAATTTAATTACACTATTCCAGTAATTGTATTCAGTCCGGTCACGGCGCGGCGGCTCGTTCACAGATCGCTACTCGCAGCCGCCGCATCATGTTAATGTGCCTCCCGAGGTAGATTATCAAAGTATTATCACCCATACCAGAGATGTTAACTGTCACGAAGGTGCTTCATAGATGCAGGATGAAACGAAAGAAGATTCAACATTTTATTACCAGCCCAAGTGAAGGGGCCAAAAGTAAAACTTTCCAACGTATTACTCGAACCCAGTATTATTACAGCCAATGTTTTAAAAAAATTGGAGCTAAAAATAAATGCCTGTTATTATTGAATTCAATTATGTTTGAAGTGAACTAAATGAACGTTGATACACGATCGGAAAATTAATCTAGAAACACGAACCAGTAAACTGAGAAACGTGTGTTTTTAGGTACCAATAAATGTATTATTTGTTGTACTGACAGTGCTCATAAACTATTTTTATTTTTATCTATCAAGTGATACGTGCTAGTGAAGAGGAGAATCGCAGTTTGCGCAAGAAATAGTTAATGAACAGACCGTATTGATATTTAAGCAACTCACGTCTAGTACTCCTCGTAAACCGTTTATTCGCTTACATAAAATACGAGTTACTAAAATTAAAGACTCTGTTTAATACCCCATTCAGAACATAAACTGACACGTAAGTAGGTTTATCTCGTTCGTAGAGATACTTTACAGGCTAATTAATTTTTAAATGTACCGTGTTCACAACTAAGAAACACGAAGGATTTAATTGGACCATTGTAGTAGTTGAAATATTAGTTTAACATGAAACTGAAGTGGAACTTTATTTGAAAATGTAAGTAAATGTGTAAAACTTAATAGAAAAGTCATAATCATGTGTGTGTGGTCATATTTGTGATGTCAGTTTTAGAGTCATGGGAAGAAGTATTTTGGAAAAAAAGGCGAGGTCATTAGAAGTTGTTGTGCTCGCGCTGGCTGAGCGTGGCCGGGCGAGCGGGCGGTACACAATACATGTAGGCTGCAAGCTCCTGCTTCATCGCAACTTGCCACAATACAACTCTCCAAACCTTTCTCATTTCGTTTTTGTTTCGCTTCGCGTCGTTGTTGTCGCGGTCGCAGATGTTCCTACGAAACCGACGGCTCATCTACGGATTAGTACCCGTTAGGTTTTCGTATTATGTGCCCTACATTACAAATGGAAACGCTCGGAAACATTCAGGCGGCTATCATTTAAGTATCGTTATTATTTCTGTATTATTCCGCACGCGTTTACTTCAAACTTTTTTAAGGAGACATTTCTTTCAGACCATAATTAACAAGTCAACCGTTTATAAAAGTTCCAGTCAAATTGTACCAACGAGTGAAGGTTGATTTGCTTTATAATTCGTGACCGTTTAAATGAATCAGCATTTGTAAATTTACGTTGTCCTTCAAAAATGGAAGAGCTCAGGTAAGTATTAATGAGAGGCCACTCGTGTTACAAAGTCTGGCCAGCGCACTCCCACCGAGAAAATTACGCGAAAATTTACATAATAGAGAATCCGTGGCTGCCCTAGTCCTTTGAAAGTCGGAGCTGCGGGTCCGCTTCGAGTGACACCGACGTACATTAAATTAACATCTCTCTCACTTTGTTTGCGAAGGCTACACCGACGGAACCTAATTTGCGATGATAAAAAGCTCGCACTAGCATCTACGTGTCGGTGCATATTATAGTTATGGAAACTCAAAGGACCATCAATACCATGGACTCTCTAGCACCAATCTCATTTTAGCTTCTACATCAAATAAACTTCAAATTATGTACTGTAGGCCACATGTCAGTACTAACTCTTAGATCTTGAGCTGAACTAACGTGGTACGGAGATTTAATGGAATATGCAGCCAGCTAATACTGGTTTAGTTACCGCTAGTATGCAGTCTGCTGTATCCTTGTACCATCGTATCCCACATTCAAAATAATTTAGTTGACGTTTTTATTTGATGTGCCAATTCGAGTTTTCCCCACTCCTGTTCAGTAAATTATCGAGCAAAGCGGCTGAATCAGCGGAACTAAAAACGTAAATGCAGCAGTAGTCGCTGTAATTGGGTAACCGCTGCGCATCATTAGATAATTGCAGCTGCGGCCCACAATCCCGCGCGCCCGAACGCTTTTTGTTTTCGGATTCCCTTATTCCGTGCCGAAACACGGGTCACATACAAGACACGATATATGGGGCTGATTCATTGTAGTTGGTAAGAAAACTTTGCTCTAATTTGCTTTCATTACTTTGTTCCATTTTAACTTTAATTGTTGACTTAAATGTCTAAAGGTTTTTTTTTTGTAAAATTCGTAGCCTAGTGACATGATTCAATGAACCCGCCGTTATAATTAAATCAAATCAATAATATATTCCTTTGAAGAGTGTTTGTCAGTAAGATATTCGCGTCTGGAGTTTATTAAATATCAGTTTTTCTTGTTGTTTTTAAGATATGTATTTTGATTAAAAAGGCAATTTTGTCTATTAACTGAGAGTAAGTAATTGATCTATTTTATTGTGTCCCAAACTAATCATCAGGTTGGGGACGGCTCCTAATCTTACTTAGGGTGCGACAGCCTATGTAGCCTCCACAACTCAGTAACTGCGTAACAACTGGGTGTCAGACTTCCGAGGCTCTGACAATACGTAACGACTGTCAAAGATCTAAAAAGTCTATCCGGGACTAGCGGCTTAACGTGCTTTCCGAGAAACGGAGGTTCATCATGAGCAGTAAGTTACCCAACCACGAAAGACCCCGTTTTGCCATATGAGCTTTTAATACTAATCCACCTTATAATGTCTTTCAAATTAATGTTTCAGAATAAAGCAGTACCTAGATACGTTTCCCACATTAGTATGTTAGTGATCGAGTCGAGCCGCGCAATATGTCCGCTGTGACGTCACCGCGCACGGTGCACGCCGCGCAAACGTTGCACCGCGCGCCCCCGCACTGTGCACCGAGCACTGACACCACAATTAGATAACCGTTTGTACACCCACTGAGTACTAAATTAATCTTATTCTCTTTTTGTTCTCTCAGTAAGCGATTTATAATTAATTTGTACAGAATTAGTTACATGTATTTTCTAAATCCGGGATTCTTAGTAAACTAAACTCACTTTAACTTTAGCTGAACTTCTTAGTCTATTTATAATACTGCCTCGTAGCTCAAAAGTAGTTATTTTGGCACTACTCTATAACTAACTATTTTACTGGTGGAAATAAATGTTCTCGATTCAGTACAAGTTACTTAGCAAATATATTAATTAAATAAATTAGTCTTTTATTTATTTTCTTCGTACGTCTTAAGAACTTCCTATTAATATTTTTATCTGGGGAGGACTTAAACTCACAACACACATTAGGCTTCATCAATTTTAACCAGACTCTGGTTGGATTTAATTATAAAATCTAAATAAGCATCTTATCGTTGCTCAGTGAGAACAAGCTAACGTAATAACAAACATTTCTATCGGTTCTATTTTCTATTTTCCCGATAATCCAAATGATATCTGACAAGACAAACAGAATCCATACGAACAATAAATACTGGAGAATACCTATCTCTGTTACACTGATACTGTTCATATCACTCGATTTCTGAGAACCAATTAACGTGAAGCGAAATTAATAATGATTACAATTAGTCACCTTTATGAGAATAGCGCGAGTGATATGATGACGCTAATATTAGGCATAGTCTTGGCTCTGGACGAAGTTACATTAAGTTTACTGTTCAGCTTAAGTTAGCTGGTCGGGCAGCCTCGGCAGCCATTATCCTACTCCGGCCAACAGTTATATACATCGTGTAGCTAGACGCGATCTCCGTTTGCTTGTAGATTAGTTCAAATTGCCTTGTTCAGTTCAATGCTTCGGGTAATACGTATTGCAAACAGGTCCTTTTAGTCCATGATGTCTATGGTATCTGCTGAAAAGCTTAAGCCGTATATATATTAACGCCGAGTTCAGGCGTGCGTCAACCGTTCGGTACATTAACTGCGGATTACTGCGTTCATTGTATTATGTCAATAAATTGATGCGCGTTTCATATGTGTTATTGTTCCATACGTCTATGTTGTTGTTGTTTGAATACATCTTCAGTCGATGAACGTGATTCCAGGCAGGTAGATGTTACCGTCAATTGTAATGGAAACCTATGGAATAAACAACCACCTGAAGGATCCATAGTACAGCAACCTTAATTAGAAGCAGTTAGCATCTCGTTACTTATCCTAGGTTGTGTAGCGTGCCTACCAGCTACACATTAAGGTGCCTGATTAATTAAATAAAGATGATAAACATGTGTACACAAAATTCAGTAAAAATCAATAAAACAAGTGTCTGCAGTCATAAACTGTGCGAGTGTAATTGGAAATCACATCGAACAACACCTGTAGATGATTCGTCCTACAGGACATGTGATACGCGGCGCTTTATGAGGGAGCGACGCGCGCACGGCCGGCACAGAGACACTAAAACAAAAACGACCGCTTTATCATACAATTTATAGCGGCTCTTATGAACTCGCAAAACACTTGTGATCGAGGCATTGCCAATAAAACTCGGTGATTATTCTCCCCCCTCTAAAATTGATCCAAATCAATTTATATTATTTACACGCGTTGCACGGATATAAATTGAGTTTTTGTGTTTTATGTTTTCCAATTACCCCGCTCGACCCTTTTCACATTGAAAGTGTCCGTGTTTTATTTTGAATGTTTGTGCTATGAGGTAGTGGATCAGATGGGGCTCTTATTTAGGCTACTTGTAATAAATAACATTACAGAACGTACCCTTGTTAATGGATTTTAATAATAATCCAAGTAATTTATGTTGAGTTGGGAAAGCTACGTTTACGAGGAAAATCTTTTTAGTTTTCAATGCGAAAGAGTCTAATGAGGGCAAGAAGTGTTCGTTTACAAAAACATCTTCACGGAACACGCTGTACGTGAGATGATTTTATCTTTGTTGGAAATATGAACGTTTTTAAAAGGACTTTTTGTAGAAATGCCCGTAAATATATAGTTATGATTGTCATGTAAGCTCGGTTTGTTTTATATCAATTTGTGTGTGTTCAGTAGTTGGCTTCGGTGCGCACGTCTAGAACTCGTTTAATTAAAAGGGAATCTACTCGTCTAGTGCAGTTAAGCCCGTGTTTGCTCTCCATCTGTGTTCCCTCGCCGCACTTGCCGGCCGAGTAAACTAATACATTATGTTCTTACATTACATTATAATGCATGTACGTTTCATGTAATAACTAAGTTCGTGTTTTCATTATTTTCCTCAGCGAGCGATGATTTAACTTAAATTGAGTGGTTACAAAAGCACGGCGCCATTGTTTTGAATTATATTTTTGCATAATTTGTTAGAAATTCCTGGATTTACTGTGAATAAATAAGTGAATCTACCCCTACTCATTAAGGTTTATTAGTGTTTGAAGGCAGACTGACAACTTGGTGAGGGTCGCGGGAATTCGATGGATGCAAAACGAGACTTGGAAGAGACCTATGTTCAGCAGTACACGTCTTTCAGCTAAATGATGATCAACGCCAGTCGTGACGTAGTCGTCGACATGTAGGTAGCGGCGGTGCGGTTAAGCTGTGAGCTGCTGCACCGCGTGTTACTGGTTTTATTCCCGCACGGAACATATATAAGATGGCCTTCAGGTTGTTTCGGGTCTGGTTATTTGTGTATGTGAGTTTAAATGTTTATGAACGTACCCTCAACACAAGAGAAGTGTGAAGCAACGTTTTAGTTTTTCAAAAAAATAAATATATGTACATGTCTTTTCACTCAAGATGTTTTAAATTTGTCTTGTACTTCGAAACCCTCAAAATCGTTTCACACCTCGTCCTATTTCACACCGGCTTCACGTTTCATTCAAGTGAGGAAACAAGACGTCCTACCTACAGCAGCTTACCACACCGTACGGAATAGAAGCGCTTACTAGTTGTCTCGCTAGAGGTGTACCCTTTGTGTACTAGTTTATTTGACGTCACCCCCGTTCTCGCCAGTGTTAGTTCCGACTCACTCGAATTGTTAACCAAATATTTATTGTTCTATATCGGTTAGAATAGGATGTCCCTGGTTAGGTTTATTTTTTAGAGAATCTTTTTGAGTAAGTCAACGTGGTTGTTTTAGATAGGTAGTGAAACTATTTTATCTGCCTTGACTTCGTTTTTTTTTGTTTAATACATCTATGTTTATTAAATTCTTGTATGTTACATTTTTTAATACTACATACATAAACTCACGTCTTTATCCCATAGAGGTATGCAGAAACTACAGAAGGCCATCTGCTACGAATTTTGCATACTTCTTTTGCTTCGTTTACTTTCATAAATTTTGTCGTACACACACGCCGCGAGTACAACGCACCTAAAAAAAACTATAAAATACCTAACACCTAAAGATACCAAACACCTACGTAGTTAAACCTACCTCACCCACACTGCCTAATTGAATACTCAGTACTTTACTGTATTCCTTTATGTGTACAATACATATTGTAATTATTACACTTTCAACTACTTTCGATTACAACATTTTCAACTTTTTGAATCGTTATATCTCAAAAACGGTGGCTCTTAGAAAAAAAAAGAATTAAGACAGTTTTTATAGATAATTATCTGATCTACAATTTTTGTCTGAACTAATTTTATGATAAAACTTTCCATTTTGCTGAAAATCGCGAAAAACCCGTTTTTGTGACCTTTGACCCCGAGTAAATTTTTTTGCACGTGCTGGATCAATGAGGACTTTTCACATTTTCTTTATAATAGTGTATTGAACAATCCTACCATATTTTCAGCCAAGTGGGAATTAATGTAACCTCACCCATATTTTTTAGTCTAATTTGACCGGACTAATTATGTAGACCTTGATTTAGTATTAACTTGATTTAAAAGAGTATTCTTCCTTGGAGTTTCTTACCCGTTCTTCTCTATGGAAAACTCTAAGTACTTTTTGTAACGAGTAAAAAGCTTCAACTTTCAAAAGTGCCTGTAAATGGTTAAATTGAAATAAATGCTTTGTATTTTGAGTTCCATTCGAACTTCAAACCCCCGCTGACTCACTGAGTGGTGAAGTTTAGAGAAATCCTTTATTCGTGCACCTCTACATTCTCTAAGGAACATGTCTTTTATTTACTTGTTTCTATCTTCAGTGGTTGAACGTGATCACGTGAATTCTATGTCAGTTAGTCAGTGTATTAGTCAATGTTACTACTTACTACATTTGTAGATAGAAAGTAGAGGTTATATACTTACTCGTATTGGCACGAATCATTTATAGACTAATGTCCATTTTTACTATCACTACGCGATTGATAAAGAAATCTAAACTAATATTAAAAACTTTTTTTACAAAAAATATAACTGACTTCAAAAAAACACTAACCGGTGTAAAATATGTCTAAATTAGGAAGTCTGTGACTTTGGTGGTATTGTTTCATTCATGATTGGCCACCGACTTCCGAGTTATTTTACTGGGGTTAGTGTTTTTTTTAAGTCGGTTATATTTTGTTTTATTTTACAATTTTATTTTATTTTATTTTAATGAAGATGATTTTATTTTTCATTTCTTAAAATATTACAACAATACAAATAAACAGATTTCGATGAAATCAAAAAGATAAATTCATAAACAATAATGTTCATAAAATGAAAACTAGCCAGCCAGACTATTGTTAAAGTTTTATGAGACTAAAAAACAACTATCCCGCATCAAACTAAAAAAAGAATCACGTAAATCGGTACATAAATACCAGCGTAATCGGTGCACATACATACAAAAAAATGTTTAAAAATAAATTAAATGTTCATAAAAATGTTCATAAAATGAAAACTACCGGGCCAAACTATGTTAAATTTTTATGGGACCAACTATTACGCATCGAACTAAAAAAGAATCACGTCAATCGGATCATTAATGTCGGAGTAATCCGTGTACTTACATACATAAAAAAAAAAAAAAAAATAACGATCGAATTGAGAACCTTCTCCTGAAGTCGGTTAAAAAGAAAAAAGTTTTTAAGTTTGAAGTCTGTGACGTTGTAGAGGGTAATAATCCCTGCATCTACTGAACCGATTTTCAGCCTGGAGTCTGGATCTGTGCCCGATTGATGGCAGTAGGCTCGCCCCCTATTACATGGGACTTAAACATAACTGGCGAAATGTGGGTGTACTACCAGGTACACCTCTGCTATTGCCCTTCGGGGATTACATGCGTGACGTTATGTTTATGTAATAGAAAGCCACATTATCTTTACGAGTTATAGGCTATATTTTATTTTCATTACTTAGAGGGGGTGGAGGGGATGTACAGACGCCAGAACATCAACCTGGGGTAGGTTGAAAAACTGTCAAATTTTCCCAATTGAACATGAACCTTATACTGGTTGCAATAAAGTTAAAAAACTATTGGAGAAATTTTACACATTGGGGTAGGTTGATGTGCTGGCGTCTGTACCTAAAAGTACGAAATGCATGCGGATGAAGTCGGGAGCGAGGTGCTAGTGCCTAATAAAAGAATACTGCTAGATTTTAGGTCTTGGAACAGCACTGTGGATTGAAAATCGAGCAGTGCATAGATAATCCACAACTTTTTACCACTAGAATAATATTGAGAGAGATGTTAAATAAAGAATCACACATATTGAGCATTATTGCAGCTCTTTTAAATCTCGTTCTCAAAAGACCATACAGACTGCAGACAAGTACTGCTCAAACCTCAATATAACCGATTTGACCAAGACCATGTCTTCGCATGTGTTTTCTGTCAGCAATAGTGCAGCTAAGGTAGCTTATACTTAGCGATAAGGCCGCCCATTGTTACGCCCTATGTAGGATCTTTAAGAAATTCTTTGTAAGTTTTTATGGTGTAAAATCCACAATATTTGCTATAAATGAATTTTGAATTTGAATTTTGAATTTGAAATTTGAATTTGAATTTTGAATTTGAATTTTGAATTAGAATTTTGAATTTGAATTTTGAATTTGAATTTTGAATTAGAATATTGAATTTGAATTTTGAATTAGAATTTTGAATTTGAATTTTGAATTTGAATTTTGAATTTTGAATTTGGATTTGAATTTGAATTATGAATTTTGAATTTTGAATTTTGAATTTTGAATTTTGAATTTGAACTTTGAATTTGAATTTTGAACTTGAATTTTGAATTTTGAAAATAAATTTTATTTCACAATTTAGATGGTATTTTAAAAACAGGTTTCTATTTCACTGACACCTTTCTTCAAACACATTCCTTAGTGACGTGTTTGCCTCGGGGAAAACGTCTGGAGCAGATAGACGGATGCAAGAGTGAGATCTCATGAAGTTTGAGCATTTTCCTTTTGAAGTGAGAAACCCTTAAAAGTCATTGTTTTTTTAATAGCTTTGATCAAACTCACTGTTTCTTTTCACTGTACCAAATTGTATAGAACGTTTTTATAGTCTGTTTTATTTCCCAAGAGTGGTATGAAACAATATATTTGTAGTATCGAAATAAATCTCGTTGTTATGTAAAACAGTAAACGGTTGCAACAATAAATCTAGCTTCAATTGATTGTACGAACACAGGCTAAAACTATCATTATCGAGTTGCATTCTTTAATTGAATACACAGGGTTGTCCACTTCTCATTTTTTTTTTTGAAGAATTAAACATAAACATTTTAAAAATGAAATAAATAAAAATATCTACAAAAAATACGATTCATTTTCAACGGTAGCTTCTTTATTTTTTTAATCCCAAGGAAATTTATCACAAACCACTAACTCAAATTACAGTAAAGGTAAAGAGGTTTTCGTTTAATTTACAACAAGAACCTTAATTAAAATTTGAATATTTAATGCTAAAAAACTTTCTCATCGTGAGGTTACGCGTTCATTGCCATACTTAATTTTTTTTATAGTCCTTGTATTAAGAGAAAATCGAACCACGTAAATCCCTGTGGGTAGATAATACCGTTTAGTGAGTGACTGAGCTTCCAACCCTAGAAACGTTTGCTACAAACGGCTACAACGATGTCGTAGCGTCGTAGCGTCGTAGCATCGTAGCGTCGTAGCGGACGAGAGCATCGAGCAAATGAAAACACAGATAAAATCGAGCACTAGCTCCCGGGTGACGTGCTCAAGTAAATACTTGTGAAAACATTTCAAACACAATATTAAATGTTGAAACGTTAAAGTTTAAATAGAACAAATAAAAGATTTCATGTACAACAAAGCTGAACATTAATATTGTCATATGATGCCCATTAATAATATTCCAGTTAACTTTGCCATTTACACTAAGTGTGCTTATGTTCGGAGTGGTTTTACTATTTTACTTTAATAGCATAGGATTACAACTCCGAGCTCAGCCATTAGTCCGGGGTTATCGAGTGTTTTATTTATCAGATAATAGTAAAGAACATTTCAATAACAAACTTTTAAGGCACATAAATCTTTATGTGTTGTTTTAAAAATTCAGTTCACTGTCGGATATAATAGTCATTCAACTTACAAAAGAATACAAAACACAAATCAAACAGCCGATCGAGAACAAAGGCGTATAAAAAACGTCAAAGTTTCTAGTTCCAATCTCGCCGTGTTTGTATGAATTTAGTCTATTAATATAAGGCTCACTTTCATAGCATAGCATGATCGGCCTATTTCAATGACTTTTAATACTTCCTTTGTCGATTAGTCTAGATTAGTACGCTCCGCTGTTGCTCAACTTAAACCAAAACTCACGAACTGGCTTCTACAACAGGACTACTCAAATACACCCCCACACATGAACTCACACACACACACTCACACACCCCTCAACACACACACACAAACACACACAAACACACACAAATTCCTTCTTTCTAATTTAATTATGTTGAATGCTTGGTCCCCTGATGCATTCGTCACGCCTTACTTGTCGCTTAAATCTTAAAAAAAAAAAATATGTTATGGCCGAATCACTGTCTCTTACAATACAGGTGTTCCTAGTGTAAGAGGCAGGGTTTACATTGTCTGCACATAGATTTATGCCCTCTAGCTTAAGCTGTTATGTATGTATATGGTTTTCTTTTGCTGTATCTATGTATGTTTGGTGAAATAAACATTATTATTCCTATATATGCTAGATGGCGTAACTGAAACACACATGAGATCACAATTTTTCAATGACATTTTTGCGTATGATCTCTTTATAGTAAAATCTCTTTGGCCTATGTCTTTGCTCTACGCTCCCACTGCTGGTACACAGGCCTCCTATCTGTAAGAAGCAGTGGGTCGTAATCTACCACTAGGGTCCAGTACGGTTTAGTAGCTGACATATGTCTTCAAATTGTGGTTCTATGACATGCCAGTTTCCTTATTTTCTTCAACGTTTTGAGAACAGTGGTGACGAAATAATTCATACAAATTAAGCCACCTGTCTAGATTTGACGACGACTGACAACACGTAAGTCTACCACTGGGCCACCACATTATTAAATAAATGACTAAATAAATTGTTATTACCTGTTTAATATTGGTAATAAATAGGTGATTGCAGTTAAAGTAGGCGAGGTGTCGACGAGTGAGCGCGCGACATGGTAGCGTGGCAGGAGCGTCGACAAACACCCGCTCGACTCCGCGGCTCGAGTGTCGAGCCCGGCCCTTACACTGTGTGTACATTATTAATCATAATAATGGCACCTACTCCTCAACGGGCGGCTTAATTTAATTAATTAAGCAGTACTAAATATTGTAGACGCACAGCTAACCGACGACGATGAAATGTTAACAATGTTATTGTTCTAGTGGATTAAATCCAACAGTGGCGGATGGCTCTAATATTAATTTGAATGTTTGGGTAAAATCCTCAGACAAGGTCGTTGGCGTTACGATGTATTAATTTAACGGAGCGCGAGTGAAGCCATGAAATTTGATTTGGTGTATTATGAAGACAGATTAATTCAAAAGTTTTAGTATCATTTATATGTATACTTAGTTACATCCCTTTAAAATCTATCGTCTGTACAAATAATCAAAATTGAAGTGTCACTAAACATTTAATTTAATTTAAATTAAACATTAAATTCTATTATTAAACAGACAATTCAATTTTAATTATTTCATATATAATATAAATGATACCGATAAAGGATAGTACCTACCGTAGGTACTATCCTATACTACGACTAGAAATCATTTTTTTTATTTGTCTTCCCGGGGTAATCTTCTAAACGGCAAGATGGACCGTTTTAGTCGGAATTTGACAGTCAGATATTTGAGAGGTAACTCCTATATTTTAAAAGTTCGTATTCTAATCTCAAACAAACACACACACACATTTATTGTGGCTAAGATGGGATTGCAACTATATTTTAAATTACTGAAACTGGCCTTCTGATGGTTTAAGAAGTTTATTTAATTGTAAAATCATAATAAGAGATCCGCGCCAAAACATAAACTGTACCGTCCGGCTACCCGCATGCGGGCAACCGGACGGCTGCCCGCACGTTACGGTTGCGTATGCGGCTGCCCGTGATATAGCAACTTATAGCAACCGTCCGGGTGGCCGGAGCGGTCTGCGGGTAGCCGCATCGCAGTGCGCATAGAAATGAATATTACGTAAATAATTGTGCTTGCGGCCAGCCGTCCGGCTGCCCGCATGCGGGTAGCCGCATAGTGCGTATGAGCTCTTAAAATTCCACGCAAAAATCGCGGCTAGCAGCTAGTTTGAAATAAAATTCTATCCTATTAGTCTTTTTTTTCCTCATCTATAAAAGTACAAGGATAACATGGACATTATCGATTGCTTCCGAGTACTTTTGGAAGTAAATGTTAAGTTTCACAACGAAACTGTCTGTTACCAGCTAAGGACCCGAGATACGATCCCCGCGAAACTTTCCACCGACTTACTCTGAGCAGTAAACTCCGCTGTTTAACATTTATATTTCTACTTCTGTTTTAACATACGTTTTAATTTATATATGATCTACCACAACCCGCCATGGCTTCGATTGGGTTTGATCACTTTGTTAATTTGAAGTTCCTTACTTTAGTTGGCGCTTGTGGAGCTTGTGGCTAAATAATATCAGCCTCACAGGTCAATCGACGGTTAAGCTAATCTTGACGAGGTTGGTCCGTGGACTGGTGACCATTATTACATACTAGCACACGTCCCGCGGTTTCACCCGTGTATTTCGTGTTCCCGTGAAATTACAGGGATAAAAAGCCTAGCCTATGTCATCCGGGAATAGTGTAGCTTTCTACCAGTGCAATCATTTTTAAAATTGGATCATGAGTTCCGAAGATTACCAGGAGGTAGTGAAATAAAATAAAAAAATAAATAATAAAATTTGTAAAAAATTGTTGTTGTATATGTATTTGTGTATACAAACTTACAAACAAACAAACAAATTTAGTAGTTAAACAACAGTAGTTACAGATAGTCAGATGCCCGCAACTCTTAAAACCAGTTTAATGAGGGGTATCGTGTTATCCAGTAACTGGGTTGTGGAGATCCGACATGCAGTCGCTCCATGTAAAACACTGTTATTTAGCTGCATTCAGTTAAACTAGAAGCCGACCTTAACATAGTTGGGAAAAGGCTAGGCAGATGATGAATTTACTTAGCAAAAAAGGAACCTTTATTGGAAGACTTTGTTTTCCGTCTACCTGTCTGTCTGTTGGTCCTTTGGTCAAGAATACTCTTTATCCCAGGAACGCGTAAAAGTATCAAACCGAAATTATTATACACTAGTCAGGGTCTGATGACCCCTTAGATTGGTGAAAAAATAGCAATGATAGCTATAGCAAGCTATAGCAATAATACCATGTAGTACCAGTAAAAAGAAAAATACGAAAACCGTTCATTGCTAATTAAACCATTCGCATAAAGGGGTTCAAATTTTAACGTAAAACGATCTAGTCAAGTGGGGTATCAATTCATTTCAATTCCTTTTATTTCAATCAACAGTTAGATCATACAAAAGCATTAGGTATTTTAAATGAAACATATTAGAAAAATAAATTAAGCAAAACACAACACACAATTTCATAATAACTAACAATATTCATATTTAATCAAATGAATAAGTCAATTTTTAATTAGAAATAATCGTAAAATGTAAGTGTTTAAAAGCATATTTAAAAATTATCTGTTATTTAAATCAAATATCATTTATACAAAAATGGGTCTGACAATAAAAAAATGTACTTAGATCATTTCATTTTACTGGTCACGAAATACGTCGAAGTATTGTTTGAAAGGACACTATTAGCACAATCTAAATAACATTCATCACGGATCACAGATCACAGAAACATTAGAAAAAAAAATAAAAAGAGGAAGTAATCGACAAAAGAATTCAATTCCTAAGTGTTCAGAATCATGTACAGACATCAAGCCACCCCAAACTGTCAAATTTTCCCAATTGAACATGAACCTTATTCTGTTTGATATTAAGTTGAAAAACTATCAAAGAAATTTGACACATTGGGGTAGATTGTGCTTGCCTCTGTATAAAACTCATGATATCCAGATATCCAGTGCCCTCTCATGAGATCCAGTGCCTCACTGTCACTTTCCAGCCTGTATATGATTGCCACTAATAAGCTATTTTTCGCAAACAACTAAAATAGGTAAGGCCCTCTGCATAATTTACCGCCACAACATCACACCAAACCAAAACAGAATTCTACAGTTATGGAATAGTGGGTCTTTAATGAGCTCCTCATTTTGAATAAAACCATCATACTTAAAACACAGAATTATTTATAGAGTCCGTTACTGCCAATCCTACCTACTGCTGGATTTCCACAAGTTTGAAAAGAAAACGTGAAGCGTAAACCTTGAAATTTATTTTTTATTTAAATACATGTCCCTACAACATTACAGGTAAACTAACTTAAGTTTTTGTACAATTAAAAAACTAAAACTAAACACATAAACCTTAAAATATTAATATAAAAACCTCAATGCTTGTCAAAAAAAAACATACATATTAACAGTAAAACAAATAAAGAAATATACAGGAAAAAACAAAACACAATACGTTGAAGCCAAATATATTGTTTTATATTGAAATAAACTAAACTTCTAAATAAACTTTAAAAAGACACAATTCAATAAAAAAAATAAGAATAAACCATTTGAATATCATTAAAAACGTGCAAAACAACCCTGCCATACTTCCATAACTCTTGAACCGACATCTTGTGAATTTAACACAACAAGGAACAGACAACGCTCGGAACTTTTCGTTTTCCTTGACAACCACTGTTTGGTGTAAAAATTCTCCAAATCGTATATTAATATTTCGGATGAAATCTTCATACTGTGCATCCATGGACACACAAAAATGTTGGTATCAAAACTTCTAGCAGTTTCTCTACGTGTGCTTAATTCTTTGACTTTGTACTGCCCTATCATCTCCATAGTTAAATAAAATTCATAAGGTGAACGTTATTTTTTTGCCAATGTTAAAGAAAGACGCTTTTCTTCGAATTTCTTTGCCTTATCACAAGGTTTATCCTCAACCCGATAACTAAAGCTAATAAAACTATAGCTAGTAAAACTCGCCAGATGTTTTTTTTCGTAGCTACTATTACACAAACACAAAACTCCGATAACATGTTTGCCGTAACCGACCTCAGTTCGATCAGTATTTCTATGTTTCTGTACTATAAATATCATATAGAACTCAGTCTAATGGGTTGAAATGCGGCGTGGTGAGATCGGCCGTTCGAATTATAATCTCATAGGGACAGCACAGATTGGCGCACGTCCACCGCCTCCCACTTGCAATCTAACTACGATCAACATGGACGATTTTACGCAGTAATGCATGATATACGATTCCCCACTTTCATTGCTAATTAATGTAGCGTTAAGATATGTGATATGTAACCCTTGTGAGCCCACTAACTGAGTTAAGTGCTCCGTTTTCGCGGTTAGTTTATTTTGGTAGCAAAATTATTTCAAAACCAACGCTTAATTAGGATGCTTAATGTGGTTGGAAAACGGTACAGTGCGCTGTTTTTGTTGTGTTTATTTCACTATTTAAACTATTGTTCTTACTTTTCACAGTTACACTGTTTCTACTATTTGACGTCGACATCTCCCTGAAATATCTCTGTGCGTCACCAAACGCGTCTGCTACTGATAAATTTGCGAAATGGAGTAATAAGAATCATCTTGCTAATGACAACACGAGTTACAGAGACTCGTTCGTATATGAGTCGTAGCAACATCATCTTTAAGCAGTATGTAGCGTGTGTAATTGTGTTCATGGAATAGCTTAATGTGGGATGGGCCATGTTGGATAACACAGTTCTGTTGTTGTGTAAACACGGGGCGATGGCGGCCGAGGTCGGTGTCGCTGAGACGAGGCGGTGTTTCGTATGCAAGGTGCGAGACTCGTTACCGGGATGTGCGCCCGCGGGGCATTGCGACGTCTCAATTATCTTTAACTTCATTGCTCAGATTCCGTCATGAGCATAAGCTCCAACTTGTCACGAAGTGTATGTGTTGCGTACGAGCCTGTTTGTGTAATTAATTTGGTTTCCCCAACGGCTGTAATTCCGCCGCTCGACACAACGCAATTTTGTTCTTCTGTAATCTAAACATTGTTCAATTACAACAGTTCCGACAAATATATTAAGATTAGTGCTGCTTCCGTGAAACTATGGAGGAAGTCAGAACGAAAACAACGTAAAATAATAAGATTAAACATTTCTTTTGTGTTATAACGCCCATATTATTTTCATAGCGCTCATTTCTTCATTCAAGTTAAATTTAATAATGTTAACCTTTACAAGGAAATAAGTAAAGTACCTACACCTACCAAAATATTATAATAGAACAGGTGTTGATTGTAATTATCTCGAGTTTCCAAGAGTTAGCTAAATTATTAATTTGATCTGAGCATCACTGAACCCGATGTGTCATCGATAATTTTCAGAACTAGAGAATAATAAAAGCTAGACCAGAATTCATGTGCGTTGCATACTTTCTCAGTCAAAATCAGCGAATCATTGAAGCGTAAGTTATGTTGTTACTGTAACTTTCAACACAACTTAGTCCGGGGCATGTTTAGCCTGATTGGAAAGTCGAGTTGATGCGATTAAAAGTTTATTGAATAACGTAGCTAACAACGTTTCCAGCAGCTGCAACGCCGCGGTTTCGCTGGAACTTGGACTTGCAGTTTGACCTTATATCAATTACTCAGTAATAGGAGCCGTTAACATACTTATCAAGTACCAACTACTGCGTGGTTACACAATATCAAAACTGTAACGGCGGGTATAAAACTATTTGGAACACGACCTATGCATAACATCAGGCTACTATTTATATTCCATATTTAGTTTGGACGGGGTAGATATAGATAGATGAAAATAAATCAGGTAAGATGTTGCAGTCACAAACACAGACGCTCGTAGGCATAACAAAACAAAAACATTCAATCAGGGCGCGCTGCGATGTGTTCATTCGGAAGGGCTCGGCTAACGAGCGTGGAACGCGTGCGTACTCCAACAATAATGAAGCAGAAGTAATTTCTTAATAATTGTTGGTGAGAAAGAGCGGAGGAAGTTGTCGGCTGGAGGCGAGACTTCAAAGAAATTAATGAGTGTTAGGAACTCGCGACGTGCTACCGCCGACTTGATCAGTTTGGACGCCATCCGGAACAAAGTTGCCGCAAGAGCTTTAAGAAATTTCCTGCTAATTGCAGACGGACCTCAGTAGCTATTTCGAAAAGATTCCAAATGCCTTATCAAACGATTCTAATTTTATTCAAAACAGCGAATAAATTTGCCGTCACTTGGGGCTTTACTATCTCAACTTATGAATTATTAAACGCAATTATTATGTCTCGAACTTCGTTTTGGGTAAATTTCATAAAGGCACAAATAACAAGGTCATTTGAACAAGCAATTTATCGGCTTTTATATGCTTACATGATTCCGTTTGGAAATTTAAAATGATGATAATGTGGACATACATAAACATACTTTAAATAAATCACCAAAATATAAAGCACGTGACATAAAGCTTTCATACAAGTATATTATAAAGTAAAGTTATTTCATGTTAATTTACTAATATCAAACTCTTTTCATTAAACTAACTTGCCAATTGTGCAGTTACAGACGCCAGAACATCAACACAAAAAAAAATAAAAAATAAAACAAATAAAACAATGAAATCATCCAATGTGTCAATTTTCTTTGATCATTTTTCAACTTTATGCCAACAAACAGAATAAGGTTCATATTCAATTGGGAAAATTAGACACATAGGGGTAACTTCATGTGCTGGGGTCTGTACCTTTTTTTTTTTTTTTTTTTTTTAAGGATGGGAAATCATCAATTGACTCCTCCCGCTCTGGGTGAAGCGGAAGGGAGTGTCAGACTCTTACTGACTAAAACCCATCCGTGCTCCTCTTAATGCCTTTTGCGTTCCAGGGCCGCGGTGACTCTTTCGATCAAATTCCGCGACCCCGGCAGGCACAGGCCCTAGCGGGCCCCGTCTTCGGTGCTGACAGCTCTTTGAAGCGCGCGTGGAACACAACGCGCCGTCGACCCGGGCCTGGTTTTGATCAGACGGCGAGCCACCCAAAGTTCGCCGTCCGCAGACCCGCGCCTACGGTGGCCGAGAATCGCCCTGCGACTCTCGACGCCCGGGGCGTGTTCTCCTGTTGCGGCGGCTGGGGCGAGAGGTTTCACTCTCCCTCATGCGTTCGGCCTCCTCTTTCGCTAGCATTACTGCTTCGCAGAAAGAGGTGACCGCTTCCCATGCCTCCTCGCTCCGGACCATGGATTGAACCAGGGCCGGACGCGAGAGGTTGCCGCCGCCGATCGCCTCGACGAGGACACGGCGGTGCTCCGCCCAAGCAGGGCAGACCTCCACCGTATGCTCTACAGTGTCCTCCGGACGATCCTCACAGTGTTGACACCCGGGCGTTACCTCCCGCCGAATTCGAAACAGGTATCTCCCAAAACAACCGTGTCCGGTGAGTACCTGCGTCAAGCGGAAGGTAAGGACGCCTTGGCGCCGCTCTAGCCACTCCTCAAAGAAGGGACTTATTGCCTGGATTACGGCGTGCCCAGCGCTGGGTTGTGACAGTCGCTGTCTCCATACCGCCATGAGATCTTGCCGGAGCTCCGTCCGCCGTACCGCGATTTGCCGTGGCATGAGAGTCTCGCCCCGGCGCAGCGCCTCCACGCGCCATTCATAAATGAGCGCGAGGGCTCTCGCCTCTAGGTCCCATGGCGGCATTCCAGCAAGGAGGTTCGCGGCCTCGCCAGAGACCGTGCGGTATCCCCGGGCCAGCCGGATGGCCATGACCCTCTGAGACGCGTTGAGGTAACGGGCAGGACTCTTCCTCAAATTAAGCGCCCACACCGGCGCCCCATAAAGGGCCATGGACCGCACGACCCCTGCGTAAAGCCTCCGGCAGGAGGCATTTGGACCCCCCAGATTGGGCAGAAGCCGTTTAAAGGCAGCCCCGGCTTGCCCCAGTTTGGGGGCCAAGCGTCGAAAATGTTCGACGAAGTTCCACCGGCTGTCAAGGACGAGACCCAAGTACGTCATCGTCGACCCGACTCCGATGTGAACCCCTCCTACCGTAATTTGGAAACCCGATGGGGTCTGTACCTAATGTTTACACTCGAGCATAACCCATGATTACAAGTAATGTTATTTAGTCCAAACATATCGCATTACAACGATGATAATTCTTGTTTTTATAAAAATACGATTCCAGTTTTTCGATTAAACTACTGAGTCTTTCTCTTCATAACTTTCACCCTCTCTTTAATTAGAGTTAACTTTGTCCTAGTTTTAAAACAAAAACCAGTTCGTACATAATATTATCATAAAGAATGATATTTTTTATCTTTTTCACAAAAAACAAGAAGCATTGTGTTCTTCCTGTTGCTCGAGGAATAAACTGATTCCTCTTACATTATAACTTTTGCAACTACGTCAGTTTAAGTTACTCATGTAAACCTCATTCTTAGTTTTGCCTTTATAATACGAGCTTCGGAACATGTTGGAGCTGAATTCTGAAAACTACTTAGTGCTGAAAAACGGTCTTATATGACATTTTATGTTTGTATGCGGAAGAAGTAGAATTATTTAGTGTTACTAGCTAAATGTTGAAAAGGATAGTTAAAGCTCTTTTATTACAAAAGAACTTTAACAACATAACATAATAATTGAGTTTTATTTAAATTGTCAGATTCAATTCTATTTAAAAGTGGATTTACGACTGATTTGATTCCAACAATGTGCGCTAACAATACAACACACAATGACGACTGTCTTTTTGTTTCAACAGTCCTAGATTTTTCTGATCACATAGCAACAGTCAACTCCTATTAAAATGATTTCATTCTTTTGTTCTGCAGCTCTGTACACTCGTTGTTATAACTCTGAAATTATTTGTTCGTAAACATCTTCAATGTTCAAACATTACTCCAACAGAAATGCGTCTGTTTTTGATGTAACGTGTTCTACATTTGACTGACATGAAATCTGTTTTAAATTAGATTCGTAGAACTTGAGGATTTACTCAAAGACACCCAGCAATGACGTGCCCCAAAAACGCTAAACTGACTTTGAAATTCGCTTCGAATTTAATCCAAAGAAAAGCGGAGTAGGTAAGAAAGTAGTTTTCCACATTCTACAAGCTCTAGATACGTCAGCATCTCAACGATGCATACAGCAATAAGGTATTGGATTTATGTATTGCAGGAGTGCACGGATAGAAAGTATAGGGTATCAGTTTTAAAACATTCAACACGATTTTTTACCTGTCTCGATTACAGTTAAGTTTTTCACTGTATGAATAAATCTGGTTGATACTGGTTTATAATTGTATCAGACCTCTCTTGTGATCCATTGCGGAGGCCATTTAATCCAACTTTTACGTCTGAACAAGATCACACATAAAACTTTCAATCACGCATGAGCAGAGCATGTGAGGGAGTGGCTACATGGTGCAGGTCCATTAAGGCAGCATACAAACTGCCCTCGGCGGGGCAATGCCGTGATTAACGTAATGCGATTGCGGCCGGCCCGGCTGAGCCGCTTCGGGCCGCTATGATTTCAAGCACGTGCTATTGATTATCGTCACTACAACAGAAACAAATGTAATGCCTAATTGGCGGACGTTGCTTTGTCGCTGGTTTGAGATGGATGTAGCAAATATTGTAGTTTTTGTTACGAGAAAGTAAAGAGGAACAAATAAAACACTATAACTAGGAACTAGTATGTGTGTCTCTTTTAAAGTGCTACTGTTTAAGGTCATGGGATTATTGAACATCAAACACCAACATTTAAGCTAACAGTTACATAGATGTTTAACTTGAATCTTTTCTACTTAAGACGTACAATTTCTGTTATTTCAGGTTTAGTTCGGTTTAGTATAATGTTCATATTATTATCATATTAATATGTCATAAATATTAAAATTTGAACATTCTAATATTAAGCATATTAGACATAGGTAGTTGGATATTTCTATAAAATCACATATTTTTGTCAAAATCAACATGATTTGTCGATCAACAAAATCAAAATTAACAGAAGTACCTAGCTTTTTGATATTTGTAACCCTTTGTTCACAGATACTATGTGAATACTTGTTAACTCGTTCATACTACCACTCAGAATAAGAATTAGTTCCACAGACGGAACTTGTTTAAACGTTAAATGTCTCCGATTTATTATTTATTTATTTATTTATTAAAACTTTATGCACTAGTAAAATAAACTGTACAAAGGCGGACTTAATGCCTTAGGCGATTGACTTTGGCGATTTCAATCGCCAAACTAAATTACTTTTATAGAAACGCGATTATGCGAGTGATAACAGTACAAAAATTGGTATGTCATCGCCATCCCAGTGCAGGCTAACTGCTTACTTAAAGTGATCCCTTTAATCGTATCTTGCGTCACCTACGGATGATGGTGGAGACGAAATTACTCACATAATCTTAGCTAAGCCGCATGGTGAGCCGCCAATTAAGATTTTGTTTTAGTCACATCGTAATGTTTGTGATAACTTTTCATTTCATACTTAATACAATAGGCGTGTTGACAGTGTGTGAATATCAAGATTATATTTAGTCTTTTACTTAGAGAATAAAAAATAATAGACGAGTAGTTTTTTGCTTTTTCAAATGAATGGAAAACTACTTACCTAAATTAAGCACATTAAAATGAAGGGCTTGTGACGTCATAATTTTTGATTGTTGTAGATTGTTCTAGACGTCATAAATCAACAGTCAAAGTCAATCAAGTATCCGAAATTGTGTCGTTATGCGACATTTTGACTCGATGTATCGCCGTTATTTTTTGGTTACGTGAAAAAAGGAACATATTATTCCTTTTCTAATATTTTGTAGTAATATAGATGAGAGACTAAAATCTACATTTTAGTCAAACAGCCTAGTGAAGTCTCATTTAACGACGGATTATGTATAGCTGAGTTGTGTACAACTAAATGCAGAAGTTGATTCCAAATAAATTACTAGAGTTAATTAAACCAGTAACGCTTCGGTCAAATAATGGTCAAATTTAACTCTGTACAAAAGTTAGCTTTACCAACCTAACAAGAATAACCACGCAGTCGTTTAAATCACAACAAATTGGCCAATGTTTAGGTTTTACGACTGCTTCGCTGGAATTATACCGGACACAATTTGTTAAAGCTTTCAAAACACAACGTTCAATTTAGAATTTATGAAATCCTATTACGCGAATCGATAAATGCTTTTCATGCTGGCTTCCAGTGCTGTTCCATGCAACCATGCAGCCACTATCGATCTCTAAATGTTGTTATAGTGCAATATTGTCTCGAGAAACTCGACCACACGCTAACACGTCTTTCCGATAGTAAATGGAATAAGTAAGCACGCGAGCGAGATTTCCCCGTCTCGGATACTAAAGCAAAACTTAATGCTGAAAGCTAAAACTGCAGACGGAAATGCACTCGCAGCCAACTCCAAACAAGAATGTTATTAACAAATTAATAATGAGACTTAAATAAATGTGGACTTGTACATAGTTAGTGAGACCTGAAATGTTGCTCTAAATGTTACTTAATAATTACTTTGCTTCCCCGGACTTTGCTAACGAACCCTCGTGAAATGGGGAAAAATGTTTCCCTTTTTTGCGTTGGGCTTCATGAACTTGATGGCGAGTCTATGATTGATTTAGGTATGATAGCCTCTATACACAACACTTCGTTAGATATTCTTCATCACGGTCCATCGATAGCAATTAATATTCCATCAGCGGACGACGAATATTGGTCACAGTGTACGAAACCGAAGGAATTCAAATTCTTTTGAATCCGTTCCGCGTTTTAAAATAGTAAATGAGCATAGTAAACTTCCATTTCTCCGCTTAATGTAATAGTGTGGCTGTTACCGTGAGTTACTATTATGATGTAAACTGCACTGAAATATAAATGCATAGTTTAAAATGGTTTTGGTTTGCATTATTTGGAAAGAGTCGGATATCTTTCTAGGCGAATGGAAGACCAATTATCCAAAAAAAGATATGTATAAGGCTAAATTCACCAGCATATTTAAAGTCGGCTTAAAAGCAACTAAATGAAAAGAATGTGTTATAAACAGGAAATGATTTTTTGTTTGTTTGTTTGTACTGAATAAGCTTCGAAAGTACTGGACCGATTTATACCATTTTTTTTCATTAAAGAACTTTATTTAATCGTATAAAACGAGAGCTCTTCTCTTTCTTTTAGTGTTTATTGTCATAGATACTAATTAATAGTTTTCTTATTATGAGCTGTATGATAAAAACACATTATATTTAAATATATATACTCATATAATCTTCGTCTTATTAAAATCTTGTTTTTTTTTATTTCAAAGTTTAACGCCTTTTTATGACTCGGTTTCTGATACAGATTATGCTATTTACTTATAAAATAGTTGTATATACTTGTAGGCTCAACAGCACCTACTACTAATAACTTCTACTATTACCCAACGAATTGGAATAAAACACCTCTCAAGTTTCAGTAAGTGAGCCTATTTAATAGGATTAATCGATTTCTGCTCCATTACTTAGGGAATTAATGTGTTAGGTACCTTTCATCTATGTAGAGTAATCACTTAGTAAGTATTTTGATACGATACCGGAGTATTCATACTATAAACTGTAGATACATAGTGGAACATCGCAACACTGTATAATAAGACACAACAAGACTATAATAGGAACGAAATAGGTTTCGTTTAATATTGTGCTATCAAAATCGGTAACAAAGGAATACAATTGATTTTACCCTAATGTTCCTTCATTTATTTATGAAACCCTAAAACCCGAAGCTCGAGTAATTGCCGTTAACGTATAAGTGAGATTACTATTATTATCTGACCCAACTATTTTTCTGCCTCTTTGCTGAACGAGGCCTATTGGCTGTCCTAGCTAGTTCTGCCTAGACACCTATAATATGTTTAGTCTATTCTTGGTACGTCGTAATCTTTAATATAGATACCTAATGCCTCCAGCCTATTAACTCGCGACTCAAACAGATTGGGGTCATAAGAACTCGGAAACACCGATGCAGACATGGAATTCCACTCCTTGGCTGTGCGCATAATGAAGGAACAGGCAAAGCGCTTCGTGTGAATGTGTGGAACATCTTCAAGGAATGGGTGATATCCTGCAGTGGGTCTGGATTCCCGATGGAAGAAAGGAGATTGTGGAATGAGCTAGTGGAGCTCTAGAGCATACTCACCGAAATACAGTCTATAAAAGACTGACAGACATGCAACTTTCCGGCGGTGGGCCAGGGTATGAAGCTTGGTACCCACCAGCTTTTCGTCACCAATGAGCCTCTTGGCTCTGCGCTCTACTGATTCAAGTGTGGCTAGTTGGTATTTGGCTGAGCCATCTCAAAGGTGACAACAATACTCCATGCAGGACCGGACTTGAGCTTTATAAAGAACTAAAAGCTGGCCAGCTTTGTAGTACCGCTTAACCTTATTTAGGATGCCCAGCTTTTTTGCCGCAGTTTGAGCTTTCGACTCAATATATAATATTACCTATTAAAAAGTGTAATCTATTGTCTCTTTTACCATTGCCCTTCAACCCTTGATAATTGTCGTTAAGAATTATACATATTTTATCAATTCCAATGTTATCTTTTTTTTACGCCTGCGGTCCATTCATGACTAAGGAAGCGGATTAGATGGCAAGTAATATACAGGGTGGAGGACTATCGTCGTACATTCAAATTCTATAAGTTCGGCACGCAAGCATAGGAATACACCTGCAAGGGTAGTTGCAAAGGAGAACTTTATAATGAAATAAATAAATAAGAATCCGGACCCTCCAGCGGTGAAAGTTTTCGTCGTCTTCTCCTAATTTTCAAGTTTTTCCTACTGTTATCTTTGCTTTAATCTGACCGAAATCATGCAATCTATCCAACCCAGTGAGATTTGAATTGAAAAACGTGTTTTTTTTACGTTTTAAGGAAAAACTACAAAGGTTTAGATAAAAATGATGAGATTTCATGGCCTATCACAGCTTATGCGAAAATAACATCAGAAAAACATAAAAACTTGGAAAGTACCGCCGATCAGAACTCATGATGTGCTAATTTAATTTCTTGTAGAAGATAAATAAATAAAACAAGAAAGATGTATTCTCATTATCTCATTCATTAAAATTAAATGTCATGGAGTTAGAGCACATGATCACTTAAAAATCCCGTGCCGTACCGCCCCACCCGTGGACACCGGACGTGATAATAGAAAGCAATAGTTACCATTAGCCGTTCCTTTTATTCCACGAGACAATTGCTACAGAAATTGTTCTGTTAAAATTTCTAAAGACTCATTAACCAGTTGCTTCACCATGAATTTTATTCGGTGTGTAATATCGCCATACGTCTAAGCATGTTCACAATTCATTACGTTGTTCACGCGCGCCGAAGCTCGGCTGTCGTTGTGGCGGGCTATTACGCTGAGCCGAGCTATTCTGCTGTTCCTAGCCCGCCTGCTTAATTGGGAGCGCTTTACAACTGCTATCCAATGCCCTGGGTTAGCTTTCAATTTAGATGTTCACTTGTAAACGCCACTTCACTTTAATACTTGATCGTAATTGTAATTTACGGTTTAATTAGCGTGTGTAGAAGGTTGTTTGTGATCGAACCTGAGTGACGTTATAACCTGCTACTTTTAGTAACAAACTGCATGACTGTTACTGGAAGTCATTTTTGTTTATAACCATCCCCCACTAGCAATGCCCCCTGTATCGTGGACTCGTCTACAAACATTTAAACTCACAGACATAAACACTGTGTGTGTATGACAACATGTATGAATGTAAATGAAATGTAAATGAAGCAAAAGAAGTATGTAAGAATCGTAGCATATGGCGCTCTGTAGTTTCTGCCTACCCCCATGGGAAAAAGGCGTGAGTTTATTTATGTATGTATGTACATAAACAGCCAGATCTACCTACCTATAGGGTATTCATGTTTTTGTTCCGTGCTTAAAACGAACCAGCTACCCGTAGAATAGTAACCAAACGCTCAGCCACTGCACTGATCGGGCCACCTCACTGAACAGTAAGTTGTAATCACCAAATCTAGTTAGGTTTATTGATCTATATCTCAATCATGTTTTACTATTCGCTATTAGCCAAATCAGACGTGAAAAATAAAGTTATCATTTTAACTTACATAAGGAATATATTTAACATGAAATCTTTATTTGTTTCTAGAAACAATGGAAGCCGGATCCAACCCATTTATTTTGATAAAGACGATAATAACCCACGCTTGAACCCGAACTAATGCATGATCCGCAAAGATCTGCTCGGACTATTTTTAGATATTAAAGTAAGAAACAAGATACAACAAGACATTAAGACATATATCCGTTTTCGCTAACACTAACTAAATGTACTCGGACAGAACAGTGTACTTAAAATTGGAAAAAAAATATTTAAAGGTAACATATTTCAATCTGTTACCAATTACCATTACTTGGTAAAAAATTACAATTTGATTTGACTCTGTACGCCTAATACTTTCTAGGGTTTAACACTTACATATTTACTCAACGTGCTCATACTTATCTAAATAATACTCGTAATATTGTATCTATACTTTTATAAAGCAGAAGAGTTTGTTTGTTTGGTTGAACGCACCAATCTCAGAAAAAACCGTCTCGAATTAAAAAAATATTTTTGCGTTGGATAGTCCATTTATCAAGGAAGGCTATAAGCTATACAATATCACGCTATGATCAATAGGAGCGGAGCAGCAACAAGAAATGTTGCAAGCGGGAAAAAAGCTTCCGTTGCGTGCGCTGCGTAAACAGTTTAAATTACGCAATAATCAAGCATTACGAAATTATTCCTCTTTAAAAGTTCTAAAAAAAAGTCCTCGACAGCAAATGTCTATCCCTTAAGGTTAACTCACTATACCCCTTTTTATGGAAATCAAATTTTAATTACCGTGCATATTAGCCGAGCTATCACAATTTAAGTTTAGCAAGTCGGAAAAGGCTACATATAGCACAAGCAGGCGATGCGATGCGATATCAAACTTCACTCACTTCAACTTCACGCGAACAAAGTCGCGGGCAGGAGCTAGTCGTATATATATTCAAAACCAACGATTCATTAAGATGCTTAATGTGTTAGGAAAACACAGTGCGCTGCTTTTGTTGTTATCTTCTTATCGCGTGGTTAGTAATTAACCGGCAGGCTACCATATTACAAATTCTATTTCTATTCTATTGCGACAATAGAAAGAAAATGGCGTAGTTATATGGAATGAGCTGTTTGTCAACTGTCAAGTGTTAAGGAGTAGAATTTGTAATATGACTGAAAATGAAATACACCTTGACAGTTGACAAACAGCTGATTCCATATACTCACGCCATTTTCTTTCTATTGTCGCCTTATCGATTACGGTAATAGAAATAGAATTTGTAATATGGCTAGGCCTGCTGGTGTCAAAGATTTAATGCCGCCCAAGGACATCTGACTTGGCATCCTCAAAAATGGAAGAAATGAAACGCATGGAAGGGATCCTCAAAAAATATTCAAAAAATATTGGTACACTCGCACCGATCTTTACATTTTTAGTAACAAATCACGCATTTTCATTTAGAAAGTATCACTTAGTGAAGAAAAACTGATGAAGAAGACAGGCGACGGAACTCTTCAACGCATAACAGTAAATTATTCGCGATTGCTATAGTCAGATGTCTATGCAGAGTTTTTGTATTTCCATAACATATCATTGCGCATATCTAATTTAAAAGGGGCCCGGCAGAGATGTACAGATTATTGTTTAGAAAGAACTTCCTTAGCAACTGTTAACCGATTTCAATGATTCTTTCAAGTTTTGAGAGACTTTTTTTACATACGAAGAAACTAAAAATTGCAAAATAAATACTTTTTTCCAAAAAAAAACTACCGACTTCTTAAATAAACACTAACAGGTGAAAAATAACTCCAGCTTCGGAAGTCGGTGGCCAATAATGAACGAAAACTGGAGTTTTTTAAGCAACAATTTCTTCTCTTAAAGCTGATATACATACATACCATTATAACGAAATACGAATGTGCAATCCAAAGAATACACATCTAATAAATAAACCGGGAGCTGGTTTAGCTTTTGAGACTATTGTAAAAGCTACCAGAGGGTTGACTAAACTTATTTGATCTGCAGTGGTTTGAACTACAAACACGTGTTTTGCAATTTCTAGCTTAGAGACATTTTCAGTGAATTTCGTGTTGTATTTGCAGTTACAACTTTAGTATAATTCTACATACCAACCAAAATGTGACAATGTGTCATTTTAAACTTGTTTAGTCGGCTTCAATTAGATTGAAACGTTACGCTACGATTAAAACATATCGTTTGATAAAATAATTTCCAACATTAACATTCGGCGCGCTGTTAATGCACATATGTCTGTTATCAAATATTTAGGTGCTCACATTTTGGAATGAAGTCAACATTAGCACATTATATTACACTAGCGACTTGCCCCGGTTTTGCATTAGTGTCCCTTTTTATAGGGTTCCAAATTTCCAGAAATCTTTTTTACATTTTAGGGCTCGTACTGTCAGAAGGTTAATTTTGATACGAATTCAGTATTTGTATTTTAGCATTTAACAAGTAACACTCTATTACAATAAACCAAAACATGAAATAAAAATCCATGCAAAAAGCAAACTTTTTAGTTCGAATTAGGCCACGTGAAATTACGCATGTCCATTACAAAATTTAGTTTTAAAACGGACTTTATCGAATATATGTCCAAGCGGTAGGTAATTACATTTTTACAAACTTTTGACGGGGGAAAACGGCTAATTGCAAGCATGCGTTGCTCGTCGTAATGCCACAAGCGACATTTTGAATGGGTGCTGCTAAAACAATCTGCAATAAGCGGTCGTCGTGGTAAGCTGTGGTCGACAAAACAAAGCATTGTTTTGCCGCCGTGTCGCATTGTCGGCCACGACACTCACGCGTTCACCACAAACGCCACTTAATGTAAAGAACCCTTTATTGTCACGTTTATTCTTGTTTCGACTGTACCAGACAGATGTCACATACAAGATTTTTATGGCATACGTGGATTATACCGTGAAAGTATTATTTATTTATGGATTATACTAGGTTCATGTACACACGGCTACACATCAAGCTCTACATTTCCAGTTTACGCTGACCTCGCATTGTACGGAAATCCTATACAATGCGCAATTAGCTTTTACTGGAAATATATAGCTTGATGCGTAGCCGTGTGTACCACGTTGTATCATTTTTTACCCTGACGTAGGTTTATCTATTTTAACTACACTTTCACTTAACTTTTTTGGCACAGTACACAATTTGATATTAATGTAAGTATACCTAACAATGATTGCCCATAACCGATCGTGCTCTTAAAATCTGTGACAAGCAAAACACCTTTAAAATTATCAGTTTTTCTGATTATAAAAAAAAAACAAATACCTACTAAGTAATTTAGAGACTCGCAGGATAAAGTTATTTGCCAACACTTTAGTAGAATTTCCTGGATATTTGACGTTTGACCATGAATGAACTTAATGCAAACAAATCTAAATAATAACGTCTCCGTATCAAGTGAAGTAGATACATATTTATTAAAGCACCTTTTCGAATGTATAAACATTTACACAAATTGGAGATCTAAATGGAATTTCGGATTGATTGGGTGGAATATTTCATGAATTCGCTGAGAGTTGAAAGTAGAGAGTAGATTAGGATACCTTTTCAGCCAAAGGACACCTTAGAATTTAGATTGAATTATTTATCAGTGCGGTTGTAGTAGTACGTCTTCCGTATAGCAGAAATTAACCTACTTTTGTTCATTAGTCGTAACTTATATGGTCGCCGAGAAACCTACTAACCGATTGCCACCAGGGAATCTATCAAAGAAATACGATACGGAGACATACGAAAATAAAAAAAGAACTGTCCTGGTTACTTCGAAATTTATAGATTATCTCACGAATACCAGTTCGATTTACCTACTAGTTCAACACTCAGACTAAAAGCAATTTTCAACAAGTTGATCAAAAGGTAATTTAGGCTTCATCGGTTCACTTTAATAAACTAAAACGGCTCAACACAAGTGCTTTATGAAAACCTCTCCACCTGTTTAAAAAAACTCTTTGAGAAAAGCGATGACTTTCCTCAATAATTCGTAATGCCAAAAGAGGATCGAGTACGTGCTATAACGTTTGAATTACCCCATTGATATTTTCAATGGGAAATAACCTAGTTTCGGGAATAACAGGCACATAACCAGTGTCTTACATTGATGGGGTTCAATATGGTGAGTAAAGTATTTTCCTGAAGCTTTAACGGGCCAGTGACTGTGCAATGGCCAAAGAAAAGAATGTTTTATTACCTCCGCTCATAGGTAAGTAAATATGTGTTCAAAGTATTAAGAGAGAACTTGAGTGAAACTTTTTTAATTCAAGCGAAGACAATAAACCTACGAAGTTGGCCGTGGCTTGCTCGGAATCAGTGCAGCACGCCGCTCTTCAAAACATTATTTAAAAACTACTGCAATTTCGTAATAATTGCGTTCGTCGAATTTAATATGTTCCTTGTTATTGTTTTACCTCAAATTCAGTTAGGTACGCGAATATTGTCTAGCTAGATTGTTGGAAAATATTTGAAAAATTGAATTTATAAGGCAGACGTACTCGTAGATAAAGGGAAACGTCGAAATGGGACGCCCTCCTCCAGGTCGTATTTTCCGTAATAATCAGGTGCATACTACTTGCAACCGGCGTGTGTGTATGACTAGATGTATGAACGTAACAGAAGCAAAAGGTGTATGCAAGAATCGTAACAAGTCCAGTAATTTTTGCCTGCCCCTTTGGAAAAAAGAGTGGGTAAATGTGTGTATGTATGTATAAATGAACTTGTCCCTTACCTAAATGAGTCACATTCCCTGAAATATGATCGACTGAATCCAAAGAAGGTACTACAATTTATTTATCAAACTGCTGTCCTATTCCAACAAAGATTTATTTGAGCAATGAAATGGTGCGTTTAATGAAAATTGTTTCTCAGAAACACTTTCCTAATAAGTTCTACTGAAATATATAATTAGAATTACTAATTATCAAAAGCACCCATTGCAGTCTAGGTATATTTGTACCTATTGAAGAAGTTACTGAAATAAAATAGTTGTTCAGACTTAGTGGTCAATAAATACAAAAAATACGGATTAGTTAATATTAGTCGTAGTCTGATTTAGAGCTAAAGTTTGACAACAGTAAGGCAATGGGCGAAGTTTCCGTCTTAACTGATCGTTCGCGCCTGATACTGTAACCTACATAAAGGAGTAAAAAATAGACAATTCGACGCCAGCAAGTACAAATTGTATTAAAGTTTCTGGAAATAAAACATGAAGTTAGCAGCTTTTCCGTTTCCATTATTCTTCTCACTACTGTGAGAAAGAACAGCAAAGGTGCGTACGAACTTCCTCCTCGGAGACCCAACTCTGCCCCGCTGCCCAAACGGCTACTAAACTTAATAACACAGCGAGCAGAAAGAGTATATTTTAGTAATTCCGGGTTTACTCTGCAGGATCTAATAGCGACCAAAGGCAATGTTAAAACGCCCTCCTTAGTTCCGTTTCTTTTGTGTAATTACTGTGTGTGCCGGGTTCATATACGTAACAGAAGTAACTGGTAGTGCTATCTGGGTGTAAGGCTACGGGTGTGGAATTTAAGTGATCTTATTTGGTGGCCGGCGAGCCGATTCAGGCGCGCCCGTGCGCCCTGCGCGTGTTGCGAATCGACAATTTCCTACCTACCTGCCCGATCTTTTGCCTAATTATTACTTGGAAGTCTATATTCAGCTCTATTTAATTCTCCGAGTCGAACGTTGGGGAAATTTTAATTATTGTGGTTTTCTTTAACTATGTGCTGCTGTTTGCTTATGGATTTCCGAACAACAAAGTAACGTTTAGACATTGTAAACAATTGAGTTTTTTACAAGAAAAATTAAGATGCATAGAAAAATAGAAGGTTTGTAAACAATGTTGCAATTGCAGTAATACCTGCAGGGAGTAAATAAAAATATAGTTTCAAAGAAAAGATGGGAAATGTTTTCCCGTGTTGGCACGAGTTAGGCGAGAATATTCCAATGGCATGGTCAAAATTAGGTAGTGGTAGTGAGACTCAGTACTGTAGGTACCTACTTATATGCTTGCTCAACAAAAGTGAAACTATGTCTTGCTAGACATAAGTCCACTTTTGGTGATAAGGTGGCAAGCATAAAGTACCTAAATGTCTAAATTACCCACTTCGCAATTTTTTTTTGTGTGTTAGCTAAATCATAAAAAAAACATTTAGGGGTAACTTTTGTGCATAAGGCTAAAACATGCTATTAAATATATACAAGATTTATATATGATAATATATTTTTGATATTAAATATATAATAATAATAATGATGACATAGTTGTAAGCTCTGCAAATAAATTACTTTTCTTTTACTTCATTTACCCACCATGAACTAGATTTTTCCAACGTAGAATTTAAACTTTACTAACAAATAGTACAGGTTAACGACGGCTTCTAGATATTTCATTCCTCTTTAGACCGATCAATTTGTAGCTCTAAACATGTGTCTAGTAACTGAATTCCTTATCTAAGTATATATATAATTATAATATTCTACTTAACAACAGGCTTTAGAATCGAAATATTATACTATGTTGGCATACATTATACAAAGTTTATCATTAAAATAGTAATATTATATTCAAGTGGTTTTTAAACAAAGGCAACTTATTGCTCCGTCCCTGAATTTGTCCGCATTGCTTTGTCAATAGGAGAAGTTTTTAAAAGGTAAGCAGCATTGCCACGTTCACTGTTTCTTTTGCCGAAAACTAGCCTTGTCACGAGAAGACTTAACTAACTGCTTGACGAGGTCCCGAAAAACCTCGGACCCAATGGCCCTGTTTCAACCCAATATGTCCCAAACATAGAACACACAACAATTATAAATGTACTTTAAAATTATGTTCAGCTCTGTAATGAGAATTGCTGAACGCGCAAACGACGGACCATTTCAACACTAGATAAGATTTCCATGTAATGACATTTCCCAGTAGCTAAGCACCTTTTTGTACGGCTCTCATGGAATTGAGAAACCTTTCAAAACTACTCGTGTATAATTCTTCTAGGAAACATCTTCACAATCAGATAAAAAACATTATTGATATAGAACGTCGTCGGCGGGAAGTTGGTCGTCAAGTCAGTTGATTTTATTTTGCCACCGGCCGAGTTCGCGGGTAAACGTCGTTACCCGAGCAAACTTTAGCTATCGGGATCTTCCATTATTAAAGTTTTATCCAACTGGGCCACACGAGAACACCGATATCCATACGAATTTTGCAACCGATTCCAGTTCCATTTTGCGTTGTATAGAGCCGTCTTCGCACTGGCGTGTTACCGCGTCATTGTTTGATCGTTAAGCTTACAGAAACTTTGTTCTTGTATACAACAACTTTTACGTACCTTTGTAAGAAGTACTAGGTATTTTTAACACTTGGAACAGACTTTAAATACTCTCTAATTATTGTCTAACATAATTACTTATACCCAATCTGTACTGTATCACCATAATTTGTAACCGCAAGCATTCAAAGCAATCAGCATTATTAGAGTTGTAACTACGTGTTCAGAATTGATTGGATAATGTATGATTAATTAGGAAATTGAATTTATGTTAAATGCAACGTTCGATAATTATGTTACAATTAATATCTCTACTATAATCCAAATGTACGAGTCCTGTATGTTAATTTGTTCGAAGTTTACTAAATGTACAATGACTTAAGTTAAAAACTGGAAAGTAGGAATGGAAGTTGGATGTAGCAAAGTGGCATTAAAATAGAACAAATGCTGTAGAAATGCGTTCCTTGTGAAGTGTTATATTTTTAATTGATAGATTTAGAAATCATTTTTGTAACACAAAACCTTAAAGTTAAAAATAAGTTGTGGCAACAAAAAAAAATAATGAGCCTGCTTAGATGATTTGGCCATGTTGAGAAGATGAATGAAAAGAGTATTTACTTGGCAAATGTGAATAGAAACACCGGGAGAGGGCGCCCTAGAAAGACACACATACATTGACCTTATTAGTGGTGTTCTTCAGGTCAAGTGCGTAGTAGGTACCTACTTACAACTGGCTTACGTGTATAACTAAATGTATAAACGTAAACTACGCAAAATGAGTCTGTAAGGATCGTAGCAGGTGGCGTTCTACATTTTCTGCCTACCCACATGGGAAAACGGTACCAACATATGTTTAGTTCAACCAAATTTTTTACTTTGGGCTTCTAGTAAATACATTTCGAATACATATTATGTTTAGTTTATAAAAGTGTTTGACTTAAAACTGAAAGATTAAAAAACGAACCGAGACAGCATTGTGAATTGATCAAAATGGTTATTAAAGTATTCTATAAGTCGACTTAATCATGTTATTTATAACACAAGTGTATATGGAAGGTAGAACGCAAAGAGGTTTTGACTCATTAAATCACAGCTCATTCTGTGTGAGCTTTGTAGATAAATACAATTAATTTTCAGTTCAAACGTATTCATTTTTAGGTCAGTAAAAATTCATTTTAGAGTAAGCAAAGGAAAACTATATTCTCGAAATAATTTACAGAAACTATCGCTCTATTATGAGTGAGTAATAGGGCTAATTCTCTAATTTAAAAACGTTCAAGATCTAGTCGACATCTTCATTACAAACAATGTCAAATACGTCTCTAAAATGTACGTAGATACCGCAATTTGACAGATTAAGACCGAGATTAGAATATGAATGTTCTTAGAAGTACGAAAATCGCCCCTCTGGAGACCATCAGATATTATATTATGACATAAGACAACGAGTTGATACAGCTTATACGAGACGCTTACGCTGCGTCAACGTCTGCACTGAACATACAATCACTGCGAAGACATTCATACTAACAGCAACATACTACCATCACCACCTCTGTCTAAAGTACATATCCGATTAGGACTGCGGTACAATTCCACGAAACTGCCAATTAATTAATAGCATCATTGGGATGGCTATTTCCCGTATACCGCCAGCCTGATCAAGTCATTGATCAGTAAACTGTCCATCAAATATCAAATGGGATTCAGAAAAAAAATCAATGAGCTCGTCCATAAACGACAGGTACAGAGAGTAGATCTCACAAATAAACACAAATAAGTAACTGTAAACAGTGTTTGACTGGCCTGTTGGTCTAGTAGCTAGTGGCACTGACTGCTATGCTGGAGATCGTGGGTTCGATTCCCACCAAAGACAAAAGTGTGTGTGGTGAGCACGATCATTTTGTTCTGTGTCTGGGTGTAATTTATCTATAATAGATATGTTTGTATTTAGAAATATCTAAGAATAGCAGACGTCCCGCGGTTTCACCCGCGTTGTTCCCATTCCTGTGGGAATACAGGGATAAAAAGTAGCCTATGTCACCCGGGGATAGTGTAGCTTCCCAACAGTGAAAGAATTTTCCAAATCGGTCCAGTAGTTTCGGAGCCTATTCAATGCAAACAAACAATCGAACATTTCCTCTTTATATATTAGTATAGATGTTTATCAGCTGTTTAGGTCCCATAAACACAAGCTCTGCTTAGCTTGGGACTAGACGGCGTTGTGTGAAAGTAGTGAAATATTATTATAATTGAACAATAAAAGCAAAAAGTACAGGCACATAAAAAATATAAAAAAGTGCTTCGCGGAAGTAACATAATAAGTGGAACCAACCAGGATAACCGTAGTGGGAAATTACGTAATTCCCATATAAATCTAACTTGGCTTGTATTAGATTCTTAACTGGCTATTCGTTACCAAGAAAGCAAAGTTATACTAGTATACCTACCGCCAGTAATAGCCGTAATGAAATATTAAGATTATGAAATTATTATTAGATGACTTTAAGCGTGGATTTTCCCACTGCAGGGCCAAGGCCTTCCACTTTCCATGTCCCTCTATCTTGGGTTATTTGGGACCCGTCTATATCGAAGAGGTCCAGCTCATACCGCCATCTACACCTGGGTCTGCCACGATGTCGCTTGGTATGTTACGGGCCTACTGGATCGCACTACTGGCCCACTGGTCATCAGACTTGTTCGCGGAAGATGTTGAGACACGATTGCAATAGCAGACTCGAGCCCCTGTTCGCGGTAGATGTGTTCTGCCCAATTCTAGTATAGCGTGCAATCTTCCAACCAACATCAGTAACTATTTTTTGTTATACAACGGTTTATCGTATTGTTTATCCAGTATTTCAGTGCCATGCCTAGAGAGTACCTACTCTATACAGGGTGTAACGGAAAGGGTATATACATCCGAAGAGCACGCATTCTCTTGGTGATAAGAAACGACATGGCAACGTTTTTATACATATACATACATAATTGTAAAGTTGAGCCCGCCCGCGCCGTCGCGCCTTCGTCGGTTAGGCAGAGCCCGATAGGTCTGTACTAGGCGCGCAGAACCCGAGATAGATATACTGGAACCTTGCCGGACAGGATTATGACCCTCATAGTGCGGTGACACGTTTGTCATGATTTTGCATTTAATAAACTGTCGATATTAAATAATATCGTGAAGTTTCAAAGTTATTAGTTGGGAGCTGAAATTTTGAGGAAAGACTCGTTATTAAATACTCTATTCACCCTGTTTGTATGTATATACCCTTTCCGTTACACCCTGTATATGTAGAGAGTACTATGGTGGACCTTTACCCCGTGCATATTACGAATACATCTTTTGGACTATGCGCCGTTTATTATTTTAGTGTTTTTTAATAAAAAAAAAATCACGTGGCCCTATACGCTGGCCTTATGTCGCTAGTGTCTGTGGAACAGTGTACTGTTCCATAGTTTATTTAAAATCATTATATATGAATCTTCTTCTATTTTGTCTGTGTATATTATATATATCTTTTTAATGGACCCGAATTATGTTTCAGACTTGCATTTAATGTTCAAAAAGGCAAATAATATCAGTCCTAAATATTTTAGTTTCAACGTTTGATTTACATACTTCAAATTGCGTGATTGTATCATGCACTAAACATGCAAACTGCATGATTTGATCAGTGTAGACTCACAGTTCACCCGGGCCCCGCTACTGTTGGTGCAGAGCATTACATGTAAGTAGTGTGTGAGGACAGGATAAACTCATTGTGTAGAATAGGATCACGTGCCGTGAGTGCGGGATAACGACACGCTTTATTATTAGACTCGCCCGCCCACCCGCCTTTGCTACATCACATATTTTCAAACAAAAACTAGTAACAATTAAGATGAGTATTACTTAAGTTAGGGGTGGATAAGGTGAACTGGTTACCTAGTACTATGGAAGGACTATGACCCCTGCCTCATCAATGCTTTAAAAATACACGAATAAAATGGCAGGGGGTGACTTGCACACTCAGTAATGGGCCCTCTGAAACGGCCGCTAGCACACAGTGACGTATCGACAAGAGGCCAACATAACCTGAGGTGCTTGAGGAGTGGAGAGACATTCCACGGCTATCAGGACAATCCTGGAAGTACGGTTGAGATCCCTACCAGCACCTTACTGGAATGCTTCCTTCCTCCGAGCACGTTTGCTCTTACGAATCTCCACTCTGGCCGGCCCATAAAGGCAAGCCAGAGATGAGGAACAAGACTTCTCCCGGGAGATCGGGTCCGTGAGGTCGCTACTGCCCAACAGCTCGCCACAAGCTGCCCTGCGCAGTTATTATATTTATTATTACTTTGTTTAACATTAAAAAAGTACATTTTACACAAAGTTATAAGAAAACCTTCTGATTGGGTACTGGTAAGTGCAAAGTATACAAGTGCTAGCCGCGGAATTGCCCCATCACTGGGAGAAAATGAGAAGGACAAGTACGAGATTCTTTGAGATGCTCAGAGCTAATTAAAAATTAATAGTTACCAAGGCGCCCGTTCTTAAAATACTAAAACTTTAACTACACTGTGCTGGAGCGAATTATTATCGAAGTAGGTACGCAAAAGTTCCCCAGACACTTGTGTAAAGCGTGGTATTATCCGGGAGGGTCCTGGTGTCGTGTCTAAGTGTTTAATTACTCCGCCTTTGTTGTTATAAACAGTGCCACAAGCCGGCGAGGCGCTAGGCCACCGACCACATCTGCGGCGGCACGCGGACATAAATTGCTGACCGGACCCGCCTAAGCAAATTCACCCGACCCCCTCTAATCTGACACTTTTAAATGGATTACTTGCAAACTCCGAGTGAACACAAACATTGGCGATATAGTTTGCCGAGATTTCGAGATCCCCACTTGTCACTTTATTATGTTCAAGTACTCGAGATAGGGAAAGGCGTTAAGTTTGTCTATCACGTATGTAACCGACAACTGTTTCGGCAAAACTTTATATGCGACAAATAACTGTTACTTACGAACCACCCTTTAGGGAATACCTTATTTTACACATTCACATCCACTTTATGTGAAGTATTTACGACGTACATATCTATGTATACTGCATGTCGATGTTAATGTATCAGTTCCTGGGGAAAAAAAAAACAAAAGATTAGTCAGTCGGTTTATTTAAATATATGCTCACGGGCTATATAAATATCTAAATACCGAGTAGGTTTTGCGGATTATATATTAAAGTATAATCTATTTGAAACCTCTATAGCAATTTTCATACATACCGCTCCGGGCAAAAGATGATCTAATAATAAACGGATCTGACTACGTTTAATTGAGCAACATGGCCGGCAGTCTCTAAAATTACAGTAGAAATAGTTACCTGACTTAGCTTCTAAATTCAGTCTGTCACTTACAGCCTTGTCTTTTTGGGTAGATGCTATATCTGTATCTCTTTCCAATAATTGTCAATGTATTTTGATCTATATGCAGCTATCTGTTTGCATGAATCACTGAATACCTTTACAGTTACCAGAAATATGGAATCTGGTTCGTGGATTTCCCAACTCTAAAATTATGCTTGCCCATTGTGAAGCAAAAACCATTGTTTATTCTGAACTAGAACCGAGAGGATACAATTTCTAGATTGTCATAAAGTTTTTATATCACTATAAAGTTACAAGGGTCGACAAAGAAACGAACCGACATTTATTCAAACCATAGACAATATAATCCTTAAAAGCTACAAATCTGCGTTAGTGTGTGCGAGAGCAAAAAATGTCGGAGTGACGCAGCAGTAGCCGGCCGTCCGGGATCACCGAATGACTGCCGACTAACGGGACTCGACGAGATAATCCCCTGATTAGAAAGGCCACCGCCCCGTTTCTCTCTCATTTCTTCAAAACACTCGTAGATAGATGTATAGAGCATTTCTTTATCATGATTTTAAATATCTCTTACTGATTAGAATCAGGTTCTTAAGAGTAGGCATAGCGGTCGTAATTGAATGAAACCAGCCGGTCGATTCAGTAAAACTCACCCCGTGAAACCTTGAGTGAAGTGAACTGTCAATGCCTAGCATTAGTAGGTATGGAATGACAGCTCAATTCACCATTTCCTCACCTATATATTTACGTAGTGATATTTACGGAATAGCACTGCAGCACTATTTTCTTCGTCGATGTCAAAGAGTGACTGGGTATATTATAAGGCCAATGTAGTATTCCTCTCTGTGGCAATATGCAGAGCTTGTGAGGAGAATCTATAGCCTTATTTTATGCCGACTTAACCCACTCGTGTTTAATTCGAACTTATAAGTGAACTTAGGTGTACCACCCGTTTTCCCACTTCAACAGCTCAGACCTCTGAATAGCCACTTTGAAGTAAGTTTCCAATGTCAACAAGTTTGTTCTTGAAACAAATGTCAACATTAGGAATCCTGGTCTTAACCTTAAGGGACAGATAGAGGCACGCGCTTTATGGCTTTTTGCTGTTACATGTGTAGTTTACGCTATTTACTAAAAGCCTTCATCAAATCGGACCTCAAACTTCTACTACTACATATGTATTTCTCTCACATGGACCACAGAAATAGTGGTCTATTGGGACCTTTCTCTTTGCTATAAAGTCACTATTAAGCATACTTACATATTGCCTGGTAACAGCATGGTAAACAAACTGTTGATAAAATCATAAAAAACGAACAAAAGGAAACTGCTGTCTCTTCGTTATATTTTTAATCGTTTGTTAAGATGGCCACGGATAGTGGTGATCTATTCCCAGTCGAGGCCAGTCACCCAATAGAATTATGTTTAAGCGACGAAGAAAATTCTCCTTTAATGTTTTATCTTTTATCTCCGCGGGATCTAAATAAAACCATTTTACATTGAAAGCTTGCGAAAGCAGTTGAAATAATGACCAATAAACGCCAATATTGTAATATTTTCAGAAGTCTAACTGCAGTATTACGATAAGACAATGCGGTGGAGTTTTATCAACAATCTCTAAGTCGTTAAAACAACCATAAAATAAAGTTTAATTTGAATCGTAACGTTTGACCGTGATTCTTTATTAAAACCGAGGAAATCGTTAAAACACCTATCAATAACTTGTACATAGAATGTATGTTTATATATGATAACACTTTCCGTCATTAAAAAAACGTAAATACAATTCATTACATTTCTTTTGTTTCATAAAAAATCAAAGAGAAAGTGCATGCATTTTCCTTTAAGTTGAGAATATAAAAAATCTACACTGGTCTCGATCTTATAACTTTTTATTACCTTACTTCAGTTTATTTGAAGAATTTAGTTCTAGTACAAAATAAAGAGGACAAATTAGTATATACCTAAATACAGCAAAACTTTAGTTTTAAAAATAAAATTATGTTATACAACTATTTGTTGTTTTTTTTTTGTGTTTAATTATTAACTCATATTATTAAGAATAAGTGTTTCTCAAAAACCTGCGGGTTTTTTTATTTATTTGTAAACTGTATACTGTATATTTATTGTGTGGCAGCTTTATTAGCCGTATAATTGGAACTTTTGATGTTTTGTGTTCGCACTCTTGCATTTTTGCGATTAAGACATTGTAGCCCGTGTTGGATGTTTAACTTTGGCGCCAGTTTTTCATTTTGCGCTTTTAACACCAAACACATTGAAAATAAAACATTTATATTTTAAATAAGTTTTTCTTTTATTTGATATGTTTTAAACGGCGATTGGGCATCAACATTCGTATCAGATTTAGTCACACTTCCTAAAATAAATTGCATGTTATGGTAATAATTAAGATTATAGTAACGAATAGTACCTACCCGTGTAATATCATTATAGTTCATACTTATAGTACTTATACTTACCTAACAGTCCTTGAAGTAATAAACTTGTTTCGCTGTTGTTGTACTACATTTTCTCCAAAATAATTAGGGTAAGTTTTTGCTAATGTTTTAAATCACTGGGGAACGCTAAATTCTAATTATCGTTTTAGACCATCAGCTCGCCTAAATAGAAGTTGTAACTTAGTTTTTTAATACTTTGCTTCTCGCAAAGTATTTAAATAAAGCCTCCATTTTATTATAAAGCCTGAGTTGGGTGTTTTTTTCGATTTTTTATTAGGAAGTTTGTGATCAGGAACCGAAACAAAATTCAGAACATTGTAAAAACCAGTAGTATGATGCCAGTACCTACCTGTTATGATCAAATCCATGGAGAATCAAACAAGAAAGCGACAAAATTTATAACAAAGCTACCGCATGAAATAAATTCATGCACGACCATTTTTTATTCTCATCAGGCGTACGTTGGCCAGTACTGGTAGGTATGTACTAGAAGCATTCATTGAGCTTGTTTGGGACGTCACGTCGGCGGCCGCAGACGAGCGGCAGTGTGCTCGTATCGAACCATTCATTGGCTCCGTTGTTTCACTTTTCGACCGACGGCGATCTAAATCTGCAAAAGCTTTGATTGGCTTCCGTCAGTACGGGAATAAATCGGCTAGCACCGCTACCCCGCACCGACTTCAAAGGCTCGTCCTAGCTACGGTTAAAATTGGACATTCAAGAGAGCTCTTCTCTTTCGTGTTTCATTGTATCTAAAATGGAGCAATTTCGGCAATATCGGTCCTGTCTAAAGCGACAATTCGTTGCTCAAATTTTAACAGAATATAACAGTTTCAAAACTGAAACCAAAGTTGAACAAAAAAGTTTATTTCGTTTTATATTGACAATAAAATTGAATTAGCCAACACGCGCAGGCTTTCTAGGTCTGTCGGTAATCCTATTTGCGGTGCGGACTCGCGCCAGTTGCTCCTAAAAGTTGGGTGCGCGTTACCAACAAAACGCTGCTAACGCCTCGGGAGATTGAGACTGGCTCCGGAAACTGTATTACACATAATGTATCCTATTTATGTGACGAATTAGTTCCATTAAAAAAAAAACGTCTTTACTGAGAAAAGCCACATTTGCAAGTTTTAACTATTTACTCCATTTGTTACGTTATCGTAAACGTAAATTACCTATCCCAAGATTGAGCCATAAAAAATATTGGTTTTCGGTTTAAAGAAGCGTGAAACTCCGCCTAAATTTGGAAAGTCGCGCTCATCCTATTAACTACGCTTATCAGAAATTAGTTTTCTTCCGATATCTTTTATTAGTAATTCCCCTCTCCGCGCTCCAAAACACGATAGAATCCCTAAAGGGGGTACGTACCAAATGCTGCAGCGTCACTTCGTCTCGCATTATAAAATATGCAGATAAGTTACGGGAATTGATTCAAGACACAAAGGAGGCGAGCGAACTGCCTATAGGCGGGCGCCGAGATTTCGGCAGTAATTTCCCGTGAGGGTACACTCTTATCTCATGACACTGAAAATATTTTGAATAACGTACGTTTAAGAACAAGTTATTCACTAAACGATAAGTGATGCACCGGTGGATATTATGCCACTTGAAGCTGAATTTTGCAACTTTGGCCAAATAAATTTCAAAGAAAATTATTCTATTTGTTCTACGTGCAAGTTACAGCTTATCTCTAAATTAAATTTTGCACTAATACCTAACAAAACGTATTGCTCTGTATCACTCGATCTCCGTTATCAGTATTATACTCGTACCATTAAAAGTTAGCAAGAAGACATTACCTACTAGCGAAATCCTAGTCATTAGCTAAGTTCTTATATGTTAAGAGAAATATTATCTTTATAGTTAATGTAATGGGATATAACTGTGGTTTGCGTGCCCAGGCGATGAACTTTAAATAATTTCAACTGGCCTGTTGGTCTAGTAGTTAGTGACCTTGACTGCTATGCCGGAGGTAGTGGGTTCGATTCCCACCCAGGACAAATGTTTGTGTTGTGCACGATAATTTGTTCTGTGTGTCGGAATTTATCTATAACTAGCAGACGTCCTGCGGTTTCACCCGCGTAGGTCCCGTTCCCGTGGGAATATAGCCTATGTGTTAATCCAGGGTATCAGCTAACTCCATATCAAATTTTATTAAAATCCATTCAGTAGTTTTTACGTGAAAGAGTAACAAACATCATCCATTTAACAGTCTTCAGAGTTTGACAAAGGTATTTATGTAGCTCAAGACAAAATAGTTAAACACGAAGCCTGAAAGCCTACAGAGCAATTAGGTAATGTAAATAACAGTGAAGATACAAAATGATACAGAAGCATACCACATCCGTTTTCCATTATGTGAGCAATGAGTCTGCTCATTCCACAACGCGATCGTTTTATTGATACTGCTTTGTTGTGCCTCTCGTATTGCCAGCTAATCCAGCTTTTGTGAATCTACTAACGAACAACGTTCAGTTAGGATCGTTAGCAAGTAATACGCGAACAATATTGTTGTTTCGTACAACTTGATAACAAAAATACCGAGAAAAGAATTTTCCGTGTAAAAAGATTTTGCAGAAATAAAAGCCGTGTCCATAATTTATCGGTTCATGTGCTAATGACGCTGAGCGTTCATTCTTCACACTATTGTGACTTTCTATTGAACGTAACGAAGTCTACTTCATAATAACAAAATTAACCATCTGTGAGCGAGTTCGTTGATTTCAGATGCAATTTAAGTTAAGATTTGTTTACAGTCGTTGTTGGTGACAGTTTAACTAAGCCCGACATGACTCTGTTCGCTCTGTTGCTCCATTTTTTATATAAATAACTTAAGGGGCTAATTTAATTAAACGTTAAGTTGCCTTTAAATCCTGCTTCATTTTCTTTAAGTAATCGAGTTTACAAAATAGCTTTTAAACAACTTTGAACCCGAGACCTTTCGATAAGGTATTTATGTATTTTTGATAAATAAGTACCTAAATAGACAACGGAAATTAAATTTGTGAAATTTCTAATAACATTAAAAAGGCGACGTTGTAAATGCTTACATACTCCGGAAAATGACGGTTAGAGCAGCGGTGGCCCAGTGGTGGCGGCTCTGACTTACGAACAGTAAGTCGTGGGTTCGAACCCAGACAGGCGCATTACTTTGTGTAATTTATATCATCACCACTGTTCTCAAAAGCGGTGAAGGAAAATCATCGTGAGGAAACCGGCATGTCCTAGAACCAAAAATTCGAAGACATGTGACATCTACCAATTGCACTGAACCCGCGTGGTAGATTATGGCCGATACGTAAAATACGCGCTTTGACGTGGAGTTACGGATACTAGCCCGGTACCTTTATCTTTTTTTTTAAATGACGGTTTTTCTGTATAATATAAATCAGCAATTAACTTAATCTATTTTTAACAAAACAAAAGGCAAGGGAAAACATGTTTCTTTTAACTTGTTTTATTTAAATAAAACGATATATTCTAGTTAGACAAAGTTATTCGAAATATTCAAATAGCTACGAACAATGTTCGCGCTGTAGCCCACGTAGAGATAATACACTTGCTGAACTATATGTTTCCAGTACCTAGGACAATGTTATGCTACCCTTAAAAGTTCTCGCAAGTAATTTGCATGGTATAGGTGTCAATCAGGTGGTTGTTTATTCGGAGGTGAGGGTGAAACGGATCGTGTGAGGGGCGCGAGGGGGGGGAGGTATTCGTTTGCCGAAACAAGGCCGAAACCGGAGAGTGCTCACGGAACTCAAACACGGCGCACTATAATGAATTAAGTTAGCAACTCACTTGGAGGTGAGCCTTCCTCGTGTCACACTTATGTGAACCATCTTCTGCCTGCGAGAATTTAGCTGCATTAACTTTAATTTATAGAACCTCGATACATCAATAATTGACTGGCCTGCTGGTCTAGTAGTTAGTGGTCCTGACTGCTATACCGGAGGTCGTGGGTGGGTTCGATTGTCACCCAGGACAAATGTTTGTGTGATGAGCACGATCATTTGTTCTGTGTCTGGGAATTTATCTAGTAAGTATATGTATTTAGAACTATATACTTTGTTTATCAACTGTTTAGTACCCATAACACAAGCTCAGCTTAGCTTGGGATCAGATAGCGTTGTGTGAAAGTTTATTTATTTATATCGTGTATTCATTTTCTTATCTTATTCAATACATTTTTAAATATTTAAATATAAAAAAAAATATTTAAAAATATAAAAAATAGTAGCCCACCGGTATCGGGAACAGGGTCCAAGCTACCGGCGGTCAGGGCTCCAGGGAGAGGAATCGCCTAACAATGCGAGCCGTATCCAGTAGTACTGCTTTCCGAATCAAACGCTTGATCCAGCCGCCCAACGAGAGCCTCTTCAGGTATTGGTCGGGGCTCTTTGCTATTAAGCCATTGGCAGACACGACTATCGGCACAATGATTGCTTATTTATATTATTATTATTATTTTACATTACCTTTAAAGTAGCTATCCACAGTACTTTTACTTATTTCTGTCTGTCAGCATAATTGCGGATTCTCGCTACTCCCACAAATTGGTGTGTTGCAAAATCTGTTTAAACTCCCATCGGATCGTCATTATCCACATAAAAAGGTCGAATGATAACAAAAATCAACGGCAAACGCTAACGAGTCGCGTAATGCGATAACCATCAATTATGGACATGTTGATTGAATGATTGGTCCGAATGCGAAGCTGATTGAGACTCTGCCAAACGTGAAATTAAATAACTGCTGAAAACATTTACCGAACATGTCTCTTATTTGGAGGTTATCTTTTTTTATTTACAACAGATTTTATCCGCGTGTTTTAAATAAATTCGCATGGCGTGGTGAAAAAACATATACATATATGCAAAGTGCACAATGGTTTGAATCAATGTAAATACTTTCTATCTATATTTATTTTGCATCCAAATAAAACAGTAGGTAAGTTTAACAATAATGAATGACGAATGAAAAAATCGAGTTCTAAATTAGTGATTGAGTAAATATATAGGTGTTTGACCTCATTGATCTCACTTACAGTGGGAAAATTATTCCAACCGCAGTTAGAACGTTGTACCTAACATACAAACAACGTGTAAAACATGGACGATTTGACAGCAAGGCAGAACGAGGCGCGGCTAGACGAAGTGCGCCCAGCTGCAGGCAAGCGTGATTGCTATACAGAACCACTCCATGCTTCAAAATGAACACCTGATTTCGCATACTGGACCCCAAACTGGCGTCTATTTTACTCATGTCAGTCACCAACAGCGTTTGAAATACAACAAACGTATATAAATGTGATTAGTACGTCACAATAAAGAGTAGGTACCAAACCAATTATCGACTCCAATTTATATTCAATCAATTAAATTTTAACTTGAAGCATAATTATTTTCGGTCAATTAGAAATTAATAATTCAACACTCCAACCTCTACAAGCTAGCAACCTGTGTCTCGAATAAAATTTATTTCACAGGTCAGGGGAAAAACATTGCCTTTTTGGGAGAAGATAACTCAAAATATAACGGATTTGCGTAAAATATGTGAAACCTTTTGTATGCTAATACGATCCCATTGTTCGGAGATTGAATTTTCGGGTTATCATGCTTAAGAGTTATTCATGACAGATAGGTTGCGATTGTTATGATTTTTTTACGGCAATGTTGTTACAGTCATAACAACACAGCATGTAGTTGTAAACCGCTGTGCTATAGTTTTACATGATTCGTTATAATGACTGCGTGAAATGTGCGGAACCAACACTGAGACAAGATGGAGCGTAAAAAGCCCACATCTCTGCTTCACATTTATATTTTGTAAGCTTTTCATTGCAAAAAGATTCATTTTTCTTTGTGGAAACCAAGTGCGGCGCAAAAATGAACCAGGCGAGTGAAGTCCGAAACTCTGAAATGTAAATGCGCGCTGTATGGTGTTGAACACGCCATACGGAATATTTCACTCGGTAAAAAGTGTGTCAGTTCTGTGAATTTAATATTGAATACGCATTAATGAACTGTTCACAGTGTATAATGGAGTGCGAGAGAGACAGATCAGAAAGGGCATTCATTTCGGAAGGCATTGCACGTCTCGCGGACGGCGGGGAAATTGAAACTTTATATTTGAGCGCACTTTATCTGACCGACGAACCTGGAACCTCTCAAGCGGAAAATCCTTAGTCGAAATAAAATAAAACTCCAACGAATTTCCTCAATACTTTCTACGACTGGAACATGCTTCACGGTTTTCACAGCGATTTGTGCAATGTATTTATTTTCGTTTTTATTCTGTGATGCTTAGCAGGTCGCCGTTGTCGCTGTTAACCTGGTCCATTTACGTTAATGTTGGCTTTTATTACTAACAAATTCGGCATCAGATTAAAAAAGCAATTTGCAAGGCTTTACGCGTTTTTTAAAACATTCGCTGAATCGGCAGATACCTGTTGTACTTAGAGAATTTCCCGATAATGAACAAAACATTTCATCACAAAATGTTGTGCCTATTTAAAAGTCTTTTAACATGGTGCTGCTAATGAAAATATGGCGCCGGAGTTCACAATATTGTGATTATTTTACGTTATTCTGACGCGGAACGTTGCAATCGAAACATTGTTTATCATTGCGGAAACAGACAAAACTCTGGAACAGTTTTAATTTCGCTTCAGAAGCTGTTTTGAGTGTAGGTACAGTTTGGCAGTTATATTCCGTTATAAATGATAAATGATATTTATTTTTGTAAATAGGTTTTCACAAACACTTTTACACGTCATTTTTTTAAGTAGTAGATGAGATCGGAGTTGTACTATCTGACTACTCTGATAAGAAACACCGAAAGAAACTCAGAGGTTATAGTCTTTTTTAAGTCCAGATATTATCTTGGTCAAATCATATAAGATCCATGCAGATTAGTGTCTGAGATGGTCTTTTGAGGAAAGAATCACACAGATATGAGGGGACCAGATCAGTCAGTGCAAGCATTTGTCAGTAATCGTGAGCTCAACTCGGAACTTGAGGAGCTCCACGTGCTGACGCACAATACCAAAGAAAGAACATTTGGGTTGTTCCCATAAAGAACTCAAACTGCCAGACAAAATGTAAAAAAAAATAAATAAATAAAAGAATTAAAAAAAAATAGTAAAGAAAATTTTAAAAAGGAATCCACCTAGTCCTTACATTCACAATAAAAAAAATAATAATAATATACTTACAAAGTAAAAACACATGTCAATTTACATTAAATGTCAACCGTGTAAATAATAAAATAAAAAACATTTGATACAAAATCTTGGTCAAATCATGTAAGAGATCCATGCAGATTAGTGTCTGAGATGGTCTTTTGAGGAAAAAACCACACAGATATGAGGGGACCAGTGCAAGCATTTGTCAGTAAGCGTGAGCTCAACTCGGAACTTGAGGAGCTCCACGTGCTGATGAACAATACCAAAAAAAGAACATTGGGGTTGGTCCCATAAAACAAAATGTAAAAAAATAATAAAAGAACTTAAAAAAAAAATAGAAAAGAAACGTTCTGATACTACATTACTTACATAATAAGTCGACAGACAGAGATGGAAATAATAAAATAAGTTTAGATAATAATAAAAAACAATACCAGTATATTTGCTTTAGGCACATCTCGACCATTTTAACTTTCTGTACGCCTTCTCCATATAAACTTTAAATATGCCAAATTTTAAATTCTTCCGTGAGCGCAATATTCTTAAAAAAAGAACATGTCTCTTTACCAAAATACTTGGTCATTCTTAAACAGTCTTACTAGTTTTTTATTTAATAATATGTAATAATAAGTATTACGCTTTTTATATAAAAGTTATTGACACAACACTAAAATAATGTTTTGTGTGTACTACACAAACGGCGGCGTGCGTTTATGACCACATGTAAGAATGTAAACGAAGCAAAGAGCGGTTACTAAAAATCATAGGAAATGACGCTGTGTAAGTAGTTTCTACCTAACCCTATGAGAAAAAGAGGTGAGTCAATGAATATAATTATGTTTGTGTGTAAAAAAATAATGGATCAACATATACTTAATTCAAGGGGATTGAGTGCGAATAACGTAGCCAGCAAAACTGATGATGCTTACAATGAGACTCCTTACTAACGTTCATAGTCTAACCACAGCGCTATCTGCCTTACAAATTCCCAACTAAGTTGGGGTCGGCTGAATACCAGTGTTTTTTAAGAAGCACCTGCCTTTTTGACCTCCCAACCCAGTTACTTGGTAACACGATATCCCGTTGGTTAAACTGGTTATCAGCCTTTTTGGGCTTTCGGTTACCCGTAACTACTGTGAAAGATCTACAAATGACAACTGGGACCAACGGCTTAACGTGCTTTCCGAAGCACGAAGAAGTCTTGTTATGTAACAAATGGGCACCCATCCACGGATCGACCTCGTCTACCGTAGCTTTACCTTGGATCGACCCGTGCGGCTGTTATAATTTAGTCACAAGTCTAACCACAGCAACGAAACCAAAAGGTGGGAGGAGCCTCTCACTTTTGTACCCTTACTGAGGTAGGAAAGCCCACACCGGAACAATCTTAGAGATCACACCTTTTCATATTAAAGTGTTACGTGTCCATAAATACAGGGTGAAAAAGACATCGATGCGCTTCCGGACACCATAAGTTCTCTAAACTAATTCTGGAAGTTGAAAATCAGTCGTTTTTTTTTTCAGATGTTATTATTCATTTACTTATTTATTTCAAATCAAATCAAATCGAATCGTTTATTGCTAAATCCATAATGTACACAGGTAGTAAATAAAAAAAAATATAAACAATTATGGACCCTGTCGAGCACAGCAAATTTTGTAAAAATGTAGAGAGGAAGAGCGCTTTATTAATTTTCAGTTTAAAATGTTTTTTATCCTATAATAAGTATTTTATATCTCCATAAAATACTTATTCTATTAATATCTATTATTATTATTATTAATATCTGTTCATTTAATACTTCAAGCACACTAATACACAGAGGTGGACTACATGCCATATGCATTTTCTACCTGTCAATTAACAATCTTGTTATATTATTCTTCCTATACAGAACCATTTACGAGGTTTATCCTTAAAATGTACATAAGTAACTGCTTTGTAAAAATCTTATTCGGTAATTGGACAGAAATCACGATTTTATACAGTTTAAATTTGACTGGCCTGATGGTCTAGTAGTTAGTGACCCTGACTGCTATGCCGGAGGTCGTGGGTTCGATTCCCACCCAGGACAAATGTTTGTGTGATGAGCACGATCATTTGTTCTGTGTCTGGGTGTTTTTATCTATAATATGTATTTATTTAGAAATATTTAAGTATGTTTATCAGAGCTGTTTAGTACCCATAACACAAGCTCTGCTTAGCTTGGGACTAGGTGGCGTTGTGTGAAAGTTGTGGAATATTTATTTATTTATTTATATAAGTTAAAAAGAATATCTGGAAATAGTTAGTAATTAAGAAAAGGCCCAGAAGAAGTGGAGAACTCATTTTATTTTACTTTATTGGGACATTTAACAGTACATAGTACAGTAGTAACTCATAACGTGCGGATGTGCGTTGATGTCCTGTCCACCCTGTATATACATACGGGCCCTCACGTTACCATAAACGACGCCATAACACTCCTATGGAACCATTCATCAACATTAGATGCTCGATTAAGTATCTCTTCTGCCTACCTTAGTACATTCCCATGAAGGTGATCATTGATAATAATAAGAACTATGGGTATCAATTTTACTATAACGTTGATAGTCTCGTGCCGTCTTAGTTTGTAGGTACCTATAGGAAAGTGTTGAGAAGTGTCAGAGCGAAAAAATAATGGAGACACCCACAAATTTTACGTCTGTATGCTTAGAAAGATTGGTCATATAGGTAGAACACCTACATTTCAAAGTTGTGAAAATTTATAATACTTAACACTTTTTTTTTGGTGCGGGGTAAAAAATCTTCCTGGATGTCTTCCACCCCGAGAAGAAGTCTATCAGACTCTTTCTAATAGTCCAAGAGCTAGTGAACCCTGGGAGTAACGGTCTCCCTGTAAGGTTAGAAATTTGTATACTTACGATTTATGACATGCTAAGAGCAATAGCCATGACCTGGCAGGCGTCAGCCCTGCACGTCATCAGCCCCTTTATTTTTTGGACTGTTAAGTAAATTGAGTTTCAAAACTTGTTTCTGTAAATTTTAAAATTTAATAGGATAAAGTTTATTTATTGTATATCTTAAAAAAAAAATTGACAGGCGATTACAATAAGCAAAAGTATATGACAGATTAATTAGAAAACGTACAGTTGATGAGGTAAAATAAACTTTATCCTACAGGATTAAGTTTATTTTACTTCATCAACTGTTACCTCATAACTTACAATTTTTATATGTTTTCAAGTAAACGTCTCAGAGTAAATATGTACAATGCCAGGCGGTTTTGAACAGCATAAGACCTTGACAGGCGAGGGGACAGCTGCTAAGGGCGTGCAAATAAGAAATGTTACATGAACGCATACAGTAAATGCAATGTATTTTATTGGGTTTTATGCAATCTACATTATTTTTAACATTCATTTTCTTCAGCGTCGTCCGAAATTTCGCTATCACTGTTTTCATCATCATCTGATTCTTCAACAATGTTTTCCCCATCTGAAAATAGTAAAAAAATATATTTTAATGAATCAATAAGGTTGTTAAGAATTAAATATCAAGCTCAATTACATAGGACTGCGTATTAAATGTTACGGAATAAAATAGTTGTATGTTACCTGAAATGCATTCCTCAGTTTCAGTCGATTGTGCTGTGGCAGTGGCAGTATCAGCAGGTCCTTGTAAAAGTATGTCGTATATAGAAGATGGAACCGTATTCCCCTCAAACCAATTAAATTCGTAACGACTATCAATTAAGTTCCAACCGTTATTTTCAGGTGTAAGAATTGTTGGTTCTTTTAAATTACAATTTCGCCATATATTTGTAATGTAGGCAGTTCTCAATAATTGTTGATGTAGTTCACGTTTGCAGGGTGGTAAATTCGATGAATCATAGCTTACTACTTTTTTCATAAACACTTTAGGATTATTTGTGTTGTACGTAGCAAGGAACTTTTCATAACGTGCATTATTTAGCTTTGAACATTTCAAACCATACATTTGGCATACAAATTTCTCTAGTATCGGGAAATTTTTTTCTTTCTTCTGTACTATTTCTGCGTTTCCTAATTCTTTGAATGCCTTCTGATATACACTCGATTTCTGTAATATTTGGAATGGTTTTTTTTTACCTCTTCTTGAAAAGGACGGATTGAAATCGCAACCGGTTAATGCATGAAATCCCGGTAAGCTTTGGCATATAGAAGGTCCCAATTTTATAGTTCAGAAATATTTATCCATTTTTTACAAAATGTTAATATTAAGTACAACAATACACAATATCACTGCACAATTGATAATAATATAAAGTTTGATTTTTTATTTTTAAACTGTTAATTTCCTGTGCGTGTCCCAAATAAACATTTTTTCTTTCTTTCTTTCTTTTAAATCTTGAGCAGGTGCTAAAATATAACATATTGGCCGGTATTGCCTGAAAGAATAAAGACAAGTGCATAGTAGCCTATAGTATGCTTATCGCTACTTAGGTCCCAAAATCAATATAATTCGCTTGAAAATGGAACTCGTGACCTCATGCTCGGGAACGCAGTAGCACTTGTAACCACTAGACCAACGAAGCCAGTAGGGCTATGGAATACCTTTTTATTGCCAGTAACTAACGTGCGGCCAGTTGCACGAACTTTGATGACAACTGAGACATTTGACTGGCCTGTTGGTGTAGTAGTTAGTGACCCTGACTGCTATGCCGGAGGTCGTGGGTTCGATTCCCACCCAGGACAAATGTTTGTGTGATGAGCACGATCATTTGTTCTGTGTCTGGGTATTATTTATCTATAATATGTATGTATTTAGAAATATATAAGTATGTTTATCAGCTGTTTAGTACCCATAACACAAGCTCTCAAGCTTAACTTGGGACTAAATGGCGTTGTGTGAAAAGTTGTGGAATATTTATTGTGGAATATTTATTTTTTAAAAATTCGAAATCACTCAACATAAGAAATGTTATAGCTCAAAGCATCTTCACAAGTAAAAATCATTGGCACAACTGACGAAATTCCTCTCTGTACATTGTTACTCGAGAGCAGGTATACGTCCCTTCGTATTAGATAAACGGTCTCACTCGCACGCCCTTAGCAGCTGTCCCCTCGCCTGTCAAGGTCTTATGCTGTTCAAAACCGCCTGGCATTGTACATATTTACTCTGAGACGTTTACTTGAAAACATATAAAAATTTTAAGTATACAGGATAAAGTTTATTTTACCTCATCAACTGTACGTTTTCTAATTGATCTGTCATATACTTCTGCTTATTGTAATCGCCTGTCAATTTTTTTTTAAGATGTACAATAAATAAACTTTATCCTATTAAATTTTCAAATTTACAGAAACAAGTTTTGAAACTCAATTTACTTAACAGTCCACAAAATAAAGGGGCTGATGACGTGCAGGGCTGACGCCTGCCAGGTCATGGCTATTGCTCTTAGCATGTCATAAATCGTAAGTATACAAATTTCTAACCTTACAGGGAGACCGTTACTCCCAGGGTTCACTAGCTCTCCAGCTATAAATAAAAACCGCCCCGGTGGTGTTCTGTTTCACACCTGCGCCGGGGTCACTGAAACGGAAGATTCCGAGTTTCGGAACTCCCAACTGATGCGATAATCGAGCCCAAGGCTTCATACTCACTTGTACAGTGTACATACCAGACAAAAAAGTTGGTACCATGAAATAGTTTTCCGTATTAGACTAGACTTTAATACTTGGTTACTTAGATGTAGCCTTGAGGTAGTACCTGCCTAAGGCAGTAAGTCCGCCTTTGTACAGTTTTTTGTTTTGCATAATGTGTAAACAAATAAATAAATGTCTCCAGGCAAAGAAGAAAAATTATTTCTTACGATCTGATAGAAACATCTCTTGTTGCCTGTACTCGTTCAAGCTCAAGTATTCGGGATCGCCGTCTAAAACAAGCTTAAATGGGTATACCACACCACATTGTCTGCACGGCGCATACAATGCTTTGCCCAGTTGAATACAGGACAAACGTACAAAGCACAGTCGAGAGAATGAGCCTGGTTTACCGAAACGTGGTTCTACAGTCGAAAACAACTACACCGAAGCAGGTAGTTAGGTACTAACTTTATCTCTGCAAAAATATTTGATGAAACACATAAACGACGATTTGACACCGCAATGACATTACGTCATCATGTAAGTCATCATCTTTCTTTTTATAGTAAATAAATAAATAAATATTTCAAAACTCTTCACACATCGCCTTTTAGTCCCATGTTAATCTTGAGAGCTGGTGTTATGGGTACTAAACAGCTGATAAACATACTTATATATTTCTAAATACAAACATATTATAGATAAATAGCACCCATTTACCTGGCCTTTTCTACGAACACTTTCAATAATTTGGAATGTCACAAGAGATTAAGGTACCACCCTGAACATACATTTTTTACATTACTCGCGATCGCGACCTCTGAAAAAGGAGTAGTTCTATTTTTAGACTTCAGCCAGCTGCCATATCTGTATATTTATTAGGAGCCGATATCTAAATTGTAGTGGTCAATTTAGACTGCCAAAAGACACAGGTTTCATGTCAGTCATAAACAGTTAAATGTGATATAGGACGTATATATTTGATAAAACGGAATGAAATGTTTACTCACATCATACGAACCATAAAATTAGCAATTACGCTCGTAATACCATGAAAAATATAGCATCAATCTGCTCGCCACATTATTGACATAAAAATTGCTCTCTGTCTCCCGTGACGTGCATAGCGATACGTCATAAATATTAACGCGAGATTACCATTGTGGGACACAGACGAACAAGTTTTGTGGCTACAAATAATTAGATATTTCAACTGCGATCCCGCTAACTAATTGCGCGTCTACATTCTACATAATAGATAAGCTTGTTAAACCACTGACGTTTAATTCACAAACCTAACTTGTATTAAATTCTGATAAATACTAACTTACAAAATGTACAAACATCTCAATGGTTTGTTGGTAAATCTCGATAATTGTGTTCAGTGAAAGAGCCTTCTCCTCGATAATGAGTCGGTAGGAGATCGCCCTTTATACTCGCGCAGCGGTAAGATCTTTTGAATTATAAGTGTCGAGGGAATCCGCGGTGTCTATACTGAAGTTGCTTAAGGTAAGAAACAACATAGTTTTAGAACATGCTCAGCTCGTACTTTATTGTGGATAAAATAAATTCTCCTTTCTGACAAGTGAACGCTGATCAAGCAATCATTCGATACTTGCGATTTGACCCATTTCCGGTATAAAATGGTATTGTATGGTTGTTGAGCCCAGACGGATATTTCATTAGCTGCCGGCGCGGGTGTGTAGCCGGCGGACGTAGCGCCGTGACCTGGAGCGAACTTCACAAACATCAGACAGAAACTCGTTAGCCATCCCCCCGCACACCTTGCCACCCCCCTCCACCGTTACTAAATAAATGTCTCACTCCTATTCCGCAGATTGGTACAACTTTATATGATGTAACAGCAATTTCTCATTTATACAAATCCCAACAAAAGATTCAATTTCAATTATTCGATTAATAAAACAGTGTAGCTAAAAGGAAATTCTAACATTTTCCTCATGTTTCGCGCTCATTAGCTTTGAATTTTTCATGATCTTAAATGCAAAAAATGTTATCTCGTGTATCATCAGGTTATGAAAAATGTATTCGACAAAGAACTAAGTAATCGTCATTCCGGTACCTATTATGTTGAATATACTCTCATGCGTTTTAGTTGCGATAGGTATGTTTCTTCATAAAGAATCTTGTGCCTTGTGGCGTATTGTTTGTTTTTACTTGCAATGTTTACGGAACAGGTATAGTGTGTCACGCCTTTTTTTGCGTTAATTCCTTCAGAAACTAAACATCATGCATTTAAATGGCCTGAAGGGTTTGACAGAGGTGCACCTACATATTGTGCACAAACATTTCGCCAATCATGTATGCCCGGTAATTGGGGCAAGCCTTTTGACAAAGTCCATTCCAGGACCTGTTAAAAAAAGTGTTTATTTGGAACTTAAGTTACATTAATTACATTTTAATTCTACCAAACTACAGAGCAGTTTATTGGCAGACGTAGCTCCCACGATACTCTCAATATTAACGTACGTACGTTCACTTTTCCATTAAAATCAAAGAAATTATGATTTAGGAAATCCTTCCCATTAAAACGTTTTAAATCTATGAAAATATAATCAATCATCGACCGATACGGCTGTTAGTTTTAAGTATATATATAATTCTCAGGAAAAAATGTTACACCCGCGCAATGCTGGTGCGGATCGTTCATTATAAATAAATGATGTAAAAAACCACTAAGTAGATTCTTATTATAAAACGCCTACTTTTACGTATTAGGTAAACCTACACATTATTCAAATATAAAAACATGAATATCAGAAACACCGAAGGTACACCCAAATACTTCATTTACATTTTACGTCAGTAAAATACATGTCCGTACAAGAACAAACTCAAACACAAAACCTGAACTTCCGTACAATACGCCAAGACAAGTAAAACAGTACATCACATCGTATTTAATATGTATAATCGACGCTGGAAAGCGGTTTCATCGTATCTCGAAAGATTCAGCTTTAAACGAGAGCCAAATAAATATTTGCCAAAAATCACTAAGCTCGTAAAATAACACACTACGTTTTATGTTTCCAGTGCATGTATTTAGATAGTTGACAAAATGGCACACTTAAATAAATTGAGTTTAAAACACTTAGATATTATCAGAATGTGCTAAAACAGTTTAGGCCACGAGATAAAGTAGTAAATTTTACGAAATCATCATCCTTTCAATATGTTTTATTTCAAAAGTACGGAAGTTCAACTTTTAAAAACCAATGAAGCAGGGAAACCAGAGTAAAGCCATTCGTATTTTTTTCCCATTTCAATGATGTAATAAAGCAATATTTTAAATTTTCGAGATACGACATAATCGCTTTCCAGTGTCGAATTACGTAGGTACCTATAAATCTCCAATAAAACGCTTCCACTCCATTAAGTAAATTGAAAAACTTTTCGATGATCCGTATTCCGTTACCACATCCAAATTATTATTTAATTATCTTACACAGTAAGTCTGTATCTCAAATCAAATTAATAAAACTGCTTTGTTTAAAATCGAGAAAAGCTGAATATCCTTTGAGAATAGATAAGCTATAGAAAGTTCACAAAATCGTCGAAGTTTTGAGCCTTTTACCCCTAATCCCCGCCAGTGCCGCTCTAAATTTTATACAACTTGCCTAAGATCTAGCGAAATGTGCAAATTCTTTAAAAATAGTTTTGTTTTTTGCAAATTCTTGGAAAATAGTTGTACTACATTAAATCGGTTTTAAATTGTGAGTAGAAATGAGTCCTAGAACTGCAATATAAACAGGAATGCAAGTAGGTAAACTTTGTTAAAGAATCATTCAACATCACTATCATACAGATATTAATATCATAAAGCAACCTCTCGCAACTGCAGTGAGACATGCCGTGAACGTACGTATTTTCTGGGAAAATACATAGCAAGATAAGTCCGTGTGAATAGCATTACCTTTCTACTTGCAAGTTGCAAGTTAGTTATTCTAGCATCAAACTATTCCTCGCCGAACGGTTGTTAAATTGATCCGTAGCTAACAACAATTCCACCGAAGAAAATACGTGGCAACAAATCTTCTTCGCCGGAAAAGGTTCTACTAACCGAATCCAGATTCCAGGTGTCGGCGGAACAATGCAATTCCCGAACAAATCGCGTCGGGGACGCGGCGGTAGCTTGCCGAGGAATCTCGACATCGTTCCGTCGTCGGCCCGCAGTCGTCGGGATGTCGCCGCGTCGTCGGCTCGAAGTCGTCTCGATGTCGCCCCGCCGCCGACGACTGCCTACACGTCCTGTGTTCCCATTCGTCTAGTGACAGCTAACTAATATCAGTCTAGTGAGCTATGAATCGAATATGCGAGGATATAAACTGCTAAACCTTTATAAGTAAGTTTATAAATGTGTCTCTTACTTTACTATACTTTTGCAGTGGTTATAAAAAAATATTCATGTTGGTAGGTACCAAATCAGAATCATAAATATATATGGAATTGAAAATCTGTTCCCTACACTTTTTTGCTTTTTTTTGTTTTTTGCCACAAACAGAAAAAAATACCTATATGTTCTTAAATATTGTTTTTGGCATAATAACACGGATCCAAAAACAAATACTATCACCAGTATCGATGGCAATGAAATTACCAATATTTTTTGTTAGCCTTGAATATCGCTACTATTAAATTCAACTTCTGATGTAAAGATGAACTGAGTCAAACAATATAAGTTAAGAATAGAATAGAATAGAATAAGAATAGAATAAGTCTTTTGACATAAAAATAAGTTCTTAAATTATAAGACCGAGAATATTTCACAATGTTTGTTCGCAGTAGGTATATGGATGTGTATCAGTACTCATAAGCGTTGGTACGTCCATCCAGTGGCTGAGTAACTTTGTTGAAAAGAAAACTGGTGCAAAAGGGAAAAAGAAATAAAACTGTTGGCTGACGAATTCGACAGAGATTTATCACCTCCGCGAGGTTTTAGCGGTTCCTAATTTACCTACCGGGGAGACGGCTGAAGGACGATAATTCATTTTTATACATTTTCGTTTTATTATACTACGTTAGTCTCCTAAGGCCAAATATTTTATACTTAATGTACCCTCACGGCAACATTTCTTAATAAAATTGAAATAGGTGATATTTCAGTCCTTAATTAAAAAATTTATTCGTTTTATTTATTCAGATTGATAAATCCACATATTTGCTCTTATTGCTATTGCAGTCAACTGTATTAATTAACCTTAATTTCCGCCATCAAACCATTATCCTTTGCAATGAATTCAGTAAGAGGTAATTACTACATATTTTTTTACAATTTCCCAATAAAATAAACATGAAATAATAAATTGATGGTTATTCCGAACAAGTCACCGGGCACGTTGTTTATTGTCGGTAGATAATCAATATTTTCCATTTCACAATACCACGATTTCAATCTTTGGGAAATCAACAAAAATTTGCATACAAAAAGCGCTATCTGTTTTGCATAAATCGATTTACCTATCCTCTTTCGAAAAGCTTTTTCCTTCCCAATTTCAACGGCAAGTTTATTTGTAAACAAAGTAGGAATTGCTCTGGGGTATTACCAAATAAAAGTTTGGAATGTAGCAGAAAATTATTCGAAATTTAAGTTTTTTATGGGCGGCGATAAATATAAGCACGACTGTAACATGTCATTTGGTTTATATTCAAGAAGTTTCCAAGTCACACACAACTTACTTAACTTAGATGAAGAATATTAAATTTTCGTGTTCAAATTTTACTTTACTACTAGTAGGTACCTAACTTTAATTTTCCTACAATATGACATTGTAGACACTTTGCTTAATTGTTATTTTGTTTGCATGTTAAATAAATACGCAAACTGTGTCGCAATTCGATACTTTATGTTGATTTGCTCCCGATTAGAATACGAAACTAGACGATTTCCGATTCATGAATCGTTCTGTATCGAGTGTTGAATTCTAGATTCAGTTATTGAGGCCATCGACCTGCGAATGTCCAAAGTACATTTCACTGTAGACTTTTCGTCAAGGAAATAAAACAATAATATTGTAGCTGCCAGGGTGCCGATATTCAAATTAACATTGGAGTGTCAATGAAACGGTTCCGTTCTGTAAATGGCGAGAGTGTTACAGAGACGAATGTCGAAAGACATGGAACAGTCACGAACACGGTGAAACGAATGAATTTATCGTTTTTTCAGGATTCCTTCAATAAAATAACTCGCATAAAACTGTTCATGACGTTTTGACGTTTCTCATTGATCTGGAAATGAGAACTTGTGTTACATAAATGCAGTATACCTACTGTGTAGCAACGACTTCATTACCTTTTAAAAAATAAAGTTAGTTGTATACTCAGGTATACCTGTGCATGTACTGTATAAATTCTTCAATTTGCATTTTTTTCATCAAAACAAATTTTACAAAAGACAAAGGGAGAATACATTTTTGTTATTACCGGATTAGAACTCGCGTCATCGCATTTCATTCCAGCACCCCGGCGACAGCTCTGTCAGCGTCCCGCCTGCCGCAAGGGAATATGTAATCCTGAATAGGATCATACTTAAATGTCAGGTGCGAAACCTCCTCTGTAAAACAAATTCGCGGCTGGCCGTTTTTTGTCTCTTTGCTAACGAATCACCAAGCTCATGGGGCTCTCAGCGCGCCGCTCGTAACGGTTATTGTTTCGTGCCAGTTAGTTTTTTTACTTGCTTTGTCCATTTCGTTCTTTTATTCTAACAACTATCGATCTTCTGAATATCGGATATCGAATGACACTTCTCAGTTTTGCGCTTTTCGCTTCGCTGTGTTTACGAAATATGACACCCGCGACCGCTCTGTTAACTACAGCAGCCATGCCTTGTAATTATCGTGCTTGTTTTTTCTCTTTTCTTTTAATTTGTATTGTAAAATTGTTATTGTTAACTGGTTTTTTTTTTGTTTATAGCAAACAACTATTCAATTTTAGTCATGCACAGGATACAGTTTATATATTGTAATACAACTGTGGCTTACTTTTGTAAAGAATAATAATTGCATCTTGTGAAACTCACACCTTTGACTTCAGAAATTAAATTTTTATAAGGATCAGTTCCGTTGCAGTAAGAACGTAAACTATTCAAAAACAGCATCAGGTATTCAGCATTAAACCGACCGATATTTCGGGAAAGGCTAAGCAGTTTATGATAACGATTATAATGAATAATGGCAGCGGAGACTTTTTCGCAGATTAATAAGCGTACTAATGTCCAAAAGAGAAAGAAGGTAATTTTTCCTTTTAAATTTCTTTTATTTTGGGTATACTGGTCAAGAAGTGCAATAAACCATTTGCGTAGGAACACTTAAATAATTAAGTGAATAGGTATACGGTTACTAAGCGAGTATCTTAAATCGAGCAATCCTAAAGGTCTCATTGGACTACCATGAGACAAAATGTTACCGGCCTGGTGACCTGACTTACAGTCTTAAGGTAAATTATAATACTTAATCATTATTGTTATTATTTTCATTTATTATTTTTACAGTCGCCAGCACATCAGGTTACCCCAATGTGTCAAATTTTCCAAATTGAATATGAACGTTTGACATAAAGTTGAAAAACGATCAAAGAAAAGAGATGGCTAAACGACTGCCCCCAACATGACTAGCACGAATAGGAACCTCACACTAACCAGTAATATTTAAATATTAATTCATGAATTATTTAGTGTTTAATAATTTCTTATAACTTTCGTGAAATAATAAACATAAAAAAGTTTCTTAATTGTATTTATGCTTTGTTTTGGTTTGACATGACAAGGTCAAGGAATACTGACAGCTAGGGAAGAGACATATTGCATTACCAAAATGCCAAATCGAATAAGTTGAACTTCAATCGATATTTAATAACAGTTATCAAAACGATTTATTTTCTGAAACTACTTAATTGATTAATTGTATCTGGATAAGCATATTACTAACACTTCAGGCGCACAATCTTAATATATATTTTCTGTCCGCCGAGGTCGTCAAAAACAATTTCTTTTTTCTTTCAGTCCATTCGATGATTTTATCGATTTCGTTACATTTTAAATCAGATTCCCTCTACTCTATGAAAAAAAAAACGTCAGACGTCGTATGATTGAACGCTCTGCCGTTTACTTGTTCGTTGTGCTTTTTATTTTGGATTTTCATTGACTCTCGCTTGTTTATTGGACACAATTATCAATAAAAATCGTCGCAGACACATTAAAACGCCTAGATAAAAGTTTATAGCAATGTCATTTTTGTACCTTTGTCGTAGGAGTTGCGCGATTTTGTTTTTAGGGTTGTGCAAATATTATAAGTTCCTGAACCTTTTTAAATTACAAAAAACTAATTTCAGCTATTTAGCATTATATATTGCTAGGTACAATGTTTATACATGCGTTTTCATTGCGGGGGCAGTCGTCCATACTTCAATTTAGCCATGTCCTTTGACACATTGGGGTAACTTGACTTGCTGGCGTCTGTACATACATATAAATTACATTTTAAAAGATTGATTTAAAAATATAAAAAAAGTATAAAAAAATAGTGAACCACCGATGGCGGGAGCGGGGTCCAAGCTACCGGTGGTTAGGGCTCCAGAGACAGGAACCTCCTCACGATGCGGGCCGTATCAAGAAGTACTGCCCTCTGGATCAGGTTCTTGACCCAACCGTGCAACGAAAGCCTATTATGAAAGTTGTGAACTAATAATATTCCACAACTTTTCACACAACAATCAACACAAATTGTATCTGTAGGCTAACTCAGTTTGGTTATTGCTATGTAAGCAAGCTATTGTAATATGTGGTAAGATAGTGAAATCTATTCTTTTCAATTCCATACTGTTTAAGTATTTTTATGTCTCGATTCATTCGCAAAAAAAACATTAAACAATAGGCATGTTGTCAGAATATAATAAGTCTATCAGTTAGATTATAAAAAATAATACACAAGCGTTTTTTTTAATTTTCATATTGATGGAAAACTAATTAGATTAAGCGCATTAAAGTTGAGGGGCTTGTAACGTCGTTATTCAGTTTAAACTGTATGGGATAGTGACGCCATGCCACATTTTGACTCGATATATAGCCGTTGTTTTTTTATTAACGGAAAAAAGAAAAAATATGTGTACGAATATTTTCTTGTAATTTAGATGATTGAATAAAAACTAAAATTTATTCAACTGCCTTTGACGATACCCACTTTCAATTATTTATTTATCGTTACTGTTTCCATTACGGCTCAACTTACTGTCTACATACATACATACATACATAAACTCACGCCTTTTTCCCATGGGGGTAGGCAGAAACTAAAGAGCGCCATATGTTACGATTCTTACATACTTCTTTTGCTTCGTTTACATTCATACATGTTGTCATACACACACGCCGGTTGCGAGTAACTGTCTACATAACATGTGAAATTAAGTTACGAACATGATTCTTAGTAAAGGTGTTATAAGAAAAACCCTCTTTTTTCTTATTATGAATGCTATGTTTATCACATAGCCTAGAGGTGGTAGAAGTAAATTGAATCTGATGTTCTTAGTATTGAATTAATTAAAAAAAGTTGTATTAGTGTAAATGGTGGGAAGTGTTAACATAGAGCATGAGGTGCTGAGTTCGATTCCCGGGACGGATAAAGTTTTAGCAGTTGAAGCAGCCCGGATTCTTGAATTGCCCGTTTAATTACTTATGAACTTTTTGATTTATTCTAAATCCTTTTTATTTAGAGTAGCGGTGGCCCAGTGGTGGCGGCCTCGACTTGCGAACAGTAAGTCGTGGGTTCGAACCCAGGCAGGCGCATTACTTTGTGTAATTTATTTCATCACCACTGCTCTCAAAAACGGTGATGGAAAACATCGTGAGGAAACCGGCATGTCCTAGATCCAAAAATTCGAAGATATGTGACATCTACCAATTCGCACTGGCGTGGTAGATTATGGCCCATACGCAAAATACGCACTTTGAAGTGGAGTTGCGGATACCAGTTCGGTATCTTTATCTTTTTTTAAACAGATATTATGAAACATAGATGTACGATGTACAGACATCAAGTTACCCCAATGTGTCAAATTTTCCCAATTGAATATGAACCTTATTCTGTTTGCCATTAAGTTGAAAAACGATCAAAGAAATTTGACACATTGGGGTAACTTGATGTGCTGGCGTCTGTACCTAGTTCTTATAAGTTGGTACTTCTTTGCCCTAACCCTTCAGCTAAAACAGGCGTGGTATTATTTATATATGTATTAATGTTATGTGTATGTTCTGTGTGTTGTATGTGTATTAAAAGTATTCGAATTATTTATTAGTGCGATTTTCAGTGACATAACTGGTGTTGTTACGTACATAAAATAAAAACCGGCCAAGAGCGAGTCGGGCCACGCTCAGTGTAGGGTTCCGTAGTTTCCCGTCCGTCACAATAGATGTTCAAAATACTTGCATAATATGCAAGTATTATGAAGGACTAAGTTTGTAGTATAATCGTATATTATACGATTAAACTACAAACTTAGTCCAGAAATTATTTTGTACCTACAACTTTTTGTCTTTTTGTTGACAAAAACTGTTGTTTCCATCCAAGTTCAAAATAATTTTCCTAGAAAGTCCTTATAAAGTTCTACATTTCAGATTTTTTTCATATTTTCTAAACTTATGGTTCAAAAGTTAGAGGGGGGGGACACATTGTTTTTTACTTTTGTAGCGATTATTTCCGAAATTATTGACATTACCAAAAAATGATTTTAGTAAACCCCTATTCATTTTTTAATACCTCTCCAGCAATATATCACACGTTAGGGTAGAAATTTAAAAAAAAATCACTTCCCACTTTACATATAGGGGGGCTACCCTAATGAAACCTTTTTTTTTCAATTTTTATTTTACCACTTTGTACACGTGGTTAATACACATATTGGTACCAAATTTCAGCTTTCTAGAGCTATTGGTCACAGATATTAAGCGAGGACGGACGAACGGACAGACAGACATGGCGAAACTATAAGGGTTCCTAGTTGACTACGGAACCATAAAAATTAAGCTCAAAAATCTAACCTTTAGGGCACAAATTTTTTGTATAAAATCAAACATCTATAAAACTCAGAATAATTCATTATCATGCAATTAAATTCCCATAACATTATTTAAATTTATATTATTATCTTTATTTGCATTCCATAATGTGTTGAGATCATACAATGGGCTTAAAGCTAGAGTACAATTATGGACCCTGTAGGGCCGTATTACGTCTTAGTTAGCTATTTATTATAAATTGTTTGATAGAAATCAGTCACAAATACTTAGTAGTGTTTTGTTACAGTTAGTCAGTGTATAAAACATATTTATGTTCTATTAGTGTCTTCAATAAGAAAAGCAGGAAGGGACTCATAAAAGGCATCATTTAAGGTAATTCAGTTCTAAATCCGAATAAATCTTAACAGCAAACGGTTCCAAGGCTATAATGGTTGACTGACTCCGGGATAACGTATCCTTAACCACTGAATATAGAAACATGTTGAAAAGAAAAGATAGGATTTTTTAAAACTTTCTGTTCGCAAATCTCCACCGAACACTTCGCAAAACTGTACACGAACGAAGTTGTGGGCAGAAGCCAGTAGGTATATGAAAATAAAAACCTTGATTTTCGTTACCTGAGCAAGTAAAATGGTTGAAACGGAGACTGATGTTGATTATTCTCATTTCTATGCAGACATTATTGCGATTTCATGATCGTGCACGCCGCTGCTTGCCGTGGAGTAGTATTTTGGTTGTGAAAAGAAGGAATACTAAAGTGAGAGCTACTAGTTTTTCTTTTACTGTTGAAAGAATGAAGGAAACTCCTAGTGCCAGCCCTAGATCTAATATAAGTACCTACAAAGTTCACTTATAAGTATATTAACAACACTGACCTAAATAAAAAGGATGTAGAATGTTACTAATGTATTGTTTACTCGTTTCTAAGAAAGCTGATAAATTTTGCTTTGGAAGGCTTTTTTAGAAAAGAATAGTACTTAGTTTTGCAGGCCAGTGTAGTTATGATCGACGCGCATTACTAAATACCTAGTCATTAACTGATTCAAATCCAACGTACTAATTCAAATACAAATAATAATAGATTCAATCACAGATATAGGCTCTTCTTACAGATTAACCTAATACGCCACTTAATAAAAAAGTAAAGTCTTTGTTTTTAAAACATCCGTAGTAATATTTGTTTTTACACACATTTAAAAATAGGGTAACGACACTTAAATAAGGAGCAATTTTGTACCTGAGTAGTGTTTGCACATGAAAAGTATACTGATAAGGATCGCAGCAGGTGGCGTTCTGTAGCTTCTGCCTACCCATATAAGTAAAAGTGTGAGTATATATATGCATATACAAAAGTGTACTTAAAAAATAAAACAACCATCCGTATTAATTTTTTACATAATATTTTGCAAGCTTTAATTGAAAATCCTATTTTACAATACGCATTCAGTTAATCTTTTCATGCTCGTATTGAATACGATTCGTGAATGGAGCATTTTGGATATTGAAAACAAAGAATATTTTAAAGCTCTGTATGGTGTTCAATTTAATAAATAATATAGGTTTCACTCAATTCCATTATCATAATTGATGCGTCACCACTTTGTATCTCACAATAATATCACACCAATTATGTTTTCGAAGTTAATTGGTAATGCATAATCTTCATAATTACTTGCGCCGACATATTACTCATCCAGATATTTCCGTATTGATCGGGCATTAAAGGGAGAGCCGTTTAGTAAAAAGAATATCTACTGTGTTATTTACTGACAGGCCTCTAATATCTGCTTTGAATGTATTTAAGCTTAATGATAATGGTGCATTCTGCATAGATACATTAAAGTTTGACGTAGTTGTATGAATAGTATAGTAGCTGTAGTTCACTGGGCAGTATTTGGTAGCATGTAGTGTACAGACGCCAGCACATCAAGTTACCACAATGTGTCAAATTTTCCCAATTGAATTTGAACCTTATTCTGTTCGACATAAAGTTGAAAAACGATCAAAGAAATTTGACACATTGGGGTAACTTCATGTGCTGGGGTCTGTACATTCTGTACATATGATCCTACTTTTCACTGCCATAGGACCATGTAATTCTATGATATTGCTGTAAGCACCTTATAGAGAACGGCATGCTTATTTTTCATAAAACCAGTGTATAGTGAACTATGTAATTTCGTCAAGCGAGGACGTACAGCAATCAATGTGAAGCACCCGAAATGCCATGAGTAATGTTCACAATTTTGTCACCCTCATTGCCACCCGGGACGCTCACTTTTTATTTCAATAAATGCCAAATGCCTGTCACCCAAATATATAAATCGTTATTATACACCTTATATTTTAATGAAGTGCTTTTTATATTACCTACCTTATCCAATTTCGTACCTGATCTAAAATTGTATTTCTGGAGATTTGAAATCGCAAATAGAATTACCTGGAACGCATTTAAATTTAGAATAGGACACTCAGACTTCGGTAGACAATTTGTAAGTATACCTGGAACTCGTTACCTTTTCTAAAAAAGAAGATCTTTAATGGAAACACGTTGTTTTATTTTACTACTGTCAAACTGTGAAAATTAAATCTTGTATGTGTCTTCGCAACATGTTAAAAATATGATGCTGGTAAACATCACCGATATTTTGACATATTAAAAATTATTGGTCAATTAATTAGTGAAACGTACCTAGTCATAATTAATTTGGTGGATTCCACTTGTCAGCTGCAGGTTCTTGAAATGAAGAGCCATCGGACCCTTACCGTATACGCTCCCTACAGATAATTCAATTTGCAGGGGTGACTCACCCAATTATAATATCAGCACCAACTCATTTTAAAGGCTACTCAGTTCTAATTTACTGTAATATAATTCGGGTTTCTCGTTTTATTCTTTCCGTAATTATCGCATTTGAGTTATCAACATGGAGTCATTGCGGTTTCTGATGTTTAAGCAAGTTTTTCTACGTTTTATAAGATTATATTAAGTAGGTATCAAGTAAACACAAAATGTGCAGTAGGTACAGTCGCCAGCACGTCAAGTTACCCCAATGTGTCAAATAGTCCCAATTGAATAAGAACCTTATTCTGTTTGACATAAAGTTGAAAAACGATCAAAGAAATTTGACACATTGGGGTAACTTGACGTGCTGGCGTCTGTACATTATTAGACAAATTAAAATTGATTGAGGCATGTCCCTGACATGACGACTCTGTTGGAATGATTGCTGCTTACAGTCACAATCACCCCGAAGAAGTCTGAGTAATGTTATTAAAGCAATTGTTTCCAATCTGTAATTTGGACAGCGTCATTTTGAATAATTAAAATAAAAGGAAAGCTTTTCGCCGTGTTGATCAGGTGTATTGTTTAAATTTAAATTTTCCTGACATTTGGAGCAGTTTACAGGGCTCACCGCTCCGGGCAGACAACCCGTGACCACGAATGAGGCGACCGCCCGTAACCACGACGGCTCAATATTCACAAAATTAAAATTTGAACAGCAGCCAGGAAAAGTTTCCGTCAGTTCGGCTTAATTTAAACAAAATTTATTGTTCCACGCATCGTTCAGAAATACGGTTGAAATTGAAAGTAACCAGTCATTCAGTCAATAGGGGTGGATGAAAAGACACTACATTTTAAAGTGGATATTCAAGTTAGTTTAATATCCTGTTGGTTGGTGGTAACGTCGAGCTCCTCAAGTTCCGAGTTGAGCTCACGATTTCTGAAAATGCTTGCACAGATTGATCTGGTCCCCTCATATATGTGTGGCTCTACTGACTGTGACCTCTGAGTTTCTTTCGGTGTTTCTTCTCAGAGTAGTCAGATAGTGAAACACCAACCTCGCCTTCAAGTTCAAAAATGGCAATCAAAAGTGTGGTTTGTATGAAATTTTTTACCGAAATAAATATGAAAATAAAAATAAAAATCTTTTACTTCAGACTAATTTACAAGTCCATAATATGTTAGTATAAGTGCACTTAAAAACTATGTTAGTCAACGAGATTACATTACAAAATTTTAGTGTGTTTAAAACAAAATTAAAATTACACGTAAGATTAAAATTAAAATCAAAAAATTAAATAAATTAAAATTAAAATCAAGAAATAAAATAAATTAAATATGATTTGATTCAATTTACTACAAAGGTGCTATTAATAATTTCAATTGATTAAAAACCTCTTGTATAACTCATAGGTAATAAAAAACTTTTAACTAATATAAAAATCCTCTTCGAAGCGTTGTTTCTATTCATCCCTGCGTTACTATATCCATTCCGTTTGACTATAGATCTCACGTTGAAAATACATTGAACGCCCCGACATACATGTAAAAGTTTGTGAGGATGGATGTATGTCAGTGAGGATGTGTTTTATTATTTCACACAAAAACTATGGAATGGATTTAAATGCAGATGAACAGTTATGTAGCTTATACATCAGAATAACTTAAGGCTATAATTTATAAAACCTGTTTGTAAATTGCCCAAAATATAATAAAAAAACAAATAAGTCGGATGAAATTTTACCATTTTGCCGTACGCTGCGAAAACCGTAAAAGTTACACGAAGTTTTTAAGTCAATTTTTTTTATATTTATTTTACTTACAAGAGAAAACTCTTCTAAGTAAAATAAATATTTCAACTTCCATTACCTACTCGTACGTTATTTACAGACGATTAATGAATGTATACTCGTCTACTACCTTTGGTGTCGTAAAGTCCAGTATGCTCTCTCTAGTGAGATAACAAAGATACTGTAGTACAGTGTCAGTGATGAATGCTTTGCACTCGACGTTGCATTTAATGGCCGAAATACAAGAGGCGCCATGTTACGAGATAGCAAACTCTAAAATATTTGTGCATTTGTAATATTTTTGTCATTTCTTAGTCATAAGTCAAGTCAACCACACGAAGAACTATTTCTGTACAAAAACCGCTGTTATAAAATTGCATTGCAAGTTAGTTTTATTACAGCTATCTATTTCAGCACGGAGATGCAAGATCGCAGACTAGCTTCGTTTAACTAAGATATCTTGGAAACTTCCCAGTTCTCTCTCCCTGAATAGAAACAGAATCGGAAGTCGTTTTGCCCTCTTCTCACGAAACTCTTTGCTCTTTATACATTTTGTAAAAATAGACGTTTACTATACTTATCATTAGCAACTTTGGCCGAAGTAAAAACTTCCTCCCTTTCGTTTTACCCTTCTCAACATGGATTTATTGTTTGAAGGTCAGTTTGATCCTTGTCTTGTCTAATAATCGATTCCGCTGAATTTTACCACTTACACTTCTGTTAACCCCTCAAACATTATTTTGATTACGATGTAAGTGGTCTAGACATGTTTGCTTAGTACAATAATATATTATATTTGTTGTTTGTAGTTTTATTTTTTTATCTTTCAATCAATTCAACAAAACAGAACGACTCGTCTTACTCAACCAGTCTTAATATTTTTAAATATTTATTTTCTATATGCTTTATTATAGCGACATTTTTGAGATATTGAATATAAAAGATAACTTACTACTGAACTGCTATATAGGATTTCGGAAAGAGATCCTACTATGACAAAAAAAAAATACAACTCCAAACTTGATTCTTTTATTTTTTAAAGCACGTTTACGTTAAAGCGTCCGTCAGACAAAAGGTGGTCCGGAGCGATCTCGGGCAGCGTAGTTTTTGTATCATCCGATTTCCTATGAAATACGTGAGACGAGATAACGCCCCGGGAAAAATCCCGGGAACGATCCCATAGAAGATCGAATAAAGCAAATCCTGAGTCGCAGCTACCTTTAGCCTGCTTTCAATTCGACTGTTCGGATTGAACGGACTAAATATGAGACAGTATCTCTGATCTAAATGGCAAGGTTTCTAGGAAAAATTGTACTTTTAATATTGCTTCAAGTTTGGCTTTCAAGTATTTGACTTTCTTTCAGTTATACTTACTAGACTGTGGACCCAAATATCCAAGCGAATGACCACGTAGAAGATGACTGTATGAACTGGACTAAACAAATTTGAGCATTGTTTTACATTAGCCCTGAATTGAAAGAGTTGTAACTAAGACATAAAAAAAGTCTTGGCCCAGATGGAGGCTCACCGACTAATTTATAAATAATTTGTGTTTTCGACTTTTGTACACAGTAAGTTAAAGTTACAAGGTTACTTCATAATACCCACTTTCCACGTGTAACGCTTGTGTACCTTGAAGTTTTAGTTAAAGAGGTTTCATATCAGTTGTTGTCTACCTAGTATAGTGCACGGACGTACGATCGCGCGCGCGAGCTCTTTCGCGAGAGTTTTCTGCTGACGGATCACAACAACGTCGCGTCGCGGCGTACCTACGTCAATATATCGGGGTCAGTGTCATGACCTAGTTACAAGTGCGGAAATCATGAAGTGTTTACAATAACTTATTGTATAGGTGTTAAACTCGCCTTACAACTTAACAATGGCTACAAAAAAGTCTATTACTATTAAAACTGACCTAGAAAGGCAGTTATATGACTGTTATCTCCAAGAGAAAACAGATAGAGAAAACCTGCAAGTCATGGTACGTAAATTGAATGTACAAATTGATGCCCTGCAGGAACAAGTTCAGACACTTCAAGGAGAATTGAACTGCATCAAAGAAACAAAAGGGACTACTGAACCTGCTCAGACTACAAAAAACGACGTGGAATACTGTACAGACGAGGATGACCTTGCTAAAGAGACTGAGTGGATTAGGGCCAAGAGCAGGAAGAAAAGGAAGCTTAACACCTCCCTCTCTCCAAAACAACAACCCGGAAGCGCCCAACAAGACAATCATCAAAAAAATGAGAAAGTGACTTCGGTCAAAAAAGTGCCCTTACCACCGCCAATCATAATAGACGGAATCAAGAACTATCAAACATTCTACGATTCGTTAATTGAAAGCCAACCAGCGGAATCATTTACAGCAAAAATGATGAATGGGGATTGTGTGAAGGTTAACGCCAAATCAGAAGACTCATATAGAGTAATTGCCAGGTTCTTGTCTGAAAAAGACTACCACTGGCATTCATACGAAAACAAGCAGGCTAGACCAATTAGAGTTGTGGTAAAGAAACTACACTCTTCTTGCCAACCAGATCGAATTAAGGAAGATTTAACAACCCAAGGCCTAAAAATAGAAAAGGTAGATAGTAAATTGAGCTGGAAGACCAAAGAACCACTCAACATGTTCGTTTTATCATTTTATAACGATGAAGATGTCAACAAAATCTACGGCATTAAGTACATATTAGGGTGTAAAATTGAAATACATCCACTCAAAAATCCAGCACTCATTCCCCAATGCAAGAGATGCCAAGCTTATGGGCATACACATAAATATTGTCAAAAAGAGCCAAGGTGTGTGAAATGCACTGGCAAGCATCTTACAGCCAATTGTACCAAATCTCCGCAAGAGAAACCAAAATGTATCCACTGCGGCCTACCTCACCCTGCCAATTATAGAGGGTGTGAAGTAGCCAAACAGATGCAAATTATGAAAAATAAAGTTTTAAAAAAGAAACCTACGGTGCCTAATACCCAACAGTTTCCTCCTATAACACACCCTGGTAAACAGGCGCAGAAAGCAAGTGTCCAGTCAACTGCAAAACAACCAGCCATGCAAGTAACCAACATTGGTACTTACGCACAAGCTGCAAAACAAGGATCTCAACCTCTGAACTTAGAGGATAAGATTAACCAGATCTTGAAGTGCATTACCTCATTTGATAAGAGATTAGAGAAGCTAGAATCCAGCACTAAAACAGCTGTCTTGAATAATCAAAAATGAATAACACACTCAAAATAATGGCGTGGAACTCCAATGGACTCCTCAAACATCAGCATGAGTTGCAGGCGGTCCTAGATACAGAAAATATAGACGTGTGTTTAATCTCCGAAACGCATTTCACAAAGCAATCTTTTATCAAATTTAGAGGATACATGATATATAATTCCCTCCACCCTAGCAACTCTGCCAGGGGGGGTAGTGCGGTTATAATTAAAGAAAACATTAGTCACTACGTGCAGTGTAAATATGAAGAAGAAGACATTCAAGCAGTGGCAGTATCTGTTAAAACTAAGTTTTGTCAAGTGTCCATTGCAGCCATATACTCGCCTCCTAGGCACATGATAAGAAAAGAGCGATACTTACATCTTTTTGAATTATTAGGCCAGCGATTTATCCTAGGCGGCGATTTTAATGCTAAGCATACGCATTGGGGTTCAAGACTTACTACAACTAAAGGAAGACAGCTCTTAAGTGCAGTTAAAGAAACACATTGTGAAGTAATGAGTACAGGCAAACCTACATACTGGCCCACTGACCACCAGAAAATACCGGATCTTATAGACTTTTTCATCTGCAAAAACATATCCACCAATTACATCAGTTTGGAGGAAAGTTTTACTATGAACTCTGACCATTCTCCGATTATACTAATGCTAAGTCAAAAAATCCTATTAAAAGAAAGCCACTTAACCTTGGTTAATAAGTCCACAGATTGGGACAGTTTTGCTCTTGATCTAGATAATATTATCGACCTTAAAACTCCGATAAAATCGCAAGATCAGCTTGACTCAGAAGTAAACAAATTTATTATTAATATTCAACAATGTGCGTGGAGCAATACACCTCAGCTAAAACGCAAATATAAGGGATTTATCCATCCTAAAGAAATTGTGGATTTACTATCAGAGAAAAGAAAACAAAGGAAGTTGTGGCAGCAAACAAGGTTCCCGCGTCATAAAACAACACTAAATAACCTAACTAAACGACTAAAGAGAAAAATTCTACAATTTGAGGATGAATCTCTGAATACCAACCTTCTTCAGCTTACCAATGACAAATCAACGGATTACTCACTTTGGAAAGCAACGAGAAATCTAAAAAGGCAGATTATACAAATACCGCCCATCAGAGATAGCAACGGAAAATGGGCAATAAGCAATGACCAAAAGGCGTTCCGATTTGCTCAACATTTAGAAGAAACCTTTCAACCCAACGAAAGCTCTGTAGAAATACATGAGAGTGTAAATTTATCACAAAACCAAAGAATCAAGCTTGTGACTCCTAAGGAAGTAATGAGAGAAATTCAAAACAACATTAGCTCAAAAAAGTCTCCCGGTTACGACCTCATCACAGGGGAAATTCTAAAACGCCTCCCACGCAAAGCCATAGTAAAGCTGACCAAACTAATAAATGCTTCATTTATCTTAAAATATGTACCTGAGCCATGGAAGGTTGCTGAAGTCATTATGATTGCGAAGCCTGGGAAACCTCCCCACGAAGCATCATCATACAGACCCATTTCTCTGTTACCCGTACTATCAAAGTTATTTGAAAAACTGTTATTAAAACGGATAAAACCAGTAATAGAAGATAAAAACCTAGTTCCAGATCACCAGTTTGGCTTCAGAGAAAAACACTCAACGTTAGACCAGGTACATAGAATAACTAATGTTATTGAAAAAACGCTAGAAAATAAAGAAGTCTGTGCTACCGTGTTCTTAGACGTCGCGCAAGCTTTTGACAAAGTTTGGCATGAGGGTCTCATATTTAAGCTCAGACGCATGCTACCAGAATTTGTAGATATCCTAGAGTCGTATTTAACTAAAAGAATGTTTAGAATACGCCAAGAGGACGCATATTCCGAGCTAAAAACCATAAAAGCTGGGGTGCCTCAAGGAAGTGTGCTTGGCCCAATTTTGTACTTGTTATACACTTGTGACATCCCAGAGCTGGAAAACAGCACCATAGCGACCTTTGCAGATGATACTGCTATTATGGCCACCGGATCAAGCCACAGAGAAGCAGTAGAGAAAGTTCAACTAGCTGTGAACAAAGTTTACGACTGGACACAAAAGTGGAAGATCAATCTGAATGAGTCAAAATCAGTTCACATTAACTTCACAAACAAACACAGTGACTATCACCCACTCTACATAAATGGTATGCAAATACCTTATGCTAATACAGCCAAATACCTTGGCATAACTCTCGACGCCAAGCTGCGTTGGAAAGCCCATATCAAAAAGAAAAAACAGGAACTCGATATTCGTTATAAACGTTTGTATTGGTTACTGGGAAGGAAATCCTGTTTATCAATACATAATAAGTTGATAATATACAAGCATATTCTGATGCCAATTTGGACGTATGGTATCCAACTTTGGGGCTGTACTAAGCCAACCAACGTCAAAATAATTCAACAGTTCCAAAATAAAGTACTCAGGGCTGCTGTAAATGCACCCTGGTACATAAGAAACGATGACCTCCACCGTGACCTCGACATGGAATTCGTCACCACCATCACACAAAAATTTGCTGAAGCCCACGAACACAGACTCCATCGACACGTGAATGTTGAGGCAATCCAGCTGTTAGACAACACAGGCATAGTGCGTAGACTAAAGAGAACTAAACCATTTGAATTAGTGTAGTGTAAGTGAATCAATAATAGTAACAATGTTGTGGTATTTATATAACACATGAACAAAGTGTTTTATCAATTTTACCAGACTCTAAGGAAGTGTTACGAACGTGTGTAAAAGTGCATACCTAATTATGGACACTATTCTTAGCATTAACATAATTTATAACGTAGCATAATAAGTTAGATTTAAATTGTTTATTAGTCTTCTTAGGCTAGATTGCAATTAACTAGTAAGAACTTGGTTCTTACTAATAAGAAAAAAAAAAAAAAAAAAAAAAAAATATCTCGGCGGCAATAAATTGAGGATCTCCTCTCAGAACGATGACAAAAGGTATAAAATAAGGTTATGTCACAATGTAAAGGCGTAAATTCTCCCCTTATCTCACAGGTATGTACGATGCCGTCAATCGTTGCTTTATAGGAAAATGCAGTGAGTTATGAAACATACATACATACATACATATGGAACTGTAAGTGGAATCGTGGTATTTATATAACCAACCACCTTGAATTATTGTATGAAAGTTTAATCATTTATTTCAATCAATAAAAGGCAGACCATGCCATCAAGAAAGACTTTTGAACGTCAAACTTGCAAGTTTAATAAAATATTTAAATGATTCTAGTTGCCCATTCCAAAAGGCAGTTTCGTTTGGAAAAGAACGGGCAAGAAACTCATTACATATTAAGACCGAATTTAGACTTAGTAAGTTAGTACTATTTGACTGTTAACCAAGACCTAGTTTATGGAATGAAAATAACGTGGAATCAATGTAACCATTGTTCAACACATGTTAATTCCCTAATGATTTCTTGAATACGTTTTCAACCGCCAATCGCATCAATTTTTGACTGGCCTGTTGGTCTAGTAGTTGGTGACGTAGTTCCATTTCCACCCAGGACAAATGTTTGTGTGATGGGCACGATCATTTGTTCTGTGTCTGGGTGTAATTTACCTTTAATATGTATGTAATCAGATATATATAAGTATGTTTATCAGCTGATATGTACCCATAACACAAGCTCTTAGCTTGGCTTGGGACTAGATGGTGATGTGTGAAAGTTGTGGAATATTTATTTTTTTATTGATTTGTGTTTAGTTTTAAACGTGTCAAGTATTTCATTCCAATCTAAATCAAATATGGTTTATTGGTTGTCAAGATACAAACTCGTAAGCTGTGTTGAACACCCGCATATCGACACTTGTTTTACAGTGGGCGACCCTATTGGTATATTCAGGTACATAACCAGACTCCTGATTGCCAGCGTGTAGTTTTAGATTGTCCGACCCGAGCATCGAACCCAAGACCTCGTGCGCAGCAGTAGCCATCGCAAACACCTTCTTTTTTTTGTTTCAGTTATTTAACATTTCTAATTGATTTGTGATTCTATTTGATTGATTTTTAATTAAACATTTCACAACTATTCACGCAACACCATCTAGTCCCAAGCTTAGCTAAGAGCTTGTGTTATGGGTACTAAACAGCTGATAAACATGACCTCACCTTATTAAAAACTAGCTTCTGCCCGCGACTTCGTCCGCGGAAAATTTCTTATTTTAACATAAGATTACACTCGATTGATATTACTGTATTTAATTTTATTAGTAAAATATTTTTTGGAATCAGATCAGTAACTTCAAAGATTACCGAATGTTATGGAATTTTGCCTAGCGACCCGCTGCGAGCGCTCAGCGCTAGTCTCCCTATCTCTTGTTTCAGAGACATGCTGCCTTAAATGAGAGAGGCCCGCGTTGTCCTTACATTTTGGCCAGCGAGGCGCTGTGAGCGCTCGGAGCTAGATTCTCTAGCGCGTGCTTGCGAAATATATTCTTAATTTCTCGAGAGGCGCTGCTCATTTTCAGGGGCAGATTCTTCCGTACGGCGCGGCGTAATATCGAATAACTCGTATCGATTATTACGATAGAACGAAGTACGAAACTACGAAGTCGTTCAACGAAATTACAACATTTTCGATTATGAGGAATATGAGGTATCTATCAACAACAACAACCTTACCATATGAACGAAACAACCGAGTCCGAAACCAAAAAGCATCTAACATGTAACATTTAGAACTCCAGTCTCCAAGTTAAGACAACGTGGGCTTAATAATTCGAGAGGGTCATCAATCCACGAAAAGTCTTCACGCCGCGATTCAGAAAAATTACGTAATTGCAGAACACCATCTACCTATGGGCAAATAGGTAAAACGTCCGCACAATGAAAGTTATGCTAGGGGCATTTTGCGTTTTAGTAATTTTATGTTATCTCCGAAACTGTATGACCAATTGATATACTGTAAATGGCAAATCTTATCTGTATGATGTTCTTGTGATACTGAAATAATTTATTGTCATAAGAATTAATATTTTGTTGCTCAAATAATCAACCAAACATAAGTATACCGAAAAAAAATTTTTTTAATGCAATAAAAGAAGTATAAAAGATAAAATATAAAATATAGAGATATGGTATCGCGGACTTTTTTGTAGAAATAATTAAGACAAACCAGGTAGCCATACATTGTTTTTAATTTTAAGCAACTATTTAGGCAGCGCACGCAAATAATTCTGTTTTATGAGGTATTTTTTTCCGACTTGCTAGACAAAAATTGTGATAGCTCGGTTAATATACATGTTATAGAAACAATTTATAGCCTATAGCACTCAGGAATAATGTAGCTTTCTGCCAGTTAATTTTTTTTTAGAAATGGATTATGAGTTCCAGAGATTACCCCCTACATACAAACTTACAAACTTACAAACTTACAAATTTTACCTCTTTATAATATTAGTATAGAAGTATAGATTACCTTGTAAAAATATGTACCTATTTACAGAAATAAATATAATATCATTTATGGGTTTTAGAAGGTTTTTCACGAATTGCAATAGCACACAAAAACATGTTGGACGGCTCTTGCGTTACAAAGCAGGTTATTTTAAATTCAGTTGCATATTATTTTTTGTTTATAATTACTTCTACACTCCGTCGAAATACATAAACCATATTTTGTTATGAATTTAACAACCTTGCTAAGGCAAGGTTTATGTCTCCATTGTGGTATACAACTAGTATACTATTTACTACATTATATTACCGTTTATTTTCACTTACTTCTAATCTTAATTATGTTCATTCATTTTCATATTATCATGACATCTTGTTCTGACACATTTTTTGGAAAGCACGTAAACGTAATATTAAGGTACCTTTCTTCGCAGATATAAAATCATCACAGTGATATTTTCCTTTATTCAGTCCCTTTTTTATGTTTGTAGCCGTCAGGTGCAGGTAGAACCGCGGGTCATTAGGACGACTCGTAGCCCCGCTACGAAGCTACGCCGTAGCACGGACTGAATCACACCGACCCTCAATCAACACCAATGTCAGGACTTGTATTAAATAGTTGAGTAAAAATATTCTTTATAAAAGAAGTATGAATATAAACGATAATTACGAAGTTTGAAGTTTTATACCTATTCGGCCTTCGCATTACCAAAAATTCAACTAAAACATAGAATTCCGTGAAATCTACAAAATACCGTGTATCGCCAACAAAAGATCTCGAAGAAACTTTGCTTCTCCTTTCGGCATTCACAATGGTATTACAGGCAGGATTCAACGAAATGGGACGGAAAATCGCTTTGATGCGTAAATAATTGAAAGTTAGATGTAAAATTGGAGAAAGCCGATTGTTGGTCTGGAATATGCCCAAAACCTTAGGATTGTATCGGATGTGTCGAATTATGGAGAGTAAATTGAGAGCTGTAAATTGTGGCATCGGAAGTCGGGAGTAGTGACCGACCGATCGATAGCGCGCTAATGAGCCATGACATGTTGTCGACTATCGACATGTGTGTATCGAATGTGTCGATCCCAGCACGGTCCGGGCGTGTGTCGATGTGCCACGTGCGCCCACCGCTGCGGCTTTCAGCACCAAATGCTTGCTCGAATACCAATTAGCTCCCGCTCTCAAAAATTAAATCACAACCCTAACCATTTTGATGCATGTCAGTTAACGGTTCATGTTTGAGCTGAAACAACTAGTAATTGGTTTTCGTGTAACAAATGGGAGTTCGGATTATATTGCAAGTAAAGATAACGTTTAACGTTTTCCCTAATTGAGTTCATATTTTAATAGTCTAAAAATGATAATGTTTGAACATTCAGTTTAATTGGTTGACGATATTTGATGATATTTATTTCTGTAAATAGGTTTTCACAAACACTTTTACGCGTCATTTTTGTAACTAGTATGATACTTAGAGGAAACACCGAAAGAAACTCAGAGGTAATCAGTCTGTTTTAAAGTCCAGACATAAGCTTGTTCAAATCATGTAGATCCATGCAAATCAGTGTCTGAGATGGTCTTTTGAGGAAAAAACCACACCGATATGAGAGGACCAGATCAGTCAGTGCAAGCATTTGTCGTGAGCTCGTCTCGGAACTTGAGGAGCTCCACGTGCTGACGAACAATACCAAAGAAAGAACATTTGGGTTTGGGTATTAACTCATACTAGTAAGTAAGTAAATAGATCACATTTCAGCAGTTAAGAACAAACGATATTTGTGTGTCTGCGAGGCGGACAGCGGTCGGCGCCGCGCGCACCACCCGCCCGACGGAACATTACTCAACCGCTATCTGATGTCGTCTGCTAATTGACTAGAAATACAGATAAACGCTATTTTTACTCCACCATAAATCTTCAAATACCTTTGTGATTTACGGATCGATCATTACTGAGATTTCTTTGTAAATGAGTAAGGATATGACATGGTACTGCATCCGAGGACAAAAATAAAAGCAGGCGTTTCGAAAGGCAAATTTTATTCATGGTCCAACGTATACACAATGAACGGACCCTTTCAATGTAAAATTTCGCATTATTATGTTCACTCGCATATATTACAATATTTACAAATGGATACAACTCACTTAATTGAACACCGAGGGCGGTTAACTACTCGCGAGAAAGACGAGCGTGGCAGCCGTGAGTGCCAGGCGCGGCGAAGAGAGCGCGTCACGAGGGCGTGCGCCGGCACCGGCCGCGCGGGCTCGTGCGCTGCCCCCCGCCTCCCCGCGGCACCCAGCGCTGCCCGCGCCCACACTGCCCAGGCTGCGACCTCGCACTTTTAATGGCGATATACAAAAATTCTCTTCCGGGAAGTCTTGCGTCAGGGCCAACGGGTTAGCGAGAGGGTCCCGTCCACACTCACACGGCACGTGATTCCCGCGTATCACTATATTCTCAACTTCTAAAATGACCGCCTCCGGCGTCTCCAGCATGTGATTGCCAGTTAGTTTAAATGTGGTAACACTGTTGTTTTGTACAAGAGAGAGTTCTTCGATGCCATCGATTTTATTATTGCAGATTTCTAATATATCGATTCGCTGTAGACCGTCAAATGCGCCGACCCGCACTATCCCCAGATCAGATTCACGAAGAGCCAGCCGACCGACTCGTACCAGTCCTCGAAAAGTATCAGGCAGCACCGCCGGTAGATCCATGTACGCCAACTCGAGTACGCCAACCCCTTCCAGCCCAGCAAAAGCTTGAGGCTCAATAGATCTTATTCCTGATGGGAGTTCTATCTGCGCTACGTCATTGAGCCCCGAAAAGGCATGCGCTAATATACGTTTAATTGGATTATTTCGTAGGGAGATGAGCTTTATAAAATTGGTTCCTGCAAAAGCGTATCCCTCGATTTGAGCGATCCTGTTGTGTGTTAGGACGATTGAAGTGATATTTTGTAGAGCAGCGAACGCGAATGCATCGACTGTCGCGAGCGGTGTATGCTGGATGTAGAGCTCGCGGAGACGCGGCAGACCCCGAAATGCGAAGGGGCGGATGCGCGTCAGGTTGCAGGCGTCGAGCGCGAGGCGGCGTAGCTGGCGCAAGTGCGCGAACGCATCTGAGCGCAGCACGCGCAAGTCGGCGCGTGACAGCGACAGCTGCGTCACGCTTGCGCTCAGCGCTGACGGCACGCCGCGCAACGTTGCGCTGTTGCACACCACCTGTGACCAAACAATGACAGGTTATTTTCCAAATAAATCAAACCTTGTCTCAGTGGTAAACACCCGTAAATTACAAATTTTCAAACAGTTACAGTTGTCCGTTTTTTGTCGATAATTCCCAATTTTTTTGTATTTTTTAATGTTATTTTTACAAACCATGACAAAAAAATCATTTCTATTTAAGAATAGGGTTTAAAAGGTAAGTTAGTAATTGACAAAAAATTTTAACATTCGGGGACCTAAGATCATAAACTGAAATTGGGGTATCCGGATGTGCGTCAATGTGACTTCCACTTTCGTAGAAAGTGCTGAAATGTATGAACATAATCTGAAACCTCGATGGTTCTGTACATAACTTTGCATCAAAAATCATTCATTGATTTTTTTGTATTTATAACATAGCGACATCATTAATGATTAGCATAGTGAAGTGTTTTTCGTTTCTTAATAGCATTATATTAATAAATTAATAGTATCGCTTCTATTAAACAAAGGAATTGAGTACGAGCCTTTTCGGTCATCGCTCTGGAACAAGACAAATTCGTGTTTCCATTCGAAGTTAAACAATAATTTAGCTGACCAGTTTTCTCTGTACACCGAGGGACACATACTTTGTATGTTACTTGATATATTGCCAAGTTAAATAGGTAAACCATTGTAACCATAACTTTGGCTATAGTTTTGCTAAATATTTATTCAAATGGTAAATTGTTCTCCCTTGTTTTTTATTTATATGTATTAATGTTTCCATTTAATTCGTAATTGTTTTATCTTTACTTGGCACAAATGATAACTTTCTACTTTTATGTCTACGAAATCTGTGAAATGCTTATTTCAGTTGGTGTGGTATTGATCGGTAAAAAAATCAATGAAAATTCCATATTGTGTACTTTTCATACTTTTATACTTTATTACTTATTATCTATGTATCGAGCGAATGCCTCTAGGTTAAACCAAATTGTTAATTCAATTGCAAAGATTATTTTTAAACAGAGTTTTAATCTTATTCTACTCTTAAACAAACTTTTCAATAAATAACGTTGCGTTCTATATCTCTGATATCAAACTTATAAATATTTTCAAAACCGCTTAGTTGAAACTAGACAATTCCTTTAATAAATAAAAGTATCAAACGCCACGAACCAAATAATCAGATTTTGAAGTACATACCAACAGTTAAATAAACAGTTCACATTGTAATCAATTCTGAATCCTCTTCAAATATTTTCCAGCACTGAGTCTGACAAACAACAATCCTACAAAAATGATTGAATTATCAGTTTCGCTGTGTCACGACCTAAGCATTATTTCTACTGTTTGCTCGGTCAATAAGGTTAATCCTTCCCGAAATATTGTCATCGGCGTTCACAGGCCGAAGCCCATAATATTTTGATTGAATTGTTCCAAACTTAAGCTTCGCACATAATCGCCAAAAACAAATATCAATTTGATCATCCTTCTAGGTACAATCATATAAAGCGCCGATATCGAAGCTTCAATTCAATTTAGTAGGTGCGTATCAATTCAATTTACGTGTATTAGTGGTCTGTTTGTCCACGCAATCGATTGATATACTCGTAAATACGAGTCCCGATTCGTGGTACACTGAATTTTTGATGTAACTGTACTTTGCGAAAGGAAAAGTGAAGATCTACATTAAGTAACTTTCCAAGAACCTTGTCCCCGGTTTTACTTTTTAAGAACTTTTAGTAGTTTTAGAGAAGACTGGCTTAATGTATTTAAATAAAATCAACCTATGAAAACAGTAGACTGATTTTTAAGTTACGTTTAAAATGAAAGTGATGGAGTTTGATCCAAATAGACATACGAGTAGATAAAGGCACTGAAAATTATATTGTGCAAAATAGAAACCTAACAATTTATCCTTCTGAAAAGCTGGGACAAGGGGCGACTTCAATCGTGAAGATTACAGTCTCTAATTTAAGTTTAATCCAATAATTTAAGATTCCTTTGCCTTAGCTATGTAGGCACCGTAAAATAGTATTAAATTCGGTGAACTGCGCAACTGAGAAATTAATTTATAATGTGATTGGAAATTGTTATAGAATTCAGGTAATAGCAAGGATCGCCTTTTGTTTACAGTTAACCCTTAATCAAACGGAAAGCTTCTTAAGAGATTTTTAAGAGATAAATAAAAACTGAGACTTGTTTTTATGTAAGTTTTGTCTGTAGATTTCATAAATTTTGATAAAATTTTGGAAAAGGGTGGCGAAAGGGGGGTTATATTTCTAAATGGTTGACACTGTTTGAAATAGCCATTAAAAAAATAAAATTTATTTTGTTATTTCATACTAAGTGGGAAATAATTTCCCAGTATTTGATTAAGGGTTAACAAAAAGGTCCTTAGAAACAAGAGAGATCTAATTTTGATGAAATACATAATGTAATATCTTTGAAAAAGTATGATTTTGATTTTAAATAGCCGGCAATTAGAGAACATTTATATGTTTTCACTTTGCTCATGAACTTTTCCGAGTTTGCGAGTTTACGACGGTTGTCCACCTAAAATGCAAATGTATATTTTCCTGGATTATCATAAGCAACCACGGGTAAGCAGATGGTAAAGTAGCGTAGAACACGGTGTTAAAAGTATATTGGATGGCTTACTGAGTTAGTGCGTGTGTGAATAATTGGTTTCTGATATGAACAGGGTGGCAAGTGACATCGTCGCACATCCGAAAACCATGAGTTTTCTACATTATTCTGGAAAACTAGTATTTTTTTTTTTCATAATTACTGTCAAATTATCCTTATTGAGCATTAACCCTTTAATGCTCAATAAGGATAATTTGACAGTATGGGATAGCTTGATATGTCGGTGTTTGTCAGTAGTCACTAAATCGTTTTAATAAGAAAATCCATCTAACCAATTTTTACATTGTTAATGTGGCACAGAAACAGAAGAAGGCTTTTAAGTTGGGAATTTACTAAAGTTAGGGTTATCATGTTTTATACAGTATGAAAAAGGGTAGGTCATTGGTCACACAACCAACATATTTATATGACAATATTAACAAGTTACCAAATCATAGGTCTCTAGTTCGAACCCAAGGCCTCTGACTCGTCTTCATATGCGTACTGTATATTGGTTGATGTAATCTTATAGTTATCACTTGCTTGAAAACGGTGAAGGAAAACATCGTGAGGAAACCTGAGAGATATTTGGCGAGAGCATGTGATGTCTGAAGCCCTTGGGCGGCCAGGTTAGTTATTAATCACACGATAAGAAGATGAACAAGTTACCTGCGACTGTGATAGACAGATGCAGTGCGTCGGGCATGGCGGCGTGAGTGCAGGCGTGAGCGAAGGCGTATGAGCAACCCCACCGCCGCACAGCGCGCCCCACGCCGTCGCCGTCACCAACCACCGCAACACCCATCTGATGACAAATAACATAATTATCAAATCAAATATATAAAATACTTACGTATAAAAGCCACAAAATAAACCATAAACAAGTAATTATTAAAGTACCTAACAAATAACTATGTATTACTAAATTAACTATATTTCGGGACTTATGGAAAACTAATTTTTAACCTAGAACTATGAATAATTAGCGACCTTCCTAAACTATGTTTATAAAACATGTGTTTCAGGTAGTTATTTATCGCGCAAATTAGGTATCGTATATCATTAGGTTGGTTCCGTAGGTACACTTTGACTAAAAGGGAAATTCGCCAGTTCTGTTTAAATCTCATGTAAAAGGTGGCGAGCCTTTTGCCATCAAATGAGCACAAATCCAGTCTCTGGGCTGCTGCTAAGAAAATCCAGAACTCCATAAGACTTAGACCGACCCAGGGATCGAAACTCGAAAAAAAACAAGCTCGAGGGAAACTTCACTAATAACTTATATACATAGTCTCTTGTTCAGTGCCTATTCTGCTAAGATAATACTGCATAAATTCCTCAATAAACCTCAGCGTTCCACACTGAACAAATCGATATCAATATTGACATCCTCGACAATTTAAACACCTTTCAGTGTGTCACGGTCGTATGGGGACACCGCTGCTGAAGCTCTAAGTGAAATATACCTTAATTTTACTACCGCTACATACACGTTAGGGGCGCGTGATTATTAGACCCCGCATAACTGTCAGAAATATTATCCTAATATCCAGCTCATTTGTGAAAACAGTCAGCTGCCGAAAACGAGTCCGTATATATTCAGCAGGGAACTGTTTCATGAGTCCTACAAAATGGTGCTACACACATCACTAAATACCTCACGTCCTTGCGTGTCAGATGCTTCCATCTCTTTTTTATGTTTATCAGCACTGCAATTTATGCAGATAAGTACACGAAACCTTTTAGGGTCGCCACAGATCCTTATTTTCTCGTCAACGATATCGCGGGATGATCCCACAATCCAAATTGGATAGATACGCACATATGTGCACACAAGCTAGCCTCGCCCAGTCATATAGTAATTGAAGTGACGATTGGTGACGGTAGATTGGAAAGTGTTTGCGGTATTAAAGCCGTACGTGTGGGGTCAAAGGTTAGCTGTATAAGTTATGACAGGTCGGGAGCATATCGCCACCGAACATGATCAATGCGCCTTTGTATGTCAACAGCGTGCTAACGCAAAACCTAGTGTTTGAGTATTATATGAACTATACTGCGAGTGACTACACTTTTCTAAATTGTGCTAATTTAAATAATTAATACCTTAACTCACAGGTAGACTTTAAATCCATTACTTTTGTTTCATAAAAGAACGTCGTGATGTCGTAGAGATAAACCTTTTTGTGCCTTTGTGTGGTTAAAATCAAGACACGTACCAATGTGACTAGATCAGTTCACATGTAATTTTCTTACTAAGCTTAAACATCATTGACACCTGGACTTATAGTTATTGTAAGATTAAAATCGCCAATCCGCTTTGAGCAAACGTGGTGACCAATGCTCGTCGCTTTTTTGTATGAGAAGAAGAGCCTATAATAATAATATAAAAAAAAATGCCCTGCCTGCCTGGCCTATGCCCTGCTGGAAGACAGTAACAGGCTCGTTACACTACCATGTAACAAATATAATTAATGTTTATACTTGTTACGTAGTGTTTTGTTTTTTTTATCACCGCGTGTATAATGCGCTAAAGTTCGTATTTCAAACTTTACCAGCAGCTTGTAGCTATCGTATATATTCGGCTTTCGATAATGAATCTCAACGTAACAGTTAGTAAAACTTTACGAGGTCCGAAGTTTGAGATCTAGGTCGTATCTATTTACTCAGTATTGGCTAAAAGTGTTACTGTAAGATGTTTATTTAATTACATGGATATTTGAAAACAATAGTGGAATTGTGCGCTAGTATAGGAATTCAATCACCCATCTACCATTGAAGCGCGATGGATAATTATGGTAATTCGCATTTCCAGCCGCTCGCTGAGGCAGGGTATGGGAGGGCTTTATGTACCACGGTTGGATATTTACCGGTTGATGTAATCTGTAGAAATGGGTGAGCATATGATATGTACCTACTACCGTCGTTGTCGTCTACCTACATACAAACCAGTAATAGAAACGGATAGAAATTGATATTTAAGTCCTCACAGAATATTATTTCCGACATAAAATACTTACAACTACTACTCACTTACTCTCCAACTTACATATGATTACATTGTTTTTATAAAATTTTATTTTCAATAAAAATCCTCAGCATGTTTGTTAAAACATGAAAAACCAAAAATTTGTGCGCAATGCGAACGGGTAGTCGTTTTGAAATAACAGAATAAATAAACATCGAACATTCCCAGGTGTTATTGTTACAATAGCTTACGTTTATTCGTAATTTTAATCGAATGAAAACAACGTGGAATTGGTATCGAAGCCTGAGCTGCTTCACGTGGAACTTGGGCGTAACGTAGTAGGTAGACCACTCCAAAGATAGGAAGAAAAACTTGTATAAAAAAGGAGGACTTGTATAAAACATTGACTTCCATTAAGATCAAGTGATATAAACCATCATTCGATAATTACCGATTGAGATTACTTACAAACGGATTGCTAAGATATTTGGGTTTTTTAAGACAATTGACTATTATTGCGTGTGACATTATTTTGTAATTACTCTGAACCACGGATGATTTAAAATTCCAAGTTCTATTCTTTATTTAAAACTGCATTAAATATCTACTAAATTACATGTGAAAAATTCGAAAGCTTTGAAAGTTGAACGGATTTTTTACCAAGTCCAAATATTCCCGGCCATCATAGTTTGTCCGAAAGCATTTGAATTGGGATGTGATTGTTTACCTGAGTCGGAGAGCCGGGGCCATGGGCGGACGCAGGCGGAGCGCCCCGCCCGCCGCGCGCCCTCACCGGAGCCCCGCCATCACACTACAAATGCCTGTCAACAAATAATTAAACAGTTACTTCATCTACTTCCGTGAACGCACTAATCGCATTACTTCGTCCGCAAATTAATCTTGTACAATCCCACGTTGGGTTGCCATTTATGGAATTTGAAAATGGATTTTGTCTATTTCTAGCTTTAACACAGGCATGAAACGATGTTAATAGGGTGGGAGGACAGAACGTGGTGCCATGAATTCATACCATCAAATCAAATCAAAAGCCAACTATTCAAATTAGGCAGAGGATGAGCACTTTTTGTACGTCAAAATTACAAAAAACGAAATAGCCTGCTTTTCGCCACTCCTAGTGTTTTTGCTGGGAAGAAGTGGCGGAACAAACTCCCCAGCAACACGTCTGTCTAATAAGTTAGAAGAACTTGAAATTATACAGTACGTATAAATAAGTTCAAGTTTAGTATAAGTTATTATAAATCAACAAATAAAATTATTCGCTACATTTTAGCTAGCACACTCACACAGAATACTAGTGATGTAATTATAGCTACTGACATTAACACACTAACTAAACTCAATCAAAAGTAAACTGACTAAAACGTAGCCTCGCGGTATAAAGGGCGTGCCCACTTACATGTGCAATGTTGGAATATATCCATAGATCTGCGAGACAATGTAACAAAATGATAAACTAGGAGTTAAAACAAAACCAAGGCCAGCAAGACGACCCGTTACCACAAACAGCACCCGTTCACGAGCATGACGTAAAGATCAGGTATTCACTTATTTCACTATGTGAAGGCTAAAACGGACAAAACCTTTCGAGTTAGTGTGGTGTAAAAAGTGTATAAACAAAAGTGACAATGACACACATATAAACACATGAACAAAGTGCTTATATCATCATTTATCAGACTCTAAGAAAGTTGAACGGACTTGTGTAAAGTACAATCAACACTATTTTTAACCGACTTCCCAAAAAGGAGGAGGTTATCAATTCGACGGTATGTTTTTTTTTTTTTTTTTTTGTGTGTTTGTTACGCGATTACTCCGCCATTTATGGTCCGATGTTCAAAATTATTTTTTTATTTGATAGGGTATACTACCAGGTTGGTCCCATTTGTATCAAACCTTAGATCTGATGATGGGATCCTCGAGGAATTGAGGGAACTCCTCAAATAATATAGGTACACATGTACCGATTTTTACATTTTTGGTAACAAATCAAGCATTTTCATTTAGCAAGCATCATTTGGTGAAGAAAAACTGATGAAGAAGACAGGCAACGGAACTCTTCAACGCATAACAGCACATTACTCGCGATTTCTACAGTCACATGTCTGTGCATGGTTTATGTATTTCCATAACATAACATTACGCCTGTCTATTTTAAAAGGGGCCCGGCAGACATGTACAGATTAATGTTTAGAAAGAACTTATTTTGCAATTGTTAACAGATTTCAATAATTCTATCAAGTTTTGAAAGACTTTCTTTACAAACGAAGAAACTAAAAATTGCAAAATAAAAACTTTTTTTCAAAAAAAAAAACAACCGACTTCTTAAAAAACACTAACAGGTGAAAAATAACTCCAGTTTCTGAAGTCGGTGGCCAATAATGAACGAAATAAAACCACCAAAGCCACAGACTTCCGAAACTGGAGTTATTTTTCACCTGTTAGTGTTTTAAGTATAAAATAATTATCACGAATAAAAATAGGTTGGATTTAAATTAATTATTAGTCTTTTAGACTAGATTGTAATTAATTATTGAGAACTGTATTATTTTTAATAACGGAAAAAAGCTAGTTTTTTAAAATGTAACGTAGATTTAGAAAGAATAATGTTTGGTTTACAAATTAAAGTAAACCATCAGAAAAAAACGCTGAAATTTGGAAAATACGGACAAAGAAATGATTTTCTAATATACATTCTACTTTAATGCAATACCTACTATAATAATAATAATAATTTGGAAATCCATGCCTACCTATTTAAATCTATACATATAATAAGACTGTAAAAAAACTGTGTCTGTACATTGAATATATTTAAAAAATAATAATTGAGGGGGGTTTAGAAACAGTAATAGATCACGAATCCAAAAAAAAAAGTCTGTCTGTTTGTCTGTTTGTCTGTTTGTCTGTTTGTTTGCACGCGCTAATCTTCGGAACTACTGGACGGATTTGAATGATTTCTATACATACAGGATGAATTTTTAGTCACCGTCCAAATTTTTTCTAGGCATTAGGTATCATTCACTTAGTCCATTTTTGAAAAAAAATCGATACATAAAATTTTCATATTAAATCATTTTCTCGAAAAAATTATCCGCTCTGCGTGGTCACAAGTTAAACGTTAATAATACTACACTTGCCGCGCAAATATTCAATGAAAAAGGCAGCGCTCACCCCGCTCACCCCCACCCCGCTACACCTGCGCGACACATTTATGACATCTATCATCTATCGTTAGTCGGCCTCGCGCGCGCACCCTTTCGCGACGCAAGCGCTTACTTCCGTGTTCCCGGCGTTCCCACGCAACCCGCCGGCGCCGGCGCGACGGCGCCCCGTGCGTATCGTGAATTTATTTACAATGTCGTCGTATTCCCACCGCGAGTATTACGAAATGGTGCGATCCTACATACTGAGTGGTGAAAGCTTGAACGGTGCCCGGAGACTGTACGAAACCGAAAGTATTCCTCGCCTTCGCAATCAAGGAATAAATCCCTCATTACCAAATCGCCAAACGATTTTGGCCGCAAATCAGAGGCTATTAGACCATGGCCAATTTATAGTCCTACCTACACACGCTCAAGGACGGGGCAGGCCGAGACTCGCAGTGGAGATCGAAGAAGATATCTTCGATTTCTTTGAACGGAGCCCTAGATCCAGTACGCGAGATGCAGCGCGGCGCTTCGGCGTAAGCCAATATGCCGTGTGGAAACTTCTCCATTCTGCCGGGTTGCACGCGTACCATTTTCAAAAGGCACAGGCCTTGAACGACGCAGATGCAGTTCCCCGTCGAGCCTTCTGTGAGTGGCTGATTGCACACCCCGATGCTAACATTTTGTGGACTGACGAGGCCTTGTTTACTCGAGTGGGGCTGTATAATCATCATAATGAACATTGGTGGTCATTTCGAAACCCACACATGATACGAGAAACGTATCACCAAGTGCGGTTCAGTGCAAATGTGTGGGCTGGAATTGTCGGCAACAAAATACTGGGGCCATATTTCATTGAGGGACGGTTGACCGGGGGCACGTACCTAGATATGTTACGCACAGTAATTGCTGACTTCATGGATGACGTGCCGGTAATCTCCTATCGAGATTTTTATTTTCAACAGGACGGTGCACCGCCTCATTACTCCGCCGCCGTTCGTAATTATTTAAACATCGAACACGGTGATCGTTGGATCGGTCGCGGGGGGCCCGTCGTCTGGCCACCCCGGTCACCAGATCTTACTCCATGTGACTTTTTTTTGTGGGGTGAAATAAAACGACGAGTGTATGTGGAGGAAGCCCAAAACCTAGACCAATTAAAACAGCAAATTGTACGTGCATTCGACGAAGTTAAAAGTGACACTGTAGTGCTCAATAAAATTAAAAACAATGTGCAAAAACGTGCAAGACTCTGTTTAGAGAGAAACGGTATGCATTTTGAACATTTATTAAAGTACTGTTAATTTGATTGTTGATGATTTTGATTAAATTTTTATTATTTGTACATAAGTTGATTCAATTTTTTTAAATACGCCTAATAGCAAAACGTTTTGGCTCAGCTTTTATTAAGGTCTCAAGTTCTTATCTAATTAATTGATTTTTACTTTATTTATACGTACTTAATTGATTAATTAAGGGTTAGATTCTAATCATAGTGAACATAGCACAAACCTTTTGCTTATTGACGGTCCTAAGCCCGTGAAAGTATGAAGGGAAAATTTGCAACTTTGTTTGTATTGTGTTATCAATGAATTCCGGCGGCGCGCGGCGCGCGGGGCGGCCCGGCTCGCGTAGCTTCACCTAGCGCGTACGCACGGCGCGGCAGTGTCCAGAAACATAAACTTTTTATAGATAACTTTGTGAAGTGATATCTCAATATTTTTGTATTGAGTGATACTAAAAGAAAAAACACGTATTCAATGATTTTTGCCAAAGATTAATATATCAAAATTTGGACGGTGACTAAAAATTCATCTGTATAATAAGACTGTAAAAAAACTGTGTCTGTACATTGAATATATTTAAAAAATAATAATTGAGGGGGGTTTAGAAACAGTAATAGATCACGAATCCAAAAAAAAAAGTCTGTCTGTTTGTCTGTTTGTCTGTTTGTTTGCACGCGCTAATCTTCGGAACTACTGGACGGATTTGAATGATTTTTTTTTTATTGTATAGATATTAAGTCTGGGCAACACATAGGCTAAAATTTATTCTGGAAACTGGAACACCTGATGCAGAACCGCAACAGACCAGCTAAACTATAGGAGATACAAAAATAGTACCATAGCAAAAATTGTTCCACGTGATGAGCATTTTTTGCTGAGAGAATAAATTTGAAGATCCGGAACACCTGATGCAGAACCGCAACAGACCAGCTAAACTATAGGAGATACAAAAATGGTACCATAGCAAAAATTGTTCCACGTGATGAGCATTTTTTACTGAGAGAATAAATTTGAAGATCCGGAACACCTGATGCAGAACCGCAACAGACCAGCTAAACTATAGGAGATACAAAAATGGTACCTTAGCAAAAATTGTTCCACGTGATGAGCATTTTTTGCTGAGAGAATAAATTTGAAGATCCGGAACACCTGATGCAGAACCGCAACAGACCAGCTAAACTATAGGAGATACAAAAATAGTACCATAGCAAAAATTGTTCCACGTGATGAGCATTTTTTGCTGAGAGAATAAATTTGAAGATCCGGAACACCTGATGCAGAACCGCAACAGACCAGCTAAACTATAGGAGATACAAAAATGGTACCATAGCAAAAATTGTTCCACGTGATGAGCATTTTCTGCTGAGACAATAAATTTGAAGATCCGGAACACCTGATGTGGAACTTCAAGTGCCCAGCTACACTATAACATATATAGGAATGACGTCTTAGCAAGAGTTGTTCAGCCTTATGAGCACTCGCTGTTGACGTATAAATATCGAAGATCTAGAATACCTGTTGTGGAACTCCAAGAGCCCAGCTACACCATAACTCACATAGGAATGACATCTTAGCAAAAGTTGTTCGGTCTGATAGGCATTTCCTGTTGACTTATAAAAATCGAAGATCAGATACATTTGATATAGAAATTAAAGCTATCACTAATTTCATTGCATATTTATAAAATAACATAAGTACCTCCACGCGGTGAAGGCGGGAACAGTTCAGGGCTGATTTTCGATGACGATAGTATATCATTGAAAATTAGACTCTACTGGCCAAAACTTCCATTTTTTTTTATCGTATAAATATGCCTTCGGGCTTATGTTATTTGAGTGTTTAAATTCCTTTTCTATTTATCTTTGTTACATGGTTGCCTACCCGGTAACGCTGGGGAGCAGCCACTTAGATTTTAATTGATCAGGTATCATCACAATAAAACTATAACCATACCTAGAAAGAGGTCAAATCTTTCTCAATGTTCCAAAAGTGCTAAATGATTAAAGATCATAAGATCCCAACAATCTACCGAAGAGCGTTAGGAGGGACTTGATGCTGTTCGACAACATGAGGTTGCAACTCGCTCCGTGGAAACTTCTTGGGATCGCGAAGCACGCCTGCATTCTCAGCGTATTTACGCATCTACCAGGTATCCAGGTCTCTAGACACCAGTGAAGAACATATGACTGACCGCTGATCATGAACATCATGCACTGTCTCGCGAGTTGGAGACGTTCACGGAAAAAGCATGACGCTTGAGTTTTCAGCGTAAATACGCATCTACTCTAGAGATAAGTGGGGGAAGGAGATGCGCGACTGACCGCTGAGCGTGAACGTCACGCAACATATAGGCTATAATTTATTTTGGAAAATGGAACACCTAAAGTAAAAGAGATATAAAAATGGTGCCATTGCTAAAACTATTTCACGTGAAGAGTGTTTTCTGCTGTGAAACTAAATTTGAAGATCTGGAGCACCTGTAGTGGAACTCTAAAGCCCAGCGACAATATAGCATATCTATTCTATATCTATATCTATACTTATAATAAATCTGTAGAAATAAAATTTCTGTACATTGAAAATATCAAAAATATAAATAGCAGGGGGTGTTACTAGACCGACACCGAACCCAAAAATATGATTAAAAAAATTTTTGTCTGTCTGTCTGTCTGTCTGTCTGTCTGTCTGTATGTTCAGGTATCACGCAAAAACTACCGGTTCGATTACGATGAAACTTGGTATACTTATTCTTTAATATCCTGGGCACAACACTGGGTACTTTTTATCCCGGAAAAGTATATACAATAAAAAAACAAACTTAATTTTGCGGTTCGATCTCTAGACCCGACTACTGTACCAACCGCAAATAATAAGTTTGTCGTAGGTTACGTCACCCGCAGTGGAGTTCACCAAGGGCCGCTGCACACGGCTAAGATATTATAATATTTTATCTTAAGATACAATATCGCTCGCCATACAGTTCAATGGACTATCACACACTACGAAGATAATTATGTACATTGAATATATATTCAAAATTAATATTGGAGGATGATTGGTGATCGATACTGATGCCAAAAATGCAATCAGTAAATGTTTTGTCTGTCTGTCTGTCTGTATGTGCACGCATAGTTCAATAACTATTATAGGGATTGGGATTGACTTGGTACGGTTGTAATCAATACGCCTTGGTAGGTTGATCTTAGTCTCAGTTGTTTTACACATGGTCAGTTGTACGGCGCTCTTTCCCGGGTCAGTAGTTCCAGAAATCTTTATGCATACACACTGGAAGGATCAACTTTGAAAGTAGTCTATCTGGAAGTATTATGCTAAAATTATTAAGTACGTTTATATATCAACGCACAGCCCAAACCGCTGGTATTAGAGACATGAAACTTGAAGGGGACTTCTTAGTTAAGAATAAGTATCCACTAAAACACGATTTTTGGAAATTCAACCCTTAATGGGAAATCATAGGGGGCGGAAGTTCGACATCCACGCGGGCGAAGCCGCGGGCAAAAGCTAGTACATAATAAAAATGGCGTCTTAGCAAAAGTTGTTAAGTCTGATGGCATTTCCTGTTGACCAACAAAAATAAAAAATCTGGAACGTCTTGAATCGTCTCGCGCATTCCATTGTTTTGCCGTCCCCGGGCTTTTAGAATTCGACGTCAGACGTTTCAGCTGCCTTATTCTAAACCGTTCGATTGGTTTCCGTGTCGGTAAGGAACCGTTTTCGACAATCTCATTTCCGAGCCGAAGAACTGCCAAAACGCTATTCACAGATCCGAACGGATACGTTTTTTTTTCTATACGATTGATTGTTGTATTTATGGGGAACGCTACAAAATGGTAGTAAAAAAATCAGCGTGGTAGAAAATTTAAAGTAGTAAATAAAATTGGTTTATTTGAATGTTTCGATCCGTTTAATTATAGAATATACAGCTAGTAATTTAATAGACAGCAAACGGTACAAAATGATTTTATTATTAATCAAACAAACTTTATTTCGAATAAACATGCTTTGTAAACAGCCGTCTGTCAAACTGGCATTGCCAGTTTGACAGACTTTTTTACTTTTTAAACTTTTTCCGCATTGCCAGTGGCAATGTGGAAAAAGTTTTTATTGGAAATAAAACTATGGATTTCTTTTTAATATAACTTTGCTTAAAAAAAGCTAAATGACTGTAAGTATTTGATATCAATACATAAATCTTGGTATTTGCTCATTGTCAAACAATAACACGTACAAGTATACGAATAACTACAATAATTACACTTTGAATTTATGTAAATGCGAAAGTATCAATGAAAACGGTCAATACAATAATAAAACTTCATTAACTTAAAAGTGCAGTGTTTTAAAGGTTTACAGTGTTTATATTTCTCTGCAATAACCTGGATTTATGAAAAATAAATCGTTTAAATGTTGTTCGGTATGGCTCCCGATAGCAAACAGCTGTCGGAAAGATTTAAGTCTTCTTATCGAATTTGAACTGTCAAAAAAAATCGTTTTCGGATTTGTGAATTGCGTTTGGATGACATCTTCGACATCTTAGACGTTCGATTCGGTACGGAATCTAGTCGAATGGTTGTGAATAAGCCAGCAGATCTTCGATTTTGACGACCCCGTTGTCGCTGGCATAAGCAACAGGATCCGCGTACGAAGTCGCGGGCAGAAGCTAGTATTATAATAAATAAGAATTGTTTACCTATTGTTCACTTTTGTTTTGTTTTGAATCGTATTAAATTGTACCTACTGCTGGTATTTTAAATTTTAATAAAATTATTATGTTGTGTACAATAAAATTGTGGAAATGCTGTAAAGTTATAAATATACCATTTCTAGCATCAAAACTGGGACAAACAATACATTGCCAACTGTCTATAAACAACTTTTCCTACTTTTTTTAACGCGATAAAACGTATTTTGGACGAAAATCTGAACACCGTAAAGTGAGAGATGTTTTAAAATATTTATTTACCTATTATGCGTTCTGTAGTAGTTGACGCCTTTCTTATGAAACTGTTATAATCAGGAAATTTATTGATAATTTAATAACAACAACTTTGTCGATGTTGACATTTTTTTAAATGTGCTTTTTAAATAGGTTGATATGTGGTTAATATAATTATGTAGTATGAACCGTGTCCCCTAAACACATGATTATAGTAAAGAGTAATAGATAATCTTATTGATTTCATTTAATGACAAAAAAGAGCTTTTATTCATTAGTTATAGTATCTAACAACTGCCCCCAACTTCGTGTCCGTCGTAATTTGAAAGTCAAAAAATAACCTGCGGGAATGTATAGACGCCAGCATATCAAGTAACCCCAATTTTCCCAATTGAATATGAACCTTATTTTGTTTGAAATAAAGTTGAAAAACGTTCAAAGAGATCTGACACATTGGGGTAACTTGATGTGCTGGTGTCTGTACTACCGGGATGAAAATATCCACTATCCATTAGGACATATGATACTGATATTCACACCGATGGATAAGTAACGTTGCCGCAAGCACCACTAGCGCTTGATTTAGGAGGCTTCTTAATATGATTCGCATTGTGAATGAGAAAATCTATAGGTACTCATAACAGTGCCCGCGTATCTGTGAAGTTGTAATCTTAAGTATCATCTAATCTAACGTCATAGACAGTTTTGGCCGGATTCCTGTAATGTATGAAGTATGAAATTGGTCTCTGTATGTCAAAACTAAAATAACCATAATTTTACGACAAAATATTGTCTAGAGCTCGACACTACTGCACATTTAGCTGATGGTAGATGGAGATAATCTCTTAGCTGCCCTTTACGATACCGCGAAAAGAGATGGGGTGGTCCCATTTTAAGCCCGCAAGCACACATCATAAATTATGTCACCACGAGTGTGTTTCCTAAAGGGCGAACAGCTCTTTTAACTACACAAACTAAATCCGCTGTTTGCAGTTAAAACCACAGCTTTAGCAATAACAAGTTGGATTAAATATTGCCTTAGTACACAATTAGTAACAACTTGTTTACTCTTTCTTTTGCGCAGTTTGTAAACAGTTTCCCCCAGTTAACTTCTACAAGTTGCGAGGAATAATAAGCCTCTAATGACTCAGTTTTTATTTCATTCCTTTATTTAGTTAACATGGTAAAATATTATCTTTTGAATAGATGTGGACTGCAGAAACTTGTGCCAGTGTCTATGTCTTCTAGCAAGACTCGATTTTCAACGGGCATTTTAACTACTACGGATAAAATATCTCCAGGAATCAGTACTTACTGTCCTGGCAGTTAAAAAGCACATGCAAATTGATAAAATATAATATCTCCCGGTCTTTTATCAAGTGAAAGAAAAATGCGCATATTCAAAATTCAATTATACTTAAACGGAAATTGAAAATGTCGAGATGATGGGGCCGCTGTCGCACCGCGGACCTGTTCCCTTCTGGTATAAGTTTTTTGACTTATATCTGTCTCGCGGTTCATACTAGTTTGACATGTTGAACGATAACTATGTGGCCTTTGCTGTAATTAAATTTAACCGCATATTCGATCGAATACGTGGCAGGTAGGCAGGTTGTAGATGTGGGTTGGTACGCGTGTATTCGACGTGTATTGTAAAGCTTGTATATGAAGGTACACAATATGACGGTTTTCCTTTTTCAGAAACATAACGAACTGTATTAAATTGCTCTGACTACAATTTCGACTAAAGCCAGACAGCACGCTACGCGTTGTTGAGTTTTAGTCACATTTTTACTTTAAAAACTAGGAACAATTTAAACGAATGACAAAAGTTGTTATAGTTTAAGTATTTAATTCTTTATTTATTTATTTAATACTCGTACTTCAAGCACACAAATGCGGCGCGGCAATACACAGGCGGACTTAATGCCTTAGGCATTTTCTACCAGTCAACCTACAGAACAAGCTTTATTAAAACTGCAACTAAACTAAAAGAATCAAAAAGTTCACAATTTCTTGATAAAACATAAAGCTCGTAACAGAATACATCTAAATGAAATAAGACCAAACGTTGCCAAGAGTAAAATACAAAGCGCCACTTCCCAGTGTAGTCGAAAATAAAGCGACGGGAACATTGAAAGACCTACGATAAAGGCTTACACGTGATGACACACGTCTGAAGAGGTTCCTTGTAATACAAAACGCTTTGAATAATGTACATGTTGCATGCCAAAAACTTAAAATTGTACGAATATGTTTTGCGCTTCGCGTGGAGATTTCCTGCGAAGAATAGTCCCCCGGAGCGCCATTACGCCGCCCAAGAAAGACGCATACGCTTTTAAACTAAACCACACTTAAATTGCTCTCAAAACAAATTATACTTTTTGTAGAATACACTGGAGTATAGACCACCCCCACTAATCATGCAGCAGAAAGCAATTTAAGAGATAAAATATAAAGTTATGTAGGCACCTATAAATTAAGAGCCATAATAAAATGTGTAGGAAAATAACTGGGGAAAGATTTAAAACATATCTCACTTTAAAAAGCTTTATGCTATTTGTAAATCCGTTTAAAATGAAGTTATAATTGGAAGTTAAATCATTCTACGAGCAAATATCAATATTTCTATGGCACGAAACGAATAATTTTCAAGGTTTTTCCTGTTTCCTCAAACAATGAAGAAAAGTATATATCTAAGTTTTTTAGATAAAGCGACATTGCTAGTTTAACATTAACATAAATCACGAGAGGCATTATCCCTTTCCGACCATGGTTTTATTTGACCGTCACCTGAGAACTAAAAATGATTTCTTTTCTTTTATTTTATTGGTTTGTCAACCCCACAATAATCGTGTTTTTCCAACTGTATCTTTTACCGCATTAGGTTCTTCATAAAAGGTATGACAGCCAGTCAGATATTTATGAAGATGACAGTCTCATACATTATCTTATTCTTTAGTTCTCTGTCACTCTAAATAAGGTGGTGTTGTATTAATCCATTATTTCTCTTTTAATTCTTGAGATCAAGAAACAATCAATTTATCAGCAATGTCTAGATGGAACTCGAAATTGTTATCTGTCTCACTCATCAATGTAAAAGTACCTACCATAAACTTAGCATCAACCATCTTCTAGATATTTTACGAACTAAACTCTTATTTTATAGTCGTATTTATCCCGTTTATTATATGATAACGTGTTCAAAAGATTTTAAAATGTCTATAAAATACCTCGGGATGGCAATCATACCCTGTTCCGAAGATCTTTAAGTCGTTTACTACAAAGTGTTATCATCATGTCTTACATCCTATCGGCATTTTTATAGAAGATTGGTGGAATGGTGGCTTGTTGGTCCTAATAGTTTGTTAGAATAATAGAGTAATATAATCCAGACATCAATCGGACTTTTTTATCTCCGGAACATTACAGCAATTGCTCCAGCGATAAATGTGGTTCCATGTAGAGAACTTGACATCGGTTCCAAGTTATTGTTTATTTTTTAAATACTGAACAGAGGTGCCCTTAATGCCATAGGCATTTTCTACCAGTCAACCTTTGGGTGATGCAGAGACAAACAGTGGTAGGTGCAATAAAAAAAAAAGATATTTAACTTTATAACAAAAAGCCTTCACTAATCAAGCTAGCAATTTGAAAGCTCAAGATCGAAGTGAACCCTGGCAGCACCAACTATAAGAAGTATTGACACATCAATTAACCTTTTGTACCCACAAATAGGGACCTATGTAATAATAGGAATATTGTTATAATGATGTTACTTACAACCTGTCGCCCACAAGTCCGATGAAACTTGAATACAATTTGCCTTCAAATTTAGTTGGGCAAAGGTTTGATGTTCGATATATCTTACTAAATTTTATGTCTGCCAGTGTAGTGGACAAGTTTAATTGGTTCTCGGCAGCGGACGATCAATCATAGCAGTGGCGGGTCATGTCGGCGTACCAAGAGCGCCCGCCATGATATGTGGACGCTCCAAACCTATATTTCCTCAACATTTTCACCAATAAATATTCCCAGCGCTTTGAGACCACGAAAAATAAAAACATGAACCCACGACCACGTAATACTCATCGAAGCTTTCACAAACACGGCCTTTGAACTACCTAACTAATTGCATAAATAGCTGTGTTTATGACAAGAGAAAATATTCGCAAAGAGGACTTCAAAGTATAATGTTCTATAAGAAAATATATCCGTTTATATTTTCAACGTGAAATATTCAAATGTATTAAAGGCTTTTTAAAACGGTCACAGCTTTGTAAAGAAAGGGAACATTCGCATAATGATGTTGATATTATAAACACAAACCTATGCCGGAGGAAGTTCTTAGTACTTTATTACCATTCATCTAAGGCTGTTCTATTTATTTCCAAAAGAGTAGGCACTGTCAATGAAACACGAATTTACCCTTTCTAAAACTCGTACATAAAATAAAATTATGGGCAATTATGGGCAATCTTCTTCGTTCATTTTTTAATTACTAGCAATGTGGGTTCCTCATAACTAGTAATTGTTGTTGTTAACCCCTACAACTAAGCTAAACATGCCTTTGTATTGCACAATTGGCGTGAACCTACTCCGAATTCACGTCAATAGTGCGACGGGTGGTTATGGAACTCACTACCCCTAGATCGCTTAGGCGACGCCTAAGCCCGCCTATCTGTCCTGATCTCAACCGCCTATCTGACCAGATTGTATTATTAGTACGAAAGGAGGAACCTCATAGGTTCCTCTTTTCGTACTAGTAATACAATCTGATCCTTTCGTACGGAAGAATAGCCCGGCTTGACAATCCAGGACATATGGTCGGATGGACGCCACAAAAATTAGGAGAGGCGACCCCACATAAAATAAACGTCCGGCACGACCACGCGTAGACCTACCTTTGAACTATAACCTACTTTTGCTAAGATTAGAATAAACACCTATACAGTCCACTTCTCTCTAATTTAATATAATATTTTGAGCCTAAGCATTTTAGTAAGGAGCGAGGAAGAAGAAGGTTGGATTGTATTATTGACTAGCACTTCACTTGCGACTTCGTGTGAATTTCGAACTTTAACATCCCCTCCACCCCTTCTTAATTTTTAAAATAAAATATATAAAGGCACAAATAATGTGGCTTCTAGTTGTATAGGAATTATAAAAAATCGTTACTGTATAATTAACCTGAAATTACCCCATACAACGTCAAAAAGTTTGCCAACTTTACCTTTACCTTTTTATATTACCAATTCTATATTTTTTTCTATATTTTTTTATTTCCTAATGTGTTGTGCCCGACAGGGTCCATATTGATGTCTTTTATTTTGATAACACCATCTATGTAATACATATTGGGATGTCATCGCAATTGGGTAATCATTATAAAACATACACTTAATATTATACTCAACACATAATAATAGATTTAGCATAAATCAATGCTAAATCTGTTGCTCACTACAATCACTACAATTATACTGTACATGCACACTTCACACTTTACACTTCACTTAAATATACACTCTTCTCGCTTTTTTCTACCTGTACTCAAATACATGTTAATGGTATTTTTGTTTGTTTTTAATGTTTATTATTAATGAATCTTGTGATGGAAGAGACTGGACCTCACGACACAGGGTATCCTAGTGTGAGGTTCAGTGTTTGTAAATTAAATGTTATGTCTTATTTGAATAAATAAATTATTATTATTATTATTATTATTATTATTATTATATGGAATGCAATAAAGATTTGAGTATTGAGTATTAGTAAAACAGATAGAGTAGTGTAGTAGATATATAAACGGGCCAAAGTATTAGAATTTTAAGTGTGTCTGTCGAGCTAATGTTGGTACTAAATGTATTTTATAATAATGTTGCTTTTAAAAGCTAAGCCTCTCAGAGTGTTTGAGAGTGCCTGTTTTTCTATGTAACGAATTAGGATTAGCACAATTTGTTTTTTACTGCTAAATCAAATTATATAGCGAAACGAATGTCTGCCGAAGTTGTTTATTTATTTTATACTTTACGTACACAAATGTACAAAGGTGGACTCAATGTCATAGGCATTTTTTACCAGTCAACCTTTAGGTCGTGCAAAGACAAACAGTAGTGGTTCAATTCCGTAAGACATATGAAAAGAGAAATAAAAATGATTAATAGGTATTCGTTTCTTGACTTCTTTTGACAAAATAAAGGGCCATTTCGACTGGATCTTAATCGAAAGATCTAAAGGCATTTCTAATTTAAGACTCATTCTGTCAAAAATACGTAAATTTTACCTACATTTGACATGTTCGCTGAGACGAGATTGTGACAAGGTTTTGAACGTTTTTATTTCGGGAATTAGCTTCCTGATAGACTTCATGTTCTACAACCCGTCCGAAGTCATAATAAATAAATAAGTATTCAACAACTTTCACACAACGTCCGCTAATCCCAAACTAATCAGAGCTTGCACTATGAGTAGGTACTAGATAACTAATAGACATACTTATATATTTCGAAATACACACATTTGACTGGCCTGTTGGTCTAGTAGTTAGTGATCCTGATTGCTATGCCGGAGGTCGTGGGTTCGATTACCACCTAAGATAATGTTCAATTGTTCTGTGACTGGGTGTAATTTATCTATAATATAAAATGAATAAATATTCAACAACTTTTCACACATTAACATTATCTTGGGTGGTAATCGAACCCACGACCACCGGCATTGCAGTCATTATACTCGGATTCAAAATCCCTTTTTATGATCTCTAATCTTAGTGTTTCTACCTCTATCAGTTGCAGTTCTGTATTTGATAGACAAATAAGACTTAACCTACTAGCATCACGGTCTTAACCAATAAAAGCCGTTTGTAGTTTTCTGCTACGACGCCATTTTTCCAAAAACAGAGTCGCGTAGGTGAAACGCTAATAACTGTAAATTTCGAAATAAATAGATTTAAACCTTTCAATTTACTTATGTCTTTATTATTTAAATGAAGCTAATTTAGTAAACAGCAAGCATATGAAACGTTTCAGTCTCCGAATATTATTTATTTTAAGAACATTCAATTAGTAAAACTTCATGAAAAATGTATAATGATGCGACTCCTTAAATTAAATTCTAAGACTAATTTGCGTATTCAGAACTTTATACATTAGTAGGTTTATATCATTAGAACTAAGATCTTTTGCCTAAGTAAATTAATTTTAATTATGTATTTGAAGTAACAAAATTGGACTCCATTCCAAGAAAATTTCACTTAATAAAATCTTTTATATTATATTGTGAAGATCACAAGAGATATACAGGGGTCGACGGGTTGCACACAGCAATCACATAATTTGGAAACTTGACAAACTTTGCTTGTGGTGTGCCCACTTTGTAATTTACGAGTTTAGTATTACGACATTGTCTCAAATTGCTTCGTAATTTGTAATCGTCTCAGTGGTCTAGGAGTATTCTTAGGAATGGCTATGAAGATTGGGGTTATACGTCTTGTAACTTCTAGTTTACGAGATTAGACAAGTTAGTATTCAGATAGTGTTCTTTTAGAAAATCTTAAAACTGCTTCGGAGCTGGATGAATTAAATAAACAGTGAGAAGCTCGACTCTTTTGTTTGAACTGTTTCAAGTTACACCACGGTCGATGACATATTTAGGAAGGAAAATCTGTCTGCGTCGTGCTCTGAATATTATAATAGTGTTATGTTAGAATAAGTCGTTCATTTCTTCTTGATTTGTTGAGCTGGAAACGGTACCAATACAAAATATTACGCTAGTACTCTCTGAACGTTGAGGAGAGATGTATATACCACAAATTTGGCCATTTATGATTAAGTTTCATATAAAAGAGGCGATTCCTTTATTATCCACTTGGGCGTTAATTTAGACTGCATGATGGAACAAAAATACAACCCGGTTAAAAAACACAAAAATATTATGTTAAAAAATTGATAATAATTACAACACCGGTATTATACTTAATTGTGGACGCCTGATAATTAAACTTATGCTTGATTAAATTTCTTTTCGCAAGAATACTTTGGCTAAGCCGAGAGTCGAACCCAGGACCTCATGCTTAGCAGTAACGTTTCTGAAAACAACTCCAACACAAGGAATTAAAATAGTATCTGAACCTATCTTTACTTCGAATGCAATTAAGCAACCATCACAATTATAAACATTCTATCTCGTCACTTCAGTTAACCTACCCCATTGCGATACATCATAGGTACTCTATTAATTTACATTCCATCCATTCTAACCGACTAATTAGCAGGTACAAAACAGTAGCAATTACCTCTAAAACGTATGACAGAAACAATTTACACGTTAAACAATATGACGTTGAAATAAATGTAACAAAGGTAAAATTGGGCAAAATTGTTTTCGTTAACTGGTGTCGGGAACCGCGGAATGTTTCCATTATCCCAAGATAAACGAGATGGTACATGTTGACACATATAATCTTATACAAGACGAGTATAAGATTACATGTGTCAGCTAATAATTCCCTGCCCTTCCCGAACACAACTTGCCAAAACGTTACTCGAAAAATGAATAATACAAATCACACTTTCGCGATACATTACAATAACGTTGGGTGAGTGTTCACAGTGTGATACTGATGTCGATGTTGTATCGACAATTGAGTATGGAAATGCTAAGATTATGTATTTCTGTTTCAAAATGTCGATGTAATGATAATAATGAACAGTGACGGTAGAGTACTGTTTAAATTGGCCTATGAAGATTTTTTTTCACGGAAACATTATTTTTTAAAAAGCTACTATACAGAAACTCTATAGGTATATAAGTACAATAAAATTTTGTTTATTGAAACTAAGATTAATACTTCACGCCCTAAATCTTAAGGCGTGTGACGTTATCACAAGCCACGCATGGGCATTATATTGCCATTAAACCTTTGTAAAGTAATGTTTGCCGGTCTGACTTTATTTCTGAAGATGTCATCTTTGATGATTTTCTCAAATGTACTCGTAATGTGAAATATTAGACTCGGTTAATTTAATTATGACGCTGTTTTTAAATTAGGTATTTTTTTATTAAGAAGACCGTTTTTATTAACCTTCGCAAAAAGAGGGGTGTTATAAGTTTCACCGCTATGTGTGTGTGTCTGTCTGTCTGTCTGTCTGTGGCACCGTAGCGCCCAAACGGGTAAACCGATTTAGATGCGGTTTTTTTTATTTGAAAGCAGGGTTTCTTGCGATGGTTCTTAGACATAATTCATCAAAATCGGTTCATCCGTTTTAAGGTTATCAGCTCTTTTGTGTTAGCTACCGTTGCTATTTTAGACGTCTATGGGTATTAACTTTACTTACAAACATACGTGTGTCTTAAAATTTCAAACACCTATGTGTGTAATATTAATAAGTAACATTATGATGTATTTGGTCTGATGCAGCCAGGATATCTAGCAGACTAATACACTCTTGGGAAAATAACAGCAGATATGTCGTGTTTGGATTCATTTTAACCTGCATTTGATTCTGCACACAATGCCCTGATGGCAACAGGATGAGCTGATGCTGCAGCCAGGCCATTCAGCACACCAGTAGGTAGACTCTTGACAAAATAATAGCAGATGTGTCGTGTTTGGATTCGTTTTAACCAGCATTCTACTCTACATACAATGCACTGAAAAATTCTCATAACTGTAAACTCTATAAAACAAAATTAATGCGTTTAAAAATTTTAAAATAAAAATTAAATAAAAAATTTAAAAAACCTCCACCGCAAAAAAGTAAAACATTCAAAAAGTTAAAAATTAACACTTTAGCCATGAAATTTTACGAAACGTCGGGGTACCGTTAAAATAAGTACCTACATACCTACAAGTACTAGGAACATTCCTTACTAGGTACCCTGACGTGAAGTAAAATTTCATGGCTAAAGTGTTATTTTTAACTTTTTGAATGTTTTACTTTTTTGCGGTGGGGGTTTTTTAAATTTTAAATTTAATTTTTTATGTAGGTACTTACGAACTTCCATTCCTATTAATAAAACCTTTAAAATCTGTTTTTATTTTTAATTTCGGCGTGAATCGTACCTACCGTAGTTTTTAATAAGTGCAAGGAAATTTTGAGCTTAAGATACTCAACTTTTTCTTTTTTATACTGTACAATATGTATGTACACAAGTTACCGCGATGTGTCCTTTGATAGTTTTTCCTCTATTATTTTTTTTATTTCAAACTGAATAATTTAAGACTAACTGAATTATTTACTGTTTGTGGCGCTTTATGTGCGGCGTCTGTACAGTCTAAAATCTCTGTTGAGTTCATCCTTTGAATTAAATCAGATTAACAACAAGATAATGTAATAATATAATTTAGATGTAAAAGTAGATAATAAAGGTCTTTAGTCAAATTAAACCACCACAGAAGCTGCCACTTCATAAAATAACTTCGTTTAAAAATGTAACAAAAGGTAAAGGCTCCATTGGCACTTAAAAAAATAAAGTTGCGGCTGTGTAAAAATATTTTTCATAAAATGTCGCGAAACTTGACACTTTACGCCTCCCTTTATATGGCGCCAGTAATTCTTGTGTGAGCGTGTGTGTGAAACTTACATATGAGGAACGGCGGTGTGCGGCAGCAGCGAGGTGCGGCGCGGCGCGGTGGAGGCGCGGGTTTACGGCGTATTGTCGCGAACACAACACAAATCTTCCCCAGGGCGTAGTGTTTCCCACCTCAGGCTTACGCCTCGCAAACCGGCCGGCTCCCCATTATCATTCAGGCCCGAAAAGCTTTTAAAACATTCTTAATTTTATTGGAGTTCAGAAATTCTAAATCTGTTATTCCACAAAAACTGATTCTATGTACAACCAGTAAAGCGTTTCCACATTTTCACTATTTTTTTACCTACACCCAGTATCACAAACGACAGTTTTGAAAAACATATGTTAAGCACGCGTTGATTATACGATGATTGAATTATCAACAGTCAATCGCATCATTTGACATCCGTTGAATTTTAGACGCGTCCATAAATTCGTTCCAGAACCGGGTGATAGTCAGTCATGTTTGTGTTGCTAGAACCGCTCTAAAAAAAGAGTAAGCACAGCAAACTGTTGCTAGTTACTAGTTTGTACAGTCCCGTGGTCAGCAACTTAGTTGTCAAAGTACACAAAGTAGGATTTCCTGTTACTAACTGTTGTTTTGAGTCCTTAAGTGGGTTAGTTGTAGCCAGTCTATTGCATGACAAATACTCCAAAATCAAATTTAAAATGGAACGTGACTGCGGCGTTGCGGATGGCCACATTCGTAAACCTAGTTGTCTTTGCAACTAAATATGAACCGGTGAGGGGGGCAGCCGTCAGGATGCCAAAAGAGTTTCGACAGGGACATGGTTATGACACGAATAACTGATGGACGTCGTCCTCTCTCCTCATCACTTGATTAACATTTACAGTAGCTCGCGACTCGCAGCTCGGCATTCTTGTAACAATACCCGAGCACAAAATAAAAGCTTTGCACGTTCACTCGCTGAAAGGCGGACTTCCCCAACTTACGTCATTCCAGTTTCCTGTAGTTGTAGAACTTTATCGAAAACAAAACACTACTGGTACGTATTGTTAATAGTAAAGGCTCTCATACATAGTTTTGAATCATTTTTAATAGTGGAACGTGTTATTTATCAGATGTTAGAACAAAGTCGGAGTGAAATCAGATTTATTGCAGGAAACCACGTCCTTGTGGGGACTCGTAGCGTCGGAGACGCATCAAGTTGTTTCAAGACACTAAGTTATCTTGCATTCTGAAGGAAAATACGAGGCGGAAAACGGAATGTCGGTCGGCTACACATAGGTAAGAAAAAAGGCTTTCTTTTTTATTAAAATCCCTGAGGTGAAAATACAAAAACGTGTTTAAAGTACAGTGCCAGCCACAAGAATGGCGAGATTCCCTCACGCTCGTTAATTTTAGTTAGGTATTTAATTTGTACTGTACATTTTACTCCAAGCATTTAACCTATGACGTAGAATCATAAAATTCGTTATTGCCTATTCCCTTCCCTTTATTGTTCGCGCGTTTAGAGTTGCCATTGTCACCCGAAAGCTTATTAGCCGCCATTACTTTCCTCTGTCGGCGCATTTATATTTTAATTAAAAGACGTTCTCCAAAAAATGAGTAATAAAATGTACATATTTACTGTAGTTTAATAAGATTCTGTTTGTACAACTAAAATAAACTTAGTTACATATTAAATTACCAGGTCTTTTATATAATAAAGTTTCATAAAACTACTGGTAAACAAAATGAAAGACCTAACTAAAGAGGTCCTCTTCATATATGATAAAATTGAAGGAAGCTTGCCAAAGATCTTGAATTCTTATAGAAAACTTTCAGACCAGAATCAGAAACATGACATTTTACTTTAATTAAAATTCATTGAATTCACTTCGAGTTGGAGAAACTACACAGCTACCTAGGTTATGACCTGCACTTAAATATTTATAGTATTCGAAGTATAGTAAATAATTTATTAAAAAACTACGAAACGGTTTTAGAAAAATGCATTTCAAAAATAAACACAGGAAGACGAGCAAGACCCCTAAATCTCACCATCAGGAGATTTTTCGTATCTTTTTATTACGGAGCCTACAAATACAACATTCGTTTAGAAGGCACCTATCTGAAATAAAAATGCAAATTAGAGTAAGACGAATTGGGTTAGCTAAGACTTTTTTTATATTTCCTTTTTCCTTGTAAATTAAAATAATGTGAGGTATACAGAGATAGCAACACGTCGGGAACACAATGGCTGTTCTTGTTGTAATATTTAGTGCTAGACCGGCTACAATTCCCCGAAGTCTAGCTTAATCTGGTGTGTTCTTGATATCTCGCACACATGTTCTTTGTTGCATGCTACGATATAAATTCTCCAATGTTTATTTAAACAGTTCCTTGTGATAGATTTGTAATATTTTTCAATAAATTTGCATAATTTAGTCATAGCTCGTAAAAAGATTGAAAGCTGTTCAAATAAGTATGTATTTATGTTCACGTATTTTTTAATAAAATATGTGCAGTCCACATAGTAAATCGACATAAATAAAATAAATTCACGCCTTTTTCCCATGGAGGTAGGCAGAAACTACTGAGCGTCACCTGCCACAATCTTTACATAATTCTTTAGCAAACTAGATTTGACCCTTTTATTTATAACTACTTTTTTATCATTAGGTAAGTACTTGCCATGACCCGATATTTTGCGCAAAAATAAAAAAATATATTTTCCTATTCTCTATGTGATCTAACCGTAGTAAAAAGACACAAACGAGTCTTTTGGGATTATTGTAAGTGCCTGTAAACGTGACTTCTCCGTCAATATAACGTAAAGGATAGAAACTCAAGAGCCTTTATCAACATCGGTAACACTAAAAAAGCTAATACTTACATTAACTTTCAGAGGTACCTAAATGGCACAAATACCTATTTGGGTAAAAATAATTAAATAGTTCTTGTTTTTTCACACACAATAGGTGTAGAAACAAAAGATGTGCTTCCACACATGCTTACTCCGAGCAGTAAGTTGGAGCGCGCTTTCAAAAGTAGAAATTCTTAGTGTGTACCTATTTGAAGACTAGGGTCGTCAAACTTAAGCAAAAATAAAACTCATTTAACGAACACTAGACTTCCGTACTGGGTTCAAACGCGCGTCTTTACTTTAGCACAGAGGTTCCCAACCTAATTACCGCCGCGGGGGTAAAACAGCTATTCAGCGGGAGGAATAAAACTGTTAATATATAACAAATCAGATTAGAATAATAAGATCGAATCTAGCTCACCCGAGCGTTCCATTTCTAACTATATAATCAAATGACCTACAAGTTGACGCCACGAAGGAATGAAAACGATAATAAATTGTATTATGGATCCATAATACAGTAAGTATGTAAAAAGTTAAAGAAAGCACGCAAAAAAATGGACAAATAAAAATCTTTTTTGCAAAAAATAAAACCGACTTAAAAAAACACTAACCAGTGTAAAATAACTCTAAATTAGTCTGTGGCTTTGGTGGTTTTGTCTTATTCATGATGGGCCACCGACTTCCGAATTTAGAGTTATTTTACACTGGTTAGTGTTTTTTTAAGTCGGTTTTATTTTTTGCAAAAAAGATTTTTATTTGTCCATTTTTAGTTGTTCCCATACAAATATTTGCCATGAATTTATTGTTATTTGTTAACAATACATATGTCATAGTAATAGGGTTATCCACTTATCCCTAATAAATGAAACTTAACATACCTAACTGTCGAAATCTAAGTATGTTGTACACATCTGCGTACCCCTCAGAGCATACAGGCGTGATGATACGTCATGATGTTGTATAAACAATAAATATCCAAGCGATTCCAGCAATCACGACAGATTTGCCGTCTATTTTTGAAGAGTTCCGTTGTATATCTCCGAAGATCAGCACCAGATCTTCACCAAATTAAAATGGGACCACCTCGGGAGTATACTCTTTCAAATAAAAAAAGAATTTTGAGAATCGGTCCACAAATGAGGGAGAAATCGCGTAACAAACACACAAAAAAATCAAAAAAAAAAAAAAACATACCGTCGAATTGAGAACCTCCTCCTTTTTTTGAAGTCGGTTAAAAAGTACGTTGAACGTCGAGAGCGTGATAGCCCGCCCGACTGAGTTTGTATTGTACGTTGTACCGCCCATGCCGCGTTGCGTCGAGCTCATGCATGCAAATGCATAGAGTGACCGCGACGCCTGGTTTTATATGCCAATCTTTTTCTTGCCACCGTCATCCAGCCAATAGCTTCGCTTGCTCACACATAATAGGTCCTTCATACTTTTCAGTTATAGTAAATTGTGCTTTGTAGTAAGTTGATAAAGCAATTTTTATTTCTGACTGAATTATCAAAAGAAATGTAACCTCTCCGAGGCTAAGATCTATTTATCATTTCTTCAAGTCAATTGAATTTACGTAACTTACATGCGTACGAAATTCTAAAGTGGTTAAGATAGTAGGATTCAAATGAGTTTTCTTGATCGGTCATGGCAGTCGCATAGTGGAAAATGTTAGGAACCGCTGTTTTAGCGCATATAAGTTTATAACACACACGGTATAGTTACGCTCGCAGAATTAGAGTAAAGCGTTAGAGCGCTTGTTTTAATTAGCAGCCGCTCTCCAGTCACAAGTGTGTGCATAGCACAACTTTGCACATATTAAGTGTGCAGAACGTTTCAATTACTGGCGTGTTATGGTTGACCACTATTATTGCATGTTTGACGTAGAAGCTTTCCTTATGAGATGCTAGCCTTGTGCTTTCTATTACTGCTAACCAATGTTTGTATACTTTGATAAAATCCTGTAGCTATTATCCAAAGTAACTTAGAATTTCTTTTGATTATATTTATTTTGGTTATATTCTACGCAGGGTGAATTTACTAGAGGGACCAGAACTCGCATAAAGCAAACTAATGAGAAGCCTTTATTATAGATGAAGCAAAAGCGAAGTGTCCATAAAAGTTTGACTGGCCTGTTGGTCTAGTAGTTCGTGGCCCTGGCCATTCCCACCCAGGAATCCCCATTCCCACCAATAAATAAATATATAAAACATTCCACAACATATCACATAACGCCATTTAGTCCCAAGCTAAACTTGAGAGCTTGTGTTATGGGTACGGTCTACTAAACAGCTGATGAACATACTTATATATTTCTAAATACATACATATTATAGATAAATAAAAAACACAAAAACACACACAGATAGATAAATTACATCCAGACACAAAACAAATGATTGTGCTCATCACACAAACATTTGTCTGGGTAAGATTCAAACCCACGACCTCCGGCATAGCAGTCAGGGTCATTAACTACTAGACCGACAGGCCCGTCATGTAATGTGATAAGCACGATCATTGTTTCTGTGTCTGGGTGTATTTTCTCTATAGTATGTAAGTATTTAAAAATATATAAGAATGTTTATCAGTTGTTTAGTACCCATAACACAAACTCTGCTTAGCTTGGGACTAGATGGCGTTGTGTGAAAGTTATTATAGGTATTATTATTTATTATTAAATTGAATCCTACCGGCTTTACCGGCTTAAATGGCGTATTTGTAAGTAAGTACTTACAAAATAATGTAAGTAGTTACAATCTTTGAATAGAAACTTTGCATTGCCATCCAACGTGGCAATGCTACCAGTCTTGTGGGCACGTTTCCGGATGACAGCAATACGGAGGAGTACTTTGACGCCTGAGTGTTCCTGGTTTTATGTTGTATTCCTCAGTTTATTAATTTTAATTAGTTTTTGTTTGTAAAAATACCTTTGTTTTTATTTCTTTATTAACTAACAGTTGCATAATATTGCTTAATACTATTACAGAGTTACTACATTAACACTAAGTTAACCAGCACCGTCATACACAAACAAATGTAGGAAATAATAGTTTAGTTTTAGGTAAAATAATCAGTTTTGTATTTTAGTTACAATTAAGTACGTACTTTTAATGCTACCAAATAAACATGATTATTATACCGAATCGTTAAATAAAAAAAGTTGTAAGACAAGTATTTTCATCGTTCGGTTTCGCTCAAACATAAACATTGACGTCTTGTCAATGTAGTATTATTGTTCTGAACAAAACTGTAACTGATGTATACAAAGTTTTTAATCGTACCTACCCGTAAAGTTGTGAGTAGTCCTATCAGAATACTCTGAGGTGGAATAAAACTCTTATCAGATGAAAACTTGTGAAATCTGCGTAAATTATTTATTGCATATTTTGTTAATACATACATATTATACAATGCATTGTCATTTTTACACCAAGATTTGCATTCCGATTTATTTATTAAGGGCGCATACTACCATATAATGAGCACGTCCTTGTGGTATTCCCAATAAATTCTTCTCTAAATAAATATGTGTGTTCTTCGTAAAGCTTTTAATTAATAAAGCACAAAATTAATTTAATGCAAACTGAAATCATATTATTGTGTCAAGAGTATGTACGTTAGGTACAAGTGTAGGTATCGATATCATGTAGCTAGTTCAACCACGAAACCGCTGGACCAGCTATGACTAAGTATGTTTTTATCTTGGAAAATTTAACTCATCGATGGCAGCATAATATGTCTACTTGTACACGAGCATAATTTTAAATAATATAGGCATCAACCGCCATCAGCCCACTGCGGGCGTTCCTAAGCAATTAGTACATCTCGGATGCCTCTCCCTGAGATCAAAGGCGAAACAGTTCTGTATAAAAAATAACATAAAACGTTTACGATAAACACAGAAAGACAGAACCATTCAGTGAAACATTTTATATGTTGCAGCGTTTCCTTTGACCACAAAAAACAAACGAGCGACAATTTAACCTTTGTCTGCGGAATATATGAAGCTCATAGTTAAATGGCTATAAAAAAATTGCATAGATCATCCACGACTGACCGCTCCCACCACCCTCTTTCCTACGCGTCCGGTGACATGGGACGGTCCTACAAATCTCATTACCAGCGTAAACGCATACCAAACACAACGGGGGAACCTATCGGCACATGTACCGATTCTAATGACGACTCTAAATTGATTAATTTTGAATGAGTTCATTTCGCATGTAATCACTGAGATTATTGGATGTTACTTATACGAGTAGCTACACTGATTTGTGAGAACTACCAATGTATGTAATATAAAGTTCCTGAATTCAATTAGGTTCATTTCAAATTTTAAATCGCTCTACGAAGTCGTTCTCGCATCATACGGTATTAGCAATAACTGAAATATATAATGAAATACTTTTTGTAGGAATATTCGGATTCGGAAGGAGCTGTAGATATGGAGATCTACTTGACGAATTGTAAGAATTATGCTCACAAAGCTGTGCACGAAATATTTAAACTTTCAAAGGTTTAGGGGACGTCTCTTAACGACATAAATAGATAATGGAAACTGGCCTACAACGACTTGTTACGGATCTATATAAAAATAAAGTATTTATGTATCCGGGCCCAGCAATAAAAGACGCCATGCCGTTTCTATTCACAGCTACATCCAGGTTAAATTATACCGACAGCGCTATAAAGGTTCTGTGGATGGCCTGTGGATTTTCGCAATTATGGAAGAGCGAATTTTTTACTGTCCTGCGTAATGAGAGAGGTGCAAAAACTCTAATGCCGTTTTTGTGCTACACATCTATTAAAATGAGAGTACCTACTAATAGTGAATGCTCCTCCAGGGGCTCAGTACACGATTAATGTGTGTCGCCCACATGTAAATCTCTGCAAGCAAACCAAATAAATGTTCTGTAAAATGTTTGCCCCCGACGGAATACAACACCTGATAAATGATAGCTACAGGCGTTTTATGAATATATGAAACGACAAAATGTTCCAACGTCACACGCCGAGACATGCTCTGCTGAAAATACGAATCAACTACACCATCTGCATGTCTATACTGTATTATATAGTAAAAGACTAACAAAGAAATTTTACTCGCACTTTGCATATTTTAAAACGCCAAATAAAACAACCGCATTCCGTTCTCACATGAATATATAAGACCTTAGCCGAAACCTTTTCACTAAACTATACTTTAATCATTTTGAATTTTACGACTCACTAAACACCTACCATAGTGTTGCGGAAATGAAAGAAAGCATGTGTATTTTGCCAGTTCACTTCCCACGCATGTTGTAAAGGTCAAATTAAAGTAAATAGGTCGCCATGGCATTCATAGGTAATGAGCTAAACTTATCACTATTTACGTAGGTACCGTGTACCGTGACACTATGAACGCGGCTTTATTAGCTATTTATCCATCTCTTGTTGGTTTATATTATACTGTAACTTGCATTAAAAAAGCCTCGGCCTAAAGAAGCTCTTTTCACGTTTTTATGTGTTCGCACTTTGCAGTGCGTCAGAAACAAGCATCCCAGATGCTTATAAAAAAGGCAGGGAGAAGGTCACACTGGCAAAAAAGTTTCCAAGTCCCCAATGTCGACGTACAAAGACATATACTTAATGAACGTGAGAATTTTAATTAAATCACAGACAACACGGCCGTCATTAGGGGACATGTTTACTCAAGGCATTAGATTCCTGCGTTAATGACAATTTACTCTAATAGATGCGAGGGATAAACAAAGTAGTAAAATAACATAATGTTTGTTTAAGGGATTCGTTTAAATAACGGAGTATAATACGCGTAAAATTGCGAAATTGTAACTAGAGGTAGGTAGGTGGGTGCTTTGCTTACGGATAATATATTTTACGGCAGGTAATTTAGTAACTCTGATTCCTAACTCTTACTTAACGTTTTGCTAAATGTCCTGTGAGTAACAGATACAAGTGGTTAGTCTATTTTTATTAATAACATTCTTTAAAGATTAAGATGAAAAATTCACGCGATCGTGCCAGAATTTTTCTGTGAAAATAAGCCAACATAAAAATGGTGCAAGGAATTTCATAGATAACAAGTGTACAATGTACAACTCTAACATTTTCAGCAAGAATATTGTGCCAGACGTTTCAAATTTGTTCGTTCAAGAAATTAAACGAAACATTGAGAAATCAGACTGCTGTCTAGTCCTCTCTTTGTTATAACGTGCAAATTAATATTAAACATATTTCACGACAGTTTTCAGAGGTACAAAGAACTTTAAGGTCAATGTATCTTTAACAGTTATTGGGAGAAACAGAAGGAGTACAGGAGCTTGTGGCTAAATTATAACAGCCGCAAGCGTCGATCGAAGGTTAAGCTACGCTTGACGAGGTCGGTCCGTGGATGGGTGACCATTTATAACACACCAAGACTCCACCGTGCCTCGGAAAGCACGTTAAGCCGTTGGTCCCGGCTGTCATTTGTAGATCTTTGACAGTCGTTACCTACTTGTGGTCAGAAGCCCGAAAGTCTAACCAAGGGGTGTCATGTTACCCAGTTACTAGGTTGTGGAGGTCTGACAGGCAGTCGCTCCATGTAAAACACTGGTATTCAGCTGCATCCAGTTAAACTGGAAGCCGACCCCAACATAGTTGGGAAAAGGTTAGGCAGATGATGAGGAGAAACAGAAGGTTATAAAACTCAAATTTAGTTTTCTTCCATAACTATGATTATCTCATTTCCTAATAATATTCCACATAATCGTAAGTAACGTAATTTGAAAAAAGGAACAAGTTAAGGTTTTTATTACTGTTGTTGTTGTTAAACCCCAAGCGGACGCCGGTGTCCGTGTTGTCATTGTCAAACTCAAACTCAAACTCAAAATGTTTATTGCATTCATGTGTAGTTACATTTGTTGTTACATTCTGCTTTCTGTTTGTTGTTGTTTGTCTTTCTATTGTGTATCTAGTTGACACGATTGAAAGGAATAGGTGCATTTTATTAACATAACACATAACCTTGAAATATTTACTTATATTATAATTAACAACATTGCATGAGTAAACTCCTAATATATAAAGTTAAAATACAAGGTTAATTTTACTTGACAGGTGTTATTATTTTTCATTTTATCTTAAACAGTGTACATTATCTTTGCAAGCAACTGTCGGCGATGATTGTCTCAGGTTGATAGCATTGGCGTGGATAGTGAAATATTATTATTATCTCTCTTTTAATCCTTCGATAAAAGTGACTTTGTGACAACGAGGACACCCTTCCCCTATAGTTATTATTTTCTTATTTCGAAAAAATACTAACCCCAATTGACACAAACCATGTAGATACTTATGTGCATCGGTGCATCCGTACGCACAATAAATATTCCCTTGGAGAACACTGGTGAAACAAAGGTATACTTGCCCTAACAACCTGAAGCATGGACTGATTTTTTATCCAGAGACTCAAGGGATTACCACGACTTAATAAAATAAAAGGTTTCTTATATTCTTTATAAATATGTTGGATCTTTACCAGGCTTGATGTTGCCGCATGTGAAATTCCATTAGGATCCATTACTTTCGCTGAGGCGAGCTTGAACAACAAACAGGCATGCTATCGGATTTCCGTGTAAGATGCATGACATCACGTAAATTGAACGCTTTTTCAAGCGCTTAAAAATGTCCAGAACGCTATGTTGTATAATAAATGACATATTGAAAAAAAATGGTCTTACTGTTGTCAAATTGTATTCTGTACTTATAGATCTATAAAAGTCCTATGTTGATTACCCTTGATTAAGAACTTTACTTTAGGTTTTAACCGACTATCTCTGCCTACAACTTCACATTCTTAATACTGAAAGTAGTACCTTCCCTTTGACCTCCATCGTTCACGTGTCCCAGAAACATTTCCTTTCCTTCCTCATCACGCAATAATTTCAATAAAACTGAAAACTTAACTTTGTATTCAAAAGAATAAATTAATTTTCCCAAATATTTTAAATTCCAGTGAACGCCTCGTTCGCAACCTTGAAAGACTTACCAGTAACGGCTTGACTCCGAAACCTTTTTAAAAGGTTAATAAATAAATTCCGGCCTTTATATTTCTTAAAGGTCTGTACCGCCTGACTTAACAGTAAAAAATTAGGGCGTTAGATGTTAGTGAACATTTTCTTAGAAAGTGGTAGGGAAACTAAATCATTAACTGAATGAAAATAGGTCTTTCAGGGCGGTTGCGGTGGTTTCTTACAAGAGTAGAGAAATTGTAACTGCCTACATTCTGTTTAGCCTACTTCCTTTCAATACCTTCGCCACTTGTATTTGACTTCGTCATAAAATATTAGCCGTACGTTATACATTAAGGCGAAGGAAAAACTATAGTGAATTAAATTCCCGTCTGAACTGCTACGTGAAGAATGAAACGGCTAAGGCCAAAAATAAATTTAGCTAACAATTCAAGGCAATGAGTAGCACCAAGTCCAAGAAGGCGGCGAAAGGGCGGACGACGCATAAGTCACTGTCACAACCCGCGGCCACCGACACTTTTTTGTTCGCCAACGCGGTTTGTGCTAGCAACAATGATTAAAAAATTGAAATCTGGGGTAATGCCACAAAAACAAATTTAAAAGACCTACAAGTTGCTCAAAATAAAATTATTAAAATGCTTTTCCACTATGACTATCTAACATCAACAACTAAAATATACAAAGACACAAATCTCATGAACATCAGACAACTCCACACATACTGTACCTGCATACTTATACAAAAAATACTCACAAAGAGCATGCACACTCAAATTTCCTTTCGCAAGACACACCAGCTGCATAGTCGTAGTAGTCGCAGACCTAATGATATTTTGCTTTCCCGAGTACGTACCACCCAGGGCAAAAGAACGTTAATGTATGCGGGAGCCCAACTTTATAACGAATTGCCCGAGGAAATAAAGAGTGTGAATTCATTCAATCTGTTTAAAGTTAAGCTCAAAAAATACGTACAAGAAACCGTCGCACAAATTTAATCAATAGTAACCTTAAACACAAACAGTATGGTACTGCTTTGATTTGCCTGTGTTGTGACATTGTGAGTCGCACTTTTTACCTTCCGCGCAGGGTAGATTTGCATGGATTATATATTTTGTTTATCGGGGTACCCCCAGCTAATTTAGTAAATATTATGTTCAACTACAATGTTAAGCAAATTGTTTATGTTTAATTTTAAGTTTAAATGCCGAAAGCATGTTATTATGTAAGTACCTATTAACTTAGAAACCTAATCTGTTCTCAGTTAAGTGAAATGTAAATTTCTTTATGAGAATAAAGTCTCTTTAACCACAAATATGTGTACTAAGACTCACTTCGAGTCGTAATGACCAGCGGCCAACCCAGAGACGAAGAGTTTACTAGTGAAGTATGCGGCGACGAAGTTTTACCCTACTTCTCTCTGAACTTTGACTAGCGGATTCGGATTCGCGTATTTCTTCAACAATGACGGAGCTAAATATCAAACCTAGTTTGGTGAATGTATCGACAGTTTATCACACTATGGAAATCGTTAAACTTGTCGAATGAAGCACTATAAAGTAGCAGTCGCTTCTAGAGCGTACAATAATAACTTTTGACTTTAGAAAATGTCGAAATGCAATCACATTTGAATAAATTGGACTAAATGTACAGACAGCACATCAACCGTCCCCAATGGGTCAAATTTCTTTGATAGGTTTTCAACTTTATTCTATACACAATAAGGTCCATGTTCAATTGGGAAAATTTGACAGTTAGGGTAGGTTGATGTGCTGGCGTCTGTACATTTAATACTTATAAACGAATTTATTCAGGTCTGGTGGTACCTATCTATAAATACGGCTAAGGGCGACTGGGACCCGCCTATAAAATAATTCGTTGAACATTACAAGATTTAAAAAAACACGTATCATAAATGGTTATTACAAGGAAACTCAGACACTCTGTGATAATTTAAATCGTGACTATTACTGTTCATGAGATTCCTACAGCCCGCTCACCAACAGACAAACGGACAGGCAACGGAGAAGCCTCCATTGTCTGTAATAAGCTAGGTCAACTTGGATACGCTATAAATAACAAATATATTCAACATTTTGACGCACACGTGACGAAAATACAGTTAAATCACTTGCTTCCTTAATGAAAAAAAAAATAGGAATATCATAAAGCCATTTTCCGGAGTGTTTGAAATAACAATACTTAAATATTAAACCTTTCACATGCGTTAAACACCTTACTACCGCACAAAACATTTTGGAATTATGCGGGGACGAAAACGGTCATCGTAATTCATTCGTCCGCTAGATCCTTATACAAAAACGGGTTTTGGCACTTGAGCCAAAATAACACATTTAACGTTCATTCCGTTACTATCTCCTTTATTCCGCATTATAAAAGAAAAGAATACCTGCAATGCGTGATGCATTACTTACATTCTTATTCACCCCACCGAATAAGATAAATGTAGTGGCGTCCAACTTCCGAGTCTCGCAGACAACGAGTTAAAAAATAACCCTATCTACTTTAAATAGTTTAGGTTATTATGTGAAATAATTGCTCTGAAATATGAACCTGAGAGTCTTAAACAAACATAACTTAATGAGGTACATTAATAAGGTAGGGTTGTAGGTCCCCGCAATCCGGACTCCCGGAGAGAACTTAAGTAGCGTTTGTCCGCTTTAATAAATTGATGCGCGCGCCAAAAGGACAATGGCCAGTTTTATCGCTTTAACAAGCGTCAGTCGATGAAGCTGATAAATTGTTACACGCGTAAACGAATCTAAATACGAAAAACAACAGGATTGGCGATAAAATAAAACGTACAATACCTACCTTCACATGACTACGGTACGACTACTAGGTACGTTTTCGCATGGCAAAATTGGCTTTAGTTATTTTACTAGCATATAGTGTTTCAAAGCAATAACCTAGCTATAAAATAAGTCAGAAACTTTCAATAACAAATTTTTCGTGCTTTAATTTTTGCTACATGATACTTCAGGAGACACGCGCCTGAGCTCTGAACGCGAGTATACCAATAAATCAACTAATCAACAACTAGACCTAAAACCATTGTTTCTTAACTAAAGAAAATGTGATGAATCGAATACATATGTATGTTACCATCATCATCCTCTCCATGTCTTCTTCTTCCATAAATCTCTCTTTGCTGTCAACTCTATGTCCTTTCTAGCTATATTACCATCTATCACACAATCCATCTATCGTTTCCTCGACCTACCTTACTATCATAGTCTTCTATTGTAACTCTTCGCATTTTTACTCATAACTTTCCTCACAACGCGATCCTCACTCTCTCTCCTCTCGCATCGCATGTCAATTTACGCATAGCTTCTCGATCACCGGTTTTACTTTCAAACTTCATGTAACATACTGATTTCTTATTATATCCATTAGCATAACACCACACATCCTTCCCATAATTTTCATCTCAGCCGCTTTTCACTCATGAATTGAGTTTCTTCCAGGGATCAGTCATTTTGGAAATGCAAATTATGAAATTTAGTTTCATTCACTTCATCTGTTTTATTATTATGTCGTATATTCATTCAAAACTCTTACTCAATACATTTTTAAATATTTTAATATAAAAAAAAACATTTAAAAATATAAATAATATAAGTAGTAGCCCACCGGTATCGCGAACAGGGTCCAAGCTACCGGGGCGGTCAGGGCTCCAGGGAGCGGAATCGCCTAACAATGCAAGCCATAACCAGAAGTACTGCTTTCTTAATCAAGCCCTTCATCCAGCTGCCTAATGAAAGCCTCCTCAGATATTGATCGAGGCTCATGGCGATTAAGCCATTGGCAGACACGGCTATCGGCACAATGATTGCTGAGTCCATATCCCACATGTCGACAACCTCGCGAGCCAAGTCAATTCATTATCATTAATATCAAATATTTATTGCGGACCATACATAAAAATAAACACAAACCAAATAGTGGTAGTAACAAAGACTTATTAAACTATGTTAATAAAACTTCCAAATTAACATAATTATTACAACTGCAATCTACGAGGTTAAAAACATGTTGAAACGTGCCTCTGCACCCAGTGCCTAATAAACGGAAACCTTTATGGTATGACATTCTGATATATATATGAAAAAATATGTAGGTACGTTACCTAAAGTGATAGTAAAATAATGAACAACTACGAGTACAAATACTCAAATTACCTTCTTTTAAAATCAGGAAAATTGTCATAATAGAAACAGTTTTTGATGAGTTCCACTTAACAAACAGTCATTAGTCGTAACAGTCTATAATTTATTTAATTGGTACCTCTTGTACAATCGGTAATAATCTAGTCCGATATGAATCTATTACTCGATTGACTGCCTAAACGGAGGTTCAATACAATTGTCGATAGAGATACGTTTTCACTCATAAAATTTTACGGAACTGTGTGGGAGCATTCACGACGGTGAAGAAACAATTGATTCTCGTGGAAAAATTGTTTCGAAATCGGGAAATATCGAAATAAGAATATGAAGTAGAAATCGGGATTGAAGTAAGTAGGTACTCTATTGATGCTTACTGAAAAAAAACTGGAAGGAGGTTGTTCCATCGTGGTATGGTAGATTTAGTTCCTCTTTTTTCATGAAAATATCAAAACGTGTCAAAAGATTCAATAAGCTAAATAAAATTGTGTTCTATTTCGTAAGCTTACCTATTGAATCATTTTACCAAAACCCTATTAAGCCGTCAAAGGCTGTTTCTGTGAATAAGTTTTCATAAACTTAACGCCATTTTGTTGAAACTTCGATAACCAATTTAATCTTCAAACAAGTGGCAGTTGTTGATCTTAGTAAACTATATATAACTCTATTTTTATTGAGTTAATTAGTCTACTGTTATTATTTCTCTAAGGCTTCAAAGACCAACGCTACGAGATGATGATGGCTTTATGAATGGCCGTAAAACTGAGACGGACCACGAGAAGAAAAATTACCCACGGTACACACAGGTGAACTAGGTTAGGTGGACCCCGAAATAATTCAACTTGACTAATATCCAGTACCTACCTTAAAAATCAAATCAATCCAGACTCCTCACGAATAACTTTGACTTAAAACAGAGTCGGCTCACCACTATTCGGGTAAGAACTGTCAATTGACACTGGTCAAACCCGACCAGGAAAATTTGTGGAAATTTGAGAATTCTTGAACTGAACCGATGGAAATACAATGGGGTTTTGTTAGATCCTAATAGTACAGACGCCAGCACATCAAGTTACCCCAATGTGTCAAATTTCTTTGATCGTTTTTCAACTTTATGTCAAACAGAATAAGGTTCATATTCAATTGGGAAAATTTGACACATTGGGGTAACTTGATGTGCTGGCGTCTGTACATGAGAGACTACTGCTCCACCCGCTTACATCCCTGACCAGACCGTTGGCAAATGGAAAAGTCTATTATTTGCCTTAACCAACGGAACAAGTGTCATTGGTGACTCCAAACCTAGATACACATTTCGAGATGCCTTTATGATATTATTCATTACTTTTCTGCCGGTCAATTAAGTAGAACAGTTATGTTATACGTGACCTCTTTGTTTCTTCTATTATACGTTTTTCTTTTTACTTCAAGATTTGACACTTGTCATGTCATTGAAATTGTCATTGTCATAATCTATAATATAAAAGAAAGTCGTGTTAGTTACTTCGCTTATAACTCAAGAACGGCTGAACCGATTTAGCTGAAAATTGGCAGGGAGGTAGTTTAGAGCCAGGAGAAGGACATAGGATACTTTTTATCCCGTTCGACATCATAAAAATAAATATCAAGAATATCGGTTGTCTCAAACATTTTTCAAACGCAGCGCCATCTTGGATGACATGACAGGAGTCAAACTTCCCAGTTCATTATCAGGTGACAATTTGAAATTGACAAGTCTTAAGCTAAACCCAAGAAGGTAAGGTTGTCAATTTATAATACGCACCTACGTTCTGAAATTTATTTTGTTACTAAACTTAGAGGTTTTATGTAGCATAAAAAAGTCTTATATTTCAGAAATCAATTTACGTAACTGATGACAGAGACGAAATTTAATAATTCTTTGCAAATAGAACTTATTTTACTGTTAGGACTTTAATTAAAGTAGACCGGGAAAACTATAGGTATAAATTATTGTATGTAACATAGAGGCAATAGTTCAGATTAAAATTATGAATTTAGTATTTTTTAGTAAGGTAGTTAGGTTAGATAGTTGGGTTAGCTATAGGATAGGTATGGTCAGTTAGGTTAGGGTATATATACATGTTGTAATTTAAAAGTAGTAGTAGTTATTATTGGTTTGGATTTATTTGTTGTCGTCTTATTCAACGTATGTATATCTAATATAAAAAAAAAATAAGAGCAATGAATTGACTCTAAGGCACAACGAAGTTTGCCGGAGCAGCTAGTATTTAAATAATTCTACGTGTAGGTCCACGAAGTATTTTTACCAAGTATTTTATTTTATAAAATCAAAGCTCTTTGATCGTTTTTCAACTTTATGTCAAACAGAATATGATTCATATTCAATTGGGAAAATTTGACACATTGGGGTAACTTCATGTGCTGGCGTCTGTACGTATGTAAAGTGAACTGTCAATTGGTATAGAACCTATATCTCTTCTGTGTTCCATTGCAAAATTGTTTGAAAGGCTTGTCCATCATGAAATCTATCCTTTTATCCAAAAAAACATCACTCCGGAGCAACACGGGTTTGTAAAGCGAAAATCTACGGTAACTAATTTAATGATTTTTACTAACAACTTGTTTAATAACATGGATGCTAGAGTTCAAACGGACACTATTTATACAGACTTCAAAAAAGCCTTTGACAGAGTAGATCATAAAATATTATTGACCAAACTTGCATTTAATGGCATCAGAGGTGACTTATTGCGCTGGTTTCAGTCTTACATCGATAACCGTAGTCAAACCGTCGTAAGTAATGGGTATCATTCCAACACTATTATAGCTACATCTGGAGTCCCCCAAGGATCAATCCTGGGTCCGCTGTTATTTATTATTTATATCAATGATATTTGCAACTGCTTTCATCATAGTAAATTCTTATTGTATGCTGATGATCTCAAAGTTTTCAAGGGAATAGTTACAGTTGACGATTGCTATCTACTTCAAGACGATCTAAATAGACTTACGGAATATTGTCACAAAAATAAACTACAATTGAGCATACCCAAATGTAAGTACATTCGTTTCACGAAAAATAAAAATATGATCGACTTTAACTATTCTCTTTGTAATCAATTTCTTCTTACAGTAACCGAAATTCGCGATCTTGGTGTACTCTTGGACTGTAAACTTCATTTAAATTTGCACATCGAAAAGATTACCGCTAAAGCTTACCAAATGTATAACTTTGTTATGAGGTCTACATCGGACTTCAAACGTTCAGCCACATACCTTCATCTATTTAATTCATTGATACGCCCACAAATAGAATATGCTTGCATGATATGGGACCCCTATTATGCGAAATACGATATTGCAATAGAGAAAATTCAGCGTAAATTTCTAAGAGGAATGCAGTATAAATGTTATCGGGAGCGGCTATCGTACATGGAGTCGTTGCAAAAATTTAAACTGCTGACACTGCAATCGAGGCGAGTTTTGCTCCAAACCATGATGCTCCACGGACTAATCCACAATAAGTTTGACTGCCCTGAATTAGTCAACAATATATGTTATGTCGTGCCCAGGACTGTAATAAGACGGGAGACGCGTCGCTATCCTGTGTTTGCTACGACGACCAATCGTACAAATGCAGGTGAGCGAGCGCCACTTCATAAGTTGGTTAAAATTTATAATGAACATTTTAGCGACATAGATATATTTGCACTGACCCACAATTTGTTCAAAAAACATGTATTTGAAAAATTTAAGTAAGTACTCAATTATTAATGAATAATGTTCTAGATTAATTAGACTAAGATTAGTTATAGTTTTGGTTTGCAATAGATTCACATCCACCACTGTACTTAATTATTATAGATAGTAATATGTGGAAACGTTGTTGATTGTACATTAACCTACCCAATTATGTATTTAGTTGTAAGACATATTGTACAATTGTTTGTTTTCCCTAATAAACAAAATAAAAATAATAAAATAGAATGACAGCTTAATTCGCCTTCACTTCACCTACATTTCCACTGGGTGATTTTTACAGAATCGCGCTGCTGGTTACAGTTTGACTTGTTTAGTCGGAAAGTTGGTTAAACGTAACAGTTGCTTTGTCGATGCTTTGTGAGAAAACCTTACTTGAAAAGACCCAAAACTTATTTTTAACAAACAATGGTATACACTTGTATTCATAGTGGACCACTTGAATTTATAAGCGTAATTATAAAGGCATAAATTATCTGTAAAGTCTTGAGAAATTTATAACTTGTATTGCTGCAATTAATAATTTTTAACGCTATTCTTGTACAGGTTGGAAGGGATCATCTACGTTCAACTAGATACCATGACATCGGTAAAAAGGCCAGCACCCCAATGCAATATGACAAATTACTTTGATAGCTTTTCAACTTTATTGAAAACAGAATAAGGTTCACGTTGAATTAGGAAAATTTGACAGGGGAAGCTTGATGTGCTGGCATGACATCTGTACATGACTCTGAACCCGGCGTTGAATTTATTCTTCAATTTTTGCAACGCATTTTTGCAAGATTCCAGACACATGGACTGAACTTATGTATAGGTGTCGGGTTGTGAGTCGAGTAGTGTACACCTTATTTATACGCAGAAACGAGTTGTCTTTAGATAATCATAAGGATTCAGATTCAGATTCCCTAATCAAGGTTTTTATCAATTAGTTTTTTGCAGACCAAAATACAGTTGTGTTAAATGATAGAAATAAGTGTTTAAGTATATAATGGAATTTAATTTATTAATACTTTCAGTGTGGTTAGTACAATAGAAGTTCCAACTACGTATCTACTTAACTCAAAGCGGTACATCTCTATTTTGTGTGTTTATTTCCTCAATCTATTCATATTTGAAAATATCAACAAAAGAAGAATCTACCTACGTCTGCCAATCACAAAGAGAATATTATAACTTAAGCCTGGAGGTAAATAAATATTCCTTTCTTCATTATGTTTCTTATCATGGGGAAGTAAATGAAAAATATGCCAGAAGAGGGCTATCCCCACTGGGTATAATATTATCTTTCAATCGATCAATTGATGGAGTCAGTAATCGTTGTAGACGTTAGCCTCCCATTCATCAATGCTGAGTACTACTGATATTTGCGTATGTACAAAATTCTCGCATAAACTACATTTATTTAATACCAAAAACCTACATTGACCCATTCATTCCTTATGGGGAGTTTCTTACTATATTCTCTAACTCATGGGAACACACAGCGATGTGAAGACCCTATGTATTAACTAGGAAGTGCTTTTATTGATTTATAAACATTTCTATACATTCGATTTAGAAAATACGTCGCATGTATAAAATAATGACAATAATATGTTAAGAAAGCACTAAAATAAGAAACACTACCTCTAAACTACAAATAAATAACTAATCGTAATATCACATCCACAAAATAAACTTGAAGTACTTTCTCAAACAGATCCATCGGTAAGAAATATCGCGTCCATTAGGTACTAAAAGTTGACAAATAACAGTCATAGAGATACGAAAAGTTCGATTCCCCGGGGACTAAAATTTCTATTAAAGAAAGTGCAGCCTTTCGAGCTACGCGAAACATACACAGAATTAATTTAACATAACAAAGTTCACCTGTTTTAATGTTAATATTAATCACTTGGGCTGTCACTGTTAAGTAGCAATAATCATGCAATCACGCGCGTGTGAACATTACGCGTTCGCGATTCTCAGCTGAAGCCGACGGGACCGAGTCGACGACTGGGTCCGTAGCACGCGCCGTAGCCGCGGGAAGCCAACTGTCGTAGCTACGTGCTACGAGCTACGCGCTGCATTCCCGTACAGTTCGCGCAGTCGCAACTCTTGCAACCATTGCTCCGTTAGTCTGCTATTCATTTGAGAAAGATATTCGGACAACAATAAGGTGACTGCAATAATTAAACGACTTGATTATAACATTAATTGTTAACTTTTCAGAAATCCCTTAAAAATATTTTTCAATATTTTTGCGTGTGAGGAGAGTCTGTACCTATTCTACCATGTTATAAAATTATTAAAAGAATGTAATAGTTAGTAATACACCTGTTATTTTTGTACGTATTCTCAGCGAATAACTCAAAAAATCGTCTATTTATGACTTGTATATTTGCTATAAAATATACCCGTCTAGATTACGTTGTGCCATAAAATTATACTACTAATCACAAGTTGATGAGTTTCAATCTATGTATTAATGACAAATGCGTTTGATAAAAAAATACAGATAGCGGAGCCGAAGCTCTAAAAAATAAAAATAAAAGTAAAACGGAGTAATATATGGGTACCTAGTTCCTACCCATGTGCACTCTCTGGACTCTGGAGTACCCACGTCACGCCCCTAACAGTTTTTACTGTGTATGTATTTGTTTAAGATTTAATTCATTTCATATGATTTTATTATTCGGAGTTTTACAGCGATTGGTTGAAAGGTAAAGTTTATTGGAACCAGACAAAAAGACAGGCAATAGGAGGCGAAATAATTGTAATTAATCAAGCACGAATTAGCGCTCCTCGCATAATATTAAGTGGCTGCAACTAAAGTGTAATAAATAAACCATTATCATCCTCAAGGTCAAAACTAATAACACTTTGAACTTTCTAAAATCCTCAGCAGTCACATGTCTTACAAAAATAACCAGAAAAATGGCAATTAATTTTGAAATAAGTACGAGTATTTTATATCTACCTAGTAACTGGGTTGTGGAGATCACACAGGCAGTTATTCCATGTGAAACAGCTGCATCCAGCCAAACTGGAAGCCAACCCCAACATAGCTGGGAAAAGGCTAGGCAAATGATGAGCAACTGTTGAATATTTATAATAATAATAAATAAATTGCGAATAAACCTGATATAGTGGTGATAGATCGATTGGAACGTCGCACGATGATTGTTGATATAACGGTCCCGCATGACGAGAACCTCGTGAAGGCAGAGAAAGATAAACAACTTAAGTATCTTGATCTGGCTCGCGAGGTTGTCGACATGTGGGATGTGGATACAGCAGTCATCGTGCCGATAGTCGTGACGGCCAATGGCATAATAGCCAAGAGCCTCGACCAACACCTTAAGAGGCTCTCGTTAGGCAGCTGGATCAAGGGCTTGATCCAGAAGGCAGTACTCCTGGACACGGCGCGCATTGTTAGGCGTTTCCTCTCTCAGGAGCCCTGACCACCGCTAGCTTGGACCCTGTTCCCGAAACCGGTGGGCTACTATTTTTTATATTTTTAAATGTTTTTTATTTATTTTTGTATTTAAATATTTAAAAATATAATAGATATGTATGTTAAGGAAAATAAAGAGAATAATAAATAATAATAATAATAATCCTCGACGACCATCTGTCGAGGCTTTCGTTACGCGGTTGGATCAAAGGCCTGATACAGAACGCAGTACTCCTCGATACGGCTCGCATTGTGAGGAGGTTCCTGTCTCTGAGACCCTAACCACCGGCAGCTTGGATCCTGCTCCCGCCGTCGGTGGCCTACTATTTTTTATATTTTTAAATGTTTTTATTTTTATATTGATACTAGCTGTACCCTGCCACGCTTTGCTGTGGCACATTGTGATTGAATGGTTAAAAAAAAAAGAGAAAATGACGTGTGGCGCTCGGAGACTGCCGCAGTAAAGCTATTGCATAGCATTGTTTATCAACTCCTCTCCCCCTCCCCTCCCCTCTCTCCCTCCCTCCTCTCCCTCCCTCTCCCCCACACATCCCACGCCCCTCCCCTCACCCCTCCCTCACTTTCTCCTCCCTCCCCCACCCGGCTCCTGCCTCTTCCCCTCCCCCTTTCCCTTCCCTTCTCACCTCACCCTTCCCCTACCCCTCTCCCTCTCATTCCCTCCTCGACCCCCTCCTTGTGTCCTGACCTCCCTCCTCTCCCACCCCCCTACACATACCTCCCCATCCCTCCCGCTACCCCTACCCCGAATTTTATATATAAAATGTAATTTATAAGATATTTAAATTTAAAGAATACACGACATAATAATAATTCTTTATTCTCAGGCAACTAAGGCCCATAAACAAAATACAAATAAAATCTTACATAATAATATACTAATACATATAAAAACACAATTAAAAAATAAAACACGTTAGGTCGGCAACGTAATGCGCTGAGTTGTGGTGTCATGTAGCCTGCCGTTAAAAAGGCGATACACAACACCCGTCGGCCAAAATTCTTCTTTCATAAAGGTCTCCAGATGGTGTGTTGGAATTTATGGTTATTCGAGTGAAACTACGTCTGACTCTGCATTCTCATCTATCTTTCTTATCTACGGGCTTGCTAAAAGAAAACCTATGTTTCTTGATAAACGATAAAAGAGATTCGCAAGAGCAAATATGCTCGGAGGAAGGAAGTACTCCAGTAAGATGCTGGTAACCCGTGGTAGGGATCTATCTTGACCGTACTTCCTTGATTGTCCTGATAGCCGTGGAATGCCTCTTCACTCTTGAAACACCTCCGCTACGTCACTATTACGTGCTAGCGGCGATATTAGAGCGCCCATTTTTGAGTGTGCAAGTCACACCCTGCCATTTTTTCCGTGTATAACATAACACTGGCAGACATCACGCGGCTTCACTTGCGTAATTTCCATTCTCATGGGAATTCAGGGATAAAAAGTCTTTGCCACCCGAGAACAGTAGGTATAGCTTCCCAACGGTGAAAGAATTTCTCAAATCGGTCCAGTTATTTTTAAGTTTTTTCGTTAGGTACATACATACAAAAGTACAAAATATATTTCCATTATAATATTTGCATAGCATAGATTTAGTGAGGCAATGGTCATTCTTCAAAAGTAGTTCCGTTTAGCCACACTAGCCTTTGGTCTAACACTTTAGTTTCCAGTGTCTGCAATAGTCCACCAACCGGGTTTCCCTTGTAAAGATATAGGGAAAATCTGCGGTTGGTGCCTTATTGCATTTAAGGAGTCAATCATTGACTCCTTAAATGCAGTAAGGCAATGGGCTCTGGGAGTTGGCTTCGACCCCTAGTGCGCCTCCCAAAATAAAACAAAAAAATATTCTTTTGAACCAAACACCACAAAGTAAGTTCTCTTTTGTGCAAAAAAAAAGTTTATATTAGCGATGTCTGTTTTGTGCAGAAAATATAACAATTTATAATGAAAACAAATAATACGGTGGTTCACTTCGATTTTTCTGGCTTTCTTTTGGAGTGTCGTCTTTACCTGGCCTATCACAATATTTAACTTACATTAACTTGACCTTTTCTAAGTTCTTTTTCTATTTTGACATTTACAACGTTGTGTTATAATTATTGTGGAGTGTTTTTTCAAAAGGCAGTATTTCCATTTTCCTCAGGAGTGTAGATTACGATGCAGGTGGCATCGGATATTCGAGGAAAAATTAGACCTGATACCATAAGTAGAATTGATCAGGGGGTGAATCAGAATAGTTCCATTTTGTTTTTCTAAAGAGAAACAGTGCATAATATCATCATCAACTGCCACTGCTGCTGCACTGCTTTGCTTTTCCAACACGTTTTCTGAACAAACTAATCAACAAAAGACCAAGTTATAAACCTACTTTTTCACTGCATGAAAAAAGAACCAAGTACCTATTTTTTAAATCCAAAGTCACTGGCGCCACATAAAAGTACGTATAGATCCCAAATTCCCAAGTAGAATTAAGAATGTGTCTATGTGGATTTATTAGGAAGTTAAAGTCAAAGTGAAATCATTTATTTTAATAAGACCGTTAATGGAACTTTTGAATTAAAAAAAGAGTTAAAATAATACTAAAATGATTCTAACCATTGATTTGTAGACTAGTTGCACTACTAACCTCGTGAAGGTAGGCACTTTTCATTGCATCATTCGCAAATAACGAGAATTACCATTCCAACTTCGTATTGTTTCAGAGTTTTGTTGAATATCATCATAAAAATCTGACACAAAATAATGTAATATATTATAATAATACAAAAGTCAAAAACCGCTACTCTGAGTACAGATCGGGTATTAAAATAGGCCTTCTGCAAGTATTAAGGTCATTTCTTTTTTCCCGCCAACACTCTGACCGCAAAAGCCGCTCCGCGCTACGGAAAGGCCGGACAAGTTTGTCGAGCCCGGCCTGCCAGCTATGTTATATAGGACCCACAGCTAAGACTAAGCCAACCCTTTCAGACCGTCGCATGATGCCACTTATGTTTAAATACAGAGGATTAACAGCTAAGCGGTCGTATTTGCTTAGAAGATTTTGGTGACTGGATCGGTATCAAATGTTCTGATTAGCTTTTAACAAACTATGTGTTTAGGAGAATGACCGCGGGCTAATAATGAAGTGATGACCAGATAGGTAAATTAGAAAAACCTGCTACACTGTGTAATGATAGCAACTATACCATGACGATACCTAACTGACCTATCTCTATATCTATATCTTCTATACATATAATAAAATTGTACTGTACAATGGAAATATATAAAAAAAAATAGCAGGGGTCCGTGGCTATATAAAGCGCGCTGAGAGCCGCGCCGCTGTCATGGATTCAGTTATTCGTAGCGAACGCACGTATCCTGGAGAGTATTATCGTCTGTGTATGGAAATGCCACGCAAATACCAACTCGCGAAAATTCCTGACTTTACGAAAGAGCTATTTTGACGCCACAAAACGACCAAGGAGCAACAATAAACGCTGAAATTTTGAGCTATGTTCCGGGGGATTATGTTGAGTTTATCTCCATTAACAGAGTCATGGAAGAAGGAGAATCTACAAGCTACCCAGAAGAATTTTTAAAATCCCTCAATGCTCCTGGACTACCAGCACATAAAATGAAAGTAGGCGTACCCATAATCCTTCTTAGAAATTTAAGCCCCCAAAACTTTGCAATGGCACCAGGTTAAAAGTGACCAATTTACAACGAAATCTGATAGAAGCAGAGATTTAAACAGGGTGTGGAAAAGGTGAAAGTGTTTTCATTCCTCGGATTCCTCTCATACATACATACATACATACATACATAAACTCACGCCTTTTTCCCATGGGGGTAGGCAGAAACTACAGAGCGCCAAATGCTACGATTCTTACATACTTCTTTTGCTTCGTTTACATTCATACATGTTGTATATATACACACACGCCGGTTGCGAGTACTACGCACCTGACCTTTCTGAAGAACCTCACCAATAAGGTCTATGTATGTCCTTCTAGGGCGTCCCCTCCCGGATTCCTCTCATTCCAAACAATTTTCCATTTAGTTTTAAACGAGTCCAGTTTCCAGTCAGCCTATGTTTTGCGATGACAATGAATAAAGCCCAAGGTCAGACGCTGAAAGTTGTGGGTGTAGATCTAAGTATCAGCTGTTTCTCTCATGGTCAGTTGTATGTGGCTCTGACACGGGTTGGCAATTCAAGGAGCCTGTATGCTTTCATCCCCAATAGCCATACGTCAAATATCGTATACAGAAAAGCATTACTGTAAAGTAAATTTTTAGCTACCCAAACGACGGTATATGTAATTCAAAATATGCTGCCCGAAAAGTCACTATTCCACGAGGACGAAGTCGCGGGCACAGCTAGTATTTAATAAATGTAGGTAAAATTTAAAATTCGTTTATTATACCTATTAAAAAATATATAAAATGGCTGACATATTCTAAACCACTCTTATTTAAGATCTTGCATGCATGTATTTAAATCTGTATTATAAGAATATTTGTCCAGACAGGTATACGAGTAGGTATAGGTACCCTTAATACACCTGCCTGGACAAATATTCTTATAAAGCGCCCTTAAAGCGCATCTTATTTTTCTCAGTTAGTTAGGTACCTAGTAGTAGTAGGTAACTGTAGGTACCTTTTCTTTATAACCTACAACACTGTTCCAGCCAGATAAGTGAAGAAATACACTACTTAAGTATACGTAGGTACATATTTTCCATAATAAAATTATTTGTCTGTTGCTTTATTTTTCCAATAAGTCAAGATCAAGTTCAAGTCGTACCGCCAGCGTTATTTAGGCTGACTATGGTGAGGACGCCCATCTTCCAGGCTCCCAGTCTTCATCTGCGTTGATTGCGAATTTGATTCATTAGCTTTAATATTATAAATTACTAGCTGTACCCTGCCACGCTTCGCTGTGGCACATTGTGATTGAATTGTTAAAAAAAAAAGAGAAAATGACGTGTGGCACTCGGAGACTGCCGCGGTAAAGCTATTGCATAGCATTTTTCATCAATTCCTCTCCGTCTCCCCTCCCCCTCTCCCTCCCTGTACCCCACACCTCCCACGCCCCACCCCCTCTCCCCCTGCCACTCCCCTCCCTCTTCCCTCTCCTCGTGATATTTCCAAAAGTCATTAAAAGTTCTGCTATGGCTATTAAAAAGCAAGGGTTGGTGATAAAAAAGTGCAAATTTAGAGTTGTATGTATTTTTTGATGCCACATAATAAAAAAATAAAAATTATCAAAAAAATAAGAAATACAATTTTGGGGTGAACACCCCTTATCACTTACAGTTTAGAAAAATACATAGTAGCCGATTCTCAGGCTTACTGAATATGTATAAAAAATTTCATGAGAATCGGTCAAGCCGTTTCGGAGGAGTATGGGAACGAACATTGTGACACGAGAATTTTATATATAAGAAGAAGAAGATAATGCTAGCCTTGATCCCTCTTCGGAAATAAATATTAGCGTTGGCTTCTATGCCCCTATTAACTAAAGATCAAGTCTAGGCAAACGTGAAGATCTATGCTTAGGTACCCTTTTGAGAAATTAGAAGGTCGCCTTTCATAAGAGTCTACATGAATGAATACCTAGGCATCTTTACCGTTCGTAGGTACTACCTACATTATACAAGGTACCTACCTAATGTAACATCAAAAATAAAATCACAGTGAAATTCTGAGTCTTAAAAAAAGCACCAACCCACAACAGTGCCAAGGACCAGAACCAGGTGTCATGAACAGTTTTGGTATGCAGTATAAGGTGGCGCTGCTTGTGAAAGAAAAATTAACGTAGTGATAGGAGTATTTAAGTTCCGCGTTTCCTGCCTGCATCTAGATCTGTTGGTCGTACTGTAACATTGTGTTTAGATTACCCCGACATTAATCAAAATAACCAAGAGCTAAGAAATGTGTAAACTTTTACACCTCAGACCAATTATTGATTCAATGTGAGTTTTACACCTACAATTTATTTTCCTATTCTTGTATTTATATTTAATTTTACGAGCGGTCGCCGGTGGTTGAAATTCGACTGTTTAAGTTTCTGAACTCCTTTTCCATTAATTATTTTATAATTAAACCCTTTGATTAAACCAAATCTCACACACTACCGAAAATTTTAAGTCTCTCTACATATTAAATAAATTAAACTTTATTTTGTAAGTAGGTATTTGGTTTTTCTCACGCCTCTCACTGAGATTAACAGTCGACAGATTGATAGCGTGGCCTACGCGACAAATATGGCAGACGTTCAGTTTCATCTCTTTCATTCATTCCATTTTGCTTTTTTATTTAGTTTTTTTTTTAGTTTTTTGTAAATGTACCATAGACAGGTGTATAGGTGTATACGTTTTATAGTTTTATTTTGGAGTCGTGTAACATGGCCTAACTTGTAACTGTCACTCTGTCAGCTGTCAAGTGTCAACCAATGACATTGACAACATAAACGTTTATTTGTCCAGCTCCTTTTGTCTGTTTGTCGACTTCGCTTTTCAGTTGTCATTTTAACATTTTTTTAGTTTGTTGTAGTATTTAGTTAAGTACGTACCGGTTCATTAGTTTGCACTCCTTTTCAATTTATTGTTACAGCAATAATAATGAAATCTAAATCGGGCTTAACGAGGTTTCACAACTGTTTTATTCTTCGTGATAGTAAAATTATCAAGGAGGACTTATGGATAAGAGACGGCAAAGTTGAGAACCCTGAACAGGTATTTTATGTAGAGCAACTACAAGCAGATGTAACTGTAAACTGCGAAGGACTGCTGATTGCACCAGGGTTCATTGACATACAGATCAATGGTAAGTTTAAATTTTATGCAAATAATAAGCTCACTGCATTTAGCATACCAATTTTATGCTCTGATTTGGAACAAAACTTTATTATCCTTTTTAGGTCACCTTTAAAATATTTAACTTTAGGTAGGACAAAGTTTTCCTTTGTCATTCTACTTTGAATGAAGACAACTATACTATCTGGTGTACAAACTTGGTCCTAGTTTTCCTGTAACATGCAATTCTTTTACTTATTAAACTGCACACAAAGGCAAAACAAAGCTAAACAAAGTCAGTGAGTTGTTTAAAGTAGTATTCACAACCTGGTTGATTTAAGTTTACACCTTATGAGCTAAGCTCAGCCAGGCTGTAGGTCAAAGAATATTTTATGTAAGGGTCTATGTTCTATTTTGGCTCAGTTAATTAAAGTGGGACATTCCATTTAGAGTTATAGAAGAATTTTATTTTTATTTATACTCAGTATTATAGAAGTACAATTTGTATGTATGTAGTGGGTTCTCTCCCAAATGTCTCCACCTGATATCTTTTTTCTGATTTAAAAAAGCTGCATTATTAATGTTGGCTAAAGTACCATTGGATATTGTAAGGTTATTCTCACAAATGAAGTTGTGTGTAGACAATGCTTTTAAAAATAAAGCAACATATTTTTATTACAGGTGGCTGGGGTGTTGACTTTTCGTATGATTCAGAAAATGTCAAAGAAGGCATCAGAAAGGTATCAAAGGAACTTCTTGCTCATGGAGTAACCTCATTCTGTCCCACAATGGTGACCTCAGACGTGGAAAAATACCACAAAATCCTGCCTTTAATTAAAAAGACTGATGGTGGTCAACACGGAGCCACTGTTCTCGGAGTGCATTTAGAAGGGCCATTTATTAGTATGGCTAAAAAGGGAGCTCACATGGAGGAATATATTAAGACACCTGATAAGGTTTGTGTCTTAGCACTATAAAACTGTCATACAATTTCAAAACATTTCTTTCTCCATTTGTATTCCAAATATTGAGCAATCTTTTTCTAATCTTCATAGCCATAAAAAAGCCAATATTAAAACACTCAACTAGGTGTAAACAAAGGCATTGATAGCAAGAAAATATCATGCAATGTTTATTATCAATAATTTTATTGTGGTTGTCATTAAACAATTTCCCAGTACCTACGTATCCACCTTATCAGTTAGCATTTATCATTGACCTACTCTTTGTGAGTTGTAAATAACCAACACAGATGAACTTTTTATATGCTACTGAACTTTTATCGAATTCTCAACAGTACTGTCAATTTGATTAACTATTGTATTTGCTAACTGTTGATTGCGTTAGGTAAATTATAAACGATGTTGCACATTAATCAATAACAAATAACAACTTTTATATATTATTTAGTACAAGAAATGAATAGTGATGCTTTGTTACAGTTTTAAGAGTCTATTGACTCTTTCTTTTTTACATAAAGTACAAACCACTTCATCAAAAAACACTAAAAGTTGTGACATAACTGTAGTTTTGGAAGTGTAGCTTTTGTTTAATTAATTATTATTTGCCATTTTTTTCGAGTATTTTGTTTTTTTTTTTTTTTTTGTTTTCATTTAATCTGCGATCTGCAATCTTGCCATAATCAGACGAGGTCTTCCTGAGAGATTATATTTGTGTTGTTCCATTGAACAATCACATTGTCTGGTTCAACACTTAGAAGAGCAACAACTATTTTGTAAAATGTATTTATTTTTTAAATTTTACTTGTAACTGACGAAAAATAAGGACAAGGTTCTCAATTCGTCGCGTATATATATTTTTTATGTATGACCACATTCATTAATAGCGGCGTTTTACCTGAAATAAAACGCATATTAAACTACTTACCTTATTCGAAGCATAAACAATTGAGATAGGCTGAATCTTGTTTCCTGTGCCTTTTTCCTTACGTTTCTAGTGATATAGCTCTGTCTCGCTCTCATGACGTCACCGGGGCAGAGAGGGGAGCGCACTTTAGAGCGCGCGCGACTCGATTTGTTCATTGGATGATTGAAATTGTTACCAGGCAGAAATTACTATTATGCTTCGAATAAGGTAAGTAGTTTAATATGCGTTTTATTTCAGGTAAAACGCCGCTATTAAACCACTTGACCGTTATTCGAAGCATAAACAATTGAGATGTGTCTGTTATCGCCTGGTGACGCTCATGACGAACGCCAATGTGCAGGGAAAGATAGTTAATACAATTTGGTTTTATAACAAAAAACAGGAGAGTATAAGTTTGAATCAAGGTTTATTATACTTTCAAAAACTACTTCCATTAAGAATTACAAAGTAAACAAATCACTACAAGACAGGGTTAAAGAAAGCAGTAATGCCGCTACTCCTAGAAGCGCTTAACACCTGTCGTTTATAAAATTGAAGAAAAGTGTTTGAGGACTTCCAGTTCCCTCGAGCCATAATATCTTCCATGGGGAAGTTGTCTATCCAATTTTTGGAAGCAACTGCGGAACGTACACTTCCAGGAGTAGCAACAATACCTGCCTGACGCATTAGAGTTTTTATCCAGCCTGCAATAACAGTCCGTGAGGCGGCACGAGCTGTACCTCTCGTATTGATAAACAAGTTAGCACATTTAGCTTCCTGACGCCTAGTGGAAAGCAGTGATACGGTTTGTTCAACCCAGTATATGGGGTCCAGGTTCCTATTATCATTATTTTTGAATAATTTCCATCCTGATTGCCTATGATCAGATGAATCAGTCTTAGAACCAAAGGCTGGCCATAGAGTTATACAATTATGCTCAGGAGATTTAATATAATTATCTTTATCAGTCATAAGGAGTGTCAAGTCATGAATCCGCCTACCAGAACAGAGTACTAAGAGGGCAGCCGCTTGACTCGATACATCAAAAATATTGTCATGATTTAGCGTTCTATCGCCAAGAAAACATACAAAATCATCAATATTCCACACGGGTAACTTAGGTGTACATGGTTTTTTAATTGAAATCGATTTCAAAATATGTTTTACAAAAATATGATTACTTAAAATACCTGAATCATTTACATTACAAAGGGTGGAGACTACAGACTTATGTAACAATATTGTATTATAAGACAGTTTATATTTTATATGCAGATCAGCCAGAAATCGAGCTAGGTCAGATCCTGAGGGGTAATTAGGGTTAATATGATTAGTTTGACACCACGAGACCCAGCGATTCCATGCAGGTTTATAAGTTTTCAGAGTGGAAGCGCGCCAAGAGTTCTTCAAGAGTTTTATTTGAGAATTATTCCAATTACCTAAATGATGTGTCCACCCCCACATTTCCACACTTTCAACTCTAGATCCTGGACGCGAGGCGGAGGTAGTCCCGTTGTCACATCGATCAGTAGTTTGTTCAGGTTCTGTAGTGTGAATGGCGGATCTAGAGCCCGGGCTTTGAGATCCCCGCGCCAAAAAACTCGCTCCCATCTGGGTGCTACTATCAAGTAAATTCCCGATGCCTGATTGAGGTAGCTTAAAACTCTGGGTATCAGAAATGGGGGTGGAAACACCCATGCCAGTTCGAATTTCCAAGCAATTGAGAAAGCGTCGTGGGCTACAGCTTGTTTGTCGTTTTGATCTTTCGACACATAACGAGGGACTACGTGTGCGCTGCTGGAGGCAAACAGATCCACTTGGGGTGTTCCCCATTTCAAGAATATCTTCCTGGTTATTTCGGGCATCAGGTGCCATTCGGGGGCCTGCCGAAATCGCGATAGGTGGTCGGCATGGTTGTTGTACCTCCCCGGAATGTAGTATACGTTGATATGAATTTGGTACTGATCTATCAACGAAAACAGGTCGTATGTTATGTCCATCAATCTTGAGGATTTCGTTCCCCCTTCGTGACGGAGATACGCTACTACCGTGCGATTGTCGCATTGTATGGTGACCGTCGATTGACTCAAATAGACGGCATGACTTTGAAAGACCTTCAATATAGCCAACATTTCTTTTACGTTGCAGTGACAATGTTTCTCGTTCTGGGACCACGTTCCCCAAAGGGACTGGTTGTCCATCTGGGCCCCCCAGCCTAAGTCGGAGGCGTCCGTCGTGATGAAATGCGTCGCTGGCGCTTCGTGTAGAATTGATGGATGTCGCAAATTGTGGCTCCACCACTGTAGGTCGTCTATGGCATCTGCAGGTATTGTGTATACCTGGACAGAATTGTCCAATGGTAGTGCATTTAGGAATCGCAGTAGACCTCGATAATGCAATCTCCCTCTTCGGACAACAAAACTCGCAAAATTTAATGCCCCTATTACACTCTGTAACTTCTTTAGGTCTGTCTTCCCCAAAGCTATAATTTCGCGTATCTTTGCTAGTAATGAGGGTACTTTTTCCGCTGGCAGACTTTTGAGATTTAGCCAAGGATCCCACAGTACTCCTAGGTAAACCAAGGATTTCTTTGGTGTTAAGATTGATTTTTCGAAGTTTATTTGCCAACCCAGATGTTGTAATGTTTTTACGAAAAGGCTCACATGGCCTGCAAGAACTGCTGGGTCTTGGTGATCCAGAAGAAAATCGTCGAGAAATACTAATATTCCCACACCTTGGTTTCTCATTACCTGGGCAATCCAATTTGTCAAACTCGCAAAGGTTTTTGGAGCTGTGCTGAGACCGAAAGGTAGGCAGGTCATTTGAAGAAGCTGGTTTTTGTAAATAAGTCGTAAGAAGCGCCTGTGAGACTTTGTTATATTTAGATGAAAGTAAGCCTGTGATATGTCCAGCTTGCACATCCAATCTTGAGGCTGAATGAAGTCTGGGACTCTGAACACATTTATGAGACTGAAAGGGGTGGTCAGTACGAATTCGTTTAAAGCTTTTAGATTGAATATCGGTCGGAATGACCCATCGCTCTTTGGTACTAGAAAGAGGGTAGATAAGAAACTTGGTGTTAGGCTTACAATTTCCAGAATTCCTTGATTCAACATTTTTCGTATGTTTAAGGTCATTTCTGGTGACACGGGTGTGTGATACGCTTTGTTGTCTAATTTGGGCATAATTAAAGGAGGTTTTTGCTGAAAAGGTATACGGTACCCTTGAATTATTCGAATCAGGAAATCTGGTGCGTGCATTTTCTTCCAATGATCGACGAAATTCGATAACTGACCGGCTTGAAATATTTTCATGTCAATATTTACTTCTCTTGGCATTGAAGCCTGAAGGTGATGACCTTCGCTTATACCCCCCACGTTTATGAGCGTTGTATCTTTGGTTTGGTCTAGCCCCGCGGGAGCGAAAGGAACCTCTATCTACTGTGTCACTACCCTGTTGAGGATAATGATTGTAATAAGCATTTACCGATCCTTGTGAAGGACACTGTATATTATGCTGCATAAAACCACCCTGCGCGGGAGCCTGACAGTTGTGACAGCCTTGTGGAGGCATGCCCGAGTTAAAGTTCTTACCCTGCGAGGGTGGAACTGAATATTGCCTCTTCGAGGGTCGTATGGGCCATCTTCCAACTTGCGAAGTAGAAGTATTACCATAAGCCGATTTTGTAGACGTACCAACCGATCCAGATGCAGGCCAGAAAGACTTTTTGATACCGCCAGCTTTTTCCAATGTCAAAAGCAACTGTTCGGAATTAAATAAGTTAACCTCAGATGGCGGTATTTTTCGGCGTGGCAAACAAACAGTGGTATTCCAGTCAGCATTAACCGTCTTGTCTTGCGATCTTCTAGTACAATAGTGGCGACTTGGCCACCGTTTGCCACAAACGAAACAACCATTTTTTTTAAAGTGCCCCGTGAGAGTATGACTTTGGTCGATTTTGGCTCATCTTGGAAGACCCAGACAGCTGACTGCTGCTTGGAATCTGGATCGTAGGCATATCCCAGACTCGGCACCACTAACCATATAATAAACGCGTTTTAACTTTCCTCGGTGGAATAGCTGCAGAGTTTTGCGACACTATCTACCTAAGAGCTCTTACACACGAGCGGCATGTTCCCAACGGCAGAGGTAACTGCAGACGTCGACGCGGGTCGGCAGTTACCTCGGCCGTTGGGAACATGCCGCTCGTGTGTAAGAGCTCTAACACGGGTTATTTTTGGACGTCGCTAAGCAAATGTGGTACCCAACGATCAACTTTCTTACACCTAGTTCTTCGTGCAGAATTTTTTAGATACTAGTCCCTGAAATGCCCACGGCTGCCTCTATTTCACGGTATGTCACATGATGATCTTCGACGCTTACCTGCCGGCTGCCGCACGGCGTTGATATTCTCTTGCGTCATGGCGGTTTTTGGACGACTTTCACGATGCTTGTCACTGAAGCTAGAGTGCCCACGTTGAAATTCTAAATACCAGCGTTCTAAAGTCCTAAGACATGGTGCTGCATCACTAAACACAGAAGTGATCTCCTCAAAACACTGAAGTCCCTTTGAAAGTTGTAGAAAATTATCTTTTGATATTTCCATTTTTACAACCGGCTTGTCACCTTTGAATAGACGCTACAATAAAACTATTCGACCGATCATAAAACATTCTTTTGTTTTCGAATTCTGAATTCAAAAAGATGAAAAAGCCATAATGTTTCTTTCTGAATAATTGCGGGAGGTTTGCAAACGGCACGACTTATAAGGCTGCCCCCGTATGTAGGTATGGTATAAACAAAATAAAACATACAAAAAAGGTAAAAAGTTCTTAAGCTGTATACGCACTATGCGGCTACCCGCATGCGGCCAGCCGTCCGGCTGCCCGCACGTTACGGTTGCGTATGCCGTAACGTGTGGTTGAACAACCGTTGCGATTTGCGGTCATATCCAGTGTTGCCATTCAACAAAATTAGAAATCCCTAGCCGAAACTGTCGCTAAACTACCGCCAATAATACTCAAAACGAAATATTGATTTATCTTTCGTGTTCCTACTAGATGGGGTGTACCTCAATCAAGCTTACCTATCCATGAATGGAAAATACTAGTCTGTTTTAAAAGAAACGTAATTTACTTAACTATTTTGTAAATAGGTGGCCACACCGACCAAATGCAAGACGGATCAGGTCATGAAATAAGTTTATAAAAAAAAGCAAGACGAATAAAAAAAAATAAACCAATAGCAGGGGTAGCCGCATCGCAGTGCGCATAGAAATGAATAATTCGTACATAATTGTGTTTGCGGCCAGCCGTCCGGCTGCCCGCATGCGGGTAGCCGCATAGTGCGTATGAGCTCTTATCTAATCTGTTTGTTTTGTTATTTATTCTTACAAAGAACCATAGCAGATTCCGTAGTTTTTGCTTACCCTCATGAGAAAGAGGTGAAAACCACAATAAAAAAATACCGCAACAGATAAGTACCAAAATGACACCAAAGTTATCATGTTGCCAATGTTGCTAACATGCTACCTAGTTGATAAAAAAAATACTTTAAAAGTTCCAATAGGTTACATTCGTTTAAAACGTAACACACTGTGTGGGCTAATTGAAAACGAAAGTTTTTTAAATTTTCCAATGGGATGTAATAAATATTTTTTATTATTTTAAATAAATTATAACATAATTAATGTAACTATAATAATATCAACACCACCTACTTTTATTCTAAATTATACAATTTTAATATAACTTTATAATCTATTCTTCCAGGGTATAAAAACTATAGAAGAAGTGTATGGATCATTGGATAATGTTGTTATAGTCACTCTTGCCCCAGAACTGCCTGGTGCTACTGAGGCAATCAAGGAATTGGCTGCGGTAGGCATCAAAGTAGCATTAGGACACTCCACTGCTAGTTTAGCTCAAGGAGAAAAAGCTGTTGAAAGTGGAGCTAATCTAATCACACACTTATTTAATGCTATGCTTCCAGTAAGTACTCAGAATTAGTTTATTTTGTATGTAAATTTATTACAATGACCCCAAAAGTACACAAAATGACTGACTAAATTAATGTAGATCCTAAAAAATTTTAGCCTTGAATGTTTTGTAGTATTTGGTTCAGATTAGTTTTATGTCCTCTTAGAATTGCCTCGTTGATCTAGTGGTTGCATGCGCTACTGCTGAGCACGACGTCACGGGTTCCATCCCTGGTTCAAGTGAAAATATTTCAATTCAACAAGCATTCGGTTAAATGTATATTTAATGCATCCACTTTAATGCATTAAACCCCGAGTGGACACCGGTGTCTGCGCTGTCATTGTCTTTCTATTTTGTCTCTAATTGACACGATTGAAAGGTTAAAAAAACACCTGTCTGCACTTTGAGTAAATAAGGCAGATAAGGCGTTTTGTGCGAGTTAAGGAACCCCAACCTACCAATATTAGCTTTGTCAGCCAATAAGTAATTACTAGATTATTATTTCCCAATTTCCCCACTGCGTGATCAGCATTTATAATTATCTAGAACATGCGTCAATCTGATCACGCTGTGCATGTACTACGTTAGCAATTAAGTTAGTATATAAGATCAATATCTTAATAGATTTGGTTAATTACTGTTTCGCTGTAACTCTGTCGGAATAAAGTTATTTTTTAAATACTTCCGTTGTCGCTTACTTAATTGGCGCAGCCGGTAGGATCTCTGTAGTCAGTTTGCCGTGTATACAATTCTACGTGGAGCAGCCGACGTCCGTGTCTACGGTTTAGCAGAGATCGCCGAACAAATAAATTCATTAAGAAGCCACTTCGAGTTACGGAAGAGGACCAGCCACAGCAGTAATTCAGGGAAAATGGAGCTAGCTGCGGAATTGTGAGTAAATCTTTTTCACCTTCCTCTCAGCTCTTCCATCTATATCCCAACCTTGTAATAGTCTAAGTGTTTGTGTATTATTAGGGATTGGACAACGCCGTAATAATATTTGCATAGATTTTAATTGTACTAATATTTTAGAGTAGTGATAGTTTAGTAGCACATTAGTGTGATTTTTTTTTCTCCGCGTTTGTTTCTTTCATAACTTTTCACAATGGAAAACGTAACCCGTGTCCCACAGGAATTGGTTAACATCATACCAATATTCAGCGGCGACACTAGAATGTTGCCTTTATTTATAAAAAAATGTGAATACATTTTGTCTACGTTCTTAGGAACCACAGCCCAAAATGAATATTTATTTCATGTAGTAACAAGTAGGTTATCAGGCGAAGCAGCCAGTTTGGTAGGCGAAAGAGAAGCTATAGGTACGTGGGACGAGCTGAAGAAGTTGTTAAACCAACACTTCGGTGATCCACGCACAGAGGATTGTTTAGCAATGGAGTTAGAATCGTGTAGAATAAATAAGGGTGAAAGTTATTTAGATTTTTGCCATAGAATACAGCGGATGAGAAGTGTTTTATTTGCTAAAATATCAGAAACTATCATTGATGAATCTCTACGTAAGGCAAAGCAAATCATTTATAGTAACAGAGCGATGAATGTTTTCTTGTTTAATTTACCGCCATTTTTAGTTAGATTAGTTCGTTTGCGCGACGTCACAACGTTAGAGGATGCATTAAAAATAGTTTTAGAAGAACAAAACTTCCAGGCAGTCTATGAATCGAAAACAAACGACAGACGTAATTTTAGCAGAAATAACAGACCCAATTTGCCTAATAACCAAAATGCATTTGAATCTAATAATCAAAAGAAAGATTCACATAGCATATCAAGTACACATGTACCGAATAGTGCTACAAACAGCACATCTACACCGAACAATTCGCATCAGCCCAGACATTATAAACAACATAATAATATTCAAAGAAATCAAGACAATTTTAATCGTACAAACAACAATAATGCGTCACCGCAGTCAAGTAGGTCAGCTGTTCCGATTGCACAACCGAACCAACAGTTCGCGGCACATGCACCGAGCACGCCGTCTTTTGCAGCGCAAGCATCTACGTCGGGTGCGAATACTGATGTCACCATGCGTACTGCAAGTTCGCGACGGGTTAATTACATAAATAATTCTAATAATAATGAACGGAGATCAAGTTATTCGTACAATGAGTGCCAAGAATTTTCTCCTGAAGAACCCGGGGCGGGAAATTTTTGCATAACGGCCTTTACCCTAGAGAACGAATAAAAATAAATTGTAATAAACGCTTAAATTTACCACATATAGTTATACCAGAATTAAAGGCAGTTTTTATGATAGATACGGGGAGTGTTAGATCGTTTATAAGCCCGTATATAGCGAATAAATATTTTAAAAATTATTTACAGTATGAACCCTTCGAAGTTGTTAGCACTCACGCATCGAGTGTTCATAGTGAAACGGCTATTATTCCATTACCGGTTACCTTTGGAAGTCAAGAGTTCCATAAGTTTTATGTCTATAGTGTCGACGATAGGTATGATGGGTTAATAGGTAGCAATTTGCTGAAGCAATTACAGGCAAAGATTAATATGGAAAATCAGATATTACATTTAAAAAATACTGATATTCCTATCATATATTCACCGCCTATGAGAGAGGTATATAATCTACCATCTCGTAGTGAACTTAGAGTAAGACTCCCAGTCAACTTACTGGACGGGGAAGCTGTGTTGGATTTTAAGCAATTTACGGAAGGGATTCGAATGCCCGCCGCATTAGTTACGTGTATTAATGGCTATGCAACAACTGTTATTCAGAATTATAGCCATGAAAATAGAAAATTAGTAGTTACGGGACCTTTTCAAGTGGAACCATACATACAGGACCCATCTGTTAGTGTTAATTTCATAGATAATAATATAGAAGTGGACAGCTTGCTAACAAAGAATTTAGACAAATTACAGTTAGATCATATGAATTCAGAAGAACGAACGGTTATTGAGGGACTTTGTAAAGAATACAAAGATATATTTTATTGTGAAAATATTCCGTTAACCTTCACAAATCAGGTTAAACATAGAATAAGAACAAAAAATGAAGACCCAATAAACATTAAGGCACATAGATTGCCACCTATTCAAACAAAAGAGATCAGTAGTCAAGTCGAGAAAATGTTAAGGGATAACATTATCCAGGAATCTCATTCTCCCTGGAGTGCTCCCGTACATTTAGTGCCGAAAAAATTAGATGCGTCAGGCCAACAAAAATGGAGGATGGTAGTTGACTATAGACGGCTCAATGAAATCACAATTGATGATAAATACCCTTTGCCCAACATTAACGATTTATTTGACATGCTAGGTAATAGTACATACTTTACAACTCTCGACTTAGCTAGCGGGTACCATCAATTAGAGGTTCAGGAGGAAGATAGAGCTAAAACTGCGTTTAGCACACCTTCAGGTCATTATGAATTTAACAGAATGCCGTTTGGGTTAAAGACCGCACCCGCAACTTTTCAGCGAGCGATGGATAACGTCTTACGAGGCCTTCAAGGCTTACATTGCTTAGTATATCTCGATGACGTCATTATTTTTTCTAAAAGCTTGCCTGAACATGTAGAAAAGCTTAGAGCAGTTTTTGACCGCTTCCGTCAAACAAATTTAAAAGTTCAATTAGATAAGTCTCATTTTCTTAGAAAGGAAGTACTCTACCTAGGGCATACTATTACGAGTGAAGGTTTGAAACCAAATAATGATAAAATAGACGCTGTTCTTAGGTATCCTATACCGGAAACGGTTACACAGATTAAAAGCTTTTTAGGACTAATCGGTTATTATAGGAAATTTATCAAAGATTTTGCCAAAATAACTAGACCATTAACAGCTTGTTTAAAGAAAGGTCGCAAAATTGTAATTAATGAGGAATATAAAGAATGTTTTGAGACATGTAAAAAGCTTTTAACAAATGCACCTTTGTTACAATTTCCTGACTTTAGTAAAACATTTATTTTAACCACGGATGCATCCAATTTTGCGATCGGGGCTGTATTGTCACAAGGAACGATAGGCTCAGATAAGCCTGTAGCCTATGCTAGTAGAACCTTGAGTGACACAGAAGTAAAATATAGCACTATCGAGAAGGAACTTTTAGCCATAATATGGGCAGTTAAGCACTTCCGACCGTATTTGTATGGTAATAAGTTTACCATATTTACAGACCATAGACTATTAGCTTGGCTGTATTCATTGAAAGAGCCCAATAGTAAACTGACGCGATGGCGGTTAAGGTTAGAAGAGTACGATTTCGAAATAAAATATAAGAAAGGCCCTCAAAACACGAATGCAGATGCTTTATCTAGGATTAAGATTAATGCAATTGACGACGATTTAGATTCAATATTCGTAAATACAGGAGATAGGCAGGAACGTATACAAAAAGTTATAGAAAACGAATTGCAAGACCTCGAAACTCCAATAGAAACGATAGAACTTTCGGATTCTGACGATGGGGTCACTGCCAACTCAGTTTCAAATAGAGAACACGAAGGCATTCCTAGTCTACACGAAGCTGTCGATACTAAACCAAAACAGATTTTAATTCATTCATGGTTTAAAAATAAATTAGACGTAAAAGATATTTCAAATAATAAACAAAAAATTCTCGAAGTTCACTTACCGACAAATAACGATATATTAGTTAAAGACTTTTTGAAAGAGTATATTGATCCAAAACATAAGTATTTTATATACTTCGAACACCCATCTTTTAGAAAAACTTTTTCAAACATGGTAATTAAGTTATTTAAAAAGGATTCAGTTAAGTTAACCGAGTGTACAGAAAGAGTTATAAATTTGACAGGATCTGAAGAAGATCAAAAAGAAGTTATTTTAAAATACCACGACGGGAAAACATGTCATAGAGGTATTAAAGAAACTTTAACCAAACTTAAAAGACATTATTGGTGGGCAAACATGAAAGAGACAGTCACGGCAATCATAAATGCTTGCGAAACATGTAAACGCATGAAATATGACAGAAAGCCGATTAAACCCCACATTCAGTTAACACAAACCCAGGATGCCCCTTTTCAGGAAGCTTTTATGGATTTATTATATATTGAAGGGAAATATTATTTAACTATAGTGGATGCATTTAGTAAGATAGCACAAGCCATAGAGGTACCGAATAGGAGTACACCAGAGATAGTTAGGGCATTGATTAAATATTTCAGCATGTATGGTCTGCCTAGGAAAATTAGTTGCGATTCCGGTACAGAATTCAACAATACTTTGATTAAAGAAATGTTAAGCTTTTACAAAATTGAACTTCATATTGGGACGCCAAATAATCCCAGTTCAATGGCAATAGTAGAAAGGTTTCATTCTACCATTATTGAGATTTATCGTATAGCAAAATACGATAAAAGCGATTTAGATGCAGCATCAGTTATGACTTATGCCATCATGGCTTATAACAACACCATACATTCAGCAACAGATTTTACGCCTTTTGAACTAGTATTTGGTCACACTTATTCCGATAATGTATTTAACGTGGATAGAGAGAAGAACTTAACTCAGAAATTATTGTTAGATCATAGAAAACGCCTTCAAATACTCTATGAATTCATAACAGAAAAATTAGAATCCGATAAAATTAAAATAATTAATAAAAAAGGTGGCGAAACGACACCGGTACTCGAACCGGACGATAATATTTACATGAAAGACACTAGGATTAGAAAAGCTAAAGAAAAACCGCGATATGAAAAAGCGAAAGTAATAGGTGAAGTTGAAAGAAATATAGTCCCAGTAGAAGTAAAGAAAAGGAAAACTAGAGTAGCCTTAAAAAATGTAAAACGTCCTCCACAGATCGTGCCTGGTACTTCTGGTGCCAACACTCACGCTGGACCTCCAAAACCTCGGTCAGAATCCGGGGATAGCAGCGATAAAGCGGGGAGTAGCAGTGAAGAGGAATAGTTATTGGACAATATACAAAATTGTAGATTTAGAATCATTACACTTACAAATAGATAATAATATTCGGGATTTTATTAACTTGAAAATTAAAATTAAGGAAAATAGTCTTAGTAACGAAACTATAGGAATAGAAAGCCAAATAGAATATCTTATTAAACTAACTAAGGATAGATTGTTTCAAATCTTACCTTTCCATTATAGAAATAAAAGAGCTTTGTTTAATCCATTAGGCTCACTTGTAAAAGCTATTACAGGAAATTTAGATGAAGACGATGCAATTAAATATGATAGAGAAATCCAAATGATACAGAACAAAGAGCATGTGGTCGAACGTAAAGTATCATCAATGCAAAAAGCTTTTGATAAATTAGTAAATGACTCTGAAATAATAAATTCAAATATTAAAAACTTGGGTTTATATACCAATGAAATGGAAAAATTAGTTGAACATGAGTTCAGGTTTAACAAACTTTTCCAAATATTAAATACTATGTATCAAATTTTAAATAACTTTCGAACCTGTTACGAAAACATACAAGATATTGAAACGGCAATAGCCTTTAGCAAATTAAATACATTGCACCAATCCATTATAAATAGTACAGAATTATATAATACGTTAGAAGTCATTGCTAAACATGCTAGAACAATATACCCAGTAAGCAAACGTAATTTAATAAAATTAGAACGTAATATCATACTTAAATCATATATAAATAACAACAAGTTAGTTTTTGTTTTAGAAGTTCCCCTAATAAATAACGAAACATATAATTATTACAAGGTTATACCCATCCCTATATTCCATTCTCCAAACACCTTTACAATAATACCCAAATATCCTTACCTGATGGTGAATAGATTGAAATACATGCCCGTGGTAAGCCCATGTACTGAGATTGAAAATGAAAAATTTCTTTGCGCTGAAACTAATTTAGCCCAGTTCCCAACCGAGACCTGCATTGAACAAATAATGCTGATGAAGAACAACTACAAAAACTGCATACAGAACCATATTGAAATAGAAAAAACTAAGATACAAAAAATAACCGACAACCAATGGTTGGTTTACTCAGAGGAAAATCTCATCATCACCGAGAATTGCAATACAGAAATCCTGAAGTACACTATTCTTGGGACCTACATCGTGACACCTGGCCAACAATGCGAGACACAAATAGGCGAAGTCATCGTTGCCGCCACCACAAACACTACAGTTTCCAGTCTCCAGCTGCCATTGATCCAGATGCCAGACCTACAACAGGACATCCAGAGAAGATCAAAGAAAGTGGATTTAAGAAATGTGGACTTCAGTGATGTGAAAGAAGTGTTACAAAGTGCAAAATTTAGTGAAAAAGACGATACGACACAAACAGTGACAATAGAAATTAGTATATGGACCATCTTAGAGTATGTGGTTATTGTAATAGCAATAGTTATCTTTATAATGTATAAATTTCAGTTCATAAACTTTTGTCGAAATTCTCCGAAACAGTCTGCGACACCTTCGGATAATTTCTCTCTTAGGGAGGGAGGAGTTAAGGAACCCCAACCTACCAATATTAGCTTTGTCAGCCAATAAGTAATTACTAGATTATTATTTCCCAATTTCCCCACTGCGTGATCAGCATTTATAATTATCTAGAACATGCGTCAATCTGATCACGCTGTGCATGTACTACGTTAGCAATTAAGTTAGTATATAAGATCAATATCTTAATAGATTTGGTTAATTACTGTTTCGCTGTAACTCTGTCGGAATAAAGTTATTTTTTAAATACTTCCGTTGTCGCTTACTTAATTTGCGCGTCTCGTAACAACGACATGTACGCAACAAATCGCAAAGCAAACACCGTGTCTGTAGTTCTGTTTACAAGCTCTCCACAGATTATCTCCTTTTTTCTCAGTTTCATCACCGGGATCCTGGCCTGGTTGGCTTGCTGGCGTCCACAACGCAAAAGCAAGTTTTCTATGGCATTATATCGGACGGTATACATACCCATCCATCTGCTTTACGAATCGCAAGCAGAACTAACCCTGAAGGTAAGGAAAAGCCATCTATCAAAAAAACCTTTCTTACTACTTTAGTTAAAAGTTTAAGGATCTCTTGTGCTTTTACTCTACCTACAACTATTTAATTATGTTACCTCTAAGAAATAATCTGCCTACTCAGTTCAGTTCAAAACATTTAAAACTATAATGCAATCACACTGCTAGCGTAAATATCAGAAAGTATTTTGTGATACGATGTTTCCTTAGATAAAAAAAAAATACATTTTCAAAATTAGTTATTCCAAATAGTGGTTTTTTACAAAATTAATTGTTCCAAATCTACTTGGCAACCGAATTTTCAGACTAACTGTTTTTTGTTCCCTGATCCTGATGCCTGAGTCTATACGTGACCAGCATTTCTAAAAATATGCTTGCAATGTTTTATCCATTTTACATTAAAAAAATATTTGAAATACTCTTTTTTACATAACTGCCATAATGCTAATGGTTTTTAAGGTTTTTTTACAACATTTATTTTCCTCTCAGGTTTAGTACTGGTTAGTGATGCAGTAGCCGCTCAGGGTCTTGCCGATGGAAACTATCGCATAGGACCACAGCATGTCACGGTAGAGGGTGGTCGGGCCTACGTCACCGGCACTAAAGTACTCTGTGGCAGTACTACGGGCTTAGATGCATGTGTTGCAACGTTCAAACAGTCTTTGGGTAAGTTAAAAAACTGTCCTTCAATGCTCAAACGAGTTAATATTCATTTTTCTTTGATAAGATCAATCGGTACATTTCGTTTGACTTGGGAGTGAAGATACCAGTAGTACTTATTTGAATTATTCATAATTAATAATTAATTATACTACTGGTATCTTCAGAAAAATCCGGTCCTTAAGAGCAGGTTATTAATTATTAAAAACCTACTCAAAAGGTCTCATAAGGATTTTTTATTTATGATTTTCATCCTTACAGAATGCTCTTTGGAATACGCCTTAGAAGCGGCTTCCCTGCACCCTGCTAAAGCTTTGGGCATTGATGATAGAAAAGGGAAACTAAATTTCGGGTGCGATGCGGACTTTGTAATACTTCATCCCGAAAAGATTAAAATTGAATCTACTTGGATTGCCGGCGAATGCGTTTACAAATGTGATAAACTGTGAATTATATGTGTTATTAAGTTTAAGGGTTACCACTTAATTAATTTAAAAATATTTTTGATCGATTACGTATCTGTAAATATTTCAACAATATTACAAACAATGTAATCATTATATTTTCTACAAAACCAAACCAGCATAAAATGATGGAAATATTATTATAATAATTATTATTAAAGTTTTGTTTATATTATATATCTATTTTCATACGTACCGCCTACCACCCAAATAAGATCTTGGCGGTATATTTGGCGCAGTGGCTGAGCGATTGGTTGCTGTCCTGCATGTCTCTGGTTCGATTCCCGCAGGTAAGAATAATATTTATACAGCCTAAAGGTCTGGCTGTTTGTGTGTTCGAGTTTAAAAGGAAGCACCCACGAAACAAGAGAAATTCCTTTTATACACAGCTATTTTTAATAGATAAAAAATAGAAGATAATCTGGAAAATGTGATAATTATCATTTTTGAAATCAGGACCAGATCCAGAGTGCACTCAGTTTGTCATACGTTAGTACCTACTAGTTACCTACCCAACTATATTTTTGTTTTTTCCACATTAAAAAGAAAATTGAAACCGGGGTAGCTAACCATTACCTTAAACTAAATATATGAAAGGATTGGTATATAAATAAAATAGTAACTTTTGAATGACTACTTTTACAAATTATTGGCAAAATTTGTAAAAGTAGTCATTCAAAAATTCTATAACAATATAGAACTGTTATAGAATTTTTGAATTACTACTTTTAACAATATAGAATTGTTATAGAATTATTAGATACTATACAGGGTGTTAGTGTGAACATCGTTATCCTTGAAACCGGTGGTTTGGTTTCACTTATAGAACGTAAAACAATGTTTTTTTTTTTTTAAGTAAAGTCTCAATTTTGCCTTTAAATTGTTTCACCCTATACAACGGCACGCAAGTACATAGTAGACAGAGCGGCGCCACGGGTAACTGCGCTTGATCAGACACCGTAAGCTGTGCGCCCGCGCCCGCGCACACACCTCAGTCTGGCTATAGCCTCGCTATCGAGCGCACGTCGGTTTAGACACGTTTTTCGCAGAAGTGGGTAGTTAGATAAAAGTAATTATGTCGTACACAAACGTACAGTGGACGGAAATGGTACGGCTTTACGCCGCGGCTGGTGATAACCTGGCCGAGGCTCGCAGAATGTACCTACGCAGATTTATTCCCTGGACAACCTATGCCAAACCGGGAAACGATGTTGACGGCGACTCAAAGGTTATCTTTGGGAGGAAAATGAAGCGCCGGGTGTATGCCACTGAGTTTCATAATATGTCGGAACTCAAATTGCGGATTCGTAGTGCGTTCAGAGACATACAAAGTGACACTCTTGTTTCCCAGAGTGCGAAAACGTGTGGAGTGGATCCCATTTTGAACATCTTTTAAGACTAATGTAAGTACTTAATTCAATCAGTGTAGATATTAAATCAGTGTAAATTTAACCAGTATTTTTTAATGAAACTGTAGATAAAACCCTACCCATTTGTACTTTCTTTCATTTTCGTTGTTGTTAAATCTAACTTACATTTGGACCCGTCACGCAACAGAAGGTAGTAGGTATTTTTGCCTGTCCTAAGCCAGGAAAAGTATGAAGGAAAGTTACATCACAGGTTATGTGTATTGTGTTTTTATTGGAATATTGTGTAGGTAGTTAAAACGGACGGCCAGTGCAGCAGGTCAGCGCCCTTTACGCGTAGTATCCATGAATTTATGGACGGTGTCAGACAGAAACTTTCTTATATTTTTGAATGAAAATAACGTTTATTTATTTTTAAATTCAGATAAACATTGTTATAATTAAGTCAACTACCTATGGTTTTAGTGATAACGGTGTCTACACTAACACCCTGTATATTAGCATATACTTTGTATAGTAATATAAATATTATGGTGGTTTCGCCGGGAAGGATACTCCACAGCGCAACCACTTTAAATAAAAGTTTACGTCGAAACTAGAGCTAGACTTTTTTTTTAATAAGACTAGTATTTTATAGACATTCCATTGAATCTTTTACGTTACTTTTACTTGGAAAAGGAAAAGGTGGTTTCGCCAGGAAGCATGACATGATCAATCGGGTTGTAGCGTTTGGCCAACGAAAGCTGACCACAAATTATTTGAATGACAATATTTTTCGCTAAGTCATCTGCACTAAACGTTCATGATCGTACCCTCAAGCCTGTACCCTTTGCTGTCCTCCCCCAGCGACGCTTATAGCAGAGGTCCGTACTGCCGCGGGGAATACGAACCTCCGCTTAGGCCGCGCCCTATATAAATGAAAATATATGTTTATAGCGTTGGCTAATCACTGTCTTTACAGTACTGACCAAAAAGGGTAGGCTACCAGTACCTACAACAAACTATCTCTTGTTTTTTCAACCCTACTATTTGTGTTAGATAAACCAGTTTTGGTTAGACCTTGTATTAGTACTATTAAAAATTTCGATATCCCTTTAGACGTTCATACATGGGCAAGTGTAACAATAAAATTTAGATAAAGTCTTGTTAGTGGCATGGAAAATCTTTATTGAAGTAAATATATTTATAAAGTCAGTACAATTTAAGTTCAATAGTTTCCAAAAATATTAAAGTGCAGGTTGCTGATCACCTGGCAATGTTAAATATGATTATTTCTTAATTAAAATACAAGCTAATATTGAGAAAACTGTAATATGTGAATAATAACATGTATATACCTAAATAAAATCATGACAAAAATATATTTTAGGCAGGCTCTGAATTACATTGCTCTGCTGTTGTTATCCTGGCCACAGTTCACGTTAATAAAACTTATAATTATTAATAAAACCGCTAATGTCACGTGACAATTTGCACTCGCCATTAAAAAAAGGTAAAGAAAGAGTGCAAAGTAGCAATAATACAAATTCTCAAGTAACTTCGGCGGTAAAAAGAAATTGGTCAAAATAAGATGTGCAACCAGTTAAACAAATAAATACTACTTCTGTCCACAGTAAACATTAACTATTCATCAGTTACATTGAATAATATAGGTTTAATTATCGAATACACTCAATTCCTCCACATCTTCGTAGGTGTGGACAGAGAACCAGTTGGGCATCTTAATTTTACGATAAAATAATTAAACATCAAGTTACAAACCACGCAATGTATATTCATATTGTATACAATAATCTAGGTGTATGTATATAATGTAAATACATTTTCATGAAAAACAAAAATAATATCATGGAATATTCAAAGAGCCAAAATATTTGAGATTAACTCTACCTTGATACCATTAACTTCTAAGATCTAGGCACAATGCAACAGAGACTCCTGTATGGATTATATAACAATTTTCGTTGACTGTGGGGCTAAATAGTACAATAACAGTCAACACCATCACACAAGGTATACTGAAGACATTATATAGACTGCCAAATCTTTTACATTTATAGAACATATTTGATGAGAAAGATATGTCGGATACGACTGGACCTATGCGAACAAAGCTTCTGTGTGTTGTGCTATTACAAAACGAGCAGTACAGTATAATGGTTTCAGAGCCAGTGGCAATCCCAGGTGCTGATGCTGCTGGTGCCCCTTGCAGCTTGCACTCTGCGGCAAGCCGCCTTGAAGGCAAACAACTACATCTAATAAAACTTTAACATTTAATTTCTTTCAAATGTTTACGGAGGGTATTGTCTGTTAGATATAATTTCGTGTCTGGAGTCCACATCCATACTAAACACACGGTGGACTACAACTAGGTTTAAAATACTTTTAACAGAATTAAATTATTGAGCAATATATTCTTAAGAGAATATTAGTAGAGGTTTGCTCGGCTGCACCAACTCTACAGAATAATTCATGTTACTCCTAGTATCAAATACCAATGCATACTCCACAAAATATGTCATTTCCGCAAATTGAGAATTAAATAATTAAATTATAAGGAATAATGAAATCTTTGGATCAAAATTAAAATATGCATTTGGAACTTGCACCTTTCACACTAACTATTACAATAAATTTCACATTTCAACATAAAATGACAAGAACATAAGACAGTGTAACTTAGAATATACTTAAATCTACATTGAAAACAAGAGAAATAGCCATTTTAACAACTTCTAAACCAATGAGGAGAAAAAAATCACGGGAGTTGCAGACAATTTCTATGTAAACTAAATTGATTCGGTATGATATGTTTTGTTGTTTACTGAATAATTTGTGAGATGAAGAAATATCTGAATGGCCGCTTAAGAGAAAAAAATTATGCTTATAGTTATAGAATCAAAAAATAAGATCACTACAATACGTAAATACCAAGATTGTATATTAAAATATTTGTACTTTTACTGACTAAAGGAAAACATTGGCAACTGCTAATAATCCTACAATTGTAAAAAAAAAAATTGTATAATGTAGACTGAAAACGGTCATCTCAAATTCGTTCACGCTAAGATGTGGAATGCAATTAGAATTCTTTAACAATATTAAAAGGTATAATAATATATTAAATTTTTATAATCAGCTCAACAATGTATATAATCTATAATAATTTAAAAGCCTAGATCCAAACTGTGATATTTATTGCACAAGCACACATGTGGCTTTAAATTCCAATGGGAATAGAGCTCACAACCTTATTATTATTTATGTTGTTTTAAGAACAGTGGAGATTATACTGGTTAAGTGGGTGAAGGTTAAAATAAAATATATCATCGTTTGAGCATGCCGTCTTTCAAGTATTCATTGGAATCATTTCGAAATAAAACAGGTAAGTATAATAGAAATAATCTTAATCCCACCCATGGTTCAAAATAAACAAAATTGAATTGTAACGCCACAACACTCTACCGAGACCGTCGAGCTGTGCTTGGTGCCACTAATAGGCAATACGCCCACCTCCAATAGGGAGGGTAACATTAGAGCTCACCTTGTGCGCTGCGAACCCTACTTCTATCAAATTACCTGGCACCAAGTATGCAAATGACCTTGACATGTTCTTCTCAACAACGCGTGGCGACCCACATAAGAGCTATAATTATACAAGGAAATCTGCAATTATCAGTGCCATATAAAGTGATACTACACAACTACTGAAGTAATTTATTGCTGGATACATAAGGGAATATAGATTCAAGAGAAATATCTTTACCAAAAATTGCTTTAAAGTGTATATAGGTAACTTTTAAGATTCCCGAGAAAGGCTACTGTAATGTACTCTAATGATACAATTATTATCAAGTAATGTCAATGGACAATAGATACCATTTGACTGCCATTCATCCATGACATAGTGCTTACTCGCTACGGCAAATTATACAGCCAAGCAGACGCGGCGAATAACCGCCGCGACCCGCGCCAACCACTAATAAACATCTCTAAACAACACCACCATATAGGCAAACTTGTGATACTGTATGTGTGTATATCAATTGAAAAATACTAGTACCTACTAAACATTTCTACGCTGATCCCTACATAAAATACATGGCAAGAAAGGAGGAAAGTGTCAATATCACCAAAATTAACGATGTACGGGGGAGGGGATCGTTGACAAGTTAATACTTTTGATTTAAAAATAATAGTAGTTAAATGTTCATTGTTGGAAATAAAAATGGTTGTTATACTTAATAAAATATTTGACTTCGAATTTTAAATATTGGAATCCACACATAAAATAGTATAATTTGTAAAATTATCCAAAACTTATCACACCACTTTTTAATAATTTTATGCAACCCTAAAGCAATATTATTAATAGCGTCAAACGCTCCCTTTGGGGCAATAATAAGTTCTATTTCGGTTAATTTTACTTCACTAACACACAATAATTTTGATCAATGACAACGAATTAAAATTGAACATTATAATATTAAAACCCTGAATATTAATAAAACAAAAAATTGGCAACAACTAATAACTAATTTTTACAAATATCATACAATAAAATAATTACTATGTGCATGCACAAATATCGTAAGAAAATAATTTGGCAGTAAAAATTCGTAAATCTAAAGGCCTAAACACACTGGCCAAAAATACTATTTATATAATATAGGCCCGGAACATATAATTAAACAAAACAATAAAACGACAAAATCAGAGTATTAATCACACCTGCTCTTTCGCGAGGGGTATGTAGACTCATTTTAAACTAGTTAAAATAGTTAAAATAATTAAAATAAAGAAAATAAAATTCCCTAATACTATTGGGACAAAAATCCTGAAACAAATAACTTAAAAACAATATGAAAAATAAACCCAAAAGTTACTCACTAATCAATAGAGGATTCAGACTCAAATGTCAAAATTCAACTTATCACTGGTTTCAAAAGATCCGACGTTTCTCAATCGCCCCACGTCTCAATCTTTACTCGTGTCTTTCAAAATATTGAGTCATGTAAGTCTTAAAATGTTGTTTCATTATGTCTCTCTATTATTGCTCATATCACATCTAATTTTGCGTATCGAATATTGTAAAACTGTTCAAATACACAACAAATACATAAAATAAATACCTATTTCTAATTAAGTACACATATTCATACATGTTACTCTTCAATTATGATTTTATTATTCAGTATAACTTATATGGCTCAGCAATACGAAGAGAGTGCCTGACTATTAACTAATTTATATTTAAACTTTAATTACAATTTAGTAACATGAGGGTGTATTATTTTTTTCAATGAGATGCACTTTCATTTTTGGAAATTGAGGAATTAAAATATTTCAATATGTAATTAAATCAAACCAAAATATTAGAGAGCATTTAAAACTGACATTAACAATATTGGTAAAATATCACACTTAATTTTAGGTGGTCTGGTTAAGTACTATTTCCAAAGTGACATGTAAAACAAAATAATGGTCATGTACAACACAATATATCCAGAATTTCTTAGTTAATGGCATTAAACTTCATATTTCGAATACTATTGTATCAGTAAGAACAACAAATATCACACAATGTGGCTATTTAAACGTCATTCGTAAAACAATCGACAACTGCTTTCTTTTGGTCTGAAAATTCGTTCAAATAGTTTACTTATATTTGGAAGACCATTATATCCCTGAAATTGTATCTGACCATTACTTATGTATTACAATTTTGATACCATATTAATAATAGTGGATTTTATAAGACGTAAAATGTCCCACTTCCTAAATACTAATTTTAGGAAACCTAACAAGGGACAATAATATGATGTAAATTGTGAATATATCTAAATATGGTATCGCTTTAATAAACCGCATTTGTACCTACTTTCTAAAACTATGAATTCTCAATTTTGAATATAAATGTGGATAGTTATAAAAATATATATTTTGGCGAACTGTATACTCATCGAACATAAAAGTAGAAACGTTTTATAATGGCAAATTCATGTAGATAACAAGTAATATGTTGTTTTGTTTCTATAATGCTTTCTTTTTCAAATAGAACAAAAAATACTTGAATTTGAAAATAAGTATTGCAAAGAATTTTGTTTAAATGGGAATGACTATTTCAACAACAATATAAGTGCAATAAAATAAAAGAATAAGCTTGCATCACTATTTTTAGAGGCTCGCTATGTACAAGAAAATGCCAGATAAACTAATTGTCTACACTAAACTTTTAACTATCCAAATTACAATGTTGCACAAAATTATAGCAATGTTAATTTATAGCGGTACTCTAATAATACAGTATGCATTACAATGTTACATCATGAAGATATTTACTTATAAATCAAGCAGTTCTTAACAATGTATACTGTAATGTCTACCCCTGAAATATCTTTCAAATATGTAATAGGCTCTCAAAACAAGAGTACACGAAAAACATTTTGTATAGACACAAGAATTCTGTAAATGGTAAATATATTTTAACGGACAATATATAATATTGTATACGAGATTAACCTAAACTAGATGGCACGTTATTATGGTGTCGCCTCCTTTGGTCATGACAAGAATATTTTTTTTTATACTTTAATAAACTCAATTGTGCGTTCATATTTGTTCTTATTCTGCAAATTACTGATAATCCAAGAAAATCAATAATATAAAAAAAACAAAATGTACGTATATTGGGCTAACATTCGAACAAATCAACATTTTTCTGAGGCGACACTCCCACGCAGTCCCCTAATTGACATGTTTTAACTTCACTCGAACTAGGAACCATACCAGCTGCTAAAATTTAGAAACAAAATAAGTCCTGTCGATGGGAATTCTTTAGTTAAATTTGGTTATGGTTGCTCTTCTGCAGGAAGTTTGAAGTTCCGGATGTATCTGAGTGGAGTTGACTATACTTACTTGAAGCTTATTTTTTACTCATAAAAATAAAAATTGTCCGTATCTACCCGCTTCATTAGTTATCGTGGATTATAGTCAGGTATAAAATAAATCCGAAACTTTTTGATCCTCCATGACCAAATATAACAAAATTAATAATTGGACTATAACAAATATAATAGAAGTTGAATATTATATACTAACCTTTGGATTTTCCATTACTAGAACTAAATGCAATCATAAAATAATAATGATAGATGATAAAAACCGAAACAATACGCAAGTATTCAGTACTTTGGAAATAATAATGACTTAAGTCTATCCATAGCAGTGAAAAAAATTATAGTGTCTCTAAATCTAGAATGCCATAAAACAAAAAAATCACGAAGCATACCGAAATTAGGATCACTATAGTTCACTGCCCATGGACAGAGTGTTAAAATATCAGACTAACATGAAATTTAACACAACATAACGAAATAAGTAGTCAAATACTGGTTTAGCAAAAAATGTTAAGCTTTGTAAAAACAGCAATTAATATAAAATATAGGGAATAAATGTGAGATCTTGTAGTATGCAGACTTACAGCCATCGAGTTACTCCTCAGACAATATAAAGGGTGTTGAGGACTAGAACATGATGATTATTCTTAGCCAGAGTGACAATATATCCTTCAGATGTAATCTTCAATCCGCAGCAGCGAGACACCTAGAAACAACAAACAACTATAATAAAGCATAAGAACAAAAACAACCAAGTTGAACTGAGAATCTCCTCTTTTTAAGTGGATTGAACATGACAGTAAACCAACTTTTTTTAAATAAGAAGTAGTTCCTAAGATAATGTACAAGTATATGACCAACCTTGACGTAGGGGCATTCGAACTCAGTGACGAGAACACCGTCACGCGAGAAAACGGCGACATGGAACTTGTTGCCATGCGAGTCGCCAATAAGCACGTCACCAGCATCAGACACGTCAATGCCGTTCGGGAAGTTCGTGACGTTCTCACATCCAATGCGGCGTAGAAAACGACCTTCGTCGTCGAAAACAACTACGCAGTGTCCCTTAAAATCGCAGACGTAAAACTCCTTGCCTAAAACATGAAAATTATCATATTTATAAGTTTTTAGGAAACCCTAAAATTTTGGTAAAACGAGATAACTTACTTAATACAATAAAACTAGTACAGTATGTCTCAACGGTAAAAAAAAACAGTATAAAATGGCCTCTTATTCTTTTGAATGTCCATACTAGGTTTGTTACCACCAACATGCAGTGGTATTACTCCATAATTTATTTAGAAGGCAGTCTATTTGACAGAACTTCCAGTACATCCACAGTAATGTAAAAAATTTCATAATAAATTTATACATTTAGCATCAGAACCTTAAAACAATATCACTCACCACTAATAGCAATATCAGATGGCTCCCTCATGCACTCACTGCAATCAAACCAGCTCATGAGGTCACCTTCTTCAGACAAAATAAATACTGTTGGTGTCACACTGTCCACCGCCACAATGAGACCTTCAGCAGTTACTGCTAATCCAGCAACAATATCGATAAAACGCACCTGAAATAAACAATGTTAAATAGCACCAAAAATATAGTATTACATATTTTGTTTAAATATTGTTAATACTTACTGCAATTTTCTTCAGGAAATGGCCATTTTTGGTAAAAATTTGCATGCGGGACCGCTCATTGCCACGATCACAGACCACGAATTTACCAGTGGCACGAACAACTGCCACTTTACGAGGGTACCACAGCTGCCCTTCCTCCTTTCCAGCAATGCCAAAGTTAAACTTGTAAGTTCCTGACTTATCAAACACCTGTAAAATATGTTATATTTTTTAATCAAATCTTAAAATATTTTTAAATGTAGGTACTTAATATAGGTAACTATTTTTAAATATATGTACCGTGATGCGATGATTGTTAGTATCGGCGACTATAATATCTTCATCGTTTCCAAGACAGAAGCCATGAGGGGAATTGAACTGCCCTTTGCCACTTCCAAGTTGACCAAACTTGAATCGGATATGCATAGGCGTAGCTTTAGTGGCACGCACAAGAGGAGCTGGAGGTGGTACAAGAGCGGCTTCTTCAGCAGCAGTTAACAATGGTCTTCCTGGAGACACGCCGCGAGGGCCCACGCCGCCAATTCCACCAACACCACCAAAGCCATTCACTTCTAAAAAGAAACGATAAGAATACACTTTTAATATAATAATATATAATTAATTATAATATTATTATTACTTTATATTAGCCTGAAGAATACTAGACAAATTATTTTCGTTACTTACCAGTATTCAATCCCAGTTTAGCAAGAGCTTGTAAATTGTTGTAAGCCTGAGGCGAATTCAGGTCACCAGCGAGTAGTTCGGCGAGTGTAAAAGTCGGAGCAGGGGATGCATGGGGGGGCGGTGGTACATCTTTTTCAGCCATGCTGGCCAACTGTTGCAAATTATATTCTACCATAGACGGCATTGCAGGTACACCGCCGCCCACTCCCTGCACACTATTCATGCCGCCAGTTATAACACCACTATTAGTGACACCAGGCACTCCAATAGCAGGTACCCCTGAAACTCCCACCATGCCTCCAACTCCAGTGACTCTGCGGACACCTCCCATCGGGAAATCATCAAAAACAGGAGCGTTAGTCACCGACACAGCAGGAGAATGAGAATTGGATGTCACTGATACAATAGCAGAAGACTCGCTTGCACGTTTTCTTTCTTCAGCTCGAGTCGCTTCTGTACGGAATGTTCCAAAAGTTTCTTCAGAAATAGCATCAAACTTATCCATCTTAGTAACAAACTCCAAGGAATAATCCACATCAAACTCTGGTGCTCCTTCCAACAAACGGGCAAACTGGGAGGCGACCGTCTTTTTCAACATCACAATTTCAGTACCATCACCGCGACGAAGGAGTCTAGCAGCGAATTTACAGGCACAATCAATGCGCTGAACAGTTTTATCGACGCGATCGAAGAGATCCATTACTTTGAGTTCTCTTTCTTTATGCAAACGCTCAAGTTCTTCAAGAGCTTTTTCACGGCATCTCTCCAACGCTGCTTTGTAAGCATGATAAGCTTCATTGATTACACCTTCAGCTTCATCTCGTTGACGTTGCAGATCTCCAAGTGCATCATCAAGCCTGGCTGAAGCACTACCAGCTGTTGCAGCACGAGCATTTGCTTCTACGATGAAATTCCGCAATTCAGCACGTAGGTTAGGTTCGACATCAATGATTCTCTCGCAACGATGTTCTCCTACTTTGTGATCCACAGTTAAGCATTCAGTGCAAGCACCAACTTCGCATTCGCAACAATAAAACTTAAGACTCTCCCCAGCATGACGAGCGCAAAATATGGGCTTATGCACGGCCGATTTCTCCTTGGAGGACCTTAGGGCATCAAATGGTACTACTCTATGATTTTCAAAGCATCTCATGAATTCGTGGGCAGAATTGCAGTTGGAACATAAAAAATGAGAGCAATCAGTGCATCTAGCAACAGCAGGTTCCTTACTCTTGCAACAAGTGCAAACAACCGACTGATCCATAGCTGATACATCCAAAATGTTTGTAAGCACATAATCGGAAGGAAGGGATGCAGCCCCACCTCCAGGTATCTGGTAACAAAGTAGACATAAATTAGATGTGTGCCTAAAAAAAATAGGGTGTTTGACAGAATTTGAACAACATCAAAATATAATTAGTCAATCAGCACGCGTAGCATGATCACCGAAGAAACGGTCTTTGTCGTGTCTCGGAAGAAAAGAAATTAAGTGTTCATGCTACGCAGGCAGGTTTATTGAAAGAAATTTGACAGATTGAGGTTCCTGTCTATATAATCTGTCACTTTGCCGATTCGTCTGTAGACAAAGGCCGTTTCTTCCGTGTTCAATGTGTTCATGCTACGCATGCAGTTAAATAATAAAAAATAATACAAGTTTTTCTTTTCTTTTTCAAATTGATGGAATACCACTTAGTTTAAACGCATTAAAGTTGAGTGGGGGCTTGTAAAGTCATTATCTAGTACTAGCAGACGTCACGCAGTTCCACCCGCGTATTTTCCGTTCCCGTGGGAATACGGGGATAAAAAGTAGCCTATGTCCACCGGGAATAGTGTAGCTTTCCACCAGTATAATAATTTTTAAAATTGGATCATTAGTTCCGAAGATTACCCCCTACATACAAACTTACAAACATACAAACTTACAAATTTTACCTCTTTATAATATTAGTATAGAAGTATAGATAAACTGCCAGTACAGTTTATATGTACAGTGACGTCATGCGACATTTTGACTCGATGTATCGCCGTTATTTTTTGAGTACGTGAAAAAAGAAAAAATATGTGTCGAATATTTTCTTGTAATCTAGATGAGGGACAAAAAACTAAATTTTGTCAAGTAGCTCAATAGGCAAGCTGAAAGATCAATTACATAATATTGAGTTGCCTACCTTGGTTTCTTGTTTGCATATTGGGCATTCTACACCCAAATCAAATTTAAGAGAATCACCAGCTTCATTAACCATCAACTTGTCAATGCAAGCTTCACAAAATACATGAAGGCAAGACAATACACGAGGACTGCATAGCTTATTGCTGAAAAAAAAGTGGTATAAATATCATAAAACTGTTCAGTTTGCATTATTATATGTATAAGTAACTACTTAAATATCAAAAATATATTTTATTGATAACTGTTACTCAGTACTCACTCGCAAATTGTGCAATTTTGGTCTTGCTTCCCATTGTCTGTAGACTCCAAAGAACCCTCATCTCCCAGACTAACTAAGCCACCCCCAAAAAGATCACCATTCATTTCTTCCATTTTAACTTACAATTATGTTGGTGTATAATGAATATTTATCCTTGTACCTTAATCAACAAGAATCTGAAACCACAAACATTGGAACTTAAATTTGATGCCACAGTGAAAAAAGTCCCAGACAGCCCCTTCTCAGGCAATCTGCAATTGCCCTATTAAATGTTCAACCCACTGCATAGAATATTTCTTTTATTTTAAGATTTGAGTCCACAACAAGCATCTTTTTAAATAAAAAGCTGCAAATAATAATAATGTACCTTCTTCAATGTGATAAGCTTTACTTACAAATAAAACAAATTGAAGAAAATTGTCAGAGATTTTTGACATTACAAACAGACATTTATGGCAGAAATATTTTTAAGTTTCAAAATAGGTAGTACATACATACACTAAAAATAAAAAATATTTTATAATTATTGCCTGTCTGTCTCTTTTCTTGGGCTAATCTATGAAACGGATTTACCGATCTGGATGGGGCTTTTACTGGCAGACAGCTCATGTTAAATTGACAAATTTCTTGCAGGCGAAGTTGCGACAACAGCTAGTGTAGTAATAAAACTAATTCATGCAAAATGCTTGCAGAAGTACCTATATTACCACATACCTAATTATGTTCTCCCTTTTGACAAACAACTTAACTAAGGTTGACATTACCAACTTTGATCTTAAACAAAAAATAGACAAATCTACCAAATAGACCTAGCAGCAGCAGTTCCTAGAAAATTTGGTGCACTGACATTAGGGTTGAACACTTAGATATTTTTGCCACCAACTATCATTTTAAACTATTTAAGATTTTAAACACCATTTGTGTGTAAGTGCAAATAGTGGCCCATGCTTTGTTCGTATGGAAAGCATGCCAATTCCACCCATTGCAGCTACCAGCAAGTGTTTTATTGGTGTGTCCTTGACTTTTGCTTTACCATCATTAAGTTAAATAACACAAAAACAAAAAACAATTATGGCAAATATACCTTAGCTTGATTACACCCATGTGAAAACAGAATTAAAATATTAGTTTATTTTTAATTTACTTTGGTTAGCTTTGAATAACTTTCACTAAGTAAGGATGCTTAAATATTTTTTTACTAAGTACCTAGGAACTTTTGTGTTTTAATAATGGCATAAAAAAAACTTGTAATTCAATATTATAGAACTATTTTAAGTTTTTTTCTGTTTTTCTCTTCTGCTTGTGGTCAAAGGAATCTCAGTATTACATTAGTGTTTCGATATTAAATTGTATGTACCTAGGTAATTTTGTATAAATTCTTTTGATTGGATTGTTCAAAAGCTTTAACTAAGAGGATTTCCAATGAAATTTACTTTACTATTTATTTTAATAAAATGAAATGAAAATGAATATCATAATAATAGCATATAATTAACATTTTAGGCTCAGGAGTCTGAGTATCTTTGATATTGATTTTTGATTATTTCATTGTCTGCCATTTATTCTTAATGAAAAAAAAAAGTATTTAGGCCAGGAGCCTTTGTATGTTTTATCTGCCAACAAGATTTAATTGCAAAAGTGAAAGGTGAAGCTAACATGATTGATTTTTTGGATTGGAATCATTACTACTCTTTGTGCCATTCGTGCCATAGTAAGAAGTTTTCATAATATGGCCCAAAAAATGTATTCTTGATTTAAAGGCTGTGATTACAAGACCTTACAATTATTTTTAACCAATCAAATGGCTTGAAGATAGTTTCAAGCTACTGCAATATGCAAAAAGTCTTTTTTTAAAGCTCTTTGGGGTAATTTTTAGTCTAAAAAGAGATCAACCATTAGTTACACCTTAGCTCACTCTGGCACCATCTTGAGACTGAATATTATGCTAGAATTTAAATTCAAATCACTCATTTTAGTGGTCACATTACATTAATATTGTAGTAAATAAAATACTTACCCAGTGATCATTCTCAATTATTTTAAGTTCAAACTCACCTCTTTATTGATTTAGTTGCTAGTACCTACTTGATTTTTTTAGAGGAATATTTTTTTTAGCCAAGATAAAGAAATTACATTAATAATTTAAGAGGACATCATCATGCATTATAATACGAGTTAATTCCACTGAATCTCAATAAGTACATACCTAGAAGATTACACCAATCTAAGATGCCATATATTTTTTATTGCTATGACATTGATAAAATCGATGGTGACAAAGGGCTGAAATGTCTTGACACAACACAACACGAGAATCCATTGTCAAAAATGCAACATATAAATTTGCCGCCGACTGATAATCATGAGAATTCTAAAGTCTAGTGTTGTTATGCAGATAGGCTAAGATTTTTTTTTAAATCCCAGACCCCAAGCAGACCATGGAGTTTGTTGAAGGAAAAGAAAAAAACTATAGCGACGACAATGAAGTATTTAAACATCACATAGAAACCACAAAAAAGCTTAAATAATATCGTCAAAATGGCTTCATAAAATACTACCTATGTACGTACCTATCGCACAATAAACGCAATGCACCATGCAGACAATGGCGAAGGTCGATAATCCGTATCAACACGTTTTTACCCAAATAATGCCAAATTTTCCCATAGGTTAACTATTTAAATAATAAGTTCTAATTAAAAATGATTTACTAACCTTTAACAGTTTATAATTTGAAGGAAAAGCTGATAATCTACGCGCAGAAAGTTCTACCACGCCGTAACTATGAGAATACTCATCACTTTGTAAATAAATAAAAAATGAGCATCAAATCTCAACAGATATTTTTTTTAAATAAAAGTGGTTTCTTCGATGAATTAAATTAATGTTTTGTCACGTTCTCATTTTAAAAAGGCGAATACATCACGGTGTATTGATTTTCTGCGTAGATGGTTGCGCTGTCTGTGGCTTCAGGGTTGCGACTTTATTGCGATTTTACACTTTTTTACTTTCTATTTTCTATGTAGTATTTTTTATGTGCTTATTTTGAAAACATAAAATTATTTCTTGACTGTTTATCGATGTCTGACGAAGTCAGGACGAGAAATCTGTTGAAAATTAATGTTTAATATTAATAGTAACCCAAAACCCAACCCTCTGAACGCCCCAAAGCAACCAAAAATAACAAGATCTCTAAAAATGTCTAAATTATACAATTTTTAGACAAAAATGAACAAAACAAAAGTAACAAATTCCATAAGAAAAAGTATTCTGTATGCGTTTATCAACTTTTGATAAACGCAGACAGAATTCTTTTTCTGGCACTAAGAAATGGTAGAAAAAAAATCTTTTTTCTACCATTTCTTAGTGCTCAGGCAAACCATCATGAATTTTGAGAAAGGGGTCACGACATCATGATTAGATTATTTCTAATATTTTTATATAACCGATCTGAGAGAAAAGTATAAGATTTATTTTCATTCCTATAATTTTGTTGATAGATGATGACAGAACAGCAACATCGCGCAAGCTGGTAAATAGTGATCCTTTATTTGTGTTTAGACAGGCTTCTTCAACGTACACTTCTAAAAGTTTCATTTCATTTCATATAATCTTTGTACGAATACAAAGATCGATGTATCTTTGTATCTTTATACGAATGGAATTCAAACTACGACCTAGAGATAGAATAGTACTAGTCTAAGATCCCGCTATAGAACGACCATCACCGAACTGGTTAAAAGATACCGGGCTAGTATCCGCAACTCCACGTCAAAGCGCGTATTTTGCGTATGGAAATGGGTAATGAATGAAAGTTTAATGAAAATAAACTTTTCAGACAATTTTGTACTATTATCCATTTACAACTGTCTATACCAGCCTACCCGAGAGTTGTGACGGGACGAAAATAGTCAACCTAACGTTTGCATTTTCTATGGACTTCATACTTTCGATTGCTATGGAATTTGTTTATAAACCAAACCGGTGAAATATTTAAAAAATAAAAGTATCCTGGACTGAATTTTTTTAGACAACCCAAATGAAAAATATTTATTTACAAATTAAATTTAATCTATGATAGGTTTCATTCATTCGCTGAAGGTAGCGGATAGCGGGATCCTTACTATCAAAAATTACGAAAATGTTAAAACTTTACAGTGGCAAAAATCCTAGTAGTCATATCAAATTTTATTAAAAATGTTTTGTGACATTTTAGATGACGTGCAGTTTGTTGACATGTGGCTAGGGATGTCCGTTAGACCAAGTTTTGCACTTATCGAGAAATGGAAATATTGTAATGTTTTGGAGTTCCATATCCAAATGGTGCTAACGGAACCATATCACTGCCGGTTTTTCTTTTCTATACGTGTTATTACTGTAATAAATTAAACAAAGTGTATAGTTGTAGATCAAAAGTTACTCGTTCTTATTAAAACAATAAATAGTTATATCAACAGCTTAGCTTAGAAAATGCTAGGTCGTTTTCTACATGACATGACAGGACTGAGCACACTGGGTGAGTCCTTCGTTCCTTAAATTCACTTATTAAGTATTATTTTATACAGGGTTATTTATTGAACTTTTGTATGAAACAGCTGATTTTTTTTCGTGATTTCAGAGTCGGTCCTATGGAGAAAGTTGTTCATATTCATGGGTAGAACACCCAGTGAAAATTTGGCCGGTCATTGAAAAATAACCCTGTACATTAAAAAAATAAGATAGCTCTTTTTATTTAAACACTTATCTGTATACAATAGAAATAAAAACACGAACTAATAAGTAACTCTAAAACATACCGTCAAAAAACTCAACCGCATTACTGTCTACCCGAAGTGTACCTAAACGACTGGCGGCATTGCCTGCCACTTTGTATAGCAATGCTTTTTCTTAGACCAAGGTAAAAGCCAGCCCTTGAGTCACGCGAAGTGTCAACTAAGTGTCTTAAAAGATCTTTGTACAAGCTATGAGCACTCGGACTCCACGACCCAAGAGTTTCAACCCAAATATCTTGAAAACATAATTTCCAACAGGGTTCTTATATTTCCGCCGATTGAGGTTTTTTGCAGCCGCAGCAATAGCGCCAGCCAGCACAGCCACAGCAAAGGAACATGGGCAAGGAAGCTATTTAAAATCATTTAAAACTTGAAAATAGCGGTACATTTTTATATTAAATTAATTGATAATTAACAAAAGTAGTAGTAGTAAAATACTAACTTGGTGTTATTTTGTTCTCATTACAATACCATTTTTGTCGATAAATGATTTAGTGGTTAGAAAATCACATACCAGCCCTAGTCTCTTGAATTGACAAAGTTGACTGATGGACTGATGGTGTGTCTAGTGATTTCATTCTGAAATATTCCGATTTTAACCAAGATCTAGCTATTATCGTGATTTTATCATTATTAAGTTTTAAAGACAAGTCAACTAACACAAAAAAAATATAAAAACGATGACTTTTATACCTAATTGGGAAGAGTTTGAAAAATCAGCAGAGATGTTATACATCAGGGATCCTATGAACACTCGCTACAGTATCAAATATTCCCATACGAAAGGCGTATTTGTTGTCAAAATTACAGATAACAAAAAGGTAATTTATTAATGATATCGCTGCTGTAATGTTTAATTCATGTAGTGAATATTTTTAACTAAACTTATTGTCTTTTTGTAATAAAAACAACAGAAAAGAAACATTTTTTGCTTCTGCATACTTTTAGATACATAATAAAAATATATATGCCATACGGCTTCTACTTTCATATCATTATAATTTATTTACAGTGTCTTCAATACAAAACTGAAGTTCAGCAAGATGTAAGAAAAGTTGACAAGTTTATATCAAATCTTATAAGACATATGGCATCTAATGACAACTGAAGTGGTAATTGTATTCTTAGATAAATAAATATATTTTATATTAATTGTGTTTTCTATCCTCGCATCTTAGAAACTTGCATCAGTCAGCTTAATTAGGTGAATCTTCAAGTGATTCAACCACCAACATTACCTTCTCCTAAATGTTAATAAGAGAGAATGTATTTAATAGAATATACCCCTCCAGCCCAGTTGTTGTCTGTGCACTTGGGCGTATTACACTATCCAATTAGTAACAGCAGAGTGGCGAAGAGCAGCGGTGGCCAAGTTGCGGCCGCCCCGACTTATGAACAGTAAGTCGTGGGTTTGAACCCAGGTAGGTGCACTACTTTGTGTAATTTATTTAACCATCACTGCTCTCAAAAACGGTGAAGGAAAACATCGTGAGGAAACCGGCATGTCCTTGAACTAAAAATTCGAAGATATGTGACATCTACCAATTTGCACTGGGCCCGCGTGGTAGATTAAAGCCCATACGCAAAATACGCGCTTTGACGTGGAGTTGCGGATACCAGCCAGGTATCTTTAATCTTTTTTTTTAGTAGGAAATTGGAAGATGTAATTGCAGTTAGGACAGATGGATCCGACTTATGTTACCAACCAACCGCTTGGTTGCTTGGATCCTACAAATCGGATGGTGTAAAAAGCCCTTTAGCGAGCTCACGTCACATGTATGAGCAGCACTCACGTTTCCATAATAATTGTTACAAATTTATTATATTTTTCAATACACAGTTGTAAATGTAATTAGACGTCGTCTTATTTCACGACCTACAGCTACAGCCGAAACAGAAGCACAAGTTAAGGATTTTTGAAAATCGGAGGTGCAAAGATAAAACTTTGCCGTTTTTGAAGTTTTTCGAATGAAATCCAGTATGAAGGTCATAGAAAGTCATGAAACGCGTAACAAATTTTTTTGTTAATCTTCCATAAGAGGGTAAAAGAGAGAGGGGTGCAAAGTCAATATGAAAGTTCTCTGATTTGAAGTTATTTCGATAAAATGTAATATTTAGCTTTTTAAGTTTTTTGTGACTTCAATCCCTAAGGGAGTAAAAGAGGGGTACAAGGTATATCTTCTTATATATAAAAAAATCTCGTGTCACAATTCCATTTTTCTAACCTGTAAGTGATAAGGGGTGTTCACCCCAATTTTTTATTTTTTATTTTTTTGATAATTTTTATTTTTTTGTTATGTGGCATCAGAAAATACATACAACTCTTAATTTGCACTTTTTTATCACCAACCCTTGCTTTTTAATAGTCATAGCAGAACTTTTAATGTCTTTTTGAAATTACACGAGGGGAAGAGGGAGGGGAGGGGGAGGGGAGTCGGAGTGTGGATCGTAAGAGGGGGAGGGGGAGATTGTGAGAGGGGCAGGGGAGGGGGAGGGGCAGGGGCAGCGGGAGGGATGGGGAGGGTTGGGTAGGGGAGTGGGGGAGGGATGGGGAGTGGGAGAGGAGGGAGGTCAGGACAAAGGGAGGGGGAGGAGAGGGGAGGGTTAGGGGAAGGGTGAGGTGAAAGGGGAAGGGAAAGGGGGAGTGGAAGAGGCAGGAGCCGGGTGGGGGAGGGAGGGGAAAGTGAGAAAGGGGTGAGGAGAGGGGGATGGAGGGGTGAGGGAAGTGTGGGGGAGAGGGAGGGAGAGGGGGAGGGGGAGAGGAGTTGATAAAAAATGCTATGCAATAGCTTTACCGCGGCAGTCTCCGTCATTTTCTCTTTTTTTTAATCATTCAATCACAATGTGCCACAGCGAAGCGTGGCAGGGTACAGCTAGTATACATATAACCTAACCTAACTTTTCATAACCTTTTTTTTATGGGGTGGAAAATCCTCATAGATGTCCGCGTGGGTCTGTTAGACTCTTACTTACTAAAAACCACCCCGTGTTCCTTCTCACACCTGCGCCGGGGTTTACGGGAACAGGCCCCAAGACCCTTGCCATGTCAGCGAGGGAAGTGAGGTGTTTAACTCCTCTCGCGACGTCTAAGAGGGGCTCTCAAGGAAGGGCTTTTTAGTATGTAATTTGTCAAGTTCTGGAAGCTGGGCGCGATAACCGACATCCATGCGGGCGAAGACGCGGGCATCAGCGCTAGTAATATAAAGTAATAATATACTTTTTTATGACCCTTCGCTAAATCGCTACTAATAGGTAAGTACTACTAAACCAAAAGAACAATAAAATTGTTTGTACTTTTAACCCCCGACGCAAAAAGAGGGGTGTAATAAGTTTCACCGCTATGTGTGTCATGTGTGTGTCTGTCTGTCTGTCTGTCTGTGTCTGTGTCTGTGGCACCGTAGCGCCCAAACGGGTGAACCGATTTAGATGCGGTTTTTTTTATTTAAAAGCAGGGTTTCTTGCGATGGTTCTTAAACATAATTCATCAAAATCGGTTCAGCCGTTTCAAGGTTATCAGCACTTTTGTGTTAGCTACCGTTGCTATTGTAGACGTCTATGGGTATTAACTTTACTTAAAAACTTATGTGTGTGTGTCTTAAAATTTCAAACACCCATGTGTGTAATATTAATAAGCAACATTATGGTGTATTTGGTCTGATGCAGCCAGGATATCTAGCAGACTAATACACTCTTGGGAAAATAACAGCAGATATGTCGTGTTTGGATTCATTTTAATCAGCATTTGATTCTGCACACAATGCACTAATGGCAACAGGATGAGCTGATGCTGCAGCCAGGCTATCCAGCACACCAGTAGGCAGACTCTTGACAAAATAATAGCAGATATGTCGTGTTTGGATTCATTTCAACCAGCATTTGATTCTGCACACAATGCCCTGATGGCAACAGGATGAGCTGATGCTGCAGCCAGGCTATCCAGCACACCAGAAGGTAGACTTTTGGCAAAATAATACCAGATATGTCGTGTTTGGATTCATTTCAACCAGCATTTGATTCTAAACACAATGCACTGATGCAAAGAGGATGAGCTGATGCTGCAGCCAGGCTATCCAGCACACCAGTAGGTACACTCTTGACAAAATAATAGCAGATATGTCGTGTTTGGATTCGTTTTAACCAGCATTTGACTCTACATACAATGCACTGAAAAATTCTCAAAACTGTAAACTCTAGGTATACTTAAAACAAAATTAATGCGTTTAAAATTTTTAAAATTCAAATTAAATTAAAAATTTAAAATACCCCCATCGCAAAAAAGTAAAACATTTGAAAAGTTAAAAATAACACTTTAGCCATGGAATTTTACGTAACGTCGGGGTACCGTTAAAGTACCTACAAGTACTAGGTACATTCCTTACTTAAGCGGTACCCCGACGTGAAATTTTTAACTTTTTAAATGTTTTACTTTTTTGCAATGGGGGTATTTTAAATTTTAAATTTAATTTTTTATTACAATATAATGCACAATTAAATTAAACGCGTTAATAAACACTGCTCTCCGGATTATCATCGTATGTAGGTACAGACGCCAGCACATCAACCTACCCCAATGTGTCGAATTTCTTGGATAGGTTTTCAACTTTATTCTAAACACAATAAGGTTCATGTTCAATTCGATGTGCTGGCGTCTGCTGTACATTGATTACCGTGGGAAATTCCTCCATGTCCCCGTTTAAGTTCCCGTTAAATGACTAAAGGTACACATTATAACGGCACTGCAACTACACAGCTGCCGCACGGCGCGCGGCGCGGCGTCGGCGTTGCCTCGAGTTTAATTGAGCTACGGCTAGCTGCCAGTGCGCTAACTATGCATCGCCGCCAAGGTGCCAGCTTGCAGTCCGCACGCAGCCCGCGAAGTGCAAGCTCGCCGCCTGCGGGGTGCAAGCTCGCAGTCCGCACGCAGCCCGCGAAGTGCAAGCTCGCCGCCTGCGGGGTGCAAGCTCGCAGTCCGCCCGCCGCCCGCGAGGTGCAAGCTAGCTGTCACCGCGAACACATTTGTTATAATAAAATTATGGCATATATGATTGAACACGCCTAGGGCTTGCACGCGTTTTCAAAATGTCTCTCTTTTGCTGGCGACTCTGAGTCGACGAGTAGTATGCATGCGATCGGCGTGCTGTACGCGACGCGTGCGGTCATCGCCTTGTAAGCACATGGTCCGCTCGCGCGCTCGCTATCGGCATGCCGATAGCGAGCGCGCGAGCGGACCATGTGCACGCGGGCTGCGAGTCGAGTTGTATGGTAGTGGCAAGCGCGCTGACTGCACGCCGTTGGCTTTTTTATATTGACATTGTGAAATATATTATAATATATTATACTACTCACGATTGAATGCTTTAAATCGAATGACAAGTCAATTTCTAGTTTGGAGCGGTGCCGCGCCGGTGCCATGCCGTGCCGTTATAATGTGCCATGACCTTTAAACGGGGAAATCGCGAACGCGATAAACGATGTAGGGTGTTGCCAACTTTTGAGCGCACGCTTTACGCGGGAAAAAAAATGTTTTTTTTTTAATGTTGACATTTCTGATATTAAAACAAAATAGAAGTTTTTATTCCTTTTTGCTTACGCACAGAGAAGTCAAAATCAAATAAAAACCTATCAGGTTAAATGTCGTACTCGTGAAAGATTAAAGTTAATCGACTTCCCACACGAACTTGGTAATTGTTGTGATAGAATGTGTGAATATCTCAGTCACAAAATTGTTATTGACAATCTTTACGCGGATATCGTCCATGCTTTAAATGAGGCTGCCTCTGTAAGTCGGGGAAGCGATTCGACAATAGGTGCTCAAAGCGGGTAATAGTAGGCTGGAACAAACATGTTACCGAGGCTCACAGGGTGGCTAGGCAGAAGTATTTATTGTGGGTGTGGTATGGTAAACCAACCACTGGAATAGTTTATAAAGGCATGAGTGAGGCTAGGAGAGTCTTTAAATCCAGGTTAAAATGGTGTCAAGACCATGAAAACCAAGTTAAAATGGATATTCTAGCCTCACACCACGCGAAAAACGATTTTCGTGGTTTCTGGAAACACACCAGTAAGTTAAGAATGAAACCGGGAATCCCTGTGAGCGTCGGTGGTATGAGTGAGCCAGAGGATATTGCCAACCTTTTTAAAGAGGCGTTTTTTGTTAGGTCTCCTCTAGGACCTTCACGGTCGGTGCCCGATGTTACGCCTGGAGTTGAATTAGGGGTTAAATTTAAGTCCCCAGAGATTACTCTGACAATTGGTGGCATGTCAAGAGGTAAATCCCCTGGTCATAACGGGCTTAGCATCGAGCACCTCCGATATGCTGGCCCGCACTTGCCTAGGGTACTTGCTATGCTGTATAGTTTCTGTGTGAGTTATAGTTACCTGCCGAGTGAAATGATGAAAACAATAGTTGTGCCAATCGCTAAAAACAGAACTGGTGACCTCGCCGACAGCTCTAACTGTAGGCCCATTTCTCTGGCTACTGTTATCTCTAAAGTTTTCGACAGCATGCTACTATGTAAAGCGTGAGACGCCTATTTACACTTGCTTCCTGGACCTTTCAAAGGCATTTGATCTGGTTTCCTATGATGTGTTATGGACCAAATTAGAGTGGTTGAATTTACCCACAGAGCTAGTGAACATTTCAAAGTTTTGGTATGGAAACCAGATCAACACTCTACGTTGGGCTGGGGCGTTATGTCGTCCATATGGGTTGGAGTGTGGGGTGAGGCAGGGTGGGTTGAGCTCACCAACCCTGTTCAATCTCTACGTGAACGACCTGATTGGCGAGCTCAGTAGTAAGTACCAGAGTTGGATGTTACATTGACGGTATCTGTGTCAATAATATCAGTTACGCGGACGACATGGTGCTACTGAGCGCGTCAATATGTGGTCTTAGAAAGCTTGTGGCTCGTTGTGAGGCATATGCAAGAATGCATGGCTTGGCATATAATTCCAAGAAGTCGGAGATCATGGTCTTTGAGGCTGGGGGTAAGAGTCCTGGTCAGGTACCACATGTATTTTAAAACGGTATGCCTTTGAGAAGGGTCTTGACCATCAAATATCTTGGTCATATATTGACTCCTAGCCTTAAAGACGATGATGATATTGAACGGGAGCGGAGGGCGTTGTCGGTTCGAGCGAACATGCTGGTGCGCAGTTGCACGTTGGTTTGCACGTTGCTCACTTTCAGTTAAAATCACGCTCTTTCGAGCCTACTGCACCTCTTTCTACACGTGCAAGCTGTGGGCAAGATATACGCAGAGATCGTACAACGCTCTCCGCGTTCAGGTTAATAATGCGTTTAGGATGCTGGTGGGGCTGCTTCGCTTCTGTAGCGCCTCAGGAATGTTCGCTGATGCGCGTGTTGAGTGTTTTTTCGCCACCATGCGTAAAAGATGTTCTTCCTTGGTGCGTAGGGTGTGGTGCAGCTCCAACAGCATCTTAAACATGATTTCAAGTCGCTTTGACTGTCTGTACGTGGGTCACTGTTGCGCAGTTTCACATGGGGTGCCGCGACGGTGATCTACTACCTACCTACTTATTTATTTGTGTGTTATGTTTTTGTTGTTTTATGTTTAGTGTCAGTGCCTACTAACATATTTGTAAGTTTTACTAACCATTCATAAATTTGTGAAATATGGGATTAATTTCCCGAATTAAATGATTATTATTAATAATAAGCTATCCCAAATTATCCATAGTTAGGTATTATTTTCCCAATTTAGGAAGAAAAATAACGTTGAAAAACTATCAGAGAAATTTGCCAGATTGGGGTAGCTTGATGTGCTGGCGTCTGTACCTTCAGAATAGGGGGAATACACGAGCTCCAGCTATACCTATCTACGCTTAACGCACAAAACTGCGTAGCTTGATGTGCTGGCGTCTGTACATCCTCCGGACCCAGTAAACGTACGGTAAAAAGTTCCGTAACTTTTCACCGTGTACGGAAGATGCACCATGACGTGTAATTTCAACAGGCAGGTACCTAAAAAGTTTTAAGCGAAGCGTAAATGTACCATTATTGGGTAGGTACAGTATCAAGCTACCCCAATGTGACAAGAATTTCATTGATAGTTTTTTTTAACTTTATTACAAAATAGAATAAGGGGACATTTTGGCAGTTTGGGGTAGCTTGATGTGCTGGCCTCGGTACAATACTGATTGAGATTGATTGACCTTTGTGCTATGGATCGTAGATTCAATTTTAGCAAAGCAACGGTCATCGTGTAGTAATCTAGTCACTTTTAAATTCACTCAACAGTAGGCGCCTATTCGCAAGGGTGTATAGTTTGTATGTACCTACCTAATTGACGCAATTTCATGACAGTTTGATGGTCTTGGACTCAATTCCAGGGTCTGGAAATATGTTATTGAATTTTTCTACTCGGAAATGCTTAGCGGCGCTAGTTTCATAACATTAGCATCGCCCCTTGTGGGAACTCCGTTTCATGGGTCTTAGGTTTAAAAGACCCTTGCTGCCATTTCAGGGAATATATTTACAATTTCGTGTCCCATTTTCAAGCTCTGCAAAAATGTTGCCGATGCCATTACAACGACAACGTGATAACGGTTTCTGCGACTTACATCTGTAAAAATAAAAAAATATTTTTGTCCCACGTTTCTATTAATTTTTAATTTTGAAAGAAGTTTGAATTTAGGCAGAATATCTGTTAAATCATTGCTTTTTCATTTCCAGTCTTGGAACAAGATCTTTTTAGTCAATCATACGCGTAAAATATTCTACTGCTATTTATATATTTAACAATTCCTTTAAAAATATTGTTTTCAATGTAAGTCACCTACTTTGCACGCATTACATCATTTTGTACCGTTTGTATGGTAAGTTAAATTTAATTTAAATATCATCGATTTAAAAAACTCCGTCGACATCTCAATATATTATCTACAACTTACACTGTCAAAAATTGTTGATGGACATTGGACATGTTATTTTACTGTCATGCAGTGTGAAACATAAATAAAGCATATTAGTTTTTGTAAAAATCATGACTTAATACTCAGGCCTAAACTGTTAATATGAAATAATAAATTTAATAAAATAACTGCCACTTACATATTTGTTTTAATTAATGACATTATGGATGGTTTAATTCACGCGGCATTGGAAGCTGAGGTATTTCGTTGCTTTATTATATTTATTATCCGAGCTTTACATATAATACCGTTCTTGTTTATAGGTTTGTTTATAATCAATTATTAATATTTCAGGTAATACTTAACCGGGCGAAACATGTGAACTCAAACTTATCACAATTCAACAGTGGTGTCCCAGACCACAAGATGACTTGGACCCATGATAAGATGCACCTTGCTGAATCTGTTGATGAGTCTAGAATGAAATTTCAACGTAATTCGTCCGGCTCTGCTTCCAAAGCGACAGAGAAGTTTGATTTGTTTAAAAAACTTCATGATCTTTACAACGAGTTAAGTAGAGATGAGACATTACAGGTGAACTATGTAAGTACTAATACAGTCTATTAAGCTTAAGATTAATAAGCAATTACCATTTCATATTGTTATTTACCTGTAGATTGTAAAATACAATAGGCCACTACACACTACTCTTCTTTGGTAGCAATGCCCTGAACAAAATGTGAGAACGTACAGATATTCAATGAAAATTAAATTAGAAAGTTTATGGTACTGAAAATCAAAAATGATCTTTTTGTGAGAATAAAACAGAGAAGTATATAAAAGCTGTAGGAACTTTAGTTTACATCTAAATTGGTGTTGTCACACCTATTTGTTATCATGTTATCTAGGGTGATGATGGTTAACATCAGTAATTACTTATCTCTTTATGTTGAATAAGGCTCAATACTACCAAAAAAATATTGCATATGAATAATACTGTCAGAAGCGAAAAAATTACACTATACAAAAAAATACAGTGAAATATTGATTTGAAAATGTTTATGATTAATGTATGATATGATTGTAAATAATTTTTCTATTTTGACTATTGCAGCAAGGCCTGAAGACCACATCATATCTACTGGAAAAGTTATTAGCAATATATAATCTTAATACCCTAATAATAAATCTGTATCCAGGCAATAAGGGATATTCTTTATCTTTAAAAGTGAATGGCAACTCGCAATATCTACATCCACCAGATGGACATGTAAGTAATGTATGTAAATATAACAGTCAAAGATTTGCCCAATAACTTACTGATTAAGTGTAAAACATGATTTGAATGTATTTAGTACTAGCAGACGTCCCGCGGTTTCACCAGCATAGGTCCTGTTCCCGTGGGAACACAGGGAAAAAAAGTAGCCTATGTGTTAATCCAAGGAGCCAGCTAACTCCATACCAAATTTTATTAATTTTATAAATCCATTCAGTTGTTTTTACGTGAAAGAGTAACCAACATCCATCCTTCTAATAAATAGTTTCTATTCCTACTTATATTTCATCAGATACTTACTTGTATTTGTTGAAGTATCCATTTTAATGTTTAGTCTATGGGTTGTCAAAAATATGCCTTAGAAAGCAAATACTTAACTAAAAAGTGTAATTAATAATTATGTATATTTACAAATAAAATCAAATCAAAAATATTTATTGGCCAGAATATGGTGTAAAAGGTTTTACAGTGGTTTTGTTTCGGCATATCCTGTCATAACATGGCATGCAAATGTTTTTGCAAGTAATGATTACTATCGTACTACTAATTAAACATCTAACAACAAAAATATTGCTAAAATAAATTACTTATTTAGTTCTGACTTGATAAAACTCATTGAAGATCTTTGAATTCCTTATTATAACTAACTACACACTGTAATGTTTTATGGTGTACAATAAAGAGTATTCTGTTCTATACTAAATGTTAAAATTGGAGAAATACACATTATCTTACACATACACCACTGCCTAACCCTATGGGGATTACAAGTGTGATGTTATGTAACACAATTCAAAAAGAGAAAACTCCCACAAATAGCCCAATCTAATATATATAAAATTCTCCTCACACAGTGTTTGTAACAAAACGCCTCCAAAACAGCTTGATTGTTTCTTAAGAAATGTTTTTTTAATGGCGGTACATAGTTACCTGGGCAGCTAGTCATATTATTAATGACTTGAGTGCAAGAAAGAAAGAAGGAGTATAAATAAAGAAATTCCTATTTAATTTTTCTAGTCATCATCAAATCAAGAGGAGACATTAATCGAGACTCCCCGATGGCCATATGAAGAAGAGGAGCTATTGAGTTACATAGACAATGAAGAGCTGCCCGTGGTGTTGCTAGACCTGCTGGAGACTGAGCACTCTTGTCTGTTCTACTCTGGATGCATTATAGCACAAATTAGGGATTACAGACAGGCATACCCTAGTTTCCTCTGTGATACTCATCATGTACTGTTAAGGCCCACCAATCAGGTATGTAAATCTTATAGATCTTCTTCTTATCGTGTGGTTAGTAACTAACCTGGTGTCAGAGTTTTAATGCCGCCCATGGGCCTCTGACTTGGCATCACATGTCCTCGAGTAATATCTCTCAGGCATGCCGGTTTCCTCACGATGTTTTCCTTCACCGTTTTTGAAGCAAGTGATAATTATACAATCAGCACATGAATCCGAAAAGTCAGAGGTACGTGCCTTGGGTTCGAACTCGAGCGAGACCTATGATTTGGCAATCTGCCGGTCACACCACTAGGCTATCACTGCTATATAGGTAGTATAGATTAAAGTTATCTATCCTATATAAACTTTTTCCTCTGATACTATTTAGTTCTTCCTATAAACAAAACCATATCTATACTAATATTATAAAGAGGTAAAATTTGTAAGTTTGTAAGTTTGTAAATTTGTATGTAGGGGGTAATCTCTGGAACTCATAATCCAATTCAAAATTTTTTTTAACTGGCAGAAAGCTACATTATTCCTGAGTGCTATAGGCTATAAATTGTTTCTATAACATGTATATTAACCGAGCTATCACAACTTTTGTCTATCAAGTCGGAAAAAAATACCTCATAAAACAGAATTATTTGCGTGCGCTGCCTAAACAGTTGCTTAAAATTAAAAACAATGTATGGCTACCTGGTTCGTCTAAATTATTTCTACAAAAAAGTCCGCGATACCATATGTCTATCTTTTATATTTTAGCTTTTATGCTTCTTTTATTGCATTAAAAAAAATTTTTTTCGGCATACTTACGTTTGGTTGATTATTTGAGCAACAAAATATTAATTCTTATGACAATAAATTATTTCAGTATCACAAGAACATCATACAGATAAGATTTGCCATTTACAGTATATCAATTGGTCATACAGTTTCGGAGATAATATAAAATTACTTCTATACTAATATTATAAAGAGGTAAAATTTGTAAGTTTGTAAGTTTGTAAATTTGTATGTAGGGGGTAATCTCTGGAACTCATAATCCAATTCAAAATTTTTTTTAACTGGCAGAAAGCTACATTATTCCTGAGTGCTATAGGCTATAAATTGTTTCTATAACATGTATATTAACCGAGCTATCACAACTTTTGTCTAGCAAGTCGGAAAAAAATACCTCATAAAACAGAATTATTTGCGTGCGCTGCCTAAACAGTTGCTTAAAATTAAAAACAATGTATGGCTACCTGGTTCGTCTAAATTATTTCTACAAAAAAGTCCGCGATACCATATGTCTATCTTTTATATTTTAGCTTTTATGCTTCTTTTATTGCATTAAAAAAAAATTTTTTCGGCATACTTACGTTTGGTTGATTATTTGAGCAACAAAATATTAATTCTTATGACAATAAATTATTTCAGTATCACAAGAACATCATACAGATAAGATTTGCCATTTACAGTATATCAATTGGTCATACAGTTTCGGAGATAATATAAAATTACTAAAACGCAAAATGCCCAGGCCCTAGCATAACTTTCATTGTGCAGACGTTTTACCTATTCGCCCATAGATGGCGTTCTGCAATTACGTCATTTTTTTTAAATCGCGGTGTTAAGACTTTCCGTGGATTGATGACCCTCTCGAATTTTTATACCCACGTCGTTGTTAGTTCTGTAGTTCTAAATATTAAATGTTTCTGTTGTTTCGTTCGTATGGTTGTTGTTGTTGATAGATAGATACTTCATAATCGAAAATATCGTAATTTCCTTGTTATGTATGTTCGTCTTCGTAGTTTCGTACTTCGTTCTATCGTAATAATCGATACGAGTTATTCGATATAACGATTGTTTTGTTTTGTAAAGGTAGACGGTGTCCGAGTCGCTCTCCCTTTGTTCATAATAATTGTTTTCAATTCTGTGCGTAGTTTGTTGAGAGCATGCCTAAAGGGAAATCTCAACTGTCCCGGCAGACATCACAGACAAGTGCCTCTCGAGTACGCCGTACGGAAGAATCTGCCCCTGAAAATGAGCAGCGCCTCTCGAGAAATAGAGAAAATATTTCGCAAGCACGCTCGAGAGATCTAGCTCCGAGCGCTCACAGCGCCTCGCTGGCCAAAATGTGAGGACGTCGCGGGCCCGTGCTCGAGAAACTAGCGCTGAACGTGCGCACCAGCATGTCTCTGAGACAAGGGATAGGGCGACTAGCGCTGAGCGCTCGCAGCGGCTCGCTAGGCAAAATGCCATAACATCGCAGGCCCGTGCTCAGGAATCTAACGCTAAACGTGCGCAGCGTCTATCTGATTTAAGGCAGCATGTCTCTGAAACAAAGGATACGGAGACTAGCGCTGAGCGCTCGCAGCGGCTCGCTAGGCAAAATGCCATAACATTCGGTAATCTTTGAAGTTACTGATCTGATTCCAAAAAATATTTTACTAATAAAATTAAATACAGTAAAATCAATCGAGTGTAATCTTATGGTAAAATAAGAAATTTTCCGCGGACGAAGTCGCGGGCCGAAGCTAGTTCTTTATAAAATTTAAATATTGAAAGTTGTATATTTATAATAGGGCCAGTAAGCTGTCATTTAGATGTATTATTATAATTTTTATAATAATGATTTTAGGAATGAATTTTGGCTTAAGTTGTCATGTGTTGTTATTTTTTACATTGGGTTATGACCATTTTGTTGCGTTTAGTGCAGTTAATCTGGGTAAAAGAAGCGATCACCTACTTATTTACTTCCTTTTTTAATGAAAATCAAATTGTACTGTGTTTACTTAGTAAGACTGGCTGTCAGATTTTTCGTGCAGTGAAATTCGCAGAAAGCATTGATTAAACATTATGTCAACTCATGGCGCCATCATTTTTTAGCCTGGTAGTAAAATTGAGCACTATTAATCAATATTCACCACTGGATAGGAGAAAGCTTAAGCTTATGTTGGCTTTTATCTTCTGCAAACCCTTATGCTGACCGACTGCAGCCACTGCTAGATGAGAAGAGAAGTGTCCAAATGATGCATCATAAACTTGTCCACCAGAGCATAATAACAGATGCAATGTGCATCGGAGGCCGGTGTGGCTGGGCTGGTGAGGAGCGAGGTGCATTAGAGGCAGTGGAAGCCGCTCTAGTGCATGCAGCCGCGCCCCCCCTGTGCCTCGACCCGCGCCCCGCTGTCGGCCTGCTCGCCGCAAGGCTACATGCTGCGCCCCGGCTCTTCAACACTCCCCGTATCAGGAGGCAGGCCAAAAGATTCTCACAGGTATGACTTAGAGGCCTATTTGAGTGCAGTGCTGACAACAATGGTTAAAACAGTGAGACCATAGTTATCCTAAATATTTATTTATTTTTATAAATGGGGTACTAGCATCAATATACATCAGCATAATCAAAGATAAGTAATAAAAATAACAAAGAAAAATGTGATAGCATTAATAAAACTCAGTTATACAAAACTTAAAAATATTTAATAAAAAAAACTTGAAGGAATTAAAAACCTGTTGCTATCTGCTGCTATATTAAATCTTCTTAAAGTAAACTAAGGGTGACTTGACGCCTATTGAGGTGCGCCCGCACACAGCATACAGAAGGCTTGTTAGCCTTTATATAGTGCAATCTGTTATTTACAATATGTATACAGAGCATTTCCTTGTTTTAGGTTGCAGTAAATCGAAAGAGAAAATTGGACCAGTTCACGCATTATCATGGTTTAGAGATATTAGACTTAATTCATCGTCAAAGAGCGAAAAATAGTAGACAATCAGTGCCACTTACACGACTGACATCAAAGTATCCGAAAAAACCACCAGAGGTAAGCACATTGTCAAATATAGGTAAAACGGGGTAAGTAGAAACACAAGGGTGAATAGAAACAAAACTTTAAGAAGGATATTCACGTAAGTTAAATGTTGTTTGTTACTTACGACGACTCTAATACTTTTAAATAATTGAGATAAATAGTTTCAACACCTTGTAAGTAAGTATCTAATAGTATGAATCTAGCAAGACAATCTTTCAAGCTGAGTGATCTTAAGTCAGTTAAGCATGGTCTCCAAATTTGTAAATTGATTAGTCTTTCAATGTCAATTATTTCTGTTAAAAATCGCTGTAACCTGCAGCCCCTGCAGGATACACAATGGTGTAATTTATAAAGTTTATAAAAGAGACCTAAATAGACCTTGTACAGACGCCAGCACATCAAGTTACCCCAATGTGTCAAATTTCTTTGATTGTTTTTCAACTTTATAATATTCAGAATAAGGATCATATTCTATTGAAAAAAATTGACACTTTGGGATAACTTGATGTGCTGCCGTCTGTACCTAGACCCTAAGAATAGGTACATATGGAAAGCAATAAAGATATTGAGTATTAATTATTGAGTAATCCTGGAGTTTATATTCACCGCGTTTCACGGTACCACCCCTCGTGAATTACAGGGAAATTCAAAATTAAAATGTGATGTGCTTGTGCTATGTATTTTAGGTGTTCAAACCCATCGAGCCTCCGAAGATGGATCCCCTATCGCTGGCCGTGCCGTCGGAGCCGGGCGCGCCGCTGGGCCTGGCGCGCGCCTACGAGCGGCCGCGGCCCACGCCGGACTGCCAGCCGCAGCTGGTGGAGGAGTACATCCTCGAGACTGAGAAGACATCCCCACACGCCAGCGCAGGCTTCTTCCACATTAAGCTGTCTATACTACAGAGGCCGTCCGACCAGGAGTTCCTTGGAGAACTCTATGTGGATAGAGATCATGTTGAGGGAGAGAAGAATGGCGCCGCGTGTCGGTTTTCGTTAGGTTAGTATAGTACTTATTTTTTCTCATCATAATGAATTTCCAATCAATATATTGCAGTTAGTTTGAGTTTTCGAAAGACTTTCCTGCCGGTATGTGTGACAGATATCTCTGTGAAAAATACTAATATTAAAACTCGATGAGGGATGTTGGCTCTCATGCTGATACCATCGATGAGTTTAGTACATGACCCTGGACCTCTCAGTGATGACAGTTTTCTTAATTTCTAAGTTTTTTTTCAGGTATTTTTGCACTGCATAGAGGGTGGAAAGGACATCGTCGTACATACTGATACCATGAGTTCTTTTGTACATGATTCTGGAAGACGCAGCATAAAAAAAAAACTCGTCGGTTTTTTTCCTAATTTTTACCTATGAGACTTTTCTTTAAAAAGTAAATAAGCCACTTCTGTCACTTTCCGGATGTGCCACGATGTCCCATTCCATTCTGTATAACATTGATTTTCATTTAACCCAATGACATTGAAGGAAGATGTGATGATTGTCAATGATGTTTTTACCAAGCCTTTTAAAGATCAAAGTAAAATTATCAGAAAAAAACGTACATTTTTTGAAACAATCGTGAACAATACTTCGTATGTGCGTCGATGTTCCTTCCACCCCATATTTTGTTTTCATAATCACAAAATTAATTACACAACTGGACTATTTAATAGCCTACTCACTTAATTAAGTTTACGATAAAATACTAAGGTTAGTAAACAATTAATTTGTGTTACAGGGTCAAGACTTCAAGCAAATAAATATATACAGCAATTCACGGAGATATTTACGGAGGAAGGTCGCAAGTCTGTAAGGATAAGACACATAGTGCCTGGACAACTACCGAGAGTGTCTTTCACTGGAGGAATGAGGGAATTGGTAAGGAAATGTCACAATTATTTACATACATACATACATAAACTCACGCCTTTTTCCCATGAGAGTAGGCAGAAACTACAGAGCGCCATATGCTACGATTCTTACTTATTTCTTTTGCTTCGTTTACATTCATACTTGTTGTCATACACACACAACGGTTTCGAGTGCTGACTACGCACCTGACCTTTCTAAAGGAGCTCACTATTATTTATTAAACTAGCTATGTCCGTCTAAACTTCAATATTATTTGTTTGCATAGAGAGATACTTTGTGTATGACTACATATTATATGAATGTAAACGAAGCAAAAGAATTATGTAAGAACCATAGCGGATGGCGCTCTATAGTTTTTGCCTACCCCATGTGACTGCACATGGGAAAAGGCGTGACTTTTTGTATATTATAAGTATTGTCCTTTTCATTATTTTTTTAAATAATAATAATAATATAATTTTTATTTAATGACTACAACGGTCCAATGGTTTAATGTAAACTGTAAAAAAACAGAAAATCCTTGTTCCTGTCTAATCCAATGGGAGTCCCTTACATACGGTATGTGTGTGAGGCATACACCAGAAGGCCAATTCCTGTATTCTAAAACATTTACATTCTAGTAGCAATCTCATCTCATTGACAATTAATGTCATAAACTTGTTAAAAATATAGGAATGTTAGACGTGTTTTTGATGAAGGCTTTGAGGAGCTTTTGGACCGTGGATGAGTGGCCATTAATTTCATATCAAGACTCCTCCGTGCCTCGGGAAGCACGTAAAGCCGTTGGTCCCGGCTGTCATTTGTATCATCTATGACAGTCGTTACAGATAATCAAAAGCCTGAAAATCCGACAACCAGTTTAACCAAGGGTATCGCTTTACCCAGTATCTGGGTTGCAAAGGTCCAACAGGCAGTCGCTTCATCATACAGTTAAAATCAAAGGGCTAGATGATGATGAGACATGTTTTTGATAAATTAAGATGAATGAGAAAGCTTTTTAGAATATTTATTTATTTGCAAAAGTGTGGTATTTCTATACAATTTTAAATTAATCTAGTTGGTACATGCTAACTGTTATACACCACTAATTTTTAATTAGTACAAATACTTAAAGGGCTTATTCTAGACAGTCGTCTCATTATATTTGTAAAATTCATAAACATATTAGCTTTTGTTTATATCCCAAAAAATCACCCAATTTATGGAAATATTGTACAGGCTATTCATGACATAGCGCACCTCCAGTGCGACAAAGGCGTAAGTAAGAATACGTCACTTTTTTTTTATTGCAGTTTCGTATAGCGCAGATAAAGATACACCATTCTTAATTTTTCCGTTAAGATCTGATGAAAAATTAAGCCATTATACCAAAAAAAACATTAGTCGCGTCACATAAGTTTTACATTTTTTCAGATAAAAAGTCCACAATCCTACTTAACTACATTAAATTTGACAAAAAATATATTTATTCTTACTTACGTATTTGTTTCCCTATAACAGGCTGAAATTAGTAAGCGTACTTTCTAATACGACTTGGTTTTAATGACATATATAAAACAAAATAAAGCAAAAAAGGCGTAAGTAGTGTTTACCCTCTGCATTTTATGATGGTCTAAACGACATAACCACGATCGGTTACAGTGTCCAAATAAATTTATAAAACGATGATTAGAGTAAACAGTACTACATTTGAGAATTTGATTTAATTAAGTAAGGAAAACGTGTGTAAAACTTAAAATATTAATTATCTTTAATACACGACAATTTCATTTATCTGAAATATCGTTGAAAAAAAGCTGGAATTTTTTTGCTATTTAATGGTATATAACAAAAGATCATAAGATCAAATACTAAATAGATATACCAGACCAAACAGTTTTTTTGCTCTCCTGTAAAGTTAGCATTTTCTTCTTACGCCTTTGTCGCACTGGGGGTGCGGTAGTATTCATTAATCGTCATCTCTCGCTCACGTTTGCGTGATCTCGTTTAAGCATGCCCCGCCTCCAACAGCTGTTTTCGTTATTTAAGTTTAACTAAATAGTAGCATATTGAATTTCGTTTTTTCTACTTTTGATTACGCAAATATGATCAGTAACAGGTAATTTTTTTGTCAAAAACTTATGGTGAAGTTGGAAAGCGGTTTGCTCGAAGGACCTTGGCGGGAAAATAACTTATGCTGAACCTAATGTTGTCAACACTTATTGAGAGTGTGGATAGGAAAGAGGGACTTACTTGGAAGGTGGATGATCACCTGAACAGGTGATCAATGCGACTGTAGGGCGCCGTGCAGAGGTCTTGCTCGAGGTTTGTCGTGCGCTGCACTTGTTTTAATTGTCCCACTGGTGTTGGCCAACACGTTTGACGATTCAGCTTGTCTTGGATGCTGTAGCGGTTATTTCTTGCGGCGCGCGCCGCAAGGCAATCGGTAAGAGAGCGATGCGGTTAGATTGACGGTTAAAGACGAACAGGGTTAGCGGCGCGATGTGGCGCGATGCGCTTAAATATGAAGCGGCGCGGACTGCGGTTACTGCTGCCAATATTGGACAACAGATATAGTACTGCTATAGAAGCAGAGCGGTTTTTCTTATTCTGTAGCGTTTGTACTAATTAAAAAATAGGGGCGTGTAATATAGGAATGGTCCCTCACATATTTATGCAATATGAATATTTCCTCAGGGTCAGCAACTGTTGCTACAGCAGCGATCAGCCGCTGCCGGCGTAGCGACTGTTCAGACACACGCCACCACAGTACCTGTTGTGTAAGATATATCATTCCTTAAGTATTTAATCATCCACTACTACAGCATGGGTTCGATTCCTGAGTCGGATAAAGTAAGTCGGCTTTAATTCCATCGGGAATTTCTCAGTATCAGCCAGCACGCCTAGTATGACCGGCATAGAAACGATTTTTGTCTACAAAAGAAACAAAGTGGCAGATTGTAGAATTTCAATGTCAATGAAGATAACGAAAATAATGTGTAGATTCTTCAGTCGAGTACAATATCACAGTCTAAAAACATACAGTCGTCCGACGAAGCTGTCTAGACAGGGCAATCGTGCGGGGTGTGAGGGGCGAGACGTGGGAAAGCCGCTCCCGCACTGCGAACAAACCGATGTTCGTAGTGCAGGAGGTATTCTTCAAGTCTAACGCGTGTAGAAGTTGTCGGCATTTTTCCAGAGATCAAAGGCGTCGTCCTACTGTATTAATATTTGTACTGTGACAATATCGAGCATTATTTCTTCAATAATCGGCACAAAAGTTTCCACCATTTGTCTCTTTGTCGATTCTTCCGTCGACATACATAATATAGGGTGACTGGTAATTAGTGACCGATACTTAAACACGTGATTGTACTCATGAATACGAATAACTTTCCCAAAGAAACTTTTTTTTATGCTCGTTAACTTTCAATGAATTCAATTACAATTATAAGTTATTGTGTATAAAAAAATAACAAAAACGCTGTTTGAAATTCACGCGCGCGCGCCACTGACCGATCACAGTAGGCACGAATCGGCACGATCTATCAGCTGATAGTCTGACCTCGGGAATGGCAAAATCTACTAGTAGTAGTAGCGTCACACGCTCCTCCGCCACTCCCACCGCTCCCGTTGCGCAGTACTGACGTAATGAATTAAATGAAAGTAAATGAGTACAAAAAAGTTTCTTTGGGAAAGTTATTCGTATTCATGAGTACAATCACGTGTTTAAGTATCGGTCACTAATTACCAGTCACCCTGTATGTGCTCGGATAATGATTAGGCTCGGCTCCTTTTACATGAGACTTAAAATAATTGGTGAAATTTGTGTACTATAGGTACACCTCTGCCTAAGCCTTCAGGGAATACAGGCATGATGTTATGTTACTTAAAAATATGTAATATCTATTGTTTAAAATAATTTTATGAGAATGCTTCATAATTTTGTTGAGTATCTTACGGATTAGTCCACTTTCGGCTATTACGTACTTGAACAGTAAAATTATGAATTATAAGTTTATGACCTGATTGGTAGGGAGTCTCTGATTTCTTTGATATAATTTACAGAACTTCAGCAGCACAAGCAACATCAAATACTCATACGAATGCTCGTCAGCTACCCATACTTGTAAGTATAATAATTCAGTTATTGTTACACTAGCTTCTGCCCGCGACTTCGTCTGCGTGGAATAGTTACTTTGGGCTAACGCTAACTTTAACCCGCGACTTCGTTTACGTAGAAGGTGAAATTTTCTTAAATAATACGTACGTTAAGGAGGTATTTTAGGTGCCTACATCACGCTTTTATCAATAAGAGTGGAACTTTAAAACGTGAGGTAAAAATACTGGCTCTTTATTATCTTAAATCACATACACTGTAGGTTAATTTCAACTGCCCGCGGCCGCCCTTGTACATCATCATAGCCTATAGCCTTCCTCGATAAATAGACTATACCGCAAAAAAAAACTTTTCAATTCGAGCCGGTAGTCCCTGAGATTAGCGCGTTTAACCAAACAAACAAACTCTTCTGCTGTATAATATTAGTATAGATAGTAAAATCACACAGTAAAATCAATACTCACATAGTTGTTTTTTCATTACTTTAACTCCCTCGCTGAATAATATTAAGGCCCTTATAGTTCTTGTTGGTTTGGGACAACCTGTAATGTCTTAATGCAGGGCAAAGGCCTATTCTCATACGAGGAAGGTATTGTTGCATGGTGGCATTGATTTCCTCGTATGCTCAAGGCTGCGTCGCGATTTCCAAGCCATGTATATTAACTAAAAGTCTCGATTTTCTCTCACGATGTTTTCCTTCATCAATGTCAAAGATAAACTTATGAAGTTTAATAATGAAAAAATATGTCTCGCAGCAGGCGCAGTTACAACAAGTGGCTGGTGTGGCCAACGTAGGAAACGTGGTGGGCAGCGTGGGCAACGTAGTGGGCAATGTGGGCACAGTAGTGGGCAACGTAGTGGGCAATGCCTCCGCCACTAGCGACACCGCGCTCAAGCAACAACCCTCTCCTACGACACCACGCCTCTCGCCACAGGTGCGTATATGTGGTGGGAATGTGGTCGGGACCGTGGGCAACATAGTGGGCAACGTGGGCACCGTGGTGGGCAACGTAGTGGGGAATGTCATCACTACTAGTGACGCCGTTATCAAGGAGCAGCCATCTCTCGCAGCGCCTCTGCTGTCACCACAGGTTCGTGTATTATTTTTATTGAGCCTGATCCACGCCTAAGAACAGCCAATATAGATTTAACAAGGCGAAAAGTAACAAAGTTTTAGAGCTTAGTTCCTAATCCCACTAATAAGGCATTATTCTCTCCGAATAGCTTTTTGTAAGGCTCATTTCCAGCATGTGGTGATGCCTGGAATGCATCGTGTGTCTTGGTGAGATTATCTCTATAAACGGATACAAGTATTTAGATATCCTATACTCCGCCTAACTTATCAACAAATGCTGAGTACTGTGACAACCAGTCAACTCCAGATTTACCATAATAATAGATACTTTAATGAATAAATTCTAACAGAATTCAGCCTTATTTCTTTTTGGCGTATGAAATGTATGAAAATAAGATGATATCCTTTACCACGATTATTGATAAGGGGGCTAGTGAGTGATTCATAATAATAAAATAAGGTTACTTTTGTAATAGTTAACCTCATAAGTTATTTATTGGTCGAAGACTTTAATTTGAGGCTTTTTTAGTGTTACGTTGTCTCTTTTCCGCCGCTTGCCTTTAAGTATCTTATTCTATTAACCCGCTTTCGAGTGTCATTGCTAAACGATCTATACATGTGATATTTGACTGCAGGCGTCAACGAATCAGTTGTTAGCACAACAGCTGACGAACCCTCCACAACCACTCAATCCTCAGAAGATGCAGTCAGCCATAATACATATTCAGCATCCACTTATGTCAACTGCCGGGACGTCACAGGTAATAATAATAATAAAAATTGTGAGGATACATGTTTGTTAGTGTGAATCTTTGTTACTCTTTTACGCAAAATCTACTGAATAGATTTTATTTAAACTTAATAGTTATGTAGCTGGCACTGACGCACCCACTGTCAAATTTTACCAATTTAACATGAACCTTATTCTGTTTGTAATAAAGTTGAATACTTATCAAAGAAATTTTAAACATTGGGGTAGGTTGATGTGCTGGCGTCTGTACATCAGAATAAAATTAACATGTAGGCTATAATTTATAAAGGTGTTGTGTAAATTGGCCAATATATAAAAAAAAAATGATAAGTAAGTTGGAAAAAATTCTTTCGTCTGCGAGATATTTTGCCGTCCATAAGAAGTACACAAAAAGGCGGATTAAACCGCGGGGCATAGTTTTTGTCATAACCGATAACGTAACAACAATTTATTGTATTATTAAACCCGAACAATACCAATAAACAGCAAGTATTACTTCTTTATTTACAACTCCTTATAGAGAATTTGAAGTTTTGGTTGTTAAAAGTTTAAAAATAACATTTGAACTAGTCTAGGAATGTCTTACAAAAGTACTTACTGATAAGGATGTCTTGCAGAAATCGCTGATAGCGATAACAAAATCCTTTTTCGACATAATTTTCCTGCTTCTTGTTAGAACATAAACTCTGAAGAATGAAAATTTGAAGTTTTATTTTACTAGTTAGTACAGTCATTGTTAAGATAAAATTTCTCCAAGAAACCTTAGGAAATTAAGAATGTAGGAACCTTCGTTTGTCGTACAAGATATCCAAGAAATGAATATTTAGAATCTAAATATTCATTTCTTGGATATCTTGTACTAAATTTTAGATCATAAGATTACCTAGACTAGAACTGTTCCCTTTCAACAAGTTAAACGTTATAATTTCTTAAAACACTTATGTCCAAAAACATTCCAAAATCTTTTTTGGTAATCTATCTCTAAGTAGCTTGTTTAGACTTAAAACCGACCTGACTTATATTTGAAGAATAAAAATCTTGACAGATTTTGAATAGATTATTTATAACTAGCTTCTGCCCGCGACTTCGTACGCGGATCCTGTTGCTTATGCCAGCGACAACGGGGTCGTCAAAATCGAAGATCTGAAACATCTAATGTCGAATTCTATAAGCCCGGGGACGGGAAATCAATGGGATGCGCGAGACGATTCAAGATGTTCCAGATTTTTTATTTTTGTTGGTCAACAGGAAATGCCATAAGACTTAACAACTTTTGCTAAGACGCCATTTCTATTATGTATATGTTATATTGTCTCTGGGCTTTGGTGTTCCCCTACAGGTGCTCCAGATCTTCAAATTTAGTCTCACAGCAGAAAACACTCTTCACGTGGAATAGTTTTTGCAATGGCACCATTTTTATATCTCTTTTACTTTAGGTGTTCCATTTTCCAAAATAAATTATAGCCTATAATATGTTGCGTGACGTTCACGATCAGCGGTCAGTCGCGCATCTCCTTCCCCCACTTATCTCTAGAGTCGATGCGTATATACGCTGAAAACTCAAGCGTCATGCTTTTTCCGTGAACGTCTCCAACTCGCGAGACAGTGCATGATGTTCACGATCAGCGGTCAGTCGCGCACATATTCTTCACTGGTCTCTAGAGACCTGGATGTAGATGCGTAAATACGCTGAGAATGCAGGCGTGCTTCGCGATCCCAAGAAGTTTCCACGGAGCGAGTGGCAGCCTCATGTTCTCGAACAGCATCAAGTCTCTCCTAACGCTCTTCGGTAGATTGCTGGGATCTTATGGTCTTTAATCATTTAGCGCCTTTGGAACATTGGGAAAAATTTGACCTCTTTCTAGGCATGGTTATAGTTTTATTGTGATGATACCTGATCAATTAAAATCTAAGTGGCTGCCCCTGCGTTACCGGGTAAGCTACCGTGTAACGAAGATAAATGGAAAAGGAAATTAAACACTCAAATAACATAAGCCCGAAGGCATACGATAAAAAAAATTCTCATCGATATACCATCGTCATCGAAAATCAGTCCTGAACTGTTCCCGCCTTCACCGCGTAGTACCTCCTACTTATGTTATTTTATAATTATGCAATGAAATTAGTGATAGTTTTAATTTCTATATCAAATGTTTCTGATCTTCGATTTTTATAAGTCAACAGGAAATGCCTATCAGACCGAACAACTTTTGCTAAGACGTCATTCCTATTTGAGTTATGGTGTAGCTGGGCTTTGGAGTTCCACAACAGGTGTTCCAGATCTTCGATTTTTATACGTCAACAGCGAGTGCTCATAAGGCTGAACAACTCTTGCTAAGACGTCATTCCAATATATGTTATAGTGTAGCTGGGCTCTTGAAGTTCCACATCAGGTGTTCCGGATCTTCAAATTTATTCTCTCAGCAGAAAATGCTCATCACGTGGAACAATTTTTGCTATGGTACCATTTTTGTATCTCCTATAGTTTAGCTGGTCTGTTGCGTTTCTGCATCAGGTGTTCCGGATCTTCAAATTTATTCTCTCAGCAGAAAATGCTCATAACGTGGAACAATTTTTGCTATGGTACCATTTTTGTATCTCCTATAGTTTAGATGGTCTGTTGCGGTTCTGCATCAGGTGTTCCGGATCTTCAAATTTATTCTCTCAGCAGAAAATGCTCATCACGTGGAACAATTTTTGTTATGGGACCATTTTTGTATCTCCTATAGTTTAGCTGGTCTGTTGCGGTTCTGCATCAGGTGTTCCGGATCTTCAAATTTATTCTCTCAGCAGAAAATGCTCATCACGTGGAACAATTTTTGCTATGGGGCCATTTTTGTATCGCCTATAGTTTAGCTGGTCTGTTGCGGTTCTGCATCAGGTGTTCCGGATCTTCAAATTTATTCTCTCAGCAGAAAATGCTCATCACGTGGAACAATTTTTGCTATGGGACCATTTTTGTATCGCCTATAGTTTAGCTGGTCTGTTGCGGTTCTACATCAGGTGTTCCAGTTTCCAAGATAAATTATAGCCTATGTGTTGACCAGACTTAATATCTATACAACAAAAAAAAAATCATTCAAATCCGTCCAGTAGTTCCGAAGATTAGCGTGTGCAAACAAACAGACAAACAGACAAACAGACAGACTTTTTTTTTTGGTTTCGTGCTCTATTACTGTTTCTAAACCCCCCTCAATTATTATTTTTTAAATATATTCAATGTACAGACACAGTTTTTTTACAGTCTTATTATATGTATACATATAGATTTAGCCGGTAAGAGTCCGACACTGCCCAGACCGACTTATTTGTGGGTCAGTGTATCAGGGCAGGTCAGCAGGGCTAACATGCGCAAGTCGACAACATTTTGTCGACGCATTATCTCGTGCTGAGACGACATATGTCTGTTTGTCGATGGGAGCTAACATGACGCCACTTATATCTCGTGTCGTTCTGTTAAAGAACTTATGTCGTACTGTCAAACCTGTTTTTGTCGTCAGGCTCTAACATGCGCGCTATATTTAGTCGAATTTTGACATTTTCCTATGACAAGTTTCTCGTCGATGGTTTTCGTAGACGAGAAACCGCGAATAACTGAGAAAAAACTGGAAAAAGGGGTAACAGTGTTCTGTGAAATTTATGAAACAATTTAAGTTTATTGGCGGTGCCGTACTTATATAATTATCAATTAACTGTGTATGAGGAAAGGGAAGCAAGAAAAATACAGAGGAAGGTGATTCGACGTCGTTTAGGTATATACGAAGATCAAAAAATGAAAACAAAACTATGTAAGTAGATTGTTTCTGGTAGATGCCAAATCCAATTTGGGCTTATTTTTTGGCCAAACTTACCACCTTCTACTGTTCAATAGACTTACGCGGTCCAAGCTCATCGAGGGCCGCTTTTACTCGTTCCCACTGCCGCTCATATTCAGCGGCACCCTGCGGAGTTTTAAAATCTCCTGCCGCAAAGTTTGCATGCTCATGCATATACTCACACAAATATTTAATTTGGCCTTTTGTACTGCGTATTCTGAAACATTACAGTTCAATTTGTAACTATCAATCTCTTTTTCAATAAAATTATTAAGGGCACTATTATTTTACAGTACACACAATGACAAGTAAACTTTCGTTCGTATTACGAATAATGTTTTACAGTAATGGCAGAACGTTGATACTTGCTGAATAGTGAACAATCAATAGGTATTGATTTACGTATAGCATGGTGTGTTTATTTTGTACATTACAGTTAGTACATTTCATCGAGATATATAATATAACATAATATTATGATTACATATCTTAAAACTCGTAGAAAATGCATCTTTCACACGGTTTGTTTTGGAAGTCACTAAAGCACAGTGAATAAAGAGTTGCTAATAAACTAATAAGCATCTCCGCCATCTGTGACGGGATTTTGATCTAGGTAATACTTACAATCTCTTTGATGCCAAAGCCATCTTCTTTCTACAATCCAACAATTTTTCAAATAGTATTGAAAACTAACGCACCACAATCAAAACAAATTTTGAATTCACAAATATGGCAGCGTTCACGCAATTTCCACCTATATTGACCGAATGAAACCGGCGTTACTAAACTAGACTATATGGTGTGTTTTCATGAAATGCCAACATCGGTTATCTCGCGTCGACAAGGCGAAGTCACGACGAGATATCTTCTCGAGCGTGGTGCGCATGTTAGGAAAAGTGACAAACGAATCGAGATCGACAAAGTTGGTCATCTCGTTTATGAGATATGTCGACTTGCGCATGTTAGCCCTGCTAGGCATCTATGAGTATTTCCCACTCCTAATAAATTAAATAAATAAACTGAGCGATCCGAACTTGTGCGAACCTAACCTGTATCCTGAGCGAACCTAACCAGAGCGCTGTCAACCCACAATGTTTAGATTTTTAGATAAATGATAACTGACTATTAAAAATCAGATATCTATAGATCTTTTTTATTTCTAAAACCAAATTTTTATTAGAGACATTTCATCCTGAACAATTTTGCGAATAGTAGAATAAAAACGTGGGTGTTTTCTTTTTTTAAAAGGTTGTTTCACCTTTCTAAAACTCCATACTTTTCTTAATATTTTCTATACATCAATCGACTGATTATGTGTGATGTACCTATTGTAAAACAACTGTACAACTAAGATAGGTCAGCACTAACACATCAAGCTACCCTAATTTCTTTGAGAGTTTTTCAACTTTATTTTTAATGGAATAAGGTAAATGTTTAATTGGGGTAGCTTGATGTACTGGTGTATGTAGAAATGATTACAAAATGAGTCACGATTATAAGTAGCAGCAGTTGACCTTAAAAATCCCTTTAACCCTTGGCCCGCCATAGTTACGTATAAACCATAATGTGTCCAATACGCCACGCGTTACGACCACATGAGGATTTTGGCGCCGGGGACACTTTTTGCCTTTTTGAAATGTTGATCAAGAGGTTAAAGGCTAAAAAATTAGCGTGGCGCGGCTTTGACTACGATTCTTAATAACTATTTCCACCACCAGGTACAAAACATCCAGTACACGAACACGACGACAACGCAGCAGAAGGCGACCATCTCCAAGCCGAGGACAACGAACCCCGCCATCAGTGCGCTTGTTACTAGTCTCATGAACTCGGCGCAACAGTTCCAACAAGGTGTGTATTGTTATCTACAAATTCGGACCTGCTTTTAGAAGGGAAACAAAAACTGTCCAGTTTGCTGTAGTGTGTAAGAGCCATCTATCTTGGCTGTTATAATTTGTGAATCTGTGATCAGGCTATGAGTAGGATGAGATTGATAAAAATAGGTAAAAAAAACAACTGAGTGTGACTCTCCAATTTCAAATAATGCGTTGCTTATTAGGAATTTAACGTATTTATACAATACAGTGGTAAAGCCGTCCAGACTCACATTCACATGAAAATCCATAATATTGTAAAAAAAGCAAAAATTAAGTATTATTTCTTGTGTTAAAAATAAAGTTTTCCCTGAAAAAGATACAGGTTAACCAACAGTAGTCCAGAATTCAAAATTCAAAATTCGAATACATTCCCAACAGCGGCCAGCCAAAATGCAGCAAAATCAGCAGTTAGTACAGCCAACAGCAACGCGACGATCCTGAACCTACTCAACAGCGCGCCGGCCGCCATGACACACGCCAACTCTAGCGCAGACAATACCATAGACGCACACAAGCTGCTCGGACGAGTGTCTATAGCAGGCGCCAGGATTATCACTGCCACCACCGCCTCGCATACCTTACCTACGTATACACAACAGGTGAAGATGTAGTATTTAAATATCTGGATATTTTTGAATCTACATCCTCCTCTCCTCTTTTATAAAAAAAAACAGTCATTGGTAGATAGGTCGCAATTAACTTTCCGTCTTACATAGATTCCATGTCTAAAAGATTTCCACATGAAAATCAGAAACTTCATTTAAAAAGATGATAGAGATATAAAGAAATAGGAAATTCGAGTTTTATAAGGAGTTCCACATCCATCTGAGTAATTTGATTTCCTCAAACAATTTTCAGCAGTATCGTAAAGGAACTAAAGTAGCAAGCGAGAGTTTAATTTTTTTGCAGGCTTTATTTCGCCTACCAACACCATACATATTGAACTACACAACAAATACCACAGTTTTATATGTATAATTTACTTTCGTTCATTAGGGAGTCGGTGTCCAAGTAATGAGCGGTTACTCGAGAGAGAACGAGGCGACGAACGTGTCGAGTAGTGAAAGTGCTTTACTAGAGCGGCTGATGGGCCCCGACACTTCCGCCGCGCCCGCCTCGCAGCAGCAACCTGTATGCCATTTACAGGTAAAGAAAATCAGAAAAAAATACTGAAGGACTTGAGACTTGTGGCTAAATGATAACAGCTTCAGCAGTCAAGCTACACATTCCGACGTCTATACCGTACATAACATACCGAGAACCCCAACTGTCGTTTATTGATCTTTGACAGTGGTTATTGGTAGTAAGAAGCCCGAAAGTCAACCAGTCTTGCCAAAGGGTAGGGAGTAAGGCAGTAACGGGGTTGTGGAGATCAGATAAGCAGTCGCCCTATGTAAAATACTGGTACTCAGCTGCATCTGGTTAGTTTGGAACCCGACCTCAGTCAGCGTAGTTGGTAAAAAGGCTAGGCAAATGATGGAGTTTAGAAAAAAATATATCTTTTACGCTATTATAGTTGTTGTATGTTACGAGCACACGTATTGCAAATATTAAATTGCAATTATTGAATTGCAATTTAAACTTAATGTTAATGACATAAAGTTTAAATTGCAAACATCAAAATATTAATTCTTTTGGGAAAGGTTAGACAAGCGATTGTAAGCCTAAGCGACATTTTTTACGATATAAAATTTTATATACACATTTGTTATTACAAATATGTGTTTAAAATTTTATTCACTTATTAGTGAATTAATCTACGTCGTTTTAGTTTAAAAAATCCTAAATATCAATAACTTAGACCAATTATTCTGACGAACGTAAAAAAAACATTAATAATTTTGTTATTAATGTTTTTTTTATTTTATTTTATACAGCGTGGAAAAAATCAATGGGCTTTGAAGAGAAACCACTTTAAATTTGATTTGTTTGATGATTAAAATTTGTTAGGTAATAATAATTCCATGCACATTTATTTTTTTAGACGAGGACTACGGTGCGGGACTGCAATTGATGATAAAATAAAATTAACATTTGATTTCGCGATCTTTTTTATTTTTAAGACTAAAGGTTTAATACAGATTTTATCCTGAACAGTAACCGATTTGTGAAATATAATCTTGTAATATAATATAAGAGTGCAGCTTTTGAATTTTTAGCCGGTTCGTTTCCGGATTTATGATTTTCTTGTAGAGAAATTTGTGATTGCAGATTTATTTATTTCTTCTGGAATGTTTCCTTTGTGGAAAATAGTCTATATTAAAAATTTAGTAGTAGTTTTCCTTCAGGATCATAGATTTTTTCCATCGCTCGTCCATGTTTCGCGCTATTATAAATATAGGTCAGCTGTATACTAATCTCATTTACATTTTGATTCCCCAGGGTTTAAGTTTAGCATCCCTCCAAGGTCTCCAAGGCATCCAGGGTCTTCAGAATGTACAAGTTCAAATCCCGGGTCTGTCCGCACCGATATCGTTATCACTTAATGTCTCGGGCGCGCCCAGTGGCCTGCTGGTATCTGTTCCACCTACAACCTCCGTCGTGCTCACTAATCAACCTTCGGTGCTCTCTTTGCCTATAGGTAAGAAGTAGTTATTTTTTTTGTTTTGTAGGTTTTATGTTTATGAGTGCAATCAGTACAAAAGCTGCAGGAGCCCTTCAGGCTACAGGTGTAGCGTTTAACTCAATAGGTTCCAACGGTAGGTGCACGGTGACGTAGCAGAATTGTGCCGCTTCACACGTGATTGATATTAGTAAAAACACGGTCAATTTTGACCAAAAAATGAGACTAAAGGTCATGGCACATTGTAACGGCACCGCAGCTGCACAGCAGCCGCACGGTGTCGCCTTGAATTTAGGCTACGGCTAGCTGCCAGTGCGCTAACTACGCATCGCCGGCAAGGTGTCAGCTTGCAGTCCGCACGCAGCCCGCGAAGTGCAAGCTCGCCGCTTGCGGGGTGCAAGCTCGCAGCCCGCGCGCTGGCCGCGAGGTGCAAGCTAGCTGTCACCGCGAACACAACTGTTATATGGCAATTATAATTGAACGCGCCTATGACTTGCACGTTTTCATAATGTCTAGGTTTATGACGGCGGCGCAATGACGTTTTGCTGGCGACTCGGAGTCGGCGTGCTGTAAGCGTGCGGTCGACGCGCTGTACACATGGTTGGCACATGATTGGCACGCGGGCTGCGAGTCGAGTTGTATGGTAGGGGCTGACTGCTCGTCGTTGGCTTTTTCACTTTGACAGTGTGAAATATATTATACTACCCACGATTTAAGGCTCTAAATTGAATGACAAGTCAATTGCTGGTTTGGAGCAGTTTCGGTTCCGGTGCCGTGCCGGTATAATGTGCCATGACCTTGAAGGTGCATAAAATCCCAACAAGCTTTTCCTAACGTTTAATTTGGTATTCGCAGCGCAACTAATGCCGACGGGCGTGAAGGGCCAGGTGCGCGGCGCGGGCGTGCAGGTGGTGCGCTCGGCCCGCGGCGCGCGCCCCGCCCCGCGCCCCGCGCGCCCCCCCGCGCCCTCCACCGCGCCGCCCGCCATGCCCGCACCCAGCAGTATGCCACAAACCGGTGAGTACCCACTATTGTACTACTGTAGTAGTGGTTTAAAAGTATGTATTGTAGATATAGCCAACAGAGATCCCTCCCCAGAATTAGCAATAACATACTAAACTGGTTATATCCTAAGCGATGGCAATCAGGCAATTCCCTCTGCTCATACTTACTGCAAGTGTGTAATGAACGTAATGTGTATCGCAGGTACGACGCAGTTCATAACCCAGGCGCAAGCGCAGGCGCTGAGCGCGCAGCAAGTGCGGCGGAAATCGAACGCAGACAGTTCTTAGTGACGTCACGTGCGCCACGTCCTAGTGAAATATACTGTAAATATATTAACCCTAGATAAATTATTATAACGTTAATGACATAGTGACCAGTGCCGTGCGCAGTATACACGCTGTGATCCACATACGTACCCCGGCGGCCATTTTTAAACACCGATATTCGAGAAATAGACTTAACTTAGATATGTGCATGTATGCAATAGTTGAAATATGGTTGTTCTAATAATACGTCACGCAGTTGTTATTACTCCTGTTAAATATAACATTAGTTGATCTACGGTCTATCAATACCGTAAATGTTTTCTAATACATAACTAGTTTCAATATAAAATCTATTTAAGTAGTATCCTCAATGTTGCTATATTCAATACAATAATGTCTGAAACAACGACTGAATTTTTATAAAGTAGCGATGTTATTTCATGCGAATATACCTATAGATAGCTAATATTAAATTTATCAGTTTTCATCACACTACATGTAAATGGTCTACAATACTAATTGCAATTGTTTGTCTTTAATCATGTCCTTGACATATTTTTATTTTATTTGAATTATTTATCCTATACTATTTTCAATCATGTATTTTTTTATTTAAATGTCACAAATTATAATAATTATGTATGAAATTTAAATTAAATTTGAACGCAACATTGAAAGTGATTGGATCATGACATGAGTAATTTGTGGATAAAGATAAAAAGTGTTACTACATATAGTAAAATAAGATTGTTGATAAATCCGGATATTATTATCTTAGTAAAGATTTTATGTTGTGGTTGGGTATTATTGACATCATCTGTATATAAACGTTGTTATAGAGTTTGTTAATTAAACGGAATAGCACACAGGACGATAAAATAAACAGTAAAATAAATTGATTAAAGTTTAATTATGTGTGGTGATCATTGACTAACAGCCACGAAAGTTTGCGTAAATCAGTATTAATAAGAATAAAATCACTGTTCGCATGACAACCTTGTACTGACGTTTTCGGAATTTAATGAAGTACAACACTTTACAGTGATTCATGAATCTGTGTTAGATAAGTTGTAAATATGTATAATATTAGTTTCGTGTAAGCATCACAGCTCTGTAGTTGAAATGTAAGAATGTTGATTTTATGTTTTTTTTGTATGTTGGTGTAATATATAGTATGTGAATAGTAATGAAGTTTGTTTCTGTATGTTGTAAAAGTGTTATTGAATTTCGTAGATTTCAGATTAGAGCTCTGTGTAAATGTATTTATTTTCATTTAAAATAGAGAATTTATTTATAGTTTGATTGCGGAATGAATGAAAAACAACGTCGGTTAATTCTCATTTATAATTATTAAACTTTTAAAACTGTATACCTTATATTATTTCATATCATTGTCGTTGTATCATAAAACTATGAAAGCTGTTCGAAAGATAAATCTGAATGAAGATCTAAATACGTAATATTTTGTAGTATCTTTTAAGCAAAAGACGAACTGCTAATCATATATATTTATGTTTAAATGCAACTGAAATCTACGGAACCCTTTAACATCGCAATAAACGAATAAAATATAACAATGCAATGTAGATGAATTGGAAATACGAGTATTAGAACTGATATCGTTCGATATCTTGCACTTAATCTCTGTCAGTGCATAATCTTCCAAGTGTATTCCTAAACGCAATGGTAAATTTTGTTTTAAATATAACTAACAAGTTTGTTGATACGCTTACAAGTTAATTCTTCCACATTATGGCAAGCTTATGGTTTTCAGAGATTAATAGGTACATAATATTGGTAATATTTGAAGATATGGTGGTATCTGCCCATTACATTAAGTTTGTTTTTACAGTACTGTCACATGTTTGAAACTCGGTCAGTATCCATTCACTAAAAATAATGTGTGTTGAATGGATACTCAAGTTTGGGCACAGTGATTACATAATATAGAGCTTTGTAATTTGAAATAAGTGTGGCTTTAATTGACACTAAATTACACTATGTCGGAATTAAGTAGAGTGTGTTGCGTATTGGTGTAGTGTGCTGGGCAGCTATCGATCAAGGATTGTCTGTTTTCTGCATATTGTCTTCGTCACTACTATTTAATAAGCAAAATGTTTCTTTGAACGAACGAAACTGTTTTCCTTTAAGAACTACGTCCCATTAATTGTTCTATACTACGTTACGATTACTAGTTATTGTTACATTTGCATACGCACAATCATTATGTTTATGTACTATATTAAATATAATGTTACCTGCCGAAATATTGCAATAGGCATACCATTTCATATATTTTATTGTGTACAGTTTTTATGTACTCGTATGTAGCGGTTTCGCTGTATTTACTATTTATTTTAGTTAACAGATGTGTTCATACTGGCATTCTATGACATGCCTTGATAAGAGAACTATTTTGTTTTGTAGATATTTGTATTGCCTAGGTGTATGATGGATTGCGTGGACATATTTTGCTATTAACACAAATATTGCATAAGTCGAGGTGTGAGGAGTAACTGTGCGTTTTGTTGATCTCATTTGTTTACGGACATGTAGCTCAATATGTAGACGATTGTAACATAAAGTTTATTTGAACATGCGAATGTACGTATAATTTAAGGAATAATAAAATAATTATTGTATATATTTTCGAAAGGAGATTTTTATAAATATAAAACAATATTACTCAGTTCGAGGTTGTATGAAGTTTTCAGTGTCAACTAGGTCGATTAAACTACATTGTAAATATTATTTTATTTTAGATGACATGTGATAATGCATTCAAAAGTTTATAACATAAATGGTGTACAATAAAATTTTTATGATTGCGTTGACATGGATTTTGTGTATAAAATTGATATTGTAAAAATTAACTTGAATACGTTGTTCAAAGATTGACGGTTCGAACATAAATAAATAACTTTTACACAAACAATCTGTTTCATTTTAATAGTCTGGTAATAACAGCTTTGGAATGGGTTCAGTAGTATAAGTTATATAAACTGTTTTATATTGTGTTTGCTTGCAAAAAAAAGTATTATGTCTAATAGAACGTCCACCACCATCACTTATGCTTTTAATAATAATAAAATAATAAACCATTTATTTCAGGTAACAAAGACCCATAGATAAATACCTTAACCTAAAAATACATACTAATAACACTTTTGTTAGTAAAATCTTATATAACTATGTTAGTATCACTTCACTAGCACGAAATTATGTGCGTTCTTGTGGAATTTGTCCGCGGAAGCGACGGAACACCACATCCTGTGGCCAAAAACGTTCTTCCAGCACCAAATGGAGCATACACGTTGGGATGCGCACCACAAACGCCTTGAAATTGACGTTGCGGCGCGACTCCAGTAGCTGTGCTCTTGGCGTGTACTTTAATCTCTGGCGCACGTACTCCTCGATGTCCTTAGCCTCAGTGGTGTAATGCAGGCGAGAGATGTACACCGGGGTGTTCGGCTTCGCGGCACGCAGCTTAGTGTTGGGCTCAACAGGAGCCTTGCCGGAGCGGTTCTTACAGCTTCGCTGACGGCGTTTCCTCCTTTGCACCGTCACAAAACCGTCATCATCAGCTCGGTCCGTTGCTTTTGTAGGCACGGGCTTTGCGGGGAGAGTTTCTGGGTCGCTCGAAATGACCACCGGCCCAGATGGTCGCGCGTTTTAAAATGAAAGATTCTTATTCCCAGCTTGGCCATATTATATATATCTCAAAAACTGGGGCACCTATCAGATCTGTTTTCTCCCATATTTTGTCGCCAATTTGTCGGAATCAATAGCCATATATATATATACAGGATGAATTTTTAGTCACCGTCCAAATTTTGATATATTAATCTTTGGCAAAAATCATTGAATACGTGTTTTTTCTTTTAGTATCACTCAATACAAAAATATTGAGATATCACTTCACAAAGTTATCTATAAAAAGTTTATGTTTCTGGACACTGCCGCGCCGTGCGTACGCGCTAGGTGAAGCTACGCGAGCCGGGCCGCCCCGCGCGCCGCGCGCCGCCGGAATTCATTGATAACACAATACAAACAAAGTTGCAAATTTTCCCTTCATACTTTCACGGGCTTAGGACCGTCAATAAGCAAAAGGTTTGTGCTATGTTCACTATGATTAGAATCTAACCCTTAATTAATCAATTAAGTACGTATAAATAAAGTAAAAATCAATTAATTAGATAAGAACTTGAGACCTTAATAAAAGCTGAGCCAAAACGTTTTGCTATTAGGCGTATTTAAAAATTTGAATCAACTTATGTACAAATAATAAAAATTTAATCAAAATCATCAACAATCAAATTAACAGTACTTTAATAAATGTTCAAAATGCATACCGTTTCTCTCTAAACAGAGTCTTGGACGTTTTTGCACATTGTTTTTAATTTTATTGAGCACTACAGTGTCACTTTTAACTTCGTCGAATGCACGTACAATTTGCTGTTTTAATTGGTCTAGGTTTTGGGCTTCCTCCACATACACTCGTCGTTTTATTTCACCCCACAAAAAAAAGTCACATGGAGTAAGATCTGGTGACCGGGGTGGCCAGACGACGGGCCCCCCGCGACCGATCCAACGATCACCGTGTTCGATGTTTAAATAATTACGAACGGCGGCGGAGTAATGAGGCGGTGCACCGTCCTGTTGAAAATAAAAATCTCGATAGGAGATTACCGGCACGTCATCCATGAAGTCAGCAATTACTGTGCGTAACATATCTAGGTACGTGCCCCCGGTCAACCGTCCCTCAATGAAATATGGCCCCAGTATTTTGTTGCCGACAATTCCAGCCCACACATTTGCACTGAACCGCACTTGGTGATACGTTTCTCGTATCATGTGTGGGTTTCGAAATGACCACCAATGTTCATTATGATGATTATACAGCCCCACTCGAGTAAACAAGGCCTCGTCAGTCCACAAAATGTTAGCATCGGGGTGTGCAATCAGCCACTCACAGAAGGCTCGACGGGGAACTGCATCTGCGTCGTTCAAGGCCTGTGCCTTTTGAAAATGGTACGCGTGCAACCCGGCAGAATGGAGAAGTTTCCACACGGCATATTGGCTTACGCCGAAGCGCCGCGCTGCATCTCGCGTACTGGATCTAGGGCTCCGTTCAAAGAAATCGAAGATATCTTCTTCGATCTCCACTGCGAGTCTCGGCCTGCCCCGTCCTTGAGCGTGTGTAGGTACTATAAATTGGCCATGGTCTAATAGCCTCTGATTTGCGGCCAAAATCGTTTGGCGATTTGGTAATAAAGGATTTATTCCTTGATTGCGAAGGCGAGGAATACTTTCGGTTTCGTACAGTCTCCGGGCACCGTTCAAGCTTTCACCACTCAGTATGTAGGATCGCACCATTTCGTAATACTCGCGGTGGGAATACGACGACATTGTAAATAAATTCACGATACGCACGGGGCGCCGTCGCGCCGGCGCCGGCGGGTTGCGCGGGAACGCCGGGAACACGGAAGTAAGCGCTTGCGTCGCGAAAGGGTGCGCGCGCGAGACCGACTAACGATAGATGATAGATGTCATAAATGTGTCGCGCAGGTGTAGCGGGGTGGGGGTGAGCGGGGTGAGCGCTGCCTTTTTCATTGAATATTTGCGCGGCAAGTGTAGTATTATTAACGTTTAACTTGTGACCACGCAGAGCGGATAATTTTTTCGAGAAAATGATTTAATATGAAAATTTTATGTATCGATTTTTTTTCAAAAATGGACTTAGTGAATGATACCTAATGCCTAGAAAAAATTTGGACGGTGACTAAAAATTCATCCTGTATATATATGTCAGTCACGAGTTCAAAAGGTTTACAGGTGGTTGATCCAAAAAGAGTCTCCCCAGCCTGGCCATATTACGGAGACACGACCCCGCAGTCAAACCAATAGCACGGTTTTGCGGGGCTATGTTTTATTTAGTGTAATACAAATAAATAAATAGTGATAATATTATATCTCAAAAAATTAAGTCAAAGTCAAGATCAAGGTCAATCAACGGTCGTCCTCAAAAAAGAGTACATTTCTCCCCTGGACGTGTAATACAAGGGGGTTACCAAAATGTCATTAGTTTTTGCCTAGGACATCCCGTTTAGGAGATATGAGCTGAAAACAGGAATATAGGACACGGCTTTCGTTGGCTCCATATTTTGGTGACCTGTGATGTTGTCATTGCTACAAATCTTAGGTCCTGGGTCATCCTGTTATGGGGTATTCCAGGTAATTGGATGACTTTTTCATGAAATATAGTTTAAGTCAGAGTGGGGCTGCCTCAATAATCCAGTGGTCGTAAATGATACTGCTTTGCTGGAGGAGCTTACGGTTACCTACTGATAAATGTTTGCATTGACTAGACAGATTCACTCTTTGTGTGGTTCTTTCGTCATAAGACTATCTCAGATACTAATCAGCATGGTTCACAGTCACAGATGACCCGACCAAGATAATGTCTGGACTTGAAGATAAACATAGCCTCGCAAATTAACCATTAAGTCAAATCAAGGTCAAGGTCGATCAAAGGTCATCCCCAAAATAGAGTACATGTCTCCCTGGGGGTGTGTAAGAAGTAGTACATCACTACTTGAGGGACAGCACTATTGTCATGAGGGCTTCTGCGGTTAAGCGAGAACAAAAGGAGAACGTTGATTAAAACATGGTTGCATTTCAATTATTACTGTTTTATTTTATCTAATGCTTTTACATGGCGCTGCGGCCGAGTTCGAATAACTATCACAGGAATAATAATTCAGTGATACAATAAATATCATATACACAAAACCTAAGTGGAAGAAAATAGCTTTGTGCAAAAAATGGAAAACTTGACGCCGCCATCACCGCTTGTAATGGCGGGCAACGTAAGTGAAAATTTAAAGTTGTGGAAACAAAAATTTGAATTCTATTATGAAGCAAGCGGAGCATCAACACCCGAAAAACTATCTAAAGCCCAAAAGAAGTCATTACTTCTGCACTGCTTGGGAGAGGAAGCTCTGGTCATTTACAACAATTTTGATAATAAAGAGGAACTCACATTTGAACAAGTGATTGAAAAAATAGAAGCTTATTGTGTTCCCAGGACCAACGAAACTTATTTGAGACATCAGTTCCTTAACAGAAAAATGAAGGAAGGCGAGACTTTTGATATCTTTATAACCGACCTAAAGAAAATTGCCAAGCAATGCAATTTCAAAGACTTGAGAGATGGATTAATTAGAGATCAAATTATCACAGGCATCAGAGATAAAAACCTAAAGGAGAGGTTGCTCAAAGAAAGTGAACTGACACTGGATAGATGTATATCATTATGCAAAGCGAGTGAGGCAGCTGCAAATCAGGTAAAGGAAATGGTTCAAGAAATGGGGGCGATAGATTTAAAAGAGAACCAAGTACATGTGGTAGAGCAAACAAAAAGAAAAGGAAGGCAAGAGTACAACATGAATAGGAAGGAACAAATAAGAAACAAAGATGTAAACATAAGAAAATGTTATAGATGTGGCGAGCAGCATGGGAAGTTTTGTCCAGCATATGGTAAAAAATGTAATGCTGTGGCATTTACGGACATTATGCATCAATGTGCCGCAGAAACAAAAACAAGAAAGTATCAGTTTTAGAGTGTGATGAAGAAGATGAAGATGAGCTTTTTGTGGGGACGCTAACAATGACACCAGACAGAGAATGGTATGTGATACTTAAATTAAATAGAACATTAAATATTAAATTTAAAATAGATACAGGTTCACAAGCTAACATTTTAACTTTAGAGATTGTAAAAAGGTTACAATTAACTTTACAAAAATGCAAAACAAAATTAAAAAATTTTGATGGTTCGGAAATAAAATATGAAGGTATTTGTGTAGGAAAACTATCAAATAGTGATAAAACTATTAAATGTCAATTTCATGTAGTGAATTTTAACACATCATGTATCATTGGATTAGAGTCAGCAATAAAACTAGGTCTAATAAACAAAGTCAATGTCATTGAGAAGAAATCAGAAGTACATTTAATTGTTCAGAAGAATGAATCCTTATTTCATGGATTGGGAAAAATTGATTATACATATAACATACAATTAGTAAAAGATGCTATACCTGTTGCAGAAAGACCAAGAAAATTACCATTCAGCCTACAAGACAAAATTAAACAAGAACTAGAACGACTTGAAAGTCTAGGTGTTGTGCGAAAGGTGTGTGAGCCGACTCAATGGGTATCATCTATGGTGGTGGTAAGCCAAAATGAAAATAAAGTACGAGTATGTTTAGACCCTCAGAATTTGAATAAGGCCATAATTAGAGAAAGACATATGATGCCAACATTTGAGGAGCTAGTTTCTAAAATGCCTAAAGCAAAATATTTTTCTGTTCTAGATGCTCATAAAGGATTTTATCAGATATCTTTGTCTCCAGAAAGTCAACTACTCACTACTTTTAATGCAGGTCATCTAGGACGTTATTGTTATTTAAGATTACCTTTTGGTCTTAGTTCGGCACCAGAAGTTTTTGGTAAATGCTTTTCAGACATATTTAAAGAGGTTGAAGGGGTTCAATTATATGTTGATGAGATTATAGTATGGGGAGAAAACTTAGATCAACATAATAGTAGATTAGAAGCAGTTTTAAAAACAGCACAAAAAGCGGGAGTTAAATTTAATAAAGAAAAATGTCATTTTGGAGTACAAGAAGTGAAGTATGTTGGACACATACTATCCAATGAGGGGTTAAAACCAGATCCAGAGAAAATAAGGGCTATTTTAGATATGGGAGAACCAAAAGATAAGAAACAGTTACAAAATATATTAGGAATGATAACTTACATAACCAAATTTATACCTAATGCTTCTGACATAACACACTCTTTCCGTGACTTGCTTAAAAAAGATTCAGAATTTATATGGGGTGATAAACAAAAACAAGATTATAAAAAACTTAAAGAATTTCTGACATCACCAAAAGTATTGAAATTTTTCAATCCAAACATACCTATAACATTATCAGTAGATAGTAGCAGTACAGGTCTTGGGGCGGTACTATTACAAGAAAATATGCCTGTAGTTTATGCATCAAAGGCATTAACTGAAACGCAGACTACATGGGCTCAAATTGAAAAAGAAATGTTGGCTATAGTATATGCGTGTGAAAAATTTCATCAATATATTTATGGCAAGAAGATTATAGTTGAGTCGGATCATAAACCTTTAGAACACATATTTAAAAAATGTATGAATGAAACTCCTTTAAGGCTGCAAAGGTTAAGGTTAAGATTACAATCATATGATCTAGATATAAGATACAAACCAGGTAAAGAACTATTGGTAGCAGATGCACTATCAAGAACTTATGTTAATGATGGTATATGTAATAGTGAGATTGATAACAAAGTAGACTTACATGTTTGTATGATTATAAACAACATGAATATTAGTAAAGAAATGTTGAGTATCTTTAGGAAAGAAACTGAATGTGACAGACAACTTAGTTTATTGTTGCAATATATACAAAATGGTTGGCCAAATAGCTCTGAGGTACCATTAGATTTAAAATTTTATTATTCTATTAAAGATGATCTGTTTGTTCAGGACAATTTAATTTTTAAGAATACAGCAATATTAGTTCCTAAGTCGCTCAGAAAACAAATGCTTGATTTAATTCATTACAATCATTTAGGCTATGAAAAATGTAAAAACAGAGTAAAAAGTATTTTATATTGGCCATTTATTTTTAAAGAGTTAAATGATGTGATTTCCAATTGTGAAACATGTCTGAGATTTCAAAAATCACATACACATGAAACTTTGAAGCTAAGAGAATTTCCTGATAAACCATGGCAAGTTATTGCAGCTGATATGTTTTTCTTTCAACAAAAGATATTTTTATTGATAGTTGATTATTTTACCAAATATGTAGAAGTTATTGAATTAAAAGATCAGACTGCTGAAAGTCATATACAAGCTCTAAAAACTGTGTTCTCTCGTTGGGGTATTCCACAAAAATTATATACAGATGAAGGATCACAATACAGTAGTATAATTTTCAAAAACTTTATTAAGTATTGGAAAGTGGAACATGCCTCATCAAGTCCATACTATCCAAGATCCAACGGGATGGCGGAAAGATATGTACAAACAATTAAGAAAATGTTTAAAAAATGTTTACATGATAACAAAGATATATATATAGCATTGTTGGAATATCGCAACACACCAATAGATGATAAAACTCCATCACCTAATCAGTTATTAATAGGTAGACAAGTAAATTCTCTAATACCTACAATTGTATCTAATAATGAAACAAACTGTGAAAATGTAAAAGAACATTTATTAAATAAGAGAAATAAGTATAAATTGTATCATGATAGAAAATATAAAGGAAAGAGAGAAGAATACTCAACCAATCAAAATGTATTTGTTAGAGACAGTAAAAATAATAATGTTAAAGGTCAGATTATAAACAAAGCCGAAAATCCAAGAGCTTACAAAGTTAAATTAGAAAATGGAGAAACGGTGATTAGAAATAGATACAATATTTACAGAGGTTCTCCACACACTAAGTTTGAAGTCAGTAATCAATCAAGAAGTGAGGATAGTATGCAAGCACAGAATCTTGTAAGTACAAATGAAAATAATGTTATGGACAAAGCTAATGATGATGTAAATGACAGGACAGATGAAACCAATCAACTGAGTGTATTAGACAATAGTTTTAGAGTTAATGACAATGTAAATGACAGGCCAGAGTATACGACTAGATCAGGTAGGGTAGTGAACAAACCTAAATACCTTGAGGATTTTGAAGTAAGTTAGTAATATAAGTTTTAATTTAAGTACAATAAAGTTGTTAACAAAGAAAGGGAGATGTAAGAAGTAGTACATCACTACTTGAGGGACAGCACTATTGTCATGAGGGCTTCTGCGGTTAAGCGAGAACAAAAGGAGAACGTTGATTAAAACATGGTTGCATTTCAATTATTACTGTTTTATTTTATCTAATGCTTTTACAGGGTGTGGTTAACTAGGGGGATATCAAAATATCATTAGTTTTTGCCTAGGACGTCCCGTTTCGGAGATATGAGCTGAAAACAGGATTTCTGGGACCAACAAAAAAAGCTTTTAATAAAGGACATGGCTTTCGTTGGTTCCATATTTTGGTGACCTTAATAAATGTGGTCATTGCTACAAATCTTAGGTCCTGGGTCATCCTGTTATGGGATATTTTAGGTAGTAGGACGACTTTCATGAAATATAGTCATGGTTCACAGTCACACATGACCCGATCAAGGCAATGTTTGGACTTCAAAATAAAGATAGCCTTGTAAAGTGTTAAACAAAACATTAAGTCAAAATCAAGGTCAAGGTCAATCAAAGGTAGTAGTATAGTATTGGGCACGCTGTCCCACCTGTCGCGCAGACGAACGAGTTCGTCAACGCTCCGTTGGGACAGCGTGCCCAATACTATAGGAATTCGGATAATTTGGTCGTCTGCGCGACAGGTGGGACAGCGTGCCCAATGGTTTATGAATTCGTATAGATTTGAGCATTCTAAATACCACCTAACGCTCGGCGACTTAATTTTACTGACGCTCCGATCGGTGTTTTCGAACACTCATAAACATATCTGTCGCACAGTCAAATTAGAGCGTTTTCGTTCCATTGTGACAAAATACACAAATAGTATCACCTTATCGCTCGGTGATTATTTCGCTAACGCTCCAGACGGTGTAATGAACATGCAATTTGATCGATTGAAAATTAAAAACGTATACTACCTCTGACACATAAAATTATTTACAACGAATTAGAAAGAGGTCATTTTGCTTAACGAATACAAAAAAGTATTAAGTTTGTTGTGTGTATGTGTGTTATTTTGCTATAGTATTTGAATGATTGGATTTGTAAGACATAACAAACGTGGACCTCATTTTATTAAATAAAACAAATCAAAAGTTTTTAATTATTTCATTTTATTTGTCAATAAATAGTCTTGGACGTTCTTCAAACAATTTGTCCACCGAACGCACAAAATCTTGTAATTTACGCCACTCAGATGTATCCGTGTTGGTTTGGAACTTGATACGGACAAGTGCCTTCTTCCATAGCGCCATGGAATCGGTGTCACGCGCGTCGCCTGTTTTGTAAACTTTACAATCGATGTAATACTCGCCATTGGTGTCTGCATTTCGTCGCTCGCTGCCATTAGCCACGCGGTTTACGAAGAACGATGATAACGGTTGGTTGCTCGATGACCCATCGTTGAGCTCTATATCAGTTTCATTATTTCGACTGATACCAAACACATTGATAGGACTGGTCGTTGTTTTCTTACTGAAACAACAAAGAAAACAAAATGGTTAATGAAATTATTTTTTACTCAAATGAAATGTCTCTGGAAAAAAATATTATTATGAAACAAAACAGACTTGTTACTTTTACTGTCAATGATCAACAGCAGCTTTTTAGAAGGTTGATGCCGCGTTCGAACGCTTCAATTATCACACATACTAATCCTATCAGTCATCTAAATATCGTAATATCAAGATGAAGTCAACATGGTTTTACAACATAATGTTGGTTACCTTGAACGTGATGATGTTGATGATTCTGACTTGCGCTTCCCATTGTTGTTGACAGGTTGTTTGCGAGCGAGTTTAGCTTTCTTTTCAATGACTGCAGTTGGATGATAGTCCTCGCACTCTGATTCAGACCTGAAATAAAGACGTTATAATATTTAATAAAAAATGCAATTAAATCAACGAAACCGAACATTGTTATAATGTTTTATCCAATACAAGAATATTATCCACGCGTTGTTTAAACTATCTAGACGATGTACAACGTTTCATTATGCAAAATGAACAGTCTCATAGTGACTTCTTCCAGACAACCCTAGGAAGGACAACATTATAATAAAATCAAGTTAAAATAAGGTTAGTACACAGTTTCAAAACTTATTACATTAGGTACTTACCACTTTATAATACTTACATTTTTCAATCAACGGCTGTTTTCACCAAGCTTGAAAGTTGGTGACGACAAGCGGAGCAGAAGATGTCAGCGAGCGGCAGCGGGTCAGCAATCAACACCGAAAGAAACAACAACTGGTAGTTGTTTACTAATGAAAATAGAGTTCGCGACGTACTTCTAGAAGATTGTATCCATACTTGAATACATAAGTTAGACTGTGTTTAGGTCTCCAAAAACATGTTGTTTATAAGTTAAATATCGTGTGATTATCCACTTTATTAAAAGTAGGTACAAACCACTAAGTTATAAGGAATCAATCCACTTTTTTCTTATACGTATTATACCAACGCAAATACGAAGAGTCAGGAATTAGAAGAGCACGAACAGTTGTAATGCGCATTAGTATCAATTGTTGATACAGCGAAAACACTTAGGGCTGACGAATAAAAGTACGTTTTTAATGAACAAACAACATTATTTACACCCAAAAGGTAAATGTTTATGAGTGCCATCCTTACCACAAATAGCTGATTATGCAAATGCAATTGCGCTGACCAGAAATAATGTATTTTAGTTGAAAGTCCAATAAAAGTAACAAACAAGTGTGGTGAAATACATTACATTGAAATACGAAATAATTACTTTATTGGAAAAGGTCGTAAGATTATTGAAGTTACCAGGCCAGTAAATGTGTTTCGTTTATAAGACGAATATTCTAAAACACTGGTTTTCATTATCATCTAGCAACAGAGCGGTGGTTGACTGATTCTGATTAAGGAAATAAAGGTAAATATTGCAATATATTATTAATCGTGTTAACGTATTTTATAGTATTTTCAAGTTTCTACTTAGTTAAAAAATATTGTTTTTTTTTTCAGGAAGCGTTACTTACTTACATGGAGTTGTATTTGAAACATATGGTTTGGAATTTGGTCTGGACTACATATTAAAACAAAACCATCATCAATAAATTGAAGAAATCAAAAGGTACTTAACAAAAACAATGCAAGTAAACCCAGGTGACGTAGTAAGATGATGTTTTATTATTTCTATTTAACGTATGTACATGTTTTCTTATTTCCAGAAATCGTATGTTAAAATCCTTGAAATCTAACAAAGCTAAAGCTGTTTCCATACAAGTCAGGATGCGCAATATTACGAAAAATAAAAGGTAATAGTCTTAACAATTTTTACCAAGGGATAAGAGGTAATAGCGTAATATCAAGATAGATGACTGGCCTGTTGGTCTAGTAGTTAGTAACCCTGACTGCTATGCCGGAGGTCGTGGGTTCGATTCCCACCCAGAACAAATGTTTGTGTGATGAGCACGATCATTTGTTCTGTGTCTGGGTGTAATTTATCTATAATATGTATGTATTTAAAAATATATAAGTATGTTTATCAGCTGTTTAGTACCCATAACACAAGCTCTCAAGCTTAACTTGGGACTAAATGGCGTTGTGTGGAAAGTTGTGGAATATTTATTTATTTATAGATATAATCTAATAATTGGTACGTTATTTTCAGGATGCATCTGATTGGCTTTCGGTTATGATTTTCTACTGAGATCATACAAGTATATAGGAATGCTGATAGTACGGGTCACGGAGCTATGCTGCAAATTTAACAAATACTAGATGGTGGTAGTGCATTAGTTAATATTTAAGGTATTTATTGTTCTTTACCAACTGAAAGGTTGAAAATTTAAAGGAGCCAAGACACTTTTTGTTTCCTATTTGTTTATTGTTACACTAGCTACTCAGATTGTATATTCGTAAAAGATATTTTCATTTAAAATTGTGGAAAACAGATCCTCTAGGTTTCAACTTTAGGTATTCTTATACTAAATTCACTTAACTATTTACCTATTACTTTTTGGTACGTTTATAATTTCATCAAAATGCCTCACTGCTCGGTTTGCGATATTTATGTAGAGAGTCGTTGCTGGACTGGTCACTTACGAACTAATAATCACAAAAATAATAGTACAATACCCATTTTTGAAAACGTTGAAATCTTACGTTCTTCGTTTAAAGGGCGTATTGTTAGTTACAGAGTTATTGCTTCCAAAGATGAAGCAAATAATTTTCCAGAGACATTTTTTTGTAAGATTCGTGAACAAGTTAAATCTTTGGTCGATGGTTCACTTAAAAAACATATCGCGGTGAAAATTAACTTTGAGCTTTTTTCTTTATTTCTATTGTACAAAAATGATTTACAAGAAATTAAATCTTTTGCCACCAAAAATTTTACCATTCATTTAAATTATGATTTTAATACTATTTATGAAACGGTTGTCACGTCGTTGTTGAAAAAAATTGAAGAATTTGAGGAGCGAGACAGTGGATGGACATTCTTAAGTAATTTACATTTAGAAGTCAATGTTAATAAGTATCAGCCACTTAGTGGATCTTCTTTTATAGAGTTACCCAAGTTTATACAAAACAAAAAAGCGTGTTTAAATATTCACAATAATGATAGATATTGTTTTTTGTGGTGTATTGTGGCTGCCTTGCACCCAACAAACCGACATCCAGAGCGAGTAACATCTTATCCTCACTTTCGCGATGTATTAAATGTTAAGGACATTTCTTTCCCCATATCTTTTTCTGATATAGTAATTTTCGAAAGAAATAATCCTTTTTTAAATATATACGTATACGGTTTAAAAAACAGCAAGCTAATAACTGGTCCTCTATATAGACCTGAATCGTGTAAGAACAAATCTAAGAGTGTTCATCTACTGTTCTTAGAAAATGATCGTTCATCCCATTATTGTCTTATCAAAGATTTACCTCGTCTTGTTAAAACCCAAATCACAAAACATCATAGTAAATTATATTTTTGTGAAAGTTGTTTATTGTTTTTCCCTAATCCTAGACAAATCGATGATCATCTGTGTGGTGGAATTGTAACTATTTTACCTGAAAAGGGGTCCGTATTACAGTTTAAAAATTATGATAGAAAACAAAACATTCCATTCGCCATTTACGCTGATTTTGAAACATTACTGGAACCAACAACATCCGTTAGTGAACCTGATACTGCTAACACGTCATACTTACAACGACACGTGCCTGTAGCATTTGCCTATAACATTGTTTCTTCGTTAAATTATACTTTTAATGGAAAGGGATTTAAAAGTTATCGCGGTTTTGACTGTGTTTCAAAATTTATAGAGTTTCTTTCTGCTGATGTTAAAAAGATTTACAAAATATTAACCGAAACTCAGGTCATGATATTTACAAAAGACGACGCGCGAGATTTCCAACAGGCTTATAAATGTTACATATGTGAAAACCTACTTTGGACTAATAAAGTTAGAGATCATTGTCATATAACAGGGCGATACCGTGGCGCTGCTCATAGTCATTGCAATCTACAGTATAAAATACCAAAATTCATACCGATATTTTTCCACAACTTATCGGGATACGACTGTCATTTATTCATCAAAAAATTAGGTGAAATGCCTGGAAAGTTGAGAATTATACCAAAAACTAAAGAAAAATATATTTCATTTTCGAAATTCATACAGATTTCTGATAATGATTACGTACAAGTACGGTTTTTGGATTCATTTAATTTTTTAGGAGCTAGCTTAGACAAACTAGCGAAAACTATGCATAATGATGATTTTATCACTCTACGTTCTCATTTTCCTAATAATAACCAATTTAATTTGCTTACAAGGAAGGGAGTCTATCCTTATGATTACATGACTAATTGGAAATGTTATGAAGAAACAAAGTTACCATCAAGGCAGTACTTTTTCAGTGTTTTAACTAACCAAGCTATATCAGATGAAGATTATAAACATGCTTGTATGGTTTGGAATGAATTCAATATCAATGATTTAGGTGAATATACTGATTTATATTTGAAAACAGATGTTCTTTTACTAACTGATATTTTTCAGAATTTTCGGAAAACTTGTAAAAGGCATTATAAACTTGACCCAGCATTTTACATAACCGCACCTAGTTTATCATTTGACGCAATGCTACTGAAAACAGGTGTTCAACTTGAACTTGTTTCTGACTTAGCCATCGTACGAATGATTCAAAACGGTATTAGAGGAGGTTTATGTATGTGTCCCCATCGCTATGCAAAAGCTAACAATAAGTATTTATTAAAATACGATGCTTCAAAACCACAATGTTTTATAGTTTATTTGGACTGTAATAACCTTTACGGTTACAGTATGTGTCAATATTTACCGTATTCAGATTTTAGATTTTTAGATCAAAATGAAATAAACCAATTACATGTTGAATGTATTGATGATAATGCGAAATGGGGTTTTATACTGGAAGTCGATCTGTTTTACCCTGAATCCTTGCATTGTGATCACAATGACTTGCCTTTTTGTCCTGAAAAATGCGTCCCACCTGGAGGTAATTCTAAAAAACTGGTTTCAAATTTATACAATAAGTATAACTATGTTATCCATTATGTGCATTTAAAAAAATGTCTGGAACACGGGTTGTTGCTACGCAAAATTCATCGAGCTATAACATTTAAACAAAGTCCCTATTTAAAGCAATATATTGAATTAAATACACAACTACGACAAAAGGCAACAAGTACATTTGAACAAGATTTCTTCAAGTTGTTGAATAATAGCGTTTTTGGAAAAACCTTGGAAAACACTGAAAACAGAGTATCTGTTCATCTTGTTAATCAGTGGAATGATGTGAATAACAAAACCAGGAAGTCTTCTTACGCTGAGAGACTTGTTAACAACCCTTATTTTCATAGCGCATCAGTTCTATCTGAGAACTTAGTAGCGATACAAATGAAACCAGATCAGTTAGTTTTAGACAAACCTATATATATTGGTTTTACTGTTTTAGAACTGTCCAAATCACACATGTACCACTTCCACTACAATATAATCAAACCTTTTTATAAGGACAGAGTGAAATTATGTTATACGGACACGGATTCTTTTGTGTATGAAATATACACCAATGATTTTTATCTCGATATTAAACATAGGTTTTTGCAATACTTTGACACCAGTAATTATAATGTAGAAAACGAATTTAAGTTACCTCAAATAAATAAAAAAATTCCTGGTCTTTTTAAAGATGAGTTGGGAGGAAAAATTATAACAGATTTCGTTGGTTTAAGATCTAAACTTTATTCAATAAAAACTGAGGACAAAATGATTAAAAAAGCTAAAGGAGTAAAATCTTCTGTAGTTCGCGATCTGAGTATCACAGATTACGAAAACGTTTTATTTAATAATGAAGTCATTCGCAGGAAAAATATTGTGTTCAAATCCCTTAAACATGAAATATTTACGCAAAGTGTTAACAAAATTGCGCTATCTAGCAACGACGATAAACGCGCGGTATCTAGTTGTAAGATCGCAACCCAAGCATGGGGTCATTGCTCATTTTTAAAATAATGGATACACGTAGTTATGTATTATGTTATTGTAACTGTTCTACCTAATTAATGGAAAATTAATTTAAGCGCTAAAATGTTATGAATTGAATTAGCATAAAGAAAATAGGCACCTAACAATTGTAATTATTAATGATGATTTAGTATAGTATAGTATAAGTATTGTGTATAGTTAGATACTATTCTGTATCTGTAGATTATAAGTACATACAAGTGTAATTAATGATTATTAAATGATGTAAAATATTAATTTTGTTTTATTGGTCAACACACTATTTAATTTATTGTGCTGCATAAAAGATAAGAGTGACTTAGGTTCATATCAACAATTCGCAGGTAAAGTCGCAGGACGACGCTAGTTAACCATAACGAAATATGATATATTGCATGTTATTGACAGTGTAAGTGCAAGCATGCTATTTGACAAGTTCATACACGCTTCAATTCAATATTTGAACGTCTTTAATTTCATGTTATGTGAAGTCGTTTTCATCTTTATTGTTATAGAGGCAAGATTTACTTTCAAAAACGTGTTAATAAAATTAATCCAATCAAAACTCGCACAAATGCTTGATTAACAGTTTTAGAGTTGACGTAACTTAAAAACTTAGGGCTCGTTCACACAGCCTGTTTTATTTTGTGTAATCATAATTATGGTTACTTAAAATCTGATATTGATTGTTTAGCGAAATGAGTGTTTACTTTAATATACCATGTATTAAAAACTAAGTCAATAATCTTAACAGATGTATGAAAAGAAACCCAACACACTTAAGTAGCATATAGATTTATCTGTTTAGTTCCTTGAAAGTTCTAAAACTTAATTTTAAATACATACAAAATAAGCGTAGCAAATAGGTTTATGTGAACGAACCCTAACTTATAATGTCGCAATCATTTGCTTTCTGTGAAAACATTAATTGTATATTTACCTGAATTAGCAACCTGAATTTAAGTTATTAATGAAATATTACTCACCTCGAGTACTAGTACAATATTAGAGATATTTGATCTTTAAGTGTGCATCATAATCATGTCATCGGTGAGTAAATATATACTTTAAATCGATTTTATAATTATAATGTAGGTAACGATTATGTTTACTGAATAAGATGCTAATCATTTGCTATCATTTTGTTTCAGATTTGCGATTCAGAAATCGTGTTCAGCCAGTACGCTCAGGATCCTTACGAAGGACTTTCTGAGATGATTTGCAACGAACCCCCGCGCTGCAGCCAAGTTGCGAAAGACAAAAAATCCAGACGTCAACGTCGAGACAAGCCTTCTCTTAAGAAACAACCAACAAAATCTTTCGTGATGAGTAAACTGCATAGACGTGGGATTAAACTGATAAAAATATCAGTTGTAGATCTATGCAACAACAATACAAGTGACAGTGATAGTGATACTGAGAACGTGGTAATAAATGCACAATACATCGTCAAAGATGCTATTGATAGTGTTATGGACGATACAGAATCGTTAGTTAAGAAAATATCAAAATCTTTGATAGACAGTGATTTTTAGTATTTTTAGTGTTTAGTGTTTGTTTTGTTTTTATTAAAATGTATAAAAATTTGTGTTGTCTTACCGTTAGGTAATTAAAGTTATTTTTTTGTACTGTATTATGTTTTTTTTTCTATGTTTAAATAATGTTTAAAATGAATACTGTAAAACTAATGAAGGTAATTATGGTAAATTAAGTTATTTTTATTCTACTCTTGTATTCCGTAATAGTGTAATTACGAGTAATTAGGTAGGAAAGGTAGATTAAACTAAGGAAATAAACACATTTTTAAAATTTTACGTTCTTTTATTAATTAAAACATAAAATAAACATTACAGATTCAAATGTTTTTTAATACACAACACATTTTTTAAGGCACAGTGCTTAAAATGTATGGTACAATTTAAATTATTTTTTTCATTACAGTACTTTTTATACAACTCAGAGAAATTAGGACAGTTTTTGTCACCAAGGTCAGACACGTTACAGTTCTTACAAAGATCCTTAACCCATTTAACCTTTTCCAAACCTTTCACAATGATATCCTTGTTTTCTAGATAAGGAATAATTATACGTCTGAATTCTCTGTAATCAATATATCCTTCATTCCAGTAGATTCCTTTGGTTCTTTGCAACCATTTAACGTGTTTTTTTTTTCATCATTTGTTAAATGTTTAAAAAGGTATGGAGGTTTTATTGAAAATGTTTGCGTATAGTCATGAGTGGAAAAGGCTAATTCCTTTACTATGAAATTGTTGTGGGTGTCTTTAAATCCTTGAACGTCTAATATTATACTAGGCGAATTCATGATATTTTCCTTACAATATTGCTCAGTGGTTTATACTCAATAATACAATCATTCAATATCAGACAGTATGCTGAAGTTTGATCAGGTATTTGAATATCACTTTCTAGCTCTACTCTCACGTCGACTACTGGACCCGATATAAGGTTATCAATTTGTCTAGAACAGTCGATGACAAACAAAGGAGCGATATCCTTAAACTCTTTGTTGTTTAACAACGGCTCTGATCGACGGCCATAATATGACTGCTGAAAACGAGCATACTGCTCATAAATTAATGCGAAATTATTATTAGTGAAATTAATGTTTAGATTTTCATATGGATAATAAGTTGAATTGAGGTATACTCTAACGTCGCGTATCGCACAGTGATCAAATCTAGACATATCTGCACTTGTATTATGTTTTTTATTAGTTTGTAGACCTATTATTACATATCTTGGTTTTTCAATTTGGGATGATGTTTTAATTGACCATGTATGTTTCGTGGTTTTGGGTAATAAAGGATATTCATATAAATCCCAATTTCTAAATACTATTTGCAGCGCTCGATCTTTTTCTAAAATCTTTAGTAGATTAATTTTTTCTTTGTCAGACACTTTTACATGCGGCACTCGCCATATAATTTTATTAATTTCCACATCGTTTATGACTTCTCCAGCATCAAGCTTTACAGCATTTGAGTTTGTATTACTCCTCAACAATATTAATTCATGTTTACAATTCATAACAACTTTTTTATAATCTTCAGCGAATCCAAGAATGTTACTAAGTGGTATAGATGCAGCAAAAGAACCATTGGCACTTCTAAAACCATGGATGTCCCAACCCCAAGCACGACATGATTTGGATTCACTTTCATTCATTGATAACAATGACTTCATAGTAGTTGTAATGCCAGCATTTTTTATTTTATCAATCTCCACACCATTGAGTTCATATCGAATGTCTTGAAAGAGATACAGCATTGGATTATTCGTAAACGACACTGCTGTTTTTTCTTTGGAATCGTGTTTAGTAACTTTTACTGTTCCTTCTAAGTACAATGTACTGGCGGATGGTAAAACATACAAGTCTTTTTCATTAATAGGTATGCGAATTTCATCGTTTCTATTAAAAATTGTTATGTATGGTTTGTATGAATGGTATTCGATACCTGCTATAGAGTTGTCATGTAGAGGAGAAGATAAAACGTCTAACATACTCATTTTAAAAGTCCTATAGCTTTGAGAAATTGTTGATTTTCTTGATTAAGTTGCAGTTTCTTTTTCTTGTTTGGTGTTGCCTTGTGAATAGCCCGAGGAGCACTGTTTTGTTTGGTTCGGGAACAAGAGTATTTATTTATTTTACTGTAATCAATCATTTTCTTCTGAGATGCAAATAAAGCTGTACTTCTTCTCCACGTAGATTGAGCAAATTATTATTTATATCTAAAAGTCTAACGTTTACACTGTTTATGATTTTTTGATTTACTGGAAAGTAAATAACGTTTTTAGGAACTTCTATTATTCTGTAACCAGGAGGTACATTTGGAGCAAATTCATAAATAATATGACCAGGATGGCCATTAATATATGATCCAGTCACTATGTCACATTCAACCCTCACCACGGTCGTTGATAAAATGTTCACTGGATACTGTGATTCGTGTAATATATTTGCTTCAAGTTTTTTCTTACCGAAACCTAACAATCTGCCAATCGAATCTTCTTTCGTAAAATCTATATTTTTTGTGCAGAAAATATTAGTTTTTAAGGTATTGTTATTGCACTGCAAATTAAAGCTCGCATTTTGTAATTTCGTTCTTATGTAATCGTTGATGTCTTGAAGTTCGTATGCGCCTTCAGGTATTTGAATAACATGATTATCATAATAAAATTTATGATTTCTTTTATCAATATTTGGTATAGAATTAAATGTAGATAAATACAATAGTGCACATTCATACTCTCCCTCAAACTGTAGATTAGGTGAGTAATAAGTAGATAATACTGATGAGTTACCCGTTATAGATAGTGAGAAAGACATCACGCAAATGATGCAAATAAAAAAAGAATATTCAATTTATACATTTATTCCAGAAATTATACAAAAATGATAAACATAAATGTCCACAATTTACAGAGTTAAATTTCTGACATCGCGTATAGTTATAAAAAACATTACATTTCTTAAAGTAATTCAATAATTCTAACGGTGGTTTCAGATTACCATAGCTATCAAAATATACACAATAAGTATTTAATTTTACATAGGCTACCCAATGTGTTCCTTCATTGTAAGAATTATCCAAATTCACAACACCACTTTCAATAAGTTTTGGTGTGTTAGGTAATTGATCTTTCATGTACACACCTCTAAAAAAAGGTACTTTATTTGCGTGATTCTGGATATCTATATTACTGAGAGCACGATTAGGTAACCTTATACTTAGTTTTTTGAACATTTTATAAACAAACCATTTCCTTTCTTGTATGGTTTGATATACAAGCCTTTACCTAACGCAATCGATTCCATGACTTTATTATGACGCTGCGCCTCCTGTAAGTTTTGCTTGCCGCTCTTGTAATCATTAACTGTCTTTGCAATACCTGCTGCACCGCCAGCTAAGGTACCTAATGCGGACAGCCCAGCAAAAATCGGAATCAGTGGTAAAACTCCACCTGTTTTCGGTAGTGGTATGACTCTTGGTATTGGAATCCTGCAATTATTTGAATACAACTTTTTCGCAGCTAGATAGGCATATTTTATGGCATCTTGTTTGTTTCTTGGTTTTAACTTTTTAATATGTGATCGAATTTTAGTAACTAAAGATCCGAAAGTTTTTAAACCAGATCCCATTTTAAGTTTTGTCTTCATTGCTTTGGTAACTAACCAGGAAGCAATTTTTTCTCTTTTTCCAGCATCTGTTGCTTTTAAGCGTTTATTTGCCATATTTAGTAATTGTGTATCGGCTTGTTGTCTATTTTGCAAGTCTGAATAATTTGTATAAGCTATATCATGTGCTTTGCAAGCTTCGTCTAATTCGTTTATGCCTTTGTCTCCTCGCAATAAACGTTTTTGTAATTTAGTGCCTGGTCCACAGTAATTATAACCTGGTAAATGTAGCTCAAACGGTAAATGATCTATTATTTTGTTAAGAAGTCCACTTCCTGGCATTGCTCGTGTTGTAATGTTTCGAAAAATGACAAGTTGAATTATAAATACCTTGAATTAATTAACTACACTTTTCTTATCGATCCAACTGTTTTCGTTATCACTCAAACCTAACCATTTAACAAATAGCTTACTACCTTTTTTTCTTAAAACTTTTTCGATGAGGTAAATATCAGGATAAATAGTTTTTTGAATTTCTTGTTGATAGAAAGTACCTAATATTGGTTGGTTTCGAAGATCTTTAATGGTATACGTTACTGGGACTGATTTATTGATATTTGTGATTTTAAAGATTTCTGTTGACCAGTTAGGGGTGTAGCCTTTTTCAAAACAATTTTTATACTTACTTACTCTAACGAAATCCCCAACTTTAAATTTATTTATATTTTTTGTAATCGTTTTTCTATGTGACTTTAAAATATTTTTTCGTATTAAGCTCTCATTATCAATGCTAACATCAACAGGTTTACAATTAATAGTACGATGTTTAGTATTATTATAAGTGAATACAGTATTTTCTATAGGTTTACCTATCCATTTATAGTTTCCATTTAAATTAAAAGTTTTGAATAAGGAATTTTTTAAAGTTTTAATTAATCTTTCTACAATCGAAGCTTTTTTAACGGAAAATGATGAATAGTGATTAATCTTATAACGCTTCATCAACTTTGAGAATGTATCGTTGTAAAACTCGGTTCCTAAGTCTGTTTGTAAATGATTAGGTAAACGATTACTTGTCTTTATTACTTCTTGAAATGCGTTTGATACTTCTTCTTTTGATTTAGACTTCAAAGACATAGTCCACGCATATTTTGAAAAGCAGTCAATCACTACTAAGATATAACTAAATCCTCTATTATTATAATTTTTTAAGTTTCTTAAATCAATAAGATCTGCTTGCCACAAGTCATCAATTCCTTTTAATATAACATGACGACGAACAAAATTTCTTCTGGCTGATTTATGTAATTCATTCACGATTTGTTGTTTTGTCATTATGAGATGGTATGATCGTCTTACTCGTACCAGCGTTTGTTATTTTATGATCAACATATGACACCATACTTGATTTTAAGTGTTCTAATGACACTTGAACATCTTTATGAATCTCTTTTTTTGTTTTGTCCACTAACTTTTGAACATCGCTTTTACCACACAGGCCATTAAATATTTCATCAACATACTCCTTGGTAGCTGCATCATTTGCTTCCACAGGATTAATAACACCACGTAGTCTATTCATTTGCAAATCGAATTCACCGTTTGTAGTTTTTAAAATTGTTTTATTAGAGATATCAAACATATCTACTAGTCTCATTCTTTTATGAATATGATGACCAAATTTGTCTATATTCATTATGTATGCTCAAGTAGAAAGATCAAAGTAAAATGAAACAATAATTGTATAACGATATATTTATTACTATATAAATTTTCCCTCGCGTAGTTCTTCTATGATGGATAATATTTCATTATCAAGTCCTGTATTTCCAGCTTCTTGAGAGGCTATAAGTAATTTTAATCTTTCAACTAACTCATTAGGATCATCCCAATATACGTAATCAGTATCTTTTTTCATTTTCTTTAGTATTAGTCCTTTCCCTTTGGACAAAGGCATTTGAGCATCGTTAACGTTGCCATTTAATTTAAAAAGTGGTTTTATAAGATACATATATTTTTTTCCTTTATTGCTTTTTATAGGTTTTTTTGGGTCATAGTCTCGTCTATGAGCATTTGTAGCTAGTAACATCAGTTTGTAACTGTGTTTGTCGTTTTCAGTCACTAAACTTAGATCTGGATCTTTTTTAAATAAAAGTTCTTTTAATCCTTCAGTGTTTGGATATCTATGATGAAGTATTGTAATGTTTTTATCATCAATAGTTATTTTAGCTGAACCGAGCATTAGTTTTCCTTTTTCAATTCGAACACCAAATGGAATATCATCAATTACTTCAGATGATTGAGACCACGACGAAACGTTTTCTTTTAGAGTATCATTGAAGTCAATAGATTTGAATGAGTCATCACTTTTGTTGAAATTATTATCACAATCATCATCCTCGGAATTTTGACAACTATCACTATGTTCTTGATCAATAGTAGACGCTTTAGTTTTAATAGTATCTTCCCAATCATTTTCAGCATTATCATTTTCATAGTTAGTTAAGTCTTCATTGTTCTCAAGTTTATTAAATTTAAAATCACCCCTTTTCTTACTTTTTACAGGTGGATTTTTGTGATTGTACGCAATTTGAGTAAGTGGATTAATCAAAGGTTTAAACACAGTTTGCAAAACTTTTTCATTATCATCTTCAATATTTCGCATTTTTCGCACTTTTTTTCTGACTGCTTCAACAGCATTAACAATTTGTCTTTTCATAGATGTTTCCATTTTGATATTAAGATGTTTCTTCTATTAGTGTTTAATTAGGATTGCCTAATATCTTCTTTACAGTGATATATATGTAACCTCAATCAAAAACTACAAAGTTATCAAATTTTTTACGATAACCACCTTCGTTTTTACGACATTCTTTATTTATAACTAAATAATTATACGGGTCGGTCCATATTTTAGAACACAATTCACGAAAATCGTTCCATTTCATATCAGTATTAACATGTTCGTCATATACGTGTCGCATGTTAATATCATCTTGCTTAAAAAGAATAATTAGATTTGCATTGTCCCTGACTAGTTGTTTAGGTACCTTACTGTATGTTTGATTTAAATAAAAGCAGTCTATGTTTTTGTGCCTACCCATTGCAAAATAATCTCGCATGTTATTCTGGTTCTCACATGCTACGTCATCGAAAATCATCACTGAATCGCACCTAGCTTCTTGCGGACTAATAACTTCTTCGTTATCCTTAAATTTTGAAAACAGTACATCGGGTACACTAGCTAGCACTTTTTCTAGAAACAGGTACTTTGGTTGATATAAAGTCTTCGAGTATAGGTAAACATTACGAAACTTCAATCCATTTTTATGCAATAGCAAACCAATTACGAGATTTGTTTTTCCACAGTTAGATGGACCGCAGATAATACATCTAATAGTGTTGGGTAAAAGTTTCCCGTGCCGAAAAGTATGACTTTGGGTTTCAACACAGACTGCATCAACAACTAGCGAATGGGGTTGTTTGACAAACTTCATTTTTGTAAACGTCTAATACTCAACACGACTAAATTAAGAATAATTAGTTGCATTAATAAACTGTTTTAATATAATGTTTGATATAAAGGGATAATAGTTACAAATTAAATTGATTCCTAAAAAAATATTAAGTTGGTATCTATCACCGTAAGAGTATCGGGACGGTGATATAAGTAATAAATTGTGATGAGTTATTTTTGTGATGTTAATATAGGTACTACCTACTGTTTTTTTATAACTGTAACCAGACCAGAACCAATACTGAAAATTTGTTTTCGAAGATTATTGCTCTGGTGGGAATCGAACCCACAACCTTTAGCACAGCAGTCTGTTATGAAGACTTTTGTACTAAACATGGTCGTCATATTACAAATGAAATAATAGTTAGCTACCGATTGAATGATACGAATCAGTCAAATAATAGTCAGCTTTTTAATTATTACAATAACACCGTGTGTATTTTGACCGATCAACTGAACGTTAATTACTGGGTATTCAGAAACACCAACTGAAGCAACAGCAACAATCCAACTTATCTGAATTCCTATAGTATTGGGCACGCTGTCCCAACGGAGCGTAGACGAACTCGTTCGTCTGCGCGACAGGTGGGACAGCGTGCCCAATACTATACTACTAAAGGTCATCCCCAAAATAGAGTACATGTTCCCCCGGGGGGTGTGGTTAACTAGGGGGATACCAAAATTTCATTACTTTTTGCCTAAGACGTCCCATTTCAGAGATATGAGCTAAAAACAGGATTTCGGGGACCAACAAAAAAAGCTTTTAATATAGGATACGGCTTTGGTCGGCGACATATTTCGGTGACCTTAATAAATGTGGTCATTGCTACAAATCTTAGGTTCTGGGTCATCCTGTTATGGAATATTTCAGGTAGTAGGACGACTTTCATGAAATATAGTCATGGTTCACAGTCACACATGACCTGATCAAGGCAATGTTTGGACTTGAAAATAAACATAGCCTCGTAAAGTGTTAAAGTAACCATTAAGTCAAAATCAAGGTCAAGGTCAATCAAAGGTCATCCCCGAAATAGAGTACATGTTCCCCCGGGGGCTGTGGTTAACTACGGGGATATCAAAATTTCATTAGTTTTTGCCTAAGACGTCCCGTTTCAGAGATATGAGCTGAAAACAGGATTTCTGGCACAAACAAAAAAAGCTTTTAATATAGGACACGGCCTTTGTTGGCTCCATATTTTGGTGACCTGTAGTGCTGTCATGGCTACAAATCTTAGGTCCTAGGTCATCCTGTTATGGAATATTCCAGGTAGTTGGACGACTTTTTCATGAAATATAGTATTGAGAGTGGGGCTGCCTCAATAATCCAGTGGTCGTAAATGATACTGCTTTGCTGGTGGAGCTTACGGTTACTGATAAATGTTTGCATTGACTAGACAGATTCACTCTTTGTGGGGTTATTTCGTCATAAGACTATCTCAGATACTAATCAGCATGGTTCACAGTCACACATGACCCGACCAAGATAATGTCTGGACTTGAAGATAAATATGGCCTCGTAAATTAACCATTAAGTCAAATCAAGGTCAAGGTCAATCAAAGGTCATCCCCAAAATAGAGTACATGTCTCCCCGGGGGTGTGGTTAACTAGGGGGATATCAAAATATCATTAGTTTTTGCCTAGGACGTCCCGTTTCGGAGATATGAGCTGAAAACAGGATTTCTGGGACCAACAAAAAAGCTTTTAATATAGGCCATGGCTTTCGTTGGTTCCATGTTTTGGTGACCTTAATAAATGTGGTCATTGCTACGAATCTTAGGTCCTGGGTCATCCTGTTATGGGATATTTATGGTAGTAGGACGACTTTCATGAAATATAGTCATGGTTCACAGTCACACATGACCTGATCAAGGCAATGTTTGGACTTGAAAATAAACATAGCCTCGTAAAAAAGTTAAAGTAACCATTAAGTCAAAATCAAGGTCAAGGTCAATCAAAGGTCATCCCCGAAATAAAGTACATGTTCCCCGGGGGGTGAGGTTAACTAGGGGGATATCAAAATTTCATTAGTTTTTGCCTAAGACGTCCCGTTTCAGAGATATGAGCTAAAGACAGGATTTCGGGGACCAACTAAAAAGCTTTTAATATAAGACACGGCTTTCATTGGCTCCATATTTTGGTGACCTGTGGTGCTGTCATGGCTACAAATCATAGGTCCTGGGTCATCCTGTTATGGGATATTTCAGGTAGTAGGACGACTTTCATGAAATATAGTCATGGTTCACAGTCACACATGACCCGATCAAGGCAATGTTTGGACTTCAAAATAAAGATAGCCTTGTAAAGTGTTAAACAAAACATGAAGTCAAAATCAAGGTCAAGGTCAATCAAAGGTCATCCCCAAAATAGAGTACATGTTCCCCCGGGGGGTGTGGTTACCTAGGGGGATACCAAAATTTCATTACTTTTTGCCTAAGACGTCCCATTTCAGAGATATGAGCTAAAAACAGGATTTCGGGGACCAACAAAAAAAGCTTTTAATATAGGATACGGCTTTGGTCGGCGACATATTTCGGTGACCTTAATAAATGTGGTCATTGCTACAAATCTTAGGTTCTGGGTCATCCTGTTATGGAATATTTCAGGTAGTAGGACGACTTTCATGAAATATAGTCATGGTTCACAGTCACACATGACCTGATCAAGGCAATGTTTGGACTTGGAAATAAACATAGCCTCGTAAAGTGTTAAAGTAACCATTAAGTCAAAATCAAGGTCAAGGTCAATCAAAGGTCATCCCCGAAATAGAGTACATGTTCCCCCGGGGGGTGTGGTTAACTAGGGGGATATCAAAATCTCATTAGTTTTTGCCTAAGACGTCCCGTTTCAGAGATATGAGCTGAAAACAGGATTTCTGGCACAAACAAAAAAAGCTTTTAATATAGGACACGGCCTTTGTTGGCTCCATATTTTGGTGACCTGTAGTGCTGTCATGGCTACAAATCTTAGGTCCTAGGTCATCCTGTTATGGAATATTCCAGGTAGTTGGACGACTTTTTCATGAAATATAGTATTGAGAGTGGGGCTGCCTCAATAATCCAGTGGTCGTAAATGATACTGCTTTGCTGGTGGAGCTTACGGTTACTGATAAATGTTTGCATTGACTAGACAGATTCACTCTTTGTGGGGTTATTTCGTCATAAGATTATCTCAGATACTAATCAGCATGGTTCACAGTCACACATGACCCGACCAAGATAATGTCTGGACTTGAAGATAAATATGGCCTCGTAAATTAACCATTAAGTCAAATCAAGGTCAAGGTCAATCAAAGGTCATCCCCAAAATAGAGTACATGTCTCCCCGGGGGTGTGGTTAACTAGGGGGATATCAAAATATCATTAGTTTTTGCCTAGGACGTCCCGTTTCGGAGATATGAGCTGAAAACAGGATTTCTGGGACCAACAAAAAAGCTTTTAATATAGGCCATGGCTTTCGTTGGTTCCATGTTTTGGTGACCTTAATAAATGTGGTCATTGCTACGAATCTTAGGTCCTGGGTCATCCTGTTATGGGATATTTATGGTAGTAGGACGACTTTCATGAAATATAGTCATGGTTCACAGTCACACATGACCTGATCAAGGCAATGTTTGGACTTGAAAATAAACATAGCCTCGTAAAAAAGTTAAAGTAACCATTAAGTCAAAATCAAGGTCAAGGTCAATCAAAGGTCATCCCCGAAATAAAGTACATGTTCCCCGGGGGCTGTGGTTAACTAGGGGGATATCAAAATTTCATTAGTTTTTGCCTAAGACGTCCCGTTTCAGAGATATGAGCTAAAGACAGGATTTCGGGGACCAACTAAAAAGCTTTTAATATAAGACACGGCTTTCATTGGCTCCATATTTTGGTGACCTGTGGTGCTGTCATGGCTACAAATCATAGGTCCTGGGTCATCCTGTTATGGGATATTTCAGGTAGTAGGACGACTTTCATGAAATATAGTCATGGTTCACAGTCACACATGACCCGATCAAGGCAATGTTTGGACTTCAAAATAAAGATAGCCTTGTAAAGTGTTAAACAAACCATTAGGTCAAAATCAAGGTCAAGGTCAATCAAAGGTCATCCCCAAAATAGAGTACATGTTCCCCCGGGGGGTGTGGTTACCTAGGGGGATACCAAAATTTAATTACTTTTTGCCTAAGACGTCCCATTTCAGAGATATGAGCTAAAAACAGGATTTCGGGGACCAACAAAAAAAGCTTGTAATATAAGACACGGCTTTCGTTGGCTCCATATTTTGGTGACCTTAATAAATGTGGTCATTGCTACAAATCTTAAATCCTGGGTCATCCTGTTATGGGATATTTCAGGTAGTAGGACGACTTTCATGAAATATAGTCATGGTTCACAGTCACACATGACCCGATCAAGGCAATGTTTGGACTTGAAAATAAACATAGCCTCGTAAAGTGTTAAAGCAAACCATTAATTCAAAATCAAGGTCAAGGTCAATCAAAGGTCATCCCCGAAATAGAGTACATGATCTCCCGGGGGTTGTGGTTAACTAGGGGGATATCAAAATATCATTATATTTGGCCTAAGACGTCCCGTTTCAGAGATATGAGCTGAAAACAGGATTTCTGGGACCAACAAAAAAAGCTTTTAATATAGGATACGGCTTTGGTCGGCGACATATTTCGGTGACCTTAATAAATGCATTGCTACAAATCTTAGGTTCTGGGTCATCCTGTTATGGAATATTTCAGGTAGTAGGACGACTTTCATGAAATATAGTCATGGTTCACAGTCACACATGACCTGATCAAGGCAATGTTTGGACTTGAAAATAAACATAGCCTCGTAAAGTGATAAAGTAACCATTAAGTCAAAATCAAGGTCAAGGTCAATCAAAGGTCATCCCCGAAATAGAGTTCATGTTCTACCGGGGGGTGTGATTAACTAGGAGGATATCAAAATATCATTATTTTTTGCCTAGGACGTCCCGTTTCAGAGATATGAGCTGAAAAGCAGTATTTCTGGGACCAACAAAAAAGCTTTTAATATAGGACACGGCTTTCGTTGGCTCCATATTTTGGTGACCTGTGGTGCTGTCATGGCTTCAAATCTTAGGTCCTGGGTCATCCTGTTATGGGATATTCCAGGTAGTTGGACGACTTTTTCATGATATATAGTATTGAGAGTGGGGCTGCCTCAATACTCCAGTGGTCGCAAATGATACTGCTTTGCTGGAGGAACTTACGATTACTGATAAATGTTTACATTGACAAGACAGATTCACTCTTTGTTTGGTCATTTCGTCATACGACTATCATAGATACTCATCAGCATGGTTCACAGTCACACATGACCCGATCAAGGTAATGTTTGGAATTGAAAATAAACATAGCCTCGTAAAGTGTTAAAGCAACCATTAGGTCAAAATCAAGGTCAAGGTCAATCAAAGTTCATCCCCAAAATAGAGTACATGTCTCTCCGGGGTGTGTGGTTAACTAGGGGGATATCAAAATATCATTAAATTTTGCCTAGGACGTCCCGTTTCGGAGATATGAGCTGAAAACAGGATTTCTGGGACCAACAAAAAAAGCTTTTAATAAAGGACATGGCTTTCGTTGGTTCCATATTTTGGTGACCTTAATAAATGTGGTCATTGCTACAAATCTTAGGTCCTGGGTCATCCTGTTATGGGATATTTCAGGTAGTATGACGACTTTCATTAAATATAGTCATGGTTCACAGTCACACATGACCCGATCAAGGCAATGTTTGGACTTGAAAATAAACATAGCCTCGTAAAGTGTTAAAGTAACCATTAAGTCAAAATCAAGGTCAAGGTCAATCAAAGGTCATCCCCAAAATAGAGTACATGTTCCCACGGGGGGTGTGGTTAAACTAGGGGGAAATCAAAATTTCATTAGTTTTTGCCTAAGACGTCCCATTTCAGAGATATGAGCTAAAAACAGGATTTCGGGGACCAACTAAAAAAGCTTTTAATATAGGATACGGCTTTGGTCGGCGACATATTTCGGTGACCTGTGGTGCTGTCATGGCTACAAATCTTAGGTCCTGGGTCATCCTGTTGTGGGATAGGTAGGTATTCCATGTAGTTGGCCGACTTTTTCATGAAACATAGTATTGAGTTATATCTCGAAAGATGGCAAAATCAAAGTCCTAAATAAATCTAAGTGGCGACCCGACTCGTTCTTTGTTTATGAAATATACTTCTTAGTAACTTTTTCCTATAAACTCACGATTTTCACTTATGTATGTAAATTATTGTAGGTAGGTATATGAGTGTCCTTACCTAAAAACTAATATACCTATTTCCGAATTATTGGACAACTTACATTAAATGAGTTGGTTTAATGTTAGATTCCCGGTTTAGGCCAGCACCTTTTCAATTTTCAAAAATGTCTTATTGATTTACTTAAATAAAACTACAGTTTGGTTTGGTTAAAAAAGTATGCCTTTTTATTCTTTCAAATAGTCTTCATCTAAATTTATAAGAACATTGGACACAATGAAGCTTTTTTTACCGATAAATAAGTATAAATAATTTCATATTCACATAAATCTTATTTATACATACATTACATTTATTTTTAATATCAGTCCTCTCAAAAGGTCCATTCTCTCCCTGCAAATTAAATTTTATTATTTACACAGCGATAGGGATTCGCATCTACCGTACATACATACATCAACAATTAACAATTAATAGAGACTATTTACAAAATATATTTCCACAAACACTCACACGACCATACTTCACCGTTTGCACACACCTATTTCACATTCACACCATTTGGCATATGGATGGCGGCACGTCACTAGCAGAGTTCGTCCCAGGCGAGCCACCAGGCCCCTCGGCAGTCCTCACGCTTCCGCCGCCGGCGCTCGGCGCGGTCCGACCGCTTCTTCACGAAGCGAATGTTGTATGGGTCTTCGGCTAGTTCTGGGTATCGTGCCACATCGTGCACGTACTCTCCTTCGTAGCCCGCTGCTAATCCAGCCTTCTGGATTTCATCTAATTCGGCTGCGGACCAGTCGAGTGAGCCGCCCAGTCCGCTGCGCAACGCCTCACGCTCGCGGTGCCACGCTTTCCGCACAGCCGCCGCGCGCGCGTGATGTAGCAGCCGTTGCCGCTCACGTTCCGCACTTGTGCCGTACCGTAGATTCACTATGCTTGTTTTTCCGTGTATTTTTACGTCCGCGTAAGAACGTCCTCCCTCGGCAACTTCATGGAATGTCACATTCAATTTGCCTTGCATTCTTTTCAGTTGTTGTTTATCGTCTGCAGCACGCCAAGTATCCTCCTTTACGAAGTAGAAGACATCTTGTTGATCGCCATGAACAACGAATGAGAATGGCAGAAGATGGGATCGATTGAAGACTGAGGTATATACGTCGCGGTAGATAGCGTTGGCCGACGGCACAGTGGTGACGACGGCACGCCCTCGGGAGTTGCGCGACACTAGAATACCGCGTCCAAAGGGTGGCTCAGAGTCGGAGCCAATCCGTTTAGGTGCTAGGTTCAAGGCGTCAGTCTTGAGTGCTGACATGGCCGGTATCGACAGGCTTCTGAAATCAGCTATCCTCTTGTTTGACATATGTGATAAGAAGCCCGATTCTATAGTGACTGTTGGAAGCAGAGACATGGCAGAAGGAAGACCAGGGTTGGTGTCCGCCGGTGCTGTGCCCCACACTGGCCGACCACGTGGAATGCTCGGCAACACTGACCCGCCGGGTAGTTCGTCGGGGTAGAGTTGGGGTGCCAGGCTCTTCGTGTCATAGCCAAGTAACTTCAGCCATGACAGGTGATCTAGAATGGCAAAATTTAACAATAAGTGCAACAGAAAATTAAAAAATATAATAGAAAACCTATCGGAGGTAGTGCGTTCGATTCCCACCCAAGTCAAATGTTTATGTGATGAGCACGATCATTTGTTCTGTGTCTGGGTGCAATTTACCTATACGTAAGAATTTAGACTTATATAAAAATGTATATCAGATTATCTAGTACTCATAGCACAAGCTCTGCTTAGTTTGGGACCACATGACGTTATGTGAAAGTTGGGGAATATTTATAAATTTTATTAAGAAAACTATATAGTTTTTGTTCTGTACCTGTTGGTTTCTTGTTCTGAGGCCGTACATTGATAGGATCGTTCCCATTGAATCTATAAAGATGTAACTGTGATGGGTTGTGTATTCTCTCGATGAGATTTTCCCACAAAGGAGACATCCATTGTCCGATCAAGGGGTCGTAAACCTTTCCATTTGCCATGTGTACTAAAGACGTCACTTGATCTAAGAGTCCTCCACAGAAGTCAACCGGAAGATACAAATAAGGGTTAGAATCATATACTATATGGCCGTATGGAGATCTCATGATTTCTCTTATTCCTTCCCCATACTGGTTGAAAATCATCACAGGTGTTCCACATTGGTCCGTGGCGATATAATATTTATGACGAGCAACCTGAAATAAGACAGTATTTTTAGAAGGCTGGATCTTATGAAGTATTACATATTTGAGTGATTGTTGTCAAAGCCAAACCATTTATTTCAATTAGGCCATTATAAGACACCTTTGAATGTCAATTTTAGTAGCTTTTTCCAAAAGATAGTTTCGTATGGGGAAGAATGGGCACGAAAGTCTGTACTTACTCTTTTAAAATTTTTGTTAATATTTGTATATGTTGCAGGCAAAACTCTTAACCAGTCAAAAGTACTATTGACTAGCAAAATCGGTCAAAAGTACTTTTGACCGTATATTTGAGTCAATAATACTTTTGACTAAAAAACATAACATAAACATAACGTCACGCCTGTAATCCTCGAAGGGCTAGGCAGAGGTATACCTGGTAGCACACCCACATTTCGCCAGTTATGTTTTTTTTTTAAGTCCCATGTAATAGGGGGCGAGCCTATTGCCATCAATCGGGCACAAATCTAGACTCCGGGCTGCTACTGAGAAATCCCAGATGGAAAAACTCAATAACATTTGCCCGACCCGGAGATCGAACCCGGGACCTCATGCTCAGCAGTAGCGCTTGCGACCACTAGACCAACGAGGCAGGCAGGTTGACTAAAATAACAGTTAAATTACTTTTGTCTAATGGAGCCGGTTAAAAGTACTTTTAACTAAGTGATTCCGTCAAAAGTGGTAAAACCGTCATCAGTCAGGTAAAACCGTCTATGGTTGGCGAATCATGTGGGTTAGGTTAGGTTAGAACCATGACCATTAGCGCGCGCAGGCGAGCGAGCGAAGGCCAGCGCCAGATCCCTTAGTGCTTTTGACTGATGCTTTAATGCAGTTAAAACAACTTTCGACGACGAGCGTCAGTCAAAAGTACTAATAACCAATAATTTTCAGTCAAAACCACTTTTGACCAACCTTCAGTCAAAAGTAGTTTTGACTGATTTTGCCAGTCAATAGTACTTTTGACTGGTTAAGAGTTTTGACTGCAACATATACATTAATTAGACATAAAATGTGAAGGCCACGAATGTATCGTGACTAAAACAACTATACTAAGATAGGACATAAAAAACCCATGAAGCAGACCAGTCCACTATTCTGATAGTAGAAACATGGTGCTCACATATAATTATTCAAATGTAATAACAATAATAAAAAATAGTGAGAAAAAGTTTAAAAAAAGAAAGCAATATATACATAATTAGATTATCAACCAGTTTTATTTTGTCAAGAGGTTTAGCGCTACATACCTGTGTGTAAATCAGGTGTCCTCTGTCGTCGTAGACTAGGGTCATGAACCTATTCTCACGAGGCGAATAAATATGGCTGACTTCATGAGGTCTGTCTTTATTGGTATAGAAGAATTGGGTCACATTTCCGAAGTTATCTTTTCTTGTAGAAAGCCTGAAACATAAGGTTATGGTGTGAATCAATTACTCATGATAACCGTGTTTATGTAGTTGTTTTGTTATCTTTATCATAACTTACTTAGAACTAAGTAAATTATGATGAAGACTAACTAGATGTTTTTATATACCTGTCGAGATGGTCATAAAAGTATCGAACATCAAATCTTCCTCGTTTTGTTGCTCTAATCAGAAGTCCCTTAGAATTGTATTGGAATCTTTCTTCTCTCGCATTCTGGGACACTAGACCACGGCTATCATACCTGTATTGGCCCTCCCCAAACTTGACTATGCGGTCCATATCATTGTACTCCATTGGTATTGTGTTGCCTCTGTAGGTTAGTGACAGCATATTACCGTTATCATCGTATCTAAAGCCCCATGGTTCTTGAGCCTCTACTCCTGTCAGCTGACCATCACAGTCCCAAGTATAGTTTTTCACGTTCGTGTATGTATTGACACCTACATTTCTTGTATGTGTTCGTGTTTGGGATATTCTTCCATGTCTATCATAAGAAAACTCCATTCGGAATACTTCCACCCTGTGGATGTTGACAGTTACTTCCTTTTCTAAGAACTGATCGTTTAGTAATCGAGAGAACATTGCAATTCCGTCGTATACTGTAGTTTCGTTCCATTTTTGTTTCGATACAGTAAATTGACCTAGAATTTCAGGAGCACCAGTTTTGCTATTGTAAACAATATGATGCGGAATAAGAGTTTGTCCACCAATTCTACCTTGGACGGAAGTTATTCTGTAATTGTTATCATACTCGTAAATTATTTTAGCATTACTAAGTCCAGTTTTGGCACCATAATCAAGTCTTTCTTCAGTGAGTAACCCACCAGCATAAGTAGATTCCCATCGATAGTCTACGTCGCGATCAACGTGTAATATTTCTGATGGTAGTCCACTTGTTTCTGCGTAGTGTATCTGTGTTTGACCATCCCCATGAACTACTTCAGAAACTTTGTTAGTTGTAAAATAACGATAAACAACTCTGGCACCATCACCTGGAAATACTGTCTGAAGAAGTTCTCCGGTATGAGCATAATGTTGCAAATATTTCTTTGAAGATCCAGGTGGTGTGTACGTGACTCTCAAAAATCCAATTGATGGTTGCACACTAAACGAATGGTTTGACCCCGAAGGCAAAATTACATGCGTCAACCCACCATCATCATCGTACTTATATTTGAAGCTTCTTTGACTGGCTAAGCTTATTTTGGAAACAAGATTACCTTCATTGTAATAAATGAACTTTGTGCCGTCTTGTGGACTTGTTATTTCTGAAAGCATTCCATGTGGGTCATAACTATAGCTTTCTTCACTCTCACCCCATTTCCAGCCGTTAATTCTATAAAATCTATCGTATGAAATATTGAGAAGAGCACCGGCACCGTGAGGGTTGAACGAAAGTGGTAGTCCAGCGACATCATAAGATATGGTAAACAGTGGGTTTCTGTCTGCGTTAAAGAAAGTCTCCCGGCTCTTGAACTGATCAAATTCAATTATAAGTACTCTGGAGTCGTTAACCCAAATTTCTCTGTTTAAAGTCTGCTGCGGATTCCGTACATCACCCACTAAAGTGTATAAGGAGTACATGTTGTTAACTAGAGAATCTCCGAATGTGGTGGTTTGATGTGACCACATGTGAAGCATCTCAGCTTCTATAGGTAAGGCGGCTTCAAGCAGTGGGTGCTTAGCAGCTGCAATGCTTTCGAATTTCCCTGCCCATGGTGTTTCAAGAAGCAAGGTGTTGTTTGTATAAATTCTACCTTCAGTTATTTGCTTCCCATTATTTATAGTGATTTGCTTGAAAGATTGTCCATGTAAAACGTATTCGCATTTCTTGGCAACTCCAACGGGTATAGTGCTTGACGGATTTGATACAGTGACTGCTAATCCGTAGTTCTTCGCAAGACCAGAGGTGATGTGAACTTGCTCACCCGAAGGCATAATGATTTTAGTCACTCTTCCTAGTTCATCGTAATTGTAAATAACGGTATCGCCAGCCTAAAAACAAAATTGGTAATAAGTACTTGTTTTCAACATAATCAACTAACAAAAATTTAAACGCGCACAGTTTCACAAAACTTACCCCTGATCGGCTGTTTAGTAATCCAGTACTAGCATCGTAATCAAATTCCATTTCGGTTGAACCTTTCTCAGCAATCCTGGTTAGGTAGCCAATCCCAGAAATCTTCAATTCGAGTTTATGGTCCTGTGTATTTTCGATAGAACTAACAATATTGCTGTAATCCCTGAGTAATTGTATTTTATTCCCAGAGGCATCAGTAACTGTTGACAGCTTTCCGAAACTTGTATTCTTTGAATACAAGAATGAATATCTCGTTTTGCCTGATGTCAAGTCTTTAGTGGTGATATGTTGTCCATAGCGGTTGAATACGTATATTTCGGAAGTGGGTGGATAGGGTATTCTGAATTCTCCATTTTCGTCATGTGTTGGCAAGTAGTGTTTTAGCGCCAATATGTGAAGAGATCCTGAAATAATAACACATATTAATACTTTGACATATTATTGGAAACTTGTTAAATATGTTCTGTTTGATCTAAATAATATTACCTTGGTCAACGACGTTCAGAACTCCATCAGGGGTAACAGCAAGAGCAGAAATCGTTTGGAATTTAGCATTGGATGATAGTAAAGTTTCTGTACTTGTAGGAGGCTCGTCACCCGCGGCTACACTGAGTCTACAAGGGCAGCCAGCATCATCTCTCGAACTCGTTGTTACAGCAGCTGCGGCGGCAGATGAATTGCATTCACAGCTTAGTTCCTTCAAATTCTCCTGAACTTTTCCTGCGAAGTGCATAATTTTTCCAGATGGATCTATGGATTTTATGGCGTTCGTTTTCTTAGAATCCGCTTCAGCTACATACAGTATGCCACTTGGTGCAAAAGCTATAGCCAAAATTGTGCCTAAACTGGAATCTTCCCTGATATCAGTATTTGTTCGATTTGTGGGTTTTGTTACAGGTTTACCATCGTTTCCTATACGACAATGTGACGGTTGGCCAGCCACTACTTTGATTTTCATATCAACTGTAAGTTTCAAAATGATTCTGTCGTCTATGAAGTATAGTGATCCATCGAGCGGAGATAAAGCGACGCCTGTAGGCCATTGCAGTTGTGCTTCGTAAGGCGGGATTGCTCCTCGACAGGGAACTGGTGACCAATGATTATGGTGTCCGTGATGTCCTACAAGAGTGTGTATAATGCCATTTGGATCAACTGCTCGGATGTTGGTCCCATCTGCAATGTACATTGTTCTATCTGCCGCAATTGCAAGACCTGGAAGAGAAAAAGAAATCACATTAAGAAAATCAATTCTCCTTTATAGGGTACAACAACCTACATCTGAGATATATTTAATTTTAGATGTATTGATTACTTTCTTACCTTTAGGATGAGCCAATTTCGCCTTAATCGCTGGTCCTTCATCACCACAATTAGAATCATCTCCAGGTACGCATCGATCTCCGTTACCAACTACAGCCTCAGAATTTGTAGCTGGGTCTCGCACTTTTTCTAAAGCTATCACTCTTCGGACTTGGTGTCTTTCAGAATCTGATATGTAAAGATATCCATCCGCTGGTGATATGCAGATATAGTATTGATATGCAACTTGCGTAGTTCTGAAAGTAAAATAAATGGTTAAAATGTATGTGATAGTAATACATACATGTTTGATATATTTACGACAGTTGCCCGAATATTCTTTAGTGAATAGTTAGGTAGTAGTGGTAGTAGTTACATGTAAGTTTATATTTTTTAACTCTCTTGACTTCGTTTTGAAATTGTTTTAAGTATGTACCCGTATGTTGTATCTGTGTATTAATTGTTAAGTGTCACTTATTTGTACTTAATTTTTTACCTTTTTGCACTTACTTTGTTCCACCTCTGCATTAGCTTAAGGTAGACTGACAGAAAATGTCTAAGGCATGAATTGCACCTTTGTACAGTTTCTACTTGTGCATAAAGTTTTAATAAATAAATAATACTTACTGTAGTTGAAGAACGGTAGTGACAACTCCCTCAGGAGTGATTCTTCTGACAAGATTGAAATCACCAACATACAAGGATCCATCTGGACCTGAGGTTAGCGCTGTCGGAGTCAAGAGACGAGCATCTGCTGCCTTGCCGTTACAGTGGTCAGGACATTCTAAAGATCGTTGAAGGCCAGTTCCCATTACCACCTTGAAAAAAGAAATTGGCATGTCAGTACAAATTCACCTGTTTTCTAACCAATTTATGCGTGAGTATTTATGCCAAAATAAGAGTAGTATCTATAACTTATTCCGTACTTGAACTGTCCTAGGGTATTGTTTCAAATGAAGAAGTGCCCCATCGCCTTTCTGCAAAATGCCCTCATGGAAGTTATAATGATGGTGAATGTCCAGGCCCCATCCTCCGATGTCCGAGATGTCCACGTCGAAACCAGCTAGAGTAGCTGTTTGTGTTTCCCATACAATTGACGAACATGAAGTGTATTCGTATCCTATTGAGATTTTGGCTTGGGCTTGGCCGTATACCTGAAATGAAAATAATTTAAGACGTTAGTACATAGTTTATTTATGTTTCAGTAAGAAATTGTTTCAATGCAACCTTTTTGCATGTGTTTGTTGGTGGTTCTTTGGCAATTTTTTTCGTCTTACCTTTTGCTTGTATACATTTCGTTTGTTCCACGCGAAGATGTGAGTTAGGTCAGGATCAGCTTCGTAGGTGTGGGTATGCAATGAGCCTTCGATCTCGACGCGGACATGTACTCGGATGAGAGATGCTGGGACTACACGGCGAGTCAGTTGTACGTGTACGCATGATAGGTACCCAGCAGATTGAGATGAGCGGTACGTTAGCTTCACCAATGATCCAGGGATGCCGATGGATTCACTTACAATCTGGAAATAATAAAATAAATTTGCTTAGTGATACAGTTCTTACATCCAAACATATCATAGTTACTCCGATTGCCGTCTGAATTCCGTTTATATCAATTTTGCAGCAAATGTTTAATAATTAAAAATCTACAGAAAAACTCAAGGGTGATGATGATAAATGATATATGATATTTTTTCTGTAATAGGGTTCATACAACCACTTTACATGTCATTTTTACTATCTGACTACTCTGAGAAGAAACACCGAAAGAAACTCAGAGGTCACACTCTCTTAAAGTGCAGACATTATCTTGGTCAGATTATGTAAGAACCATGCAGATTTGTGTCTGTAAATGGTCTTTTGATGAATTAACTAAATTTTGATAGAATATGAGATCCAGACATCAGATATCGTACATGATACAGAAAAACAAGCTTTTGAGTTATTCCTTGGCATGCAATCTTGCGCGGGTAATGCGACGTATATTCTTCACCGGATTGTTGTTTTGCTTTGTATGCACATAGCTAATTTGGGTCATTTAACTGCCATTGCAAAATGCCGTTCTTATAATAAACTTCCTAGCCATGTTCAAAAACTAAGCCTTATGTATAAGATTAGATCGAGGACAAAAAGAATTGGGATTGAATTGTTTTTCTATATCATTTGACATTTCTAATTGTACACAATGACATGAATAATTATTTACTTTGTAAAGGAATTTTTGAATAGGTAGTTGTAAATGTAAGGACTATTTTTATTATATTATTTTTTCCTTAATGTTTTACGTTCTTTTTTAATATTTTGTCTGGCATTTTAATTACTTTATCCAATCAACCCATATGTTCCTTCTTTGTTTTTCTTCGTCAGTATGTGGAGATCCTCAAGTTAAGCTCACGATTGGTTGCTCTGACTGATCTGCTCCCCTCGTATCTGTGTGGTTATTTTCTCAAAAGCCCATTTCAGACACTTATCTGAATGGTTCTTACATGATCTAACCAAGATAATGTTTGGACTTTAAAAGATACTTTGACCTCTGAGTTTCTTGCTGTGTTTCTTCTCACAGTAGTCAGATAGTGAGACACCAATCTCACCTTCTAGTTAATAAATGACATTGGCATTTAAATACCTTAGGAGAGGTGGTAACCAGCTTAGGACGCTGCCTGTACCTAAGGCGATGAGACCTTTTAGTTTACAAGTATTCATACCTGAGCCTCAGGGTATATGACGGTTGTCGTGGTAGCAGATGAGGCAGCGGGCGCTGCCAGCGGTGGTACTGCCACTACTTCAGGTCGCAATCGCTCGTGGTCGTGTGCGGCGCAAGGCGGTGTTTCAGATTCCCACCATTGCGGCGTTGGCGACCAGCCGATCCGAGGTGGAGCCCTAGCGATTACGTTAGGTTAGAATATTATCAACAGAAACATAGAAAACCCTGTTTGGTTAAGGGTTGAATTAGGTTTATATCGGACATAATTTTATGAATCACCAGAGTCTTCCACCAAAAAACATATGTACAGGTAAATTTTTATGAGATGGAGTGATAAATGGTTTATGTACGGTCAGTGCACTGCATTACCTGTTCTATCATAGAAAAAAAATAAGGAGTAGAAGGGTCAGGCAACGCAGCTCACTGACTGTACAACTACATCAAAACGGCAAATAAAACACCAACACCCAGATATAATAATAATTATAATTCCTCCACCAGCTGTAACGAGTACAATAATATTAGTTAGTAACCAGAATTATTTAAAACTCATCTCACCTGGGCGTCGGTACTTTCACATTGTCGTCACTAAGTTCCATTTGCACTGGTGGCAATACGACGATTTGGTTCCATGGCACGAAGACTGTCTTCCTCAGTGGCTTGAACGGTGATCGCTGGAACTGCAGAGTCACGGCACCTCCACCATTCACCAGCACGTCAAACCTGAATGACGGCATATAAAGTTTTAATTCGGCGTAAGCATGGGTCTGATGAGACGTAATCCATGATCAGAACCGTATTGCTATTCTAGCTATTTTCCTAGGGTATGGGGTAGGTTATTCCAGTCAACTTTCAGGTCTTATGAAAGGTGCGCCGTTCGAAGTAAAACAGATTCTCAGTTACTAGCTCGGATTCAAATCGCCTATGTGTATAATAGACATCACTACACATTTCAACTTTAGCCTAACTCTAGGAATATACTTACTTACTTACTTAAAATAATAATTAATATAAAATAATTAACGCGATTCTCGTCAAGTGGGTAAGGTTCATGTCGTTGGGCATTCATTGTGGGTCCTACCTGCCTTCATTCTCCTTCTACCCGCATCTTAGTTTATTTGTTAATTTCAATGTAAAAAATAAATAAAGAAATGACTATACATATTATTTGTTAAGTTCATACATAGAACGATTTAATAAGTCGCCCAGAAGTTGATCAAATTGTTTTTAGGCAAGTATATTAAAAGTACTTTTACAGCATTTCCAAAAATGTTCGTGCTTGTTCCGACATGTTACGCCTTTATTACGCCCATTACTTCAGTTTACAATTCACTTTACAATTTCATTGCATTCATTCTTCTATTAAGAGAGTAAATTTAAAAGTCATGTCGAGAATCTGAAAATAAGGAATTTCACTGTCCGTCAACCTCTAACTATATCTGGTTTTTCTAACGAAAAGAGAACTCTTCTGCTTAAATGTCGATGCATCATTCGAAGCTTACGGCATCAGTACGATTTATAAATACTAAGGCGTTTATTTATAACAAGAACCCTGTTCACCTCTCGGTACTAAATAATGTGTAAAATGCTCGTTAGTCCTAACACGATAAAACTGCAGTTGTATGTAGAAATGCTGTAACAAGTACCGTTGGTACTCATATTCCGTTTCCGTTCCTACGTTTTAATGATCCCTTATAATATTTTTCTTGTCATTAGTTTAAGCAACGCCGTACAATATTTTTTCACATTTTTCTTTGTTTCTTTTCACCGTTTTTTTACCTTTAATGAGAGTTTGTTATCGAAACGTGTTGAGCCGGGGTTTAGTTTGATGATCAGCACTTCCAATAAGAGGAAAAAAATTGCGACCTTTCTTCCCGTTAGATTTTTTTTCAAACGTTTCGCGACGTTATTTACGACCTTTAGAAGAAAAAAAGAAATTTAAAGTGGTGATTTTTTTTTTATATCGTAGATTGTTGAATTCGCGATTCATTACTAAACATGTCATAAGAGTTGGCAACCAGAGCCGGCGGCCTCAAATTTAAGTAACTTAGACATGTAGTTAGTTGGTTAATTATAAATTCGATGGCTAATTTGGTAAAGCTACTGATATTTTTTCTTGTAAGTTTTGAAACAAACTACTCATAAACGGTTACTGAGTTACAGTAATTGATTTTTAAAAGCTTAAACGTGACGCGTTATTTGAATACATGTTCACATGATACAGGTTTGGTTACACCGCTTAATTCGATTTTATACTTGATGTTTTTACGTACGTGCAAGCAATATCAAACACCACCGTGTCCGATAATTAATGACGATCCTATACATACAGAACCAAATGTTTGAATACATATTTGTTCAAATATCTGTCTGTCACGCAACGTTCAATTACTTTCTTCAAGACAATTTAGTTCCATGACTCAACGATCATCGTGACTAATACGATTTTTCTATTCTTTGACGTTATAAACTTTACACTGTTTTGACATGGTAATTGCCCTTATTGCCCGATGCCAAATTATTTTATTTTTGTTTGGTTATTTACGTTTTAAGATAGTGGTGATACGGTGATTCACAATTAATGACTGCTCACTAATTTGACTGTATTTCTTTAGAGTGAAACAATTATGTTTGAATGTTTCTTAATGGGTGGTATTTTTTAACGACTAAACGACGAGAACTTACAAAAAATCCTGGCTCATGCTGTTATGTCGGTTGATATTTAATTGAAGTAAGCACATCAATTAAAATGACTTAACGGTACAACGTAACTTTTCACTGGCAGTTTTTTTTTATCCTTTATTATTAAAAACGAAAAAAAATACAAGAAATAATGTGTAAATGTGGACTTCCCACTAGGTCTCCAACTCTACATTTAGGTCAAGTGGAATTTCATAATCCACTTGACCTAGTCATCCTACTTTAAAATTTAAATAATTTCGGTTCATATTGCAATAAAAATAACAAAAGAAAAACAATTCTACAGACGAGTACCTTTTGTTCTACCTAAAGAAAATAGAATTAGTAGTTCCTCAAAAAAGTAGATCTGATAGACGGACAGACAGACAAAGTTGCACTTCATTGATTCCTTTTTACGATTTTTGTACGGAATCCTAAAAAACATACTAAACAATTGTTAAGGCAAGATAAATTAGGTACTAAGTATTTGCATCTACCACACTGTTAAAAGATCTCACAAAAAAAATATTTGTTTATCAACATACATTTATCATTACAGCTAACCAATGCGGGAAATGGGCCTAACTAATTAACTAACTCATAGCTTATAACGAATACCTATTACTATTTAAAAACGAAGCATTCCTTATGAATTCACCCAGAGAACAACAGATTTATTTTAATTAGGGTTTAGGAAGGCTATTATCATTGTTATTGTAGAAATCACAGAGAAATTTACACAACGCACAGTTACACTAGTGTGCGTTGTGTCAATATCAAATGTCTTTGTAATTTGTCTTTTCTTCACGACGATTCCTACTAGTTTTATGTCCTTTAGACGATTTCGTGGAAATAGAAACTTATCATTGACTAGCTGTACTCTCGGTTTTCACACGTTCAAAAGGGATTTAGCGTAATGTAAATGTCTATAACCTTCCTCAAAAATTGGGCTAACAAAACTTTTTTCGAATCTGCGTAGAACTTAAACTACAAACAATAAAAGATAGCTTTGTTAAATTATACGATAGAATGGTACATATAGAGATACCGTCGATTTGTGCACTCACCAACACATATCACAATGAGCAGTTCCTTTCAGCCACGAGGACTCTAGTTAAACCTAAACAGGAAATTTGGAAGAAAAAGTATAACATTCGTTATTTACTAACCATCCACCCTGTCTGGTAAGTGTGAATCCGAAGCGAGCCTCTCGATCCACGGAGACCCTGATGCCGATGATACCGAGGCCTTGAGGAGAGACCACCTGCCCCCTCATCACCGACACGCGGCTGCACAGACCAGCTCACGTCAGTTCGAGCCACGGAGCCACAGCACCCGGCATTTAGCGATACGGTTCACACCAAACAACTAACAGGCTAACCAAATTGTTTTTCATAAGAATATTGACTACCAAACACAGAGGAAAATAAAAAAAGATTTCGTTGGCAAATAAAAATTAAAAAAAAACGGCATGGCTTTAACGTTCATGACGATTTAAAAGAAGGCTATGTTTAAATTTAGAACAATATAGTGATCTTCTATGGTACGTGATTGTCTCTTTTTGTCTTTGTTAAATACGCAAAAAACTATTTTAAAGCTTTGTATTTTTATGCCTGGCTGGCTACAAGCAATAGCCCCTGATCTAAAGTAGAAGACATAAAAATGATGTGTGAACCGTATCGTTGAATGCACACCTTCGATCATAAAACTTTGAGCGAGGTCTCGTGCTATGCTTCATATTTCATAGTGTAAACGCTGTGAGAGTGAAGTAAAGTATGAAAATAATATCGAAAAATAAAATAAATAAGAAGTCTTAGCATTGCACATTCTCGTATTAGGATCAGCTAATTATCTAGGACACATTTCTGTTTACATTTTATTTATAGATCCTCTAAATAGCCAGTAAAATAAAATTTTAATAAATTACTATAGAAAGTAACGTAAACGGAAATCTACCTAGAAAGGTATGTATGCATGTAACAGCTGCCACACAAACCATAGTCAATCAATTTTGTTATATTACTTCATGTTTGAATGTTCGGTTACATATTCATGAGAAATGAAATTGGTGCAAGAAATGTTCGCGAAATCTTTAATATTGAAATTGAAAGAAATATTTTTCGTTTTCGTTGCGAGGTTTGATTATTTACAAAATTATAAGTAAATATTTTGATGGAAAATGGTTTTCACTGCTTTATCCGCGTGAACTTAGTTATACTTTAATGTAGCGCTTGACTCGGAATCCCCGGGGTGGGTCTCCACAGGGGGCGCAAAAAGCTTTAAAAATACGACGTGAAAACCGATATCAGAGCCAAAAATCTGTCCGCTGTAAGTGCACAAAGAAAATGCCGATGTAAACGATCGGAAAACAACACGAGATAAGGTTTGCTTTTAGTGTTAATTAACATAACAACAAACAGTTTCAATCAGTTTTAGAATGTTGTTCAGTGTGAATACCAAATCTTATGTAATTTCACAGATTTTGTTCATCATGAGACACACCTAGAAAATGTTTTTATCTTGATTATTTTTTAACTTTTGGTTAAAAGAAGAAATTTAAAATCTTGGCAGTACAATATTAAATTCGTATAAAAATGTAGGTAAAACATTGACTGCCCCCAGAAGGTAGGTATACAATTACTTAATTTTATTAAATACTTCATTATCACGATTGCGTTTATGATTAATGTTAATGCAAGTGTCGTGGCCACTTAGACGTGTTGATAAGCAAAAGCTCTAAGCTTTACATATTTTTGATGATATAATTTGTTTTATCGTCGAAATGTATCCTTTATGAACAACCCATTCCAAAATATCATAAAATGTATTTATGTTTGTCGTATAAAACACTAGGTAGGTACACAATCAACAAAAAGAAATAAAATAATTATGTGTAAAGCTAAGTAGTAAAATATTTTTCTTATATGTTACCAAGATCTACGTATTTAGCAATGCCACTTCTAAGAATATGATATCGTAAAAGTTTTCATCCTCTTCATGTGTTTCCGCGAAGGCCCACAGTAAATGGCATATGATACGGTTATGAAAAATATACCTAAAAAGGAACATTGTAAGTAGATTGGCACCTCCCAAAATATTATCTGTAACAAGTTACAGGGCATTTAAAGTTATTAATATCATTAGACACGTTTAGACTAGCTAAGTAATGTTGTATCTGAAAAGAGGACAAGATATTAATAATTATTGCTATATTTCTGACAACTATCACAAATTCAATATTATTAAACTGTTAAATATTTAATTAAGACACAAACATGTAGAGTGAACAACAAAAACTCAAAACAGTATCAAACACAGCGCTTTAAGAACTGCATTGCCCTTCAGACATCAAAATGCGGAAGATTCAGTTATAAATGCTGGTGCAGAGGCAAACAGTTCTGAAAGCGGTGAAAGAAAATCGAAAAAAAATACGTTCGTTGCACCAATTTCAAAGTGTAATAAAATGTCGTCGATGACTGATTAATGGAAGCGATGGTTGTAATGTACAATGTCGACAATTTTGCTATCGTATCGCTGTGAAGTAGTAGGAATACATTCAAATAAGTTGTGTTTTGGTTAGTTACAAAGGGTGAGGATCTAAACACATAAAGAGCTCGGGCGAAGGGTAGGGGGTTGGTTAACAGATGAAAGACGCAGACAAAGGGTAAGGAACACATAAAAGGGTAAGTTTATTTGAAGCTTAATTTGCGTGTTCGCTGAAATTTTGCTCAATTGATAATATACAACTCGCGTCGATTTGTATATTTTGCAAGCCCTACGCCTATCGATTGTGTTAAAAACGTTTTGCGTGAAAGCGTAAATGATTTTCCTAAGTTTCATATAGTATAACAAAATTATTCCATAGTATATATGTGAACTATAATATAAGCACAGTAGACGAGACAAATAAACAGTACAAAATACAATTGTGACTGCGGCAAATCATATTTGAAAAGAGACGCGGCGTTTGCGAACCGTCGGCGGTGCTTGATTTACGCTGAGAGTGCGACGATTTTGTCGCAGTCACACGAAAACATTCAAGACAAACATACAGATGTTACATACACATAGAGAATGAAACGAATACAGACAAAGGATTGAACGAAAAGTGAAAAAGCGTCAGTGGCACCGTCCGCGTGTCTGTTGTGGGACACGCGGAGGTCACCGGCATCACACTCATATGCAGGATTCGCAACAAAAGGGAAGAGGTGAACAGATACTGAACACTGAGGGGCGAGGGCGGGCTGACTGACACTTACCATGGTGTAAAGGAATTCCAGAACTCGCTAGGAGTGGCGGACACACGGCGGCACAGGGACACAGAAAGACAGGACAGATTACTACACAGATACCTACATCCCTCAGTGCAACCCCACCCCGGTTTTGCAACCGCTCCGGCCGATTGCACTCGTCTATATTGGTTAGCTTGCGTTTTAACACTGTATTTACCAATCAAAGTTCTGTTAATTACGAATCGATTCACAGACGAAGCCCGTTTGCATTAGAACAACCACCACTATCGATAGGTAATAATATGCATTTTGATTCAATTTAAATTAATTTAGAAAAGTTGCAGTTGCAGGTTGCACCAAAGATTGAATGTGGAGATTAAACATGCTGGATAGTGAATGCATGAAGGAACCCGTCGTGTGTTACGAATACAAGGGCTGATGGAACAAATGCCAGAACGCAATATAACCACTCTAGACTTTTGAACTTAAATAAAATAGTGAAGCGGCTCGTGTTTTAATGCAAACAAACTTTTAGAGGCGCTTTTGCATATTAAGCGAGGTGGGTTGACTACTTTTATTATTCAGTTTTGCTTTGTCTTATTTATTTAAGAGATCGTTCGAAGTTTTATCAACGTACACGGTACAAAGTAGGGCAAATAAAAACTTTAAGAATTTGTTTACCAACTTAGATCATGAAAGTCGCGTTTAATTTTTTTGTAATAGATCGTTATAAAAGTATCAAAGTGGTATCAAAGTATTAGTCTTACAAAATTACGTCAATTTAAACATGATGGTTATTTTTGTATAAAATGAATATAAATAGTGATTTAAATAATGCTTTCATGATTCAAGTTTTATATCTTTTACCTTGCTTACTATGTAAAGTTATTTTATTATTGTGAAGACAAACAAAACTGTTGAAAGCTTTTGAGCGCTGATTTATTTCTAATTTCATTTTGTTATTTATAGTACGCTTTTGTTTTGTTCAGACAAACAGGTAGGGTTAGACACACACAAGGGATGAACATTAGACAATACACAACACATCGGATCTGGTGTGAAAAATAATAATAAAATACAAAAACTCATAATTAAAATTAAAATTCAATGGTAAAACATAACCATGCTAGGATCGCAAACAATAAATCATAATTTTTTACACGCGAGAAAACAGAGGAAAATCAAAACACTTCCACCAGATGAGAAAATAAATTGTAAGTTATAAAAGTATTTGAATTTACCAATTAAATTAAAATAACCACACCAAATCCTCGGAGAGGTTTAGGAAGATGAGCGGGAATTATATGGTGAAGGTGCTAGTTCCTAAATCATTTTATGTCGTAATGAATTTTGTATCTTCTTCTTACGGTTATACATTACAGTACGGCGATGATATCACGGATCTAAAATCATTGTAAAGTGCAAATTTAATTATTCATGAATTGTGCAAAACCGACAGGTCAGTCCTAAACCAACAGATGCAAAAGATATCGTTGTATTGTCTTTTAGTTTACTGATCCTAAAATGGTTAGTATTATGTTAGTACTAACGACATCTTTTACGTACATGAAGTGATTTGGTGTTTGTTAACATTTCAGTCGTTTTCTTATGCTACACATACCTTTCAGAATATTCGTCCATATGAGCGTAGCTCTGTACAGAGTTTTCTTCAATGAGGAATTTGACGCGCTGATAGAAGGACGCGGTGACAGAAGGCGGCTGTTTCCTGAGGAGTACTTCTACAGGATCGTTGGAAGCTAGGCACATGATGTGCTCCGCGCACTCTGGTCGACTGCAGCATTCCGAGTCAGAGCAGTCCGTCATGCCATCTTCAAAAGTGTAGCCATTGTCAAGTGACAGCCAATAGGGTTTGTTTGGATTGTTTTAATTTTAATTGGTGTTATTTTTGAGCCTATTTTCTGTAAAAGAACGGCACTTACCTTCATCGTTATCTTCATTGTCGTTGCAAGAGAGTTCAAGTGCTATTGAACAGTCGGTGCCCGCCCAGCCGTCAGCGCAGGAACAGCGATATACTCCGTCTTCCAGAAGACATTGTCCGTGACGAGTACAGCCATTAGGACAACCAGCTGTTTACATTGAGCAATTAGTCAAGTGGTAGTAGATTATGTTTTGCTAATGCAATGCAAAACGTTGAATTGAAAATGATGGGCATAGAGTTGGTTTAAAAATCAGTTTCACAAAAGTCGGAGGTCCTTTAATGTTTTGAATACGGGCAGCATGAAACAAAGAACGTACGTACATAATTAAATACGAATGTCACAACTTACGCAGAGTACAGTGTCGGCCGTTCCATCCTTGTGTGCACACGCACGTGCCATTCTTGCATTGTCCGTGGTCGTGACAGCGCGTGTCACAAGGACGCTGGTCGCACATGGAGCCTGTCCAGCCGTCATCGCATCGACACACGCCCTCGGCACAAACGCCGTGCGGCCCGCAGTCCAATGAACATACCACTATAAAAGACAAATGCTATTATACGAACGACGATGAACAAGTAAGGTAGCTTAATACTTTAAACTTGTTTGTAGCCATTACCTTGTGAGCAATCATCTCCGGTGTAAAGTGGGTCACAGACACATCTCCCTGCGTCTAGGTCGTACACACCGCGTTGGGAACATGCGGGAAGACAACGTTGAACCCTTGCATCACGTTCACTGCAGGATGCACCTCGCCAGCCCGCGCGGCATACACATCTACCACGCACGCACGAACCGTGGCCACCGCAGGTTGGGTCGAGACAGTCCTCTGAAAAATAGAAATTAGTCAGTATTTCTATTTATTAACTTGTAAAATATTTGATTAGTTTTAAAATATTTACCTTCGTCGCACTTTTGTCCTTTCCATCCAGCCTTACAGTGGCAATGGCCGGCGATACATTGACCTCTTCCGGAACAGTCGGCCGGCTCACAGTCGTGTGCTGGAACGTCACATTCCGGGCCTTTCCACCCTTCCAAACAGTGACATACACCACCTGCATACGCGCCGTGGCCCGAACAAAGAACTGGGCATACACCTGCGAAAACAAATGTAAGTTATTACCTACGCACTTTTTTACGAAGATAATAAATACTCATTAAATGATTATTTTCTACTTACTCTTTGAACAGTCGTGTCCTTCGTAACCATCCATACATTCGCATTTCCCGAGATAGCATGACCCATGACCCGAACAATCATCTGGACACGAGTTTGTAACACCTTCCGCTTCAGAAACGATCATTTCAACATTGTGTGGCTGTAGTTCGTCATTGTATACAGATATAAACCATCTTCCTGTGTCGAGATATTGCAATATGCTCACGTTTACTCTCATATCCGTTGACCTTTTGCTTATCGTGTGGTTCCATCTATGCAGTGGGTTAATCGTGCTCAATAGTGCATCCCAGTCGTTAAGACTACTTTGAAACGGATTATCTCTGAACGGACTTCTTCTACGCCTTAGTCTGTGGTCGACCCTACCGCCTCGAATAAATTCTACAAAGTCGTATTGCGTTACGCTAGGAGCAACATTTCGTCTACCATATACGGCGAAATTAGCTCCCCAGGGAACTGTGAAGTTAAGGCTAACGTAGGCGGGCTGCTTGTTGCGGAATTCAGAACTCCAAAATTGGTAAGCAGGTATAGTGGCACTGTGCAACTCGTCGAATTCTCTAACTTCTAACGCGGGTGACCAAGGAGGCGGCGCTGCTTGTTGCGCTTGCTGAGGTATTATTACTGATTCTAACGCCGCTTCTGCTGTTGTTGACCACCCGCCTAAAGACGAAGTTGATATTGATTCTGCAATAAAACGTGCGAAATCTTTTAGATTTTCTTGAACATTTCGAAAGCATAAAAACAAATTAGTTCTAAACGAATATTTAACATGGTTTCAACATACCGTCTGAAGGTGATGACGTTGATAAAGCATCCCTAATTCCTTGTGCGTGTGTTACTGCTTTTACATCTTGTACCAGGATGCAATTTGAATTGTCTATATTACTTTTAATTGACGATAACGCTGCAACAAAAAAAATATGATTTTAAAACAAACTACAAAATTTAAAGTAGTCCTACTTTTTTACCAATAGAAAATAATGCCTACGATAAATCTTTCGCTCGATGTCGGTCATCCAATTAAGTTTCCGTTAAGTTTGTTTCTTATCGATGCCTCACATCGATAATGCCCAGTAGCCGAGCAGTAATTCTATTACAGTTCACACAGGCGTCGGTTGGGCGCAATGTGTTACGAAATGAGACACAATAAGAGATGTCACTTTAAAGTTTAAGAGGTATATGAATGCAGGGTAGGCGACGTGATGTCCCGTCGAGTTTTAATTAAGCGAAGCACGGCTGTGCTGCATTTCGTGGCGGTGTGACGGAGCGATTGGTTCCGCTGCCGCGGACCCGTCCTCTGGCAAGCACGTAGGTGGCTCGACACCCAACCATTTCTTGTTCAGGAGAATGCTGTTGTCTCCTCATTATGCGACAGTTGCTGGCTATCGAATCGATCATAAAATGCCGCGCTACGCAATCTAATTGGAGAATTCTTCACGGTGTTAACTAAGAAAAGCACGGGCTCAGATGACACGAGTCTTGATGAAATTACTATTTATTTTGAAGCTACTGAAGCATCAAATGGAACTTATCGATGTAATTTATTAGAAGTTTATATTTTTTATTAAAGTCACTGAAGAAATATGTATAGTAGGCACTTTCCCTTTGAATACTTATACGATGGAATATACAATCGAAACTGCAAGGGAGCTTTTGTACATCAGTAATGCAAAGAGAATTTATTGCGTTCATTTATTAGTTCAGTAAGAAGCTCACGTTCGCTCAGGATTTGTGCTCGGATGGGGATGCAACGTTTATTTGTTTCGGAGCGTACGCAGGATGTGCGCCTAATATGTCGTGCGTTGCGTCAAGGGCAATATATCAATCCATATAGAATTAATTGACGCAACCCAGATTTCGTTCTGGCTAATTAACATGTCTAGTAATTTGTCGAGAGACATGTGGTTACGTTTTAGTAGAGATAATTTACTAATTAAATTTTATGTGTGAATATTTTCTCTGACACATAGTCAAGTGTTTGCCGTTACGTTCCATAATTCGTCCAGATAACCCCTGGCGGTGTCGGAGCAATTAAGTTATCTGGACGGCCCAACAGTTGCCTATCTATCCCTAAGATTTACTCTCAGATAAGATCGCGAAACGTTGACGCCATTTGGCCGTTCGCACTGAGGATTGGACAATTTAACTTTACTATACCGAGCTGAGGGTAGATAGTTCAATGACAATAACCTTTATCGGCTTAACAACCAATACTTAAACAGGCAATTTATATTCAGTGTTAATGCTACATGCGTATGACGAGATGGATTTAAAATCATACTTCTGAAATGAGATATATTAAAGAGTTCAAAGACTTGAAGCATAAAACATGTCTAGTGCGTTGCCCCGCATCAAATATTGATGGAATGGAAATAAATAGAATTCAACAAACAGTCATAAATATGAATAAAAACTTGAACGGTCATTGATACACGACAGGTTTCTTTAACTATAGCAGTGACCTGCAACACACAGCATTTTTATGACAGCCAAACATATTTTGAACGAACCCCAACCAACATCATATTCTGTTAGATAGAGCCCTACTCAAAAAATAATAATAACACACATCGTACACAATGTTTTCAGATAAAACGAGCAAAGATGACGTAATTTCCTCACAAGAAAATAAAATATGACAATGTGGTAAGTCGCGACTTTTCCCGATGATCCCTCGTAAAATCTATAAATTTTGTGTATTGAACGGCGCGGCGGGTAGGAAATGGAGGGTGCTCGAGTAGACGAGGTCGCCGGCCGATGCAAGCGACGATTGTGTGCAGATGGACTATGTTTGCTATCTCCACTATTTTTCGAGTTAATACAATTTATTGTAATACGATTCAGCATAGATTGCATCGTGCGTTGGGGGAGCGAAACTCGTTTGATAGTGTCTCTGGGGACGGACGCGCCGTCGCACATTCTCGCATTAGTCACGTGATAAATCTTCCCGTGTTCATGTGTGCTGTCTCTTTTCATTACACGCAGGATCTAATATCCCTGTCCTTGTTACTTGCGCATGTTAACTGTGTTCGCACGAGGTCGCGGTTTGTTTGCCCCATTTTCTCAGGGAAGACAAACAAATCCAAATTTTGATTACATCATCATAAAATCTTGTCATTAAATAAAGTTATGCTTCATGAAACTCGTTAGCTATAGGTATAATTATGTTGGCTTTGTTTATACAATAACGTTGTATTAGAAATTTTATGATACCGACTGTGTGGTATTTTACAAGTGGCGTGTCCTGAACTCCTGAGTACTTAACAAGTATTAATCAGCAAGTAGTACCTGTCTATATAATCAATACGTAAGGTGAAAAATAAGAATAAAAAAGTGATGGACAGTACCGGTTACAACAGGATGTAAAATGATGTTGAGCTATGTTTAACTGTGTTTCTCATGGCTGTAGAAAATAAAAGCACATGATAATAATGTTTCGTAGGTACCTCTGCCGTTTTAAAAAATAAATCATCATTAAGCTTTTGATAAAACATTCCCCATTTTATTGTTTTAACTTGCCCTACATACATTTTAGCATGCTAAACAAAATAGTGGTTTGTTATTTTGTGTACAATATTATTTTTACAACAAAAGCGTCACCGATCGCGACAAACGTGCGCGCGAGCCACTTCAAACGCGTTAACGTTCATAGAGAGAGCTTTAATAAAACATTTGGGGTCCTCACATTTTCAATTACATTAAAAAGTTGACGGTGCTGTATTTGCCCTCATTCATACACCATACACGTAATGAAGGGTGCAACAGATGGTTCACATTTTTTCATTACATCACTAAAACTACCGGCGCAAACCCGGAGATTTATGTCGGATTAAACTACAGACCCGGTTTTTATTTGATACAAATCCGGAACGCCAGGAGGCGTGTCCTAAAATATTTTATTGTTATTTCGAATCATTATTTTAATGAAAGTTTGGTAAAAAAACTGGGAGTCGAAAGTAAAATAGTTAAATAGGTAGCGTTTAACAGATTCATTGGTTTCGATGTTATCTTACGGAAATCTAAATGTGGTAATTTCGAGGCGTATGTGTCGCCGTGTTAGAAAAAGCGTATATCGTTTTGAAGTGGACAGGGTCGCCGCAGCCATCGATAGGCGATATGCTACATGCTGCCTTATCTCGCCAGTATAATTTAACGGGTCTCTAAATGAAGTGAGATCCGATACGATAAGCCTCATTGACTTGAGACACCTTACATCCACTCGGTTCATTACATTACTTTGAAGAAGCATCGACTGACTTTATTTTATTGAGTCTTTATGTGAAACTGTGTGAGTTAGTTAAAGAATCTAGAATTGAGTATTGTGCATTATTGTCGCCTTAAACAGCAGTTATTTTCCTATAACCGAAATTATGTGTTTTGTTTGTACCTAATTTAAACTAAACTGATTGTAATTTCTTTTGTGGATTCAGAAACCACACTAGCATTGCCTAATCCATTAACATATTTATTCAATTATTGAAGAAATCAGCTGTATCAGTATGGGCAATTTTTGTGGAAAAATAAAGACATTGCGGTGAGAAAAGCAATGAGTAAAAATATTTGGATGGTTACAAAAGTAGAGGAAGACCAAAATATGCATTAATGTAATATAATAGTAATAAGTTTATGAAATAAAGTTATTGTTATTCTATTATATTTATTCATTGTGTGAAAGATGATTATGGCTAGGAAGGTGGTGACTTTTGACTTACTTTTTTTGCTTTGTATCAATTTAGGTAAACTGTAATCAATTTAAGTAACGGTATAATATTTATATGAGCATTTGATATGAAGAAACGAGGACCTGGTAATAAGAAAGCTTTGAATAAAAATTGTGGATTGTTACAAAAGTAAAGAAGACTAAAGTAAAGATGATGTGTAAAACATGATATGGCTAGGAAAGTAGTGATTATTGAGATAACGTCAAATAGATGTGTATGGAAGAAGAACACATGCTGCGCCGACCTAAATAAATTGAAATAAGGGCAGCTTTTAATTTAGTTTATTAACAAAGTTGTGTCTCAAGTGTCTTCCGACAAATCGGTTCAGATTTTTGTTAAATTTCTGTAAACAGTGCGTTAAATCTGAGTTTAATAAAATTAAACTTAAACCCATCTTATTTGTTTAAAGTAACAATAACACCAGCCTATTACTGTCCCACTGCAGGGCAAAGGCCTTTTCTCATGCAGAGAAGGCATAAACATTGATCACCACACTTGCTCTCAACTCTAGGGTGAATATAAACAAAACTTTGAGGAGGATATTCACGTAGGTTAAAAGTTGTTTGTTTCGATACCTTGTTAGTATCAAACAATATTAAAATAGCGTGAAAATCCTTGTTTCTATTCACCCTTGAGTTTCTATCCACCCCGTTTACGGTACCTGAACAAAATGATTTTTAATCTTGTTTGAAGTACTTATTCGTTCTCTCTTATATTAGCAACATTGCTTAACTTAAACCCTTCAGTGTTCATAGGAGTTAGTTATTTATGTATGTAAACAAGTTTTTGTTTCAGCTGAAGTAGAACGCGTTGCCGAAACTATAGTGAAGTTGTTAGCGGTTCACGTAGCGTGCTTCAAGCGTATTATTTAGTGTTTGCTCAAACTGTTTAATAGAACGGTGGCTTAACTTAAATTGAAACTATAGTTTAGACATTCGAGGAGCGTTCATAATTACTATTTTAGACGCTGATACGTTTTAACATTTTTCAAAAGTAATTATTTTACTTTTTCTGTAAATATCCAAAAAAATATTTTCTATTTTAGTTTTATCAACAAAAAGATAGCCTACTAAATTACAAGAGAACTATAAAAATAAGTTTATGTAATGGAACAAGCAATACCAAGAATAAAGATAATTGGACGTTTTAAAAGGGGCTTAAGGACTGTTAACTTAACAGCTTAGTTTATAAATAGAAAGGAATAACAAAAGTCAGATAGACTCAATGTTTATCTTTTACACAAAGATATCAAAGTTATCATGAACTTGACTTATTAAAGATTCCTATCTAAAGCGAGTTTATTGAGATAAACAAGTGTTATTGAAGCTATACAAATATACTTGAGTACAGGAAGTAATTTAATACGGAATAAACGATCATTTAAGCCTCTAATTGAGTCGGTATTAGGTACATAATTTGCTATCGCGGCCACCCTCCACTTTGAAAAGACTTCGCTTGAAGGGAAATAAACAAAAGTAATTTCCCGACATTACAGCGAGTGAGCACTTTCAGTGTAAATGGCAATGCGGCTGTGCACCCAACGACATATTGTTTCTACGAATGTTCCACTGTTATACGGGATCGTCGGGACGTCGCTCAAGTAGGTGCAAACCCTATATATTGTTCTATGTATATTATGTAAAGTTAGCCCTACTACCACTTGAAATGTTTCGACTGTGACTGTATAGTCTTCCAACTTTACTAGTTAAAAACGCAGTAAAAGTATTAGGAGTTCATTTACGTTCCTACTTAAGTAAACGTAATCTTTCTGTTTCGAAGAACGATATTGAATTTTACTTAAACGAAGTTAGGAATGTCGAGAACTCGAGTGGCCACATTTATACGACGCTTTAGCCGCACTTATTTCCTTTTCTTATCCTGCCAAATAGCTCCACGACATAGACAGTAAAAACACATTTTTTCCTCACCCTCGTTAGGGTCGAATTTCGGAAATAACTTCTTTGGGAGTACTTACGACATTATTGGAACACCGAACACTTTTGTTGGACTAGTATTTCTGAGTAACTTGATAATTTAAAACAGAACAAACGCTTTAATGTTTTATGAGTGTAAAATAGTACCTACTGGTATGATTATTTCAGTAATAACGAGTTACAAAGAATACACAGTCATTATCGTTTGAGTTGTTATAGTAATTGCGAGGGCTCGGCATCGGCAGGGTAAATGTGTGTTCAACTTCAAATATAGGCCAAAAGTATTGCGTCGTCGTCGATCGCACGACCCGTGACGGGTTCACGTTATTTTGTGATGCCTCAGGTTCCTGCGGTTTGGGAGTAATGCTGGTGATCACTTACAGATAATGGCCTACTTTTCTTGATTGTAACTGTAGGTACTCATAAGTTAAAGATCGATCTCTACCACTTGTGTTGTAATACTGAAAGGCCGTAACGTTTTAGCTTCTCCGGCTAACAAGCTCCTAACGAGGTTGCTAATTCAAATATAGAATTCACTTTACCACTGTTTTTGTGTAAACTTGCAACTGTGTAAGGTCCTTTATGTAGCTCCGTGTCTTTCCGTCGTTAGCGCAAAATGCTTTAGCTACATATAGTGTAGGTACATTCGGTACGACAATAAGCATTACATGCAGTTGAGAGAATGTGCCATTCCATTAGATATAAAATGTAATGTATTGTTTTATTATACCGCAAGGAAGGGATTAGTTGTTCGTCGTTAAATCAAACAAGGATTTATTTTTGCGATTTATGAAGCATTTCGCATGTATAAATTATGATTGGTCGTTCGGCGGGTACCCGGTACGCAGGGATTGCGACTGGCTGATGTATTCGTAGTGAAATAACATGGGACGTGGAAGTGTAAGATAATTTATAACGGCTGTAACATGGGCGCGCGGGCCCGAGGCACGCAGCGCGTTGCCTTACGTTAGGCGCATCATTTATATTTTTCTGATGTTTGTTTTGTTTTTTACGAACCTCTCTGTGGATGCCGGCTAAACAAAGAATGATAAAAGACTAATGGTCAACGTCTGTTTTCGTTGAAACATCAATGTTTAATCAACTCATTTGCATGCGCGGAGTGAATATTTGAATTTATCACCTTCAGTAATTGAGTTCGGTGTGATGATGGAAATATTTTTCTATTATGATTTGGCCGTATAACGATAAATGAATAAAAGTATTTTTATGGTTGTTTTCCGTTAGCATGACTTTGGACAACACGAAAAAAGGCTTTGATTGAAGTCGGTGTTTAAACAGACATTTACGACTTATGATTACTGTTTTCTTTAGTAATAAAACGTGTTGAATTTACATGTTAACGTAAACAGTGAAAATTTAAGTAACGATATGAGTTGTGCCGTGTAAATGGAACTGATGTATATAACTGCCATTAAATAATAAACGCTTCCTTTGTTCATTGGAAATATTTAGTCCACAAATAGGTTGCAATTTATGAAAGCAAAAGTAATTTTTGCTACTGTTTGAGTGTAGAGTTAAGTCCGAGGGACTATATAATCTTGTGCAGCCCTCGAGGGCCATTCCTTTGTCGGTTTCCAATCATACAGTACGAGAACTAGCCCCTTAATTGGATGGAATCCCGCTTCAGGCACGATTCGGCATTAAAGGGGATAAAAGCATACGAGTGCAATTTTACATTGCTTTGTAATCTGGTAAAACAATCAGATTGCGAGCTCGCAGGATTAGGCTCAGACATGTAATAACGTTAATAGTTTTAGTCTGAATTTGTATTCGAAATAGCAATTGGAATGGTACGCAATATTTTTGATAGGACAACAAAGGCAACAAACCACCAACATTTTGCGGTATTGTTTAACCACAGTCGGCGGATCCATTCCTAAATTAAATTACTTTTGTAACGAACGTGAGAGCCAGTTTTACTAAAAGGCTAACCGATACCTATGGGTTAAAAAACGATTTATTTTATTTTTGTAATATTGAAATGGACTTAACCCACATGGCGTCATTATGTTTACAATAAACTGTTGTCTCTGTCGTACCAACGAAGGTCGTACACAAACGCTAATGGATTGTGAAAGAATAATGTTATGAATATTCTAATCGGCATTCCGAGCGAGTTAATAAAAATACTGTCTTAACGATAGTCCCGTACATCCCGCTGTGATTTAAGAAACAAAGAGGTATCGTCAGCGTAACTCGTACTTGGATATTTCAATATTAAAGACGGCCTACACGGCATTAGTTTAACTGTCCAGTTAAAATCGTCGTCCGAAGTTGGAGTTCGTTAACTGGAGGCTTTGATAAATCATTGGGAAATGTAGATTACGCTCGCAGTTTCACTATAATTGTATGTATAATGTATTACGGATATTTGAGACTTGAGAATAAATTTAGAAGAATGAATAACTATAAGTCGGATAAGTTCGCTTGCTCATAAGTATCAGGCCGCAACTTTTCAATCAAACTAAAGTACAGTAGTTATAAGTTTTCAAAGTTGGGAATTGCAACAAGCTTCTTACTTAATGGACGTAGAATGCATGAATTGCATAATTTCGTTCATCATACTTACAAACCTTCGGAGATTCTAATAAAGATAGGATAGGCACTCGATTAATTTGATTAGAATAGATATTTTGGAGATGATATGTGATGATATTTTAAAGTCGGTGTACACAAAGTCATTTACGTACCTATCATGAGAAATGTAAACGTGGGAAAAAAACAAACGTGATCTTAGAGCGATCGCAAATTGAGAATCCGTGAGATTTAAAGTCAGATTCTGTAGAATTACTTATAAGTAGTACCTTATAAGTAATTCTACAAAATCTGACTGACTGAATACACCCTACTGTTGTCTGCAATGAGTAGTAGATATTTAAGTTGTCTCATTAGATTGTTCCTTTCTTGTTTTGTAAAGTATCAGTGGTTCTCTACGTTCTTTTTGATCTGGAACCATTTTATTGTTTTAAGCAGTGACATGAAGGTTTGAGTATAAACAGTGTGAATCTAAAAATGAACATTGTACAAAACTTTTACCGATACCTATTCGTGAAACTCGATAATCACAGTGGTAGGTACCTATTTTGAAAATTAGGTATTGAGTTATAATTAACTCAATACCTAATTTTCAAAAAAAAAATCAAAATCTTGAATATGGTTCTCGAAAGTTAATACTTTCGAGAACCATATTCAAGATTTTGGACAACCTGGTGCACAGACTAATCGTTTGGAAACGATTGGTCTTGATTCATTACTAGCGCATAATATGTTATTTTGCATACCATTCTAAGTCGGAAAGTGAGCCCTCAACAAACAGTCATAAATTGAATCTCATATCAGGAGATACTTAAGTACATCTAATAAGTGCGACCCATCTTAATGATGACTAAGGGACAGTGTCAAGTGGGTGCCCGCAATCTGTTATGTGCTAATAACAATGCTGCTTTTATGAGGCAGTTTGCCAGTAGTGGATCATTATAGGCTAGTGCATCCTTATAATGAAAATTATGATAAATCGAACGTTGAAACCCGCAAATTTATTGTGTTTTTACGCAGTTTTGAACTAGCAATACAATACGAGGACAATATATACTGGTTTTTCTTAGTGATGCACGAAAAGCCTTACCGACGTTTTATATACTGGTAAGTATGATCTCCGGTTTGACCATACAAGCATTAAAGTAAATATGCGTAAGCGTAGGCGTAAGTTATAATTTTCCGCGTTATTAATAAGGGGATTAATGTATCGAATTACAGGCATCGAAGTTATATTCCTGCAATGGACAAGAAAAACTTTTTTACAAAAAAAACAACCGAATTCTTAAAAAAAACTAACAGGTGAAAAATAACTCCAGTTTCGGAAGTCTGTGGCTTTGGTGGTTTTGTTTTGTTCATTATTGGCCACCGACTTCCGAAACTGGAGTTATTTTTCACCTGTTAGTTTTTTTTTAAGAAGTCGGTTGTTTTTTTTGTAAAAAAGTTTTTATTTTGTAATTTTTAGTTTCTTTGTATGTAAAGAAAGTCTTTCAAAACTTGAAAGAATCATTGAAATTGGATAACAATTGCTAAAGAAGTTCTATCTCTAAACATTAATCTGTACATCTCTGCCGGCCCCTTTTAAAATAGAATAGCGTAATGTTATGTAGTGGAAATACAAAAGCTCAGCATAGACATCTGACTATAGCAATCGCGAATAATTTGCCTTCTTCTTCTTTTGTCTTCTTCATCAGTTTTTCTTCACCAAATGATACTTTCTAAATGAAAATGCTTGATTTGTTACTAAAAATGTTGAAATCGGTGCATGTGTGCCTATATTTTTTGAGGAGTTCCCTCAATTCCTCGAAGATCCCTCATCAAATATGAGTTTTGATACAAATGAGACCAATCTGTTAGTATACCCTATCAAAAAAAAAGAATTTTGAAAATCGGTTCATAAATGACGGAGTACTGAGGTAACAAACCCTAAAAAAAAAAAAAAAAATATACAACCGAATTAAGAACCTCCTCCTTTTTTTGAAGTCGGTTAAAAATGGGGAAGTGGCACTGCCTTATACATAATCAGAAAAACCAATCGTTTCGATAACAAAACGTAATAACTTCTTACCTATAAAGTAGGCGAGCATCGCGGCTAAGATGACGCTGAGGCATATCATGGTGATGGCGAGACATTTCCACGTGCATCTGTGCTGACATCGTTTGTCTATGTGGAACCTTGACGGCGAGTACACGGGGACGGGGCTGGGCTGGCTGGCGCGCAGCGGGAACACCGGCATCACCAGCGGCTGGCAGTGGCCACTGCCCAGCGTGCCCCCCATCCCGCTTGACATCGGCGCGCCGCCCAATCTGTGGCACAAAATACTGGATTTAAAGCTTAAGTCGACTGTCAAATACCTTGGAAATGGGGTTGGATGGACAATAGGATCCAATAAGACCTCTCAAATATTCTGTGTATATTAGAAGACCTAAAATTACGAAAAATAATTATAAAATCAGTGTTTTCAATAAGGTTTCTTTTTTATCCTAAACCACAATTTTAACCGTATCATAATCTTATAGGATCACAATTAGGCCATAATTGAGATAGAGTACATTTTATGTGAGATGCCGAGCCTTTTAAACATCAAAACAACAAAAGTTCTTAATACTTTTCTCCAATATTGTTTGTTTATTCAAAACTTTGTGGCCTCTGGGATCCGCAAACAAGGATGACGTTTATTAATTGGATATTTGGAATTAGGTCAATTTTAAACTTTGCTTCTTCTACTGCTTACTTTCAGGAGTAAAACAGATGAAAAAACACAAATAATATGTCAAAACTTTACAAGTAGGTGACCCAAATGTCAAGTATTAATTGAAAACGTTGGAATTCTATTCCATAAATTTAGTAAACGCGTAAAAAATCAAGTTTCCGTTGATAGCAGGTAGATGAGAACTCGTATCGATGTCGTAACATGTTAAACAACTGTTGGCGGAGCGAATCTGTAGTCCGCACCATATGGCGCTTCTTTTATTAAACTCCCTCGAAGACAATCAGAACGTATCATTACCGGGGATTCCGGCAAAAAAATGATGGCCGTAGCGTTTAAACACGTCCGCCCCGTGAGCCATTAATCAATTATCCGAACTTCACTGTCACGACTAAATTTAAGGGCTCAGCTGAGAACATATGGCGCGGTGTCCGAGGCGCTCACCAACTGACGCCGATATAATGACCTCTCGCATAAAGGAATAAGCAAAAAGAGAATAGAAGTAATTGGAGCAAGTTTAGCAAGAACGAAGCGTGACTCCTAAAGGGTTTTGTTTCGAGGAGGCTCTTGACTGTAATTTTCTTTTGAATAGCGGCCGAGGAGCCCGAGGAACATTCGGGAGGACGAATTCATTAAAACGTGTACAGAAATCACAATGCTCCGGCACGCAGACTTTGGCCTTAAATGGGTTTTAAAATGTCCGCCGCCTTTGTACATTATGTGGATTTTATATACAATACTGGAGGCTAATAATGTTTAATTTCAGTGCTTTACTGTATTCAAAATTCACTGCTTTTATTTTTATTATAAAAAAATTGTTCGCATATAAATGCTAAACTTACGCACAATTTCCTCCTTCGTTAGGTGTGTGTTTAAATTGTGCACCTGCTAGCACCAAGTGGTTATTTGAAATAACTTGAAGCTATTTAGAATAATAGGCTTTTTGGTTTCAATAACATACAATTAATTTAAATTACCAGTCCAACATAGACGAGCTTCACAACGATTCGTTTCTCACAGTTTATTCTTGTAATTTTCTGCGAGAAGATCCGGTTACTACTCGTATATTCTATTAGAATTAATTAAATAAAATGATCTGGGAAATATAATTAATGAGTGTATAATTAATTTTAGAGTTAGTCATGCATGTGTGTAATTTGAGTCTTTCTCTGAAAGCTCGTTTGGGTTGGGCCATTTCTTGACTATTTGCGAAAGGATATCGAATGCCTGCAACGGTTATGCGTACCTAAGCATAAATCAAATTAAAATATGCCCATATATCATAAATTTATAACGAAAATAACATGGCTACGAACGATACAAGTCGTGATTGCGAATGCTGCCGACATTTCATAGATAACTGTAAACGAAATTGATTTTTTGAATCCATCATCATTAGAGTAATGGATTTTATTGTTTATAATCTAACGTTGGTGCTATTACCGGCCAGTAGGCCCAGTGTCCGCACGTTACCGAAATGAGCTGGATGTTCTCATTTTGTTTTTGTTAAAAGTTGTGGTTTAGTAATGAAAAGTTGCGCAATACCGCAATGCGTTTGTTTCGGAACGGAAACGAGCATTCTATTTTACGAGCTCAAAAGTTGCGCTTTCAAATAAAGAAGATCCAGCGAAGGAGAGAGTCGACTAAGACAATTAACGAGGCCGACGACAGCGTTATTGTAGGACAATGCTGCGATATTTCAAGCGGCGGACGGACGCGGGTCGGCGTTCGGCGGGATTTTGACAGGCGCTCGTCGCGAGTGAGCTCTTAATGAAGCGGTAAATAATGAGCAGAGGTGTTGCGCCGTGCGAGAGCCGTGTCTAATTAACAGAAAGAGCCACAACCAGTTTACATACTTATACCAGGCGATACACAAACACACGCTAGCCCGTGGTTCGTTATTACTGAATGCAACGTAACTATCATTGGAAGTAACGGGAATAGTAATGTAGCATAAGAATGGCGCATTACAAAAACATCGGCAGGTAAGTGAAGGCTCGTTAGTCGTCCGGGGCTCGCCGCTGTCGCATAGTTTTTATCGCTGTAATCGCGCGTGCAGCGGTCACTTCTAGTCTCGGAGCGAGCAACGGCGACCTCTAACTCGGAAACCAGATGAAACAAAAAAGAAACGCAGGCACGGGCCGTGAGAACGCGTCTCCTTGGCCGCGGCGGGCCCAGAGCCCGGACCTTCCATTTATCTTGCACAGTCGTGCGGGAATGGGCCGGACAGCGATGTGCTTTTATTGCATCGCGCCCCTAAATATAGGCCTGCGGAGGCTAACCACAACGCTTTTAGCCCTAAAATGATTGGCCGCTCAACTGGTTTAATGGTATGAGAGAAGTAAAAGTGTTTATCATGGCGTGGCCAAGTCTTGATATTTGTTGTGATGTTAAGAATGTAGACACAAATAATCTCCAGTTGTTAAAGGACATACGTTATTCGCATATAAAGAGAATCGAAATTTACAATTTATCTTCAACGAAAAGTTTCAGTTAAATTTTTTGAATTGAACGTTTGCCAAATGTTTGTAATTTTGGGTGTTTATGTAAATCGCGTAATATTAATAACATTAGCCGTTATGAAATTAGCGCGATATCGTTGCTAACGTAATTGAAATGTCAACATATTATATTTAGTTAGTTTACAGTGGAACAGGTGGGATGTGCCCGGTCCACCGGTTGTCAACAACATGCCGAAAGCTATTTGCGTAAACACTTTGCAGATGACTCTTGCAGTTTCGTCTAAAAACTAGTACGACACTTGACATATGCAATAGACACCATATTGCTAAATGTTATCGGGGCACAACGACCGGTGTGCGAACGTAATTGAAGATGTGGAATTTAAATTATTGTAATACTCAGCATTGTTATTTAAAAATACGTTAAAGGTTTCATGAGGTGCTTGTTGCTAAATAGTAATAGCCTTACGGGTCGATCGATCGATCGAGGGGTTGTGCTTTGCCAACCGAGGTCAATTCGTGGATGGGTGATCATGTTATAAATAACGAGACCCCCCCGAGCCCCGGAAAGCACATAAAGCGGTTAGTCCCGATCGTCATTCGCAGATCTTGACAACGTTAGTACGACAGTAGTTGACAACTAATCAACTAATTATTTACCGGTCTGATGGGCAATCTATAAACATAAAAAAATCAATTGCTGTTCATTAGTCTCGCTGAAACTAAAGATCGGCTAAGCCGATTTAGCTGATTTTCGTTTTGCAATATTTGTGGCAGTAAAAGGAATGTTTAAAAGGTGAGTAAATATGAAAAAAATGCTTGGAATGTAGTAAAAACAGCAATTTCGCTTTCCCTTACAAACTATTCCTACCTGTCAAACATTTGATGTTCGTCCCGTCGTCGGTACAGTATACTCCATTCAAATTAAAGAACGTATTTAAATATGGATTTTGAATCGACAATTAACATATATTATAATTATGTAAAATATTGGGATTATTGCGTATTTAGATTTAAAAAATACGAAAAGTTAAATAGTGTCAATTAATACGTACGTTCTGAAATTTATTTTGTTACTAGACTTTTAGACTAACTTTTAAACTAAACTAAACCTTTAGAGGTTTTTTGTAGCAGAAATAGAAATCAATTTACGTAATCAATATAATGACGACAGAGACGAACTTCAATAATTTTTTTCAAAAAGATCATTATACTGTTTGGACTTTAAAGTAGACCGGGAAAACTAAATAAATAGTATGTCACATAGGCACGCAGCACATGAGTTCAGTTTAAAATTATGAATTTAGTATTTTTTAAATCAATGCATTTCAGTAAAGTAGTTAGGTTAGCTATAGGATAGGTATGGTAAGTTAGGTTATACACATTTGTAATTTTAATTCTATCGAACACGAAATATTTAAATAAGATCACACAGTAGAGACTCGCTTAGTTAATAAGTAGTTATTTGGTTTGGATCTATTTGTTGTCATCTTATTAAACGTATGTATATCTAATGTATAAAATTGTGTGTACCTATATTAGTAGGTCTGAGAATAGGAAGTAAACTAATAAAAACTAAATAAGACTAATAAATTGATTCTTAGGGGAAACACAGTTTGCCGGGGCAGCTAGTGGCTAAATATAAAATACTGGCAATAGGTACTTGTGTTCAGTTTCAGAAGTCAAACATAGCGCAATAGGATTTTTTTTCCCAATCTTTAATGGTAGAAAATATGATATATATATAATATGATATTATGATATTATTTTACTTTTTAATAGCGTCATAATTATTTAAAATTAAAAATAAAAGTTTGAATTAAGCGCAGGAAATTCAAATTTGTGAAACGCATCACTATTGGTGACGAAACGTGACGTCAAATACTACGACAACAAGACAATTTACGCCTACAAAACAGTATTGGAATGGACTTTTTATTAGAAAATATAATTATTGCCGTGTATGTTGCGAACTAATTTAATGTTCAAGTGTAATTTTAGCTTTTTTTTTTGATGTTATAAATCATTTAAGAAAATGACTGAAAGTGGTTTTGTAAAAGCACAATCTGATAATGTTTTTGCATTCGGGTACAAGTAGTACCTGTAAACTGGTTTCTTAGCTTTTTTCATGGTGAAATGGTTAGAAGAACGGCGTTTAAACAGCTTAAATTTATTCTGTATTTTAAATATTTTTTTAAGCTTCATTACTGCATTTCTAAACATGTTTATATTTTTTTACTATGTTAAAACGTTGCAAACAGTGAATTAAAAAGAAAACTACATGCTTAAAGGAAGCTTTTTGTTTAAAAAACTAAATTACTTACAACCTTTTATATCCTCTGAGGTTTTTAACTGATCCTGCTTTATTAAAAATACTTCTAAAATATAAGAGTTTTTTCATCGATTTTAAAGGTGTGGTTGCGTTACTCAATATGAACGTTTTGTTTTCCTTTTGTGGTCGACTTTAGAACGCCCCCCACATTCATTGTGAGGGTCGAAAACGATCGAGAGATGTTATCGACTTTATTTTAATACGAACAACGTTTTGTTGCATCGATATCGAGTTTATTTTAAGATACCTACCTCGGAACTAATTGCCTCGTCGGTTGAATGAAGAACAATGAGATAAACGTGAAACAACCGCCTCGAACCTGGCTGGCGAGGCTTTCAATGATGGTTGTATCGCATAATTCATATTGAACGCAAATTAAAACGTAAAAGGTATTCACGAAGAATTTACAATGAGGGTGCCTCTCAAGACTTATTCAAGTGTCCGATAACAGAAAAAGATTAAAAGGTGCCCGAATAAAACACTTGGCGGATCAATCGATACAAACACGTAGCCTTAGTTCTGAGGAGAGCCCTCGCCGCACCCTCCTAATGCAAGTCACGGGTGTAAATTCAAGAAAGCTCCCCAATTTAAAACGAAATGTATAACAATAGCATTGCCCCGCTATGCCAATTTCCTCCCTCGACGAACGTTTTCACTACAAAGAAACTGAATAAAATTATCATCCATACATACTGCTTACTATTATTTAAAGCGGAAAGTTAGATTGAAGCGTTCCGAAACGAGGAATTTACACAGACGAGAATCATAAAAAGAAAAAAAAAAGCAAATTCAAAATAAACAGAACGCTAAGAAGTGGCGCTCATACATCTCGCCGCAGCCGCAGTCTGCCACGCCTGGAATCTGTCCACTTAAATAGCTGCCTTCTTCGACACCGATCACACCCAACGGATTAATTAAAAACATTTGTCAAAATGGCCTTTCGAATAAGAATTTTCTACGGAGAGTTTAATCTATAGCCGTATTAATTACACGTTGAAGTAATAAACCAGGCTAACTATGACAGTCAATTAAGTTTGTACAATCGTTTAGATCGCTGGATGAGTTCATAAATATAAATTGATATTGTAATTGATTTCCGCAAAGCTGGGTTGGATTTTGTGCTCATTAAACGTGGAGCTGCAGTTATCTGTGGCGATGGGTTGAGTGTATGAGTTCGGTGCACATCGAAATGATACAGCGATTTAAATACGGTGCATACGCTCGGATTCATTGAACTCGCAACTCTTATTAATAACTCTCATAGCGTGATGTTTGTTTTAGTCGTCTCGTGTGGCGGTTAGGTAATGTTGAAGTTGATTCATGAATGGGAGAGCGCGGCTCGCGGCTAGCGCAAGTAGGTACGCGCCCACTCGTGTATATTTAGCGAATATCATTTTCCTAGAAATATATCAGACGACGGAAGTGCCAACATTTATATTTTACGTTTAGTTTAACTAACGTTAGAAGCACGGATCACGGAACTAAAATGGATTAAAAATATGGTTTCTGTTTAAGTGCCTACGCGTCGCTACGATTTTTGCTACGAACCGGTATATACAGCGTAGCAGGAACATTGTAATGTTCATATTTGAAACAGTCATTACAATGAAGCATTCAGTATATTTGTTTAAGTAGCTATTTAAATATTCATACCTGCTGATCTGTTATCATAACTAAAGATAATCTTACGCGATATGCTCTTAGGAGCTTACTGGACAGTGTAGACGCGCCCTAGGCTCAACTAGGCAGGTTTATCGCTGGAAATGAATGGAAGCGATATCGAATAAGCGGCCAATTACTGGTCGGCGGGTAGACTGCGAGGGCCCGCACGTAAATAATCGTGCTCACGCGCAGAAACCCGATAGTGATAAACAATTTTCCATTAGCCAAGCTGTACAGCAGGGGGCGGACTCACGGCCCGTACCTACAATTTCCATACCTAACGGAGAGCCGTATGCGATAGCCTTTTATTACGGAGTTTGTCGTTTGAAGATATTATTACGGTAATACCCAAGAAATGCAAATTAAGTACTGCAATAAATACTGAAAGAAATAGCCCGGGTTGGGCAAAAACGGTAAGACTTAACGTAACGGCCGTGATTTGAAACGGACGCGATGCATATAAAATGGAGACGTAATTGTTACGCAAGTCATGAAATTTCCTCCTTTAATGTGAATAAAACAAGAATGTGGTTTTATCTTGCGCATTGACATAAAATGTAATACCTATCACCTTGTGCGACCCGATTCCGCGAGGCACGAGAGTCCTAAACTAAACGCTTGCTATTGTTCAGCGAAACGGAAAAACGGTTTCGCAGGAGGCGTCCCTCCGCGGGCGCTCGTATTTCATCCAGAGTTCAATATTATTTCGACAGTCGGCGGCACAAAGAGGCGGAAGGCCCGCGCCGGCGTCGCCGCGGTCGCCGCGGGCGCCTCTCGCCTATCGCTCCACAATATTGTCCTCCCGCTTGCTGCCTCGGGTTACACTGTAAATATTTTCGGCGGTTGCCTGATTGAAAAATTTTATCGCATTCCACCCCCCCCTCTGATAATAGATTGTGTTCGCTTTTCGGCATACATTGATATGGGTTCTGCCAATAGAACACCCCCTTGCTCTGTGTTTACCACGCACATGGTCATGGTGTAATAACTTTCACGGCCTATTGGGTGTAAAAGTGTAAAAACCTATGTGATTTCGGTTATTTTATTTGTACTTTTCCTTATTGGTACAGTAAATGAAAGCTATTTTCGTCAAACTCGGCACTCGTGTTGGGTAGACTAACTTGGCTTCCTTTAGAGTAGATAATAGAAGAACTAGCCACGACTGCTTGGCTGTTTTGTGGTTTATTCACTTCAGTAGAAAGTTCCCTTTGTGAAAGATTCATAGCGAGGACGAGAGCTGTCAGGACTCTAAACATTTGCCTTTTCATAATACTTTCAAAATAATGGACGCTGTTTGCGCGAAGCGGTCTAGTTGAACACTTTTGAAAATTATTCCTTGATATGTAGATATAGTTGCATTCAAAGTTAGTCATTTAAAACGAATTAGAAATGTTTAAAATAGGAGTTATACATCTTTAGAATGATTATATTTCTGACTATAAAGAATGCAAAGTCCAAATGGGCACAAAAGCTGTGTATATTAACTATACATACAAAAATATCGGAACCAACTCGGGCAGGACAATGTCTCTCTAATTATATTTGTTTTGGGCGGCTGCGAGGCGTGCGGATCGTCGCTCGACGCCATTATTTATACAGAGGAAGATACAAATGAGGATCCATTACTGGATTTCCTCGATCTGAGTCTAATGAAAGACAAATAACTTCGAGTTCAAAGCGATCGATAAGGGCATTTGCTTTAATTTGAACTACGATGGCTGAGGGCGATAACGTTACTAAATAGATACAAATGGATTGAAACTTAATTCAAATTCCATTATAAAATGGAGATAATCGTAAAATAAAAGTATACTAAACTGTTCTCTTCTGTGATACAGTAACAGCAATAAAAGTGGAGAGCCAATATAAACTACACCACTTGTCACAGCGCGGCGGTAGAACCGAAGCTATTGACAACGTAACAGTACGAAGTGAACAGGGGTGAGCAAGATTTACCTCTACAAATGCTAGCTGTACGTAGTTTGTTTGAATTCAATTTTCAACTTAAAAGCGAACAGCACAGAATCAAAAATAGGTTGCCATTAACGGCACACACATGGACACAACAAAAACCACTGAGATGAGTGAGGGCGCGACTTATTTGTTGCACTACATTAACCATGTCCCAGCAATGCAGCAGAACCCCATAGTTTTGAATTAAACACGATTGACATTTTGTCTCATCTACATTTTTTGCCTATAACCAACCCCATGGTCCGTGAAATGTATTAAACGACAATTCCATGTGTAATATTTTATCAATTAAGCACGGTCGGTTTCAATTTCGAAATAATGGCGTGTCATTTGATACTACCCGCAATTTATTACTTGCTATAATTTTATAGAAGAAAATGTCATACTTGCAATTTAAATCGCTCAATTTGCTGTAGTAGCAATTTACATTTTTCATATTTTACAGTAGTTAAAATGCTATATCACGCTGGAGTTGAATTCAGTAGGTAAGTAAAGTGACTTAGTGGTCTGAATATTCATTTGTTGTAAAAGTAAACTAAAACAGGTCGCTGTTCCGTAGAGTTGTAATGTCCATATTTCAGCAAGATGGCGGCGGCTTATAAATTATTACGTATAAAAGTGGCCGGTACGTCCGTCGCATGGTTGACCAGGCCACGCCAAATGATAAGGGTCATTCGTTTGCTTGCACCAACCCATTGAATTGCAAAGCAGTTTACTTGCGCGGTGAATATTTACACGTTTAATGGCTGTGACGTCCGCTAATGATTAATGCCTAAGATTGGCATTTCGAAACTGTGAGAAGTGAAACAGGTTGTCAAGACTACAACACTAGGTGCTCTATTCAGTTAATAGCCTGTCTTTGTAGATAGATAACGACTTTCAATCATATGTGTTTCTATTTAATTAATTGTAATATTTACTAAGTAATTGAATAAATTGCTAGTTAATTTATGCAGGCAATGAAACACGATATTCTACCCTGCTAATATTAGGTATATGTATGTACAGACGCCAGCATATCAACCTACCCCAATGTGTCAAATTCCTTTGATAGATATTCAACTTTATTCTCAACCCGATAAGGTTCATGTTCAATTGGGAAAATTGTACAGTACGGGGTACGTTGATGTGCTGGCGTCTGTACATGTGAAACTCTGTTTGTCAAATTGATGTTTATTTAACCAAACACGCCTCAACGGTTGAATGGATTTGTATGAAACTTTGCATACGGGTAGACTATGACCTGGATTAGGAAATAGGATACTTTTAATCTCGGTAATATGTTTCTGTGGAATAATTTTCGTAACTAGTACGTATTTTAACACAAGCAATAGATATCCATGATGTAAAGAGTTTCTTTCTTAATTAATCAGACATTTTAAATTAACTACAACTTATTAAAAATAAGTAGTAGTGGACAGTCCCCATTTAAACTACGAAGACTCGTTCGTACTTCGAACTACGAACTACGTTTTTAGTATTGAAACGGAATTCAGAGTAAGTTAATCAAACGTCGTCGGTTAATAAAAATGCTGGTCATTAAATAACCTCAAAAGATTACAGCATTTAGTAGAAAAACGATTTGCCGCCGCAATAATATATACGAGTTTATAGAGGTTTGTGTCGTGGGCCAAACGAAGAGCTATGAACTCACAGAAGTGGCAAAAAGGTACAGTAAAAACAAGTTGAATCCTCTAACCGTTTTTGTAGTCAAGTTATAATGCGATTACAACGTAAATGTTAAAGGGGAGAAACGCTATTTACCAAGACTTGGGGTTTGATTAAAGAGAGTTTATAATGCTACTGTTGAGAGTACACTATGTCAATGAACCCAATAAAATGTGGATCCATGTTATTTCTTAAGTACCAGAAACAGATACTATTATTTTTTGTTCAAGTATTTTATTTTCACATGACATAACATAACAATGTCTATATTTACTGAATGGTTGGGCAGAGGTATACCAATAGTACACCTACATTTCGCCAATTATGCATTAGTCCATTGTTACCGGGAGTGAGCCTATTGCCAAAAGCTGGCCATAATTCTAAATTAGAAGTTGCTACTAAAAATCTTTAATAATACTTGACCGGAATCAAACTCATGCTTTGCCGCAGCGTTTGGACCAATATACCTACCAACGGTGCAGTTTATATGAACCGGTAATACTACTTCTCCACTAAGTTTTAACCATTTTAATGTATTCATTTAATGAAAACAAACCATAACATGCTTAAACAAGAAGTTTATAATTAATCAGACACTTTATGATTATTCAAACCAAAATATTTTTAAACGATGCGTCAGTCATATCTAATAGATTTATCAATCTCTATCAAAGTTTAAATGGCTCTGTTTGGATTATTAATGGTTGTAAGATTTGAATTAAGTATATACCGTTTCTACATAGTCGCTAGATAATTACGAGTTTTAAATGTCAGGCGGGACCATCGCCGATCGAAGTTAAGCAACATCTTTTTTATCATATTTTAAGTAATTAGTCACGCTAATCTTTTAAGCCTCAAAGAGATCACTAATTTAAAGTCCTTATCTTGCCTTATCGTAGATCTTAATTCTGACGGATCCAAACACATGTTGTTTACTATTAATCCAATCGTCACGCAGCTCCGTTTATTTTTATTTCAACAAGCTGAACTGTATTAGGATCAAGAATCCTCGCCTCGTAATGTATGATATACAGCCAAGATCGTTGACCCCTAATCAGAAGGGATTAATGTGTTTCAAGTGTTCGGTGTGTTATTGGTGTCTCTAATTACGTCTATGGGTCGGTGAGAGTTATGGTAATGCTCGGCAGCCTTCGTAGATGGCCGGCCTCGGCGCTGCCGTGTCACTGATACTTACGACTCTGAATTTAGGGTTTGTAGGGCGAGCCATTCGTTAGTCACGCCCGATGACGTGTACCTTGGACAAGACCAAAACTGTTATTAGAAAGATTTCGTCGTCCACCTTTTTTAGGCGCTTGTCTTAAAAGGTTTTTTATACTTGGGAATTATACTGGACGGCGGTAATGTGTTTTAGTTAATAGCGGACAAATAATGCTTTCACTAAAATGGGACGGAGGTAAGTAAAAGTAATTGAGGGTCTTGTTATCGGGGGAGCGGTGAGTCGTCATATACACAACGGAAAGGTCATTCTATACTAAAGTATCTTCCTTTAACTACACATTGCGGTAAAATGCATGAATTTCCGGACACAAACAAAGGCAGTCGGCACGCAAAGCATGCAATGCCGCGAAGCCCTAAAGGGTAAAAAAAGACGTTTCGTGGTAAAAAGTGAGTTAGGGTGCAGCTTTGTTTGTGTATGGCTCGAGTTAAGTGTTTAGATAAGTGCAGCTGAGAGCGGCGAGCACGTTTGTTATCTCTCAGGGAGCATAGGAGCTCAGACAAATGGAGCCACCCTGTGTGGTCCGTTATTTGGTCGGCTCTCACCAAATATGTGCTCTTGAATCAAAAACTCGCCTCAGATATCACGAAACGTCGAGAAAACATTACATTGTGAAAAGTTGTGGTAATCGGAAACACTAGAAGCTAGTCAGAGTGGTATTGTAAAAAGAGCCAATGTTCTTTTCTATTCTTGAAATGGCAAATAAGTTTCCTTTTATGAGGAGTATTTTAATATTGCGAATGAAACGTTGAAGTAGCTTTATTACGGTATAGGTACTTCGGTAAGGTGTCTAGATAAACTAAGTTAAGCACAGTTAGGTAATAGGTTTATGTTAGTAAGCAATTAGGTAAGATAAGGGTATTAAGGGTCCATGCGTACAACTTATTCGTAATTAATGAGGTAACAATTACATGTATCGTTACACAGTTTTAGTATAAGGACAGTGCAGCTTTCAAGAAACAAGGCCAAAAACAAGGTGCACAGGTACCTACTGTTGAATAATTCGAATAAGTACTCTTTTTAAGGGTGCATAAGTAATTGCAGGTGTTAACCATTGTTTTGCGGATAAAATAAGTCCCTTTAACTGATGAAAGAAAAGGAGGAGGTTCTCAAGTTCTTTTTTTAATGTTTACATGCTTGGTGTTATTCAATAATATGCAATATTTTACGTCTTTTGAAAATGTTTAAGATTCTATCTTTCGTCATATATTGCATTCACCAATCACTATACCTCAATATATTATAATGACAGAAAATCAAGTTCTCCAACGCGCGTGACATTATTATCTTCATGCTGTTTATCTAACGGTTAATATGGGTATTAATTAAGTTATAAATAAGCATTTACGGCAATTAGACATGGTTGTATAAGGTTTCGGAGTTTTGGTACGCTTATAATATAATGTATACACCTATACAGTTAGGTATGTGGCACACCTTGTTCACCATCACGAGATCATGACTTTTCTTTGTGTTCGTGTGAGCTTTAGATTCTACAGTATTTCATGGAACCAGCTGGTAGTCTCAGAACGCCCATTTCACCCCATTGTGGCACTATAAAGGAACATGTCCTTCTCAATTATAAAATATTCAAATAAGGAGGGAAATAAATCCAAGCGAGGAAACGTCCACATTACATACATATTGCTGCGAGACCGCCAGCCGCCTATTCATTACAGTTATTTATAGGAAGCAGTGTCAAAGCGAGGTTTGTATTTATTCGGACGGGACAGCAGTTTATTTATTTTTAAAACGGGTTAGACTGAAATACCCCATTCCGATAAGCGTCCGGTGACTGCCGGTGCACCGAAAAATCTGGCGACAGCCCTGATTTTACTGATACCCGATGTCACTGTCACACACCAATATGCGCTGTCTCCAGAGATGACGAAATATCGCCTCGCTATTAATAGAACTTCATTATTCGACGCGTTCAATGAACCTCTCCATCTACCGATTCTCAGAAGCTACCTGCTCACACTGACTGAAACCAATATCGTAGCTTATTATGATTCACTACGTATCTGCCCGTAAATTTCAATCGACATAAAATTTACTTTAGCCATAATTTGACCGGAAAACAATTTCCGAAGCCTGGTATTTGTCGTAATATAAGAGATGAACTCAATCAATATGAAAGGAGACAATAGACATCTCTTATTCAAAACGGAAACTATTACAGTCTCGCCATTGTGTTCGGTGCCTCACCTCGACGAGTGTATTATTCAAACGAAAAGTGGTTTGTTTACAAACGCTAGAAGTAATAAGTATAGGACAGTCGACGACAGAAGGAGATTATGTGTGTGTGTGTTGTTGGTAAGTAAGGAACGCCGTAGATGTCAATCGCCATCAACATGAAAGATTTATGTCCAACTTTGTGACATTGGTATCGTGGGCGACGATCCTGGATTATCCTTTGTTGGAGATGCAACGTCATACATCCGTGATAAGCTTTGTTGTGCTTCACTGACAAATTCTCGATATGGAACAGTTGGATTGAAAGACAATATTATGATTCCATCACGTTGTTTACACAGAGCTGGTTGCGTGTCATATCCATTTGTATTTTGAGCGAGTTTTAAATATAGGTAGCGTGAGTGAATCACTCGTGAAATATATAAAGCTACAACTAAAAATACAATTTCATTTAATGTTAATGTAGAGGCGATTTCACACTAATCGACCCATAAAACTAATACTTCTTGTAATACGAGTAGTTTCTCTGTGACAAACTTCGTTGTACTACTTGCATTATTAATTTATGCGTTCCAGTTTCATTACGTATCATTGCTTCTATAATTAAGCATATTGCATGCACTCATCTAGGGACGTCCAGTAATTGGTCCGTTTGATCAGTCCAATTATGGGCGATTGAATCACAAAGATTCAGTTTAATGAAATGATTGTGTCGACATTATGCGTTAAAGTTAAAGGAAGATAATTGAACTTCCTGCGTTGGCAGCGATTGGTTTGAACGCACCGCACAGCGTATTCAGTGCCCCTTTCATAGGAGCCGAGGACATACGGTGAAGCTTGATGGGGCGTTTCCTCTAATTATACGAACTATTAATAAGATGCTGCACCAGTTATAATAAACAATCGATCACAAACATGCCTAATGGGCTTGGGAGAGGAATGCTTTCAGGGTGAAGTTCAAGGGTTAGATTGTGAGCGCTTTATAGATAGGGATAATTTCATTTTATAATCTTCAAGTGAGAAAGGACAGTGAAATACTTTTTAAGAAGGAAATGTTTGAACCCTTTGTATAGTAGTACACTGTGGATTATAAAGCATAGTTTCGTCTGCACCAATCTCAATGCTTGTAATATCCGAGAGACTATTAGCAATCAACTGAAGCTTTGTTTGTCTACTGTCATCGCTACCGTTTGTTAGATGACATACATAGCTAGCTCATATACTATTGAGATGTGCATTCAGCTGTAGTTAGACGCTTCATGTCTTGTGGTTTTGGAAATGTTTAGTCAAACGTGGGGAGCTCTTTAGCTTTGTGGAACCGTGAATAATTTTAGGGAGAAACTATTGAGAATGGACCACCTTTGAACGTGAACACAGAAACTTATATTAATTATAATGTTGCAAAATCTTGTTTTTTCTTAGAACTGAAGAAGACAAACTAATTAGTACGCTAATTCGCAAACGTCGCAGAATCAGCAAAACAGATGAGAAGGGAATGGTTGCGTTTTTGCAATTAAGGTCATGAGCCAAGATGCTAGTTAAGTAACACACAATTGACGCAAACGTCTATTTTAAAATCCCTGTCAGTTAAACACGAAAATTAGGGAAAAAGTCACATTTTGTACACAAATCATAATATCATAAGATAATACGGAAGCAGCTAACAAATCGAAGAGCATTGAAGCAGTGCTCAAAGCGAATGTGAATTTCGTAGGAACGTTTGCGATCGTCTAAACGCTATTAACTAAGTTCCAAGTTTGTGTTGGAGTTTGATGGGTGAACTGTGTTTGCGTTGTCCGGGCCGTATGGAAATCATTTCTTGCTCGGCCGAACTTCCCGGCTCCATATATGCCCAAATATTTGCCGCCAGTTCCCAACTCCTCAGTTTGGCGATCGTGTCTTTGCAGACGTATGGCGCATTTGCTCATGTTTACTCACCGACGTTAATGACTAAACTTTGACGCTTTTAAGTTATTTAGTGACAGATTTTCTAAATTGTAAATATATTATGTGATGTGAGACGCAAGTTTTTGAGAAAGTTGGTATTTTGTATCGTAATTTGTCCCCTTACAATTTCGGCACGCGTAGTTGCTATTTATACAGACATTTCCAAGCGAGACTATCATGTTTTTTACTTTCTTTTCCACTTCAAAAACCCTACAAGTTATGATTATCCGTGAGCACGATCAAAAGCAATTGTGATGTAAATTGATTGGATACGTAAATACTTGGCAACAATTTCAATATGTATTTGATGGATCTACCTACTCACTTTCCACATAGTTTTACAAATATCTTTTTACCTTAAGTTGTATCTACTTGTGAGGACATGTTTAGTTGCGCTTGCGAGGAAAAAAGCAAAGCTGATGGTTACCTTCGAATGTCAATTTCCTAGTCGAAGCGTGGCAACTGGCGCTGGCAAGGCGCGCCTGAGCATGAAGGGCGCCTCGATGCTATCTACCCACCATTGTTGCGTGCACTTAACCGTCATATAGTTTGCCTCCATGTTCGGCCCTTGTTAACACATTGTAAAGGAAATTACATTCTTTACTCACCGTTAGTACGGCGTCAAATGATGTTTCCGTTATCTATCATCGCTCTAGCGTGTCAAATTGTTATCATTAAACAAGTCGATAATAAATTTCATTTCTGACCTGGTTACTTTAATGGGCAGACGGTGCGATTACTTCTGAGTTATGACAGGTAGAACTATTTTTACGATATTAATGTACGTTTATCAACAATTATAGACAGTCGTTTAATACAAAAGTCGGTAACGAAATTAGATAGCGGTGGAAGCGTGTGTTCGGTTTCATTACTGGCGGAGCATTACGTATTGATACTGCGGTATTAATAGTTGGGATTCGCCCTCGAATCTGTTGAAATTAAGCTGCGGCGATTGGGGGTGTCGCAGATGCCAGTAACTGCGCTATCTGTGCTGCTTGCCGCCGCCCGACCGCGCGCCAAGTATAAAAATATGATTTATGGCAGCATATAGAACCGCACATCCGCTCGACTCCTCTAGTCCACCATTAGCGCACACCACGTGCATATTGTTGAGTATCTCTTACCCGCGGAGAACTACTAAACTACATTTTGGACTGAGAATTTCTTATTGTGAGAACTCCGATCGGAAACCCCAAAGGACACCCCGAATAAGAGCCGCAGAATTAGTTTTGTGTAGTGCCTTACTTTAATAATGTTCTGTGGTCTTCGGAGGTTTGTGGGGGTTCAGGGAGGCCCGTGTTTATGTAGTCGTGCGGTATATGAAATAGATGTTTTCTGGCTTCAGGCTCTTTATTATTACTTTGAACTGCGGCCATGAATACAGGGGCCCGCCCTTTGTGGAGCTGGGGTCGGGAAGGTAAACAAGTGCCGTCAACTGATTCAAATACTCAATTGAATTGTACATTTTCCTTATTTCATTTAGATTCCTTTTAATATTTCCTATTTGATATGGTTTATCATCAAATATTAAGTTGTTGTCAAGAAGGCGCGGTATTCATGCAAGAAAGGTTTTGTCTTAAAAGGTGCTTGACATAATTCAAAATTTTATCACAATGGTCATGTTTTCTAAATGATTAAGAACTCGTACCGTGGTCTCGACGTCGGCTTTATCAAAGCTTAGTAATTTATGTGAGTTGTCATCGGCTTCACTAATGTGTTTTATCTTACTGTTGTTGAATATTTTAGTTTTGTGTTCATAGTTTTGTTACTTATCTCGAATGCTTAAAGAATGTTATCTAAAGCTATAATGTATTTGTCCGTTGATCCAGAATAAAGAGTTTACCGTAGACAAATCACATAGATTGAGCTTTTAGCGCTTCGATCATCTGTTTATCTCATTTATTGTGTCAAGTATTATGGGATATACCACCTTAGGCAGCTTAATAAAGGTTAATCATAATCTACTTAACCTTTTTCTTACTATTTGAAATCAGCTTCTGTCTAACTAAAGGCATTTTACATAAAGCGATTGCTTCAATCTTGTTACCTAGTTATTACACGATGTCTTGACTCTAAATCTTTTTTATGGTATCGGACTAGTTCTTAGATTGTTGGGATTCTTACTATCAAAGCTAAGACATAATGAAGGTAACCTGGACCAACGACTTTAAGTGCTATCCGAGGAGGGGACTTGGTGAGTAATGGGACCCATCCACAGCTCGACCTCGGCCCGCACTGCTTAACCCCGAAGATCGATCCGTGCGGCTGTTATTGTTGTACGAGATTTTAAAGTCATTTTTAAAGGAGTTTTTTTTACATTTGGTACACACTTAAAAGTATATATGAACAATAGAAAATAAAGTCTTTGGGTTTTGATAACTTGTCTCCGCACACTGCTGCAAAGCATTTTGTTGTTAGTATACATACTCACCAGCGTCATGGTGTAGGTAATTATTGTGTTAGTAGATGGCTTGCTTGCATGAGATGCAACTTACCTAGGGTCTACGAAGGGTTCGGCGTAGATGTTCCTGACGGGCTGTCTGCGCGGGAGGGGAGGGGGCACTGGACTGAACCCCTCCATCATCTCCTCCCGCTCGCTGTACTTCAGCGATTTCATCGTCATCCTGCTGTTGTACCAAGTCCACTTCACTACTGTTTGATCTCCAAACCCAACATTTCACTTTAGCGTCTTATCACTTACATGTTTACACTGTCGTATATACGTTCATCTTGATGGAAACTAAAGAAAATCCACTGTTAAGTTCAAATGTTTATTTTCCACATTTCTGGGTACTTTTATTTATAAATGTCGTTTTAAAAGCTTTTTACTGAAAATAGAAATTACGATAAGAAAACTCGTTGCATGGTCCGATCTCACGCTTGAGGTACAACGGTGGTTGCCCTGCGGGTGTTCGCGGCCGACTGCCGACCGTTGCATCTCCCGTGAGCCTGCCGACCCGCCCCGACCCTCGCCTGCGCCGAGCTTACTTGAGCTTTTGTAATTTTTTGCGCCCGCGCAGAGGTGCCGTCAAGCTCGTCGAGTTATTAGACTTGCGCACAAAAAACCCGAAACATACGCAACACGAGGGACTATAGACCTGACGTTCGCAGCGATAGCACACCCGTGTACAACATGTTACCGGCATGCGGTTAAATTTCCTATTGTATTATAAGAATATTGTGTAAAGTGTGAATACGATCTCTGTTGTAGAGCCGAGGGTGCCTTTTGTAATGTGCCGCGATACTATTCATATTTTTTGCAAATTTCATATTTAGTAGATTTATCGTTTTTTTTAGTATTGAATGTATTAGTAACACATGGTTCGCTTTTTTATCTAGTTGACACGTGAGACGACTAGAAACATTCCAAGTTTTATATTTGAGCAGAAAAGTTTTTTTCCGCTTAGAAACGCTAATGATAGCATTAGGTCACGTAAAAAGAATGCAAGTTAATCGAAGTAGAGCCGAGAAAGGAGAAAGTATCTAATCGATACGATTATCGAGTTGATAGGGTCGGTTCGGTCGGAGTACGGGGTTCGTCCGACTAAATTACCTATCCTGAATGATAAGATAAGCGTTGGGTCGTACAGAGTGATCTTTTGTTTATATATAAATTATTTATCTGAACATTAACTAAATCACTCCTTTTATTTAGTAAATTACCTACGTTTAAATTACTGTTTTTTGACTTTTACTCCAAAAGCTAATAAGATGAAGCGCATTTGACGCCAACGCAACTACTAAACGAGAAAACATGAATCTCCTAAACTATTACGTTAATGTTATAGAGCCATAATAATAAACGGCTTCGTACTAACGAGCAGCAAGTAAAGCTCAATAGGAGCAGTGCACTGACGTAGGTTGCACAGTGCATGTGTAAGCATGATGGTATAAGTTTAAAGACCTGCGCGGCTCCCTGCAGCGAGCGGGCGCGGGGCGGCTGGTTGATCTCAGCACTTTGCATCTCCAACAATTACCCTCACGAACATTGTTCGCGACAAATACGGCGGGCGCACAGCCGTTTACCCTTTTTGTTCTCTAAAATGTTTGTTTTTAAAACTCGTTACATACCCTTCGCACAAATTTTATTTACGATCGTCGAAATTGAATTACGCCCGTGTGATTTATTGAATGTTTTCTAATTTAGCGACGCGTTACTGTGTGACTAATAAAAATTTCGCGAAAAAAAGGTGATTCCCGCAAAAGAGGACTGCCAATAGAAAGGGATGCGGTAAAATTATGTAAAAACCTGTCCTATGGGCCCGAATTATCCCACAAGGATAAGGAATAAGAATATAAAAGAGGCTTAGAGTTTTCCATACGGCTTTTTGAGAAGCAAGGAACGCAAGATTTACATACATACATGCGGGTAAACATGCTCGTTGCCGAAGTGTCGTCGAGTACCTGTATAATAAATTGATTTAAGCGCCTCGTGACAGATTTAAGTATGTTTTGACAAACATTAGGGAATTTAAAGCCCCAGTGACTAAACTTTGTTTTGTATGTCTGGGGTGAGCGGAGTCTACCGTTGGCCGTCTAAGTGAACTTCCTCGAGTTTTCAAACAGCGAGTATTTTCAACGCCAGAACTCAATGAGGTTAAATCAAATCTCAAATTTGATGTTTTGTCAGCGGACTTTTGAATGAAATAAATAGATAATAATAAACCAGAGTACCTAGCTAATGAAAGTAACTTGTTTAAATTCAAAGGAATTTTGCGATGGCCCGAGATTATTGTTTCTTCATTTATTTACGATTCACATGCAAAGCTTATTTAAATTGATCAGCAGTTCTCATTTTTAGTTCTTTTAGCGGTAATTAGACGGTATTTTTGTTAATGTATAACCATTTCTCATTTGTGAGTAGTGTTCAGCATACCAACTTTGGGTATTCTTTAAAAACATGATACCATTTTACGTGAATGGGGATTTCCATATTTATGACTTGAAGGAGTTACAGGGATGGCCCCAAAATTTTAAACTGATTGTTATTCCTTTGTTAATGTTATTTTTAGGGTGCAATGAAAAAAAAACTTTACAATAGACATTGTTTCGAAAACAAATCTCAGGCGTCGGATCCGTGTGCGAGCATGCTTGTGCAATAGCGGTTGTTGCATATAAGGCAAGTAGGAAGCGGGCCGCGTCTCAGCCGAACGTTTTCCCATGCCATACACTGACTGATGTATTTCTGACCGCCTGATGTATGGGGCTTGTTCTTGCACTTGAACTTGCGTCGCTCGCGCACGCTTTGATTCTAACATACGGCGGTGCACCGTACATTACTCCCCACTAACTAAAGATAAGTAGTACATGCCACTTCAATTTGAACAGAAATAAACCTCACAATGGGCTCGTTATTGGTTCCGAACAACTCTCTAGCAGTAGTCGTAACGTAAAAACAATGTTGCATAACAACACTGCACCAATTACACAGCATTGTTTGTATGTCGAGTCCTCTATAGCACACTTTAACAGAGCAGTTGTAGACTAATAAACACATTTTAGTCGGTGTATTTACACTAACATTAACAAGGCGCTAGTTCGTTTGAACCGTATTAATCTTCACAGGCTGGCCCAAATAAATTTCGGCATCCGTCAGTCGACTGCGCTACAAAAAGTTACTCAGCTATTTTAATTGGCGTAAAAGTTTGGAGTTACGACGCGGTAGGAACAAATGTCACTGATAGTAGGAATACGTGTTTCAAGGTTTTTTTTAATTTCATCATTTCCGAGGCTATTAAATTTTTATTTTCACGTTTATTTTAGGTTGAAATGTTTATAACTGCCTCGTGGCTGATGTCATCAATTTTTGACGACAAAACACGATTCCCTAACATAATTATAATTAAACGGAAAACTAATATCACAACTCGAGAGCGAGAT